>CM034153.1:453570917-455970917 GCA_019776745.2 Taxus chinensis | reverse complement strand
TAACAAAAGCTAAGGCACCTAGATGTCAAATCAAATGTAGCAATGGTAATTTTTATTACAAAATCATTTTTCTCTATTTTATATGACCTGCATTCATAGCCAATAGTATAATTAACCCATGGATTTTTATTTTATAGGTATAAAATAGTCTAACCAAACAAGATAGTGCCACATAGTGTACTTTTTTATTTTAAGAGGACTATAGTTGTAAGGCAATTGTTTCACAAAATATTGAGCAAGTTTTAATGGAGAAGTAAAATAAAAAATGATATGGTTTTTTCCTTATAACTTTTGATTGGGAGCTCCATTTTGGGAATGGTTGGTGTATTTTTAAAGTTGGTTCAAATAACTTTACAATGGCTATAACTTTGAAAGTAATAGTTAATAAATTTGTAAGTAGTTTATGAAATATTATTCGAGTCTCTTTTGGTCTCACACATTGGTCCCACATGGAAAATCGATTTGGATGAACAAGTAAAAAACTCATATGTAAACCTTCTATTAATTTCACAGATGTACATACAAATGTTTTATGGATTTCCATTTGCGATTTATTAAGGATCTATTATATGTTAGAATATTTTTCATTTTGAGAAATATATGTTTTTATTTTAACTTTGATTTGACTATTGTGATCTAGGAATAATATTTTCTCTTAATTCATTGGTGGATGGTTTAATTTATCCTAATAAAAAAAATTGACTCCATCTTATCCTCTGATTTCTCCAAGATGAATATTTTGAGTACCTTTTCTTTCCACTTATGTAAAGGGAATTATTATATATTAAAGGATAATTCCTTCATCATGGTATTTTGGCTCATGAGAAAACTCTGTCTTCATAATTAACATTCTATTTCCTGGGTTTTGAATGGTTGTTAGTGGTGTAATTTTCTAATTAAAAGAGAAATTTCCATAGAACTTTGAACAAGGTTGTAACTTTGTTATAAGACACTAAATGTAGATATCATTATCTTGTAATGAGGTAGTTATTTGTGTTATTAGACAATTATAGATTTTAATTCATAAAATACATGTTTGATCTCAATTATTTGTATTTTATACTAATTATTTCAATATTAATGTATTGATCATTTTTGATGTGTTCTATAATGCATAATGAGGGGTCTATGTGAGATCATCTTGTTTTTCATTTGAATTATGATGCAGTATTGAATAATTTTGTAAATTATCATCATCTATTGGTTATTATTAATTAATTTTCTAACTTTTAAATACTCCTTTCCCAATATATTCTAAACACTAATCATGGTTAATTTTCCCACTCTTTTTAGAAATATTTTCAATAAACTATGTACCTTACTAAAATATTCATTTAGATTTGTAGATCCTTAGAGGTTTTAGTTATATAACTTAAAATTCAGGTTTATAATTTTTCCTATGTTCATTCTACTTGTCTTGAGAGTAATTTCCCTACAAATCATGGATATATTTCTTAAAAAAATTATCCAATCTTAAACAACCTTATGATTCTTCCTGCTAGTGACAAAAAATTGGGTGGAAGATCATAGTAATTAGGTTTCTTATCTAGTTTTGTTCCACTATCTCTATAAACTTTGTGCCATACTATAAATTTAAGTTTCCATAGGGTCTCTTCCTTGGGTTTCACAAATCCCAACAAGAAATAACATAGCCACCTTATCTTTTATGCATTGAATATAACCCAAATTAGTAAAGAAATATATAATTATAATGACTTATTCCACTCTCTTAACCTATTTACTAAACAAAACCAATTTGATATTTAACAAAATTGGTACCATTTCTAGGGATTATTTTGTTAATTGTTTCATTGCCATGTATTCCTCAAATTTATAAGTTCAATTTTTTAGTTTAGGATTCATTTTAATTTATCAACTTATTGTTTGAAACAAACTTGAATGGTTTGATTTTCTCCACACATTCATTCCATTTGTGAATTTAATTTGCATTGTAGTTTTTATCTCATAGGTTGTCTTATTCTCAATCTTTACTAGATTTCAGTAACATTTCTAACGAGTTTCGAAAGGAAAATATACATGGTTTATGTTCACTCTAATATTTCTCCTAACTTACTTCTAGTTTGATTTTATGATAATATGGTGTTATTTTTTTATCTCATTAGTTTCAATCAATTTTATGACTTCATTATGATTTAAGACTAGTTATGCTATATTCACATTACACCTTTGATCAATTTGGAAATACCTATTGTTCATGGGGATTGACCTTGTGTTCTAACATTATGATAGGAAAACTATTAAGGTATTTGTGATTCATGGAGGGTTTCCACTATTGCTTGATTTTTCCAAGAATAGACCAATTAAAGCCCATTTAAAAATTACCACAATCAGCAGTAACAATTGCTAATCTCTATCTAGGAGAAGAGGCCAAAGTTGGACCATGCTGCAAGGGACATAGTCATTTTCCACCTAGTGACTTTATATTAGAGTTAACATAACTCATTATTTTAATTCCCATCTTCGATCTTGTCTTAGACGAAGTAAAGTGGATTCTATCACTCAGCCAACATTGACATGATAAATATGGAATTCATCCTATGATAGCATTCAGGTGAGGGCCAATGAGTGAAATTTTCATTCCACTAATTGATAAGCTCATCCTTTCAAATTTATGTTCTAGTGAATACATTTCCTCTAGTCCTTTTCATTAGCAGGCTTATGATGTCACCTGTTTAGGAGTAAAATGTAATGTCCTAATATTTGTAATAACAAAGTTTATAGATAGTTTGTCCTTATCAAATATTCGGCTAAATTCAGTTATAATTGATACAATAGGACGAGTTCAAATCAACTGAATCAAGATAAGATTTTCAAGCATCCTTTGGGACATGGTGATTTAATTCAGTTCCCAAAATCATAAGTATACAATATTTGATTTGAATTGTGGTGAAATTTTTGTGAGAATCAAGATTCATCTTCTGATTGTTCTGAATCACCAAATAAAAAAGATCACTCCCATTATTCACTCTTCTTTTATTTGTGGGAACACTAGTAATTGATTTCACCTGAAAAATATTACAACTTTTTCTCCTTACCTTTGTTTGAAATATAATGGGTTTCTAACTCTCAATAATTTAGTTAAAGAGTATTCAATTCTTGATTTCCCACACCTAGCTAATAATCCTCTTAGAGAATTAGAAAAACAATCAAGAAAAATACCCCCATTCATGGTAATATTCATAATACTCTGATTTTAAATCGTCATCCCAAGTTAAATCAACCCAACATAAATCATAGAATGAATGGGAATAAATATGGTCTAAATTCTTTAACAAATAATTTGAGAGTTCCTCGCCCTTTGAAGGGATACAATATATTAAGGAAAATTGAATTCTCTGAAATGTAAGGTTTCCAAATACATTTATAACAATTATTATAAGAATATTGTCCAAATTTTATGGAAATAATGTAGTTGTAGGTGATCAACACTTGAGAATTTATAGTAATTTGAATTATGTTTATGATATTGTGAATAAGGATACAATGATCAAGGTTTTTATTCACACATTGGAGGAATATTCTTGTAACTAGTTCAACGAATTGTCAGATGGTAATATTGAATCTCGTACTAAGATGAAAAGAGAATTTAAACTTCATTTTGGTGATATGATTGATCACAATTTTTTATTAGTGAAATTTAAATCATTAAAAAAACATCCCAATGAATGTGTACAAGATTTTTATTGAGATATTTAGACTAAACCATATGATTACTCTTATCAAGAGAAAATTAGGCTTATTCATGTTAAATGACTGAATCAAACCCGTGCATAGCTTTGATACAAATGGATGCATGTTTATCCCAAGATCCTTCATAGATTCTTTGTAATAATTGAGATCAAGAGCACATATGGTAATCTAAATGGTAATCACAATATTCAAAGAGACTGACCTTAAGTCATGTGATGGAAAAATGATCGACCAATGAAAATTACACAACCTGAATCCATTTCAGTCAAGTTTTAACATGAGAAAGTAGATAAGTCCTATGAACGTAATTTTATTAGATTTACCTGGCTAACATCCTGGCTCATAGTGAGAAAATTACATCCACTGGAAATGGTTTCTGAAATACTTAACCAAAATTTTTTGGGTTTAATGTGAGTGAATCAAGGGGCCTACACATGAGGTTTATCACATGGTAAATTGAAAGGTTAACTCTTTAGGAATGAACAAAGATTCACTAATAATCCAAGTATTTGACAAGGACAACTTGAATGAATAGGCTTCTAGAACTGATAATGTTAATGACCACGATCAAGAACAAGGGGTAATGAATGTCTATTGATATGGGGATCACATTTCTCCATAGGTCACAAAAATGAAAATATTGAAAGAGAATTTTTGGGAATTGTTCAGGGGTGTTAGGAAATAAGGGATAAAATATGTGGAATAATCCCTCACAGAATCGCAACAGTAGAAACTAATATGCAGAAAGATATTACAGATCTCAAATAAAATTACAGAATAAAATAACACAACACGAAGAGACAGTATTTAACGTGGTTCACCCAATTGGGCTACATCCACCAAGAATCACTTGCTCAGATTTTATTACAAGCCACCACTCTCTCAATACAATACCCAGATCTGTTTGGAGCTATGCTCAACAAACTCTACAGAATTCACACCTGAATTCAAAACACATCTACAATACACCTTTGCCTGTACATCTATCATATGCATAAGAATCATATAAATAGACAACTTGCTTAAGCTATTTGATACAGAACATCAATGGGTATCAAAACCATGGGACAAAACCCATGGGTATCAAAACCTATGGGTACCGAAAAACCATGGGCCCAAAAAAAGCCCATAACGGTTACCTATTACCCATTGGTTTCGAATAAACCACCCATGAAAATTTGCTTCGGGGGCGCTTCACCCCCCGAAGGCTGCCCCCTCAGACCCCTCTCACTGGCGAGCCCCAAGACCACCGTAAAAATATCATGAGTGTAACACATTAGAAGGTGTACCAAACTTTAACATGAAAAAAGGCTCCACAAACATAACAATCTCCCACTTGGAGACTAATTTTCATCTGAGCAAGCTTCTCAACCCTTCACTGTCATCCGTGAAGGCCAACCAAAGCTGAACATAGCTTTAGTTTATCCCTTGTGACCACCTTGGTCATCATGTCTGCAGGATTCTGAATGGTATGAATCTTCTCCAACTTCAACTTATCTTCCTCCAAAGTTGTCCTGATGAAGTGATATCTCAACTGTATATGCTTCATCCTGGAGTGGAAAGCAGAGTTCTTAGCTAGGTGTATAGCACTCTGACTATCACTATGCAGCTTACATTCCTCCTGCTTATGCCCCAACTCCTCAAGTAATTGTTGTAACCAAATCATCTCTTTTCTTGCCTCTGTGGCAGCAACATACTCAGCCTTCGTGGTTGACAAAGCCACCCAGCTTATGTAGTCATGAAATCCAGCTCACTGTTGTCCCACCTACAGTGTAAATATAACCTGTCGTGCTCCTCCTGCTGTCTACATCTCCAGCCATGTCTGAATCTACATAACCATGTAAAGTGGTGTTCTGATCCACTGTAGCACAAAACTGTCCCCATGGTCCCTCTCAAATACCGAAGGATCCACTTTACTACTTGCCAATGCTCTTTACCTGGATCACTCATAAATCTACTCACAGCTCCCACTGCATGGGCAATATCAGGCCTAGTGCATACCATAGCATACATCAAACTACCAACCGCTGATGAGTAAGGTACCTTGGACATCTGGTTTCTTTCCTGCTCTGTCTTGGGACACTGCTCCTTTGATAACTTAAAATGGCCTGCCAAAGGAGTCCCAACCGGTTTAGCATCCTACATGTTAAACCTATCCAATACCTTCTTAATGTACTCTTCATGAGATAAATTCAGCTTCCATTCCTTCCTATCCCAAGTTATCCTCATACCAAGGATTTGTCTGGCTACCCCCAAATCCTTCATATCAAAGGATTCACTTAGCTGTTTCTTGAGTACTTTTATTTCCTGCATGTTTTTACCTGCAACCAACATGTCATCAACATACAAACATAGGATAATATAACTTCCATCCTCAAATTTCTTTGTATACACATAATGGTCAGAATGACATCTAATATAACCTTGCTCCATCATGAAGCTATCAAACTTCTTATACCATTGACGTGGAGCTTGTTTCAGGCCATACAAGCTCTTCTTCAGTTTGCACACCATCTCCTCTTTACCTTTGACTTCATATCCTTCTGGCTGCTGCATATATAGCTCCTCCTCCAAATCACCATGGAGAAATGTAGTATTTACATCTAACTGTTCTAAGTGTAAGTCTTCTGCTGCCACTATTCCAAGAACAGTTCTGATAGAAGTCATTTTTACTACAGGAGAAAAAATCTCATCAAAATCTATACCTTGTTTCTGTGCAAACCCCTTGACCACCAACCAGGCCTTATATCTTTTCTTTCCTCCTTCTTCATCTTTAACTTTGTACACCCACTTGTTCTGCAATGCTCTTTTTCCTTCCGGTAGCTTCACCAAATCCCAAGTCTAGTTCTCCATGAGAGACTTATGCTCCTCATCCATGGCTTGCTCCCACTTCTTACTGGCATCTACCTGCATTGCTTCATCAAAGCTCTCTGGCTCTCCACTATCAGTGAGTAATAAATAATAAAGAGAAGGAGAAAAAAATTCAGGTTCTTTTCTTACCCTAGAAGACCTCCTCATTGTAGGAGTTTGGGGTTCCTGTTGAGTCGGTTCCTGAACTGATTCATGGGTCACTGTCCCATCTAGAAGATCCTCTACCACTGCATATTCTTTCTTGGATTCTTCCCTATTTTCCTGCAACTATTGCTTATACATGAATTTCTCATTAAATACCACATCCCTAGACCGAATGATTTTCTTGTCCTTAATACTCCAACATTTAAATCCAAAGTCATCACCACCATAACCAATAAAAGTGCATTTTTCTGATTTAGCCTCTAGCTTGGTCCTATCATCCTTGTCAATATGAACAAACACCTCACATCCAAAGACTCTAAGAAATGAGTAATCGACTTTCTTACCGTACCAAGCCTCCTCAGGTATGCCTCCATCCAAGGCACTTGAGGGTCCTCTGTTTATCAAGTACATAGCTGTGCTCACTGCTTCTGCCCAAAAATAAAGAGACATCCTGCATGTATCCTCATGCTCCTAGCACGTTCCATTATTGTTCTGTTCATCCTTTCTGACACCCCATTCTACTGCGGGGTTCCTGGAACCATATTTTGCCTACAGATTCCATTCTTAGAACAATAATCATCAAATTCATTGCTGCAATACTCCCCTCCATTATCTGACCTGAGACATTTTAACTTAAGACATGTTTCATTCTCTACCAAGGCTTTCCATTTAACAAAAGTATCAAATACATCAGATTTGTTTCTAATACAATAAACCCAAACTTTCCTTGTTACATCATCAATAAAAGTAACATAATAACTTGAACCCCCAAGAGATGATACCTGAGCTGGCCCCCACACATCAGAATGTACCAGCTCTAACTTACTCTCTTTCTTCATAGGTCCAACCTTGAGAAACCTTACTCGCTTCTATTTCCCATATATGTAGTTCTCACATAAATCCAAACCTATTTCTGTATATCCAGGAAAATTCTTCTTTATGATGTCCATGCCCTTATGGCTCATATGACCGAGCCTATAGTGCCATAATGTTGTATCTGCATCTGAAGCCACAAGATTACAATCATTAGTACTATCAGTGGTTAAATACAAGGTTCCAACCTTCTTACCTCTTGCCACCACAAGAGCACCCTTGGTAACCTTCCAAGAGTCAACTGTAAATATCACAGTACAACCATCACTTCCCAATTGCCCCACCGATATCAAATTTCTCCTTAATGTAGGCACATGTTTAACATCCTTCAATAGCCATGTATTCCCATTCTGCATCTTAACCTGAACAGAACCTTTTCCAACTATACTGCAAGGCTCATCATCACCAAGAAAAACATGCCCAAAATCCCCTTGAACATAATCAACAAAATAATGCCTATGTGGAGTAGCATGAAAAGAAGCCCCCAAATCTAAAACCCAAGATTCAGTAATATTATGCAAAGAAAGAATCAAAGCATCCTGACATACATTACCCGATGCCACATTTGCCTCTTTGTTTTCTTCTTATTTGTTTCTTCTTATCCCGAAGCTCCCAACAGTCCTTTTTTACATGCCCAGACTTTCCACAATTCCAGCATACAATATTTCTCTTGGATTTTGACCTTGCTCGATCTTTCAATTTTCCATGGTTTCCTCTATTATTCTGTCTCCCTCTAGTTTCCACTGTCAAAGCATTCCCTAAAGTAGAAGATTCCCCAGAGCTTTTTCTTCACATTTCCTCACTTAGAATCACCCCTACAACATCCTCAAACTTCAACTTCGAGTTAGCTGGAACCGAGTTGCTTACCTCCATTACCAGGCTATTCCAAATTTTAGGTAAAGAGCATAGAATTAATAAAGCCCTAACTTCTTGATCAAATTCTATTGTAATTGAAGCTAGCATATTCACAACCGTATTGAAATCATTTAAATGATCTGCTACTAAACTATTCTTAGACATCTTCATATTAAACAAATTTTTCATTAAAAATATCTTGTTAGAGGCAGAGGGTTTTTCATACAACTTCCCTAATGCATCCATTAGATCTTTTGTAGTCTTTTCCTTTGAAACATTAAATAATACCGAAGATGCAAGACACAACCGAATCAATCCAAGTGCCTTCCGATCCAAAAAATCCCATTCCGCATCTATCATACTCAAGGGTTTGTTTACCTTCTCAGACAACGGAGTATAAAGATCCTTCTAATAAAGGTAATCTTCCATTTGCATCTTCCAAAGACTGAAATTCTACCCATTGAATTTATCAACCCTAGATCTTCCATCATCTGCCATAGCTCCCACTCAAGCTAAAAAATTTCCTTGTGATTCAACACTTCAGCAAACCAAACTAGGCTCTGATACCAATTTTTAGGAAATAAGAGATAAAATATGTGGAATAATCCCTTACAGAATCGCAACAGTAGAAACTAATATGCTAGAAAATATTACAGATCTAAAATAAAAGTGCAGAATAAATAACACAACACAGAGATATAGTATTTAACATTGTTCACCCAATTTGGGCTACGTCCACCAAGAATCACTTGCTCATATTTTATTACAAGCATCCACTCTCTCAATACAATACCCATATCCATTTGGAGCTATGCTCAACAAACTCTATAGAATTCACACCCGAATTCAAAGCCCATCTACAATGCATTTGCTTGTATATGTATCATATGCATAAGATCATATAAATAGAAAATTTCTTAAGCATTTTGATACAAAACCGTGGGTATCAAAACCATGGGTAAAAAACCATGGGTATCAAAACTATGGGCAAAAAACCTTTGGTATCAAAACAATGGGTACCAAAAAACCATGGGCCCAAAAATAGCCCATAACGGTTACCCATTACCCATGGGTTAATAAACCACCCATGAAAATTTTCTTTAGGGGATTTTCCCCTGAACCCCCATCCATTGGGGGGGGCTTCACCCCCCCGAATCCCCCTAACCAGCTCATCGGCAAGCGGGACCACCGTAAAAATACCTGAGTGTAACACATAGAAGGTGTACCACACTCTAACATGAAAATGAGATCCACAAACATAACACAAGTGATGTTGAGAGTGATCATGATGATTTAGAATTGGTTTACGTGTTTGATTTTAGTGAAGGTTTAGTTAGTGTGGAACATAATTATGAGGTGCCAGCTTAATACTTTGAATATTTGAGGAGTCATATGATTAAGAAATAAAATAGTGGGAGACTATTTTATGAAGATATCCTAGCTCTGACCAATACTAAAAAATATCAAGTAAAGAGTGATTACAATTTAAGAAATATAAAGGATTCAAGTACAACAAAGGATCGTAAGGATACTCCATTTGAGAATAATGGTAATAAAAGTGATGAAATTTCTAAAAAGACTACTATTCTAAAAAATAAAATAATTCCACCGTAGCTTTAAAAATAAAGGAAATTTGTAAAATAGATGAAAGGTAAGAATCCTTTAAATATTCCTATTCTAATAATAATGTTGAGAATAAAAGGTAGAGAGTAGAAGTGGAGTCTTTTGATTCAATTAGAAATACTACCTCTCCATCCTATGATTTAGAACATTCATTTGCGTAATCTCTTTCCCCATGCATTATTGATGTTAATGTAACTACTATTTAGAGAATGTTTTACCTTCCTACTTGAATTACAAAAGTGAAATGATAAAAAAAATGACCTTAGAAGAAGAGAGGTTTAACGATACCCGTAGTTGATAGATTTTGATGCTTAACATTGATAAAATTTGTGCTCCATCACAAAGTATGTGTAGAAGTTCCTTCCCTATGAAAAAACATGTACTCAAAGACAATAAACAAAATGGATTAGATAGATAGATAACCAAGATGCTTGGAAAAGGAAAATTCCAAGAATCCAATGGGATTCCCTGAAGGATGTCATCTCGCTTTGTAAGCAATCAAGTGAATTATATTGGATAAACGATAAATGATAAATGTATATAAGACAAATGGATACAAGAATAACAAGTAAAGATGAATAGAACTCAATATTGAAAGGTAGGTCCTGTCCATCTTCAAATGTGTCCCCTAAGACAAGTGTGGATGCAATCTACATGCATTCGAAAGAATCATACCAGAAGTCTAAATATTCTTGTTCAATGTCATGTAATAATTTGATCAGATCTTTTATGTCTTGTTTGGTTTCAGAAAATTAGATTGTAGAGAGAATTAATTTGTGAATGATTTCAAATTTTTCCTGCTATCCAAATAACTCTCCTAGTTATCTGATTAACTTATATTTTCATCTTGACTTTGGTGTTTCACATTTTAGATTACGCATGCTAAAGATTGTTATTTTAAGACACCTTGGCATAGTTGCAGTCCCTCTGCATGCCCTTCCGCACCTTCCTTCTTCCTTTCACATTCTTCTATCTCCTTCCATATTTCCTTGTGCACCTTCCTCCCACATGCCCACTTTCTCTCATATCCTATCATACACTCCTTACATGCAACTCTGTATACTTACCTTCTAATCAGTTAAGTCCTCGGAATTCCTCTTGCATGCTTACTGAGACACTGTTCTTTCACACGTCTTCTTTTCTTTCTCCCTCTATGTACCTTCCTTTATTTAAATGCCCGCATCTTGTTTTCATATTTTCTTTCTACAATTATACCTTCCTCTTATGTGTGCCCCTCTTCACCTCTTTCTTTAACTTCTCCCTTGTGCCCACATTCTGCACGTTCACCTTATTTCCACGTGGCAACCCAATGCTCCTTTAAAGGAAAAATCCTAAGAGGGTTTCTAAATGACCGTGAAGACTCCACCCATCTGGTTTCATAAAAGGATAGGGTCAGGGTTGAATAGTCAAATCATTGAGATAGGCCAGTAGAGGATGCCAAAGATTAGCATGACGAAAATTCAAGAGAAAATTTTGGGAAAGGTTTTCAAACTAGCACTAGGGTACCGTGTGTCCCCGGTATATGACTCTGCTCAGAATTTTTTTTAGCAAAAACATGAAGAAACTAAGCGAGCCAAAAAAGCAGCCATGTGTCAGCCCGATGTAACTTCAAAAGTGAAATACAAAGGCTTCCCTCAGACATGTGTCAGCCCTCCACATATCTAGTTTCAAAACAAGGCCCATTTTAGTAGTTGATTCTTTCTTTTTATTTTTTACGGACCTGATTCAAATTTCAAATGAGCATATCTTTTGACTCAGTGCTCGAAATCTGACAAATCTAACACCATTGGAAATATCTCAGCCTTTTCTATACCATGTAGATCTGAAAGTTTAATTTTGGAGAGGTTAGGTGGGGAAAAAATGAAGAAGCATCTTCATGCCATTAATACAGGATCCTTTTTCCCCCAACAACCAAATCAGATTTGATCTAATCCGTTGTTCCTCCTCCTTTGAGGCTCCAAACAATTAATTGATGCAAACATGACATATTTGGGGTGGATTTACTAGAGGCATTAATGATGGTGGTTGAGCTTCAAATTAGTTTTTCCCACTTCTCTCTCTCCTTCTTCCCTATGGGATGAATCTATAAAGGAGGGGTCGAGGCTCATTGTAAAGGGTTAGACACTTTGGATCCTTACGCATGTTGCTAAGCACTCCATATTTTCTATATTTTGAGTTGCAAACCTCCATGTTTGGCTCTTGCATGTGGATATCGACCTCCTTATCATTGTAATAGTTCTACACATTTTTAGAAGCAATAGAAGCATCGTTTTGTGACTATTCTCTATCCTAAAGTGTTTTCATTCCTTTTTCTTGCCTCTTCTCTTACATTGTGTATTGTTGTGCTATTTCAAGTCCCCTATAATTCCATACCTAGTTTTTTTCCACGAGAACAATTTGGTGAATGTGTATTTCACAGTGCTACTCATGCCTAGCCTTCTTTCACGCATTCCCTATCATTCTTTCTCATAACAGATAGTGTTTACCCCTCTTTTTTAGTGCTATCACCTTTTAGTGTACTTTACTTCATGTTATCCTTCTTTCCTTGGTCCCTTGGCATTCTTATCTTAGTTTCCTCTTTTAGCACTAGGAGTAGCAGTAGCAGTAAAAATAGATAGAGGAACCAGCCTTCTCCGGAGATCCGTCCCAAGCTCGCAAGGTCCCACAATTTGGGAAAAGTTCCATTATGGTCTCAAACACCTCAGCCCTTTCGAGATTCAAGACGTGGGTGCATGTTTGAGTAACTAATAGTTTCTAGCACACCTGGTGGGACAAGCATTGAAATATCAAATTTCATATCTCTTAGTTCTAGTGTGTGAACTTAGTGTTTCAGCCTTTGGAGGCTCATTTCAAACACATCTGGTGACTCCCAACATTTTGAAATCTCTATTTCAGCAGTCCTGAGCACCTTTCATGAGAAGAGTGCACACAAGGAGAAGTGCAGTAGATGAATATTCTTTTGAATACCTCCAACTATCCCTAGAATATTTTGTTCAAGAAATCCTATGCACACATCTCTATCTCTAGCATGCCGCTCCTACTAAAATCCTCCTCAAAACACTCAACTTGCATGCCCTGTAATGGCGAATCAGCAACCTCCTCCACTAAGAAGGTTTGAAAACTTTGATGGTGGGATTCCCTTACTCTTGGCCATGTAGCATGATATGCCAATTGGTGCGATCAAGAGTATTCCTTACTTTACTGGTGAGAATTGAGTCACCCCTTAGGAGCATATCCAGGATGTAGAAAATGTGTGTTCACTCTATCTGATCACACATAATGATGTAGCAGTCAGGATACTTGCAACCTCTTTTAAAGGTAAAGCAATTCACTAGTATAGAGGCTTGAGACTTGGATCTATTAGCACCTGGTATAAGCTGGGAACAGATCTATGCAGTTATTTTAAGGACAAGTCAGATCACCTATCTTCGGTGGAGTAAATGACAAAAAGAAGGAGGGAACCCAATGAGTAGATGACGCATTTAAACATCAGATTTTGAAAGAGTTGGGATACAATTCCTCTTGTGGTAAGACCTACAGACCAACATTCTTTCCTTTATTATTTGAAGGTGCTCAACATTGATATTTTAGTTATGATCCAATCTATAGGAGGTGGGACTTTACCAACTACTTATATCATTGCGGTAAGGGTAGGAAAAATTCTCATTCATGTGGGAAAGTTGGCTCCAAGACCACCTATGCCCTTGTTCCCAAAAATGTTGCAAGCACCCCAGCCTTTTATAGCCTCTATTCCTACTCCTAAGAAGAGCGTGCAACCAGTTGCCTCAACATCCTATTCTCCATCACAACAAAAGGAAAATGAAGAAATGAAGTCCATGATTAGAAATTTGTCAAACAAAATCATATCATTGGAAAAACAAAAGGCACAATCTTGTAGAGGAAATTCCAATTAGGCACATGGCCAAGGGAATCAGACTTGGTGGAGTTAATACAAAAATAAAAGATACGCGCCCAGCCAACAAAATGATAGGTAATAGCCTAATACACATTTTCCCTTATAATTTGTCCCTCCCGCGCCTTTTCTCCCAGCACCTAGTGCGACCTAGGTGCTTGTTCTGGTCCAGAAAATGATGCAACCTAGAATTTACTAGATAACACCCTAGTCACACTGGCACATCACTCAGCCTTAATTGAGCACTGACCCGAAGCATGCAAAGGTACCAGGTCCCTCTCTAGGGTTGTTATAGTAGGATGTTAGCATGATGAAGGAAGAAACATATAGATTCATAACTAATCAATCATTCTACAATGCATGCTACACTCAAATGTATGAAAAAACAAGCTTAAACAGTAATCATGATTGAATTAATAACACACACTACTTGACTACACACATAATGACACTTAGATTCAGCCAATATCTTCCATCTATTAATAAATATAGAATCTCCTCACAATATTGTCAATCTATATTGATGCATGTATGGATATGATATAGGAATTCATTCATATGTGTATATCTCCTTACCTCCATACATCCATCACACATACATACACACACTCTGTATTTTCTCTATTACACTTACCTACTATGTACCTAACATAATATATATATGGTGGTGACTTGCCCTTCACTGCTTATCTATTCCAGAAATAGCCCACATGCTATTAATAACCACACGCCATTTACAGGCATAGCCACACATGCAAGTGTGCTATCTATAGACCTATTGTAGTTAACTAAAGTGTCAATTATTCTTAGCTCATCTCCATGCAATATACTTAGATCCACTTCTCCAAAGATAGATAATGCATGGCGTGTAATTCTCTGCATTGTTGGTGTGTCTCATACGCCATCTTCTAAAAATAGGTCTTCATGCTCAAAATTGGCTAAGTCTTGAAAGTTGAACTTGCCTTCTATGTGTGGGTCCTTCCTATCCTTCTTTTCCTTCCGCGCCCTTGATTCTTGCCTTCTCTCCCATGTGGAATCCTTGTATGTTCTCTAACAAGTATTCTCTAATCAACATTACTCCACGCTAATCTCATTATCATCCCATAAATGGGTATTCCTCCAAAAATTTAAGTAAAGAATAGAATAATGGAAAGAATAAGAATGAAAGAATGTAGAAAAAAAAAATTATTAGATAGCCTCCTCTGTATCACTTTGCAGTATCAATTATGGATACTCATCCTTTAATTCGGCATCCAAAACCTGCCAGTCAATGAGTGCTTGTTCTACTTTTTCTGGGATGTCCACAACAATAGATTCCAACTCATCCCTCACAATCCATCCTTTTTCATTCTATAGAACTAACACAACAGTGGACATTGATGTCATTCTTCCTTCTAAAAGATCCATCTTCTGCGTAATTAGCTTCCCAAGCTCTTCTAGCTGAGTCTTGTACGACTCTTGTGCTGCTGCCAGGGCCTTGCACTTCTATTTAACCGTTGAAAATATTTCTGTGTGGACCAATGTCTCATCCTTCATCACTTTCTAGACCTTATTGTTCTCTTCTAGGGTCTTTATGTTGATAAGTGCCTCTGGAGCTGTGCATATGTTTAAAGCCTAGTTTGCTTTCTTTAATACTTCCTGTAATGCGTACAAAAACCCTTCATAAGATGCAATCTTTCGCATCACTGAGGATTTCTCCTGTTTGACATATTTATTTGATCTTCTTGGCACAGGCATGTGTAGAGGTTCATCTTCAAGTACCAAGTGCACCAACTTTCCTACATAGTGTATCACTGCACGAAACATCTGTGGTACCTTTGCCTCCAAGTGTGGCCTTGCTCTGATGAAATTATCCCCAATCTCCTCTACAATGCTGAGATATACCTTGTTCTTATTCTATAAAAATTCCCTCTCTTGCGTTATGTGTTCTATCTCTGCATCCTTTATCTTCATCTCCTCCTACAATGCTCTAATCATTATAGCTTTCTCCATGTTTCTTCTAGCCATTTCAGTAGAAACCTTCACCAATGCATTACTGACCTACTCATGTGACATGATAGTAGGCTTTATTATCATGTGTCTAGCTTGGGGTTCCTTCTTCAGTCATCTCAAAACACATGAATCTTTACATACATCAAAATAAGGCTCATCCATGTGGGTGTGCATTGACCATGATAGGTGTTTTCGAGAGCACACAATCACCATATCCTTATCCATTAGCTCCCATCCGAATAAATCCTTCTGTGCTATTGTGCTCTGGAAGTGAGTGCGTACAATTTTTCCTACGTCCTATGCATACCCCATGGCTGGTGGAATGTGATCTCCACTTGTTTTTCTAGACCGTTGCTACTTAGGGACTTTAGCTTACAAAATTGGCACTTGTGTCTCCATGTCCTAAACATTCTATGCAACTGTCTCCTCTAGTATCTTCTCGTCCTCTTCTCTTCCCTTTGATCCGTAACCCTATTCTTCTATGTTCTCTAGAAGTGTAGGAGAATTAGGCACAATTTCTTCTGACTCTTCTTCCTCCTCATTTAACTTCAGTTTCCTCCTTCTGTGGAGAGATTCTGGGTGATCTGCACACCGTGGTTGGAGTAGCACCTTGGGTCTTGGTTCTTTAAAATACCTTCTTAAATTTATGCTCCCCTTGGAATTCATTCAATTCTTCATCATCCCCCTCTTATGGCATAAGTGGTGCAATGGAGCACTCAACTTCACCCTTATTTGTAGGATGTCTCCTACCTCTATGATGCAAACCACCACTATGTTCACACTCCTCCTCCTCACCCTCTACTTCAATTATCTCTATGGTCTTAGGAATTGGGATGTTCTCCATTGTATGATTTCACTTTGGTGGTGTTGGAAGTGCAAACTCACCTTCCACATACTTGTTATTCTCCATCTTTGGCTTCAGCTGGAGATACACCAATGTTACTCCCACATCTGCTATAACTAGAATTATTGGCTTAATATTCAACACCTCTGAAATGATCCTCTCTGTATAAGAATTTCTGCTAGGATACACATAATTCTTCCTCAACGTATGGTAGTCGCAATCTACCTTATCTGCATTAAATACCAGTCAACACGTGTCTGTAAATCTTTGAAAAGATGCTTAGAAATACCTTGCACTGAATGCGTAAGGAAATTTACACCAAGGGCTCCAAACTCCATCTTTCATTGGGAAGCACATGATACAGAAATGTTGATATACTACAAATTAGAATTGTTTCCCTATAATTATTGGTAGGTCCTTTGGGATGCACCACTCTTCTCCAAATGCTGCATTGATCCTGTCATACCATTTCTCTTCCCTTTGCTTTATGTCATCTATCATGGCCCCTTTACATAGATACTTGATGAACCTTTCAGCTAGTGACTTGTTCTCCATGGGGTATTCCCATACTTTTTCCTTCGGTCCATATGGTACTCCAATATCCATGAATACCAGTGATAGTAGAACAGTCCCAAAGCTAATCTTCCCTCATGTGCACACTTCTTTGACTATTTTCTCTACAATATATCCTACAATATTGTAGATTTCCCCTTCTGACATCTTACACTCCACGTATAATCACATAGTATTTACCTGTGACCACTGCTCCTGATCATTCAACTTTGTAAGGTGTGCTACAACTTGCACAAGTGGAAAATTCTTCAATTTGTCTATATCTATTCCATGTGGACCCTTTAGGTACCCTAACTCTTGTCTGGTCTTTAAAATTGAGGCTTTATCTGTGATATCACTTTTTATGTCCTCTCTTGTGGCCTTCAAAACTGTAACTGATGAGATAAGCACAGATGAGACTCTAACTCTTCCTCCTAGAAAGTAGAAGAATTCATCATGCACACTGCTCAGGAGCCACTGATACAAGGGCTCATACTTCCCGAAATATGGAAGCTCATATAATTGGTAGAAACTAATTATCTTCAGGAGCTTCTCATCTACATCATCATAAATTGGCATGTCATCTACCATGCGCTTGTTTTTCCTAGAAGTGAGTAAGGAATGGAGCTTCTTCTTGTTCTTCGTGGTCTTGTGATTTTATTCACTTATTTTTCTCTTTCTGATGGTTGAATCCCACTCCTGGTCGACGATGACTCCTTCTTGTTATTGCATTTCTAAAAGAAGGCTTTCAGGTGTCATCTCTTCCTCCTCAATGACCACCTTCTTCTTTCCTTTTACTATTTTTGCAGATGCCTTTTTAGGTGCCATTTTTACCTTGCAAATGTCTCCTCTTTAACTTTGTAACTTTATGAATCAAACCCTAGCTTGATTCAATCATGCCCTAGGTGGAAACTTTGTAACCTAACTCTTTTTTTCCTCCTTGATTTTCTCAAACCCTTCACCACCGGGGATGCAAGCTTCTTTTTACATAGATTTGTTTATCACACTTATTTTCACACCCTTTACACCTTAACCCAATCACTTGGCTCTTCGCAATTATCTCTTTCCTCAAATTCTCTTAGTCACAATGGTAAAAATGAATCTACATCCCATCCTTATATTTTTTTTTCAAATTTTGATGCATTTTTTACTCCTTCACCTACCAAATATCCTCTCATTCATTGACCAAATTCATTCATCCCATGTGGTACATCTTTGCACCCCAGCTATAACCTTCTAGTGTAACTTCCTACCCTATGGTCACAGACTTCTCTTTAGCATGCACCCTTGTGCCTGAGTACCTCTTCACTGTACCTTCTCCTGGTAGTTATCATGGCCTCTACTTACATCATGTTATAGTATCCTTTCATTCATCTCCATCCTTGGTCACTTTTGAGAAGAAATCTTCTTTTGACTTAAATCACACCCATAGCATCTTATTCCTTTCACCTTCCAATTCACACAGTCTTTTACTTGGATAGCTACAACCACCCCACATGAAAATTATGTGTAGTTCTTTGCACATATACATTCTTCATATAGTAATTAGCTTCATGTGCGCAGGAACACTTATTACACATGAAAAAAAACTAAATTAACAAATCATAGTGATAATGAATGAAATACATTAAGGAAATACAAAAGGAAAACCTAATATAAATGACAATACTACCTTATTACAAACACAAAGAAGACTTATTTATAGTAGAGCTTCAGCCTACTCCTGTTAAAGTAATTGGGTGGTCGTGTTCCATCAAGTGCTTCTAAATGGAAAGCACCTAATTCAAGTATAGAAATGATGACATATGTCCCCAACCAATGTACTTTGAGATTTATTCGATGGCGCAAGAACTTTGAGTCATAAAGAAGTACCATATATCAAATCTCAAACTTCTTATCCCTTATGTTTCTGTCATGCCATGCCTTTTTCCTGGCCTTTTCCTACTTTTAACTCTATCATGCTATGGCTCAGTGCTCATCCAATTGAATCATATTCTTGATACGCTCTTCTAAAGCATGTTCTTCATCTAGACCTCTAGTGCACACAATGTGTAAAGAAGGTAACATAAATTCTATAGGGAGAACAGATTCCGCGCCAAACACCAACTGAAACGATATGGCTTTATTCAATCTCTTGTAAGTTGTTCTATATGCCCAAAGAACAGCTGAAACTTTTTCATCCTAATACTTTCTTCAAACATCACAAATTTATGTCAAATTATGGCTCAAAATCTTGTTGAAATCTTCATCAGTTCCATTTTCCTGAGGATGTTAAGGTGTAGTTTTATGGTGTGCAACCATAAACTCATCTAATAGGATCCTAATTGTCTCATTCAAAAAGTGTGAACCCCTATCACTTTTCAAGCTTAAGGGACATCCATATCTTTTAAGAACATTCTCCCATAGAAACCTAGCTGTTGTAGTTGTTGTATAGTCCTTGGTATGTGCTACTTCTACCCACCGTGTGAGATAATTTGTGCAAGTAATGATATAGCATGATCTAGTCCTGCACGTGGCTGATGAAATATGTCCTACAAAGTCAATGGCCCCTTTATCAAATGGTTTGACACTAGTAATCAGTCTCAAATTCATCTCATCTCTTTGCCTTGGTTTTCCTAGGCACTAACAATGATCACATGCCTTACAATATTCTTTAAAATCCTTATATAATGTCTCCCACCATAATCCAATAAGTAGGATCTTCCAGGTAGTTGCATCACCTACATAATGCCCTCTTGCAATACCACCATGAGATTCTTCCATGATATCCTTACACTCATGCTCTAATACACAATGACATAATACTTCATCTTTGCCTAACTTGTAGAGGTCACCACTTATTAACATAAATGGTGCCGCGCATATAGTAAGCTACTTCTTTTCTAATGCTTTCATTCCTTCTGGTGCCATACCTGTTCGTAGAAAGACAAAAATGTCTTATAACTCCTTAGGCATGTGTTATAACCTATATAACTATGCATCTGGCATGGTTTCTTCAATTGTCTATGCATCCTCTCCTAAATTGATTCTACATTACTTTTCCCTAGCTTCACCTCAACTGTGAAGTAAAAATATTGAAATAGGAGCACCCATCTGCATTTACACCCCTGTAAGATGGGTTTGTTTACCAAGTACTTCAATGCCATGTGATCTATATAAAAAAAAATGGTGTTCCTACCAAGTACTGTCAAAACTTGTGCAATGCATAGTGCATGGATAAAGCCTCACGCTTTGTAGTTGTATAATTTCATTCAGCAGGAGTCAGATTCCTATTAGCAAAATAGATTGGATGATCTATAATACCTTCGTTAGGTTGAGCTAACACAACACCAATGGCCATGCCAGAATCATCCACATACACATGAAATGGTTTATCCCATGAGGGAAAGCACAAAATGGGCGCGGTAGTAAGTTTCTCTTTTAATATCTCAAACACACGCTGCTGTGGTTCTCCCCAATTAAATGTACCTTTCCCCTTCAGTAATTCTTCCAAGGCTGTAGAAATTTTGGAAAATCCTTTGATGAATTTTCTATAATATCCTATATGACCTAAAAATCCGTGCACCTCACTTTGACTGGTAGGTGCTTTTAGGCCTAAAATGACTGCAACCTTAGCTAGATGAACAAGAAAATCTTCCTTATAAATTATATATCCTAACAATATTCCAAATGGTGTAGTAATTATGCACTTCTTGATGTTCAAAGATATACTCAACTATCTACATCATTTAAACATTAAGCACAGATTGTCGCAATGATCTTTCACAAGCCCATATACTGTCCAATCATCAAGGTAGACCTGTAAGAAGTTGTGAATAAAATATTTGAATGCCTAAACAACTACGAATGAGAATAAAGTAGGTGAATTTTTCAATCCAAAAGGCATCAGAGTATAGGAAAAACTATGCCATTTAGTAGTAAATTTTGTCTTTTCTTGATCCTCCTGAGAAATCCTAACCTGATGATATCTAGAAAACCCATCTGTGAAGGAATATATTTCGTGCCCTGCAAATCCTTCCAGTATTTCCTCAGTGAATGGAATAGGGAATGGATCTATTACACATACATCATTCAAATCCATGTATTCCACACATATTATAATTCATCCATCCTTCTTGACACTGATCACCATTGTGCTAACCCATTCTGACTCATCAAGGGGCTTGATAATTCCAGATTCCAACATTTTATCAATCTCTTCTTTTACCTTTTCGCACAAATTAGGATTCATTCTGTAAGGTATATTTCTAATTGGCCGTGCAACATCCTTAAGTTTTATCTTCATTTCCCTAAGTGATTTATGCACACCTTTAATTTCGTGATACCCTCGAGGGAATAAGTCATGATAATCCTTGAGTAACTCAATGATCTTTTTTGCCTCCAAGTCTGACCAATAGTCTCCAATTGTGGCCTCCTTAGGCTCAGCCTCCGAACCTATATTCACCTTCTTTTTTTTCATGGGTTCATGATAGGCACACGTATCCTTGTCTGTACTGTCCAATACCTCACATACCCCTTGTGAATGTTCAATATCTAGGTTCTCAACTTCCTCGTCATTCATGTTGTAAACCATATTTCCTTTCTCTTTCTTAAGGAAAGTGCATTCAAGTAGTATGGAGTCCATTTCTTCTTCCTTTTCAAAACATGCTCCGAACTCTACCTCACTGAATAATTCCTAGATATGATCTTCTACTTTTGCACTATCTCCCATAGTTAAGCACTAGAGAAATTTTAATGCCTCTTCTACAGGAGGTTTAGTTGAGAAGTATTCAAAAGTCTGGATCATTTCTACAGTCAAATTTTTCCAATTTCTAGTCTCTTGATGTAATTCTACATAAACATACCAGGTGCATTCACATCCTTGTAGTGTAGAATACAATCGATGCACCCAAAGTGAAGGTGGTAATGCTTAATGTTCTATTGTCCACAGTATCTCACACTTCTAAATGTGATGCTGAACAAGTTGATCACCATGATAAGTGTAGATTTTTGTAGGTGTATTATTCCTTATAAACCTAGTAGACAAAGTGATTCCAATCTCGAACTCAGTTTATAAGATTATTTTTGTGGACTACCCACTAGTGCGATGTTATCTCATGCAAGGTATATACTAACATAACTCTTCTCTTAATTTGATTTGTCCACTGTGTTTCCATGGCCTTCAAAAATGTAGGAAGATATTTTTCCCCTGTATACCAAGGTATTGTGCTACCTATCCATTGAATCGAATGAAATCCATTCTTGCGCGTAACCACACTTTTTACCTCACGCCCTACCAATTCATATGTAGCATGAGCCCAATTTTCATGATAAATAATCGTAGCATGACTAATAGAAAGATAATCCTCCCATTGTAGGATGCCTTCTTTTGATGACTCATTGACCTTTGGGTCCTGAATAGCGCATACATAAACTCTGTTTAAGTCCTCCTCACTTAGAGGCTCAACATATGCTGTAGACTTCCCATATGTCAAAGGTATCACAACTCTTTCCTCCTTGTTATTATAGCTGATATACCCCTTATTGTACCTCAAGTCAGCATTATTCACATAACACCAAGGGCATCCAAGCAAGGATACAATATTGTCTACTTCTGCAAGTGTTAATACCTCAAAATCCCTAGTGAACTTGGCCCCTTGTATAGTTATAGATGCATCTTTCAAAACTCATATGGGAGTGGCATTAGTCTAGCTTGCCATAAACAACACATTAGATGATGGATGTAATGGAGGCCTCCCCATTTGTACCCATACATCTAATGTAAGAACATTTACTTCCGCACCTGTATCAATCAATATGTTGCTCAACAACCACCCATCCAAAACAACATTCAGAGTAATTTCTTTGTCAAAGTCAATGCTATCAGGGGGAAGATTTGCATGCAGAATCTGTCGTACGGTCTTAAGACTTACGCGTGGAGTGTTCCCTTTTAACCAACTTCCTAATAGTGGAATAATGTTCTCCTAGCGCAACATCTTGCACACTTCTCGTAGATCATCAAAACTAGTTTGGAATATCGCTAATGCTTTCTTCTTCTCCTTTAGGTATTGAATCTCACCCTAAAGATTCCTTAGCACTTCCATGGTATCTTGGTAAACTTCTTTCTGATGAGAAGGATCTAGGTACCTTGCATGCAAAACCTCCTCCTTAGTGATCATAGGCTTCTAGTGCAATGCCTCTCTTGCATGTGATGCTTCAACGCATGTATTAATATTCACTGTCAATACATCATGTCCTTATGCTATCTTGAGCATCCAGTGATCTTCTACGATGCGTTGGATTCTAACCATTTTGGCACCTTTGTTTTCTTGCTTATGGTGCTTACTCAGATGCTCATATAAGTCTGAGAAATCTTCATAGCTATGGTTCTTTCTGCATAAATAAGATGCAATATTTTAAGGACATTCACACCTATAGTGGTTAGGATATCCACACATATAGCATGTTCCATGAGGGAACTCACTTCTTCCTCCACCACAGCCTCATCCTCCATATCCACCATGGTATCAACATCCCCTTCCACAACCTCCTTCAAAACACCCCTCATTCCTATCATAGTGCATTTAATTATGATCCTAATCCTAGTGCTCATTCTTACCCTTAGAATTATTTGTTATACTTGTATGTCATACCCCAATGTCTATAACATCCTGTATTTGACCAATCAACCAAAAATCCTGAGTATCATGGGTCGTGGACCTACAAATCTTGAAAAAGCAAGATACATTCTTCCTTATCACACGTTGTAACAAAGGACATTGAAAAACATCATGATTCAAATGACATATATCACAATCCAACAGTAATGAGCTTACAAATCTGCAAGGGAAACTATCCTTGGTGTGACCTTCCACTTCACAATCTGTACACTTAATTCCTGATCGCATTTCATGGGCTGAATTTGCTGATAGCTTCTATAACTAATTTTCCATAGCTACAATTTGTGCCTCTAGGAATGGAATAATTCTAGTGTCAATGCTCCTAACTTCCTCAGCATGTAAAGCTTCTTCCAGTGCTTCATATGGAGTAGTGTATGTCTTATGTGACAGCTCCATTCTAAAAGGTGTAATCAATCCTCCAATGAAAAATTGTGCATGCTGACTAGCATGAACATAATAAGATAGCTTAGATAGAAGTGTCTTAAAATGCACATCATACTCACGTACACTCTCATTATTGCCTTTCCTGATATCCTTGAGCACACTAATAGTCTTCTGCTAAAACTTAGGGATATGGAACTCTTTTAAGAAAGCATCCTTTAATGCTACATAATCCAGGCAAGTTTGATCAGGGTCAAAAATCCTATACCAACTGTGTACACATCCCTGTAATGTAGTAACAAACTTAATTGCCTTGTGTTAGGGAATAAGGGATAAAATATGTGGAATAATCCCTCACAGAATCGCAATAGTAGAAACTAATATGCAGAAAATATTACAGATCTCAAATAAAAGTGTAGAATAAAATAACACAACACAAAGAGACAGTATTTAACATGGTTCACCCAATTTGGGCTACATCCACCAAGAATAACTTGTTCATATTTTATTACAAGCCACCACTCTCTTAAAACAATACCCAGATCTGTTTGGAGCTATGCTCAACAAACTCTACAAAATTCACACCCAAATTCAAAGCACATCTGCAATGATTTTCATACTTCTATCATATGCATAAAACCACATAAATAAATAATTGCTTAAGTAGTTTTACAAAACCATGGGCAAAAACCATCCCATAAACCTATGGGTCAAAATCCCACCCATATGATAAAATCACATTTCCCGATATATCGGGCACGTTTTAAGGCCCAAAAACCCTGGAAAGGATACATGAAAAGTGCACAGTACTCTTAGTGTACAATCTTCAACACTTTCGCACATGAAAATAGGATCCACAACCTAACACCTTGCACTCAGCAACCATGATCCCTTTAGCACACCAAAATATTTCACACATATGCACATGTTCGCCATCATCCTCTATACCTCTATATTCCAGGAGATGAAGATACATCTCCATATATATATTTTGTGGTTACTACGGAACTTGACCACCTATAGACACCGAAATCATGTTGTAATCACCTTGGACCCCTACCGCAGCCCTATAATCACTTCCTCATCCTCAACACCTTACCACCTACCTCTTACACCCCACACATTTTAGTTTAATTACTTTAACTAAATTAACGCAATTTACCTCCATATATTAATTTAATTATTTTAATTAAGTTAATGACCTTTCATCCACACACACATTAATTTAATTATTCACATTAAAGTAATTGAATACCCTCATACACCTATTTAATAAAATTGCCTTTATTAATTACACTTCACCTAACCACCCCCATCATTTGACCCATTAACTTAAACCCTAAACCAATGTCCTAAATAAAACCTAACATTACACCCATACCCTCACCTCACATTAAAATCCTCCTAAGGTCAATTTTTCACCCCAAGAAAAATAAGATACCATTATCAAATGGTAGAACAACTTCCTAGGAAACTTTTGAAAAAACCTGAGATATCTCACCCAAACCGATGACGATTTACCCTAAATTGATTCAACATCGATTCCCCTAAACCGATGATGATTATACCAGAATTAACCAAACAACCTATATAGACCCATCTAAACCTTTGTAATCAAGGTTGAACCTTTGGCATTGGATTTCCTTATTGTGAATTCAATCTTTTCAGATGCAGATACAAAGCAAGGATTAATTTGTGATCAGCCAAGACAACCAGGTTCACTGGGACAATAGTGAAGCCTCTTCCCAACACCTTCCAACACCATCACTCTTCCACTAGGCTTCAGATAAGTAGCTCACAAGAAAGTAAGTGTTTCCCTCTTATCTATTTCAATTTTTTATTAACGTCAGTATTACTCCTGATAAAGGATCTTATCCCTTTTACCATTTCTTCATTCCTCCTATCTAGTTTTAGCCACCCTCCTTACCTAACCATTGTAATACCTTGCCTAACCACCTACTTGACTCCCTCACCAACCCAAGACCTTCGCAACATACTTATAGCTCCTTTTTGATCACCCAACACCTTCTACTAACTCCATTCTTGCCTAAAAACCTTTAAAACCTGGACTGTGTGAGTCCACCAGCCCTCGACCCAACCATCGTTGGTTCTCCCTAACCGTCGCCAGTTACATTCCAACCATCATTAGTTTTATAAAACCATGGCCGGTCTCTGTGTCACCTAATCTCTGTCAGAATTACAACCTGTTCCTCACTTATACCTACCTGATCACCTATTTTACCTTCAGATCTATACTTATAACCAACCTATTTGACCTCTAGATCTCCTTATAGCCTAGCCTGTTAGATTATATCTAGCCTATTGCATTTTTATGAGATTCCTAAATCATATTAAACTACAGTAGGAAAATATTTAGTTTATTTCAGCATTGAATTTTTTTAAACAGTGGGCTAACAACCATCTAGGAAGTATCACACTTCTAGGATCTAACACATGCTAGGCAGTCCACTGCATATATCATTTAACTCTCTTTGGTGGTCTTGTTTTGATTCTTATATAGGTATTTCCTCCTAGCCAAAAGAAAGGTCTCAAAATCACTTTGATTTGGAATTCAGATACATGCACATACGACCTTCAACCATCTCAAACTAGGTATTCCTCTTACCACCCTTTACCTTGTATGTTTCATCAAATACTTCTCAAAAAAACTAAGAAACCAGGTGAAACATTTTGGCATTCCCAGTGGGACCCATTTGGGGTTCCTTACATCTTTCTTCATTTTAGTGAAAGAGCATCCCTCTTCCTATTCATCTATTATTGTCATCGAATATCATATTTTTGATTTGGGTTTAAAACAAGTGCATTCCATTCTGATTTGTTGCATTAGCTCACATTAATTGAGGGAAACCTATACACTGGAGGTCATGACCAGCTGATGGTTGACAAAAGAATCGTAGAAAATCACTTCTATCCTTTTCTCTTTCTCTAAGTCTTACCAAACTACACAAAATTTCAAAATACATACATTCTTAAACAATATCCTACTTGGAAGAAGTTGTAGGTGATCACGGTACAGTGGGCACCCAACTCACTACTCTGTCAAGTCATACTTTAGAGCGAAGCCCACCCTCACTATAACATTCCTGAAACATCACCCTTTATAATTATTTCTTCGTAGGAAGCCTTCCTCACCAAGAAATTCTATTATTCTGTTCATAATAGTTAGTCCACACAAATATCATAAGCTAAACAAACGTAATAGAATAGGCACTCTAGGAATGTTCATTCTTAGTGTTTTGCTTGATTTACATTTTGAGGTGAGAGCTTTTGATCATTATTTTTGTCTTACCTTGCACACTCCGAATCATAGTAAGTGTATTCTGACTTCGTCTGAGTGTGCCTGGACCACATCTACATCATTGTCAAACTTTTGGGTTTGATTCAACACCAGATTTTTAAATCACTACCATCTTTCTTATTCTCTATTTCAATTTTATAGTAACCGGCTACGGTTACCTTTAACCGACATCGGTTTAACCCAACCGGCGTTGGTCTGATATCTTTTTGGATACCTATCCAAAAGACACCTATTTCACTTTATGAGTTGTAAAAGGTTCCTATCACCTTTCATATTCTCATTAGTTCAATCACGATCACCTTACCTCTCATCCTGTGAACAAATTGTCAGTCTGGGGCCATCATTTAACAGACTGTTAGTTTTTCATAGTAATCGGCACCAGTTAAACCTAATCGGCATTAGTTTACCCAAACCAGTGTCGGTCACCCTATGCTATTTTACAGCTCACCAGCCAACCTAATTCATCCACCGTTGATTGTTTTCCTAGTTTGTTTGTGTTTTGTGCCATTTAGACATAATATAGTCGCACCCAATCAGTTCCTATCCACATGGTGTTAACTCGTAGTCAGGAAAGTGCCCTCGTATTTCACACTAGTTGACTACTACTTCCACCTATCCCTTCACCACCTAGCCCTTTGTCACCTATTTCTTCACCACCTTCCATCTCATCATCCATGGATCCCAATCAACCCATCACCATTCCTACAGGTGACATGGAGCTTGCACTCCTCCTAGATCAGAATCCCATTGCTTTGAGCCACTACGTCACCCATGCCTCCACTCGAGATGCCTTGGGACAATTAATCTATGGCATGCCCGTATCCTTATCTCCATCCCTAATGATTTCTTCCGCCTCAGTTCCACCTCCTACCATGGTGACCTCACCCATTTTATCCCCAGTGGTGTTGTATTTAGGTCCCACACTAGCTTTGACTGCTGCATCCACCACCTCTATTGCATCCACAGTCTCCACCACGCCTTCATCCACCACCCAAAACATAGCATCATCCGTACCTGTTGTCTCATATATACCAGTCACAACGCTACCACACTTTGTGTCAGTAACCTCTACCCCATTTCAAAATATTTTCCTTTCTATTCCCCAATCTCTACCTCACATCTCCACCAGGGTCACTACAAGTGTCCCACCCTCACATACCTACTACCAGTCACCTCCTGTTTCATCGGTCATTAAGTCCAAGTATATACCCTCTATGTCTATCTCTCAATTCCTGCCTACTTATTCGACACCACCATACTCTAGAATGTCGTATTCTTCATATTTCCCACAACAACCTCCTTTCACTCCAGGGGGTACCCAATCTTCATAACCTAATAATGAATTTATCAAGTTAATGATGGATAAGATGCATACATTAGAAACATTATTTTCCAGATCTCATAATTCTCTCACCTAGAATGAGATTTGTAATGAGCCTATTCATCCATCCATTCCCATTCGCCCATATCCTGTACACTAGGAGATGCCTAAGTTTAACCACTTTAATAGTAAGGAAGACCCGCAGCAGCATTTGTGATCCTTCAAACATTGGTGTTACTTAATTACCCATGATGATGCTTTGCTTTTGCGAACCTTTCCCATGTCCCTAATTGGTCCAGCATTGGACTGGTATAGTGGATTACCTAGACATTCCATCTTCTCATTTAACCAAATAGCCCAAGCCTTCTTAGATCATTTTTTAATTAACATCATCAATAAGGTTACCATGACCGATTTTTACTCCACGCTTCAATATGACGATGAATCTATCATAGATTTTGTCACTCTTTGGCATAGTCTAATCAACCAACTCACTTTCCAATTACTGCAAACTGAACTCATAGAGATCTTCACATGAGCCTGTGCTAGACATATCTCACCTACCTTACAAGTGAAAACCTTCCACACATTCGATGAGGCTTTTACCATGGCACATAAGCTTGAAATGTGTGCCATCGAAAAGAAGAAGATACAATTACGAAATAAGAACTCTTCGTTTAAATCACATGATATTTCCTCTTCCTCAAAACCTCATACGAGTTATTCCAAAGCCAAGGGAACTGCCAACACAGTGGTACTTAAGGCTGACCCTGCCCATCCATCCAATCATGCTAAACCTTCATCCAATCTGTCACTAGTCTAAGCCTTCCAATTCAAATGTGAACAAAAGAAATACACCTCAATTGGGGAACCATATTCATATTTTTTGGAAAAGCTTATTAAAGATAATGTCATCACCCTTCCTCCTATCAAACCACATAATAGTTTTGACCCCTCTCACCCCATACTAGGCTGGTACAAGGAAAATGACTACTGTAACTATCACCGGGTAAATGGTCACATTGATAGCAATTGTATCACATTTAAAAACATTTTTCAGGGAATGCTCGAGAGTGGAGAGTTATTCCTGGATAACCCCAATGCACCTGTCAATCAAGACCTTCATATATTCAAGAAACCATTCCCTAACCATTCCCCATCTAATGATCAAACTGGTGATACCTCACACAACAAAAGTAATAAATGTGAGGTACATGTTATCTTCACCGACTTACCACTTGATTCCCAAATATCTTCTATCCCCTCTATCAAGGAAATTCTAGCCCAAAATCCTCTACCCACACAAGAACCTACTTTATCCGTTCCTCTACCCATAGAGGAAATCCCTTCACCTCCCCGTACACCTGCGGAGGAGTCTCTCGTTAGCACCAATATCATTTCCCCTTCAGCTTCCCTACCCATTGAGCCACTACCAATTGTACCTCCTTCATCCACAGAGGAGTTCCCATCATCTTCTCCACATATTCGGGATCCAATAGATTTTTCGTTACTACTCAGTGACCATTCCACATTAGCTACCCAAGATCATGCGAACCTACTTTCAGCTCTCTTACCTACAGAGGCCGAAGCCAGTGAATTCCCTATTTCTTAGACACATTTCATGGGAATACCCACTCTCTCCACATCTACCTCATCTACCATAGTGTCATTCTCACATTTGGTCGATCACCTGGATTATGTCGATAGGTCTTTACTTTGGGGGCGTCTCTTACTCCAGGTCTCGACCCAAATGTAATCATCTTCCACAGAAAATTCTACCATTTATCCAAATATGTTTCAACAACCCAAACCACACATGAACATAACTCTCGATGCATCTTCTACTACATCATCCTCATCTATACCCACCTCTCTACCTACTAGATGACATGTTCCAACACCATCACTTGTATATGAACCCACTAGTGTTCTAGGGGCCACACCCACATCAAACCTTGCACATCCTCCTATTAGGATACACTTGACCACATCTTCCCATATACCTATTGAACTAATCCCTCAACCTAAATGAAAAACCCAACCTTCTAATCCGCATGCACCAACCTCACCAACTACACCTTTATCACCTTCACTCTTACCATCCATCTTAGGACCTCATCCCTCTACCTTAACAAAATCTATTCTCTCCAGGGGTAAACGTAAAATTCTCTTGACCCCCTTCCCACAGCCTACAGATCTATCTAGGAAAACTTTACATCTTTCATCACCATCTATAACTTATTTGTCTCCTATACAACCATTACCTTCTATACCTCCTTCACTACCCATGAAATTTTCTTCCACCTCACCTGTACCTCCCTCTCGACCTCTACTAACACCTACTGCTGCACCTCACTTTTCCCCTTGGGTCACGCACCCTCTCCCACCATCTACCTTTCCATCTACATCACATGCTCCCCCTACACCTCTACCTCAGAAAAAGCACCAAACATCGACAAAATAGTTAATTTCCAAAGAGGTGGTTAAACCTACCCCTCTTTCTGTTATTGCACCTACACCAAAGAAAGTACAACCCAAACCCAAGACTGCATCACCTCAACTACCCACCACAAAGCTAAAAGATGTCTCAAACCTTTCTTGAGGATGATCTTGTGATGAGTGATACAATTTTCAAGTCGAATGGTAAAAGGTTGATCCACAGAAGCTCTAAAATGACTTGAAAAATCTTGATGATGATTCACAGTAATGCTTGATGATAAATTGGATGTCTTGGAGCTAAGTGATGGCGTGTAGGATGCTAGAGAATAATGTTGAAAGTGAGAGCTCAAGGTTCAAAATTGAGGATCTTGGAAAGTGGATGAAAAAAATGTATTTATAATCATTGACGATTACTTGAATCACCGGTGATCCAGATTTTTTAGATTTTGGGTGAAAAAGTGTTTAAAAACACTTCAAAAATGAAGTTTTTTAGTTTTGGTTTTGGGTAAATAGATTGTTAAGTTGTCGGGGATGAGTTATGATGGTTAAAGGGGTTGAAAAATTATTAAGTATGAGTTTTATTTATTTAATTTTAATGTTAACTTGGTTTTTAGATGGTTATATGTAGATTTGACAACTGTAGAAGGGATATTTATTTGTAGTAAATATAATAAAGGAGTTATGACTTAGGATAAGGTGGTCTATGAGTGTAAAATTATAAATTGGATTAATAAGTGATATAGAGGATGAAGGGTGAAAATTTTTGGTGTCTACATTTGCCACTTTTTGTCTAGTAGTTTGCTATTGGCAAAGTGCTAGATAAAAAAAATGACAATTTGAATTTTTATGGGTGATCTACACACTCAAAATGGGGTGAATATAGCGTAGTGTAAGGAACACCAATTTGATAGTTTGATTGTGACATGTTTTTCATTAAAAACGTTGCCCTAGTCCGAAGGGGTATTGAAATGAGGTATGTTACTGTGGGACTAAGTGATAGGGGGAAGTAAGGGGTTTGATGCCCATGGACATATAATCTATGAAGGTAGATAGAGATGATGGGGAAGTCAAGTGATTGGGGGATAAAATTCTTGTGTCCCATAGACACATGAGATATCTCGATGTTAATTTGATTGTATGATGTTTTAATATTTCGAGGATTAGGGTCCTTTAAAGGAGATGACATACTTTGAAATATGTGTAAAAGTGTTTCATATTGAAAAAATATGGATGATGGGTGTAAAGTAGGTCAAATCACTATTTTTTTTATTATAGGTAAAAAAGGGTTGAGGGGGACCTACCCCAAACACAGTCATCTCTCCATGAGAGCAGATAAATACATTACCACACCATCAAGAAAACTGATAATAAAATAGTTCATAATAATAAGAGATCCCTCAGGAGCTAAAGTAGAGAAACAACAAAAAAAAAACATATAGGAACTAACAACAATGAAGAAACTAACAAAAAACAAAACACCCCTCACCCGATCGTTTATAGGATTTTTTAAGCCCCTCTAGCACTTTAGCCCATTCCTTAACCAGAGCATCTACGTTACTAGCCAGAGACACCAAGTCAAAACCATCAAAAGCCTCCTTTATTTTCCTACCCTGACTATCCACAATACTATAGGCATTGGCGAGATGACCCAGAGTCTGGAGATGTTGAAGAGTAGATTTCACCATGCCTACACTCCACCCCATGTAGCTATGGAGAATGGAATGAACATGGTCCAACTTACTAGTTATGAAACCATAGTTGGCTTTTAAAACCTCAATCTCTTCTCCATGCCCATTACTGACTACTTCCTTAACATGCACTTTCATCTTATGTCAGTCATTGAACAAAAACTACACCAAACTCTTGGTGAACCGCATATCTCCCTTAAGTTCCTCAATATCCGCCGTCATCTTAGCCAAATAATTCTCCCCTTTCACAGATCCAGAATTTCACATAGCCTCGAATTTTTGTTCCAATTACACATTGATAGGATTCGGAAGATCCTATTTACTAAACCCCCCCTTGGTGTTCAAAAAGACACTAGGACCATGCTTAGATTTCATTTCCCTAAGATTCTGGATCGAATCACTTATGATCAAGAGAATCGTGGGAGATTTTGGATAAATCTCTGGTGATTAGGGAAAATGTACTTTGGGGCCCATAAAATGCAAATGATATGGTGAATAGTTAATTTTTGGAAAACAAACCTGGGTGAGTGGAGAGCAATAGTGAAGAAAATGTGATGGTGTCTTCTAGTAGGCATAAGAAACCTACATTGATAAAGGTAAGTCTAATTATGTTTTTTTTTTCTTAAATTGGTTTGAATTTTTATTATTTGGAATATATTTTAGGATTTTCATAAAATATGGTAGCATATGGATTAAATGATGGGAATCATAGGAATCTCCAGTGATTCATGTAATCACCGGTGATTCAACTGTTTTATTTGCAGTTGATATTTTTGAGTTGAAGTCTTAAGTTTTATGAAGTTTTCTTAATTTTTTTTATGTTTGAAATATGTGTTCTAATGTTTTCTTATGTATTTATGTATGTAGTTGGATGCGAAGTTGATGATCCATGACTGGATCCTTATTATTTTAGATGAGGTACGAGATGACATGTCAGATGAGGATTGGGAGCACATGGAGGCAGTGGGTTTTGGAGGGATGAGATACTACAAGAGAGTGAGTGCATAGGTGATGAGGTTTTATGTTAACATTGATGGAGAGGTGGAATCCTTCCACTTTTAATTTTTGGTTACCCATGGGGGAGATGACTATTACATTAGAGGATGTACACCGGATTATGAGACTTTCGGTTTGGGGGGGAGGGTATATATACTATTGAGGAGTATGAGAGACTAGATGTTATGAGGATATTATACAAAGATGAGGTGGATGATGTGAATTATGTTTCAGGATGGTTTACATACCAAGATTTATATTTTATGTATAGAGATGGATGTATGAGGTTGACTATAATGATGGCCATATCATGTTTCAACCTACCTAATTTTGAAGGAAATAGTTTTCCTTGGATGATTACTGGGGTTGTAGTAGATATGTTGGAGTATCAAAAACTATTTGAGTGGGAACCTACTTTACTTTCTCAGATGTACAGAGATTTTTGGGCCTAGAAGGCTCACAAGAGGTATGGGGTTGATATTACTTTCTTGTTATAGTGGTGGGCGTACAAGCATATATTTATTTCTTAGCCATAGGGTTTTCCATGGGGGATAGGAGATGGGAATCTAAGTTTCATGAGATAGAGATAGGACATGGTTAGATCGAAGAGGAAGAGGAATGCAAGTTATTACAAAGATATGTTGAGTGGATTATAGATTACAGATATCATATAGAGACCATATTTAGAATTTCATGATTGGCTCGGGTGTGAGCACAAGCTTGTTGGTACACAACAAGACACATGTGTACAAGTGAGGAGAGGGGGTGAGTATTAGATGATTTGATTCATTCGTGTTAGATGATAGTTTGAATTGGTGCAGGATTTACTTGAGGAGATGGTACATTATAGATGGGAGGAGGGAGATATAGATACTCCCAAGGCAAATGTTGGCAGACCTTTTATCATTTATGAGGAGTGTGGGGCCATGGGCCCAATTTACAATGGAGATATAGTGCCTATTGATTATGCATGGGTTACAAATGGGTATGGAACTTGGTGGAATTGATAATTTAAAGAATTTTAGATGACTTAAGTGGTATAGTGAGTGAGGAGAGTGCATGCTCGAGTTGAGGGAGAAAAGAAGACTATTCATATTAGTGATGATGAGGGTGAGGAGGAGGATGATATAGATGGGGATTTTGTAGCCACATTGGTAGAGTTGATGACCGAGAAGCCCATGGTGGAGGTAGGGATAGATAGTACTAGGAGAGAGAGAGAGAGAGAGAGAGAGAGAGAGATGATCTAATGGGAGTTTGAGATGCATTGATTTTAGAGAGGGATAACATAGTGACTGAGCAAGATGGGATTAGGATGCAGTTGGCTCAGGCGGTTGTAGATAGAGACAAGTACCTTCAGCAATGGGATTCTTTGAATAAGGCCTTAGGTATCACAAGGTATTCTATATTAGGTGTAGAGTTGACATCTTTTGCATAGGCTAGTATCCAGATGGCAGCGCCATGCATGGTCAACACAACTTATTATCAGTCTTTGCGTGTAGAGTTGGCATATTATAAAAATGTGGTTATACATGATTTTATGAAAGTAATGTTGTAAGTGGATCATCTTGCACAGAGGGGAGAAACATATAGCATGAGTGCAGGTAGCATAGGTCACCCACCTAGGATACTAGATGGAGGAGCCGGTGGTGATGCAGATGCTCAGGTAGGTATTGGCAGTGCTATCTGAGTTAGTGATTTTATAGATGACATCCATTTTACTAGATAGAGATGATGTATACATTTATTTTGGATATTTTGATGTATATGGCTCTTTATGAAGCCCTCAATATATATGATGTACTGATACTCTTTAATGATGCATTTTGGACTTTGATTATGTGTGTGTGTGTGAGATGGTTTGTTGTATTTGGTGTCATGATGGATGATTTGTGTGATTTTATGTGCATTGGATTATGTGATTTTAATGTAGATGTATATATATAGAAAATGTTTATTAAAAAAAATGTTAAGTATTCGTATGAAATGTGATGGAATGTTTAAGTGGAGATTAAATGATCGTGTATGAACCGTCTTTAAAATGTGATCTCATGATTGATATTATAAAAATATGACTAATGAGATGGGGTGAAAATGAAATGATTTCCTTGATTGGATTTGATACATATGTGATGGGTTTGGAAAATGTGAAATCATTTGCACTTGTAGCCTTAGAAATAAACATTAAATGAGATTGTCAATGGGTAGTCACAAAAGATCGTATTCAAAGAGAGGAATGATGTGGTTATATCTTCCTAGGACATGAAAGGGGGTTTATGTATGTGTAGATCAACATAGGAAGATGGTTATTCTCTTTAATAGGTTCATAGAGAAATGCCGCAGCTTTACATATTTTACTTTGATGTAAACAAATTGATGTAGGAAGTTTTCTGTAATGGGAAAGTTGATCAATGTAGGAAGATTTCCTAGGAATCTTTTTGAGTTTTTGAATTTTTGAAGGTTGATCGATACGAGAATCCTTTTAACATGGGTATCCATCCTTCAAGGGTATGCTCTAAATTTTTTATTTGTTAATATTTACAAGATAGTCTTCCTTTCAGGGATCGGTCTATGATTTTAGATGGTATTTTTTCTTTGAGGGATCGGTCTACTTTTATTTGAAAATAAGATTTTTGATTTTTGAATAGCTATCCTTCAAGGGATCAATCTATTATATTTTATTTTGATAAATATCATCCATAGATATTTTTAACTTTATTATAAGGTGAGGGTAAGACCCTAGTATACCGTTTCAAGAATGGGAAATATTTATATACGTGAGCTACACATGTGTGCCCCATGTCTTTTTTTCAGTTGCTACAAGGTTAAATTGATGTAATAATTGTGGGGCTTCTACGAAGGAGGAACTTATCCATAGTGAAAGATGCAATGAAAAGAGTCATGGTGCTCAAGTTTAAGGTATATTTAAGGATAGTGATGGAAAGAGCCAAATTCTTTCAAATCATTACTATGACAAGATAGATGGTTAGCGAAGGGATAAGATATTAGATGTAACTATTTTCATGATGATAAATCATTTAACAGTAGAAAGGATGCAAGTGCAAGTAATTTAAATGTTCCTTTCCTAGTTCACCATCAAGGGAATCAAGGTGATACACCCCCAACCCATACTTATGAGTGATGACGTATGTAATGACCCAATTAAGGGAAAAATTTACACGTTTACTCCATTCTAGTATAGTGAGATTTTTTATTTTCCTTCAGAACAAGATCACAAATTTTATAGTCATGTTCCTTGAAATGTTTATTGTTGTCTCATTTGACATGTTATTGATAGACTTGATGATTTTCCAGAGCCATTAATAATTTTTCATCTAATAAGTCAAGTTGTGCTAAGAAGTCTTGTTGAGGATAAAATCCTTAAGTGATACATGGAGTGAAGTAATTGTGACTTCAAGGGGTAGGAAATCCTCAGAGACATAAACAAGTGAAAAGGGCGTGGCACATGTTGGAGTATGGATGTTAGTCTGATAATCCCAAAGAGCAAATGAGATTTAGAGGTGTCAATTCCTTCCTACGTCGTCCACTATTTTCATGAGGGTTTTAGTGAGTGTTTTATTAGAGGCTTCATCCTGGCCATTTTTTTTAGGATAATATGGTGATGAGAAGCTGAGTTTGATTTTCAAGGTGTCACATAGCTTCTTAAGTTATTTTTAAAAAAATATTTTCCATTGTTCATGAAAATTTTATGCGGAACACCGAAATGGAATATGATATATTGATATATGAAGTTGGTAATAGGTCTAGATTTATTTGAGGTTAAAGGGATAACTTCAACCCATTTTGTGAAAATTCAGTAGTTGTGATAATGGAATGATGTTGCTAAGATGATTTAGGATGAATATAACCCCCATTGAGAGGACCATAAGTCTTGAGCAGGTTGTAAATCTTAATTGGGGACATGGATGAGATTTGAATGTAGTTGAAATTTGATGCATTTCTTAACATATGAAAAGCAATCCTGATTGATAGTATGCTAGCATTACCCTAGCGGCAAGACATGTTTGGCGATGAAATTTTCAATAAAATGACCTCCACAAATACCATCATGGATTTCTTCGATTTCTTTTATTGATTCATAAGATTTAAGGCATCTTAACAAAATACCATCAAAACCAAATTTATAGAGGATGTCGTATATGATGAAAAAGTGGGTGGAACATTGGAGAAATGATCATTGAGCATTTTTTGATAAGCTAGAAAGGATTTTGGATTCAGAAATGTTGTCATAGATTTGAGTATACCATAAATATGTTGAATTATTGTCAAAAACATTAATAGGAGGGAGTTCATTTTGATGTGAGGGGTAATCTAATATTTGAATGACCACGTATACTTTAGTGTTATATTTTTATTCTTTAGTTTCTAGTGGAATGAGAGATCCCATAGAGGCCATAGTGTCTAAAAACTCATTTGAGGATCGCAGGATAGTTTGGATGGTATAATTATCAAACTCGTCGAGGAGAAAATTAATGTTGGCTTTATATTTATGTATAATTTAAATTTTACATTGATACTCTCCTTTGACTTGGTTGGTGATGATTTTTGAGTCTCCATATATTTCCAATATGTGAACCTTGAATAAGATAGTGGTGGTAAGACCCATGATTAAAGTTTCATATTCTTCCATGTTATTAGTGCATTAAAATTTAATTTTAAATGATAGTGGAATAGAAATTACCCATGGTGGTATGAGAAAAAAACTAGTCCCTCCCCCTTGTTGGAATTTAGATCCATCGAGGAAGATGGTCATTTTGATGGGAATGAATTCACATTCGTCGAGAGTGTTGATATATTTGTCTGGAAATTTTTCATGAGGAAGTTGATTTTCAAGAAGGTGTGTGTTAGCAAGTTGGTTTACGATAACCTGACCCTCAATAGTTTTTTGTGATATGAACTCGAGGTAAAATTTAGTCATAAGCATGAGCCATTGAGTTATACAGTCTTTGTGATATGGTTTACAATGCATGGTTTTAAGTGGATTAAAGCTAGTAATGACGTAGGTTTTGTGATTAAGGAGATACTAACATAGTTTAGAAGTAGCCAAATATAAATCTCAACATAGTTTCTTAGCTTCATTGTAATGAGTTTCATAATCGTGAAGTGTGCAACTGATATAGTATATGGCATGTTCACAACATTGGTTATCATGGTGAGCAATCATAGTACATAGGGCATGTTTTGAAGAAAATATGTTTAAATAGAAGGGATACCATTTGTAAGGTGGTGTAAGCACTAGCGGTAATAGAAGATAATGTTTAAATTCATTGAAGGCTTTTTGACAATTAGGATCCCAATTAAAATCTGAATCTTTATGAAGAAGGTGATGGAACAATTGACATTAGTCTAAATTTTGAGATATAAAACATCGAATGGATTGCAATTTACCTTGGAGGATACTCAATTGTTTAATATTATATGGAGGAGGAATTTCAAGAATTTATTTAACCTTAGCTGGATCTACTTCAATGCCTCGGATAGATAAAATGAATCCTAATTTTTTTCCAGTGATAACATTAAAGACACACTTTGCAGGATTGAATCGAAGGAGATATTGAATAAGATGAGTAATGATGGATTCAAGAATGGAAAGATGGTATTTGCATCATTTATATTTTCCTAAAATATCATCAATGTAGTCTTTGATATTTTTATGGATGAGGTCATGAAAAATACAGGTCATGGCACGTTGATAAGTGGCTCCTGCATTTTTAAGACCGAACGGTATGACGCGGTAGTAGAAGGTTCCCCACAGGGTGATGAAGGATGTTTTATGTTGATCATAGGTAGCAATGAGGATTTTATTAGAACTAGAAAATACATGATTGAGGGAGAGAATTTCATGGCCAGCTCCTAGGTCGATGAGATTATCAATGTTTAGGATAAGGAAATTTTCTTTAGGGAAAGAAAGATTAAGTTCTTAGAAATCAGTACATATGTGTAACTTTCCTGAAGCTTTGGTTATGAGAATGATGTTAGAGATAAATTATGGATAATCAATGGGTATGATGAAATTAGCAGAGGGTAGACATTGTAATTTTTCATTAACAAGGAGAGCTATGCGAGGATGTATCCTACAAAGCTTTTGTTTGACAAGTTTAGCATCAAGATAAGTGACAATGTTGTGTATGAATATATTTGTATCGATACCTGACATATCACTATATGACTAGGTGAATGCTTGGTTGTATTTATATTGGAAGGTGGTAAAACCATTTATTTTTATAGATATAAGGATTTACCAACTTTAACTATGTGATGTTCCTAAGTGATTCTTAAGTTAATGTCAATAGTGGATTCATTTAGAAGGTTTGATGTGTCATGTGATAGGGATTTATGAAGGAAGTGATCTTATGCTCTCATATGAGAATGGATGTCTTGATCATCATGGCAGTGAAGGACATTGATGATGGGTGAATCCTCTTCAATTAGTTATGGCCAAATGAGAGTAAGTTGTTTGGTGACGTGATTAGATTGAAAATTCAAGGGTCCTAATGAAATAATATTGACTAAAAAAGAGTTAGATGGGATGGATATGGTGTCGTCTATATTCATGAGATCATCAAATTCTTTAGGAGAAGAAGGTTCTAATTTTTTGATGTGTAAAGATGTGGTGTGTGAGGATGATTTGGTAGAGGGTTATTTATATCCTAAGACAATTTTTTCATAAGGTTTGAGGGAGTGTTGGATGGTTAGATGATGTGTTCCTTGTTGATAGCATCCTACACCAAACCCTTTCCAGGTGAAACGATGAAGGTACATGTGAGTGAAATTTGGGTTATATAAGCAATTAAAATATGATGTGAAAGGCATAACATGGTGTTGATGATTATGTTGTGAAGAGGGATGCTCAACTCCCCCATAAACAAGATTGGTTTTGAGGTACATACATACTTTCATACATAGGTTGTTTTCAGGACTTCTATATGTTTTAGGTGTAGAGAATAAATTTAACATGAGAAGGAAGTACTCCCCCAACAAAAGAGGCTCTATAATGCCCTCAAGGGAGGAATTGTTGGGTAATTTGGATAATGGAATGGATGTGCTAGTATATGCTTCATCATATGTTTTTGACTTTGATTTAGGTATGAGGACATCATTTGGATGGTATGTCATAAGACAGTTGGTTAAGGGATGAGGATATGCAGGGACTGTATATACCTTACCCTCGTATTCATATTTAAGACAACGGTGTAGTGTTGAGGGGACACAATGCATAACATGAATCCAAGGACGTCCTAACAACACATTACATTAGAACTCTCCTTTTATGATGTAGAAGCGATCTGGAAGGGTCTTAACACCAACCTTAAGAGGCAAGATAACAATTCCTAACGTGCGTGCAATTGTATTATTGAAGGCTTGAAACAAAATAGATTTTTTGGCTATAACGATGTCTAGTAGTCTGAGTTGGTTGAAAATGAGGGATGATATAATATTGATAGTGGCACCCCCATCAGTCATGACCCTTTTAATGAGGATATCATTGATTTGAGCAATGGTGAAGAGGGGAAAGCAATGATTTTGAGGGCTAAGTGATGGTTTTTTTAAAGTTTCAAATGAGATTTCAGTGGAGGCTTTAAGAGCACCTAAAGTTTTTGTAAAGGATAGTTGATCCTCTACAAGTATGGTAATGGACTGTAGGGATTTTATCATGGTATTTTTATGGTATGGTGATGTTTTAATGAGCCTGTAAAGTGACATTTTAATGGGATCTTGGTGTAGCTATTTGATAATGACCTTTCATACTACAGTTGATAACAGAGGTGCAATAAGAATATATACTTTAGTCTTAGATTATGGGGTTTGATTGGAGGTTTCAGGGGTGATGGAGATCAAAACCTTATTTTTATCTTTAGATGTTGATGATGATAATTCAAGTGGTGTTGAGATAGCGAAAAAGGTTTTTGGTTTGTTTTTATCTGGAGGGTTGGATTCATGGTTTCATATTTGGGTAGTAATGTGGATGACATCAATTTGATAAGGGAGGATTTTATTTAAGGATTCTTCAAGAGTGACAGGTGTAGATGTCATTGATGGGAAGAGACCTTTAATTTAAAATTTATTAATGATTTTACGGAAGGACTTAAATTTTTATAAAGAGTGTCCTTGTATCCTATAATAGTTGCAAGAGACATTGAATTCATACCAAGAGGGCTTCCATACTTGAGGGTTATAAGGTTTAGAATATGGTAATGTTATGTGTGATTGTTGAATAATTTCATCCAAGATAATCACATAACATCCTTTAGGAGCAGAAGTGGATGGTGTAGGGGTTTATTTTGATTTTATATTCGAGTGAGGTATGGTTTTGGAAATGGTTTATTTAGTTGTATGTCGAGGAATATGCTTAGATGGTGTGACAGATGAAGTACCAGAACCTAATATAGAATCTTGATGGAATGGTTTCAAGATTGAGATGACAATGAACTCCTTACAAGGGGTTGGGATGAAGGTTCAAGGTCCACATAAATGGTATTAATCTGTAAAGGTTTAATAGGGGATTTTAAATACTTGGACAACAAATTATTTTTGAGGTCTTATCATGGTTTTCTTAGATGATATGGGTGTGGATGATGAGGTAGTATATGTGCAAGGGGGCTGTTATTTAATGATAGGTTGAGGGGGTGTTTCTAATTATTAATCGGATGTGGGTTTAGAAGCATCTTTAGGTGGTGTGGATGATGTGGACATAGATTTAGAGGATGAGGGTGTAGGTTCAATAGTTTTTTTAATGAATGTGGCATCACTGGTTATGGGTTGGGATTCAATATTAGGTAGTACTTGGTTAATGGTGTTTATGGAATGGTGAGCTTATAATTTATTGGTTTGGGTTTGACTACTCGAGGAGGAATGATTCAGAAAGGTTTATTTGAATACATCAAGATTCTGATTCGGAGGTGTGTTTGGATTTTCTGAATGGAGTTCACCTTTATCGATCAAATCTTGAAGGATGTTATAGAACAAGCGACATCTTTTGATTTCGTGTCCCTTAACGCTATGATATTTATAATCATTATCCTTATACTAAGAGGGCTTAAATAGAAAAAAAATTGATAGGGTGAATGGGTGGAAGAGAGATCATATTAGCAGTGAGGATTTTGTCAAAGACCACATTATAGGTCTCTCCGATGGGTGTGTAACTACATTGTGGATGAAAACACTTAGTAGTGGGTTTTTCTTTAGGTGCAGATTTGACTACTACGGCATTGGTTGATGATTTGGACTTTTCAGTGTGGGAGGATGATTTAGATGGAAATTCATATTTTAGCTTCTTAGGTCATATTTTAACTCTACCTTCTTCAAGGGCTCAAAATTCTAATTTACAGTCCATAGTGAAAAATTCATAAAACATTTGAAATGAATGGATTTGAAAGGTGGATGAGATGTGTTTAGCACATGAATGACAAAATAATTCAATTAATTTGGTTTTTGGTAATGTAAAGGATTATTGATTGGTTATATCCCTCTAAAGGGAAACAAAATCAACCTTATATACATCTTCAAATTATTTTATGGTATAAAAGTCGGTCATGGTGAATTTGGGAGAAGTGTTTATAGAAAAGTGTTCCAAGAAGAGTTGGGTGAGTTATGTGAATGAGAAAAGGGAGTACTACGGGATGTTATTATACCAGTCCAGGACAAGAGTGACAAGGGACATGGGGAAAGTCCTTAGCATCATATCTTGGTATTGCGATACGAGATAACATACATGCCAGAAATCATGAATGTGTTGCTAGGGATCTTCTTTACCATATAATTTTATAAACTTCAGAAGTTCCTAGTGAGGATGATATTCTTTAAAAGTTACTGAAGGGTGGATGGGATCATTAGATATCTATTCATAGGAGAGAAAATTCTTATGACCTGAAGAAATGGCTTTGAGGGTTAATATTCTATTCATGAGGGCGTGAAGGGGTTCTAGTTGTGGTGGTTGTTGTGAAGATGGGCTAGGTTGATTGAATGAAAACTAGCTAGGCTGTGGGTATAATGGATACTGTTGAGGGATATTCTATTGATAAGGGATATTTTACTAGTAAGGAATGTTAATGGGGATATTGTAAGTGGATTGAGATGCTAAACATTGTGATGGTTGTGTATATTGATAGGGAATAGTAATAGATGTGTTAATGAGAGGTTGTGATGGTTGGGGGATGTGATGGAAAGGAAAAAATTTATAGGTAAGGGGCTGCGAATAAATGGGTGGCTGTTGAAAGTATATTGAACACGTAACTTAGGATGGTGCTTATTGTGGAATATTCTGAATAGTCATAGATCGAGGCATAAAAATGAGTGGTTGTGATGGTTGAGGTATGTGTTGTGAGATAAGAGAAATATAATATCATAAGGAAATGGGGTGGTTGATAGAAATAGCACTAGTGTTGCCTAGAGGAATGAATGCATTAATGGACATGGTGATATTCTAAATGAGGTTGGTGTTTTTTTGAGAAGGTGGTGGTTGATATATAGTGATAGAAATGGAAAAATAAATAAATAGAGGTGTCTGGATGATCAAGGTTGTTGGAGGAGTAGATGAAGAAGTATTAGGATTTTTTTGAAGAGGTGTGGAGCTAGTAGAAGGAAAACATGAATATGTAGGTGTTTGAGTGGACATATATTGATAATAAATCATATAGAGATCAAAAAAAGGAATGGAAGATACAAAATTAGATGTTTTGGTTTAAGTATGAGGTGGATATGGATGTAATTGTAGAATAACAGGTTCTTGATTTGGGTTAATAAGATGGGAAAAATCACATGAAGGATCAGGAATAGATGGGGATGGTTTGGGTATTATTATCCCGTAAAATTGGCAAAGGCAATTTTACAGATAACCCTACCGAAATTTTGTTTCGGTCCCTCGTCAGGGACTCTTTGCGTTCGGAACGTTGCAAAAATCCCTTCCCGAGAAATATAGTTTTCCAAACTTAGCCATTTTTGGTCTTTTTTGGTCGGGCACACATAGTGTCTATGCAACATAAAGTATTCATGCGCCCCCTTTAAATCCTTTGGCACACGGTTTGAAGTGTCAACAGGCATTTTAGTGCGCCTCACTATGTTGTGCCTTTCTTGCATGTGCCAAGGTGCACGCGCCTTCATGTCAACAATAATTTCGTTGCGCCACTTTTTCGTGCACTAAGGGCGCACATATTCTTGTGTCAACAAAAATTTCAGTGTGCCAAAGGCACACATAACTTCGTGTTGACAGGTATTTTGATGTGCCAAAGGGTGCATGCTTTCTTATGTCGACAGCATGTTTCATGCGCCACTTGAAAAAGTGGGTGGTGCATTTATTACCACCTCACCTATATATAGGCCCATCTGCACTGTCATTTTCATCAGTCAAAATCACATGATTTTCTCTTCCCTCTATACCTGTCAGCGCACCTGCCCTATCGTTTTTGAATCACTTCGTGGACCCGGTTTCACACTTCTCCATTATATAATCCTGGTGAGATGTCCTCATTTCTTTTGTGAATTTTGTGTTTTCGTTTTTGGTTTCTTGTTGGTGTGGATTGGGTTAAATAAGACTGTGAAATCATGAACTCAACCCCCTCCTTGTTTTTTTTCTCTTTTCTTCCCCTTGCATTTCAACCTCTTTCTAGATCTGCTAGTAAAGGGGACTCTGTCCTGAAAAGATTGCTTGAAACTCTCATTATTTAGCTTCCTCATCACCCAAAGATATCCTTAAAAAGAAGCTTAAATGCATGTAACCCCTCAGAGAAAAAATCAAGGCTTGAAAATAAGACACTGTTATCTCCTCTTTTGGTGCATCTGTCACCCCTGCAACATGATAAATAGTCATGCCAATGGCGCACATACCATGCCTGTTACATAAACAACAGATGCGCCCTCATGGCACACTTCCCTTGCTTGTTACAACCACTTTCCATGTGCCCTCTTGGCAAACCAAACTTGCATGCAACATTACAAAACCTTGCGCCATTGGCGCACCCTGCATGTATGCAACATTAAATTTATATGCGCTAAGTACAACTGTTAAAAAAGTGGAGGCGCATCCATTGTTACGGCAACACAATGTCATGCAATCCTTCCATGCACCACCCCAAGTTCCCTTTGGCGCACCAAAGTTCCATGTAACAAAAAAATTATATATGCCCTTTGGCGCATCCTGTCCCCATGCAACATGAAAAATACATGTGCCCAGTGTAAATGCATATAAATGGCACCGGTGCACTCCCACTTGCAACAACAAAAATGTCATATGCAGTGTTCATGCACCCCACGCCCTTTGGCGCTAATTTGTCCCTTGCAGCATCCCTTTTCTATGTGCCATATTATTTAGCCCTGTAACCTGTAGTATTCATGTGCCCTACGCCTTAAGGCCATAAAATCACTAACTCTTTCTTCTGTTGATGCTTTAATGGAAGATCAAACATCTAATATGACTTTCTTGTGTTGGGTTTCACTCCTTGCAGATTAGCAACTGAGATCAGAACCGCATATGTCAACATCAAGCAAGAAACCCACCAAGTCTAAGGGCAAAGCCAAACTCACAGAAGAAGAAATGAAGTATAAATATCAAAGGGTCAGGATGCCCGAATCCCAAGCAGAGTGTGACCTAGACATCAGAGACTTAGAACTGGGTCATATTGATATGGAGGATTTCTGGGCCAAAACCCAAAGGGTCACAAGAAGTCCATGGATGGAAAAACTGATGGGCAGTGCGCTACATTTTGCTGGTGGGATCCCAGTTAGTGCTGTAAACAATGAGTTCATGATGGTGGTGGCCCGCTGCTACAATAAAGACACCAAGTGTGTCGTAAATGAGAAGGGAGAGGTCGTGATCAACCTCACTGCAATGAAATAATGCTCGGCATTCCTCACCACTGGCACTTTGTGGCCGTAAGCCAGAAAGATTGCATCAATGCTTGGGATGACAATGAGGATCAGTGTATGTAGTTGATGAACGAAGTATACCTGAAGAACAAAAACGTGGTTACCCGATGGCCACAATTCATTCATCACAGTGACTTTTCAAAGGAACTCAGTGATACAATCACGTTCCTGAGCAGAGTGTTTGGGCTTCGTGATGCCCATTACTTTCACAAGTGCATGCTGAGGTACCTAGAAATGATGAACAAAAATGTGCCAGATCAATGCTTTGATTGGGCGGAGATCATAAGCAGCACAATATCTGAGCAGCTGCAACAACGTACCATAACGGGGAAGTTCTATATGAAATCCTACGTAGTCTATGTTATGGCTTCAGAGAGAGACTATCCAGCTCTAATACGGTGTGGGGTTTGGCCCCAGGTTCAGATATATGAATACTATCCAAAACTGAAGCTAGAAAATAGTATTCCCCAGTTCACAAAGATCAACGATGCCTTCTTCTATGACATCATCTACCTTTTGAGGCCGAATATGACTCACGGTCGTACGACCAAGAGCATCGTAGCAGCTACAGAGAAATGGTGGGCCCTGTTCACTCAATTCCCCACCTTCACTTATCTGAGGGCAGTCAACTTCTTAGGGGAACCAACCAAATTGCCGAGATATCCCAGCCCCAAGTTGATCTTGTTGGAGCTGTCGAGAAAACTTATCACCTACCACGAGAAGTGTCTCAAGAGAAAGAAGGGTGGAACTCCTTTCCCCCTTACAGTGGGTAGGTATACTTGTCTCTCTCACCATAAGGCGAAGGACATGTTTACAAAACTGGAGCTGCTAAATCTAAAGCATAACTTCCCAGCAAGGCCCAATTTTAACCCAAGAAATTGTCTCCCCAAGGCTAAACTTGATCCGATCCACATCCCTCAGATCGAGGATATTTACATTGACATATATCATGAGGTTAAGCTCAGGAGGAAGGATCATTCCCACTTGGCCTTAGCAGAAATCATCCAGTACGATGTGGCCATCGTCCCAAAAGGCTATCAAACTACTGATCAAGAAGTTGATTAGGTATATCTTGACACAAATGGGGATGATTGGCCTTTCACGGTGATCGACAGAAACAAAGCTCCTCAATCAATAGAGGAAAGGGTCAAGGAAACTCTACGAAGAATAAAGCATTGGTGCCGAATGAATGGTTTCATCTACCTCGGAGTTGATTTCACCACATCTTTGTTGGGCAACGCACCTCCTCGGTCAAAACAGCTACCAAAGGGCAAAGGGAAAGGTAAAGAGGGTGAATCCAACTCCACCCAAGAGGAAGCTCCTGAAAGCCCTCCTTCCGCTTCATAAGAACAGGTTGTAATCCCGGAAATCCCAAAAGAAGAAGCAGCAGAAGACGTTCCAATAAGCACATCCACTCGGGGTGTTGCTGCTACTGTAACTATTGGGGTCCCTTCTATCCATTCTCCCTCTCCTCCTTCCCCTCCTCATGTGACCCAAGAAACCATTCCTTTGGTCGTATCCTCTGCCCCGTCTTTTGCTGTTCCCCCTGCCTCATCATCCATATTCTCTTCTCTCCTGGAGCTATCCCCCGCCATTTCTTCTCTCATTTCTCAGCTCCCTTCCATGTCTACCTCCCCTGCAGTATCTCTTCCTCTCTTGAGCATTTCCTCGGCCTCCCTCTCGATGCCACCTCCAAGTGTCCCCATGTTCTTTCCCTCTACTACTGCAGCTGCTCCCTTTTCTACTTCCGGCCCTTCTCCCATAAGTCCAATCTGGATCTCCCAGCACCTGAGTCAATAAAAGAGGAAAGTTCCCATCGCACCGATGGACTTCTCCGTCATCCCATCAAAAGGGGCCAAGAAGCAACAACCTATAACCCACTTCTCTCAGAGTGCATCAGGGGAGAGAGTAATGGAGATTGCATACCCCAATCCTTTGAAGGATAAAAAGGATCTGTCTTCAACAGATTACATAGTGACTCAAGTCACAATGGGGACATCTTCAGAAATCCTGCAGGGAGAGGCCCTATCTACAGTTGACGCTCTTTTCAAAAAGCTCCAAGAAGCAAAGGAAGAGAAAAGGCTATTGAAGGAGAAAAGTAAACATCTTCTCCACGCCTTGCAGAATATGGGCAGTGCACCTCCCACATCTGCCACCGAAACTCCTGAGCCACTGAGATAGGATAAAATTAATGAATATGCCAAGATCGGCAAGCAGGGTATGGTAGTTTCCGCTTGGAGGAGCCAAATCCTCAAGGAAAGTGAGGGAGTGATCGCAAAGTTCACCGGTTTGTACCAGAATATCAATCGGATGAACAGAGAACACCAGGCGATAGCAGGACCCATCTCCGAAGAGCTGGATCATGCCAGGATGCAACACGAGACCTTTCAAAAAATGCTCGACTGTTCTGTCGAAGATCTGGTCAAGTTTGGCATTTTTGGACACCTAAGAGCCCTCAATAAAATCCTTTCTACTATGGATTATCGGGTGGATCAGCTGGAGTTCATCTTGGAGAAGATCGAAAAAGTAAAGGAAGAAGCCCTAGATGCAATGCATCAAATGGAGCAGATTGTTCTGAGAATGTCTCCAGGGTTGCTCACTTCTTCTTTCGCCTTAAAAAAGGGTGAAGAAACTATTCATATCTTTAAGGAGATTGTTTCACAGGGGCTGGGACCAGAGGTCATGTTTGATGCAGAATCCATCAACAACCTGCTGGCATGTCACGACTTCATGGGGTACCTGATAGAGGCAGAGAATGATTATTCAAAACTCCCATAAAAGCTCACAGACAAGCGGGAGACTTGTGAAGCTATTAGCGATCGACATAAGGATCCTTCCGAGGATCAACTTCAACCCATGATTAGCAAGTTCATGGAGTACCGTGCCCAGTTCCACATCTCGTCACCCGAGCAGCAAAAGCAGGATACCCACTTCCTGCCGCGGGACGAAGATGAATAGTTTCCTTCTTCCCGACTTTCTCCTTGTAAATTATCTAAAATTTGTTGACACAAATGATGACATCATCCATGTTGCACCATGGGATGATGTCATCCACCAAGTTATCAAAAGTCAACAAGTGACTTTGTAATCTATTATAAGATATTTTTGTAACTAAGTGGTTTGTTGGCTTTTGTCTTCTTTTCTTCTCTCCTTCTATATATACTTGAATACTTGTTGTATTCAAGGGAGTGGATATCTTTTAGATGAAAAATAGAAGTGAGAAGAAAAGGCTTTGTACCTTTTGTAACAGAAGAAGATATTAATGCAAATATTAAGACTTTGTGCTGAATATGTGTGTTATGAGCATCTGATCTTTCTTATGTCAGATCTATGCATTTATTCTATTGAATCTATCTTTACTTTTTTGTCATTTATTCATCAGTATTGCTTTATTCATTTATGCAAGTAAGTTTGGCTCTGTTTACTACCAATCCCAAAACATAAACCTTCTGACCTTTCTGCTTTGGAATTCATTTCTTTTCTTGCTTTCGATCTGATCTTTCTTCATTTTCTCTTTCATTCCTTTCTTTTCAGTTGGAAACACCCCTACTAGGATGAGATCCCAAACCCCCGAAGGTAGAATATTGTGAGACTTGCACAGATTCCTGCTGGTAGAATAGCAATAAACCAGTTTCGCTTTGCTAACTCAAAGAGGGGATATGCCCTGCACACTATTGGCTTGCCTATCCATAGATCTACCCAAGCGACAAATTTTCAAACCAACAGTTTTTGGTGACTCTGCTAGGGATCGAAGAGATCTATCAGATCTATGATGGTGGTATGATAGAAAATCAGTAAAAAATCAGAAAAATCACTACCTGTTTACAACTTTTAACTTTTGTCCAAAATCCAAATTTTTTGCAAAAGTAACGCAAATTGAAAATTTTCTTCTGAGATCCATAGATCTGACCTAGTTGGAGATCTTTAGTTCACTAAGTTTTTATAAAAATCTGTATTTTTCCATAGATCGGAGTTTTTGACAGTTTACCAAAATTTTCAAACTCTTTGAAAAAGTCAACTTTAGATCCGAAAATCAGCTTACTAAATTAACCATTATTTTATCCTCGTTGTTCTTTATCGTTAAACCGCAATCAGTTTTTGAAAAGAGGGATAAAATTTTAATATTCAGAAAAGTACATGCTGAAGATTTTTGTCAGAAAAATCAGAAAATCAGCAAGTACAACCAAAAAGAGTTTTTAAATCTACTCGCCATATTGCAGATCAGGAAGGTATGCTGGTAGGTGAACCATTTACTCGTAGCAGGAAAGCTCATGGAGAATTCGATCCTACTTTTGATCTACTTCAAAGGCACAACTTCAATATAACACCAGCGCGCTTTTCATCACTAAGTTTAGCTGATCGGTCAGCCAGAAGCACCTCACCTCCATGAAAGAACCATTTTTCATGAGGAGCCTCCACATCCCTTTGTAGTGCCTTATTGCTCAGTGAAACTGTACTACCAGCCCATGTTCTTTTTCCACCCGTCCAGATGGTGGTACCATGGGGAAATGCTATGGGCCCTCTGGCTTTGCCACATCCTGTTCATGCGCTCCTGCATGGAAACCGAAAGAATTTTCCCAAATTTGACGGGAGTGAAAACTAAAGCACGGATTCACACATATCTGCATTCATCATGTCATGCTATATCCTAGATGTGACCCATGAATATGTGTCGGTTCACCTTTTTCTAGAAACTTTACAAGGGCCTGCAGCAGAATGGTTTCAGCATTTGCCAGCCGGATCTATTACCAGCTGGGCCACCTTGCGGGATGCTTTCGAGGATAGGTATAAGCCTTCGGAAGATGCGTTTGCATTGTTATCACAGATCACTCACCTAAAAAAGGAGGCCATTGAGACCATACATAATTTTATCGCCAGGTTCAATGCATTAATCAACCGTGTGCCTGTTGCCATTCTTCTAACACCAGAAAATCAGAAGTGTTTCTTCATGAACGCTATGAGTTTGAAAGTAAGTTTCTTACTCTTGTAAGAACAAGTAGCTACCTTGATTCTCTCCCAGGCCACTGCCATCTGAATTGAAGATAATTTGCTAATATCTGGTGAATTAAAAAGGGAATCATCCAAGCCTAAATATTTGGGCCCTTCTCCCGCTACTTCATCTGATCTGACATTTCAAAAGATGGTGAATAACTTACTCACATTAAAGAAGTAGTTAGCCCAAGCTTCCCCCAATTCCTCATACCGGGATATCCCATGGAGGAATTTCATTTCCAACAATCTCCCACAAAGGTCGTGCTTGCCTGCAATTTCTCCGCGGTTGGCGCTCAAGGCTCCTCTGGTCAACGCTTTAGTCGAAATCGAAGAAGAGGAACAAAATTACGAAGAACCTTCGTCTCAAGGAAAAGATGATCAAGATGTCGGTGAACCGACTAGCGACTCTACTATTGGGTATATGGAATTTGATGAGGAAGAATTTGATGAAGAAGAGGGTACACAAGGGTATGTAAGTGGATAATCATATGTTGTTTTTACCCGCTCACAAGGAAAAGAAGTAGAGGTCGCTGCCGATGTGTGGAGAGAGAAATCCGTGTCAAACGCGCCTCTAACCATTGCTAAAAGAGGTAATCCTCTTCCTACTCAACCCCCTGTTAACTCTTTTACAAATAAATATTTTCCCCCCATCTCTCCTCCAAATCAGCCTTATTCTATGAAGACCAGTAATCCTACCCTACCATCACGAAGTGAGGGACTCATTCCTTCACCAGCTCAACCCTTGGCCACGTTTGACATCATAGATCATGCTAAAAAGACCAAGATCCAAATGTCTGAAGCCGAGTATCTTCAATCGAACCCCGAACAACTTGTAAGGTTGACCAAGTATATTCAAAGTCAAGTTGTCATATCTCCCCATATTTCCCTAAAAGGAATCCTTTCCACTCCTCCTGCATCCCACATAAATGTTGCTTCAACTTCTGCATCAGGCAAGATAGAACCTTTCTATCTCTCCCTCCTAATCAATGGCCACAAGTTAAGTAACTGCATAATTGATTATGGAGCTTCCGATAACGTCATGCTGGCAAAAGTCACCAATGCTCTGGGCCTCACCCTTACCAAGCCTTTTGGCAGATGTTATTCCTTGGAAACCAAGCAGGTTCCACTGATTGGTCAGATCAAAGATGCGCAGCTCACATTTGCAGCGTTCCCAGAGAAAAGAGTAAAGACCATCCTTGTTGTCGACATTCCAGCAGCCTACGGAATTCTACTGGGAAGGAGCTTTTGCAGTGAAGTTGGTGGGGAGATTCATATGGATTGGTCCAATGCTAGAATCCCCGTCAAAGGTGTAATGTAGACATTGGAGCTAGAATCAAAAAATAAGTACTTGGTTACTAACTTTGAGGACCCCAAAGCCCAAATTCTTTTCGAATCATCAGGAATGGGGAACTATTTCTTATCTACCGAGTCTGACAAAATGGTTGTTCTCGTCCAAGAAGAAGATCTTAACAAGATCTGGAATTTGCAGTTTGATGGCAGCTGCGTAACTAGTGGATGTGGTGCCGGAGCCATGCTAATATCTCCTGAAGGGGAGGTTATTCCTCTCTCTTTGAAGTTGCAGTTCTTCAACACAAATAATATTGCTAAGTACGAATCTCTGCTGCTCGGCATGCAAGCCGCAAAGGAAAGAGGGATCAAAAATCTAAAAGTATAGGGTGATGTAGAGCTATTCGTGAGTCAAGTTAAGAGGATATATCAAGTGAAGAATGAGAGGCTCAGGAATTACCGCAACACAGTGTGGGACAACATCAAATAATTTGATGCTTTTTCAATAGAATCTATTCCAAGAACTCAGAATGACATGGCTGATTCATTGGCCATTTCAGCATCCCTCATGCTCCCTCACCCAGGTTTGAAAATAGACAAATACACCATTGAAGTGGTTTTCCACCCAAGCATGCCGGACAATTCTCAACATTGGAAAGTATTCAACGATGACAATCAACTCATTGCCTTTCTAGAAAAGGCGGAAAATTTTAATGAATTTCATTTTGAAGGATCCACTTCCATGTGCTGTGAATCAGTCACCGATCAAGACAATGGATCCGAAGGGAACGAAGACATATGTCAACTCAAAGGGAATAAAATTCCGAAAGGCCTGGTTTCTTTAGAGCAGTTGTTCGACAGGCACGATCATTTTGTAAAAAAGAAAAGGCGAGATGATACTGGCTCCTCCCCAAAAACTGAACCAGTTAATTTAGGTTCGGTAGAATGTCTGTAGTTTGTAAACATTGGAAAATGTTGCACACCTGAAGAAAAATGGAAGTTTGTCAAACTGCTGAAGAAATACATGGATGTATTGGCATGGTCCTTGCTATGTACCTTGGGATATATTATAATGTATATGGGTTGATGGAGATGCCGATATGTGGCACACATCCCCTTATCTTATTATATCATTCATTTATGATTTATTATGCTTAGGAGGTCGGCCTCAGTATTGGCCATAGGTTAGAATGGTATATATCGGTGCATCACCTCTGGGTTAGCAAGGTTGTAGTTAATCATCATATTGAGTATTGGGGATGTTATTGTATGGTTTGGAGGTTACCCTCTCGATAGTGGTATTGGAGGTTGCCCCCTCGAAGTGGCAAGGCTATTATATGAGCATATTGTCATCATTTATCTATATTTTGGTGTTCTCTCATGTTATTCTGATGTATATGTTCTGATTTATACAAGTAATATCATTACAAGTGGTATCAAAGTAGTGATTTCAGCCAAAATTAGGGCAAAAACCCTAATTTTTTGTTTCACGTATATCTTGAAGAGGGTATCGAATGCTCTGGGCCGTCACCCTCCAATTTTTTCATTATAATTTGGAAACACTCTAAGTCAGAATATCTGAAAAATTCAACTCTATTGTGATCTGTTTTGCGGATGTTATTGGTGAGAAAAGAGGTTTGACCATTTCATAAATTCTACTTTTGGAGGAAGGAAATTGTGGACATTTTGTTAGAAAAATTTATATTTTCGGAAATTTCTTGAAAGAGTTAAGCAAACATTAGGAGCCTGTTCTTTGTGTTTTTATCCATCTAGTACCGAAATACTTTTCAAAATTCTGAAAACCCTAGTTTTGTGGATCATGGGGATGGTAGCATTTTTTAGAGATGGCAAGGATTGATGCTAGAGAATGGTGGAACAAATTCAGGGATAGATTCTTTAAACCATCAGATATTTGTAGTTATTCAAGCTACGTGGATTAGTGGCCCTACACAGATTTTCTTTTCTAAGTTAGAAAAGGAAAAGTCTAATTGCCAGTCTTTGCAGGATAATACTACTGGAACAAGTTTTTTTGAACAGATGGGCAACAAAAGAAGAAGAAGACGAAGAAGAAGAAGAAGAAGAAAAAGAAGAAAAAGAAAAAGAAAAAGAATAAGAAGAAGAAGAATCAAAAGTAGAAGCAACATCAAAAGAAGAAGAAGAAGACGAAGATGTTGATGATGAAATTGCTACACAGGATAGGATTTCATATGGTGGTTGGATGATCGAGCTTAGTGACAAGTGTGCTAATAATTTAAGCACACTCATTATATGGCTTCTTCTTATGTTTGGGGGACGAAACATGTCAAAGAGGGAGGCAAAGTGCTATTCTACCTTGGGATATATTATAATGTATATGGGTTGATAAGAACTCATGCCGAAATGTGGCACACATCCCCTTATCTTATTGATATCATTCATTTATGATTTATTATGCTTAGGAGGTCGGCCTCAGTATTGAAAAACATACATATGTTAGAATGGTATATATAGGGGTTAGAAACATTGTAGTTAAAGGACAATCAAATCATATTGAGTATTGGGGTTTGTTATTGTATGGTTTGGAGGTTACCCTCTCGAAGTGATATTGAAGGTTACCCCCTCGAAGTGGCAAAGCTATTATATGAGCATATTGTCATCATTTATCTTATTTTGGTGTTCTCGGAAGAATGTTGCATTCTGCTGTATATGTTATGATTTATACAAGTAATATCCTTACAGTCCTACGCCGATCTAAAGTCTTTTAAGCCAAAGGACGTCTAGCATGACATCCCGTTGAAAGAGGACGTCAAAGCCTTTCACCAGAAGCTGAGGCATTATAACCCTAAGATCTCAGGTACTATCCAGGCTGAAATTCAGAAAATGCTGGATGTGAGAATCATTTTTCCTATCCATCATAGTACTTGGGTGGCAAACATTGTGCCAGTGTGCAAGAAAAATGGTGAAATACGCATATGCGTAGATTTTCAAAACCTGAATCAGGCATCCTTAAAAGACAACTACCCACTTCCTATAATGGATCAAGTTCTACAAGCAGTGACTGGATCAGAAATGTTGTCCATGCTTGATGGTTTTTCAGGCTACAATTAGATTGAAGTCTCACTTGAAGACCAATTTAAAACATCATTCACTACTCCCTAGGGCACGTTTGCTTACAACAGGATGCCTTTTGTCCTGACCAATGTTGGTGCCACTTTTCAGCGGGCCATGGACCTTGCATTCAAAGGTATGATGGGAAAGGTCATTGTGGTTTATCTGGATGACTTAACTGTGTTCTCTAAACAATGAAATGATCATTGTGATCATCTGGAGCAAGTATTGGCCAGATGTTAAGAACATGGGATTTCCCTGAACCCGAAAAAGTATATTTTTGGAGTCACAGAAGGAAATTTGCAGGGACATGTTGTTATAAAAGAAGATTCAAAGATAGATACCGAAATAGTTAAGGCTATTCAGGGCCTTACTTTGCCTACAAGCAAGACCGGCATCCACTCTTTCTTCGGAAAGGTGAATTTTCTCAGGCATTTTGTTCTCGACTTTGCTGAAAAGACTCGTCATATATTAGAGATGAAGAAAGGGTCACCAACTTTCTGATGGAGCAAAGAAGGGAAGAGGTCATTCGAAGAAATAAAAGCTTCCGTCACTCACGCACTAGTCCTGGTATGTCCCGATTTCTCCAAAGATTTTATCATGTATAGTTATGCATCTGAGCATACTGTATCTATCATCTTGATGCAAAAGAATTCTGAGGATGTTGAATCTCCGATTGCGTTCATGACCTCTCCCCTCAAGCCTCACAAATTAAAAATGTCCCAGTTGGAAAAGCATGCCTTCGCCATTGTCAAAGCAGTAAAAAACTTTAGGTATTACATTTTAAATTCTCATACATTAGTGCTAGTCCCTGACACGGCAGTCAAGTCAATTTTAACTCAACAGGAATTAGGAAGCTTGCGAGGAAATTGGATTACAAAGGTCCAAGAGTACGATTTGGATATAAAACCAACCAAGTTGGTAAGAGGCAAAGGCCTATGTCAACTTATGGCTGAAAACCAAGGGTCAGAAGTTTCCGAAGGAGAAGATGATTGCACCAATGAAGCATAAAGTTAGTTGGAGAAACCCGATTCACTGCCTCGGGTCCTATTCATCACAACCAGCGATGAGTGGTATTCCGATATCGCTTTCTTCCTCACCTACGGAAAATGCCCAGCTCACCTGACTGCAAAGGAGAAGCATGCTATAAATCTCAGAGCAGCCAAATATGTCATCTGGGATGACGGTTTATACAAACACGGAATAGATGGCATCTTCTTGCGATATGTTGACAAACCACAACAGATAAGGTTACTTGAAATTTTTCATAATTCGGCCTGTGGAGGTCATTTCTCCTCTTTCGTGATGGCGCACAAGATCATTCGGGCCAGGTACTATTGGCCGACACTTTTCCAAGATATAACTACCTAGGTGGCAAAGTGTGAGCCTTGCCAACAGTTCATCGGCAAGCCCAAGTTGGCTACTTTTCCCCTCAGGCCGGTCATCATCGACGAACCATTCAAGTAGTGGGGAATTGATTTTATCGGTGCACTCAATCCTCAATCGAGTGCCAGACATAGTTATGTCCTAACAACAATAGATTGCTTCACCAAGTGGGTGGAAGCCATACTTGTCAAACATGCCACTTCCGAGGTTGTTTGCAATTTCATCAAAGAAAATATCGTTGTCAGGTTTGGCATTCCAAACAAGATTGTTGCTGATAATGCTTCCAACTTTTCTTCACGGGAAGTTATTAGTTTTTTCTATGAATACAGGATAACTTTGGCTCACGCCTCAGATTATTACCCTCAGGGAAATGGTCAGGCATAATCCAGTAACAAAAACTTAGTAACCATCATTCGAAAGCTAGTGGATGAGTATCAATGAATGTGGCACAAATCATTATACGACGCTTTGTGGGCAGACTGCATCACTCCCAAGAGATCTCTCGGTATGTTACCTTTTCAAGTGTTATATGGCACTGATGCCGAGCTTCCCATTTCCACTAAACTCCCTGCTCTAAACTTGGCATGGGAAATTGAAGATGAGACTTTTCAAAATTCCTTTGAAAAGAGGATCATGTATCTAGCAGAGCTCGAAGAAAAGAGAGTAAAGGTGGTCGACAAGATCACCAAACATCATAATCAAGTCAAAAGATTGTTTGATAAAAAGGCTAAGCAAAGAAACTTCCAGGTGGGAGACCTCGTCCTTTTGTGGGACAAGCGAAGAGAGCCGAAGGGCATGCACGGAAAGTTTGATTCCCTGTGGAGAGGGCCTTTTAAGATCAAGCAGCTCAATGGAGAGAATAGTTTCTATCTCTCGTATCTGGATGGAACTGAGCTCCTGCTTCCCTATAGTGGGAAACATCTAAAAATCTTTAGGAAGTAGAGCTTTCTCTCTTCTTTGTACAGTTTTCTTCAGTTGCGTGTTTGTTTTTGTTGTGTGTTTGCTTTTGTTGGTTGTGTTTTTCCCTTTCCAGTCTCCCTTGTTTTTGAATCTGTTACCCAATGGATAGGCACGTGAGATCTGGGATTCTCTACCCCTGAGTTTTGCTCAGAGATAGTCCCCAGAAAGAGCCAGCTGTTATCCCGTAAAATTGGCAAGGGCAATTTTATAGATAACCCTACCAAAATTTTGTTCTGGTCACTCGTTAGGTACTCTTTGCATTCGGAATGTTGCAAAAATCCCTTCCCGGGAAATCTAGTTTTCCGAACTTAGCCATTTTTGGTCTTTTTTGGTCAGGCGCACATAGTGTCTATGGAACATAAAGTATTCATGCTCCCCCTTTCAATCCTTTGGCACACAGTTTGAAGTTTCAACAAGAATTTTGGTGAACCTCACTATGTTGTGCCTTTCTTGCATGCGCCAAGGCACACACGCCTTCATGTCAACAATACTTTCGTTGTGCCAAGGGCGCACATATTCTTGTGTCAACAAAACTTTTGGTGCGCCAAAGGCGCACATAACTTCGTGTTGACAGGTATTTTGATGCACCAAAGGACGCATGCTTTCTTGTGTAAACAACACGTTTCATGCGCCACTTGAAAAAGTGGGTGGTGCATTTATTACCACCTTGCCTATATATAGGCGCATCTGCACTGTCATTTTCATCAGTCAGAATCACGTGATTTTCTCTTCCCTCTGTACCTGTCAACGCACCTGCCCTGTCGTTTTTGAATCACTTCGTGGACCCGGTTTCACACTTCTCCATTATATAATCCTGGTGAGAGGCCCTCATTTATTTTGTGAGTTTTGTTTTTTGGTTTTTTGTTTCTTGTTGGTGTGGATTGGGTTAAGGAAGACTGTGAAATCATGAACTCAACCCCCTCCTTGCTGTTTTTCTCTTTTCTTCCCCTTGCATTTCCCCCTCTTTCCAGATCTGCTGGTAAAGGGGACTCTGTCCTAAAAAGATTGCTTGAAACTCACATTTTTTAGCTTCTTCATCACCCAAAGATATCCTTAAAAAGAAGCTTAAATGCGTGTAACCCCTCAGAGAAAGAATCAAGGCTTGAAAATAAGACACTGTTATCTCCTCTTTTGGCGCATCTGTCACCCTTGCAACATGATAAACAGTCATGCCAATGGCGCACATACCATGCCTGTTACATAAAGAACAGATGCACCCTCATGGTGCACTTACCTTGCTTGTTACAACTACTTTCCCTACGCCCTCTTGGCACACCAAACTTGTGTGCAACATTACAAAACCTTACACCATTGGCGCACCCTGCATGTATGCAACATTAAATTTATATGCGCTAAGTATAACTATTAAAAAAGTGCAGGCGCATCCATTGTTATGGCAACACAATGTCGTGTAATCCTTCCATGTGCCACACCAAGTTCCCCTTGGCACACCAAAGTTCCATGTAATACAAAAATTATATGCGCCCTTTGGCGCATCCTGTCCCCATGCAACATGAAAAATACATGCGCCCAGTGTAAATGCATATAAATGGCACCGACGTAGTCCCGCTTGCAACAAAAAAAATTTCATATGCAGTGTTCATGTGCCCCGCGTCCTTTGGCACTAATTTGTCCCTTGCAGCAGCCCTTTTCAATGCGCCATATTATTTAGCCCTGTAACTTGCAGTATTCATGTGCCCTGTGCCCTGAGGCCTTAAAATCACTAACTCTTTCTTCTGTTGATGCTGTAATGGAAGATCAAACAACTAATATGACTTTCTTGTGTTGGGTTTCACTCCTTCTTGCAAATCAGCAACTGAGTTCAGAACCGCATATGTCAACATCAAGCAAGAAACCCACCAAGTCTAAGGGAAAAGCCAAGCTCATAGAAGAAGAAATGAAGTATAAATATCAAAGGGTTAGGATGCCCGAATCCCAAGCAGAGTGTGACCTAGACATCAGAGAATCAGAACTGGGTCATATTGATATGGAGAATTTTTGGGCCAGAACTCAGAGGATCACAAGAAGTCCATGGATGGACAAACTGATGGGTAGTGTGCTACATTCTTCTGGTGGGATCCTAGTTAGTGCTGTAAACAATGAGTTCATGATGGTGGTGGCCCGTTGCTACAATAAAGACACCAAGTGTTTCGTAAATGAGAAGGGAGAGGTCATGATCAACCTCACTACCCGACACTTTGAAATAATGCTCAGCATTCCTCACCACCGGCACTTTGTGGCCGTAAGCCAGGAAGATTGCATCAAGGCTTGGGATGACAATGAGGATCAGTGTATGCAGTTGATGAATGAAGTATACCTGAAGAACAAAAAGGTGGTTACCCGATGGCCACAAGTCATTCATCGTAGTGACTTTTCAGAGGAACTCAGTGATACAATCACATTCCTGAGTAGAGTGTTTGGGCTTCCTGATGCCCATTACTTTCACAAGTGGATGTTGAGGTACCTAGAAACGATGAACAAAAATGTGCCAGATCAACACTTTGAGTGGGCGGTAGATCATAAGCAGCACAATATCTGAGCAGCTCCAACAGCTTACCACAATGGGGAAGTTCTATATGAACTCCTACGTAGTCTATGCTGCAGCTTTAGAGAGAGACTATCCAGCTCTAATGCGGTGCGGGGTTTGGCCCCAGGTTAATATATATGAATACTATCAAGAACTAAAGCTGGAAAATAGTATTCCCCAGTTCACAAAGATCAATGATGCCTTCTTCTACGGCATCATCTACCTTTTGAGGCCGAATATGACTCACAGTTGTACGACCAAGAGCATCGTAGCAGCTACAGAGAAATGGGGGGCCCTGTTCACTCAATTCCCCACCTTCACTTATCTGAGGGCAGTAAACTTCTTGGGGGAACCAACCAAATTGCCGAGATATGCTGGCCCTAAGTTGATCCTGTTGGAGTTGTCGAGACAACTTATCACCTACCACGAGAAGTGTCTCAAGAGAAAGAAGGGTGGAACTCCTTTCCCCCTCACAGTGGGCAGGTATACTTTTCTCTCTCACCATAAGGTGAATGACATGTTTTCAGAACTGGAGCTGCTAAATCTAAAGCATAACTTCCCAGCAAGGCCCAATTTTGACCCAAGAAATTGTCTCCCCAGGGCTAACTCGATCCGATCCACATCCCTCAGATCGAGGATATTTACATTGACATATATCATGAGGTTGAGCTCAGGAGGAAGGATCATTCCCGCTTGGCCTTAGCATAAATCATCTAGTATGGTGTGGCCATAGTCCCAAAAGGCTATCAAATTTCTGATCAAGAAGTTGATCTGGTATATCTTGACACAAATGGGGACGATTGGCCTTTCACGGTGATCGATAGAAAAAAAATTCCTTAAACAATAGAGGAAAGGGTCAAGGAAACTCTGCGAAGAACAGAGCATTGGTGCTGAATGAATGGTTTCATCTACCTTGGAGTTGATTTCACCAAATCTCTATTGGGAAATGCACCTCCTCGGTCAAAATAGCTACCAAAGGGAAAAGGGAAAGGTAAAGAGGGTGAATCTAGCTCCACCCAAGAGGAAGCTCCTGAAATCCCTCCTTCTGCTTCACAAAAACGGGTTGTAATCCCAGAAATCACAGAAGAAGAAGAAGTGGAAGACGTTCCAATAAGCACATCCACTCAAGGTGTTGCCACTACTACAACTATTGGGGTCCCTTCTCCCTCTCCTCCTTCCCCTCCTCATGTGACCCAAGCAACCATTCCTTTAGTCGTATCCTCTCCCCCGTCTTCTGCTGTTCACCCTGCCTCATCATCCATCTTCTCTTCTCTCACAGAGCTATCCCCCACCATTTCTTCTCTCATTTCTCAGCTCCCTTCCATGTCTGCCTCCCCTGCAGTATCTCTTCCTCCCATGAGCACTTCCTTGGCCTCCCTCTCGATGCCGCCTCCAAGTGTCCCCACATTCTTTCCCTCTACTACTATACCTGCTCCCTTTTCTACTTTTGGCCCTTCTCCCATAAGTCCAATCTGGATCTCCCAGCACCTGAGTCAACAAAAGAGGAAAGTTCCCATCACACCAATGGAATTCTCCATCATCCCATCAAAAGGGGCCAAGAAGCAAAAACATATAACCCGCTTCTCTCAGAGTGCATCAGGGGAGAGAGTAATGGAGATTGCATACCCTAATCCTCTGAAGGATAAAAAATATCTGTCTTCGATAGATTACACAGTGACTCAAGTCACAATGGGGACATCTTCAAAAAGCCTACAGGGAGAGGCCCTATCTGTAGTTGACGCTCTTTGTAAAAAGCTCCAAGAATCAAAGGAAGAGAAAAGGCTATTGAAGGAGAAAAATAAACATCCTCTCCACGCCTTGCAGAAGATAGGCAGTGCACCTCCCACAACTGCCGCCGAAACTCCTGAGCCACTGATCCAGGATAAAATTAATGAATATGCCAAGATCAGCGAGCAGGGTATGGTAGTTTCCACCTGGAGGAGCCAAATCCTCAAGGAAAGTGAGGGAGTGAACGCAAAGTTCACTAGTTTGTACCAGAATATCAATCCGATGAACAAAGAACTCCAAGTGATAACAGGACCCATCTCCGAAGAGCTGGATCATGATAGGATGCAACACGAGACATTTCAGAAAATGCTCTACTATTCAGTTGAAGATCTAGTCAAGTTTGGTGTTTTTGGACACCCAAGAGCCCTCAATAAAATCCTTTCTACTCTGGATTATCGGGTGGATCAGCTGGAGTTCATCCTGGAGAAGATCGACAAAGTAAAGGAAGAATCCCTGGATGCAATGCATCAAATGGAGTAGATTATTCTGAGAATGTCTCCAGGGTTTCTCGCTTCTTCTTTCACCTTAAGAAAGGTTTAAGAAACTATTTAGATCTTCAAGGAGATCATTTCACAGGGGCTGGGACCAGAGGTCACGTTCGACGCAGAATCCATCAACAACCTGCTGGTGTGTCGTGACTTCATTAGGTACGTGATAGAGGCAGAGAATGATTATTCAAAACTCCCAGAAAATCTCACAGACGAGCGGGAGACTTACGAAGCTATCAGTGATCGACACGAGGATCCTTCTGAGGATCAACTTCAACCCATGATTAGCAAGTTCATGGAATACCGTGCCCAGTTCCACATCTTGTTGCCCGAGCATAAAAAGCAGGATACCCCCTTCCTGCCGCGGGATGACGACTAATAGTTTCCTTCTTCCCGACTTTCTCCTTGTAAATAATCCAAAATTTGTTGACACAAATGATGACATCATCCATGTTGCACCATGGGATGATGTCATCCACCAAGTTGTCAAACTTCAACAAGTGACTTTGTAATCTATTGTAAGATATTTTTGTAAATAAGTGGTTTGTTGGCTTTTGTCTTCTTTTCTTCTCTCCTTCTATATATACTTGAACACTTGTTGTATTCAAGGGAGTGGATATCTTTTAGATGAAAAATAGAAGTGAGAAGAAAAGGCTTTGTACCTTTTGTAATAGAAGAAGATATTAATGCAAATATTAAGACTTTGTGCTGAATATGTGTGTTATGAGCATCTGATCTTTCTTATGTCAGATCTATGCATTTATTCTGTTGAATCTATCTCTACTTTTTTGTCATTTATTAATCAGTATTGCTTTATTCGTTTATGCAAGTCAGTTTGGCTCTGTTTACTACCAATCCCAAAACATAAACCTTCTGACCTTTCTGCTTTGGAATTCATTTCTTTTCTCCCTTCAGATATGATATTTCTTCATTTTCTCTTTCATTCCTTTCTTTTTAGTTGGAAACACCCCTACTGGGATGAGATCCCAAACCCCCGAAGGCAGAATATTGTGAGACTTGCACAGATTCCTGCTGGTAGAATAACAATAAACCAGTTTTACTTTGCTAACTCAAAGAGGGGCTATGCCCTGCACACTGTTGGCTCATCTATCCATAGATCTACCCAAGCAACATATTTTCAAAAAAAAGGTAATGATGGTTGAATTTGGACACCCCTAGATGCAAGGTAAGCATTAAAGGGCCACGGGGTTTGAATCTAGAATCTCTGAAAAATACGATATCCCCACCTTAAAAGTAGTAACGAATAGGAGGATCATGGATTTCAGATAATGCAAATTAAGAGCTAGGGGAATATGGTGGTTCCAATTCTTCTATCTGAGATAGGTGGGAGATTTGATGGTGGAGAAGGCAAGTGGAATCTAAGAGGCGTTTTCAGATGCTTTCATTATAATGCTCATTTTTTTCCTCCCAAATTCGTTGTTTTTTAGATTGAGGTGTGGATATTTATTGATTTGGATTTATGATTAATTGAGACTGTGGATTTTGATGAGGTAATAATTTAGGCATGTTTTCTAATGTTTTGATATGGGATTGTTGTCTTGTATGTACCATTATAGCAAACACACAATCACCTAAGAAATGAAAAATAACTAGATGGGTTGTTTTATAAACAACAAACAAAATGAGTACAATGAATTTTAGATTACCTTGATTAATTATGAAAAGATGAAATGTGCAAAATGAATGATGGGATCCTAGGAAAGGACCATCTTTGGTTGGTTTCAGGGTTTTTTAAGGCTATCCTCCTTGATATACCCAAAGGTACGTGAGGCTCAAATCTGTGTTGGTGCCGGTATGGGGCCTAGTATTGGGGCCTACCTTTTCACTTCATGGTCCCACAATGATAAGGGACTGGGGTGCTTAACCAATATACCAATAACCATTTGTTTATACTCTACTAAAACATCGAGTCAATTTCCCTACTAGGTGATGAAATCCCAATAGTTATCACCTAGGTAGGATTGTTTGATGCAAGTTTGATTTTTGATGTGATTTGGTTGTGTCCAAGGGAAGAATCAAGTGAATGAAATTTTATTAACCTTCCTAATTAAAAACTATATGAGAAAGCAATATGCAACGATAATTTTAATCCCAAAATAAATGATTGTTTTTATGAAGACAGATAACAAAGATGCAACGCGGAAAGTAAAAATAAGTGAAAAGGAATCACTTTTTTTTATCATTGGTAAATAGTTTTAAAGGGACTATACCCTGTTACAAAAAGGGCTCAACAACCAAATATAGCTATAAAGGAACAACAAAAGAGGATAAAAATCTAGATAAAACACTATGTCCAACAGTAACCAAAAGATAGTTATAAGCAAGAAACAAAATATAACATATACTGCAACAATACAACACAAAAGCAACATAGAAATAGAAAAAAGACCGAAAAAGAGTAGTGACTAAAATGATGCCTACCAGCCCAAGGGAGATTACTTCTTGGACACTCTGTCGATTCTAGATTGGATAGTTTATAGCAAGGTGAACAAAACCAATTTGGTTATGTGCGTTGGGTCAGTTGCGTTCAGCTGCGAGATGGTATGGCTTCTCTCTTTTTCATTTCCCCAAATAATGTCAGGGATCCTGCTAAGCATGGTAATGCTTCAAATATGTTGCTCTAAGAAGTCACTAATGGAATTGAAGATAGCCATGTTGTGATCATGCCTGTCTTTTTCTCTGCCCAATATATTATCCAATGAGTTCAGTTTCTTGTAAATGTCAGCAATCTGATCCTTCCCAATTTCATTATCATCATCAATTTTTCATTTGTCTTTCTACTTTTCCATGCGCTACAAGTCCTTCTTTATCTGCTTCATCTCTTTCTCTAGAGACTCCAACCTTATGTTATTCCCCTCCTGATGTAGGGTCGTATCAAGGCTAGCATTGCTAATATGCAACAAATTTTATGTAACCTCCAGCTCTTTGGTGCTTCTAAGAACCCTGGCAGAGTGAGGGATGTCAGTTTTTGGAAGCTTTGGGTTCTTAATCTTGGGTTTGGAAGAGGTGTCCAGTATGGGAGTGGGAGCAGAGGAGGTAGTGATATGTGGATCACTAGGAGTGGATGGAAAGCTAGGGAATTTGGAAACATAGAGCTTATGAAGCAGGAAGATGAGGCCCTAATGGAGAGGGATAACATGGGAGTGCTTTTGAAAGTCCAAAATGGAGCGTTGAAGGGAATTTAGTAGTTATTGTGGGAAGTAGACCACAAATTTCCTTCTAAAGTGATTAAGAAAAACTAGGTGCTTAATAGGGACAATTTTGTATCGCCCTTCTAGAGAAATATACCTAACCATCATATTTGTGACTTCATCAAATGGCTTGGGGATAGAACTTACCCTGATACCCGCATAAACAAATTTGATCTCCTCTCCCTCATCAGAGAATTTCTTATCCTTGACGGCCCTGTCAATCCTTTTGCTGAAAAAATGATATCCCTCCAGCTCGAGGCCTGTAGTCTTTACAGTCAAATCTTCATTAATAGTAACAGGGTGGCCACCATATTTCACCTTTATATCCTTCCAGTCCATTGTAAAATGAACCGAAATATTCTAATAATTTCCCTGAATGCACTCTATAAAATTGGAAATGCCACCCTTATATAAAAGGTTCCATAGCTCCACATTTTTCTTCTAGGACAGATCACTACAGGGCTCCAGTTGGCACGGGGCACCTCCCATTTTCTTCTTCTCCCTGTTATTCCTATAAATTTTCTACTCAAAACCCTCATTTGAATCTTTATCTTCCTTATGTTTGTCTCGATTTTTAAGAGCCTAGCCACATGTGCGAGGATCATGGGCATTAATATGGCCATAGTTAGGATGATAATTCTAACATGTGTGATATTTCACATCTGCTAAAGCCTACTCCATACCATTATTATTTCTAATAATTCTTCCTTTCTAATTTTCTTTTGCAATATTTTGATTTTTGATATTATTTAGCAATATAGCAATCCAGAAAGCAAAAATCCTCCAAAAATAGTAAACCTACAAAAAAAGGTTAGTATAAAATGGAAAAAAAACATAAAAATAAAGGTTAGAAGGCCAACTGCAGAGTAATAAACAGAAATAAGAGAAATATTCAGCAATTTACTGAATCACTGGTGATTTACTAGATTGATGGTGATTGACCAAATAACTGGTGATTTACCAAATCACTAGTGATTACAAAGTAAAAAACCAGATATGAAAAATATGAAATTTGAATGAAATAAAGAAGAGGACCTAGGGTCCCACCAAGCATTCCATAATGTTCAAAGAATTTTTTACCTTTCTACTTGAATTAACAAAGTGAATTGATAAAAAAATTAACCTCAGAAGACGTGAGGTTTAACGATACCCATAGATGATGGATGTTGATGTTTGATGTTGATGTAAGTTGTGCTCCATCCAAAAGTGTGTGTAAAGGCTCTTGATCTGTGACAAAACATGTACTCAAAGACACTAAACAAAATGGATTAGATAGATAGATAGGTGATATTTTTAGCAAAGGATGATTCTAGGAACCCAATGAGCTTCCTCAAAGGATGTCAGCTCACTTTATAAACAATCAAGTGAATTATACTAGATAAATGACAAATGATAAATGGATACAAGATAGATGGATACAAGAATAATAGGTAAAGATGATTATAACTCAAGATTGAATGGTAGGTCCTTTCCATCTTTAAATGTGGCCAAGGAAAGTGTGGATGCAATCTGCACGCATTTGAGATAATCATACCGTAAGTCTGTAGCTTCATGTTCAATGTCATGTAATAATTTGATCTGATCTTTGATGTCTTGTTTGGTTTTAGAAAATTGGATTTCACAGAGACTTAATTAGTGAATGATGTCGATATGTTCCAAATAAAAATGTTGTTTGACTATTGACAATGAGTGAATGCTTGTGATTTCATGTGATTGACCATGAATTTCCATCTAACAATGATCCATGCTTTAAAACATGTTAGAAGAAAAAAGTTTGATGAAACAAACAAGAGATACTTGATGAAAACTGATAAAAATTTAATGAAAAGTAAAATTGACAGGAATCACTGGTGATTGGGCCAATCATTGGTGATTCAGGTAGATTTTGACAAATGATCAAAAACAACTTATTGATGCTTTATATTAATGTTTGAAAGATACATGTGACTAATAAGTGACTAATGAAAGTTTGTATAGGTACCTTGAATTAATATGAAGCTCAAAAATGACTCAAACCTTTCTTGAGGATGATCTTGTGATGATTGATATGATTTGTAAGTTGAATGGTAAAAGGTTGATCCACAGAAGCTCTAAAATGACTTGAAAAATATTGATGAAGATTCATAATAATTCTTGATGATAACTTGGATGTCCTGGACCTAATTGATGACATGCAGGATGTTGGAGACTAATGCTGAAATCAAGAGCTCGAGGTTTGAAATTGAGGATCTTGGAAAGAGTCTAAAAAACTTGTATATATAATCACTCGCGATTACCTAAATCACCACCAATCTGGATTTTTCATATGTTGGGTGAAAAAGTCGTTAAAACCACTTCCAAAATGATTTTTTTTTGTTTTGGTTTCAGGTAAATAGATTTTTAAGTTGTTGGGGGTGAGTTATGATGGTTAAGGGGGTTTTAAAATGATTAAGTATGATTTGTATTCATTTAATTTTGATGTTAATGTGGTTTTTAGATGGTTAGATGTAGATTTGACATTTGTAGAAGGGATATTTATGTGCGGTAAATATAATAAAAGAATTATGACTTAGGATAAGGTGATTTATGAGTGTAAAATGATAAATTGGATTAATAAGTGATGTAGAGGATGAAGGGTGCAAATTTTTAGTGTCTACAACTACATTTCCCCCAAATTCACCCATGTGCAAGTATAATTCCTGTGATCCCCTTGATCATTCTCATTTGACTAATTTCTTGGCTGCTCATAATAATTTATTTAATATTTTTTATTTCATTGTCAGTACATGTATTTTCATGAGTATCTTGATGAATTTATGCAAACGTTTAATATAAAATCTTAGAATCCTATTTCATCATTTGTCATCTCATATCATTGATTTCATTCTATTTTCATTAAATTATTAATATTTTACTAATCTGAGAGTGATTGATAATATTTAGATCTATTTTTACTCAATTCATATTGTATTAGATAACCCTTCATTAATTTGAATTAATTATTTCAAATAATTCTTTAATTAGACCATTGATGATTTTTTAGCAATATAATATACACACACAAAATATTATATTTGTAGACACTCATGTGTATATATTGTAGAGAGTGAAAAGCTTCAAACAACTTTATGCATGTAATGTATAAACATATATATTATTTTGATTATAGTTTATAAATGGGGTTTTCGATAGGGTCCCCTCCCTTACAACATAAAACAAAAATAAAAAAATAACTAGACTAAAACCATCTAAAACCAAAATGAACATGCTTCCCTATAAGATGGAAAAAGTCACAAAATGTCAAACTACTACCTCATAGACCATTAAGGATAAGGGAAACTTCCGATTCCTCTTTCATGGTCTTCAACTGATCCTCTAATGCCCTAAATTTTATATGATTAACTTGCTCCATAGTATTATCTTTTTCCTCTTCACTTTTCTTCTTTCTTCAAATTCACCATCAATTAAATTATCTTTTTAAGGAATTCCAACATCCTTACAATATTATTGACAAAATTCTTCAATTAATGTTTTGTCAATATTCTCACTAAGGTTGGAATTCCCCATTTTCATATCTTTTTTATTTCCTTTAAATTCACTCAACTCATTCTTAAGATGGAAAAGGTTGTTATAAAAAAACCCATTGGTATTTTTTTACCACCATGTTTTCCTTTATTCATTATTCTTAAAAAAAGTAAATTCTTCTACAATTTTTTAAGAACATTGTTTTTAGCCTCCACCACCTTAGCACATCATTCAAAATTTCCATGTAGGTATCAAGTGTTAGGGGCTCCAATAATATATTCTTAACACAATAATTAGAATGATTAAATTCATCATTAATAGAGAATGAAGGGATTTTATTAGACTTATTGTCACTTTCTAACTCTTCCACTTCTTTAAAAATAATGTTCTTTCCCTTACACTCATAAACATAGGCCTTCCCAATATTATAATGGTTTACATCCTAGTAAGATTATGTTTTCTATAATTATAATCCAGGGGAATAGTTTTAAGACCTTCCCACTTTTACAAAGAACCCAAAGGATTTCTATCATTATTCATTGATGTACTTTTATTAGTCGAGAGAACTATGGGTAAGATGGGTTTGGTCTCCATACAGATAAGTTTAATTAGAGTAGGATGAATAAGCATATCAAAATTATCCTCCTGATAGTTCATTGTATTTATTTCCAAATATATAAGGAGGAATAATAGGATTCTCATTTTTAAATTTTTGTTATAGTGATTTAGGATTGAAAAATTGTAGGATAGGTGTTTATTATATCCAACTTCCAAATTCCTATACTAGATAATGAATTTTCTTATCTCTCCCTAAGGTTCTAGAAGGAAATATATTAGTACGCTTTCCTAAATCCCAACAATTATTTCATATTCTTTGAATAAAATCCTAATTTATTTATTCTTGTGTCTCTTATCCTTGAAAAATTCAACCCCTCAATATCAATACTAGTAAATCTAGCAATACCATATTCGTAGGCCTCCACCGAGAAACGACTCATCAATATGTTTCTATACCTCCATGCCTTATAAAATCTACAATGAGGGACATATCCAAGCCCCTAATTCTCTCAATGAAATTTCTTAGGATCCCATTTTTAATGATATTATAGATAACTTGATTACTTATAAGGAATTAACTATAGAATTTATCCATAATAACTCTTTAACTACCCATGATTCATACTCCTTGGGTAGATTGGTGATAAATACTATCAATTGTTGATTCAGATCCAATTTCAAATCCCTCACTAAAAAGGAAAATTTTCATGCCCATATTACACACATAGATCTATACTACATTTACTCTTACAAATGTGTAAGGGAAAACCACTTGTTTGGAGAAAGGATATTCAAAGTCTCTCACATACAATGTATATAATCTACTTGTCATATTAAATACCAAAATGTCCTTTATCATGACTTAAAATTGTATTGTTGTATTTACCTAGGTATTGTTAGAGTAGGTATTTACCTTAGCTCATGTTCACCTGGGTACTTTATTTACCATTATTGTATTTATCCCCACCCACTTATGTGTGTGGATATTTCTTTTTATTTATTTATATAGTAGGGGGATATTATCTAGTTGTTAGGTATAATTCTTTCCTTGATCTATGGTATTGAATAGATCCTTGATGTCTAGTTCTCTCCTAAATATATAGAATTAACTAGTTCTTTCCATAATTTATTGCTTGATCTACGACCTTGACTGGTTCTTAGATTGTTATTCCTTGCCTATATAAGCAAGGTCTATTCTCATTGTATTACATTGAGTTCCACAATAATATATGATATTGTTACTCATTTTTTTGCAAAGATTTTATGTAAAGCTATTCTCGCGAATTGCTTTCATCTTATTGATCATGGTGTTTGATTATCATTTGTGTTCTAGGCTTGGTACAACCTGGTTATCGTTTCTTTTATGGTATCAGAGAAAGATATTGATGTTGACATCTTTCTGTAAGTTTCATTTTGCAATTTTTTTTTAAATATTCATATATTCAAGATTTTTCTGTATTTTTTTGTATGCATTTTTTATGAAAAACAAATGCCACCATTAGATCCATAGGGTGTGAAAACCCTAAGATCGACTGTAAACTCAGCCATTTCTGGTGGTAATTTTTTTTTGGTTTTTTTTGGTGGTTGCAGAGAATCACACTGGTTTGCCTCGGGATTTGTGCCAAATAGCAAAGGAAACCAAAAATTATTTTTCTAGGTTTTTTGGGGGTTTTTCGAGATCTGACCTGGGTATTTTGTTTTTGTGGCGTAGTGTTTTAAGTTTACATGCAGGAGGTCTTTTTCGGAAAGACGTTTCGTTCCTTTTTGGCAGAGGTCCACAGGTGGTTGTGCAAGATTTGTTATTTCAGGAAATTATGTAGGCTACTATTTTGGGTGGTGAAGGTCATTTTCGGAATAGTCCAAAAATAATAGTTTTTACCAGAAGAAGCAGTTGGATGTGACTTTCTCGAAAACAAACAACACCCCCAGAATAGTAAGTTACACACACTCATTGAAATCCTTAGCCCCTGGTCATATGATATGGTCATATGAGGGCTTAAAGCTTTTGATTCTTATTAACTCCAACCCCCTTTCATTTTATTTATGTGGTGAAGGAAAGAGAATTTTATTGTATTCTAGTGGTAACTAAAATAAATAGCAGAGCATAATATTGAAAAACTTATATCTTTTGATCGGTAACTCGGATTTGAGTGTCGTTTTTTGGAAAAGTGATTTTTTTTATTCTCTTTCCATTGAAACTATTTATTTTGAGAATTGCACTATAATTATAAAGTTCCATATTGTAAAATGCACTCATTATAAAGTGCCAAAATTTGGGGGGGCTCTTGTTGCATTGTTTTGGGCTCTTGTGGCATTGCTTGGTTCTTGCATTTATTTTCATGATTTTTTAAGGATGGTGTCTTTATATAATTTTGCATTAGATCATGTTGAGAAATTAACAACACATAAGTACCATACATGGAAACCAAGAATGGAAACAATAATTAAGAGGAAAGGATTATGGGCTTTAACTTCTTCAGATCAACCAGTATTCACTAGAGAATATTAGAAATTTTAGTACCAGTGCAAATTTGATGACTGTATGGGTTTGATAGGAACTTATGTAAGTGATAGTCTTTTGTTTCATTTGGAAAAGTGTGACTCTTCTTTCAAAATATGCGAGAAATTGGAGGATTTATTTAGTAAGGTGGATTATATAAGAGCCATGCAAATTGAAATTGAGATCACCTCTCTTAATCCTGAAGATTTTCCAAAAATTATAGACTATCTTACCAAGTTCAAGCATTTGTTGACACATTTGAAGGGGAGTGGAAGAGATAAGAAAGATGAAGAGTGTGTTTACTTGATATTGTCTAAGTTGAGAGGACCATTCCAAATTTTTTCTTCTAAATTTTTCTCTGGCATGGATGTCTTAGGTGACACATTCAAAATTCCTAACTCATAAACATTTTGTGAAAGACTTACTAAGGAAGAATCAAAATTGTCTCACCTTGAGTATTCCACATCTCAAAAGGTATTAGTTACATCTAATCCTAAGGGAAAGATAAAACCAAACTGTAAAACCAAATCCACACCTTCTCCATCTCAAAATTATCCTAAACCCAAAGAAAATAGCTCAAAACCCAAGGATTCTTCTAAATCCAAGAATAAGTCTAGTCCTTCATGCTATTTTTGTGGGGGTAGTAATCATGAAGAACATAGGTGTTATAAGTGAATGCAAGCCTTAAAGGATGTATTCAAGAAACACAAAATTTCTATCTCCACACCACCTCTTTCTAATTAGAATGGAAAAGCACTTAATGTTGTTGGGAGATCTCAGTCACCACTTGTAAACAGTTGGGTTATAGATTCTAGTGCTTCTCATCACATGACTTATTCTAAGGAGTCTTTTATTTCTCTAGGTTTGAGTTCTACTTCCAAAATTGAGGTTGTAGGTTCTTCCTTTCTTTCAGTTAAAGGAAAAGGTGATATACAACTTGATGGTGGCAGTATCCAAAATGCACTATATGTTCCTAACATCACTACAATTTTTTTTATGTATATCAAATTTGTCATTCTGGTCAAGGAAAAATAGTGACTTTTACACCACATGGAGCAGAAGTATGATCTTTGTTGGATCCTCATTCACTGGTTTCTCAAGGTATTATTGATCATAGTTCTAGACTATATCACTTTGAGGGTTTTGATGACACTTCTTCTATAGGAACATGATTGGTTTCTCATGAAGATTAAGAGATTAAGCTTTGGCATGAAATATTTGGACATCTAAATTATAGATATTTGAAGGAGTTGAGTAATCATGGTATGGTAGATGGTCTTCCTAGAGTTTCTTGTCTTGAGGGAGTTTTCTCTAGCTCTGGGTTAGGGAAACAAAACCAAGATCCATTTCCTAATAATTTTTCTAAGATATTTTCTTCACCACTTGAGCTTGTGCATAGTGACTTGATGGTTTTTCCCACCCCATCTTTCAATGGAGCTAATAAGTATGCACTTACGTTTATTGATAATTTCTTGAGGCGTACTTGGGTTTATTTTCTCAAGTACAAAAGTGATATTTTTTCACACTTAATATTCTTCAAGGATTTGGTCAAGAAACAATTTTCTAGTAACATAAAGAACCTTTGTACTAATAATGGGTGGAGTACTTCAGTAATGAGTTTTCTGAATTTTTGGAAACTCAAGGAATTATTTACCAACATTATGTTCCTCATACTCCACAACAAAATAGCTTAGCAGAATATAAGAATAGAAATTTGAAGGAAATGGATAACTGTATGATGCATTCTACATATTTACCTCCTATCTACTGGGAAAAAATAGTTAATTGTGCTAACTACATTCATAATCGCACACCCTATAGAGCACTTGAGCATTTGACTCCAGAGGAAGCTTGGTCCAACACTAAGCCAAAATGTCTCATTTTTTCAAGTCTTTGGGAGTCATACTCGAGCCTTTGTGCCAAAGAATAAAAGGAAAGATTTGGATAAGAAGAGTAAACCCTTGATCTTTGTAGGGTATTGTGAGGAAATGAGAACTTATCATCTTTTAGATCTTGATACGCATGATGTTATTTTTCAAACATATGTTCAATTTGATGAGTGATTCACTCCTCATGATTCTTCATCTTCTTCCATGCCTCCTTATTCTTCATCTCATCTTGAGGATCCTTTCTTTTAGGAGGTTGATGAGGAGCTTATAGATGTTGTTGAGGATCTTATTCCCATGGATGTTGTCACTATGCCTAAGTGGTCTTATACTACAGTTTCTAAGGAAACACTTTTCATAGAGGATCTTCCACCCACTAAGATTCATCAAGCACATTCTACAGGTTCTGTAATTTTGTGTCAGGTAGTTTCTAAGGATCCACGGTCCTTTTCAAAGGCTCATGGGATACAGGAGTGGGATGATGTGATGACAGCTGAGTATTCTTCTTTAATGAAGAATCATACTTGGGATTTGATATCTCTTCCTAAAGGAAGAAATATGATTAGGTGTAAGTGGGTATACTGAACCAAATACACATATGATGGGTCTATTGACAAGTATAAGGCTCGTCTTGTTGGAAAGGGTTTTTCATAAGTTGAAGGTATTGATTACTCTGAGACTTTTACACCCATTTCCAAGATGGATTCTGTACACCTTGTACTTGTTATTGTTGCATCACAGGGGTGGCTCGTATACCATTTGGATGTGAAGAGTGCCTTCTTACATGGATATCTACAATAGGAAATATACATGGAACAACTGACTGGATTTGTTTAGGATTGTTCTCTTGTTTAAAGGCTCCAAAGGTCTCTCTACGGTCTTAAACAAGCCCCTCAGGCTTGGTATGAGAAGATGGATTATTTTCTTCTATCTACTAGTTTTGTTCATTGCCACTCTGATCATACAGTGTATCTTTAGGATGTTGGTGAGGATATTGTGATACTTTTATTGTATGTTGATGATCTGTTACTTATTGGTAGCTCTTCTTCCCACATTTAGAGTATTTAGAGGGCTCCTTCTACACAGTTTGACATGACAGATCTTGGCTTATTACATTATTTCCTTGGTTTGCAGATTTCTCAGAAAAATTTAGGGATTCATTTGAGTCAACAGAAATACACCCATGATCTTATTTGGTGCTTTGATATGGCTGATTGCAAGCCAATTCCATCTCCTTTTCAGTCTAGGGTTACTCTTACTTCCACATGTACCACACCACTTTGTGATCCTACATTGTATAGGAAGTTGGTTGGGAGTCTTATGTACTTAATCCATACTCACCCTGATATTTCATTTGTAGTAGGGCTTGTATCTCAGTTTACACATTCTCCTCATAGTAGTCACTGGCAGGCTGCTAAAACAATTTTGTGCTATTTATAGGTACTTCCCACTTTGGCCTACACTACACTAGGGGTTCTACTTAGTTAGTTGGGTATACAAATTCAGATTGGGCAGGTTCTATTGATGAAAGGCATTCCACTTCTGGCTATCTTTTCTGTCGTGGTTCTTCTCCAATTTCTTGGGCTTGCAAAAATCAACAGGCTATTGCACTTTCATCTTCAAAGGCAGAGTACAGGGTAGGAGTTACAGCAAGTCAGCATATTCTTTGGCTTCGTCAGTTATTGATAGAGTTTGTATTCCCATAGGATTTGCTTACTATATTTTTATGTGACAAACAAAGTGCAATTCACATTTCTCACAACCCATTTGAGCACCAACGGACCAAGCATATTGAGATGCACATCCACTTCATTCGTCATCACATTCAGAATACAGTTTTTTGCTTGGAGTACCTTTCAACTCAGCAATAGGTTACAAACATCATTATGAAGCAATTTTCATCACCTCGCTACCATGGGTTTTGTGGAATGATTAGGGTTTCAGAAGTTGTTCTTAGGGGGTATTCGTGAGAACATCTTCCTTCTTCTTCTTCTTTCTCTTTCCTTCTAGTAGGATTCTTTCCTTCTTTTGGCTTGAGATTTCTTCATGGATATATTGTACATGAGTACCTCATCAGGCCTAGTTGCCGGGACTCATACTATGGACATGCCACTTCTATTTTTTCCCCTAGCTTCACTTGAGGGGGGTGTTAGAGTAGGTATTTACCTTAGATCATGTTCACCTAGGTACTTTATTTAACTTTATTGTATTTATCCTCACCCACTTATGTGTGTGAATATTTCTTTTTATTTATTTAGATATTAGGGGGATATTATCTAGTTGTTAGGTATATTTCTTTCCTTAATCTATGGTATTGAGTAGATCCTTGATGTCTAGTTCTCTCATAAATCTATGGACTTAACTAGCTCTTTCATTCTTTCCATGATTTATGGCTTGATCTATGACCTTGACTAGTTCTTAGATTGTTCTTCCATGCCTATATAAGCAAGTCCCATTCTCATTGTATTTCATTGAGTTCCATAAAAATATATGATATTGTTGCTCATTTGTTTACAAATGTTTTATGTAAAGTTATTCTGGAAAATTGCTTTCATCTTATTGATTGTGGTGTTTGATTAGCATTTGTGTTCTTGGCTTAGTACGATCTAGTTATCATTCCTTTTAGTTATTTAGAGCATCATTAAATGTATTATTTAATTTCAAATTATTAAATTTAACCCCCATATTATAAAACCCACTTGCCACCATTTATATTTCTATACACATGGGAGATAACCACATGTTCAAATGATTGAATGATTTTTGTGATTCAAGAACTAATTGCTAATAGTATAACTTGGGCAGGACACATTCTTGAGGATTTTAATGATATATATAGAGTCTCCTTCTATATTCAAGTTTTTGAATTAGATACTTTTGGTCAATTTTATTCCTATCACAATGAAAAAAGCTCCATAAAATGATTTTTATATATGCCAAGAAATTTAAGAAAGGCTTCTATAACATCACTTTCACTATATTTGATGACCCATCCTCTACTTGAATTACAAAAATGTATGTACATATAAGCACACAAAAATATATATATTCAAATATATATATATATATATATATATATATATATATATATATATATATATATATATATATATATATATATATAAAATTTAATTATTCTCAAATCTTGTGTGTCGAAAGACATATATGTATAACACACACAAAAAAAAAAAACACAAGATTATGTATGTTTATGTGATAATTATTTTATTATGTAGGAGTGTTGACTAAAATTTATAGGCACATGACATATGTGCATTAAAAATGGGGTTGAAAATTTAAGTCTTGGATACAAGTTACAATGGTGGTGGGGGAAAAATTATGCCTCCCAAACTTAGAAGGAATGACCATTCCATCCCTTTGGTGTTAGGAAGGAGACAAAAGTGGAATGACACAACTGTTCCCAAATGTCCACCCCATTATAGTTCTTATTTTTTAATTAAGTGGGGGTTGGGTCTCAAAAACATTTTTTTAGTATTTTGGGGTCATAGCTAGCCCAAACCCCATTTTTTATACGAAAGGGAAACATTCATATATTAAAACTTATTTTGATAGTGTATGCCTTAAACATATTATTATTGTTTTTGTATATATATATATATATTAAAATTGTTTAATTTTAACCAAAATAATTATGTATAAAAAAAATTACACATAAACACACACACACACACACACACACACACAAAAATTATAGTACCCTACATTTGGACCAATCACTCTTGAGAATTATCATTTGGAATTTATCCTAGCATTACACTTGTTTGACTTATCCCTAACACTTCTCATTCATTTTATCACTCTATACCCACTAGGTCATACTTGCTACTCAAATTTGAAGGTTTAAATCTAGTGAATTATATATAGATTACATCTACAGACTCGTGGTCACCATCTCCATTTTTAGACCAATTTTTAATTTTCCCATGGTAAAATCACCTAGAAGGGTCAATACTAGATGATAGTTTTAAACTAGGGCAATATTTTTTATCTTTACTCATGCAATGGTAATTTTTTAAAATACACAAGATACTCATTTATTTTAGGGTCAATTGAGTAGGAATACCTTTCACACAAGTCAAATATGATAGCATAATTATTGTACCCATCAGAAGGGTCTCATATCTCACATGTTTGGGTTATCTAAGAGATATAAAATAGAACCTAAAAGAAGGAATATTATAATAAATTAATTCATTAATGAACAAAATAAATCTAATAATATTTAATACCTATTATAATTCCATCTAAGATCAGTATCAAATGCTACAAAATACACTAAAACTCATTTCCAATCTCATATCTCACATGTTTGGGTTATCTAAGAGATATAAAATAGAACCTAAAAGAAGGAATATTATAATAAATTAATTCATTAATGAACAAAATAAATCTAATAATATTTAATACCTATTATAATTCCATCTAAGATCAGTATCAAATGCTACAAAATACACTAAAACTCATTTCCAAGTTACTAGAGGTCTTATTAGGGTCTTTCCAAATCGCTTCCATTGAACAATTTTCACACATTAATGGTATGGGAGAACTATATGAGGATTTATTCCTATTTTAAACTATTATTACACAATGTATAACTCATAAAACCATAGGGATGGGGTGATGTCATTGCACCCTAATTGGACTAACCCCATTTTTTAGGTCTCCAAGAGAGCTAGAGTTTTGAAAAGTAAGATGCAATATAATAAAGGGATAAAATCATGGAAACATAATTATATAATTAGGAAAAATTAACGTATAAGATCCAAGGTTCGAATCTATAAATCATTAAAAATTATTAGAGGTCAAACTAACCTCATGATTCTACTCAAGAGTGCTGATTTTATCCTTTTTATAGCGATAGATTCTTAGTTTTACACTGAGTCAATTCACATCTTGCATAGCCTAAATTCATTGTCACAATACTCTAATCTACATAGAGAACTATTAAAATATGTAATTCTCTCTAATACTAAATTTTAATTTAATTTATAAACTTTATAGATTTTTTATAATCTAATATATGATCATTACATGTTTTAAAAATCTACGTATTTACTATATTCACTAATTGTATATCAAATATACACATTAGTATTATCATAATAAGATAAAACCATATATTTGATATTCAATTTTTGTGAACCCTATTATTTAAAACTACATGAAATATAGGGATATACCTCATATATAGGGTTTCAATTTTGAAAAAATGATTGGCATTTGCATATCTCTTTTTCATTTTCTAAAAAACCTATTTTTTTTTGGATATTTTACATCATCACAATGATTGATACTTACATACTAAAAAGGTTTTAAAATTAGTAAAAAATATTGATCTCAACGAGGAACTAAAATGAATTATCATCCTTGGTCTTTATAATATCCAACATGAATTTTATCTATATTTAATAGACCATATTTCTTCTATATACCTTAATTTAAAATCCACATTTGTATCTACACCTCCACCACAACCTACTCCTTAACCTGAGATGCCTCCTAAGATAAAATTACATTACTTATATCATCTTAAATACACTCTTATTAATATAATATTAATTTATCTACCATATCCCCTTAAATAAACTTTGATATAGTTAATAACACCCTCCCAAGTTTATATGACTAGGTGACACAATACATGGTTTAATCCTAAGGCGTATTACACTTACCATCAATTTATTGTACATGATACTATATATTGTTTCAAATTATGAAAAAGATCCAAAATATCATTGATGAAAACATATTTTCCTCTATCACTAAGTCATGTTATATAAATATTTACATAGATGACATGCTTATTCTAGATCTTACACTTACTCCCTACAAATCCTACAAAACCTAATAAAGAAAAAAATACATGCAATAGAAATGTAATAATAAAATTCATATCAGAGCCCATCAATAATATTGCACATGCACTATTATTAGTTATTTATGATCTTATTTCTATATAGCTTGATCTTATACCATGTGATATCATATATAACTCCCTTGATATCAATAAATCTTTGGAAATTTTTCACAATGATATACACATATTCATAAGAATGACACCTAATTTATCACACCTCTCATCATCCAATATATATCACATAATTATTAGGGGAATCCCTTGTTTTTTTTATGCATGTTCAAATAAGTCCTTTTATGTGTCAATAAAAATAAACACATTTCACAATTTTTTAATTTGACACCATTATATCTCTTTCACAACATATTGAAATGGGATGAAAAAAATGGAAAATAATTTATTTTAAATTTTAAACTATATTAGTAGTCAATACATTCCCATGATAGCTATGAGGTCTTGTAAGCACCCTACTCAACTAATAATGATACTTAAAAATACACTTACATTAATCACACACTTGGTTAGATACAAATATTTTACTCCTATATCATACAATATTGATCATCCAATGGATTGTGATTATAAAATAATACCTTCTCACAATATAACCCTAGCACCATATAATATAATTATCCTTTTATGTAAATATTATTGGGAAACTGTGATATGAAAATATGTGTGACATACCATAGTTTTACAATAGTTGTATGAGTATGACCCTATTGGGAACCCTGATGCACTCTCATTTACAACGAGTGACTAAATATAATATGAATCTTTGTAACCCATAACTTTATAACATTACTATTGAAAAATATAGTTATCATAGTGCACATGATTACTTTTAAAATATTGATGATGATCTTATATAGTCATTTACAACTTCAAAAAATTACCATAAACCGATAGACATAGCTTCTCCACCTGATTATAATATGTAGTAGCACCCATGTTTTGTGTATTTTAATTTTACATAACACCTTTCATAGACAAAATTTTAGAATAATTATTGACTATTTGACATTCCCCCCTAAGGCTTAGACTAGATAACCACTTGATAATGTAACACATTTCACTAGTTTGATGTAATTGTTAAGGGATCAATACTTACCCAGGACCCAAACTTGTATATTCCACCATTTTTTTTTATTATTGGCAAATATTTTTTTGAAAGGGACTATACCCTTGAGAACAAAAGAAGGCCTAAGAGCCGGAATAAGAGTGAGAAGCAGAGAGAATGGATCAAGATCCGAGGGTTACAATGAAGCTCGAAGTAGCCCAGAAACAGCTACTTAGACGAGACATAACAACAAAATAACTGCAAAAAAGCAGTAAAGAGACAACAAAAAAAAGCAAAAAAACAAACAGAAGCAGCAGAAGTAACCAAAACTACTTCTTGGTAGATTTGTCGATGCTGGTCTTGACTCTCTTCCAGGCGCGAAACATACCCAAAGTTGTCATATGGGCAGCATCAATTTTATCAAGCTCCTCAATGGTTCTTTTGCTCTCTTTTTCGTTGCCCCAAAGTGTAACTGGGACACTGCTGAGGTTGGAAACACTCTTGGCATGACCCTCAATGAACTCCTCAATTGCCCTAAGAGCGAAAATGATGTAATCATGCATAGTTTTGGCCATCCCTAAGCGGGAGTCAAAGGAGGTCAGCTTCTTATAAATGTCCTCAATCTGACTGTTATCAATGTTCTCCTCCCCCTCCATGCTTTTCTTGCCTTTCTGTTTAGCCAGCTTCTTGACCTCATCCTTCAACAGTTTCATCTCAGCCTCTAAAGCCTCCAACCTCTTAGAAGAGCTATATTCCACCATTTATAGCATATCCCCTAGGGAAATTATTTCCTCTCATAACTATATGTTTTATATTTTCATAAATAAATTATTCTAAAAATACAAAAACAATACAATGTTATGAAAATATAGAACCATGACTGAAATGTGACATGTTTGGTCATTACATCTAGATTTGATCCTTATGATCATATAGATTTAAAAATTTAATCAAAATATACAATTGTTATTTATCATAAAAATAAAATAGTTACAATAAATATACATCACATACCTTATGGATCCTATAGCCTGACACCCTACGAGAAGGTCTATGTTGGGGGAATCTCACATTTTGAGCCTATTTTGATAATATATTTTGCACATCATAACTTATTACATTATTATTTTTGATGTATGTTTACCACATTAGGGACACACCTACATCAAGGAAATATACACAAGGGAGTAAAACAAGATGACATATACATAATTCCATTACGGATACTACTGTACTATTACTTATCTTACACTACTTTACTCCTTAGAATATGTGATATATCATTATTCAAATGATGGCCATACTACTTAATTCTATAAACTAAATGTACCATGATCCATTCATAAGTATATTTATCACCTAATATTTATGTGTTTTTACTACATTGTAAACATTCAAATTTGGCAATTTGTTCTATGAGTCTTGATTTTGACAATACACTCTTGATAAGCTAAAAACAACCTTTTTGTTCCTTCTTAGTACATCCCAATGTCTCTTTTCTATATTTTTTATACTTACACATGAATATATTGACATATTATAAGATTTAAATATATTTAATCCATATACTAAGTCAACTTAACAAGATGTAAACCTAATTTATCATATTTTTCATCCTCGGTCAAGGCTATACAATATGGTTTGGAATGTATATTTAATCTTGACATAATTGTACATATTTTCACTAGTATGTCATCCATATTTATTTTCACTTCCACACTCTTTGATGGGTCCTTTACTCCCTCTAGGTCATCTTTTCTTTGATAATTTATCTTTAGAACCCTCTATAAGAAAGTTAACTCTACCTCATTTGTCAACCTAGAAATCCTATAACACTACATTCATACACTAAAATCCCACTCTTGAAAAAGGCACTCAAGGATCCATAAATCTCACAAAATCTCATGTATAGTTATTAGAGAAGAAATCACAATAGTTTTGAAGCTTCTTACCAGGTTAAAGAATCAGTCTCTCTCATCTACAAGCACTCAAACATCCCGTCTCTAAGTATTGTAGAAATATATAAACTCAAATAAAGCATTGTAAAAGAGGTTTCTAAATATATTTGTATTCATTTAGCTATCATAGGATATTTAGAGAATGTGATGTGGTTTGAGGCCTTTTTGGAGTAATGAAAACATCATTAGTGCACATGGGTTGCAAAAAACCCAACTAATGTTTTATTTTTCAAGGTTTTCCATCCATGGTGATGGTTTGAGATATTTTTTAATAATTTTCAGAGGGATTCAAAACATGATTGAAAAACTAGATTTTGATAGCAACAAACATTTCTAGGAAGATGACACTCTCAAAAATTTATAGATCCAAATCCCAGTAGGTGTAAGACAATACAATAGGTTTAAGACCATGTCGGTGATCTTGAAAAAGTTGTATAATCCTAACCCAGTTTAGTTTTTATTCACATTTCCATAAACAAAACATCACAAGTCTAAAATATCTCTGGTTTAACAGTTTGCACATCCATAACTTCCTATATTCATTTTTAAATAAATAAGTACACTCATCCAGGATTGTGTTTTCAAGTTCCTATCTTGTTTCATACATTAGTTCCTAGTATGAATGCATTGTTATGATATTATCTAATTGATGTTGGACGTTGATTAATTAGAATGACCTCCTATATCTCCCCTTGCATCCTTTAGTGTACTTAATTCACTAATATATATTTCACATAATATATAAGGGTGTAAATATAAAAATTACTACACTAGGTCACTATTATTAGTCCTTGGATATTGTTTAGGCTATTTGAAATCATTTCTCATACATTTTGTTTTCATGATTTCTTCTATGCTTATATATATTACACTGAATTTAATAATCTAAGCACTTGTGTGCTTTATGATATTAACCACTCTATGCATTAGTGTGTTACATAATCTGCTTCATTTATGATATTATATGATTGACTACTTGATGAATTATGTGATTACACACTCATATTACTTTGTAAACTTGTGTGATTACATAATTTTGTTTCTTACCAATATTGATTGATTTAAATTCTTTGTATTTGTGTGTTATATTTTATTGTTGTGTGATTTTGATTGATTTGATTTATTTGTGTAATTATACGATTATAATTTCACTACTATGCAATATTTATTGATTGAATGCTATGTGCATTTGGGTAATTACACAATCTAATTACTACACAATATTGTCTAATTTTAATTCTATATTACTATATTCTTTTACTATTATGTAATATTTTCTTATATATTTAATCTAGGAACTTGTGTGAGTTATGATACTATTTTATTTATCTCGATATGAATGTATGCTATATTATTCATTTCATTTAAGAAATTCTATGGTATATGCTATAAATTATCATATTCTCTAGTTTTTATGCATGATATTCCATGTTTTATTACTCTATTCTCACTTACATTGAATGCCTATCATTCATATTTTGCATTAGATGCATTACATGTTATAAATTTATACTAAATTGAATCTCATACAATACATTAATTTTAACATATTTCACTGGGAATCAACATCATATGAAACATTGGCTATCTTTCTTGAGTTATTACCATTAGATAAAAATTTCTATGACATACTTTTTTTATGGCATACATTGATTTTGGAACACATTGCATATGGTACACATTATTTAGAATACATGGATTATTGAAGTACATACTTATTGATTACATACCTCACCCTAGGAAAAATGATGGATTTGCATTAGAAATATGGCTTCTCCACATATTTTTTACAAATTAGCTTCTAGCACATTAATTTATAGCCCACTTTTTATCAAACATATATCATAGAACCTTGATTGTTACATATTGATTCTAGGCCCATTATTACTTAACATTGTGGTTATATCATTTCTTGTTACACTATTTTGATGCACATTATGATGAATTAATTTCTTAGTACACATTTATTTTTTCTTTCTTTATTTATTTCTCTTAAATTCTTCAGGCACAATGGGTTTACACATACTTATTTTTAAACACATGAGCTAGCAAATAACACTACAAAAATTGGTCAAGTTAGTCATGTATTCTCAATTATGTATCTTTATGATGGTTGAATCATATCATGTCACATCATGTTGTGTCATAAGTTACTATGTATCCATTATGCATTGAGTTGTGTGTTTTTGTCATGTTACTCTTCCTATTATTGTTATAATATCTTATTGTATTACTAGAACATTGTTCATAACACATTTCACTCTTTTAATACACATTCATTGTGATTTAAATGCTTATATATTTTAAAAAAAAACCTTATTTTCATTTTAATTGATAAACTATATGAATTAAATATCATCTCAAAAGGGGGTCATATAATGAGATTTTCTAAAAATTTCATGCAATTAACAGATCCAGTGATTTAAATGACATTATATGATGAAAATCATACATTTATTATAAAAATACCAAAAATATCTAACACATGCTAAATTATGACAAATGCATCACATTACAGTTTGTATGAAGATAACAAACAAATTGAGCCCGTAACAAGCTCAAATACACACCAATTGGTTATGTGGAAGGGTAAATGAACAAAAGATTTCTATGTGGTAGGATAAAATACAAAAAAAATGGCTATTATAATAGATTTAATTAATACAGTGGCTTATGGAAGGTACAATTACCTTTGTTACATATGAAATTTTCTTCCCTTACATTTGATATTAGTGTCATACAAGTTTACATGTTTCCTAATTTAATTTCAGATGTATGTTATTTACTTAATTTACAAGTATATTAATTAGACATCAATATAAAGTCTTTCATGTAACATGTAAGTTTACATATTTGCAAAATAAGGAAAATGGAACACACACATTCAAGTCTAGTGCATGTCATGTCCTTTTTGGAGGTTTTGGTCTACAACTCATTTGATTTTAATCCAATAATTTTTAATTACTATATGTAAATTGGGGAAAATAAAGTACCCTAAATTTAGATCAATGGAATTCAAAAATGATTAGTTATCATTTATCTTAGGATTATATCGAATTAACTTATTTAAACACACATATAACTTAATTTAGCACTCCATAACCACTAGGTCACACGTTTTACTCAATTTAGAATTGTCTAAACCCTATGGATTGTTTACAAAACCCATCTCCATGCTCATGTCCACCATCTCTAATTTTTAGAAAAAAATTAAATTTCCTAGGAAATAATCACTTGAAAGGGTCAAAATTGGCCAATTTTTTTAACTTAGACTGACATATTTGTCCTTCACTCAAGAAATGTCCACTTTTACAAATGCAAAAGTTAATGCGGGCAACTTAGGGTTAACTGAGGGGGATAATATAAGTCGAATATAAAATCAAAATCATGATACCCATTAGAATGGATTCATCTCTCACATATTTTGGATATCTAGGAGATCATAAAAAAGACCCAAGAGAGGGACTATCACTATAAAAAAATTTGTGAGGATATTAATAAATCTACTAAGTTTACATAATCCAACCTTATTTTCCTATATAAATATCACATGTTACCTAAGATCATTACCACCTTGTTATAGGTATTATTATGGTATTTCCAAATAAATTTTATTGAAATTTTTTCATAAATTCACCTGGTGGGAGAAATGAAATGAGACTTGATAATTCATTGAATTATTATTACATAGTGTAATGATCATCACACCATGAGGGTTGGGAAAGGTCATTCCAACCCAAGTGTGCCAACCCATTTTGAAGGTCTTTAAAAGAACTAGAATTTTAAAGAAGAATAATCCCTAATATATTATAGACATGCAACCATGAAAAATAAGAAAAAAATAAGGCACCTATAACACAAAAGATATAAATGCTATAGCTATAAATTGTTAAAAAGTAGTAGAGTTTGAAATTTTTTAGACAAGTCAAAAAATGCTCGATGATGTTTCTCAAGACCACTGATTCTATCTTCTATATAGTTTCATATCCTTATATTTTTCAAAAATTAAATTCACATCTTACATGGTTCATATATGTTGTCTATTTTGTATGATATACATCCAAAACTAGCATGTTTTTATAATCCTCTATATTGCTAACTTTTACATCCATTTATCAACTATCTAGATTTGGTATAATTTGATATATGATCGTTGCATACTTTTTTTTATTAGTGGTACAAATTAGGGTTGAGGGGACCCTACCCCATTACAAAGTGTTGTAGAAAACTTACATATTGGCCAATGGATTTACCTTTAAAGGCCATTCATGTTCCAAAAGTTCAAAAAACAAAGACTATAATTTAAGATATCCATAAGATAGGAATTACAATATATAAAAGTCCAAAGGTTAATACTAACAACATAGGAAGAAAAAGTCTTGTTAATGTCATCTACCGCATCTTCACCAAAGTCCTGGCTATTAGACTGCAGCCTTTACTTCCTACTCTCATTTCTAAACAGCAAAGTGGCTTTATCAAAGGTAGAATCATTCAAGATGGGGTAATTCTGGTTCACGAAGCCATTCACTCCATGGAAAAAAGTAAACTGAAGGCATGGTGATCAAAATGGATATGAATAAAGATTTTGATAGAGTTTCTTGGAGCTTCCTTGAGTTGGTTTTACAAAAGTTTGGATTTCAAGCAAAATTCAGGAAATTAATCAAAGCTTGCATCTCCACAACAAGATTTTCTGTAGTTGTCAATGGAACTCCAGCTGGCTTTTTTGCAAGTAATAGAGGTCTCTGGCAAGGAGACCCCATATCTCCTCTTCTTTTTATCATTATGGCTGATAGTCTGAGCAGATCTATCTCGCAAGCCATTTATGAGAGTTGGCTCAAAGGTTTTAAACCCACCTCTTTGGAAATCAACATTTCTCATCAGCAGTTCGTGGATGACACCATCTTACTTCTTATGGCTTCCATCCTGGAAGCCCAAGGTATCAAGACTATTCTCAGGTTCTATGAATTAGCCTCTGGGCAGAGTATAAACTTCAATAAGAGCTCCCTTTTCTTTTTTAATACTCCGTTCAAGAGACAGACTAAAATTGCTAAGATTTTAGATTGTCAAATCCAAAATCTTCCAGCCACTTATCTTGGGCTTCCTTTGGGAGTCTCAAAAGTTTCTGGACAGGTATGGAACTCTCTCATTGATCAGTTCTCCAAGAAATTGGCAGGATGGAAAGGGGCTATTCTCTCTTCAGCTGGAAAATGTCTACTCATCAAAAGCACTCTTCAGAATCTCCCAGTTTATCTCATGTCTCTTTATGCCATCCCTACAGCTGTTCTTACTAGCATTGCTAGAATCTAGAATCACTTTCTGTGGCAAGGAACTGAAAATAGATTCAGGTATCATTTAGTTGACTGGAATGAGGTTTGCACCCCTAAAAATTCAGGGGGACTTGGCATTATGAATCTCAAATATTTCAACTCAGTCATGCTTGCCAAAATGGGCTGGAGATTTCTTAAGCAAGAACAACCCTGGGATGAGCTGCTCAAGACCAAATATTTAAGTAACCACCATCACCATCTCTTCCTCTCTAAGGACGCCCTTCCTACAGGTTCCACCTTCTGGAATAATCTTGTTAATACATGATACGTTCTCAATAAAGGTATTTTTTGGAATCTTGGCACTGGAGACCGAATAATCTTTTGGAAAGATTCTTGGAGAAATCATGATCTGGAAAGGGACTTCAGAAAAATTAAGGAACCCCTCATTAATTTTTATGGCACTACTGTTAACAATTATATGGAAGAAAGTAATGGAGTTAAAAAATGGAAGATCCTGCATTTACCTGACTCTAGTATGTTGGATATTGTCTTCTCTCCAAGATAAGATGGATCTGATTCTTATTGATCAAAATGGCACTACCGATGAGATAGTTTGGAAAGATTCTTTTGATGCAGACTACACTGTCAAAACTAGTTACACTTCCTTCTTCGCCTCTCTTTCTAGCAATATTAACTGGACCAGAATTTGGATGAAAGAACTCACTCCTAGAGTCAATCATTTTCTGTGGTTAGTTATAAAAGGTAAAATCCTCACCAAGGATAACCTTATCAAACGAGGATTCATTATGCCTAATGGTTGCTGCCTCTGTCAACAGGATGCTGAAAATATCAATCACCTCTTGCTTCATTGTGATTTTGCAAGAAATTTCTGGAGCCGGATCACGGAACATTTAAATCTTAACTAGGTTTTTCCTGATGATATTTTGGAGGCCTAGACCCAATGGAACTCCCCCTTCAAGAATAATTTAATTAGCAGATTTTGGCTCTTGATTTTCACTCATGGGATTTGGAACATCTGGAAAGCTAGAAACGGGGTTATTTTCAGAGATAAGAAAACTTCTATAGATATTCTTTTCAAAGGTTTCATCAAAGATGTTAAAGATAATGCTGTCACCATCAAACCTGCTAAGAGCATTTCCTTCAATAAAGAAGAAATTTCCATTTTGGAGAAATGGAAGATTATTCCTGAAAACCTCTTGAAGAGAGGAACCAAAATTGATAGATCTTTAATTAAGTGGATCCCACCCCCCTTGGGTGGTACAAACTTAACTTTGATGGAGCTTCAAAAGGTAACCCTAGAGCTACAGGTGGAGGTGGAATTATCAGAGATCACAATGGTAACATGGTGGTGGCTTATGCTGGGCAAATGGGTTACCAAACTAATCACTATGCTGAAGCTCTCTCAGCTCTCTGGGGTATTAGGATTGCTAAGAATTTGTATATTGAAAAACTTCTGATTGAAGGAGACTCTCTTAATATTATTAACAATCTCAATAATAAACACCCCCCCAGCTGGACCGTCAAAAGTTTCATTCATGAATCCATAAGTATCTATGGCACCTTCAACATATGCAACTTCATGCATACTTATAGAGAAGGTAATAGAACCGCCGATGTATTGGCGAATGAGGGAGTTGCAAACACCCATACAAATCTCACAATTTGGAATTATCATGACACCATCTCAGATAAGTTTGGAAAGATCTTGGATCATGATAGAAATCCTAGCCGTACTGGTTAGTTGGATTTATTACATGCATTATGTGCTCTAAAATAGGTACACCGCTGCAAACCAGTCACTTCGCCCTATGCGAAATCAAAGGAACAGCTACCCTTCACATGCTTTCTGGATCTTTAATAAGCCTGGTCCAGAGATGTTAGTTGCAGTTTGATCGCTGTTGTTAAGCGATTGTTGTTGTTAGTTTGTTGTTTTTTAGCTATTTAGTTGTTGTTTTGTCACTGCAGCTTGGCTGCTTTCTGCTCTGTTTCATTTTTGTGTTTTGAAGTTTGGCTCCATTTGATCTCCTCTCTGTATCCATATTTTGATCCTTTCTCTGTTCTTCTCTTTCCCTTTCTAGATGTTGAGCTTTTTTGTACAAGGGAATAGTCCCTTTCAAAAAAATAATTTACCAATAATTAAAAAAATAGCATAGGGATAAACTAACAGAAAATTAAAAACCTAACATTATTCTCTGACTAGTTCATCCACCGTCTCCATACAGCCATTCCATTCATTGACCAGTGTAGCTATTGTCTCCTTCCAGTACTTATAATTTGGTTCTTGAATCACCACCTTCGGCCTTGTACCTTACTTTTCCTTTTCTTTTGCCAACTCCATGGAATGGATCATTTCGGCCAGTAGTTTTAGATGGTGAATATTAATTTTCACATTAAGGATATGTGCATCCCTGATTTGCATAAAAATTCCTTTCATTTTCAACATCTCGTTTTCCATTTCCATACTTCTGGCATTGGCATTTTTGAGGTTTTCGCTTAGGATAAGTGAAGACATTTTATCCACTTTTTCAGAAAGCTCCTTAAGGTCATGGAGATCAAGCTAATTTTGTGCCTATTGATATCAGTATTCAGTCTACAGTTTTGAAACTCTCTCATAAAAGCATGGGTTTTAACAGCTGATCATTGCATACTTCTTGAATCTACATATTTACTAAATATATGATATTTACACATTATTAATTATATTAATTAACTAAAACCGTGATATTTATAGGAAAAAACTATGTCAATCAATTATCTCATAGGATTCATATTTTTATGTTTAAAATAATTAATAAGTTAAAGAATACACACACATGTATATATACCCAAAAAAATAAAATATTTAATATAAAAAATAAATTATAATCCACAATGTATAAAAATAATATCAAGAGTACCAAAGAAACATACAAAGCTTGCGAATTTCAAATTATAGGCATTATGTGGATGTATGCTAAAGAATCTAGACTAATTAGCAAAGGACATAAACACCAAGTAAATATTATCCTAATTCCTTAAAAAAATACATTAAGATAATGAATGAAAATACGCTAAGTAAATTGCATAAAATGTTAACAATAAAGAATGCAAATGTCCTTTAATTGATTAGATGTCCTTTTGATAGTATATATTTACTTTTAAGTCGAATGCAAGCCACACACGATCAAAGATGCTTGATAAAAGGAAGATATCTCCTCAAAATGTAACAAATGAAATGTTTGAATCTTCTCTTACTACTTTTAACAAGTAAGGGGGTTTTTCAATTTGGCAAACCTTCATATAATAGAAATTCTCTCTTGAGTAATAGGATATCAAATATCTTACAAGGACATGGTGTAGACTGGTAGGAAAGTTCTAGGTTACTTTTATATCTTTCCAATTTGGGAGAAAGAACCTACATCCTAGTGAATGTGGGATAATGGAGATGTAAAATTAGGAGTGGATAAACATGATTGACAATAGATTAATTAGATATTAATGACCCATAGGAGCTAGGGAAGATTTAACTAATCAAATTGGGATTAATTAATAGGACATATTTAGCTTGTAGAAGCTATTAGACATGATGTAGAGGGAATTTAGTAGAATTAGAGGGGTTTGGGAGGGGTATTTAATTAATAAGAGGGTTATTTAATTAAATACAAAATTGTGAAAGGGTAATTAATTAATTCATTAAAAGAGGATTTTAAGTAACAAATTGACGGGTAATTGACATCTATGATGAGAAAAGACTAATTTAATTAACGAAGCATATTGTTAATTGGTATCCAATTTGATGGTGGAATATTATCTAATTAGCAAGAAAGGTTGACTAATTATAGTGCATGATGAAGGGAAGAATGAAAATTAGTGTAATTTTAGTATTAAAAATGCACAATGGAAATTAGGTGTCTAAATTTTCCCCTCTTTGATTTGGTGTAGCGCGAGCAATACGTCATTTCAAAGATAGTATACAATTTTAATTTGTATGGGTAGAAGAAAAATTAGTAAGATGCATGATGCCCCCTTGAGCGTTAATATGGTGATAGAAGAAGGAAATGTGACGCTTGAAAAGAAGAGAAAAACCATCACAAAAGAAGAAAATCCCATCACGGATAGTCGTGGCCATTGAAACCATCATGGAAAGGGATGTATATAGGGAGATAATGGTTAAAACATATCATTTTCATTGTCTCAATTAATAGAAAAGAGATTTGGATGATCACAATGAGTAGAGATGATGTTGAAAGAGTTTCTACATCAAGTAGAACAAGTTTTGGAGTATTGATGGATGCACCAACATGAGGATTAAGTAGGTGATATTTAGTAGTTTATTTTTTCTTTTTAAGTTTTTTAAATTTGAGTGCATTAAATGCATGAAAAATTTAAGCATGTAAGGATGTTGAAATTATTCTAGGTAAATTTCAATTACTTTTCACTATCTTCCAATGGATCCATAGTAGTTTGGGTGGCCTTGCCACACTGGTGGTAACGTCAGAGTAAGTTATGGTGACATTGTTTTAAAGGGTGACCTTGCCACAACTTGTAGCAACCTCTTGTAGAAGTCAGCCCTCTTGTATTAGTGGCCCTGACATAAATAGTAGTGACCTTACCATTTTTAGTGGACTCACGTCATGTAGTGGTAGTTTTTCCCAAAATTTGTTGCCTTTCCCTTAATTGTAGTGTAAATTCCTAAAATTGGTAGTTTTTCCAAAATATAGTTGTATTTAGCATTTTTGGTGAGTTTTAAATTTTTTGACAAATTAGGCTAAGTCTAAAATGTGATTTTTTGTGATTACAAAAGTAATTAGGCATGATATAGTTTCATGAGTGAAAATCTCATGCATTTCATATATTGGATACATTTCATCCACATGATTGGTTGATCTAAGAGTATTTGGGTTTAATATTATGTAGCTTTGATGTCAATGTTATGAGAAGACTATCCTTGATTTATTTCCTTACCAGAGAAATGGAGCTTTGACACTAGCACATTCAATCTTTAAATATAAGAAATTATTGTCCCTTTGGAGTACGTACATAGGATATTGCAACTACCGATGATTGGTGATTTGATCTATTACAGTTTACTATGAGATGATACGAGCTATAGGATGGTCTAACCTACATAGATGATGGAGGACCAACATAGTGCTAGGAATTTTTTTAAACTGAGACAGGATCAAGGACCCGCCTCTCATTCTGATGGCTCTTCTTCATGGTATTATTCTTCTTAAAAAGAGTGGGCACTACCTAGAAGCTAGATACATGGGAGTTATTATTGATATGGTATAGTGATACTAAGTTTTTTCCTAGGGATATCATGTGTTGGGCTAACTTTACAAATATATGCACTTGGTAGTTCATGGACATGACCAAACCATTGGGCATATTACATTGTTATAGATCTAATCTTAGGATTATATCATAGTGGGCCAACCAATATGCCCATTTGATCCATTAGAGGATGTCAATCGACAATATTTTGGGTGTATCAAATCAGACAAGGTTACAGAGAGTTGTTGGTATATAGACGGGTGATCGTTGAGATCATCCCTACATACATCACATAGAGGTCATATCTAACCATTCAATCATGTCCTAAGACATACAATGAGTTTCCCTATACCTAGATAAAGTGTTACCTTATGGTATGCAGACATTTCATATTGGAGAGGTAAAGTATGGGCGTGGTACTTAAGAAGTTTAGGTATACGCAAGGGGTCCTGAAAGTACCACATGTATTCACCCATATTACCAGGGAAATATAATCATGGGGACCCACTATTGATGCAATGACAAAAGAAATATATTGGAATTTAATAGTAGTGAAAAATTGGGATATGATGAAAGGGATCGTCGATCTTGGGAGTAATGATGAGTATTTGGTATGGTACAAATAGTTTTGGGTGGTTAGATTGACTATTTTGAGATAGTGGCCTATACGTGTAGATGAGGAAGGAGTGATAATATGAAATCACTAACATCTATATGTGGAACAAGGAACAATGGAGTGATAATTGATAGTGTGAGTGTTCAGAGTATCTGGTAGAGTAACAGTAAAGGGTCATCAATGACCAAGATATTCCATCACTAGAAGGGATTTTCCATTATCCAACATAGGTAGCCAAACATTTCCATTAGACAATATAGGGATTAGGGTAGGTGTGGTGAGTAGTACTTCCATTAGTGGAGCTTCTTGGAGTGGAGGTGAAGGGAGTGGGAGTGGGGCTATATAGTAGAAGTGATAAAATATCCTACATGTGGATGGGATGATGAGGGACATCCCCACGGGGATATGGTGGAGATGGATGAGGTGGATGGGGGACAACCAAAGTTATGATAACACAAATATATCTAGGTACCATAGTAACATAGGAAATTCATAGCATAGGGGCATGCCCATCAAGTACATTATAGTTTAACTTATAAGTAGCCCAGGTAGTGGCTATAGAGATATCAAATGAAGCGGCTAGTATAATAAGACTATCTAGCCAAGTACTCAACATAGATAGAGATGTAGAGATAGCACAATTGAAAGTTGAGGTGAGACAACCTAGTGTTGCACTAATGTAGATGACCATTAAGTGAGATATAACCATATCAGAGTGGGATGCAACTCACATGGAGAGAGACAACCATACTACAAATCATGGTGCACTGTGGCGGGAGAGGGATGGGGTAATTATTGAGTGAGATAAATCCCACATAGAGAGGGATATCACTAAGGTAGTAAATAAATTATTTCACATAGAAAGATATGTAGCTTAGTAGCATCTAGATCTTAGGGTGTGACATACATGTTATATTGCATTACGAGGATATAGGGTCATGCCGCATACTACATTACATTATATGATATTTCCATACTAGTAGACCATAAGGAATATAAATACTCATTAAGGATGACAATTATCTAGTTATGATGACCATCATCTCTTACTAGATCATGATATTTAGTGGAGACTCCTTTAGTTATGGGACCACCAAGATAATCTGCTCAGGTACCTAGAGGAGCATTAAGGAAACACTCACCATCACTAGGGCCGTATAATAGTCTAGCACCATGAAAGAGTCATGTTGAGAGCTGAATCAATTATATATATTATTTTTTATTGTTCTATGATGAGATTTATGATACGGTTTTGAGACATTTTTTTAAAACTCGAGTTCCATTTAGTATCGTCATATATATAGAGATAACTATTTTTAGATTGTGTTAATGTGTATGCTTCAAGTTTTAATATTATCTTTTGATTTTTTGTATCTTATGACATATGTTTAACATGTTATTATGATGTTTGGATAGATGAATGTATATGGATGTATGATTAGATTATATGTGATGAGTGGATAATGATGATATTTTTTTTGTAATCTCCTAGATATGTTCTATCTTCATTTATGTGTGTTGTGTTTCAGATGTTCTAAATTATCTATTTCATTTCTGATTATGTCACTTACCTATCATTCTTTGGTAGAGTAAAGGAAAGGAATGGGTTAGCTAGAGGAAATAGGAGTTAGAATGGGGGATTAGTTAGACATTGTTGAGATGGGGTGATGGGATGAGGGGTGGAAATATGGTATTGTAAATTGTGTAACATTACATAAGCATCCAACAAAAAGTTAAAATGACATGAGGATATATTATAGGAATATTTGTAAGATACTACAAGACATACTCAAATTAAAATACATTAGTAATGCAATATAAGAAACTAAACAAACAAACAAACAAGTACAAGAAAATACACTCAACCAAGAAATGTTTAAGACAATTGTACAAATGTTTTTTTTTATCTGGCTTCAGTACCCAAGTTTTTTAGCTATACAACAAGGGTTAAGATGATGCCTTAAGAAAGGATACATACAAGGGAATGAATGGAGGATGTGAGAAGTTCTGAGAAAAAAAACATGTACTATGAAATGGCCTTAAGAAATTATATATACTAAGAAGATAGACATAACAAGCACATAAGATTGTTGGTGAAATAAGATCACAAGATGATCTGCATGTTGTGTGTTAGAATGAGTGAGTGCTGAAGTAGGATGTTTTATAGTCTATTATGATTTTTTACTTCTTTTGCATTAGACATTGTTTTTGGGTTTTATCCTATATTTTGTAATGTTCTTGGATTTTCTAGGTTTTTTAATGTTTTTGGAATTTTTAGGTTTTCAAAATGTTTTTGGATTTGCTACGTTATGTGAAATTTTTTGGATTTACTAGGTTTTTTTATTTTTTGATTTCTAAGTTTTCTAAATGTTTTTAGATTTTGTAGGTTTTTCAAATGCTTTGGGATTTTCTAGGTTTTATGAATTGTTTGGATTTTCTAGGCCTTGCTTATATCAGTGAATTTTTCATGCATAGTAGTAACCTTGAAAATTTTTCAGTGGCCTTGTAAAGAATTACAATAACCTCATTATTTAGTGGACTCGTAATGGTACATAATGACCTCATTGTCTATGTCAATGACATCATGACAAATAGCTTAGTTTTCAACTTTGTCGCTCTTTTTGGTTTCTTAGATTTCATTTTTGAGCTAATTGTGTTGCAAAACTACTAATGTTGGTGCATAGGTTGTCATTTTACCTTTCCATATATAAATAGCTCAAACAAAAAAAATTAACAAAAATATCAAGTTTTGTAAACATCATTTTTTGTTATTTTACTTCACATTTTGGTTGTTTTTTTCTTACAAAATCACATTTTCCTTCATGATTAGCAATAGTATTATTGGATTAAATTATATTTTTAAACACATAGGTTACCTGATAAAGGTTAACAATATTAGGTTAATAATTACCTTAACCATCTAGGTTTCTTGCTTCAACCATTTTACAAGGGTGTTTATCTCCCTATGGCATCTTTGGGTTCTTGATTTTACTTTATCTTAATTATGTATGCTCTTTCCATGTGTTAAATTTTGATATTAGAAATCAGAAACAATTTAAACGCTTTTCTATTTTAGTAGGGTTTAGTGGTTAGGGCATCATTACCTAACTAATTGGATAAAACCCATGTGCCAGTGGGATATATAAATTCGTGGAAACATCAATATTTTTTTGTTAAGTAGGAGTTCACTTTTATGTGGCTCCTATGAAGTGAGGGGAGAAATGTCCTCTGATACCCAGGCCCTAAACTAGATTCCATATGAAACAACTATCATTTTTTACCAAGCTCCACTAAAATAGATGGAGTGAAGGGGAGGGGGATTTGACCCTTTGAACCATGTATTAGACAAAAATTCCTAATTTCAAGGAGTTGTTCCTCACGTACTACAAGGTATATCAAGGGCGCACTAACAACTTGTTTATCGTAGCTAAATGGTAAAATCCTAAGGATAGGTTGTTATTTATTTTAATTCTTCCTAGAAACCATGATTGTAAACAAAAAACATGTTACTCTTCCAAACTTAAAACTTTTTTTATTACATTAAAATGTCACAAGGAGAAGCTTTGTCTAAGTTAAAACCTTGTTTTAGTGATAAAACAAGGCAAAAAATTGTCTGTGTTAAACAACACGTGTTTCATCAAAACCATATTATTTTATCCACAATTTGGCCTCTTTTATCAAATTTAACAACTTGAAACTCTATAAAAATTTGACCAACCATTTTTACCTTCACATTTAAACTTATTTTCAAAACTTGGTTGAGTGTTAAAACTGCATTGTTATGTTGTCAGTTTTTTCCTAGTTTCCTTAAAATAATTTACACATCCAAACCTAGGAAAATAACCATTTGTAGTAGTTACACTATTCAAATTTTTCATTTATCCTTAAAAACATTTAAAACATCCAAATCTAGGAAAATTACCATTTACAACCATTACACTACTAAAATTTCTTAGTTTTCCTTAGCCAACCTCATCAAACATCTTAAACATGGAAAATATTCATTTTGCATCCATTATGCTGCCCATTTTTTCTTAGATTCCTTTTTGAAATTCACAATAAGCATTCAAATATTTGTAAAAAAATTGGTTTTCAACCATTACACTATATGAATAAACTTAGAATGTCTCCAAATACAAATGAATATCAAACACACCTGCCTCCAGGATTTATAAGTATCCATGACACATATAACCTGGTTAGGATACAAATGATGTGAGCCTAATCCTTTCTTTCAGGATTGTCTAGAATATTCCTCGGATGATGAACAACAACTTGTTTATCATAGTGGAGGAGAAGAAGAAAGACCACATGATATATGTTGACATAATCTGGCCCACATGGATAAATGTTTGTATTAACACAAAGATCAAGTCCTAATTTTCATTTTCGAATTAGGCACTAAAATCCCCTTTGATTTTTATCTAGACTTTTTAACTAGTATAATTAGAGGGGAGGAATGAAAATAACCTCAACCTTTCAGAAATTTTGAAGACATGTTAGATCTAGAACATGCCTCTACATTGGCATATGTAGATGGTCCTTATAATGAATCCACCACACACAAACCCAAATTTGGGAATTGCATACCTTTTTTCAAAATAAACCGTGAAACTAGAGCGGAGGGTGAATAAACCCAACCAACACCATGTAAATTAAGATGTGATGTTTTAACAATAACTTTAGGCACTGAGTCTCCAATTAGTAATTTTTGATTTGTATGTCCACATGGACAAACATATTTTCACTCATACAAACAAATACAAAGTGACATATGAAACACACTATGAAGAGAACCATGGAAGTGAAGCCTCCAAATAAAATCATACTCATAAACCATCCAAGCCATCATGTGGATAAATATTTAACTAGGAATTTCATTATATGAAACATGCATTCACTGTCTTACATGAAAATGAGAATAGAAATACTAAGAAATATCAGTTTCAAGAATTGTGTCCTTGCCCCTTTAATTGGGAAATGTTTCATACTCCTTTTCAATCTATTTTTGATTTCCTAAAATTTGATAAATATCACAAAAAGGGAAACCTTAGAGATCAAGTAAAATACTTCTTCATGGAGTGCCAAGAATTTGGATACAATAATAATTATCTTGAGTACTTGTTCCCACGAATTATTAGAGGCCAAACACTTGAATGTCTTCTCCATCTCTCGAAAGGGTATATCTATAATTCAAAGGAATTATTTGAAAGATTTCTTTTCCATTTCTCATTCAATATGGAAAGTGATATTACTATGCTAGAATTGTGCAATGTTAAACAATGCAACAATGAGAATTTCTTTTCTTTTCTACAATGATGGCAGGGGTTAGCTAGTCTCTTCCCTTGTTTAATTCACAAGAAGAAACTAGTGAGAATTTTCATGCCAAATTTATATCCCAAAATTGTCTTCCAATTGTAAATGCATTGTGTAGGTAAATTTGAAGAGGTTAGTCAAATTAAAAATTCCTTACTAGATAAAGGGGTGTTTAAACCTTTTCAAAAGGATTATGACTCCAAACCTATGGAAAAATCTAAAAAAAATAATAGAAAAAAATGTCATCGGTGATGGAATTAATGATTCCAAACATATACAAGCAGTCCAGAACAACCCACATTGAAAATTTGTGTGGTGACCACTTGAACTAGAAACCAAGCATAGGGATTATGCTCTAATCACAGAGTGCCTGACATTAATACTTAGATAGCTTGATTCATACAATATGGTCAAATTTCCTAATACTAAACATTTTGAGAATAATGTGCCTAAATCATCATGGTATAAATGTAATGAATATTATGAAAAGGTCATGGGATAGATAGATGCATAAAATTAAATAATTATATTCAGGATCTCTTGGGTCAAGGAGACATATATCTTGATGCACAAGAACCCAAAATATCATCTAATAATAAGTTGGGAATATACAAGGAACATTTTCCTAAACATAAAAAAAAAGAATTAAAGATAGATCGAGGACAATCACCACAGGGTAAAAATACAAACCATGTTTTCACTAAGAAAAATCACATCAATTCGACTCTCTTATTGGCTATATCCACCCCATCACAAACTATGTTACTACCATGAAAATTAAACACAAGGAGTTTTCCATTACAATGTGATGTACTCATATTGTTGTCCCAATATCTTCTATGCCTACTAATTTCGATATTCATTATGATCTCTTATAACAACTTGAGAAGAAAACCACTAATATCTCCATCATGGATCTCTTTAGATATAAACTATTCATAAATAAATCCTCTACAAGACCCTCAAGGAGTCAATATTTCCCAAATACATTTATCTTTCATGCTTCCAAGCCTTGGTTACAAAAATCACCCCTTCCAAACAAATTATTTTTATCCAAAATGAGAATCCAACAGATATCTCTACACACAATTTACCATGTTATATATAGAAGCAATCATTACCCAAAAAATTTCAAAAGGGTGCTTGTTGACGATAAATATAGTTTAAATATATGCACTCTGAAGCTTTTTAAACAATTGGGACATATGGATATTGAGATGGAGCATGATTTGATCACCATTAAGGCTTATGATAATGTGGATTGAAATTCATTAAGAATAATTACTATACCAATGGAAGTTGCACCTCTCACACACGAAACCAAAATCCATGTCATCAAATTGGAACTTCCTTACAATATTATCCTCACCCATGGATTCATGCCATACATATTGTTCCCTCATAATTCTATCAATGTATCAAATTACATTATCAAGGAAAAGATCTCATAATTTGAGGTGACCCGTAACCATTTTCCCATTGCAGAGCATTAACAAGACACTATAAAAAAGGTTATGAATTTCATAAAAAATGTGCTACTAAACTTGAATCAGAGGACCTTGCCTCTCATGTCCATCCTGATACACTTCATACTAATGCATTTGTTATAGCCACCTCCACACCCCCTTTTTCAACATGGTAATCTAAACTAAAAATCCTTAATACCGGATGTAGGGAATATGACCTCTAACATGACCTCCTTGTGTCTAATCTCATGTGTCCCCAAAAAAACATGGCAAGCCTAAATTTCAAACACAAAGAACTCAAGAGCCTTGAAGCCTCAAAAAATTCATACTTGGTGGAATTTTAGCCTATGGACATCTAGATGATACTTACACATGCCAATAACGTGATAAGAAGATGATCTCTTGTTATAAATATCTGGACTATGTTATCCCTAATAATATGATGTGTGGCATGGGATAAAAAGGTTATAGGTGTGGATTACATGAACAAGGTGTGTGAGAACCTCTTTTGAAACATGAAAATTTGGATAAATATGACATTGGTATATAACCTTATGGTGCACCACCCATGATGCCACCTCTTTTAAGCATGAAGATAGTTTTTTTTATTATGAAATTGAACCAAGGTGGCCTTGTAGTCTCTGCGAATACCTTTCCTCCATGATTATAACTTTTGATACTACCATTTTAACCTTATCCTCTTTCACCAGTGAACTAGATCTTGTACACCCATCCCTTGTTGATCATTACTAACAATGACACATAACAATAGATTTATTTCAGAATGAGGAAATAATCACAGAGTTCATGGGGCTATGTGATGAAATTATTTTTGGGCATCATAAGAAGGGATTATCTATTAAGCTCAATACATATGCATAATTTGGGGAGGAGGATGAGTTCTATGGTCTTGAAAAAGAAAAAGACACAAATATCTTAAAAATAAAAAGACACAAATATCTTCAAAAAAAAGAAAATAGAAAATCCAAGTACCATAATGAAAACCTCTTAGAGGAATTTATGGATTCTTTTTTTGAAAAAACAAAAATGGATTATATAAGTGATCATTATGTTATTGAAAATATTTTTAAGACACCAATAGAGGAAGAACTCAATATCCCTCCCAATATTATGCATATTCAACATGTCTCCTAGTTATTGGTAAAAAACTATTAATGTTAACATCAGCACAAAGGAAAAAATTAAGATTCTTAAGGTAGGAGCTTCTCTTAATCCACAAGAACAGAATTTTTTTTTAATTCTCCTAAGATAATTTGTTGATGTGTTTTCTTTATCTTAGGTGGACATTCTAGGCTAAGATCATTCTTTGTTTGTTCAAAATATAGTTGTTCATGAATCAACTAAACCTATCAAATATAAGCTACATAAAATGCATCCACATGTATCTCTCCTAGTCAACGAAGAGCTTGATAAATTAATGGAAACACGCTTTATTACACCTATTGACTAATCAAAGTGGATCTCAAATATTGTGCATATTCATAAGAAAATAGTTGGAATTGGGATTTTTATAGTTTGAAGAAAAGAAAGATAATATTTCTCTATTATAACAAGTAACAACCATTAAAATTTCCCTTAATGAGCTCATGATGGATTTTAACTTCATATTTCAGAAAACATGGGAAAGAATTATAGCTCTTCTCAGAAAAACCCCTCAATTTTATTTCTTATCATTTCTAAGAGCTATAAATTCTAATATTGTAGTAATGATACAATATATGGGTGTTGTATCATTACATGATGCATATAAAATAGCCATTAGGGCTTAAATTCTTTTGATTCAAGTGGGAAAAATAGCCCTTAGGTTGCCTAATCCTCTACTTCCTAAACTTCCTCAAAATATTCAACCTTCTATTTCTCTTATCCTAAGAAAAATGCTTCATCATATTCATCCATATCATATTCTTATGCAAAGTAAGAGGATATTGATGACATTAGATCATTTCTAAAGAATATTACTAATGAAGTCATCTCTCTCAAGAAGAAATAGGATAAAACATATAGAAATTTCCCTTAGCTTCAACCAAGGTAAATATTCTAATTAGAGGTTTAATCAATGTTATCAGCAACAAATATCTTAGTATACAAATCATAGATAGATATATAATAACAAAAAAAAAAGATTCCAAGGCCATAATCCAAATCTACCTCTTCAAATAGATATTCTTACACAACTACTTCCTTTGAAAGGAGATAGCAAAGCTCTTTTCCTAGTGTACAACAATGTTATTCAAGAAAATGAATGGTGTTTTCCATGCAATCAACCACATAATTAGAACACTTTTCCAAATGGTATACATGTCATCTAGGCCATCATGGCACAATTTTCTCTCAAACAGAGAGAACCATTGATGGAATCCATGAATTATAATGTATAAGAAACACTTGTTTAGAATCCAAATATATGTTTTGAAATCTTGAATAATTTTTTATGGTTAATATATTTGTAGGAACTTAAACAGACCACAACTTCATATTTCAGATAATACAAAATTGAAGAAGATGTAGATAGAGATGGTTTTTCCATCCCCTTTAGTGAAAATTCCACCTCCCAAAGAAAAGCAACTTGCAGACTTAAGAAGTAAGAAATTGGATTCATTTAGTGGCTCTTCCTTTATGGAAGATAATTTTTGGTACACAGAAAACCCATGAAACAAATAAGGTATGAAATCCAAAGCACCAATTATACAGATTGAAAAAATAAGGAAATAATCCTCTATGCCTTCAATGCATAAAGCTTCGGGTATCCCTTTGAACTTTATTGAGAAAATGTAGAAGATAAATCTGAACATGATAATGTGGGATGCCTTATTTATCCCATTTCAGAGGAATATCTTATAAGAATATTTGAAGAAACCATTGTAATATGATATGGTTATGATAAATCCAAAATATTTGGTCAACCTGTTCCAACTAAAGGATCCACAAGTAAGTCAAGTTAAGAAGCCTACACACTTATACATGTTCTAATTATAGAAAAGTAGTTAGTGTTTAAATTGTAAGATAGATTCTGGCTATAATTATTTATAATCAAGAAGATAACATATATTATAGGCATTGATTATAACTCAATTTCTAGGGGAACCCTACAAATTGATGGCTCAAATATCAAAATAATAGGAGAGATAAAATATATTGAGTTATCGCTTCATGAATTTCTAAGCCTAACCATAACTCAAGATATCTTAGTTATTGACTTACTTCCTTTATTTTCCATCTTCCTATCAATATATTTCACATCCAAGGGTATTTTTATTCTAACTTGTCTCACATGCTCTTAAGATGAGCCAATCTCTTATTATCATGTTCAATCCTGTAACCACACTCCTCTCAACTCTAATTACATGATCCATGAAGAAGAAGAAAATGAATCAGTGTTAGTAAAAAATTATACTCCTTGTTCATTCCTTGATATTTTATTAGATAAATGGGTTGAGGGGTATTATGAATTCGATCCTTATGATACAAATGAAGAGACTAGTTTGCAAACTTATTGCATCCATGAAGAATAATTCACATCCCCTATGTCACATAAAAGTAAAATGATGTTTTTGGATTATGGAAAATGTTCTTTTATGGATCTATAAGTATAAATGGAGTTGGGGTGGGTGTAGTATTTATTTATCTAGAGGGAAATAATTTCTTATTTTCCCATAAGTTGCAGTTTTCACGCTCCAACAATGTAGCAAAGTATGGCTATTTTATTCATGGAATTTTATTTAAAGAGAAAATGCATATTAAGTCCTTACCAATGTTTAGGGACACTGATATTTTCATTAATCAAGTTATAAGAAGATGTGCTTATGATAATTCTGGTGCTAATTTCCAAATATCTATGTATATTTCATTTAGGGGATATATAAATAAGTTCCTCCACATTTACCTGGATGATATATCATTTTTATGAAGAGAAAGATAGGATAACATGAAACATATTGATAAATGGTTTGAAATATGTAGAGAGTTTGGGGTATCACTCAACCCAAAGAAGTGCATCTATGTAGTTCTGTATGGTAGACTTCTAGGTCATGTTGTCTCAAAGGAAGGAATTGTTATTGACCTAGAAAGGATTTCAACCATTCTCTCTCTCATTAAGCCAGATTAAAATAAAGGACTACATTATTTCTTGGGAAATATTAATTTTGTTAGAAAATTCATTCTTAACTTTTCAAGACTTGTCAACCTTATCATTTTAATGTTCAAGAAGCATGTGGATTTTAAAAGGACTAGGGAATTATAGGAAATATTTAAAAACATCAAACATGCAATTGATCAAATTTTCACTTGCATCAACCCATATTATTCAAGGGAATTTATCATATATGACTACAGGGAAAAATCTATTATTGTCGTAGTGTTAATGCAATAGTGATAAAGGTGTAAAACAAAAACTTATCTTCTACAATCAAACAATGATGGATTATGAATTGAAATACAATCATGTGGAAAAGTAATTTTTTTCCATCTTGAGAGATCTTAATAAATTCAAGTTTATGCTCGTAACTAACAATATCAAGGTACTAGTCTCATATCCCCGTGTGAGAGACTTCATTATGGGAATAAAGATCAGCGAAAAGAGAACTAGATGGGTTACAAAAATCATGGAATATAACTGATGTGAATCCAGCTGCAAGAGGTTGAAATACCTCCAAAACACACATAAAATCTTTACAAATAAAAACCATGGTTTGCAAAATAGCTTTCTTCTCATTATGGAATCCACACTAATCTTTTACATCATTACAATCCTTGTTTTATTTCACGTCTACACTAAAAACCCTAAAATGTCAAAAATTACCTACTAATGAAACAACTCGGTTGGGCCCCAAAATTTGCATGCTAAATATGCCTTTGTAAATTAAGGCTCACGCAAAATCTTGAATTAATCTAACATGTACAACAAAAGTTATTAAAGTTCTAAGACCTAGTCAAAAGCGAAAAAAATAATTGGAGCCAATTTTATGCCACTAGATGAAAGAATCCAGGCATGAAAATGTTCTGAAATAGCCATAACCTTACAGGAAAGTTGACCTTAGTATAGTACTAATGTAAATCTACCACCCTGTAAAATTTCAAGATGATCCAACGGTCAGATCAAAAGTTATAGTCTCCGCAAGTTATGCCCCTACATCAATAACATGAATATCAAGGCCACCAATTTGGTAAGAGGAATCATGTTATGTGAGAATATGGCTATTGATGCTGGAAATGATCAAGAAACCTCCTATCTCATATAAGAAGATGAACAATCCATCGCAGGATTGCCTAATACTAATAATTGGATAAATAATATGGATAAATTCTTATCTACTAGGGAATATCCTCTTGGTTTGAGAAAAGATAAGAGGGTACATTTGATGTTTTAATCCATTCCTAATAATGTTAGTTAACAGAGTTATTCTTAGAAACAACCGAGATGGATGTTACTGAGATGTATTGCGACAAAGCAAGTGACAAATATTTTGGTAGGATTCCATAATGGCTTCTCTGGTTCAATTTATCAATGAAGGACACAACAATTAAAATATTAAAAGTATGATACTTTTATCCCATGTTGTCTTTGGATTCTCATCAATGGGTCATAAAATGTAGAGATTTTTCTCTTTTTAGTGGTAATAAGAAGATGGAAGCCCTCCCATTTCATCAAATTTAGGTTAATGAACCATTCTCTCAATTGGGGCTGGAAATTATTGGCATGATCAATCTAGTATCAATTATGAATCACAAATGGGTCCTAACAATGACAGATTAGTTCACCAGGTGGATAGAGGTTATGACACTCAAGGAAGTAATTGATTTTAACTATCTTTAATTTCTTAGAAGATAATATAACAATGTTTGGTATTACCTAGATAAAACCTTATTAGGCTATAAAATTTCTTACTAGGATCTCAATCATGAAATCTACATGAATAATTATTCTAATTATTACCCTCAAGGTAATTTCTTAGATAATTTTACTAACAAAAACTTGATCAGAATAATGAAAAAGACAATGAAGATGAATCAGAGATAATGATGTATGAAGATAAATAATTCTTTTGGGGGTGAAAATATAACACCAAAAAGATAAATTAGCAAATCTCCTTTCATCCTTGTATATGGTAGAGAGGCCAAGATTCTGTTATCTCGGGAGCTTCCTTCTTTCGAGTTGGAATTTCAATTGGAATTGGAGGGTGAGGATGAAAGAACTGTAGGAATGGTGGAATTTTTTGAGCTTTAAGAATTGGGGAAATATACCATGATTAAATTAGAAGAACATCACAGGTAAATAAAATAGTGGGTTGACATGAAATCAAAAGTATTGGATTTTAAAACAGGAGACCTGGTTCTGAAATGGGATGCGAAGAGATCTAAACCAATGTGGCACTCTAAGTTTGACGCACTTTGGAGTGGGCCATATATCATTACTTCATGTAAGGAGGATAAATATATTGAGTTAATTAATATTGATGTGGAGGAAATTCAAATCCTAGTCAAAAGAATCTATCTCAAACCTTCCCATTAGGATTGCTTCTTTACATCATGTACATAGTTATTTTTTTTCCTTTTCCATGTTGTTGGAGGGTCTCTCATGTTGTGTGTTGCGATCACTGATTGAGTACCTTTTCCCTCAATCCTTATGATGATCTATTAAATAAGTGACTTATTGCAAAAGTGTTGGTTCCATTTTCATTCTTTAGGTTAGAGGCCATAAAACAAAGCTAACTTAAAAAAATGCCATGAAGTATATTCCATGGAATGAAGGAGCAATTTATTTCAAAGGTTTGTGGATGGTGAAAATAACAACTCGGATTCAAATTCAAATCTCAAGAAGTATGCTATCTCCATGCCCAATGGATATGTTAGGTCACTGGTTGACTCATCTAATAGGTATATGTCCCCTAAAATTTTCCAAACTATTGTTTGAAATAACACCCATGATATTTTGAAAACTTTATTTAAGGACTTAACGATTTTTTTTCTTAAGAAACCACTGAGTTAAAAAAATTAGTGTTTCAAGGAAATATGGAACTAAGTGTTCTATGGGTGAGAAGAATTTTTTTTTTTTTTGTGGAGTTGAGAAGGAACTCAGCGTTCTATAGAATGAAGAAATTGTAGTGTTCCATGGGTCTCCAAGTCCGTGTAACAAAGGAACAAAGGAAATTCTATGAAATAAATGGTCATCCATGGAACATGTTAAAATTAAAATTCCACATGACAAGGATTTACAAATTTAAACACCGCAAAAGAATCCATGGAGGGTAAAGGTATGGTCTTCGATCAGGAGAATAAAGTAGACAATTCCATCGATCATTTGAAAGCTATAGAAATTTATGTATCAAAACAGAAACATATGAAGCAACAAAGGACAAAGGAAAGGGTAATGGATCATCAAAATTCCATGAAGCATTAAAAAATATTCATCTAATAAGAAATACCAATAAAATTTCAAGAAATAACACATGGATTAGAAAGGTCTAAAATTACCCAAAAATTCAATAAATCTACAAAAAAACCAAGAACACAAGCTTTCATACACAGTTCCAAGAAAGATAAATAAAAGAAAGTAAGTAATTCAACATATAATAGAAATAATTTCAAATCCAATACAATAATAGAAAAATGATATTTGGCCTACATCCACTCTCCAAAATCTCCTTCCTCCATATATTTCAAGTAAATCTCCCAAAATTTTAGTAAAAAAATCCAAAACAAAGAGTGTATAAACCCCAAATATCCCAAGAATGTGCAATAAGAAGGAAAAACCCACCATAAAGAAAATAATTAAGAAATTGATATATGTTCATTCTCATCCCAAAGACACAACCACTATTCAAAAATTACATATTTTATTCCCAATCTCAATAAATATTTACACATTATTAGGATAATAGTCCCAAAGTGATAATACAACCTATTATAGTACTGTAAATTTGGTGTGTGACACTTGAAAATGAAATTTTCTACATTTTAACCAATTTTTGGTCCATAAATACATAATTGGAATTATGTGTGCATAATCCCTTCTTATTATAACTCTCTATTTTACAATATTGTCTCTATTTTTCATATTTACATCACTAGAGCCACATTAGTGGATAAAGGACCTAAAATACATCCTATATAGATGTCACACATATGTCAATTCTAATTTTAATAGCCATTTGATGGGTTTATGGTCCCTATAAAGGTTTGTTCATGAACATTTATATGTGTCATAAACATATCCTATACCCTCCTAAAGGACACAATTGGAAATGATTAGCTTTTTTAGGTTGGCCTTATCATGATTTTAGAGTTGGTTATGCAAGAAAAAGAAAAATATTAATTTTTATAAAAAAATACACCTTTACCATTCAAAATATTTAAGATTCATCTAGATAAAGAATCATAACTTGGAGACACTACAAAAAGAGAGAAAATATTACAAGAGTAGTCTTAGATCATCTAAGAGTAGAAACATGAATCATACAAATGTCAAAAGTCATGTTTCCAAATTCCAAATGCAAACAAAGGTTTCATTCTAATTGAATTATTTATATATTTCTAGTTATATCTTATCCTAGGATTATGAGTAACTACATGATAATGATCCCTATTTTGGATAGTTATATATATGAAACACTTAGATATTAGGGTGGTTGGGGATTATTTGAATCAAAATGTTAACCCCCTTTATAGTTACCCTTATTCAATATTAGACGGGGCATGGTTTTAAAAAGGAGAAGAAAATTTAGCTACATCATATATTTTTTTGCAGCATTTAAAAAAAAATAGAAGAGCACATCTAGGAAAACCTACACCTAAAAGTTATATCTAGAAAAATTCACGTCCTCTAGATGGGTTTATGCCTGATACAATATTCTCATATAGGTTTTTTCCCAAACCGATCAACCCTTTTTGATCTCTTATATATCACATTGATAACATCAAATATTTCATGTTCATCTTGATGACTATTGGAACACCTTCAGTTTAACATATACACATCTTAAATTTCATCATCTACAAATATTTTTTCATCATTAAAAATTATATATTGTTGTCTGTGTTTCATTTTCATTCCTTATAATGATTTTATATGTGTAGAGTGATCAATACTTTCAAATATGAAGTTTTTACTTAATTTGGATTGTAATATGACTTCCCTCTATTAGTATATATTATTTCTTCAAGTAATGTATTTAGTTATTTATTTGGTTTAGTTTTATGCATACATTCTGGTGAACTTTATCCTTAATTTTGAACATAATGTGGGGTTTATGCAAAGTCTTATGATTTCAAAATTTAGTGGTTAATTATAGATATCAATATTTTCATAGAAATACCTAATATCTACACCTATTTAGGTTATACATAATATTTAAGTGTAATCATGATTTATCTTAAGCCATATATGAAAAATAGATCACTTAGACCAACTATGTAAAGTGCTAGATTGAGTGGTATTTCTATTAATCATTATTTAATTGCTTAAACTAAAAAATATGTAAATAAAATAAAAAATAATTCTAATGTTAATGTTACATACCTCTGTGTATGTTAATGTTAATATTAATGAAAATAAAAAAGTTGATGATGGTGTCTTTGTAAATGATGATGTTAGTAATAAAAATGAACATACTATTTTTATTGAGACCATATTTAACATGAGGAAAATATAAATTAATAAAATAACGATGAATATTATGAGACTCCTATATTTGCACAATTTATTGCCATACACACGGATAAAGCTACCATATTTTGTGAATATTTGACACAAATCATAGTTTACTAAGAAATCACTTGTTAGGACATCCCCCCTTGAAAAAACACATATTTGACCATCACATGATACAAATATAGCTTATAGAGGCTCTCTTTCTACATTAAGTTTTTAAGTTTATTATACCATAATGCATACTAATCGACAAATGATTAAATAAGTATTTCCTACATCTACTAATCTTACCATGTTTGCATCACAAGCTATTCCTTAATTCACCTTGGATATCCATACTAAATATGTTTATTCTCTTATGAATACTATGGTTAATTATAGTATGAAACCATTACTACATGGATCATTCCCTAATAATGAGATGCATTCTAATGGCTCTACACATTCAATATCTATAATATTAAATCCTCACTATGAAATAAGGTGCTAACAAGTTACATTTTATAGTAAGATATGTTGATTTCTTGTATAATCATTCATCTCTAAAGATCCTGAAATATCCCAACATACACCATTTGTGTACCGAAGTTTATCCTATTTTATGTTAATAATGATCTAAAGAAACACCTTTGAAATTTTTTTCCACATCCATAGATTATGTGGGAATTCATAATTTATTGAACAAGATATATTCATGAAACCTTAAGGATTACATATTCAATGAAACAATTTTCTCATATTTTCATAATACAAAATGAAATAATTAAAAATATTTTAAAACATGCTCAACTCTTTTTCATTAAACTCATAAAATTCAAACATATGATATGATAGACCCACTTTTATATCTCAATGAGATCTTACAAATAAGGAATCAAGGATATCCCACATATCTATAAATATCTCCATTATTCTCTTGCTCATCCTAAATATATCTCAACACACTTATCTCCTAAAATGCCTCACATTTTTAATGTATATGAGTTGTGTAAACAACTCACTTACATTATTCACTTAACTCACATATTCATATCTTAATCACTCACATTACAATATTATATTATCCTCTAGATAGTATAATTTCACACACACACACACACACACACACACACACACACACACACACACACACACACACACACACACACACACACACACACACACACACACACAATATTTTAATGATCTCACTAAAATTATAACAAGATATTTTATGTTTAGAATAATACACCATGAATATCCATAACATTCCCCCCCTTAGTTTTAACATGGGGAAAAGAGCACCTAAAAACATTAGTGTATGCCAATAGGTACTAGTTTTCAATCTATTACTAATGATCTCTCCCTTACTAGTTACCTATGTACATACTCTCCCTGTGGATGCTTTCACTTCTAGTGATATTCTCATAGGAAAACCACATAATTTTAGTGATAATCTACATATGTGTATTCATGATTTTCACTTCCAGTAACCTCAGCACCAATGTATCACTAAAAATTACACATCATAGTATCTTATTTCTCTCATATACACATATATAGTTTTAAATATCTATACCTTCCGTGTTATATATGTAAACAAATATACACATATGTTCTTATTCACACACGTATCACACAAAGAAAAATAAATATATTTTTTCCACTACTTTAGTTGTGTGGCCTCATCATTAGTGGTTGGTCAGAGGTCGTTGATATTCCTCCTCCCTTCATTACCTCAATCCTCCATTTCCATGTTACTTAGCTAATTGAAATTTAAAAACCAATTTGTATGAACATCTCCATAAATTGGACATGAGTTTCCTTAATAATAAATATAATCACAACTGAGGTAGTTTTTTTTATTTTTGACACTTTTGAATGACCAAATAATTAAAAATATTAAAAAATAATATTTATTTAATTTTCATTATAACACTTACTACCATTAAGAAAAACACCTAAATTTTACACATAATTTTCCATGATCCCACCACAATCGTTGATCGAAATTTGGTGTCAATTTCAACCAAAAATGTACCCTCTTATAAAAAAATTAAATTTTGTTGCACTATTTATTTTCTTCTACTACATAATATACATTCTAATTGTAGCCTCAAGGAATATTCTTTCAATGATAGTAAAACAAATAAAGTTGCACTATTTTCTTCTCTATTTTTTTAACAAAAACATTTACATAACTAAAATAGTAATTTTCAAATGCACTATTCTCTAAATTTCAAGTTGATGTATGAATAAATGTTGTGTATATTCTTATTATATTTCTTTCACAAAAATAAGAATCTTAGCATGATATTACATAAGGAATATACATCTATTTTACTAAGAGATGTTTGCTAGAATGTTTTGGAGGATTTTTCAATCATTAATGGAAACCATGAATTTAGAGATGTATCTTCAAAACTCAGCACCTCATATTTCTCTTACAATAAACCTACTCTGATACTGAATAAAAAAATATATCATATTTTCATAATGGAAAATAAAAGAAATACAAATATTTTAAAACAAACTTACCTCCTAAAATATCTCAAAATATTAATGTACATGAGTTATGTAAACAAATAAATTATATTATTTATTTATAAGAGGTAAAAAAGGGTTGAGGGGGCCCTACCCCATACACCAAAACCACTCTAAGAAAGTATATAATTACAAAAATATAGCATCAAAAAACAAAATATAACAGTTCATAGTAATAAGAGCTCTTCGGAGCTCAAGTAGTGAAACTAACAGCAACAAAAAACAAAGAGAAACTAACATCAGTGAAGAAAGTAACAAACATGATCAAAAAAAGTAAAAAACCAAAACATCCAACCCCAGATAATTTATAGGATTTTTCAATCCCCTTCAGTGCCTTAGCCCATTCCTTCACCAAAGCATCAGTAGTACCCACCAAGGTACCTAGGTAAAATCCATCAGGGGCCACCTTTCTCTTCCTGCCCTGACTCTCCACAACACAATAGGAATTAGCGAGATGCCCCAGAGTCTGAAGGTGTTGCAGATTCAATTTCACCATGACTACGCTCCATTCCATGTAGCTATGAAGGATAGCCCAAACATGATCCAAATCTTTGGTTATGAAACCAAAGTCGGCCTTTAAAACCTCAATCTATTTTCCATGCCCGTTACTAACCACTTCCTCCACCTGCACTTTCATCTTATGCCAGTCATTGAACAAAAATTGAACTGAGATCTTAGTGAGCCACATATCACCCTTGAATTCCTCAATATCCACCACCATCTTTGCCAAATGGTTTTCCTATTTTACCGGTCTAACGTGACCCAAAGCTTTTAAGTGTTGTTCTAGTTGAGCATTGATAGGGGTCATGACTTCCTATTTACTAGACTCACCCTTGGTGTACGGAAAAGTACAAGGGACCTACTTTGATTTCAAATCCTTAAGAATCTGGGCTGCCACCACCTCCACCCCATCTTGGTCATCATCCGAGTCCCCATCTTGAGATTCAGTATCATCACTTGAATCCTCATCCTCCAATTCCGAACCGGTGCCATCCGCATAAGCTTCCAGAGCCATGGTAAAGGATTCAATTTTATCTATGTCCAAAGCTGCTCTTTTTACAAGAGAAAGGATAAATCCTTGATGGAGAGGAACATAGATTCTTCTCATTTTGAACTACAAAATAAAGGCACACAGGGAGTGAAACAGAAAGTAGGAAAAACTAAAATCCTCGACATGCCTAAAATGATTAAGTATAGTGAAGTGGTAGGCATAAATACATTTGTGGTGACCCTCAAGAGTTAAAAATTGAATAAGGGTGAGAGCCACGTCATCATAAGGATTAGATAAAGACATTCAGAGGTAACCAACAAAATGGGAAGTGAGATTATCATTACCTTTAAGGAAAAGATTCAGTTCTTCAAAGGCTTCCTTCTTAGGTTTATAGACCTCCCTCCCCATAGTAGGGATGCCCATCACTTTGGCCACCAAATCCACAATGATTTCCATATTTATCCCCTTTATTTCAACAACTGCTCCTTTTTTGGTCACTTTCCAGGAACTAGCAAAATCTTTGCTAATATTTTCATAATGCCCTTTGAAATTTTTTAGAAAGGGTGTAAAAACTTTGCTATCAAACAACGCCATAGATTTAGGCATGACCCCTTTGAGGTTAGCAGGTTTATTTCTAACAAGATCACCACCCATTTTTCCAAACAACAAAAACATCTTCATGAAAAGACCCAAAATCTAGAAAACCAGAAGATTACTCGCATGCCAAGAAGTGAAATTTCTACAGACCCGGGAAGCAATAAGAGCTCTCCAAGAACACGAGAAGATATCCTTCCCAATATTATCATTATTGAAAGATAAATACACATTCATCCTATGACATATGACCATGATGAGATTTAAACCCCATGAAAGGACCTTATAGGTGTTCATTAATGTCTTTTAATAAGTGTGCCCGCACCTTGGGATTTAAGATTTCCACCTCCTTCATAAGTGTGAACTCAAAACCATTAACCCCCATATTAGCAAAGAATTCTGCCATGGCATTTTCCTCCCTATAAAAATGTTTAAAGGTGATAAGATTAAAGGAAAGGGACATTTCCTTAATACTCTTAATAGATTTATGGTTGGAAATAGAGATGGATCCTTTCCCATTTATTTTGTTAATTATGTTCAGGGAGTCTCTTTCCACCCCCAGATTGTGATTAGTTTTATCTTCGAGATTGTGATGGTACCCTAGAATAAAAATTCCTTCAAAATCATGAAAAACCCCGCCACATCTAACATGACTAGGATTTCCTTTGGAGGCACCATCAAAGTTCAATTTTAAATACTCCTTGCTAGATTCCTCCCAACCTTTGAGTCTAGGTTTAAGAATAGGGGGCTAATTGTAGTGGATCCCAAACCCCACTTCAAGGAAAATCTAGATTCATTATGAAAAAGGGACTTTTTTTGGGAGTTCAAGTTAGAGAAATTAGCCAAAAATGGATTTCACATAGTGGGCTCCAATTTTGTTGGGGGGATCTTTTTTTCCTTTAAATATTCTTCTATTTCTCATATATTAGTATATTATATTATATTGGTATATTACTCACTCACATTATAATATTATATTATCTTAGATAATAATGTTCACACTAAAATAATAATAAGATATTATATGTTCACATTAATTTAACATGAATATATGTGATATTCAAGTGGTGTCATGACCTCCCATACAAGTCCATAAATCCATTCTAATTTCTAGCTAATACATTTCTAAATTAATTTGTAAAAAACATTGACTAAGGGGTTTACTTTGTTTAAATTTCCCAATTTAGATAAAGACCCAATGAAGATATTGCATATAATGTTCTTTGAAAAAAAATGATGATATCTAAAAGTCCCAAATGCATTAAAAAAGAGTAAATAAAATAATTATACATTGATAATCTAGTTTCTAAGATAAATAAAAGGTAATGTTTTCCATTTATTCAAACTTTGATGATATTAACCCATTAGGTAAGGTTTACGAGACTAATATCCTTGTGATTAACATGATAAAAATGAGAATAATGATACAACATTTGGTTTACATCCTAAATAAAATAAATAATGGTTTGATATTAGAGTTCATTTCATTATTTATTAGGAGTAATAATGTTATAGGTATAATATTTTGAATTAATTAATAAATTCATCATATAAATTAGGAAATGACTATTAACACAATATACAATGATAGAAAAATGAAACAATTTCTTGAAACATAAAGAGGGATGACTAATTATGTGAATAGATAGGTACATAAGTGATATGAGCATGAAGAGTATGTATATACGATGATAAGAATTTAGAATTCATTTTTCTATGGAGTTGTGCATAAAAATTGATCCTTTATAGAGGTGTACAACTTTTGATAGGGTACGGTATGGCTTGGTATTAGGCTGTATAGTCTTGAACCAATAGATACTAGGGTTCTAAATATTTTAATAGTCTTACTAATCCAAGAAATATGATTTGATGTTTATATATAGGGCTTGTAAATATGTGATATGTTATTATAGTTATCTCAAATGGAGAAAACCCTAGAATACATGTACTATAAACTCATGAATATAAGAATAATGATAAATCCATTAGTGGGTAGAGTTTAACAGACCTTTGAAGTCAAACCCTATTGAACTAATTTACCATTATAATACGTCCCATCACAAGTAGGATAAAAATCCATTTAATTCTCATGGTGTGAGTGCAACAATGCATGAAAATATAATCTAACCCCTATTTTTACCTTGTATCTCTTGACAAAACTAATAATGGGTGTAAATATTGATACAATAGAGATGTAACCTACATGGTAATGATAGAATGTGACTACAATATTGCAGCCTTTAGGGCCATCGAGGAGTTTATCATGGGTCATGCCAAGAGTGTTCAAATCTAAGCGGTGTCCCGGCAGCGCTTTGGGGCAACGATAAAGAGAGCAAGAGAACCATTGAGGAGCTCGATAAGATGGATGCTGCTCAAATGACCACGTTAGGCATGTTTCAAGCTTGGAAAAAAGTCAAGATCAGTATTGATCAAGTGGCCAAGAAGTAGTCCTGGATACTTCTACTGCTCTTTATTGTTAATATTACTGTTTCTTGGCTGTTGTCTTGCTGTTTTTTTGCCGTTGTTTTGCTGTTAAGTCTTGTCTGTGTAGCTGTTTCTGGGCTACGTTGATTTTGTTGTAACTCTTGAACTGTGCTACAGCTACTCTGCTCCTCTCTCTTATTCTGGCTTATAGGCCTTATTTTGTATTCAAGGGTATAGTCCCTTTCAAAAAACTATTTTCCAATATTAAAAAATGATAGAATGTGATATTTTATAGATCCTAAATGTATTCCCTTTGTTTCTTACATAATTTAAGAAATACTTTGTGTGATTTTATCTTGTAATGATCTATATCTTTGACCTTTAAAGTATTGGTAATGGAGGAATCTAGAATATTGAGCCTATATTGAGTGCTTCAAACCTGAGTGATGGGTGTTTTAAACAATGTACTACTATGTTAGGGATATTTAATATGTCCTAAATTTACTTAGGAGTAATGCATTCTTTTGAGTTTTCCAAGTAGTTCCAGGTGAGTTCTTAAGTTTATTAAACTTACGTATACATGATGTCTTAGGTTACATATCACATTAAAGATGACCTATAAGATAATAAATAACCCAGAAAATAAATTAAATTTTAGAAAATATTCAATGGGTAGTGATAAATTAGACCATATGCATTGGCCAAAACCATAACACATCCTAGTCCCATATCATATACTTTTAGACATAAATATAATGATGTTTAATTAATGTTATGGGTGATATGCTTATGAATAATATACTAATTTTGTTAAATGAATGTGAGTGATTGAATGATAGAACACTATATAAAGTTAAGATAGCAATCTAGGAGAGATAAATATATGCCAATCAGATTTAGGATGTTTGTGCAAGTCGTAGTATAGAAATAAAGCCAAAGTTTTCATTGCAAAAGGATAGGTTTCCAAATTTAGGTTTCTACATATCTACAGGAACGAAATTCCAAAGTAAGGAACTTTTCAAATGTAAATCTGGTGAAAATACCAAGAGTAAAAATAAATCCATCAATACCACACAACCAAGTGTTCATTTTTTTAGCTCATCAATGGGGGTAAACTCACATTTTTATTGATACCCCTCATTAGCTACTATAAAAAACTATTTGAGTGAAATTTCACAACCATACCTCCACTTATGGAGATTAATGTACTTAGGATTTTTCCTAAAAACTATGATTCTTATTATTTCTATTAGTATCATCAATGTTTTTAAATTTGACTGATAGATATTTCATATTGTGTCATAAAATTCATAACCTTATTGAAAGCAAGACTATCAAATTTGAAAATGCACTTTTTAATGAAGTGGTTTCACAACCCAATACATGTGTTTTATTTTGATAAATAAACAAAGGGTTATTTGTCTGTCACCATTTCACTAATCATCATGAATATATTCATTACAATATAAATGTTACAGAAAAGGTAATAATAACTTAAATTCATAAAATCTTAGCTCAAAATTTTCCCAAACCCTAAGAAGATTTGAAACATAAGTATTTCAAGTAAAACATATTTCGTAGAAAAAATAGGTCTTTTTTAGCCCAACCCCATTTAAATTTATACATAGTAACCTAACATAAATGTTTCAATAGAAATCCATCCAACCAATATAACTATATGAAATCCAATAACTCTCCCATAACACATATTATTATAGCCAAAGTGCAGGACTTACATGGCTAAATGCACATGATCCTTTGTTTAATTTATTAATTGTCTCTTTCTTCAATAGCTCTACTTTCTCTACCTCCAAAAGTGTTTTTCCTCTCCCATATAATTCCACATTTTATCTTTTGTTCATATCTTTCTTACACACTTAATTTTGGATCAAATGTTTATGGCCCTTGGAAAATATAGTGCCCACCATTTCTTCACTACTTACTTCATCCTCCATAGATTTTTAATTTTTCCATTATGTAGATATTATTTTAACTTCCACATCTCCTTCCTTAGATCATCCAAATTCCTCACCAAACAGATCTATTCTAAAAAATGATCTGCATTCCTTCCATCTACCAATACATTGAAGTTACTTTTCCATAGCCTCATAGGTTTGATATCATTTTGTACCAGTTCTGAAATCATCAATCCACTTCTATGTCATTTAATGCACCTAATATAAAATTAACACATGCATATTTTTAATAACATTACTATCCCTATCTGATGTGAGTTATAGTTCTCATAAAATTATCTCTAGCTAATTAAACTTGATTCAACCTATAGAAGTTTTTAAAAATATAGAAAAGTTTCCCAAACCCTAGGAAGGTCAAGCAAATGAGTTTTCTAGAAAAAATTATCAGTAGAAAGAATGTCTTTTGCATCTCAATAAGATCATACACCATGTACCATAATCCAAAATTATGTAACAAAGGCCCAAATAATAAATTTAAGTAATTGTATCCCAAGCCACTCTTCCACAAAATATATTTGTATATTGAAATCCTAAGATTTCCGTAAATACACCTATCATGTCACCATTTATATTCATAATTCCTTCATGTTATTCTCTCAATGGTATATTTATTCCATGGCTACTCATTATATTCCTTCATTGACTCTTTTTTCCTAACCCACCAAGGTCCATGTTCCTTATTACCCCATCTCTTCACTCTCACCACTATCTTCCATATCTTTGCTAAATACGTCTCCTGTAAATCTTATTTTACTGTCACAACTCAAGAGCTAGTTACAAATTCATATCTTCTATAAGATCCATTTTCAACTTTTCTTATTTTTTTACTCCATCTTATATCACTCTTCAAGTATCACTTTTCATCTCTTCTTGTTTATTCCATTCTTTACTATAAATCCTATGACCACAACCACATCATGTTTTCAATATCATTCACCAAAAAATCTAAACAAAATTTCATTGGGGGAATGAGGAGGGGATTACAAATCCCCTCACTATATGAAATTTTTCCTTTTGGTGGTATAAAACATATCCACCATTATCTTCTCATACCTTATTTTAATTTCCTCTTGACATTTTGTAACCATTTTTTCTAACATCGTCAAATGCCCCCTCTTCTTACTTCTTAGGGAAGATAAAAATATGTCATTCTTTTCTACTTTGGTTTAGGAACCATAATACCTATGGATAATTTATAATTCATAGCCGTTTATAATTGATTAAAATTACATGAAAGTTCTCTGACTGTGATGATATGACATTTTTCTATCAATATGATGCCACCCGAGGAATGTTTTCTCCTCCAATCTCTTTATACAATAGTCCCACCTAGGATCTTCTTGAAAGAATTTTATTTTTGTATCCATATATATTGTTACATTTATATTGAATAATATTTTTTCATAAGACTCGCCCCCTACCATTTTTCGTAGCTACTTCTAAAGCCTTGTGTACTTTGTGTTAAGATTCATCAATAATTGAAGGTTGAAAATTAATCTTACATTCATATATTTCAGGTTTACATGCATATTCAAGGTGTCTTGGTTATACGTCCTTACCCTCCCACTAATTTTCTCATTTAGAAACCATAAATATTTTGGAATGAGTATCTTCCATGTTTATCTAGAATACTATTAAGGCTTTAGGGTTACAAAAAAATGAGGGGAATCAAAGTATTTTATCTTTTCCCCCTTTTATATTACACATTCAATATTTATTAATATTTTTTCCTTTTCCAAAATTAATGGCCATTTCTAAACCACCATGTGATTTGGATCGAAAGGAGGTAAACATGTAAATCCTTGTGTCTACTTGGCCATGTTGATCCTCTCTCTTTCAAAATATTTTTTATCTTTACCAAATACTCATATTCAATAGGTTGTACTAGCTCTTTTCCATTAATATTCATGGGAGACTTCTTCTAACTTCAACCTTAATCTTAATTAGAAAAAATATAGCTTACATTCTAAAGAATAAAGGATATAGTTTCCAAAACCCTCCAAAAGCTTCACCAATCCTATGCAATGTATGATTCTTCCAATATTAAAGAGGTGGAGAATATAGTCTGATCCATCATAGGTATATCCCTTTAACCATTTCAAGTTTCATAAAATTGGACTGCCATGGATGAAAAAATATATTTTTCCCTCAAAAAACTAGTTTTGATTAAAGACTTGATCTCTATCGTCAGAGTTCTATAATTTTTCCATAAACTAGCCTTTAACCAAGTATTTGATATTAGATTCATGGAAATCTTGTCAATTATTTAGAATCCATGATTTCAATAACCTCCCTTTCTAAGAAATCGCTAGAATTTTTCCTAGGATCACCCAAGTCTACAAGATCATAAATTCCTCATCCACTAATATCTAATAGATCATCACTCTTATAACATGTGATGTTTAATCAATAAAATCATCAGTTGTTGATGAAAAAGGAAAAATGTCTCAAAATTTAGCTAAATCCCCCTTATTGTTTTCTAGTATTATCCTTCATGACATCGCCTAAATTACCATCATTATGGTCTCCCTTAATGGATGACCCTCGGAGGGTTAGGGAGACCAAACATATTGACTCCCCCACTTGGTCATCAAAATAATTAGATCTTTTTACCACGTCATCTGCATGAACCCCTTCCTTTTTTATCCCTAATATGAAGCTTAGACCACTCTAGGAACTCCCTCAATACTTTTATAATATCTCTAGAAGAAATCATAGGATCATCACCCTCAAAAATAGGTTTCCACTTCCTTTAGATGCCCTCTAAGCCTCAGGATTATTTTATTGACAAATTTTCCCACATAAATCCATATAAATTTTACATTCACTCTTTCTTTCCTCATATAAATACATAATGAAAATTGAAAAAATCATACCATTCATACTCATATAATTTATGAAAAAAACATTTAAGTATTATTCATTTCCCTTGGATCCATTAAATATGGGATTTCCTAGATTAATCAAAGCACCATGTTCCCCATCTGTATCCATTAAAATAGAGATATACTCTTATAAAAAGTCAAGATCAGATGTTACTGATGTTCTTGACCCATATTCCCTACCTCCATAGGTCCAAAACCATTTTATAGAACTTTCATCCTTACTTTCCATAACTACCTACTCCAGATATGAATCCTCTTTATCATTATCTTTTGTCACTCAAAATTTTACTGTAAGCCTCATTGATCTGGTACCTCCTTAGAGCTCTCCCAAAATAATTATCTTATTTGGAGTTTCTTCATTTCTCTTATCAAATTTATCAACTCCAACTCATTACATGTATTATGATGTTTAGGGATCCTCCAATTTAGCATAATACACAAGATAATAAAAATATTAATGAGGTACACATGATTTACCATGTAACATCTCCTCCCAAGTTCTATTATAATATTTTGAATCCCAAAAATTACCTCATTAAAATTTTATCAAATATAGGACCGATGCAATGTGTAATTACATTCAGTGACCATGATCCTTAATTCTAATGAATTTAATGATAAACCTATGTTTATACAAGATTTCATTGATTCACATATGGTAATAAGTTTTATGGTTGAAAATGGATCAAGTGAGACCATTTACATGATGACATATATTTCTAGCCTTGGATACACTTATAAGGTCTTATTTCGTATAAGTTCCAAAGTCAAACGACTCAATGGAAAACATCAAAACCTAGTTAAGAGAACTGTCTCACTATTTAAAACAAGATGTAATAGATTACCTACATGATTCCTATTTTTTTCAACCAATTACGTATAGAACATAGTTCTTGGATGACTTTGGATACATAATATGTGTGATAATACTTCCATATCACATAAATTATTGCATTATATATACAAAAATAAGGTTTTCATAGTACAAATTGTTTCTTATGAGTATCCTTTATGACCTATAGTACATTAAAATACATGTACATGAAATCCTACTATTTAACAAGAATAAGCACAAGGTTTACAACTAGTTCCACTATAACAACTGAATTTATAGAGGACCTAGTATTTATAACCCATGACATGAGGTCCCTCCTTAATTTTAAATCCACGAGACATATAACCTCTTTTCCTTTATAACCTATAATATATACTTGTTACGTCCTTGTGATAGTTATGAAAAAATATTACAAGTGTGTCCTACAAAGGAAATTCATGAATCCTCCCAACATACAATATATTCCATAGGCTGCTATGAATATGTAATCACCTCAATGCATAAATGAATATACTTATATAGTCTATTATTGAAGTTATAATATAAAATGAAACTATATATTTGCTTTTGACAATAATATATCTATTAATCCTACTTATCAACCATAACATATGATATTCATGGTAATTGATCCAAGACCTTAACACCCCATTGATAGGATCAGTTGAAAAAACTTCTAACCCACCTCTTATGTTAAATACATATATTTGTATTGTACATAACATGTTCCTACACATAAATTTTGAATTTCTTCCTTACATATTTGCATGGCCATCCTCACTTGATATTGATTGATACTTTTATATTTTTGTATTGTGACTTATACATATGACATTATAATTAACTATTACTACATCCATTAATTTTATATCAATTATCACACTATCCCTAACATAATTTATTTTTAATCCTATCATAAATGCATATACTAGCTATCTTAGATTGCCACATGTACACACATATTTAGCAATAAGTTTGACCTCTAATATATTTTTCAAGGCATGATACACCGTGTTCCTATATCTCAATATCTAGTTATTCAACCTTACTTTTTCATGGAATATATAGAGATTACATGTTTATATTTTCTTATGCTCATACACATTATGAAACTTTCATATACAATGAACCTCACCCACTAGGTGTATGCAGTAATTATGTGTTTCTACACATATTTTATGAGATATGACACTATAATAGTGGTATATCACTCGTTTCCACCATTTTAGGAGACATGAAATTATAATGGGGTCATATCACTTCCACCCACTTGATATAAGACATGAAATTACAATGGAGGAATATCATCCACCTTCACATTTTATGATCCATGATGTTACGATGGGAATATCATTATTCTTACATATCTATGTGATATGAAATTACAATGGGGGGATATTATTTTCCATTACTCTCCTTGATATCATTTTTATATCATACCTTTATGCATACCAATCTTCTTTGAGATATTTTCCAATACCCTTGAAATAAGATGTGCCAAAATTTTTGGTATTCTAGGTTGTATGACTAAAACATTCCCTAATAGGTATATGGGAATCATTATTGGAACTGAAAAAACCTAAGATTGTTAATTGGAATTATTTGATAGACAAATTTCTCAATAAATTGGAAGGCTGAAAAGGTTCACTCTTGTCTTAAGTAGGTAAAGTTTTCCTTATCAAATGCTCAATTCAAAATTTTCCTATGTACTCCATGTCTGTTTATAGATTACCTTCGACTATTGCTAATAAATTGGAGAGTATCCAAAAAATATTCCTTTGGAGAGTCTCGGAACAAAAAGATAAAATTCCTCTCATGGCGTGGGAGAAGGTATGTAAGCCAAAGAAAATGGGGGGTCTTGGTATTAGATATTGGGCTAAAATGAATAAAGGTACGATGTCAAAAATCATTTGGAGATTGGTTAAGGAAGACTGCATTTAGACTTCCATCATAATACATAAATACTAGGAAAATCTCCTAGCCAACGAATGGTTCTTTAGAAATGTTGACTTTAATTGTTATACTTTTTGGAAATCTATAAAATGGGATAAATATATTGTCTCTGAGGGAAGAAAATGAATGATTGGAAATGAGAGAGTGATTAATTTTTGGGAGGACAAATGGTTAGCGGACAAAACTCTTAAGGTTATCTATCCTGACATCTATAAGGATGTTGTGGTTAAATATGGGACTAAGGTCAAAGATTATTTCAATTTTTATGAACCCTTGGGTCAATGGAAAACTATTGAATTGGATGGACATAACAAAAAACTAAGAGGGTTTCTTTTTAATAAAGAGAGTTTATAAGATGATAGCTTATTTTGGTCTAGACAGGATAATGGTATCTTCTCAATTCAAAGTGCCTACAATTCCTTTTTCCTTGATGAAGTTGATCCTAAAAGATTCAAATGGGAAAGTGTGAGGCTAAAAGAAGTTAATCCCAAGATAAATATGTTCTGGTGACTGGTTCTCCATGATAAAATTATCACCGTGAGTAATCTTATTTAGTAGAAAATTCATATGGTGAATAGGTGTTTTCTGTGTGAAAAAGATACTAAAGAATCTTTACATCTATTTTTGCAATTCCATTTTCTAATCACAGTTATAAACACCCTTATTAACCTATTTTATATCAAGTGGGTCTTCCCATGTTTCATTAAACAACTTTGGTACCAATGGTTTACCCCTTTTAGGAGTAAAGGACTCAAACATCTATGGACTCTTTCTATTATGCACCTATCTTGGGGTATATGGAAAGAGAGAAATAGGTGGATTTTTAAAGGGAAGAAGGAATTTGAAAATATTGTTGGAACTTGATGTTATAATGCTATTATGGCTAACTTCTCAAACATAGCCCCACATAAGAAAAATATTCTTCAAACTCAGAGTAAATTCTCTAAGAGTTGGGATTTAGACACTACTCAAAAAGACACTCCAACACAAAATCCCAGGCTCCAAGGTTGGATGAAACCTAGAAAGGAATGGATTAAGATGAATTTCAATGTGGACTCTAAAGGAAACCTCGAAAAAGTTGGGTGTGGAGGGGTCTTCTATGATTCTAAAGGAAGATTCATTCTTTGGTATCATTTTAATCTTGGCACACAAAAACATCATGTTAGTGAAGCAACGACTACTTATTGGGGGGTTTCCATAGCCCTTCAATACAAATTTGTTAGACTAGAAGTGGAAGGTGATTCTTTGAACATTATCAAAAACATTAATAGTAAAGGTATTACTTCTACATCTATCCAAAACTCTATAACTAGTATAAAGGATATGTATAAATTGTTTGAAACTGTCACTTTTAAACATATCTATAGAGAGGCTAACTATATTGTTGATTACTTTGCTAACTTGAGGGTTAATTATCATGAGTTGACACTAATCAAGGGTGAATAATTTCTATACACTAAGGTGTGATCACACCTCCAAAATGACCAATATGGACATGTCACCAAATAATGTCAGGTCATGGTATGTCAAGGTAATAATGGGTATGAGCCATATGAATAGTTTGAATTTATGTTGGGATGATGATAATATTTGGGATTGGATTCACTCTTATTATTTTAAGGCAATTATTTCCATTCATTCTTGTAACATCGACATTGGTGAGACTATTTCTAGTATTCTGGGTAATATTATGCTTGGGTTTTATGTGAATTGTTTCAATATGGGGGGATATCTTGTTAGAACTGAGCCTTATGACCTAGAGGGGTGAACCTGGAAGTGATGGAGGTGTCAAAAGGAAAGGTTTTCTCACCCTTCCTCAAAATATTTAAAGGAAACTATGAAAATATCAGTAAAGATTTTTCTAGAACATTGAAGGCTACCGAAAAAGGGGCAGTTGTGGAAATGAAAGGTATTTAGATTGAGATCACTGTGGAATCTATTTCTAAATTGATGGGTGTGCCTACTACTGGTAGGGATTTTCATAATCCCAAGAAAGAATCCTTGGATGAACTGAATCTATTCCTGAGAGGTAATGAAAAAATCACCTCGCACTTTTTTAGTTTTCTTCGTTGTACTTTATCTAGGCCTTATGACAACATGACTTTAACCCTAGTCCAATTCCTCACTTTATAAGGCCATCATAAGTGTATCTATGCCTACCATCTACCCATGCTTAATCATTTTCGACATGGCCATAGTTTAAATTTCCCATACTTTTTGTTTCACTCTCTGAGCGCTTCCATTTCCCAGTTTAAAAATACTAGAACTACTTTCCATCTCCACCAAGGCTTTATCTCTGTCCTTGTTAAAAGAGCCACTCTTGATGTAGATAAAACGAGTACCCTCACAAAATCTCTTGAGGGTTATTCCAAGGAAGAAGACTCAGACTCAGACATGAGGAAGACTCTAGTGATGATTCAGAGTCCCAGGAAGGAAATTCATCAGGGGAGGATAAGGATGTCATGGAAATTGATGCCACTTAGAATCTTAGAGATCTTAAAGTGAAGTAGGTTCCTAGTCGATATGTCAAATCCAAAGGACAATCAAGAAAACAAGAGAATTAGGTTCTTGTTAATGAACAACTGGAACAACAATTCGAGGCTTTGGGTCAAGTGGGTCCTTTGAAGGGGATAATAATCTGGCCAAGATGACTATGGATATTAAAGAGCTAAAGGGTTATATGAGACTTGTGAAGAGTTTGGTTCAGTTTCTTTTCAACGATTGACACAAAATGAAGATGCAGGTCGAAGATGTTGTAAAAATTAGTAATGGGGGAGAGATTGAAATTATGAAATCCAATTACTGTAACCTCTCTAATGAGGTGGACCACATTAGAGTTATATTACATATCTATATGGAATGGAGTGTGATTACAGTGAAATCAACTCTTCATCATCTCCATACCCTTGGTCAATTGGCTAATGCTTACAGGCTGGTAGATGATTATGGAAATTTGAAGAAAATAAAAATTGATGTTGATGGATGTGATCTGGTATTCTTGGGTGTCAACATTGAATCCCTATCTAAGGAATGGGTGAAAGTGTTGGATTTTCTGGAAAAGGACAAAAAGTGATGTTTGTAGGTGTGGTTGTTACTATACTTGTTACTATGTTGTTAGTTTGTCGATGGTTTAATATTTTATGTTATTTATCTTTTTTCTATGTTATTACTTGGACTATATGCTCTTGGAGGATCCCAAATGTTATTATCGATATGTGTGTGTGTGTGTGTGTGTGTGTGTGTGTGTGTGTGTGTGTGTGTGTGTGTGTGTGTGTGTGTGTGTGTACTATTTTTAACTATTGTGTAATGTCTTATCTACTCTTTTGGAGCTTTGACTTGTAAGGGATAGGGTCCCCTCAACACTATTTTACCTTTAATTAAAAAATTCATTGAGAGATAATATATATTATAAGATACATTTCCCTTTCTTCCTTTTTGTTCCCCTTGGCCTTTTCCAATTGATTTCTTTCTTGTATGTTACAACTATATATAAGGTAAACACATTAAAACATTAACAATATGGTAAAAATATTCATTAAAAAAACCCAAAACCAAGACACTATTATGGCTTGATTTAGTAATACATAAAGTATAACAACGTAATCATCATTCTATTATCATTTACATGTCTACCATACACATATGTTGTGATGATATACATGATTTTAGATAGATGACACAAATGCTATATATTATCATGGTCACATATACATACATATAATATTTACTTAGGAATCACATGGGTAAAATGTTCCACTTTAGGAAAAGTAAAGTAATATTTTAGTTATTGTAGCCACCTAAAAATTTTAAAATCCCTTTTCATAATGGAGTTTAGGTGATTTTGTGTGTATGGTTGGTTAACTCAAATAATTGGGATGAATTGTTCCATCAACACTTATATATAATTTAAATTATTGTACAATGTTTCATACATACCTCTCTATTCATCAATCATCTATTTTCACATGTTTTATATGAAATCATACCTTTTGGTTTTAATTTGGGCCCATTATTCTATGTTCAAGACATAGTTAGCCTTCATAGACAATTTTTCCCAATGATTTTTCATACATGTTAAAATTCATAATCCCATATTATTTATTAAACATGTACAAAATAAATCTCTTTGTGTCAGTATTTTGGGCCACTTGATTTAAAATTTGATTTTATTACACTCCAAAAGGTTCCAAATTTGAGGAATGATCAAAATATAAACATATATAAAAATATTTTTAAGGGGTGAATATTTACAATATAAATACACTATATGAACATCCAAATATATTTTACACACTCAAGTAAACATTTGTTTAGTCTTAGTTGTAAGTTTGAAGTACTTTCATTGCATGAATTACCTCTTTTGATATTGGGTTATAATAAATGACATGGTGAAGTAAATTGATTATCACATGTTATCACATACCTATTAGGAGTGAGAACTACTTCAGAATGAGGCTCTTAAGAGTAATTTCATGCAGGAAAATATCAACTTAGATGGGGGTTGAGAAATATGAATAAATATTAACTAACCCCTATTCAAGTTCTCAAGAAAATAAGGAAGCTACGGTTTTAATAAAGAAGAATACTTAAATGAGATACAAATTTGAAATCATAACAAAATAGATAAAAAATAATTATCCTAAAATTTAGATAAATACTATGTAAAATCTAAAATACAGATCAGAGCCAAAGAGGAATTTTTTTTCCATTTAGGATGAATTCATTTAAATAATTTTTTTTAAGAAAGGTGAATTCATCCTCGCTCTAGTTTCATACCCCTAAATGTTAGGATATATCAATGAAACCCTATAAATCTCTCCTATACTTTTTTATATCATTGTCATCCTATCTCAATAATAATTTGATGCAGTCTCTTCTAACCCTATATTTATCTCACCTATGATATGTGTAATTTTTGTAATTATAAAAAATATTAAGGATTTATGTGTTTAATATTTTTTTAATTATTGGTAAATTATTTTTTTGAAAGGGACTATACCCTTGTACAAAAAATCTCAACAGCCAGAAAGGGCAAGAGAAGAACAGAGAAAGGATAAAAATCTAGATACAAAGAGGAGATCAAATGGAGCCAAACTCCAAAACACAAAAATGAAACAGAGCATAAAGCAGCCAAGCTGCAACGACAAAACAACAACTAAACAGTGAAAAAACAGCAAACTAATAGCAACAGTCACTTAACAACAGCGATCAAACTACAAACTAACATCTCTGGACTAGGCTTATTAAAGACCCAGAAAGCATGTGAAGCATAGTTGTTCCTTTGATTTCGCATAGGGCGAAGTGACTGGTTTGCAGCGGTGTACTTGTTTGCTAGCACATAATGCATGCAATAAATCCAACTAACCAGTACGGCTAGGATTTATATCATGCTCCAAGATATTTCCAAGCTTATCTAAGATGGCGTCATGATAATTCCAAATGGTGAGATTTGTATGGGTGTTTGCAACTCCCTCGTTCACTAATACATCGGCGGTTCTATTAACTTCTCTATAAGTATGCATGAAGTTGCATATGTTGAAGGTGCCACAGATACTTATGGATTCATGAATGAAAATTTTGACGATCCATCTGGGGGGTGTTTATTATTGAGATTGTTAATAATATTAAGAGAGTCTCCTTCAATCAGAATTTTTTCAATATACAAATTCTTAGCAATCCTAATACCCTAGAGAGCTGAGAGAGCTTCAGCATAGTGATTAGTTTGGTAACCCATTTGCCCAGCATAAGCCACCACCATGTTACCATTGTGATCTCTGATAATTCTGCCTCCACCTGTAGCTCCAGGGTTACCTTTTGAAGCTCCATCAAAGTTAAGTTTTTACCACCCAGGGGGGGTGAGATCCACTTAATTAAAGATCTGTCAATTTTGGTTCCTCTCTTCAAGAGGTTTTCAGGAATAATCTTCCATTTCTCCAAAATGGAAATTTCTTCTTTATTGAAGGAAATGCTCTTAGTAGGTTTGATGGTGACAACATTATCTTTAACATCTTTGATGAAACCTTTGAAAATAATATCTGTAGAAGTTTTCTTATCTATGAAAATAACCCCGTTTCTAGCTTTCCAGATGTTCCAAATCCCATGAGCAAAAATCAAGAGCAAAAATCTGATAATTAAATTATTCTTGAAGGGGGAGTTCCATTGGGTCCAGGCCTCCAAAATATCATCAGGAAAAACCCAGTTAAGATTTAAATGTTCCATGATCCGGCTCCAGAAATTTCTTGCAAAATCACAATGAAGCAAGAGGTGATTGATATTTTCAACATCCTATTGACAGAGGTAGCAACCATTAGGCATAATGAATCCTCATTTGGTAAGGTTATCCTTGGTGAGGATTTTACCTTTTATAACTAACCACAGAAAATGATTGACTCTAGGAGTGAGTTATTTCATCAGAATTCTGGTCCAGTTAATATTTCTAGAAAGAGAGGCGAAGAAGGAAGTGTACCCAGTTTTGACAGTGTAATCTCCATCAAAATAATCTTTCCAAACTATCTCATTAGTAGTGCCATTTTGATCAATAGGAATCAGATCCAGCTTATCTTGGAGAGAAGACAAAATATCCAGCATACTAGAGTCCAGGTAAATGCAGGATCTTCCATTTTTTAACATCCATTACTTTCTTCCATATAATTGTTAACAGTAGTGCCATAAAAAATTAATGAGGGGTTCCTTAATTTGTCTGAAGTCCCTTTCCAGATCATGATTGCTCCAAGAATCTTTCCAAAAAGTTTATTCGGTCTCCAATGCCAAGATTCCAAAAAATACCTTTATTGAGAACGTATCTTGTATTAACAAGATTATTCCAGAAGGTGGAACCTACAGGAAGGGCATCCTCAGAGAGGAAGAGATGGTGATGTCGGTTACTTAAATATTTGGTCTTCAGCAGCTCAGCCCAGGGTTGTTCTTACTTAAGAAATCTCCAACCCATTTTGGCAAGCATGGCTAAGTTGAAATATTTGAGATTCATAATGCCAAGACCCCCTAAATTTTTAGGGGTGCAAACCTCATTCCAGTCAACTAAACGATACCTGAATCTATTTTCAGTTCCTTGCCACAGAAAGTTCTTCTGGATTCTATCAATGCTAGTAATAACAACTGTAGGGATGGCATAAAGAGACATGAGATAAATCAGGAGATTCTGAAGAGTGCTTTTGATGAGTAGACATTTTCCAACTGAAGAGAGAATAGCCCCTTTCCATCCTACCAATTTCTTGGAGAACCGATCAATGAGAGAGTTCCATACCTGTCCAGAAACTTTTGAGACTCCCAAAGGAAGCCCAAGATAAGTGGCTGGAAGATTTTGGATTTGACAATCTAAAATCTTAGCAATTTTAGTCTGTCTCTTTATCGAAGTATTAAAAAAGAAAAGGGAGCTCTTATTGAAGTTTATACTCTTCCCAGAGGCTAATTCATAGAACCTGGGAATAGTCTTGATACCTTGGGCTTCCAGGATGGAAGCCATAAGAAGCAAGATGGTGTCATCCACGAAATGCTGATGAGAAATGTTGATTTCCAAAGAGGTGGGTTTAAAACCTTTGATACAACTCTCATAAAATGGCTTGCGAGATAGATCTACTCAGACTATCAGCCATAATGATAAAAAGAAAGAGGAGATATGGGGGTCTCCTTTGCCAGAGACCTCTATTACTTGCAAAAAATCTAGCTGGAGTTCCCGTTGACAACTACAGAAAATCTTGCTGTGGAGATGCAAGCTTTGAATTAATTTCCTGAATTTGCTTGAAATCCAAACTTTTGTAAAACCAACTCAAGGAAGCTCCAAGAAAATCTATCAAAAGCTTTATTCGTATCTAGTTTGATCACCATGCCTTTAGTTTTACTTTTTTCCATGGAGTGAATGGCTTCGTGAACCAGAATTACCCCATCTTGAATGATTCTACCTTTGATAAAGCCACTTTGTTGTTTAGAAATGAGAGTAGGAAGTAAAGGCTACAGTCTAATAGCTAGGACTTTGGTGAAGATGCGGTAGATGACATTAACAAGACTGATAGGTCTAAAATCTTTAAAATCTTTGGCACCCATCTTTTTGGGGATGATAACTATATGAGTATTATTAAATTCTCTGAGAAGGTCACCTGTTCTGAAAAAATTCATTTATGGCCTTTAGGAGGTCCAGACTGCAGATATCCCAGTAAGTTTGGTAGAAATGCGCTGAAAATCCATCTGGCCCCGGGGGTTTGTCCCCATTTAGTGAGAAGACAACCTTCTTTAAATCTTCCATAGAAACAGGACTAGATAGCTTCTGAAAAGAGTCAGCCGGAACAAGATTTTCAGGAATGGCTTTTAAAAGAAAGTGAACTTCATCCTCATTGCTAGGAGAGGAGTTTGAAGGAGATGTGTGTAGAAATTGACAGCTTCAGCCTTTATAATTTCAGGATCTTTGGTGGAAGAACCATTACTTCTAGTAATTTCAGAGATTCTGCTATGTTCCTGATGGCTGAGAGTGGTTAAGTGAAAGAATTTTGTGTTTCTATCCCCCTCCTTAAGCCAACTGGCCCGAGATTTTTGTCTCTAAAGTGACTCTTCTCTAGCACAGATAGTATGGAAGTCAGAAAGAAGGATCTTTTTAGATTTGTAATCCTCCACATTCATGCCATGTAGCGCCACTTTCTGCTCAAGACTCTCAAAGAATTCATGCCATGAAGTTCTTTCTTTTGAACGAGAACATTCTCAAAGAATTTTTTATTCCAGATTTTAACTTTCTTCTTAACATTCTTGAGCTTTTGAAGCAGTTGAAACTGTGAAGAACCAGTACCATTCCAAACCCACCATTCTTTCATTCTTTCAAAAATATCTTTGTGATCAGACCACATTTTCTGGAATTTAAAAGAAGCCTGATTTGTCCTAGTATTGGAGAGAAGGTTAAGAACAATGGGGTTGTGATCTGAGCCAATTCTGGGAAGAGAAGTAAGGTGAAATTCTTGGTTAGCTATCCAGTCAGTCGAAATGAGAGCTCGATCTAGCATGACTTGAATAAGTTCTAAACCAATTATTCTATTAGTCCATGTGAATGGATTACCTTTTAGCTCAAGATCCATCAGATTAGAGTTGGAGATAAAAGTGGCCAGATCTTCCATACCTGAAGTCAGAGCTTCCTTACCACCCTTTTTTTTCAACGGAGTTAGAGGAGTGTTGAAGTCTCCAATGACCATCCAATTAGCATCATAATAACTAGTTTTGAATTCAAGAAGATCCTGCCAAAGCTTTCTTCTTCCAGTGACCGTGTTCGGAGCATAAATGATGCTAGCAATCCAAACAGTCCCACTATTTAGAGAGCAGAATTTAACAGTAAGGTGATTTGAGGAAGAGAAAATATTTATACCAGACAGGAATTTTGGATCCCAGAAGACAGCAATACCACCCGAAGCACCTTGAGAATCCACACTTAGATGATCACTCTTTTTCCAGAATTTAATCTTGCATTTAGCCAACGTTTCCTGGTTCATCTTGGTTTCTTGTACAACAATGATGTTGGGGTTGCAAGAATTTCCGAGGTCTTTGATAATTCTTTGTTTAGAATCCCCATTCAACCCTTTGATATTCCAAGAGGTGATCTTCATTTAGAACTTTTTTTAGAGTGGTTGGTCAGATGGTCCAATTTAGATTGGACACCATCCGCAATATCTTTTTCCGTTGCTCTCCTCCTTAGATGGGATTTCGGGGGCCTTCCTTTTCTTGGAGAAGTGCCATAGTCCACATAGTTCTTAGCTTTGGATCTAGTCAGTCTGGACGTAGTGGCTGACTAATTCTCCAGCAGTTTTTTCCTTTCATGATATAGAACATCAGGGACTTCTTCAAACCCCTCCATTCTATGGCCAGTGATGATTATAGGTGTAGTATTAGTCTGTTTTAAAAGATCCGGTTTGGTAGGAGTGATTTCCCCTTCTTCCAGAGCATCAACAGATAAAGGCTGAACAATAGCTGCATAAAGCAGATTCAGATGTTGGTCCAAGACTGCACAAAAAATCTTCTGTTGCTGAGAGGGAGAATGATAGTTACAGACCGCTTCTTGATAAGAGTTCTCAAGATCAAGGCAAAGTGTCATGTCCTCCTTTCAAAGCTCTTCAAGAGTTAATAATTTAGAATCATTTGGGTGATCCTTCGGAAGATTATGCTAGGATTGACTAGAGCTGTGATGAGCATCTAAGCCAAAGTCCTTTATATAATGGGAAAGAAGATCTATTTGATACCTTTTTTCCTCTTCCATTCTCAAAAGGAGGTCCTCTTCCCAGCTCGAAAAATCATCAAGAAGGGTGTTTTCCATAACAGGTCTCTTCTGCAAGGAATCTGCCACTGGTGTAGAGGAGTTCACATCATTGTTGACCTTTTTTTCGGGTCTTTCAGAGAGTCGGGCCTGACGATCTGTTTAGGGCGCCAAATAAAATTTAAAGCTTTTTTCTTTTTTTTTTGGATCACAAATCCCTTTTTCTCCTTAATGACAGGTTTCAGAGGAGCTGGATCACTGATGCCTTAAGCGGAGTTCAAGACAGGAGGATCAGAAACAAACACAGGAGTATCAGAGGTCTTTGCAGTATCCTTCTGATTTGAGTGACATCTATTTGAGAAGTGTCCCAGCTTGTTGAAAAATTTACATCTTAAGTTGAAGGCTTCATACTCAATCTTTTGACGCCAGGGTCCAAACTTCGAGTGCAAGGTAAGATAGTCAGGAAGTTGTTGATTCAGATCACTCGTTATGCAGAACCGAGCATAAATGAATCTAGATTTATTTCTGGTAGTATCATCCAAACCCAGAGGAGATCTAATAGATCTGGCAATATTTAGAAGGGTTTCATTATCCCAAAAGTAAAGAGGCAAGCTAGGTAACCTACACCAGATTGGAATGGTGTTTATATTTTCTTTGTAAGGATTAAAACCGGGGTTCCAACGCTTGAGGAAGAGGCCCATATTACCAAGACACCAAGGTCCTCCTAGGAGAACCGAATCTAAATCCTCTGCCAGGATAAATCGGATAAGGAAAAAACCCTCAGGAAGGGTAGAAAAAGAAATGTCGCCTTTAGGTTTCCATCTACGAATAGCCCATTTCCTTATTTCATCGATGTTAGGGCGTTTTCCAAGGAATTTACCAACTAAGGAGAGATTCGTACTTACCAGAGCATGATGGATGCAGCCTTCAGGTAAATGCAGGTGTGTTTCCCCATATTTGACCTCGTGATGGAAAAGAGGAGTGGACCCCATGATGTTGTTAGGACTACTGGATCCTGCTTGAGATCCTTGCGGTTTCTTAAGAATATCCACCCAGGACAAGACCTTTTTCTACTCAGATGGGCCCTTCTCTGAAAGGTTGTCAGCATCTGCTTTAGAGAGTGGGTGGGTGAGTGCACCAAGTTGGGGGACAATTAAGTGGACATCAAATCCTAAATTTTACATTAAAAACAGCAAAACATCAAATTTAGTCTTCCGCGGACTTGAACCATGCCGAAAAGTAAAAAATATGTCATAAAAATGGTACCCATTACGTAGGGGAGACTATTAGCTTTGTAGAAATACTGATTTTAAAGTGAATAGAATAGGATAAATATCATTTTATAATTTTTTACTAATCGTAGGTCTTTAAGACACTTTTTCCTGTGAATGTTTATGTCTACGTTTAAGACTAGCAAAATTTGTTTCACTTATCAGAATGTGATAAAACTTATACCATCCCAACCGTGGTGAAATTATATACATGTTAAAAAAAATTTATTTGATTTCAATATTTTTTGATGAAGTTTATGGCGGGCAAACGGAAAGTGCTTTGTTTTCTTTATGTTTTCATACCACTTTCATGGAAAAAATCATAAAAAATAAAATATTACTCGAAAAAATACAAAATAAAATCCATCCCAAGATAGATAGTGGCATATAACTTCTCACCAAAGGAAAAAAATATATATCCATTTTTTTTCATCCAAATTGTGGGAAAACGGACTATAATCTTATCGGCGTTTTTAAAAAAAATACCAAGTCATTGAATTTTGAATGTTTAATATAGCTAATCTTGTCAATTTTTTACAAAAATTAGTATTTTAGAAACTAGATTTTGGATTATATGATTCATATTAATATAATTTTGTCTAATTTTGAGTGTATGTATTGCTAATAATCCCTACAAGTTGATATTATGTTGTTATTTGCAATATGATGTCCACGGATGACCCTATATTTGTCCATCAACTTCCTGCACTTACCCGGGTTCTTAACAGCGTTTAAACCGCGATGGTGCAGGATTTCTGTAGCGAGAGAAGCAGAAACCGCATCCATGAAACCCTCGCCATTTATGTGTTTAATATTATTTACTATATTCTAACCTTATTTCATCTTCATAAAAACTAATAAATCGTGATTAAATTAAACCCTAATATTTTATTACATTTTGGTGAATATGTCAGAGATTGAAGTGTTCATTTTCCAAGTTCTATAACAACACAACATGAGATTTATTTTAGAGTGTGGGACTTATAACTTCAAGTAAAAATGTAAAGAGAAAAAATATCATCTACTTATACCCTTAACACTATCACTACCTACCTAATATAAACATTTCCGAGAAAAGGGAAGAGGAAATAATATAAAAGAAATTTGATGTTCTAAGAGATAAATAGAGATCTTCCTTATAATCTATGTTTGTAAATAATATAGTAAATTAGAAAAATTCAAGTATATTCCACAAAAACATCATAAATTCACATTAGGTAAGAATAATATGCAAGAGATTAATGAGATAAGAGAAAAGAGTAAGGTAAATGTAGGCCACAATAACTTAACTATTTATCAAATATAAACAACTATATTAGACTATAAAATAGGCCCTAGATGAATTAAATTCATCAATATAGAGGATAAAACATAATTAAAAGAAGATAATTAAAGTTATTTCTAGAGAGAAGAGAATAAATGACTAATATAATCCAACCCTTAGAACATTACAAACTCTAATTTTTTTAAAATAAAATGGAGGTAAAATATTTGAAAGATTTGTCAGAGGAGTCATGAAGGAAGAATGTAAAGTCATCCCTTGCTGCAAAAAATGCAACTTTTAAAATGATAAAAAAATATATAATATTTTAAGAACAATTTGATATCTTCTATCTAAATAGATAACGTGAAGGGAAAACAACCATATAAAGTAGCTATAAACATATTTTCATGATTATTTAAGGTCCATATTTTTGTCCTACCTGTATTGTATTTGGTTGAACATTAAGTTCTGAAACTAACCTAGGAAGGATGATAAGCTCCATGGCTATCATAGTTTCTTGCAACTCATAGGTATCTCGATAAATTAATATAGATAGATAGTGATTGGAAAGAGTGATAACTGGTATGAATAAGTGAAGGGATAGATCCTAACACATATAACCATACAAGCTATTTTATGAGGCTATAGGGGATCTGAGCATGTATTTAGATAGGTTAAATAATTTAGAGTTGTGTGGATTCACATTAAAAATACAAATAAAATATTTAAGTGCAGAAAATTAAAACATTTGATAGTTAGAGATAAGTACCAAAGAAAAAACATAGTGTTTTGTGGTAAGGAGAGAACATTCCAAGTGTTGACAAGTGGTGTGGCTTTTCATTATAGTACACAACCTAGGAAGACCTTCATAGCTGGGGATAATATTTTGTAGTATTGAAATTTTTTCCATCTTAGAAAATGCCTCATGAAATTTGACAATACTTCATACCATTACATATGATGGAAACATGATCCAAGGAAATAAGGAAAAGTATTTGAGGAAAATTGTTAAATAGAGAAAGACATATGTAGGGATGATGTTTTAACATTATAAAATGAGTCTTAATGGTTCAAAACATTATGTTTCTTAGGGCTTAGTGTGGGTAGAGGAGATAATTATTTTTAATGATGCATGGTATACAAGATACTATGGGTGTGCAATACATTAGGAATGATTTCTCTATAAGTTGGGGGAGTGGATGGTAGTATGTAGAGTGATATATACATTTATAAAATGGTTCATGTGTTAGGAAATACATCATAGTCCATTGTATAAAAAAATTCCTTGAATATTAAAAATATCTAAATGTAAATAAGTTTGGCCTAATGAGAGAATAAAGTTAAAAAATGGGAGCGGGCATATTTTAGCCAAAATTTATGGAAACTCATGGGAAACTTGCTAAGCAAAGAACCAATAAAATATAACATCGTTTACATGAAGTATTACTAAATAAATTATAATATTTAAGAGTATTAAAAATTTTAAAACAAAAAGTAATGAAAAATGCATAAGGGAAGGAAAAATTGAAGAAGTGGGAAATGTATAACAAAAAAAAGAAAAAATAAAGAGAACTAGAATAATATTTACATGGTGAGGTGAGGGAAATCATATCTATTTCATTTAAGGAACATATAATTAACTAGTATTGGAAGATGATCCCCATTGATATTTAGAATCTTTTCATCATTATTTTATTTACACTGAGTGATTTGTTCAGATACACTATAGAGGGTGTCAAACTTGGAATTCCTTCTAGGTTTGGATCAACTGGCATCCTGATTAATCACTAGGTCACTATTGTAACCAACACGAGTTTTTTTTACAAAATGGGGAAATAATTAAAAATTTAAAAATGTATATTAATTAATTATTTCCTAAGAAAACCATATTATAATCACATTCTTTATGTTTTATAGAATAAATTTCATTTGTAAAATATATTTCGAATGTATGTTTGAGTGTTTTGAATATGTGTAACGGATGTATGAAGACATCATAAAAGAAAGTGCAAATAAAGGAAATAATTATGGATTTATAAGATAACTAGACTTTAATTTTCATTTCATTCATTTGACATTCCAACTCCTTTAATTTTCACTCGTGCAATGTTTCTAACTACTTTCAATCGTGAAAGGAACTTCCATGTTGGTTTACCTACTTTGGTAATCCTTATATCAAGTTGTGACACTTAGAAATTTTCCATGTATTCCATCTTTAAATTACCCTTAAAGTAATCAACGCTACTAAAGATGGTGTTGAAGGATCATATGTTCTGAATAAAGGAAAAGAGGTAGTTTTTTGTGCTTTCAAAAATGAAAGATAAACTGAGGGTAAGGGTAGTGAAAAATCTAAAAGTAATCTATGTAGATCCTTGAAACTTAAATTAATCTCATACTTTGGATACCTTTAGAGAAAATAATGTAGTTAAAAATATGGTTTATTATACTCCTAACCAAGCTACCTCATCATGTCCTAGATAGGTTTGCATTAGTAGAATTTTATGAACAATTTGAATAAGGATTTTTGGGTGGTGTAAAAGGAGTACATAGAAACCTTACCAAAACATCCCATTATTATTTAAAAACAATTATTTTCCAACCTATTCCATGAAATAAATGTTTTGTCAATTCCACAAGGTATTTGAATTCCTAAAAAAACTTTATTTTAGAAATTGGGACCCATATGGAAATGTGGAGAAACATGTCAAAAGCATTTGGAAAAAATGTTTAATAGTATGTTCATTAATCAACCCTCGATGATGATGTATTACTCAATCCCCAAATTTTATTAGAATTTATTGATAATCTATGAAGGGAAAGGATGATTCAGACTCAAGAAGGTTCATATTTACAAGATTCATCATCAGAAATGGATGAATACCGTATGAATTTACCCTAAGGTTATTCAAGAGATATTATCCTTCAAGTTATTGCAACACAAAAAATAAGGGACAAATTAATTAAAAGGGTGATTCCTCCTCCTGATTTTAATTTTTCTTAATCCATCTATATTACTTTGTCTCAAGTTTTAATGGTCTATAGTAATCCTACTTATATTATTATTATTTCCATTGTTAGGGATCCTATTCCAAAAAACAAAATTCTAATCCAATTGTTTCAACAACCCTAACAAGTGTTCCTATGGATTTCATGCAAGTCAAACTAGAAATTCAGGTTCTTGGTGATAATGTTAATTCTTATAATGTTTCATTTTGTGCCTCTTATACCCTTATTCTCAATCATCATACATTTTCATCTATTTGCAATTCCATTTCATTTCCCATTCAACCATCCGCATATTTCTTATTTAAAACAACTTATTTACCCATTATTTCAAATATTCCTCTTCCACCTACAACTCTCACCACCTTCATCACAACCACTACTCTTGTACAATAATTGGATATAGTATAAGACATATATTAAATTAAAACATTGTATATTATGGAATTAATCAGCTCTAGGAAGTTAGATTGGTCCACTCCCATTCCACCTCCATTATCCATGGGTGTATCTTTTTTGTTTGGCCTCAACTATCTAATTTAAACTACGATTCCATATTTAAATTGTAATAAAATCATAGATATTATATTTCCATCCAATCATTAACCTTATAATAATTCCATATAAGGGCCACTAAATTAGCTTGAACTCTTCACTTCTAAATTTTCTTAGGGGATTTAACCTATTAATTTGAAATAATAAGATATATTTTCCTTTATATACAACCATAAGAGGTAGGACCACAAAAGTACATGAAAATTCCTTTAAATATTCTCTTAAAAACCTAGATGTAGAATCAAGGATGTCACCTAAAGTTTGTTTCCCTTTTTACTTTAAGACACAACTTATGATTGGTTTTTTAATCTCCCTAAAAATTCGATCACTTATTGGAATATATTTTCAAAATTCTTTTTGTTCAATTTGGAAAATTCGTTGATCATAGAATTCTATAATGATACTTTTATAGCGTGAAGAGAGAACCAAAAGATAAAATTTAATAATTCACATTCCATATTCAAAAAAATTTATAGTAGATTTGATGCAACCTATAATCCAAATGTTACATTAACTTAGAGATATATAAAAATGATTTATATCCAACGTTAACTATTTTCCTTAGGATAAATTTTACTATAGCTAGCCTACCTTTAGCATATGATAAAGTTATTAATATTAATTTAATCTTAGAATTAATATGAATATAAATGTTCCATTATTTAATCTATTTCCACCCATAAATTTTATCCTACTATAAGAAGTTCCTTCTAAGAAACATTTAGGTTTACTTCATCATCATCCTACTGGATTTATGCAAAACACCAAAATTGATCTATCTCCCAAAATTTCAACTCTATTGCCTCCAACCATTAATTTTCCAATAAAAAATCCTCAAGATGCCTCTGATAGTGAGCTAGAATATGTGCAAAGAATAATCCAAAAACTTACCAATGATTTCATTGATTTATAAAGATAGGTTGGATGTTACAATTTAAATAACACCAATATTAATTTGAATTACTTATGGTTTAATAATTTTAGTTAAACATCAAAAAATAAACAAGTATAAATCAACATATTTGACATCGGTCTTCTAAATTGGTACAAACTGAATAATATTGTTCAACATGGTCATTTGAATTGTTTAGAATTTTATTACTATTTGACATTCATTCAAGATAAAATGAGTATCCAAATTGTTTCCTTTAAGAATTTTAATATATCCAATTCATCCACTTCCTAAAATCATCCTAATGTAATTACCATAATGAATTTTGAGACTTTCTCTTTTCTTAAACAAGAATATAATGAACTAAATAAATAAATAGATGAACTGCATACATTTTAAGAGTTCTAGAGAGATAACTATCCTTTAAGAATTAGGAAGAAAAAAACTTGACCACATCCACACATAATAATCTTGACACATTTTTAGAGTATATAAATGATAATAATTCACTTCCTCTTAGAGGAAAGGTACAACAAAAATCTATTATTATTATTAACCGATATTATCTATAAAACATTATACAGTATGGTGGAGGATATGACTAAGATAAAATAAAATATTACTTTATATGAGTGAGAATAAATCATCAAGAAAATGGATCTATTATTGAATTATATTACTTCTAAACCAACCCAACCCAATCAAAAGGAAGACTAGACTATTGTGATCATACATAAGACCAAAAGACAAGCACCACAATTTCTATTGATAATTAATTTTTTGAAAGAATTTACATATTTATTTAATTGATTCAATACCATCAACTAATGTAATGCCATTAAAAATTATAATAATCTTAGTATAACTCTTGAAAATTTAGAACATGTGATACAACTTGATAATACTAAATTTTGTGTCACTAAGGAACTCCTAAATATTCATATCTAGCTTGCATCAGAACCTAGGGTTTAATAATTTATTGATATTAAAGTGGTGGTAATTTTTATATATTTATTGTATGCTACTGATTAGGAATTGGTCAAGATAATTGATTGCTTACATATCAACAAATTTTTCACACATGTGGGTTCCAAGGAAATAAATTCCCAATTAGATTCACATGTATAGGAAATCAAATATTAAATACACCATGATATAATACAATGCTACAAATGAAAAATTGATGTATATTTCTATAAGCATTGGTATTTACACATTGAACACAAAATTAAAGGACGATGTTAAACCTAGAGGACTATGGAACATATATTTTTATGGAGCCTATTCTAATAAGGAGGTAGTTTTGGGGTTATCTTCATTTAACCACAAGGAAAAAAATACATTAGTAATTACATTATTCAATTTCCTTACACAAACAATATGGAGGACTATAAGGCATTAGTTTTGGGATTAAAATTTTCTCTATAATATGGTGTAAATCATTTACAAGAAATTAGATATTTAGAACTGAGTGTAAACCAAGTTAGAAGTAAATATTAGTGTAAGATCTATTTTCTCAGGAAGTTTGAATTTAAAATTTGGGAATTGGTAGATTATTTTGTTTCTTTTAATATAACATTCATCCCTAGAGAAAATAACCATCTAAAAAACATATTAGTAGTTTTAATAACTAACTTCTCGCCATTAATACCTTTAGAGTTGCAAACAACTTCTATTGAATGTTTTCCCTATCCATATGTTCTAGATAATATAGATAAATTTCAAGTGTTTGATGATGAACAAAATATCATTTAGTTTATGAGTTTTGTTGGAGTTTTTGAATATTTTGTTATCAATGATATATATCTTTATCATTAAATAAAATGTGTTGATGAGGACATAATCATGAAGTTGAAAGATAATAGAATCCACAAAAGACTAGTAGACCTAGAATTACTTTTTATTTTGGCAGTCCATGATAAGAGGTTAAATAATCAAAAACCCTAAAAAAATTTAAATGGAAATGAATTTGGTATCTACATAAGATGCACAATATGTCAACGTAGGTGTAAATTACTAAAAAGGAGAAGGGTGAGTTGGAGGCTTTAACTATAAATTATGAGGAAATTATTGATTTTTACTATGACCAACTCAATATTTATGATCCACGTGTCATTAAAAATAGTATCCCATTAAAAATTGGTCATAATCCTTTTAGATGGAGGTAGCATTTGGTGGATAAAATTTTGGAGCCTTTGATTCAAAAACAAATTCAAAAGTTACTTACAACATACATTATCTTCCTAGTAAGGAATTCCAATTGAATTTCCAACCTTGTCCCAGTATGCAAGAAGAATGGATAAATTAGGATGCGTGTTTTTTTAGAAATCTAAAAAACTAATTAGAGAAAGACTATTATCCTATCATTTCTCTAGATGAGATAATCTAGATAGTTAGTAGATTAGAAAAGATGGCAATCTTGGACAACATTTACAAATAAAATAATGTTCTATTTAAAAGATATATAAAATTAAAGAATTTATTTAAAACTAAATTGGGAACCTTTTCTTATAAACAAATTTCATTCTGAATTATAAATGTAGGCGCTACTTTCTAGCCATGGATTTTTTTTTTAGGGATTGGTTGGTAAATACATTTTCATTTATATGCATGATTTTACAATATATTCAAAGAACATAAATCAACACATCCACTATTTGGAGAATATATTATAAATATGTAGGTGTTATTACATCTCCTTAAATTCAAATAAAAGTGTGTCTTAGTTGTATAAGGAAAAATTTTGCGACACATGATCATTAAACAGGAATTTCCATTGACCCAATTATATCAAAAACCATTTTGAAGATTCCAATGCTAAAAAATAACAAAGAAATAAAATTATTATTTGGGAAATTATATTCTATGAAGGAGTTTATTTCTAGTTTTTCAACAATAATTAAGCCATTGAATGCCATTATTAAGTGAGATATATAATCAGAATGTTCAACAAAAGCTACTAAAAACTTTCATGTAGTTAAAGAAGCTATCATGAGTTTCTCTATTGTGATTAGTCCTAGTTTTAATAAGGATTTTAGCTTTATTATTTTTCATTTGATCATACCATTACAACCATATTAAATAAAAAGGGCAAATATTATGAGAACCCCATTTATTTCATGAACAATAATATAAAGAATGTAAGAATTACTTACCCTAAATTGGAAAATAAAGCATACAGACTATTGAAGGTAGTGAAAAGGTTTAGACATTATATATTGATGATAAGGGTGCATGAAATTATGCCTTATATAGTAATATAAATTATTCTTAGAAAGAATAATCTTGGTTAAATAAGGGGCAAATGGATAAATTAACTACAATAATGTAATTTTAAGATTAAGCCTACAAAAATCGTGAGAGGTAAGGGTATGATCTATTTAATAAAAAAATATTCACAAGTATAATATTCATGCATATTGATCAGTCCATTATGTAAGGTGAGGAATGGTAAACCCATATAATATACTTATTAATTTATAGGAAATACCTTGAATTATTAAAAAAAGAACAAATAATATATCTTATCTTTAAGTTTTAAATTATATCTCAAGAAAGGTGTGCTATACATGAAAAATTACAAGGGCATATACCTTAGGTGTGTTTCCAAGCAATAAGGTAATGAATATTGAGAAACGTTCATGAGAAGTTTGGGGGAGGACACTAGTCTTTGAATACTTGTCAAAATATGAGGGAATGATACCAATGGCCAATGGTTTTCAAACATGTTCATAATAATTTGAGAAATTTCCATGAGTGATAGACATTTTCTTATAGGGGATGACATGCATCTCATCCTCTTCAACCTATAATATAAGGGATACCTTTTGCACAATATGCACTAGAATTTTTTGGTGTAATGAATCATAAATCAACTCAAGGGAATTTTTTTTTTATAACTAGTATAGACTATTATACTAGCTGGAATAAGTTTTCAACCATAAATTATAACACTACTAAATAAGTGTGAAGGTTCCTTCAATAAAATGCAATCACTAGATTTGGAACTCATTTTTCCTTGGTATATGATAATGGACCTAATTTTAAATCAAAAAAATTAATAGAGTGGGCTTATAATAATAAGAATATGCTTAAATTCTCATTATATCATTATCTAAAAGGAAAAATATTAGATGAGTCAACAAACAAGAACCTTAAAGATGAAATCAAGAAGTCTATTGTACATAGACCAAGGGATATGTATGTTATTATAAAGCATGCATTATGGGTAGATAGGAATAGGAAACAATATTATCTTAAGGCATCACCCTTTCTTCATATTTATGGTTAGAAATTAGTTTTCACAATTACCAGAAGATCCCACAATTTATGCATGAGTAAACTGGTAAGGAATGTTTGGTTCACTCTATGTTTTTGTATATTCTATAGATGGGAGATGCAATGGAACAAACACTATATAATTTAAGAAAATAAAAATATACAATAAAGAGATGGTTTGACAAGATATGAAAGGTAAATGTATTCAAAAGTTATGATATAGTCCTACTATGGGATAAATCTCATGAAAATAAAGGAAAACACTCAAAATTAGATCCTTTATGGATTTGGATATATAATATAGTATATATATTGGAAAATAATACTTTCAGACTTAATGATCTCTAAGGAAACGAGTTGTCTCGTTTAGTTAATGGTAAACCCTTGAACCATTACTTTGCTGATGTACCATTAGCCCATACAACCAACTAAATATTAGTTTAGAGGTGGGTGTAGAGTAGGACTAGGTTAGCAGTGGTTTAGACTACTTTTATTACATTATTAGTTTTGTTCTTAGATTATATTTTCTATTTTTGGTAAGTCTTTATGAGACAATTTTTCTATATTTGTGATAGTCTCTAATTTAACAAACTTAGAAAGTTTAAAAATACTTAATCATTAATTTATTTTTCCACATAATATTTAAATTCTAGCTAAGAATTATTCTTAAGTTTTAATAGAATTTAAAAGGAGGATTGGTCATGCTAATATTTATTAACATTGAAGTCTATGTGGATTATGGGCTCATCTTAAGACTAGAATTTGTTTCAGGATTGTTATGTGAACATAGTGAGGTCTTCTACATAAAAGAAGATCATAAAAACACATTAAAATTTATTCATCAAACACTTATTTGATTTATAATGGAAATTTTATAAAGATTCATTTGAGTGTTAGTTATTTTTTTAAGAATAAGGAAATATTAGTTCTTTACCCTTTGTTCAATAAAAATATTTACAAGAGAAGGATATATGAAATTGTGCTAGAAAAGGAATATCAAAATATATTTTAAGAAAGAAAAAAAAGAAGAGCTTTTAAAATTATTAATAGCAAAATATTTTTCCTTCAAGGGTAGTTAAGGTAACTCTACTAGGGCTATGTACTCCTAACTAGAAATGGAGCAATAATTAGAGTGGATCCAAAGGTATCTCTGTCAAGGTGATATATGCATGGTTGGAAAAGGAGGACCATTTGTTTTGTTTTAAAATTACATTTAAATGTGTTTGTTTCATTTTGATCATAGTATTTAAAATAAGGTTTGGATTAAAAATAACACACGCATACTTATGATCCTTGAAATTGAATCTGGCTTAGTATTTTAATAATGATACTAATATTTTTTTTTCTTTAGTTGAGTATTAGCAACCTTATCTTTAATTCTTTGTCTAATTTATTCTAATTAACCATAGATTCTAAGCTCTAAAAATTTATTAAGTGTTTTCCTGACATGAGTCACAATTTGTAATGACCAAAACATCAAGCTATAAATAGAGGCCTCAATTTTAATATCACCCAGATGCACAATCCAATCAAATATATCATGGTAAACATTGAAAAATATTTGCATGGTCTCCCTAAACTAGTTGTGGAAGAAATTAGAGAATAGTGTGTGGTTCTTCTATAGAGAGAAAAACCTCCATCAAGAAACATAACAAATTATGAGAACATTGTGTTAAATAATCTCAACACCAAAAAATATATAATTGTGGTGAAATTTGATAAAGGTAATGTTGTGGTAACGTTAAACACCGATGATTAAGAAAATGAAATAACACCTAAGTTGTGGCAGTTATCACTTACTAACTAGTAATCCTATTAATAATATTATTAAAAACTGTAACAAAATCCATTAAAAATTCTTCCATTTATGATAATATTAAAAAGAAACTCATATCCTATAAATAAATCACCCCTCACATTTATGGGAAACCAAATATTCAAAAATTAGGTGCCCCATGTGTTCTATCATTGATACTATAAATTTTCTCACTTACAATCTTGTTTCCTTCCTTTCTAAAAAACTTAAAAACCTCATTGGTATTTCTTCCTATTATATTAAATACTCTCACACATTTATTGAATTCATTAAGAATAAAAATGTGAACAAGTTTGGTTCAATTATTAGCTTTGATGTTATGTCACTCTTTACTAAAATTCTAATAAATGAATCAATCTCTATCATTGGAAAAATCACTTATGAGGAAACCACTAAGTTGGTTGATATTTTTCTAAAATCTCAATTCTTTAGCTTTAATGGTGAAATTTATGATAAAAATGAGGCAATTGTCATGGGATCTCCACTCTCACCAATTATTAAAAACCTCTCTATGGAGGATTTCAAAAAAATGGCATTAGCAACATATGCATTAAAACCACAATGGTGAAAAAGGTTTGTGGATGAAACTAATGTATACTTGCATCATTGAAAAGACACAATCAGGGAATTCCTTCTACACATTAACAACATGTCTCCTCATCTCCAATTCACTACATGGAATCTGAAATCATAGACTCTATTCCATTCCTTGATGTTCTCATTAGAAGGAAAACCAATGGATTTCTTTCCCATTAAGTGTATAGAAAGAAAAACACACAAATATTTATCTTAGATCTGACTCTCATCATCATCCCTCTCAAAAATAAGGTTTCATAAATACTCTTGTTACAAGAGAACTAGAATAATTGACTCGGACCATGTGGAAGATGAAATCTCATATCTCACCAAATTCTTTAATAAAAATGGTTATAACAACAAACAAATAAATTTGGATTTATCCAAAGCCAATAATAATCATAACTCACTAACCAATAAAACTCAAGATATTGAAAATGATAATAAATGTAAATCTTATATACCCTACATAAAAGGCACTACTAACAGGATTGCTAAAATTATAAATAAAAAATGCATCGATATTTCCTTTCTTCCATCCTATACTCTCTCTAATAATCTCATATCTATGAAAGATAAACTAAATCCTAAACTCAACAATGGGGTGTACATGATTAAATGTGCTTGCGAGAAACCCTATATTGGAAAAACATGTAGATCTATCGACATAATAATTAATTAAGATAGGAAATACATTCAATTTAACAAGGTTAAAAAATATGCATTAGTTAATAACTCACTTGCTACTAAACCCCATTTGCATGGATGATATTAAGGTATTAAACTCGGAGGACCACTGTGTTAAAAGAAACTTGAGAGAGGCTATAGAAATTATGCAACATGAAAACAACCTCAATAGATATAGTGGATGGTTTACCAGTAATTCCTTGAAGCCACTAATCTACAACCTCGATAGCTAATTTATAACTTAATGACATTTATCAATTATTATAAATATTTTTATCTTTAATCCTCAATTATTTGCCTAATCAATATCTTAAGCAAGTTTTCTCGTAACTATAAGTAAATAAGGAAAATTAATTAAATTAACCTAATTAAATTCATTATACTAAAATAAAATCTTAACATTAAAATAAATATTAAATCAAATTGAAAATCTTTAATTTATACACTACCATAGTAAAATAAAATAAAATAAATTGTTACCTTAATGGCTGACCCCTACACTTCTTATTGGTATATTGATGTGTGTGTGTGTGTGTGTGTGTGTATTATAATCAATTATCTTATTCATATCTCATCCCTTATGGTGGGTCTAGAAGTCATACCCAAATTTTGGATCAAAATTTGAATACACGATGAAATCCATATATACTTCAAAAATGACTACCTGTGGAAATATCAAGAATCTATTGACCAACAAGCCACTATTTTTTATTTATAAATTGGATATCTACTAAATAATTTAAAATTTCTTGTTGATTGGTTTTTCTCTGGAAACCATAGTTTGATCACATAATTTTTTCTATAATATTTTTCATATGTAGAAGAGATTGCATGGGTATTTTTGTGTGGTTCCAGTGTGTATAATGGATTTATGAAAACATCATTAAAAAAGTAGAAAAAAATATAGAGTTATATGTGAACTAAACTTTAGTAATCATTTATTGAATTTTACATTCCAACTCCTTAAATTTTCACACATGTGAAATTTCAAACTACTGCAATGATTTAAAGGAACTTCCTCTATAGTTTACACAATATTTCCAACCTTCTATATATTTTTAACACTTGGTACATATATATATGTATATATATATATATATATTTAAATGATCCTTAACATAATCAAATACTACTAAGGCAGAGGTTTAAGGTTCAAATGTTGCATACAAAGGACAAGTTATAGTTTTTTATGCTCTTGTCAATGAAAGAGAAATTAGGCTAAGGTGATCAAACAATCCAAAATAAATCTCCGTGAATCCTTGAAAATTATCTTAATCTCTTAATTGAAAAACCTTTGTAGAAAATAATATATTTAAAAATATTGTTTTTGCTCCACTTATATTGGATGATTAATATGTGGCATGATCTTGTAACTCCAAAAAGAACACAAACAAGTAAATATATTGAATTTTATAAAACCCTCCAAAATAATATGTATAGAGATTATTCTAAGTGGAAGCATCTCAAAGCATCACATAAAGGATATGTAAATATAAAGTACTTAATGTGTTTGAATTCCCCCTACCCCAATATGTTATGAGATTGAACTATGTGTTGATATATCATGTTCTTAAAGATAAAGGTATTAAGAATAACACATTTATATGTCACAATTATTAAATATTGAAGATGTTACAAATATTTGAAAATTTTTCTGAGATGGGCAAGAATTGTGAATAGGTTGGCGGGAAAGGCAAACAGGACGAGGAGGATGAGGGTGTGAATAGTGATGGGTGGTAAACTGACAGTAGGAAGATCCCTTCGAGAGAGAAGTCAGATGATCTGGATCAGTCTTTGAGGGAGAAAGGTATGTGTGAGAATTTATCGATGGGTGGGAGTCATGTGGAAAATGGGTCCCCTAAATCGTATGTGCATATTTTTAAATTTGATGGGGGAAAAAGCTTAGGAATCATTCCTCAACTTAAATAGGATAGAATAGGTAATTTCTTACATATCCCCTATATTATAATAGATCGGAATATGAGAAAAATGGAGAATGCCTTGATAGGTAAACTGGTAGGGAAAAGGCCTAATATTGATTCGATTAGATCTTGGTCTATCTTGAAATTGAAACCCAAGGGGCATATGGATGTCACAACCTTGCCAAATGGCTTCTTCCTGTTTAGCTTCAACAAATCTGAAGACCCTTAAAGGATCCTCAATGAATACCTATGGTTCCTTGGGAAACTTAGCATATTTTTGAGGAAATGGACTCCTAAGTTCAACCCTAATAGAGAGAATATTAATCAGTTTCATGTCTAGGTGAGACTCCCAGGATTACCTTTGGAACTATGGGATGTGGATATTATTAAAGGATTTACAAAAACTCTTGGTACCTTTGTTATTGTGGCTAACGTGACACTTACAAATAAAGAGTGGTTTGTGGGAGATTTTGTATCTACTCCTTGATGGGTTTGTCCCTACCTAAATCAATCTCTCTACGGTCGAGATTGGGAAGCTGGGAAAAAAATAGAGTTTGAAAATTGCCCTCAAAGATGTGAGAAATGCCATGGCTGGGGGAATGTAAAGCAACAATGCAAGCTTATTGTCTCAAAGGCATATCGGAATAAGTATACCAAGGATCTGGAAAATAGCAAGGAAATTTCTCATATGGTTACTAACACTCCCAAGAATGTTAATCCTAATAAAGGTATTAAAATAACATAAAACAATGGAGATGGATCTAATGTGAAAAAATCCCAGTCACTCAAGATTTTAGATGAAGAGGGATTCATAGAAGTAAGGAATAAGAATATCTAGTGGAAATATTTGCCAGAAACCCAGTTCCAGAAGGCTAAGCTCCACATTCAAGCTGAAAAAGTTTTATCCTAAAACAAACTGGATAATCTTCTTAAGGAAGTTGCCAAGGAAAATATCCAATTAAAATCTATGGATGGAAGAAACATCAATGAATCCATATAAACATTTTCTAATATTTTTTGCTATGGGAAGACAAATCCAGGATGGTATAGTCACTATTTAGGAGACCCTTCATTCGGTTAAGAAGAATAAGAAGGAAGCCATGTTTATTAAACTTGATATGGAAAAATCCTATGATAAAGTCTCTTGGCCCTTCATTTCAAAGGTTTTTACTAGGTTTTTCTTTGGTGAAGACTTCAAGATGTTGATTCTTTCATGTATTTCCACAGCTAATTTTTCGGTCATGATTAATGGGACCCCTTGTGGAATTTTTAATAGCATGAGTGGATTAAGACAAGGTGATCATTTTTCTCCCTTTATTTTATTATTATGGTCAAGAACCTTAGTAGAGATCTAAATAAATTTTCCTTGGATGGTAGGATCAGAGGTGTTTCTCCTGTTGTTAACTATAACAGGGTTACTCACCAACATTTTGTTGATGAAACTATGTTGGTTGGTGTAGCTTCTATCTCGGAGGCTATGAAATTCAAACAGTTAATGGGTGATTATGAGGAGGTGTCAAAACAATTGATCAATTATAGGAAAATCTCAGTTTTCTTTATCAACACCCTGGAAAGAAGATGCAATAAAATTGTTGGAATTCTTGGTTGTGTGTCTAAAACCCTCTCAACTAGGTATCTAGGCATGCTTATTAGGGTGGAAAAACCTAAGAATGCTGATTGGTATTTCTTAATTTATAGGTTTTTGTAGAAACTTGAAGGATGGAAAGATTATTTGTCATCTCAAGATGGAAAGGTTGTCCTCCTCAAATGCTTGATTTAGAATCTACCTATTTATATGATGTCTATCTATAGGTTACCCTCCTCGATTGCTAGTAAGTTGGAGAATATTCAAAAAATATTTCTTTGGAGTGGCTCTGAACCCAACGATAGAATTCCTCTAATTGCATGGGAAAAGGTTTGCACCCCCAAAAACTTGGAGGTATTCCTATAAGAGATTGGACCAAAATGAATAAAGAAATATTGACAAAAATGAGCTTGAGGCTGGTCAAGGAAGAGAGTGTATGGACTTCTATTATCAAAGGTAAATATTGGTCAAATATTTCTGCCAATGAATTGTTCTTTTACATCTAGGATTCTAATGGTTCCTCTTATTTTTGGAAATCTATTAACTGGGCTAAACATGTAGTCTCTGAGGGTATAAAATGGATGGTTAGCAATGGGAAAAAGATCAAATTTTTGGAGGAAAAATGGTTAGGGGACCTCCCTCTTAAGATCGTTTACCCCATGGTCTATAGAGATTCTATGACCAAATATGGGACAAAGGTCAGAGATTTTTTCAACTTTGATGAACCCCTAGGACAATGGAAACCCATTGTTCTGGATTATTCTAACAACATTGATATTTCCTCTATTAAAAACAAATTAAGAGGCTTTATTGTTAATAAGGAAAGATTAGAAGAGGATAATATTGACTAGTCTAAGGAGGACAGTGGATTTTTATCGGTCATAAGTTCCAACAAATCCTTCTTTTCTGAGGTGGGGGAAATGGAAAACTTCAATTGGGGTAGTGTTTGGGTCAAAGAGTTAATCCCCAAGAAAAATATGTTTTGGTGGTTGTTTATCCATGATAAGATTATAATTTTCAGCCACCTAAACAAGATAAATTTCCATTTGGTAAACAATTGTGTGTTGTGTGAATCTAAGTGTGAAGACTCCTCACACATTTTTCTCAGTTGCCCCTTTCTAGTCTCGGTTAGGAAGACCATTCTCAATCTTTTTGAATTCAATTGGGTTTTCCCTAACTCCATAAAATTGTTATGGTTCCAATGGTCTAATCCTTTTATGAGCCAAGGGTTAAAATATTTTTGGACCTTTTATATTATTCATTTAGCTTGTGAGATATGGAAGGAGAGAAATAGAATAATATTCAAAGGAAACAAAGATTCTTCCAAGAAATTAGGAGCCCGTTGTGTTAAGACCATTATGGATTATTTCTCTAATCTAAACCCTCAAAAGAAGTATATCATTCATAATGAATCCATATTCTCCTTAAAGTGGGGTTTGGGATCCACACCTACTAGTACCCCTTCTCTAAACCCTAGACTTAAAGGTTGGGTGAAACCTAGGAAGGAGTGTTTTAAGTTAAACTTCGATGGTGCATCCAAAGGAAACCTTGATAGAGCTAGCTATGGTGGGGTTTTCTAGGATTCTGAAGGAATATTTATTCTTGGGTACCATCACAACCTAGGCACTCAAACTAACCATGTTTCTGAAGAAGTAGGGGTTTTTTGGGGTTTGTTTATAGCTCTCTAACACAATTTTTCCAAATTAGAGGTGGAAGGAGACTCTCTGAACATAATTAACAACATAAATGGAAAACGTTCAATCTCTATTCCCATCCATAACTCTATTAAGAGTATTAAGGAAATGTCAAATTTATTTGAATTTATTACCTTCAACCATGTTTATAGGGAGGCTAACTTTGTGGCGGATTGTTTTGCTAATATGGGGATTAATTGTGATGAGTTAACACTTATAAATGAAGTGGAAGCTCTTGATCCCAAGGTGCGAGCACACTTACATAATGACATGAATGGACACATCATAAAATAATGTCAGCTCATGGTGTGTCAAATTTTTCATGGTATTTTGTCATAGGAATAGTGAGAATTTATTTCTAAATAATGTTAAGATCAGGGAGGGGATCTTCTCGTGTGTTTGGAAAGATTTTTTTGCTTCAAGAGCTTGGAGAAATTTAATTTTTGGGCCTGCGTGTAATCCTCTGGCTACCTAGAATTTGGGATTTTTTGTGAACAGTTTTTTGTACAACCAAATGGGTGGTGACCTGGTTAGAACTAAACCTGTTGATCTCGAAGGAGTGATGCTTGAAGCCATGGCTCTGTTTGATAGAAAGGGTTTTACGCCCTTCCTAAAAAAATTCGAAGGTCATTTCAAAAATCTTAGAAAAGATTTCACCAACACCTGGAAGACTAATAAAAAAGGTGTGGTGCTTGAAATGAAGGGGATTAATATAGAGATTACATTGGATTCAGTCACCAAAGTGATGGGTACCTACTGTCATGAGGGAGGTCTATAAACATAAAAATAAGCCTCCGAAGAGCTGAACTTGTTTCTCAAAGGTAATGAAAATATCACTTCCCATTTTTTTTGTTATCTTCGTCTGTCTTTACCTAATCCTTATGTCAAGGTGGCTCTCACCTTTATCCAATTTATCACTCTTGAGGTCCACCACTAATCAAGGGATCATTTTTAAATTTCTCTAAACATCCCTAAATGGTGTTAGTGTAGAATATTTTTTTGATATCTTTCCAATGACTATGAGAACGCGAAAAATAGACATCGGGAGCTCTAGTTATGCCTGGTCAAAGTTCAGTCAGTGGGAAAGTCAACTCTAGTCAAGTGGTTAATATTGGACCAAGGGCACTATGACACATGGAGAAAAGGCGAAGGGAGTCGTTTGTTGGTTTTCGATCTTTGGTCTTCGATGGTCATAAAAATATTGCTCTTCGGAACAAGAGGCTCAACTTTTGTTACGGAGGGGAGCTCGGCCACCATGTGGACTATGGTATTATCACAAATGTGGTGGGTCCACAAGCCACCATTTGGCTTTCCACCATGAATCAAATTAGTTTTATTTTTCTATTGAGAATCGACAAGTGCACTATATGGTCAAGTTACATTTTAGCTCGTCAAGCTATCCACGTGATCGAGCTCTTCATATTGCATGGGGTCGGTATTATCCCATTAATCTCCAACACACCACGTACTGTGATCAAATTTCCAACCACTTATCCCACATAAACCTCTAACCCCGTATCTATTTTCCAAGTCCACGTGGTAAAGGGGATGAAGCAGTGGTAGGGGGCATGTAAAGGCCCATGCATGGAGATCCATGTGAGAAGGAAGGTCGGGGAGGTTAAGCTCAAGTGGTCCTTTGACCACTATTCATGCATGGGAAAGGCTTTAATAAAGCCTAAACATTATCTTCTCCACCAAATGTGAAATATAAACCACTAACCCTGGGCTGCCAAAATGGGATTTTATCCCCTGATTCAAACACTCAACTCAATTTGGGATTTTATCCCTTCCTAAAGCAAATCTGCCACTATGGGAAATAATCCCATTTATTTTGCTATGGGCTATGTTAATATTAGTATTAGATAATATTTGAAACATTATATGAAGGGCCCTATTTTTGTACAAATAGGGAACCCATTTCAGTGTAATGGACACACAACACAATTGAGAAGCTCATTCCTAGTGCTCAGAAAGGTGGAGAGTGAGCCAAAAGGAGAGTTAGTTGTCATGGACATAGTTGTTTGAAGACATAATTTATTTATGCATTATTATTTTAATTTTTATTGACCTATTATTTTTTAGGCAATAGTAAATTTAAATTATTGTGGCTAGGAGTTATTAATACTTCCTAGTCGTCCCATAGCACCACACCAAATTATTTTGAATCCTGTAATATCGACTAGAGTGCCATAGGGTGTTATGAAGCATCTGAAAGGCCGATTGGGAACCATAGGATTCCAAATAGTGGAGCGGGTGCCATCGAGCTTGCCGAATATGCCAAGAAAGCGGAAGTCAGGTGCTATTTTTCACTCTTATCTTCTAAAGGTCTGGTTATTCTTCTAAGTAAGTTCCTAATAGTTTGCATTAGGTTTTCTTGTGAAAGTACTATTGTAACTTACAAGTTTTGACTAGTGGAATGGTTCGATAAGAGCCCAGAGACATAGGCAATTTCTGAAATCTGTAATCAATCATTGTGCAATTGTCTTTATTGTATTACATTAATTTTTAAATTGATTACTGAAAAAGGAGAAAATTATCAGCAAATAATTAAAGCCTATAAGTGTCTAAGATCAGGTTGATAAAAAATTGATTATTTTTGGATCAGCCATAAATGTATTTATGCCTACAACCTGCCTATGCTTAATCATTTCAAACATGGCCAAGATTTTAGCTTCCCCTACTTTCTTTATCATTCCCTACGTGCCTCTATCTCTCAGTTAAAAACCAAAAGGGTCTCTGTCCCACTCCATCAAGGCTTTATTCTTGCCCTTGTTAAAATAGATTCCTTGGATATTGATAAGATTGGACCCCTAATAAAATATCTGGAAGCTTATGCAGATGAATTCAACTCAGACTTGGAGGAAGAAGACTCGAATGAATATTCTAACTCTCAGGACAGTGCCTTAGAATAGGATACAGACTAGGTTGAGATTTTGGCAGCCCAAAAGCTTAGGGAAATGAAATCTAAGCAAAATCCTAGTGTCCCTTTGAACATGAATGGGGATTCTAGTAAAAAGGATCTTCTAACTCATATCAATGTGTAATTGGAACAACAATTTGAGGCTATGGGATACGTTGGACCTGTGAAAGGGGAAAACCATTTGGCTAAAATGGTGGTGGATATTGAGGAACTCAAGGGAGATATTCGTCTCACCAAGAACTCGGTACAATTCTTGTTTAATGAATGGCATAAGATGAAAGCACAAGTTGAGGAAGTGGTTAGCAATGGGTATGGTAGATAAATTGAGGTTTTAAAATCCAACTATGGTTTCATAACCAATGAGTTAGACCATGTTTTTTCCATTCTCCATAGCTACATGGAGTGGAGTGTAGTCACGGTGAAATATACTCTGTAACATCTCCAAATTTTGGGTTAGCTCACTAATTCCTATAGTGTTGTGGATAGTCAGGGCAAGAAAAGAAAGGTGACTCCCGATGATTTTGACTTGGTGTCTTTGGTTGGCAACATAGATGCTCTAGCTAAGGAATGGGCTAAGGTGTTAGAGGGGCTTGAAAAATCCTATAAATGATATAAGGAGGATTGTTTTGTTTTATTTACTATCTTTGTATATTTTTGGCTGTTAGTTTCATCATTGCTATAAGTTCCACTATGTTTTTTTGTTGTTGTTTCACTACTTTTTCTCTTGGGGAGCTCTTATTATTATGAACTAGTATATTATCAGTTTTTTGATGGTATGGTAATGTATTTATCTTCTCTCATGGAGAGATTACTATGTTCAGGGTAGGGTCCCCTCAACCCTTTTTTACCTCTAATCAAAAATATATATATTTGAAAAGCTGATATATCTCATGCCTTTGAGTGAAAATAACTAAAGTTTTAAGTATAAAAGCTATGTGAAAAAAAATCACTTTAAAAAAAATATCTAAGATCAAGAAATTTTTGTAATATCATGTTCACAAACACTTTGAGAAAGATACAAATGGAAATTTACCTTTGACAGGTAAATTTTACAAATGGGAGACACATGTCAACATCTCATGCTTCTGTAAATAAAACATCACAATATATATTTCAAACCCCACAAGATCTGATTATTTGAACTTTCATTAAGTGGAAGCATAGAAAATGAGAAAACAATTAAATAGAAAATAAAAGTGAAATTTAAAGGTTTCTAGCCTTGTAAAACTCCATGCCATGAGATTGATACATATGTAATTTCATTTCAACATTTGTTATGAAAAGAGTCATCAAAGTATATAGTTAAAACAACACAAAAAGGGTGGTGTGTAATTTCTCACACAAACCAGACATTAATGGTGAAGATAATTAATACCATAATCTAAATTATAATATTAATGTTTAAATCTCTCCATTTTCCATTCCATATTATTTGAGTTCTAAATTCTAAAACATTCAAGAAAAGTCACTTATAGAGTGATTATGTGTTGTAGCTATAATCCATAGAACAAAGTTTAACTATATAATGTAGAAGTTTAGTAGTGAAGAGGCTTCTTATATGATAATATATGTCAAAATACCAATACAAAATTATAACCACAATATGAAGGAATTCCACTTGAAGTAGAAGGGAAATATTCAACTATTGGAACACCATAGGCATAGAGACACAATATTTACTAAAATATCAAAGTATAGAAAAACAATACAATGATTTATTTTGGGAGGTAGATAATATTGAAGTAATCTATAAGTGTGGATATATGGAAAGTGATATATCTTGAGGATTTGAAGGAAACTAATATCTTGGGATTACATATAAATGTTACCAAATTGGAAGAGTTTCCTTTTATTGACTTGTTCAATGATGCACTTAGTAAGTGCAAAACAAAGGATAGATTTTTCATCTCTAAGGAAAAAATAGGTAATTTATTTTATTTTTGGAGGAAATTTTAATTACTTATATAAGATTCTAGATCTATATTGTTCTTACAAACAAGCTACAGCTAACAGCGGAATGCTCAAAGTTGATATTTTTGATGAAATAATGGATTGATCAGTTAAATTTGAAAGGGAAAAAAGGAATTAGATAATGGAGTATCCTATTGAAAATTTTAGGAATGGTGTCAATGTATATATGGTCACACTTGATAAAATATATGGTGTGTATAAATATGACCACATATGTAATAATTAGGTTCCTATTTTGGGATAAATATTGGATGGAACCAAAATAAACCTTTCAGACCTCTTGCAGTACAATCTATAGGATACCTGGGCATTTTCCCAACAAGGTTATTGGCTTTTATATATTTTCATGATTTTTATACCTTCTGTGCATATTTAAAATTTAAATATGATGACTTTCTAAATTTTCCACATGGTTTTAATAACCCAATTCGTTTTGTACTTAACAATCTATTTAGAATCGATATTACTTATGTATAATAGATATTTATGATGTTTTATACCCCATAGTGTCAAATCATATTCATGTATAGAGATACCAATAATTTTAGATCTATTAAGAATGTATTTGATGTAAATATGAGGAAATTTATATTATAATAATTTAACTCTAATCAAAATTAAAGTTTACATGAGAGCCCCAACTAAGCTACCTTTTCTCATCCTATATAGGATTGTAAAAATAGAATTTTCTTATCAATTTGAACATATTCAGTGGGTCGTGTAAGAGGAGAGCATATAAACCTTACCAATACATCCCATTCTTAGTTGGAAAAAATATTAATTTCCCACCTATCCTATGAGACAAACGTTTTCTCAACTCCAGGAGGCATTAGATTTTCCTAAAAGAGGATATTTTAGACATGGGACCCAAATGGATAGGTGGTAAAGCATATCAAAGTAATTATGAAAATGTTTCTAGTGTAACATGTTCATCAATCAACCCTTGATAATGATGTCTTTCTCAATACCCAAAGTGTATAAGAAGTTATATCAGTTAGATAGGTCAAGATGGATTTAGAATTAAGTGGGTTAATATTTAAAATATTCATCATTAGAAAGGATTGAATGCTAAAATAGCATATCACTAGCATTAATAAATATATTTCTATAAGGTTTTCCCCAATGTTATTCAAGGGTTAATGACCCTAAACTGCAACATAATTAATAAGGGATAAATCCGTTACAAGGGTAATTCCTCATCCTATTTTTAATATTTATAAAGCTATTCTTGTTACATTGTCTTAATTATTAATGGTCTCTAGTATTCTTAATTCTCTTTGTAGTCTTACTATTTATAATGGTCCCCCTATTCCAACCATTTATTTTTCTAATCCAATTATTTCAATAACCCTAAGAAGGTTTCTAGATGGATTCCAGACAAGTTGAAAAAGAAACTCTCATTCTTTGTGATAATGTTCATATTCAGAATGTTTCAGTTAGATCCTCTTCCACCCTTGTTCTCCCTCCTCCATTTACCTCTCTTTCCACATACATTTCATTTCCTATTTCATAATCCACATATCCATATCTAAAACAACTTAAATACACATTCTCTTAGTAGTTTAGTTTTAGAAAATCGTTGTTTTATCTCCTCTGGTTTACGTTTTATGCAAACGATTGGATTGAGGTGGATTTGACGCATCTTATTATATAATTTATATTCAAATATTATTTTTTGATGAAGTATAAAGGATTAAGTACATTTCTTGAGTAATTTATAAATCTTGTGAATGTATTTTGAGTTTATTTATGGCTATATATATTTTATCTTTCAATATGATAAATATGCAAGCTTTATGAATGACATCCAATTCATAAAAGATGATAATATTTGTGAAATTTAAATTTTCTATTGGATAATTTGAATTAGTTGAAATATTGTAAATTTATTTGTCTTTAATATTTATTTTGGATGCACACTATCAATTATGAATTAATAAGGTGTTCTACTCCCCTTTTAGTATATTGATTCTCTCACAATTTTATTCCTTTGGTGATTTCCATAAACTTGTTAGAGTTTTCATTTATGGTAAACACTACAAGTTCAAGTTAAAAATTTAATTTCTACATATTATAAACTCTTTGAAAAGTGTGTAAATTCATCAGAAATATTTCATTTACTTTCCCATTATTACCTCCAATTTTCACATTTTTATATCATAGTAGTTGATGCATTTATTTTAGTTGTAGGTAATTATATAGATTATAAAAACATTATGTTGGGCCACTAAGTGGTACAAACTATCAAATATCAGTTATTCCATCACTCAGTTATCATAAAACTACATAATTATAACTCATGCATTGAATTAGTTTCTTTTGATTGTAAAATGAGTTGATATAATCCTATCCCTTGGGTATCATTATAGAGGGTATAAGAAACTTACATAAATATCCACAAAATTAAATTTTTTTATTAAGGACACACTTATCAAGTAGTATTTTAATTTCTTAAAGATGCTCATGAATTTTATCTTTGGAATTCTCTATGGTCTCTTAAAGGTTTACAAAATTCCTTATATTGACTTTCCTTGTAATTATCCAACTTCAAATGGTGAGATAGATCTAAATTGTAGTATTTTTATTTACTAATACTTAGTTGGGAACAAAGGCACTTCATTCAGATAGAGGTCTGAATTCTCACCCAAAGTGTGTGTAAGCCACCAGGTCCCTCTTTAGTTACATATCAATAGTTCATATGCCTTTAAACTTATTCTTTAACTCTAGCTCAAGATATAAATAGCTTAGCCTCATCCATGCTATATTTCTATAATTATATGTCATCCTTCACATGTTATTTAATTGTGGTCAGTGCCTGGTCTATTTATAGACATGCCTTACATGTTATGCCAACTCTTCTTTTTCTACTTTTAGCATTCACTGGAAATTGGCTCAGTTCCTTGAACCTCTGTGTGTATGCACGAAACCTTTTGCATTGACATCTTCATTCCTCTTGCGTAAATAATTTTCATGCACTGACCTATATCTATTACTATTTTCATGTGTTCTTATGCTCATTACCTCTTGAACTTAACTATTTTCTCGATCTATGTGCATCCTTTACACATAGTCTTCAACTTCTGTGCATGGCTAGTACTTAGTCATTTATCTTCTCAATATTACCCCACACTAGGAGTATCATTCATCCTCAGTAATAACATGAATAAAATAATATATCCTCCAAATAATAATTCAAAGAATGAAATAATACTTGAATCATAAACAATATAGGGGAAATTACCCCCAATGAATCAAAGAATGAATAATTTTATCCTCCATGTGTGAATCCAAAATTATGCCATAGGAGATGAAAGGAGTTCCAAAAATCTTTTCTTATTGTATTTTCCAACTGTTTCCACCCCTCGAGCTCTTTAACATCCTTTTACGCAACCATCTCAATGATATCCAATATATTCTCTAAGATTAACTCATCAATATTCTCCTTCAGGTCCTTAAGAAATATATCCAAGTCTCCTAAAAGGCCTTCCAAAATATCCAACCCATGCATCACCAAAGGCTATATCTCTTTAAGCCTTTCATCAATAGCATGGTTCTTGGAATTTATTGATTCTCTTCTCCTTGACCTCCTGCATTAATTTCTCATGATCAACCTTATTAGTTTTCATATTTTCTTGTATCTTCTTCAACACCACCTCTTCATTTATGGTGCACACATTATATATTGGAGATAAATCTTGGTAGTTGTCAAAAAAAATTCTTTTCACTTTGTGCTTCCTTCTTCACCTACGCAACCAATGTCTCATATTCTTCAATTTTATTTTCAAACTTTTCTCTATTTACCTTGGCCTATTCTACAAATCATGGCCTCGACCCATTTTTTACCTTGATTTGAAACTTCCAAACTATATCCTCTAAATAGTACATCTCTCTATCATACTCTAGTTTGTCTTGTTCTACCAAGTGTAGGAATACACATGTAATATTACTCACTATATTAGTTTCCTTTTTAAACACGTTGGTCATTCTCTTCTTTTCGTCATTTGAATCTTCAACGATATGCTTGTTTCTCAAGCCTTTTTTATTTATGTCATGTTGTATCCTTCTCACCATGGCCTCTTTTTCAATATTCCTTCTTCCCACTTCAGCAACCATCTTGTTTAGTGCATTTCAAGCTTGTTCATTTGACATTTTAGTAGATTCAAGCATAGGGAACACCCTTCTTGGCTCCTTTAACTTCATATCTAAATATGTATAATTTCTCATTTCACATTTGGGCTCTTCCATGTGGGTCTAGATATCCCATGAGAGAATTTTTACTATGCGCGAGAGGGCCTCAAAATTTTCAAACATAACCCAACAAAATAGTCCCTCCATTGGTACTAAAATTTGAAATCTATCCCTTAAAACCTTTAAAGGGAGATTAAGGTAGGACATCTTGGGTACCTTAGGGATTTTCCTTTGCTTCCTTCTTCCTATGTGTGACTTCTTCAAGGTATTTTGTGCAATGTTTATCTATTCATGGCTCACCTCCCCACAGTGCCTTAACATTCTCCAGTCACTTTTTCTTATTCATCCTCTCCTTCCTCCTTATGCTCCTCTTCTTGTGCATTACATGTATTTATTTCCTTTTCAAGGCATTTTCCTTCTCCTCTCTTAGGCTCATTATGCACCGGATCTTCTTCTTCTTGTTCCCATTCCATGTGTGGTCCCTCTTATATCCTATCTTATTTTTCCTCATCAAAATTGTGTATGACATGGGGGTTTTCCACCTATATCAAGATCAATACTCTTCTTGAAATGGAGGCTCCTGATGTGTGCACGAGGTACTTATTTCCTATTTCTCTTCTCTCATCTTCTTCCTCTTGTTATGGTTTAATTGACCCTTAGTTATATATTCTTATTTTCCTCTTAGAGGAGTTTCCTCATGCCTCTACTTTGGAATCTTCATAGTATATTTCCTTTGTGTTTGTAGTATGTCAAAATCCTCTGCATCAATCTCTTTTCCATCCTTCATATTTTTTATTAGGTGTACATAAACTCTTAACGCCTCCTTTCCAAATATTAGGGTTAGAATTATACTAAGATACATATTATTTGTTTCCATAGTTTCTAAATATGTCTCTTTCGACACATATCCATACTTATTTTGTAATGTATGGTAGTCTGCGACAACATGTTCTACTTTTAATTTAAAAAAATTCACATCCTTGATTTTATTCACAACACACTTGAAATAATTTGTTGTGAATGAAAATGACAGTTTACACCATGTCCCCATTTCTCCATTGTTCATTAAAAATATGGCAAGGCTGAAGTGTTTTATTACTGAAAACTCTTCATGTTTATCCAATAGTGATGGAAGCTCTCTTGGCACACACCATTCATTTTTAAACACCTCACGCATTCTTATGTACCACTTCTTGAGGTATGCCTTGTGGGGGTTAGTGATTCCTCCATCACAAGTATAATTAGAGAACCATTTTTTTGTAGACTTTTCCTTAATGGGGTGAACCCACATGTGGTGTTCTGGTCTGTCTAGCACCCCTATCTCCCAAAAATACTATCAACAAGAGAATATATCCCCAAGTAATCTTATCTCAATTTTATTTTTGCACCTTCACATCCTCAATGATCCCCTCAGCGATGTACAAGACAATGTTGTATTTATTTTTATGCATCATATTATGTGTGATATGGAGGAATTTTTTGTTTACTTTCATCCATCTCTTGAAAGCACCTAGCTTATAGTTGACCAAGAGCACGTCCATTCTTGTATTGGGGTAAAAACATTTATCAATGTTGAATGCATGGGTTCCCATCTGATACTAAAACTTGGTGGTCATCTCCTCTATCTTTTTCTAGTTGTGGAGGTCAAGTTTAATTTCTTCACCAGTGTCACAAAATCCTATCACCCTACCAATGAACTTGGAAATTAGTTGAATCCTTTTGTTTGTGAAGTAGAAATAGTCTTCATGCATGTGTGACATAAACCATTGAAAGATATGTGTGGGATTCTTGAAATAAGGTAATTCATACAACTGTGGAACCCTTACTTCTTCCAAGGTCATGCACACCAAATCATCCAACACAATCTGTCCTTATACAATCCTTGTATTCAATTCTCATAATAAATCCTTATTAATATATTCCTCATGCCCCTATGCACGGTATTTGTATTCATTGATCTTGTACCTTCATAGCTATGATTCCCAAGTTTTCCCCAGCACTACCTTGGGTGGATATTACATCTTTAAAAAAAAATATTCAGGTGACTCATCAATAGACTTCTTGTTCTTTAGTTATCTCCTTGGTGTCATTATATTCTCTAACTGATATAACCTTTAAATTTGTGAATTGTCTATTGTAGGTACTAAAAATTAACCACTTACTTATTTAATGTGTGCCTTTGGTGTCTAGAATAAAACTTATTACTCAATATTTACATTTCTCATAAACTTCATTCCCTATCTCAATCTGTGAAAGTTTGTACCCTAATTCAACCTATGAAACCATTTATCTTAGCTCTATATCTTCTCCTGCAAACCCTAACTTTTTATCTTACCTTTAAACCCTTTACCTAGTTGCCGCTTCTCCCAAGGATCCCTCTACTGTCAAGGTTTTATACTCGCTCTTCAATCACTCTTGTTCACACTTTGTTTGCATCTTCTCTAGTTAGTTCTTTGCACTTTGCACTTTGTCGCAATTGAGATATTTACATACTAGTTCTTCAAAGAAAGGTAAGAATGACTTCATTCATTCCCCTTTTATAGATTTCTGAATTTCTAACCGCATTAATCGTACTCACCTATCACTTTTTCCCATATTTAAAGCATATTTTCTACTTGTATGCTTTTTCTTCCACTCTCTCCCACATACAGTAGTCTGTAACCTTCTAGCATGCTACCACTTCTCACATTCCAGATCCTCTTACACACATCTTCTTGCACTATGCAGATTCTTCTTACGTGCCACTTGCCAAGTAGTCTACCTTTTTGCTACCTCCCTCATGTTATACTACATAGATATCCATTTACTGTGGTTTTATGTGATTTCTTCCACCAATTTCTTGCGCCACCATTTTTAAGTACCTTCACACTATGTTGTTCAATCACAAGAATACTACCTGCGTGTAGTTTCAATTCTCTCAAGTGAAATTTTACCTACTTAAAACACAAACCTTACTCTTTCATTTTCCTATGTCTCAACCGGTCACACACATTTATCATCTTTTCATCGGGAAACATCCTCCCATTTTTCTCATCGCAAACCTTTACTTTCTCACACCACACTAAAATTGTGTGCTTTCCTCTACACATCTGTACAAAACAAAGTAATTAGATCCTACATGTGAACACAGTTATTATAAAAAAACACAACAAAAATGGAAACGTAATCTAACTGGAAATATTTCCTTATTACAAATTCGTAAGAATATTATTTATAGTAGGGATTCATCCTACTCCTTTTGAATTAATCAGGAAACATAGTTCCATCTAGCATTTGTAACTAACATGCACCTGATTCTAGTATCTTGGTTACTATAAATGGTCCCAACCGATGCACCTATGATATTTCCAGGATGGCACAAAACTTGGAATCATAGAAGAGCACCATCTTTCTGAATGTGAAAGATGTATTTTTAATGTGCCAATCATGTTAGGAATTTTTTCTATCTTCTGACTCCATCTTGCAATCACGCACAACACATCCAACTACATTAGTTTATCAATGTGCTCATCTACTGCCTTCTCATCAGTAATTCCTCCTATATGTGTAATACACATGGAAGATAACATGAATTCTATAGGTAAAAATTATATTATGTGAAACACTAATTGAAATGGTGTGGCCTTATTCAATCTCTTATATGTATTTTTATATTCCCTTAACACAGGTGATACCTTGTCATCCCAATTTTTCCTTCCTATATCAAATATATTTCTCAATATTTATCCCAAAATCTTATTAAAATATTCTAAAGTTCCATTCACTTGTGGGTGATATGGGTAGTCTTGTGATGGGCTACCATGAACTCTTCTAACAATATTCTGATTACTTCATTCAGGAATTGAGTTCCCCTATCACTAGTAAGGATCAATGGATAGCCATGCCTACTAATAATATTTTCCCATAAAAATCTCATTGATGTCGATACCATGCAATCCTTTGTAGTTTCTTCTTAGGCCCACCTTATCAAGTAATATTTGCATATAATTAAGTAACATGCACATGTTCTACATGTAGCTAGGGAAATTAGGCCAGCAAATTCAATTAGTTGTTTCTCAAATAGTTATTCGATTGTTATATGTCATAGAAGCATCTCATCTCAGGTTCATGTCTTGCCTACCCTTTGAAAATGATCACATGCTTTGAAAAATGCCTTAGTATCCTTATAAATTGTATCCCACCATAATCCTACATTAATATCTTACACGTCATAGCTTTTCCTGCATAGTGTCCTCCTACAATCCCACTATGTTCCTCTTCCATTATGACCTCACGCTCATAGTCCAACACACATCATAGAAAGACTTCATATCTACCCATTTTGTATAAGTATACTCCAATCAACTGTTAAGTTGTTGCATGAATGATGAGTTTATTCTTATCTAGTGTTTTCATTTCTCTTAGAAGTAATCCTAGTGCACAAGAATATTGCAATATCCTTTAAGTTTGTTGGCACATGGTGTAATCTGAATAACTGAGCATCTTGCATAATATATTATATGTTTTGTGCATCCACGCCAGAGTTAATCCTTGATAAGTGATCTTATCCCAAATTAATTTTTCTGGGCTTCACTATAACATAAAGATGAAACTCTTAGAATAAAAGGATCGAATGAAAAATATGCCCTTGTAAAACTATCTTGTTAACTAGATATTTAAGTTCCATATGGTCGATGTAGAATATAAATGGGTGGCCAATAAGTACTATCTAAACTTATGAAGCATGTATATCATTGAAAATAATTTGTGCTTTGTATTTGTATAATTTTTCTCCGCCAATGTTAGCTTCATGCTTACAAAACATATAAGATGGTTTACATTTCCTTATCTAGGTTAGGACAATACTAAGCCAATGGTTGTTCCACATGAATCCACATTAACATGGAATGGTTTTTTTCAAGAATGGAAGTGTAAGATAGGTGTGGTCATTAGATTCTCATTTAAAGTCTCAAAAGGTAGTTATTGGGCATCACCTCAATAGAATTTTCCCTCAACCTTTAACAATTCCTTAAGTGGTATGGAAATATTTGCATATCCTTTGATAAACTTTTGGTAATAACCAGTATGTCCAAGGAATCCACACACCTCACTCTGATTGGTTCTCTCCTCCAACCCTAAAATAAGTACAATCTTGGCTAGGTCTACCAAAAATCCTTCTTTATAGATAATGTGTCCAAAGAAGGTACTAACTGGTGTTGCAAAGATACACTTATTAATATTTAAGGATATGCTAAGTTTCCTACAAATTTCGAACATCAACCATAACAAGTCACAATAGCTCTTAACTAACCCATTAATAGTCTAATCATCCAAATATACCTGAAGAAATTTATGAATAAATTCTTTAAATTCTTGAAAATACTGCACAAGAATCTTGTTGGCACATTCTTTAGGTCAACGGGAAAAACTATGTACGTAAAATATCCCTATACAGTGGATAAATTTAGTTTCTCCTTATCTTCACATGTGATCCTAACCTGATGATAGCCTAAAAATCCATTTATGAAGGAATAGATCTTGCACCCCACAAAACATTCTAGGATCCCCTTGGTGAATGGTGTGTGAAAAGGATCAATGACACATGAATCATTCATAACTATATAGTCAACACAAATATTTATCCTACCATCCTTTTTAATGTTGATAACCATAAAAATTATCCCTTATAACTATTCAAGGGGCTCAATAATTCCTTGAGGATTTTTTTAAATTTTGTCATTCACCTTAATGAAAAAATTAAGATTCATCTGGTAGGGCCTCTTCCGGACTAGTCATGTGCCATCCTTAAGATTGGTTTTCATTTCAACTAGCAATGGATGAACACCTTTCAACTCATGGTATCCTATGGGGAAAATATCCTGAAATTCATGTAGTAGCTTGATTATCTTTATTTTGTCATGTTTTTTTGCAAGGGTAAAATTCCACGTGAAAATAGGAAAACTCTACCCTAGTGTAAAAAATATTCATTGTAAACCTTCCTGAGAACTCTTCCATATAATTTCATCCCCTTTATCAGGCCCATCCTCATCCATGTAATGCTAGTGAATGTTTTCTTAACCTTTTCCATGTGTTTAAGATATGAAAACAAGTTCACAATTTTCTTCCAAGACAGTGTCTTTTAAGGAGGATCTTTCAACATGCTCAAAAATGGCTATTTTTAGCCTTTCTAAGGCTGGTGCATATTCTCTGGAGTAGATTTGAAGTCCTAAATTAATTATATAATTTCATTAATGAGAAAATATAATTGTGCACATTGTTAAGGAATATTTAGGGAATATTTGGAGATTTAAAAGCAAGTTCGGTAAAAGTGGGTTTTTGAGGTCAAAGGAGATTGCACTAAAAAAACACTTGATATTTGGAAGGTGATTCTGGGAGCTCCATAATGAGTTAGAGATCAAACAACATATAAATAAAAATATGATTCAATTCCCTACATGGGATTACTTTCATAATTTTCACAAGACCCATGCATTTATTTTCATAACTCATTCTTACTAGGTACAATTGGAGATCCTGATAAAAAAGGTCATTTTTATGATGTTTCAAGTTGAATCCAACCATAAGACCCATTCCATTCTTCAAAAAATTATTTTTTCAGTCAAATTCATATAAATAAGTTCTCAAAATTACCTTTGAGAGCTCCTCTCCAAGGTACAAGCTTTTTCCTTAGCCAATTATTTTAGTGCCATGTGGTAGCCTGAGGCTGAGGTGAACTTTTTGTCTCATTAGTATATTTCCAAGGGGACAAAGGGGATATAAAAAAATCCCTCCCACATTATACCTTCTAGAACCAACACATGATCCTGGGATGCTCAAATAAGTACCTTTTGGAAAATTTCTAGCCCCTACCTCATGACATGCATGCCCGACACTTGTAACCCTAGGTATGAGGTGCACTTTTAACTCCCCTTCATCCCTTTCCAAGGGGACAAGGGGGAATTTTTTTTTCCTCCAAACTTTCTCCGAGTTGATTCCTCACATGATTAAGGTTGACTCTTGAGTGATAAAATTTAGCCCTCTCCTCTCTCTCCCCTGCCACCACATGCTCACCATTTATCCTCCTAGGGCTAGGGTGCACTTTTTTTCCCTTCATTCCTTTCCAAGGGGAAAAAGGAGAAATAAAAATCACTTCCCACCAAATGCATAAAATCCAAGAGTGAGCCATTTTTTCATTTTTCCCACATTTTGTCCAAAATTTATGTGAAACCCTGACAAGTGTTTTCCATAATCCTTCACCTCCATGTTTCCTCTTACACTCATCCCTTTATATGTCCATGATCATAGAAGAAGGATTTTCATAAAAATTGAATTTTTTTAAAGGTTTCAAGTACATTTTTTCCAGAATGACTCCATAGCCGGCGAAGGAAAAATTATCATATCTTGCAAACCAGTGCAAAGATCGAGGTGGGGTTTTCTGAATTCTTCATAATTTCAAGGAACCTTTAGAACAAAAGTGATAGAAATGAAATAAATGTACCATATTTTTTATAATGAAAAAACATAGACTTCTTACCCTAGTTTTGTACTTTTATTTCCCACCATTCAAGTGACTGGATCGAGCAAAAAAATTTTACATGAGATTTAGAAAAGAAACCTATCCAAGTGGATTTGGTTTCCTTGAAATATGAAGTGTGGAAGGGAAATTTCTAAAAATAGTATGTATCTACATGAGCACTTACTATAAATAGGAAAATCTCAGCGGAGGAAAATTTTCTTCAAGGAAGTGTTCACTGGGAACAACTTGGGGAATAAACAAGATGATCAACAGTGAAAAGGGTGAAAATAACCATTTTACAATAATAATAAGCTCTCATTATAGGTACAAAAGGGATTCCATTTTCAACCTTGAAATTCAGATTTGTAGGCCTCGAGCCAACCTCAGCTATCTCATCTAAGTACTCAAGTGTGGGGGATAGTGATGTCACCCACATGAACCTAGAAGATCTCAAATATCACATGCTCAATAGACCCAAAGAACTAGTAAAGGACAAGGTTTTCACAAGTATGATATACATAAAATGTGGTCACCCAATGTCAGTGCATAGTATATAACTAGTTTTGGAATATAATCATCACTATTAACCAGAAACTTGAACCATTCAAGCAGATGATAACTCATCTCTGAGAGTGATCATCCCCAAATCCATCTCTTATTCAATACAAATTCCAACTTGGAACAATATGGTTGTCATCTCAAAATATGTTGCACCAAGTGAGTGGTCCAAAATAGACTCCTACCTTCAAATAATTGTATTGGATTCATGGTTAAATCAAATAATAAATCCTTCCCACGTGCCAAAGTCTCTCTCACCGAGTGAATTCCTTGAAGGCTACCCTGACACGATCATCCTTCTCATATGGGTGATGGGAGAAGAAACCATGAAATATTTTCAAAATTGGATGGCCTTAATCATTCTCATAATCATTAAAGGTTGGAAGAGAATTGATTGGGTGAAAATCATTAGTGATAACCTACATCATTAGTTTCTCCAGGTATCGGTCTCAAAGAATTTCTCAATGAATTCATATTTTTTGTAGGCTCTTGAAATCTTGACACCACTAAAATGGTTAGCACTTGCATATAAAATCCCTCCTAAGGATCCAACATTTGAAATATACCTGTAGTTTATCTTGAAGGAAATCAATCAACATTTCACAAGGGTGAATGATGCCTTCACCATCTAGAATACTAGAGGGTAACCCTAACTCAAGGTTATCATCACAAGTTGTTCTCCATTGTGTGTTAGTGTTATCATTGATGTCAATTCCATTGATGGAAAATGGTGTCATGAGGTCATGTTATTCTCCATGAGGTGTTATTTAATGGTCAAACATGAGGGTTAATTTGTAGTTTAATGTTTGGTGATGTTATATGAGTTCTTTGTGCGTGGTCTAGTGATCCAAGTCATAGTTTGAAGTCTCCCAAGCTGATTAAATGATGGCATGCGGTCATACATGGTTGGTATGATGTTTCATGGGTGTCTATGAGTCTTCATGAGGTCAGAAAGTTCAATTCATGGGTTGACAGTGTTGATTCAGGTCATTTTAGGCATATTCCTAGCCTTGGAGCAAGAAGAATGAGATGAAGGTATGATATTTGGAGCTTATAAGTCTTTTCCAAGCATGGGAATTTTTTTTTGACAATGTACCTAAGGTGTATGGTGAGTTTTAGGTCAATAATAAGAGGTTTGATGGTGTTTTAGCGTCCTTGGAAAACAAGTAGGTGAGAAACAAACATGTTATAACAGGTAAGTCTTAATGGATGGAGAGCTTCAAAAATATTTGAGCTAGATGGTGAATATGGATAGGTAGATGATTTTTTTTATGATTCATGATAATTTTCAGGTCATTGTAACATGGGAATTGTAATATATGCAAGTTTTGGAAAATTTGGGTAGTCGACTATGTGCTTTTAAAGTAAAAGTGGACCTTTTGATGCTTGTTTTGAATTTTATGATTTCCATGGGTACCTGAGATCTTTGGTATATATTCTTAGGTCAGTTATGAATATTTCACAAAAATAATGAGTTGGTTTGATCATCACTTTTTTATAAATGATCAATAAGAAGGTAAAGTGGTTTGAAACCCTAGCTAGGAGTGACTTGGAGAAGATTGTGTGTACCACCTCAATTTTGTTTTTTATGTAAATTTTATTCCTTAATGTTAAATAGGACTTTTCCATGTGTCTAGAAAGGTATATTAGTGCATATGATAGTATGTGGTCCCCACCTAAATTTTCTTATTTTTGAAGAGTTATAGTTTAAGGAAAAGTTATCCAAAGAAGATGTAGAATAAATTGACATATTTTTTATCCCCTAAGTTTTTATATATGTTAATTACGGTTTCAAGTCATGGTTGAGGTTAAAAAGTGTAAAGTGAAACTTATTTATGAAGACTAGTTTTTGGGACAGTTTGGAGCAGTGTTCAGTAAAATTAACATTACAAGAGCTAAAAAAGGAGTTAGGAATCCATTCAATTTTTGTTGTGATCCTGGTTTAGATATATTTCAATTTATATATCAAAATTGATGATTAGATAAGGTATGAAAAAGTTATGATCTATTATTTTAGGGTCTAGTATGAAGGATGTTTGTTCTAGTAGGGTGTTAACTAGACACAAGTGTTAATGTGATTTTTCTAAGTTGTTCTTTTTTTTTGAATGTTACTGAGTACTTAGACATCATTTCTAAGGGTTTTCCATACTTTAGTTGAGTTTGGAAGTGATATTTTTTATGATGGAGCATGTTGAGCTCATTATCAATGCTTGAGTCCTACAAGGCTTAAAAATCAATTTAAAAAGAGTGCAAGCTAGGTGGATGAGGGTTTGAAGGTGAATGTATGATCTAAATTAGAGATTTCCTTCAGTTTTGGTAGAAACAAAAATCAGATATCTTCATCATGAGGTAGATGATTTGGTGTGTATTCATCTTTTGTATCCTCCTTATGGAGTGGTTAATTCACTAAATTAGGGTTTGGTGCTCCTTGCAGGGTTAGTGCTCTACTAAAGTAGGGCTTGGTGCTCCTTGTGGGGCTATTGCCTTAATAAATTTGAAAAATGGAAATATAATGTTTGTGTTTCAATGGATTTTCTTCCCCTTCATTGTTTCCCACTTATATTTGGTGTTCTTGTGTTCTCTCTTTCTCTTTCTCTTTTGAATGGTGGTTTCTATGTTTAATTAAACTCACATATGGTTCATGGTTGATTAAATGGATGTATAAATGATAATGAATTATTAATGGTAAATGGAATAAGTGTTTGTAGGACTTATTCCCCCTATTAGTCTATTGTTCTTCTAACAATTGGTATCAGAGTAGGTCCTTGTGAAGTAAGTCTAATCACTTCAAGGAGATCCTATAAGAAAAAGCAATGGTTGGGTCTTTAGATGTTGAAATAACATTAAGGAAGAGAAATTAAGTAGATCATTTAGTGATTAATTTATTACAATTTAAAATCAAGGATATGGAGATAGATCATGATCAAGCCATCAAGGGTTTGAAATCTCAAGTGGAATTTTTTTCTAAATTGCTAAAGGATAAGGAAGACACTTGGTCTAGGTATGAGGAAAAATTGAAATCCCTATAATCATATTTGGAGAATTCATTTATTATGTTGAATATGTATGAGAGACTTCAAAAGATATCTAAATCTCTTGATGGTATTTTAGAAGGCCAAAGGGTGTCTAGTGATAAAACATGCATAGGGTTTGAATAAAAATATGTGAGGAGTGATAGTGATTCTAGTCCAAGTTCTAAATCTGATGAGGAGATGATCAAAAGGGCTGGTTTGAGAAGGTATAATCTTATTAGAAAACCTAATTCTATGAGGTATGGTACTTCCTTCAATGGATATTATTATGTTTGTCATGATATTAGTCATAGAGCTAGAGATTTCAAAAGGACGTATCATAGGAATTATGAATCTCTCTTCAAAAGAGATTTTTTTTCATGTTGTGAGTATGGTCATAGGGCCAAGGATTATGGATGGAATCTTAGTATATTTTAGCCAATAAGAAATAAGGATGTTGTTTGCTTCAATTTTAAAAAATATGGTCATACAGCAAGACTTTTCCAAAGTAAGAAGAGGTTCATTGTAAGGTCTCCTCCTATGGTTAAGAGGGATATTACTCAAGTTAGAGATGTTAAGTGGGATTTTTCAAAGTCTAATATGCATATCATGAAGTCTAATCTAGTTATGTTCGTAAATAAGGAGGATTCTAGTGCTATCAAGGTCGAAAACAAATTCAGCAAGCCTAAATCAGGTCAAGGATGCATGTTTTCCATAGTTGAAGGGCTAAAAAGTGAAGAGGATCATATGTGCCTGATTGTTATTTATTCTCTAGTTCATGAGAAGTTAAAAATTCTAGGATTATGGGATACTTCAAGAGCTATAAGGTATGTTAAGTGACCTATGCATGTGTTTTGAGTTATTGTCTTAGTAGGTGTCCAAGTTTGTAATAATTCATCATGTATCTATGTTTATAGAGTTTGTGTGTCTTGATTGAGGTATTTTTAAGGTCTAAATCTAAGTTTAGTTTGTCATTAAAGAAAAATTTATATATAGTGTTATATATGTCAAAAAAATAAGATTCATGTCATATCTCAAGGTATTAAGAAAAGTCTAATGTGTCCCATGAATCAAGTTTTTCAATGTTCTCTTAGTCAAGGTTTGGAGTCATTGCAAGTGGGTATATTGAACTATGATAAGGAGAGTCTCATATATAATAGTTTGAGGTCCTAAAGAGTGTGTCATAATCATGAAGAAGTGGAGGTTTGAGTTTTTCTTCAATTTTTCAAGTAATAAGTGTTTAACAATATATGTTAAAGTTTCATAAGTATGTAATTATGATTGTCCTTGGAAGATTTAATGGCATGTATTCAAAGTGTATCAATCCATAAGATAGTATCCAAATCCTTTAGGTCAAGGTTATGTATTAAATAATTCATGTTGATATCTTGTAATATATGTCAACTATTCAATGGGGATAGTTCATGTGTGTGATAAGATTGATGTCCTCAAAATGATGTGTTAAGGTCTACGTGTCAAGGGTAAAAGCATTGTATCTATCTCATGTAATGTGTCTCAGTATTTCATTGTGACCTCAAAGTCTTAAAAATTATGAATAAGGTCATATATGTCCTTATGAAGAAATGGAGGATGGTCATATTGATATTCTTGTATGAAGGTCTCTTATCACTTTGAAGAGAATCTTGAATATATGATAATCAGATATGCTAGATGAATGTTATCAAAGGTGTTTTGAAGGCCTAATGGTGTATCCTAGTTTAAGTAAGATGTCTCAATCAAGATGTTGAGTTTTAAATTTTGTTTTATACCCTTGATGTGACAAGGAGTGTGCAAAATATCATGTGAAAAGGACAACTACATGTATATGAAGTTTCCTCAAGGTATGAGACATGCAATAGTACAAGTGTGCTCTCAAAAAGGCTAATGAAGGTATGAAGGTTTGCAAAGGTAAGGAATGAAAAGATAAATGTATATAAGGGTAATTGAGTGAAAATGGACAAGATTTGGAGCTAATTTGATAATTATGTATGGAGATGTGTCCACAATATTGGAATACAAGTTTAGTTGATCAGTTGAAAGAAAAAACTTTGAAGGTACCAAGTTATCACGATGTTTATCAAGAGGTTTTTTGATAGAGGTAGAGCATAAAATATGTTACTATAGTGGTATCAAGTCAATATGGATAGCTATAGGCTTGAAAGAGGTGAATTTTCCATGGAATGGATGAATTATTAAATGTATTTGAATTAAAATCAAAGGTTTGTTTTGAACTATTAAAATTTCTAGTGTTGAGTTGAGCTCCAAGAATGTCTTCAAGTAGTATGATGTTTCAATTCAGTTTGAGTATACTTCAATATGTTTGTAGGGCTTATCTAGGAAGGTGTGATTCCTTTCTATGTATTTGATTTCATGAAGGTCTGACTTTATGCACAAGTTTATGTTCATGAGACAAATCACATAAAGAATGTACTATGTAAAGTATGGGTTTTAGAGATACTCTCCATGCGGTTAAAGGTATGAACATGTGTTAACTATGCTTACAAGTGTTGATGATGATCCAAGAATTGTTTCATAGTATTTATTCTTCATAAGAGTTTTATTGAAGAAAGTCAAGGAAGTTAATTGATTCCGTAAGGTGCTTCTACTCTACTACCGCATTTTTTATAACATTTTTTTGCAATTCTATTGTGTTTTTTTTGTAATTATGTTATTTTTAAACAGGTTATAGAACAATATTTCTATGTTGATGTGCAATCTATCTAGCCTACATATGAGTGTTGGAGGTCTTAGTATGATGACATAGTTTGAGGGGGAGTTGGTGTCACTCTTCCTTCAGGCCATTAGGGTATACAAAGACCTATTTATCTTAAGATGTGAAGAAGGATTGTTAGTAGGTCTTGTAATGATGATTTCATGCAAATATTACTGGTTACTAGGGTACCATGACTGAGAAAGAATAGAAATGGGTAACCTACATGTCTATAGGTGGTGTATAAGGTGGGGGGAGAAATTTTTGTGCTCACGATCATGAGCAAGATGACATGAAAAGTGCTTTGGAAGAGTTAAGAGAAATGCAATATATACTTTGTTTATTCTTTACTTCTATCATGTTTGATTATTGCTTGATAAGATGTTGCAAGTTCATGGTAGTCAAAATATGGTATGCTATAGGTTTGATTAGCTCACAAAGATAAGGGGAGCTTGATTTTTTTCTTTAGTAGAAATTTCAAATGACTAGAAGGTATGTAAGGAAAGGTGATTGATGAAATTCAAGTCCATTCAAAAGGTAGATGGTTTATAGACTTAAGAAGTTCAAGGTAGCATGTTTTTGAGGTTGAAATGAATGAGAAAGTGCTTCAGGGTTGAGTCAATATGGTTGAGTCGTCTCTAGTACTCATATGCAAGGTATGTGGTCCTAATTTGTTTTACTTAGAGAAGGATCATATGGTTCCAAGGGAGCTATAAGGAGTGGATTCATGTTGTGTGTTGGTTTTCATGGATAGAAAAAGTTGGTTTAAATTTCTCTAAAGATGTGGTTTAGGAACAATGGTCCTAAAGTCATTTTTGCAACTATTAGAGGCATATTTTGTGATTTCTTACATGGTTCATACCTAGATGGATATTCTTAGCATGAATGAAGTAAAATTAAAGGGTATATATTGTTAAGGGTATATTCTTTGAGGCTCATTACATGTCTATAGGATCATCAGATGTTGTTGTAGAATTCAAAGAAGAGAAAGCACAATCCCAGGGGGAGCTCTTGAGTCAAGTAAGTTATTTTTTAGCATTGTTTTTATTATGTTTTCATTTTGTTGTATTTGTGTTGTAATTTTTCCATGTCTATTAGTCAGTATATCATTTTTCATAATTATAAAAGGGGGAAAGAGGAATCAAAAACATGGAAAATAGGTCATGTAGGTGTTGGTAATTTTGGTTATTATTAATGTTTCTGAAGGTGGTTGCCATCAATGAAAATAGGAGAGATTGTTGGCCATTGTTTTTTAGTTTTGTCATGTACGTCAAGTAAATTTATGGAAAAGGGTGTCATGAGGTCATGTGAGTGTCCATGAGGTGTTATTCAATGGTCAAACATGAAGGTTGATTGGTAGTGTCATGTTTGGTGATGTTTTATGAGGTCCTTGTGCATGGTCTATTAAGTTGAGTCATAGTTTGAGGTCTTCTAAGCTGATTGAAGGATTTCATGAGGTCATACATGGTTAGTATAATATTTCATGGGTGTATATGTGTCTACATGAGGTAATTAAGGTCATTTCATGGGTTTTCACTATTGAGTCAAGTCATTACAGTCCTATTCCTATCCCTGTAACATTCAAAATGAGATGGAGGTATGATATTTGGAGTTGATCAGTATTTTCTAAGCATGGGAACAATGTTGTGAAAATTTTCATAAGATTTATGGTGAGTATCAGTTCAATGCTGAGAGGTTTTGTGGTGTTTCAGGTTCCTTGGGAAGAAAGTAAGTGAGAAACAAGCATGTTAGCATAGGTAAGTCTTAATGGTTTTAGAGTTTTAGACATAATTGAGCTAGATGGTGAATATGGACATGTAGATGATGTTTTCTTGATGATTCATGGCATGTTTTAGGTCATTATGACATGGGAATTACAAGATATGAGGGTTTTGGAAAAACTTGGTAAATGACAGTTTGTTTTTAAAGCAAAAGTGGACCTTCTGATGCTCATTGTGAATTGTATGCTCTATATGTGGACCTAAGCTCTGTATCATATATTGTTAGGTCAGTTATGAAGCATTAAAAAAATGAGGTGGTTTATTGTCACATTTTTATGAATGATCATTAATAAGATAAAGTGTTTTTAAACCCTAGCTAAACCCTAGCTAGGAGTGACTTGGAGAATATTTCTTGTACCATCATGGTTTTGATTGGATATGCAAATGTGATGAATTAATGTTGTATAAAAATATTATAGATTTCCAAAATGGTATATTGTTGAATGTGAAATTATTTGGGCACCACCTTAATTTTCTTGCTTAACGAATTTTTCAGGTTATAGTTGAGGTGAAAAATTTCAAAGTGTACCCTATTTATGAAGATTGGTCTTTCAAGCAATTTGGAGCGTGCTTCAATAAAATTGGAATTATAGGAGATATATGAGGATTTAGGAATCCATTTTTTTTTTGTGATTCTAGATAATATATTTTTCCATTTATATATCAAACTTGATTATTAGATAAAGTATGAAAAATTTATGAGATGTTCTTTGATGGTCAATTCTAAAGGACGTTTGTTCTAGCCGGGTGTTAAGTGGCTACAAGAGGTAAAGAGATGTTTATGAGTTGATATTATTTGGTTAAGGTTTATAAGTGCTTATACATCATTTATAAGTGTGTTCCATGCTTTGGTTGAGTTTTTAAGTTATATTTGGTATGATGGAGCATGTTGATCTCATTATTAGTTCTTGAGTCCTGGTAGGCTTAAAAATCATTTTACAGATATAGGCTTGGTTAAAGGCCTTCCACTTGGATTTGGAAGGAGTTATAATATGTTATGGAAATTTAATTTGTATATATTTCCATTTTTATAGGTTTTTTGTATTGGTGAGCTTATTTGATGTCTCTTTTAGGTCAATTTGTGAAGAAGAAGGTATGTTGGATTTGAGGATAGGTTTTGTCAGGCTGAAATATTGAGTTCGTTGAGGCGTGTGATGAATAATTTGATGATTTATATCTCCTGGAGAGTGAGGAGGTATGAATATTTTCATATTTAAGGAATTTAGAGGTCTTTAAATTTAAATTAAGGGTGTAAACTAGTTGAGTTTGGAAAAGTGGTTTCTAGGAAGCTTGATTTAGTGAAGATGAAAGTTGTTGTGGTTTGAACACATGGATGTTTAAAGATTTATAGAATGCATAGGAATAGTGTAAAATTCCAAAGACTTCCATATAGTGGTCACATGCCATAGTTGAGGTGATATTGGGTGGTCTTGAGGCCCAATTGTGAAATTAGGGTACTTGAAGTAGTTGTTTTATGAAGGATATGAGCCTGTGGGCACATTTTATGATTTATTTGATTGGGTAAAATAAATATGTGACCATTTATGTTTCTTATATGTTATATTACTCATGTATGGTGAATATGGGAGCTTTCATAAGCATGGTTTTGTGGTTTATTGTTTTAGCTCATCCTAGTGATAGGGTTTTGAGCATTTTTTGTGCAATTTGGAATGTTTTAGGCATGTAATACCTATGGTTCATATGTAACCATTGTAATAAACGTATTTTAATTTCATTATGTTTTATTGGTTGAATTAGTTATGAAGGACCTACCTCCTTTGGGTTATAAATATGTTTGTGCTAGTCTTGTGAGAGGGAAAAATATGAACTTCATAAGAGTGTGAAGGAGCTTATAATCCATTATATAAGAAATGAGGTTGTGTGTTATAGGTTGAATGCTAATTTAGGGCATGTTTGTAATATTTTCAAGGCAAGACAATGTGTGAAAGAGGAAAAATGTGAGCTAGGTGAATGAGGGTTTGAAGGTGAATGTATGAGTTGGATTAGAGATCACTATCATTTTTGGCAGAAAAGAAACAATAATCATCATCTTTAGGTGGCTGAGTTGGTTCTTAGTCATATTAGGGGGTTTTATCCTCCTTTTGGATTGGGTGTTTCACTATATTAGGGGTTGGTTCTCCTTGTAGGGTTTGTACTCTACTAAACTAGGGGTTGGTACTCCTTGTGGGGTTGGTTTCTCACATAATTTGAAACATGAAAATATAATTTTTTTAGTGGGTTTTCTTCCCTTGAGGTTTTTCCACTTATATTTGGTGTTCTTGTGTACTCTCCTACTCTTTATCTTTCTCTTTCTCTTGTGAATGTTTTTTTCCACGTTTAATTAAACTCACATATGGTTCATGGTTTATTGAATGGATGCATAAATGATAATGAATGATGAATGGTAAATGGAATAATTTTTTGTAGGAATGATTCACCCCCTTATCATTACATTGTGCTTCCAACACAACAATATTATTTTCTCAGAAATTATGGATTATATTTCATCTAGTTTTCCACTTTTTCCTACATTCATGTATCCATATTTTATCTTTCTACAAAGGATATCTCAATGACAATATCTTATTGTTCAAGCTATACAGAAAAATTTCTCATGTTCACAGTAAGCTCAAGTACTAGAAGAGGAATAATGTCTCGTTTCCCATGTCATTTGGAATCGTCACTTGTAAGAGTGTTAATAATGTTGCACACCTAGAATATTCCTTCACACCTCTGAGATTATATTCATATAATTTGAGGTCAAACTTCAATATATGAAGTGATCCAGAAAATTTTCACCTTCCATAACCATATCATGTTCCACAGATTGAATATTTTTGGGTGGATTACATAAACGAATTTGACGTTAGGGAAATAGACCACATGCAGAAGACTATTGGGAAAATGAAAAGGTTTAAATTTGAAGGGTACAAGGAGGGTATTCAAGATGATGCCATAAATTTATATGATATAGAATAACAATTAGTGAAGGCCTTACCTCTTTCACGGGTGACATGGAGTTTTTGTGAATTAGGAGACATAAGTGAGAGGACCAATATCATCATAAAAAGATCAAAGGAATGTTTCAGAAAGAATAAATCCACCTCCATTACATCAAGTATTTTCCCCACTCTTCAGAGGAAGACATAATACAACTTTTCTTAAAATTTCATTGATAGAAATTCCATATCGGTTAATTCTAGGGAGAGTTTGAATGGCAAAATGGTGGAATCAAAATCCCCTACTACAAAATGTTGTAAAATAAATTTAGAAATAAAAATGATACTATATTATAAATGGATCTTTGAGAGAATGATGTGATCCATATTTCAGTTCCTCATGAGCCCTAGAGATCTCCACCTTTCACTATCATTCATGTTCCTCTCGCACGTGATGTAACTTCTTAGCTTGATAAATCTACAATAATCATGTCAGTTTCCAAGCCTGAGATAGATAAGATGTTCCCTTAGATGAGAGAAATTAACAAAAAAGGAATCCCATATAGTCTAGCAAGTGACAGTCCCCAATTTCTTAGCAATCATTATTGGTCAAAGGGAAGAAGAAAAAGTTTTCTCAAACACCTTCTAACTTTTTCATCAGTTCCAAAGGAAATTAGTATGTGGAAGTAGTTAGGCCAAAGGTAATCAATCCTATTGAATAAATTACACCATTTGAATATAATATTAAAACCATTCTCCTATGCCCAGCCACTCGTGAGGGAGATGCACATCTATTTCAGGATTCTTCCACTTGCCTCCTTGTGAGAAACCATGATTACAAAGTGAAAATTTATCAGTTGGAAGACCATGTGTGAACACTCACCCCATACATGTAAAAATTTCATGGACCTAGATGCTCCTTCATCTCTCCCAATTGAATAATTTACTCCCATTAGTATCTTTGATTCAGATCCCATCCGAAAGATGCAGGGTTTCACCATGCAAGGATGGGTCAATGAAAAATGAATGAGTAGGATAATGGAGAAAGGATAAGTATTTCTTCCAAAGATGATCTCAATGTATTGGTACCTATGTGCCACTTCCAGCAAGGTCCAGATGATGAGGGATGAGATTGAGAAATAAAAAAACATTGGGACCAAGTACATCCACTAGTGATGGAGATTGGAGATGCTCTTTATCAGGTGTTGGTAAGCTAGAAAGTGTTCAATTATCCATCTCATAAATTTTCACTTGTATGGGTGATGACTCTTTTCTCTTGGTGTGAGATTTTGAATCCTTCTATTGATTATTTGGAATTAACTGAGGAGCATGCCTCTAAGATGTAGGAAAATGTCAACATTAGGATACAAAAGCTCGTAGTTACTGTAATTAAAGAGAGCACCTTAGTAGATGATTTAATCAAGACATTTGAAGAGTATGTCTAGAAAGAAGACAAGGACCCATTTCATTTCAATGAAGATACACTGGAGTCTCTCTCCTAGATCAAATCCATAATTTGAAACATTACACAAAAACATCATTCATGGTTCTCTAAAAGTAAGAACGTCAATGATATCTCAGTTTGTTGGATTGATTCCTTGAGTTATGTCTACATTCCTTAATCTGAGAAAGTTTCATTTGAGGTAGCCTAGTACAGTAGAGAGATCAATAGAGTGGAGATTAATCCATTTGAGCTTGGAAAGGATCCATCAGGAAGCACAACAAAAACAACAACGATGAAATTTTCATCATCTTAGTTATCTCTCTTCTTCTATCTCTCTCTCTCTCTCCTATCCCGCTCCCCCTCCTCCTTCATGTTCTAGTTCTTCATTGGGGGTTACACTTTTCATTTTGTCTTAGTCCTATTTTTTCCTATTCATTTAAATGTGACTATATTTGGCATTGTAATAAATCACCCTTAATTAATAAAAGGGGACTTTATTCTATTCCTAATAATATGCAGATTCACATGTTGTGAAGGATAAATGAAATTCACATGGGTGGTAGGTGAAGAGTCTTTCCAAACTCTATAAATTGTAATGATTTCCCTATTCTTAATGGTTGTCAAATTTGTATGCTCGGGAGTAGATAAATACTTGCAAAAATAAAAAGAGAGCTATTTTCTTCTATTCTCCTTCCTATATGTTCCTTTATTCCTCTCAATGTATAGCCTTGCCAAAATGTCAATAAAGAAGAAAGGAGTTTATTCTTTAATGATGAGGGAATGAATGAAATTTTGTGTTATTGATTCCATCTTGTCTTGGTTCTAGTAGAAAGGTTGTTTTATTTTCGATTATGTGTGATGATATGCTCTGATTAATATTTACAAGAATCTGATTTTCTACCTACGATATTAATATCCCTTATTTCCCACTCCCTTTTCCCACCTACTCAGAAAATTCCTCCCTTGCAAGAAATTTCTAGCATTTTCCGTAGGTTCAGTGGAATGTCCCTGTTGAATCCCTGACCTCTAGATCAACTAAAGGTTTTAATTTTTATTCACACACAATAAATGGAGTTGCACCATTCAAGTGAAGGGACCTAGTCCCAGAGCATTGGAGGAAAACCACCAATTTGTCCAACCAACCATTTTTATCGCCAATAGTTTTTAACACCCACTATGGGGTAGACTTTACATATTTTGTACCCAAATGGAAATCCAAAAAATACAAAAAGAATTCAAATATCCCAAAAATCAAAAAAATGGTATTTGAAAAGTCATTGAGCCTTATATATCACACCAATGGATATTCCTGATAACCCTCCTGTCTAGAGACCTTAACTCATTTTCCACATCCAAGAAGACATTTATTTAGACTTGGGAGAAGCTATCTGGAACAATAGAGAAAACTTTACACACTAAATCATAATTATAAGGGTGTTATACTCTGAAGAGAAACGTGTGGAAGAATTAGAAACCATCAAGCTCAAATACAAAAAGGAGATCTTAACTTAATATCAAGTCTACAAGTTGGCTGATTGCAGATACATATGGTCCCATAGATGAGGAAATATTTACCCAACCTTTAAATAAATCCAAAGAAGGAAACAACTAGCCAAAAATTCATGGCACTCCCTTCATCCTGAAATTGATCTCATTGGTTGTCCAAGTGGTTTCAATCCACTAGATATAGAATTTCCAAACCTCGGAAAATATTTTGAAAAATTTACTATAACAAAAATAGAAACTGAAGCAGATACAAGATCAAAAGTGAGAACCAAAGCTAGAGCGGAAGAAAAAGTAAGAGCTGAAGTAAGAGAGAGGGAAAAAGTAGAAGTTGAAGCTAGAGCAGAAGCAAAAGTAAGAGCTGAAGTAAGAGAGAGGGAAAAATTAGAAGCTGAAGCTATAATGAGTGATGAGGAGAGACATCAAGAAAATGTACTATGGGGTAGGAACACATGCCCACTTGCACTCCCACCTTTTTTTCATGAATTTCCATGATGTTCAAGAAAAAGATTTTCCAAGTTCACAGGAGATGGTTCACAAAACCTAGAAGAACATGTGGCAACATTCATCACTATTTGTGGTTTGCTAGGAGTTGAGCATGAAGATGTGTTTGTTAGGTTATTTGTGTAATCTCTACAGGAAAAGGAAACCGAATGGTTCTATCTTCTACCAGCTAGATCAATCACCTGTTGGGATGATATTAAGACTAGTTTCAAAGATAGATTCAAATCCATCAAAGACCACCATGAACTCTTGGTGTAATTTGTGCAGATAAAGAAAGAATCCAATTATACTAGGAGATACTTTGTCACTAGATACAATAGTTTGGTTAAGAGGATACCTCTTGAATATATGCCCTTAGATGATAATGTAACAATATCCTTCATAAATTCTTAACTACCCAAGGTTGAGTTCATTCTCAGAAGGTCTCAACCTATAACTTTGAAGGAATCTCAAAACTATTATATTGAGATGGAAGATGATATAATTCTATCTAGAAAGGTGAATAATCCAAATGTAAAACAAAATGGCCAAAGTTCTAGCTCCATTCCCACAGACCCCTTGGTTTAAAAGTTTCCAAATGATGTAATTTCTCTTAATAATAGACTCACTCAAAGTACCATGAGAGATGTTCCCAAAAATAAAAAAATCCCAAACACATATAGGATTTCTCCACCTCATTGTAGGATTTTCCTTGAGGCACCGTCAATCAATGCAACTTGTGACACAAAAGAAGGAGAAGAAGAATAAGTGGAAGATATAGAATGAGAAAATGAAGACAGAAATGTTCTCGATATTGAAGAGGTCGAAGACAGTGTCAAAATGGTCTCTTTGACTACTATCCAAGTGATGATGAGGATGATGATGAAGAGGTAGTGAGATTTTCACGTGTCGTATTTACCCACTCCTAGTCTCAAAAGGGAGATTCCTCCTCAATGAATGCTATAAATAAGAAAACAAGGGATGATCCTTAGGTTGTATCCCCATAGAATAATATAATCATCAGGAGATCTCCACTCCCTCCATTAATGTAGTTGCCAAAGCATAAACTAGACCCAATAATAAGTAATAAGAAAGTGGTCATGAAAGTTAATTCCTCTAGTGTTTCCCCTACCTCAAACACTACATCTAAAGTCATTCCTTTGCTCAAAGAAAATCTTGCACAGTCCCTTAATTCTTAACCAAATTCAACCACCACTTCCAAACCTAATACTTCATCCCCTAAAGGTGCTCAACATTCTCAGTAGCACCAGATCCATAGTGTATGACTTCCACTATCCTTAGGAAGTCAATTTCACTTGCCTCAGTTACATTCGATATCATCAAACATGTAAAAAAACAAAAGTTCAAATTTCTAAAGCTGAATTTTTGCAAACACACCTAGAGCAATTTGAGACGCTCGTTAATTTTATCAAGGGTGGTAGCTCAAATCCCAACACTACATTCCCCAATCCTAATGGTCTAGTGCCAACACCACCCATGCCTCCTACACAAAACATGATTGCACTGAGTGCATCTAAAACCAATAAGGTGGAACCCTTCTATTTATCCATCTTGATCAAAGGACACCAGTTAAATAATTGAATCGTAGACTCAGGAGCCTCTGAAAATTTCATTCCCATCATAGTTTTCAATGCCTTAGGACTTAATCTGACATGAACAATTGACTCTTGTTCCTCTATGGAATCTAAAGAATTTCCACTTGTGGGGAGGATCAAAGATGCAAAATTTTCCCTAAAAAACTTCGTAGAAGAGAAGGTGTTGCTCCCGATATTGGTGGCATACATCCCAACATATTTTGGTATGTTTTTGAGTAGGAGATTATACAAATATATGGGTGGTGACATACAAATGGATTGGTCCTCCAAAACCATTCCAATGATGAGTGAAATGAAGAATTTATTTCTCATGTGGAAAACTAAATACACAGTTCAAAAGTTAGATAATACAAAAGCTGACATCTTATTACAAGACAATGGGTTGGGTGACTACTTCCTCACATATGAAGAAGATGAGAATTTTCCTCTCCTCATAGTAGAAAAATAAGATCAATTGTTAACTTCAAAATTTAATAAAATCCTTTCCAGTGCAGGGTCCAGAGATAGCATTGTCTTGACCTCTCCCTCCAGTGAGTTCTTTCCATTCACATACAATTTACAATTTTAAAACACCAACAACATTGTACAGTATGAGGATATTCTAATTAGAATGGATGTGGAAAATTCCATGGGAATAAAAAATATCAAATGTCTCAGAGATGTAGAAGTAACCATTAGACATGTGAGAAACTAGTATCAGGTCAAAAACCTAAGACTCAGGCACTACAGGAACCGAGTTTTGGACTGCATTGAATATTTTTATGTTTTCTCTATTCAAGTTATTCCTTTCAAGAAAAATGAAAAGGTTGACTCTCTCACAGTCTCAGCTTCATTGGTGACTCCACACCCATCCTTGAGTAAGGACAAAGTGAATGTTAAAATTGTATTCAAACCAAGTGTGTTGGACAATGCAAATTATTGGAAATTATTTAATGATGACAATCATATCCTCTCTTTCCTATAGAAAAGAGACAAATTCAGTAGTCTCTTATATAATGGAAGTGAAAATACACATCGGGAGTCTGTAGTAGAGGAATAAAAAGAGAGAATAGATGGAGTTGACTCAGAGGGGGAATCAGGCTCAAGGGGAACACGATTCCAAAATTTATGGTGTCAGTAGAGGATCTGTTCGAAAAGCATGATATGTTCATCAAGGAAAGAGTAAAGGATTCATCTTGGTGTACTACCAAGTTTGAAAAAGAAAATATTAGCACCTCGCAAAAACCTAATATTGTGAATATTGGCAAGTGTTTCTCACCTAAATAAAAATGATTTTTTGCTGCATTGTTGAGAAAGTATTGATATGTCTTACATATTCCTATGATGAACTCAAATTATTTCATCCCAAAGAAATGTACCACTCTATTATGATAAAGTCAAAATCCATGCCTTTTCATAAAAAAATGGCCATACGATAAAAAACATTTATACCATCAAGGAAGAATTATTGAAAATGCTAAATTCTAGGATCATCTTCCCTATTAACCAATCCACGTGGGTAGTGAATATTAGCCCAATGCGAAATAAAAATTGGAAGACAAGGATTTTTTCAGAATTTCACAACTTGAATTGGGTTTCCTTGAAAAGATAACTACCCACTACCAATCATGGATCACGTTCTGTAAGCGATCACAGGGTCAAAAATACTCTCATTACTTGATGGTTTCTCTCGGGTATAACCAGATTGAAGTGGTAGAAGTATACAATTCCAATATAGCCTTCACAACACCTTGGGGCAATTTTGCATATAGCGGAATGCCTTTTAGTTTGATCAATGTGGGAGAAAAATGGACATAGTGTTCAAGGACCTTAAGAAATGCATTGTAATCTTCATAGATGAATTCAAAGGCTTCTCAAAGAAGTGAGGAAACCATATAAAACATCTTTAACAAGTTCTCATCAGATGTTGGTAGGACATAATATCTTTGAATCCCAAGAAGTGTATATTTGTTATTACTGAAGGGAAACTCCTTGGAAAAATTGTGAACAAGGATGGGGATAAGATTGATTCAAAAATAATAAAATCAATCCAAGAATTATCATTTCTAACAAGTAAAAAGGGATTCCATCCCTTCTTTGGAAAAATCAACTTTCTCTGGTGATTTATCCTAGACTTCTCCGAGTTGACCAATCATATCACTATCATGATGAAAATCAAAGCTAGCTTTAAATGGAACAAGGAAAAATGACATTTGAGGAAATAAAAGAAATAATGAAAATGGATCCTACCTTGGTACGCCCCAATTTTGGAAAAGAATTCATTTTGTACTATTAAGCTTCAAAGCACATAATATAATCCATCTTGGTCCAGAAGAATGAAAATGGTCTCAAAGATCCCATTGCTTTCACGATCTCTCCTCTTAAGAACCATGACTTGAATTACAATCAACTGAAGAAGAATGTATATGTAGTATTCAAAATAGTAAATAACTTCACATTCTAAGTCATCAAATCTCACAATGTGGTAATGGTCCCAGGTTCTGTCATTAAGTAGTATGAGAAAATGGGTTGTGCCAATTAATTACAGAAGATGAAGCACTTTTGATAAATAATGATATAGGATAATGCTTGTGTTATGACTACATAAGTAAGGACTTTCCTTAAGTCCTTTTCATAAATACAAAAAATGAGTGGTACACTAACATCACCTAATTTATGACTTATGGTGAGTTCCCCCTCACATTGACTTCAAACAAAGAAGAACCCTCAAGATTAAGTCATCTAAGTATATCCTGTGGAATCATTTACTATATAAGAGGAGATTTGATGGACGCTTCCTGAAGTGCATAGACAAAGTGAAACGAGAGCAATTTCTAAAAGCATATCATGATCAGGCATGCGGTGGGAATTGTTTTTCAATGGTGACCACTCATGAAATCCTCTGTGGTAGGTAATACTGATTTACCATTTTCACAGATGCCTAAGAATCGGTCTACAAGTGTGAATCATGCTAAAAATTTGTCACGATGCCACAACCTATTGTGCTTCCTCTCAATCCAGTGGTGATTGAATAACCCTTTCAATAGTGGGTCCTATATTTAATTGGATTTTTAAATCCTCACTCAAGTTTAGGACATACCCATGTGCTCAAAATGACTTATTACTTCACAAAGTGGGTAGAGGCAATCCCAGCCAAGTAGGCCAATTCTCAAACAGGGTGCAATTTCATCAAGGAGAACATTATTTTTTGTTTTGGGATTCCTCAAAAGATCATGCTTGACAATGCCACATAATTTTCCTTGAGGGAGTTGATAGAATTTTTATATAAATATGGAATCTCTCTATGAAATGCATCAGAATATTACCCGCAAGGGAATGGTCAAGCCAAATTGAGCGACAAAAACATTGTTACCATAGTCCATAAGTTGGTTGATGAAATTCAAAGGAATTGGCACAAGAATATATATGATGCATTGTGGGTGGATATAATAACTCCTAAGAAATAAATTATTATGTCACCATTCTGACCACTCTATGGAATCAATGCATAGATTCCATTATTAGTTGATATTACAACACTTTGATTGCTATAAGAAGTGGAAGATGGTCAGTACCATGATTCCATTGAAAAAAGGATTTTGTTCCTTGAGAATCTTGAAGAAGATAGATTTAAGGTGGTATACTGAATCAAAGAACATCAGTTGAAGGTGAAGAGATTGTTTGATAAAAAGGCCAAAGCTAGGTATTTCAAACTTGGAAACCTTTTCTTGCTTTAGGAAAAATGAAGAGAACCTAATGGAAGCCATGGGAAATTTGACTCTTTGTGGCTTAGTCCATTCCATATTTGAGAAACTTATAGAGAGAATACTTTCTATCTATCATATGGTACACAGTTGGAGTTTCCACTTAGTGGAAAATACTTGAAATTGTACAAGAAATGAAATTGGGTTGTCCCCCACATTATACCATAGGTGATTTAGGTGTGTGTTTACATTTCCCTATTTTTTTACCCTTTTGTGTGTTTGCGTGTTTCCTTTTTTCATGTGTGCATGTACTCATTTACTGCCCAATTTACTTCCCTTCTCATTTACTACCTAATTTTTCCAGGTAGGAGTGAAGAGGTACCAGGAGTTGAAGAAATTAAACCTTAACCTCTCCACCCTTGACAGTGAACACAGGGAAATGAGAAAGAAGTTGGTCTACTTGGGAAAGGACGTGTACGTTGAAAGATATGTATCACAAGATGTGAACATTATAAGGCCCATGACCTTACCTACTACTAAGAGCGATGCTGCCAGGATCTACCTACGCATAAGGCCAAAGTTCAAAAAGGGTGCATACATGGAGAATGAGATATCCATCTCAGAAGACCCTATTGGAAAAAATAAGCCCGCACCAAAGCGTAAGGAGAGAGAAGAGAAAGAGGAACAAAGGTCAGTGGAGGAGTAGGATGTAGGCACCACTGGGCCAAGTACCTACATCTGAAAGAAGAAGAGGATGGTAGTTAGGGAGAAGACCCCGGAACCAGTAAAGCCACCATCTCCTGAGGAGCCCTTAGATGAAGAGAAGACTGCATCTCCTGAGCTGGAGTCTTTGGTGGAAGAAGAAGAAGAGAAGGTAGAGAAGGCTGAAGGCACAAGCACCTTTTTAGGAAAGAAGAATGTTGGCAAAGGAGAAGAGCTAGAGGTGACCCAAGGGAGGATAAGTATAGACAACTCAGGGGAGGGAGGAGAGGAAGACATTGATGCATTCATCTTTGCATAGAGGAAGAGCACATAGAGGGAGGAGGAGGACTCACAAAGTGAAAAAAGGAGTGAAGGGGAAAGCAACAAGGAGCAAGAAATTCCCAAGCTCAACCAAGAGGAGATAGATGAAAAAGTGACAAGGGAGGTGGAAAATATGATTGATGCCTTGGTTGATGAGGAATTGAGGCGCATCGTGGAGCTTGTGCTCGGTGAGTTCAAGAAAGAACAAAGGGAGAGGAGTGGAAGTAGCACAAAAGGCCCAAATATTTTAGTGACTGTTCCAAAGGGCATGCACACGGGAAGTAAAATCGTGGAGGAAGGAAGATTGGTGATGGGGTATGCTAATGACCCTAACAAAGTTTTACGTGTGTGCTTCCAGATTATTGTGCCCACCAAGGAGCTCACCAACATGGAGTCCTTCGATCTTGAGGGTGGATACCCGCACATGAGGAAAATGCTATCGTGGGCATTCGAATCCCACATTAATGAGCCTGAATTCGAAGTTAACCAGAAGGAAATACTAAAGCTCTCCAAGACAAAGGGGGTCAACCCCCTCATAAACGCACAAGACTTGTCAGATGAGAAAGTGTGTAATGTTCTCAACAAGGTCTCTGTGGAGGTAGAGGCAAGGATCTTCTATAGAAATGACAAGATTAAATCCTTAGAGGACTTATTGGAAAAGATGAAGGAAGAAGTAGTTAAGCTGACAAAGGAACTCAACCTTGAAAAGTTGATCAGCGCTCAACTACAATGGGAGTTACAGGAGGAGAAAGCTAAAGTGCAAGAAGTATCCAAAAAGGTGGAGCTCATCTCCAAGGCTATTATCAAGAAGCACCCAGACCTTAACCCTCCCATGTAAAAGTATGGTTCCTCAATGGAATGCCTTGAGGGCTTGACTCAGATCCTCACCCTGGAAAGGCAGCCTTTGGCCTTGGAGTTAACAGAGGATATAGCTACATTCTTGGAGAAGGAGGATAAGTTGAAGGTAATCGCACTCATAGCTGAATATAATAAGGTCCTGGCTGATGTAAGACTAGCTCCAAAAACCACAGGGGGTCACCTACAACCACTACGTCAATCAGAACAAGGTGAAAAACATGCTACTTGCAGAAAACGAGGCCAAGCTAAAAGAATTTAGGGAGAAGAAAAAAGGTAATAGAGTAGAATAAGAAAGGATTTTATCCAAGTTAGAAAGAAAATATGAAGCTATTGATACACTTTAGGTCTTAATCAAAACATGGCTTAAAGAACTCTACAAGACCATTACAAGGAAGATGGATGCCTTAGAGGATCTTGCGAAGGAACTAGAAACTATGGTGGAGACCATCACCACAAAGGGGGAAGGGTTAACCTTCAATGAGGTGAGAACATTGGTTATAAACCTTTGCAAAAGGGCACAGGATGAGGTTAGTGCATGGGATACGCTGGAGGCCAACCTACGGCAGATTTTTCCCCTTTTTCTTCTTTAGGCAATTTTTCCTTCTATTATTTCTCTTCCTCTTCCTCCCCATTCGTTATTCTCTCCCCCCATTCTTTTCCAAGGCAAGGCCTTGCATTTTTGTACTACATTATTTAACAAGGTTCCTGAGGGAAGATAACAGGTGAAGTGTGGGGTAATGTTGGGACCCTAATATGGCTTCTAAATCTTAAAGGCGCGTAGGCACGCATGGCCAGAGGAAGCGCACAAGTGAAGGCAAGCAGGGAATAATTCAAAAAGGGTTCTTAGAGAACTAAGGACACGTGCACACGTGATGAACAATTCGTGACTTGGCTGTTTTTGACCTTTTGGATAGAACACATGAAGAATGTGTTCCATTCGGATAAGGTTCCAGCCTGGTGACAGGGTGTCCTAGAAGGAATATACCTTGCGATAGGAAGATCCAGAAAGTTAATCATGACATGGAGAGGCATGTGCCTGGGGTGACCCACACCTTGACACTTGGGGCCAGATCTAAGGTTGCAAAAGATTTTGTTAGAGCTTAGATGCATATTTATACATGCGCCCTTGGCAAAGAAGAGAGACACAAGTGAGGTAGCGGAGCTCTGTATAATTACTACGAGAACTATGGGATAAAAGGGGTAGATGATTGTAGGAAGAATGTAAGGAGGGAATGGGGAATGAAAATTTTATCTTGTGAGTATACATGTATGAATTTAGATATGGCACACGCCTATGGTCTACCCCTCTGTGATGCTTTGCAGTAAGACTATTAATGAATATGATAAGGTTGCCACTGTGTTTATATTAAGATCGATTTTTGTATCATCTACATGTCTCTACTCTACTTTTGATCTTGTATAATCATGAACCTTACTTGAATGATTGAGTATATTTGTGGATTTACAATTCCTTAGTTCCATTAATTTTGTTGTGCACTTTGTTTCTGTTATGACTGAAGGGGTGTAGAAGTCGTCCTAAGCTCTAGAGATTTTTCATGTTTGTTAAATCACTAAGTTAAGATCATGAATTATGCCTTCCACTAAACTAACATAAAAGAGAGACTCAACTCCCTCTCACGTGCCTCAGGTGAGCACCCAGTGCCCATTGGGTAATAGACCAATGCGCATGACGTTCCCTTGTTCTTGGTGGGGTGCAAAAATGACTACATGCCTAATTCATGATCTTGACTTAGTGATTTAACAGACATGAAGAAGCTATAGAGATGAAGATGGCTGCTACACCCCTTCAGTCATAACAGAAACAAAGTGTACAATAGAATTAATGGAACTAAGGAATTGTAAATCTAAAAATATGCTCAATCATTTGAGTAAGGTTCACGATTATACAAGATAAAAAGTAGAGTAGAGACATACATATAATACAAAAAGAGATCTTAATATAAAGATAGTGGCAACCTTATCATATTCATTCATAGTCTTACTACAAAACATCACAGAGGGGCAGACCATAGTCGTGCGCCATATCTGGATCCATACATGTATACTCACAAGATAAAATTTTCATTCCCAATTCCCTCCTTGCATTCTACCTACAATTATCTACCCATTTTATCCCATAGTTCTCACAATAATTTTGTAGAGCTCCGTTACCTCACTTGTGTCTCTCCTCTTTACCAAGGGCATGCGTATAAATAGGCATCTGAAATATAAAAAAATCTTCTGCAACCTCAGATATTTCCCCAAGTGTCAAGGTGAGGGTCACACCAGGCACATTCCTCTCCATGTCATGATTAAATTTTTTGGATCTTCCTATCGTAAGGTATATTCCTTCTAGGACACCCTATCGCCAGGCAGGAACCTTATCCAAATGGAACACGTTCTTCATGTGCTCTATCCAAAAGGATGAAAATGGCCAAGTCCTGAATTATTCATCACATGTGTGTGCATCCTTGGTTCTCTAAGAACCCCTTTTGAATTTTACCATGTGCGCCTTCACTTGCGCGCTTCCTCTGGACGTGCACGCCTATGCACATTTAAGATTTGGAAGCTATATATTAGGGTCCAAACATTACCCCACACTTCACCTATTCTCCACCCTTGGGAAACTTTTTAAATAATTTAGTAAAAAAATGTAAGGCCTTGCCTTGGAAAAGAATGGGGGGAGAGAATAAAGAATGGGGGGGAAGAGGAAGAGAAATAATAGAAGGAAAAATTGCCTAAAGAAATAAAAGGGGAAAATTATGCCGTAGGTTGGCCTCCAGCGTATCCCATGTGATAACCTCATCCTACACCCTTTTGCAAAGGTTTCTGACCAATGCGCTCACCTCATCAAAGGTTAACCCTTCCCCCTTTGTGGTGATGGTCTCCACAATGGTTTCTAGTTCCTTTGCAAGATCCTCCAAGGCATCCATCTTCCTTGTAATGGTCTTGTAGAGTTCTTTAAGCTGTGTTTTGATTGAGACCCGAAGGGCCTCAATAGCTTAATATTTTCTTTCTACCTCAGCTAAAATCCTTTCTCATTCTACTCTATTGCCTTTGTTTTTCTCCCTGAAGTCTTTTAGCTCAACCTCATTGTCTGTAAGTAGCATGCCTGTCACCTTGTCCTAATCTGCGCAGTGGTCATAGGTGACCCCTGCGGTTTGTGCAGCTACTCTTACATCAGCCAGGACCTTATTGTATTCAGATATGAGTGTGATTACCTTTAGCTTATCATCCTTCTCCAAGCACGCAGCTATATATTCTGTCGACTCCAAGCCCAAAGGCTACCTTTCCATGGTCAGGATTCAAGTCAAGTCCTCAAGGCATTCCAGGCAGGAACCATAATTTTGTGCGGAAGGGTTAAGGTCTAGGTGCTTCGTGATAATAGCCTAGGAGATGAGCTCCACCTTCTTGGAGACTTTGCACACTTTAGATTTCTCATCTTGTAACTCCCATTGTAGTTAAGTGTTAATCAGATTTTCAAGGCTAAGTTCCTTTGTTAGCTTAACTACTTCTTCCTTCCTCTTTTCCAACAGGTCCTCCAAGGCTTTACTCTTTTCATTTCTACAGAAGAGCCTTGCCTCTACCTCCACGGAGAACTTGTTGAATGCATTACACACTTGCTCATCTGAGAAGTGTTGTGCGTTTATGAGGGGGTTAACCCCCTTTGTCTCGGAGAGCTCTAGTATTTCCTCCTTGTTAACTTTGAATTCAGCCTCATCAATGTGGGAGTCAAATGCCCACGATAGTATTTTCCTCGTGCATGGGTATCCACCCTCAGGATTGAAGGAATCCATGGTGGTGAGCTCCTTGTTAGGTATGGTACTCTAGAAGCACGTGCACAAAACTTTGTTAGGGTCGTTAGCATACCCCATCATCGATCTTCCTTCCTCCACGCATTTACTTCCCATGTGCAAGCCCTTTGGAATAGTCACTGAAAGAGTTGGGCCTTTTTTGCTACTTCAACTCCTCTCCTTTTGTTCTTTCTTGAACTCACTGAGCATGAGCTCCGCACTTCACCCCAACTCCTCATCGACCAAGGAATCAATCATCTTTACCACCTCCCTTGTCACTTTTTCATCTATCTCCTCTTGGGTGATCTTGGGCATTTCTTGCTCCTTGGTGCTTGCCCCTTTTCTCCTTTCTTCACTCGGTGAGTCCTCCTCCTCCCCCTAGGCACTCTTCCTCTGTGAAAAGATGAATGCATCAATGTCTTCCTCTCCTCCCTCCCCTGACTCATCTATACTTATCCTCCCTTGGGTCACCTTCAGCTCTTCTCCTTTTCCAACATTCTTCTTTCCTAAAAAGGTGCTTGTGCCTTCGGCCTTCTCTACCTTCTCTTCTTCTTCTTCCACTAAAGACTCTGTCTCACAAGATGTAGTCTTCTCTTCATCTGAGGGCTCCTCAGGAGATGGTGGCTTTATTGGTTCCAGGGTCTTCTCCCTAACTACCATCCTCTTCTTCTTTCGGGCGTAAGTACTTGGCCCCACGGTACCTACATCTTGCTCCTCATCCTCCCTTCATTCCTCTTTCTCTTCTCTCTCCTTACGCTTTGGCGTGGGATTCTTTCTGCCAATAGGGTCATTTGGGATGTATATCTCATTTTCCACGTATGTGCCCTTTCCAAACTTTGGCCTTATGCGTAGGTAGATCCTGGCAGCATCACTCTCAATAATAGGTAATGTCATGGGCCTTACAATGTGCACATATTGCGATACGTATCATTCAATGTATGCACACTTTCCTAGGTATACCAGCTTCTTTCTTATTTCCCTATGTTCACTATCAAGGGTGGATAGGCCAAGGTTTAATTTCTTCGACTCCTTGTCCCTATTCACTCTTGCCTAGAAAAATTAGGCAGTAAATGAGAAGGGGAGTTTGCACCATGGACTCCAATTTCCATCCACCAAAATGAATTTGCTAATGTAGAAGTGCTAGTATACCACAAACTCTGGTTCTCCTTCAGTTGCCATGTGGAGTTGTTCTGGGAACTACCATTCATCCATGAATGTGTTCTTGAGGCACGTATACCATTTATCCAAGTACACCTTATGCACCCCTGTCATTGATTCACATGTATACTTTGGAACCTCTCTGTAGGTGAAGGTTCTTCATCGGGATACTCCCATACAAACTTGTCAAATGCATCCGACACCCCAACTTCTGAGAACACAATTGTTAACAGGATGTTCCCAAATAATATCTTTCCTCCCTTCTCCGCACTTCTTATGATCTCATCTGCTATGTACTAGGAGACTTTGTACATGGTGCCTTCCGCGACCTTCCTATAGACATTGAGCCAGGGCTTGCTTACCTGGGTCCACCTCTCTTGTCCATTCAGCTTAGAAACAAGGTGTGTGGCCATCTTCATCACCGGATCACTGATATCCGCAATGTCGTAGTACCTTGATCCCTTCTTATATTCCTGGGATGCAATGGTTTCTTTAATTTCCTCCTTTTCCTGGAGGTCATCTATGAGCACATCCCCTTTACAGCTTAGGCCTATAGAGTGTGAAATTAACTAGGGATTTAAGCACATTTTTTGCTCTGCGAAGTAGAAGAAGTCTTCATGCACGTGCGTCATCAGCCACTGGTACAAGTGCTCAGGCTTCCCGAATTATGGTAACTCATAAATATGGAGAAGACACGCCTTCACCATTTTCACCTTGACTACATCATTGTATATTGGCATCCCATCAGGTGTTCATTTATTTGTAGGGCACACCAGCTCCAACACCATTTCCTTCACGATTGTTCTTGATCGGTGATTGTAGTCAATCACGGGCATCTGTCTGATGTGGGACTCCCACTCTTGCCCCAACAAAACCCCATCTAGGTATTACATTTCCGAGTACCATTATTCATTTCTATCCAAGGGGATTTCTTCTTCTTTCTTCTTTCCTTTTCCCTTACCCTTTCCCCTCTTGGATTGCACTACATGTTTATCAACTAGTTTTGTGGCTGTCATTTTACCCCTTGCTTTCATTCCCATGTTAACTTGTGATTTTTTTTGAACATTTTCCCGCGTGCCCCATGCCTTAAAACAAAAACCATAATCTCAGAATTTTCTCCTTTGATCACAGAGCTTCTTCACAATGTTCCTCACACCTGTGAATCACTTCTGCACTGGTTTCTAGATCTAACAGACCGGTTGCGCTTAAGTTTTTGGGATTTTCCTTCGCACGAGTCAGTCTTCAAAAACCTTTCTCTTGAAATAAAATCACTCTTCTTGTTTTTGCAAAGTAAAATAATGAAATGCCCACTCTTGTATTTATAGCTTTTCCCACTTTTATGTATTAAAGGCTAGGCTACCTACCACCATATGACAATATTTAATGTGGCATTTTTCAAACAAACCTGACTTCAGTGCTTTTCCTTATGTGCTAAATCCTTGCATAAAAAATTTTCCACTCGCACCCAATCCTTGCGCGGAAATTGTTTCTAACCTCCTAGCATGCAAATAATCCATCTTGACAAAAGAATCTTGCACACATGTTACCACCACAAAAGGCACCTCTTCTATCCTCATGATTCTTGCTTTCACCTACCTCATGTTTTTGTGCTTTTTCTCCTTTGTACATGGATTTCCAAAGTAACCTTATCTTGCCACCAACCTGCCTTCTTTTCTCTGAATGCATCTTTTTAACCGGGTCAATTCAAATGGTCTACCAACCCAATCCTTATGCAGAATAACTCCATGCCTCTCTTTATAACCTTACCCCACACTAAAACAATGCGTAGTCCTCTATACATTCATAAGTCAAAAAGTAATAAGGTTACAGACACCCAAGGTCCAAACCAAAACATCAACGTGAAAGGGAAATACAAGAAAGGAAAATCATAAAAGGAAATTCTAAGCTAACTGGTAAAACTACCTTATTTACAAACACCAAGAAGCATTATTTATAGTAGGGCTTCAGCCTACTCCCATTGAAGTGTCCAAGTAATTTTGATCCATCCACCACTTGTAACTGGCATGCACCCAAATCAAGGATGTATGAAATTACATAAGGACCTAGCCAATGTACCTTCAACTGTCTAGGATGGCGTAGAAATTTAGAATCATATAGCAATACCATCTGGCCAACCTCAAACTATTTTTTCTTAATATGGCAGTCATGCCATGCCTTTTGCTTTTCCTTCTTAGTTGTTTGGTTCCATCTTTCTAGTGAGCACCTTTCATCTAACTTTATGAAATCATCTATTCTCTCTTCCAGTGTTTTCTCATCGTCCAACCCTCTTGCGTGCACTATACGCAATGATGGTAGAATAAATTCAACCGGTAGAATAGCCTCCATGCCAAACACCAGTTGAAATGGTGTGGCTTTGTTCAATCTTTTATACGTTGTTCTATATGCCCAACGAACTGTTGACACCTTGTCATCCCAATCCTGCATACCCATGTCACATATCTTAATCAATGTGTGACTAAGGATTTTTTTGAATGGCTCTGTAGTCCCATTTGTCTAGGGGTGATAAGGGGTAGTATTATGATGGGCTACCATGAATTCTGCCAATGGAATCCTGATGGTTTCATTTAAGAAGTGAGTGCCCCTATCACTTGTTAAACTTAATGGGCACCCATACCTGCTTATAATGTTCTCCAAAAAAAATCTAGCAGTCGTGGCTGCAGTGCAATGCTTAGTGGGCGTGGCCTCTACCCACCTTATCAGATAATCAGTACAGGTAATAATATACTGTGATTTAGTCCTTTGCGTAGCTGGTGAGATTGGTTCGACAAAATATATTGCCCATTTTTCAAAAGGTTCTACTCTGGTGACGGGGCGCAAGGGCATCTCATCCCTTCTTCTAGGTTTTCCAAAGCACTGGCAGTGGTCACAAGCCTTACAAAAATCAATGCAATCCTTGTGAATTGTCTCCCACCATAGCCCGGTGACTAAGATATTTTGTGTGGTTGCATTCCCCGCATATTCCTCCAACAATACCACCATGGGCTTCTTCTATTATGGCTATGCATTCATGTTCTAATACACACCAATGTAAAACCTCATCGCGGCCCATTTTATACAAATCCCCATTAATCAACATGAAGGGCATGACGCGTATGGCTAACCTTTTCCTCTCTACAACATTCATTTCTTCGGGTGCCACACCTTCCTTGAGAAAAAATAACAATGTCTTCTAATTCTGAGGGTGCGCACCACAACCTGAATAGTTTTGCATCCAAAATGGGTTCCTCGATACTCTATGCATCCTCTGCTGAATCAATCTTGGATAAATGATCCGGCCCACAATTGCTCTTTCCTAGTTTTAGCACCACTTTGAATTCAAATTCCTGAAATTAAAGTACCCAAAAGCATATGCGCCCTTTTAATACTACTTTGTTTACTAGATACTTTAAGGCCATGTGGTCAGCGTAGAATAGGAAGGGAGTTGCTGGCAAATATTTTTTGAATTTGTGGAGTACGTAGATCATTGAAAATGCCTTGCGCTCGGTCGTTGTATAATTATGTTCTATTGGTGTCAACTTTATACTTGCAAAACACAAGGGATGATCAACAATCACCTCTTCTGGTTGAGTAAGAATGGCTCCCATTGCTATACTAGAGGCATCCACATGGACATGGAAATTTTTATCCCATGATGGGAATCATAGAATAGGTGTGGTGATAAGCATTTATTTTAGAGTGTCAAATGCCCTCTACTGCACCTCTCCCCATCAAAAGGCACTCTTATGTCTGAGCCGACAATCTTGGCATATCCCTTAATGAACTTTCTATAGTACCCAGTGTGTCTAATAGATATGTGCATTGCACTTTGGCTGGTAGGCTCCCCTAACCCCACAATAACTGTAACTTTCACAGGATCCACCAGTAATCCCTCTTTGCATATGATATGACCTAACAATGTTCAAAAAGGAGTTACAAAGATTCATTTCTTGATGTTGAGGGAAATCCTCAACTTCCAACATCTTTGAAACATCAATCTCAAGTTATCACAATGGTCCCTCACCAATCCATACACTGTCCAATCATCCAAATATACTTGAAGGAACTTGTGGATGAAGTCCTTAAATGCTTGCACCACTATGTGTGAAAATATAGTGGGCACATTCCTCAACCCAAAGGGCATGACCGTGTATGTAAAGCTTCCCCACTCGGTGGTGAAAGTTTTCTTTTCTTGGTCTTCCTTGGCAATCCTTACTTAGTGATATCTCAAGAATCCATTCATAAAGGAATAGACCTCACACCTAGAAACTCCTTCTAAAATCTCCTCAGTGAAGGGGATGGGATTAGGATCTATGATAAAAACAACATTCAATTCCCTATAATCCATGCATATCCTAATCTACCCATCCTTCTTTATACTGATCACCATTGGACTTATCCATTCTGATTCCTCCACATAATCAATGATACTGCATGTTATCATTTTGTCTAGTTCTTCTTCCCTTACGCGCATGTTGGGATTCATCTTGTAGGGTCTCTTCCTGACCGAGTGTGCACCATCCTTCAACTTTATCCTCATTTCCCCCAATGAATCATGGATGCCTTTCAACTCATGGTATCCACATGGGAATAAATCCTTGAATTCATGTAAGAGATCAATGATCTTTGATACTTCCTTTTTTGACCAGTAGTCCCCAATGATAGCTTCCTTGGACTCCTCCAAGCTGATGTTAACTTTCTTGGTTTTGAGTGGTTCATGATACGCGTGTGCACATGCATCTACAGTATCAACCAATTTGTGTGTCCCAACCGAATGGTCGACATTCAGGCTCTCCATCTCCTCTCTATCAAAAACGTATACCATATTTACTTTCTCATTTTTAGCACATGTGCACTTGAATTGTATGTATTCTGATTCCTCCTCTTCAAACCATGCTTCCAAGCTAGGTCCACCAAGTAAGTTTACTAATCTATCCTCTGCCATGGCACAATCCCCTAGAGTGAGGTGCTTGATAGTCTACAATGCCTCATCAACTGGTTTCTTGGTACTTCGGTACTCGAATGTGTGAACCAAGTCAGCCGCTAACTCCTGCCAATTTCCCATCTAGCAGAAAGTTTCAGAATGGATGTACCAGGTGCGCAAACATCCTTGTAGTTTTGAATACATATTTTTCACTTAAAGGGAGGGTGGTAAAGCTTCTGCTCCTTCTCCCCAGACCATTTCACAAGCCTGAATGTGGGAAGAGGCGGGCTCATCGCCATTGTAGTCTTTAATAGTGGTGGGTATGTTGTTCCTCAAGAATAAAAAAGTGAGCGCAATTCTAACTTTGCACCATTCCACCAAGTTTTCACTATGTGCGACCCACAACCTTACTACTGTGCTTATCAGAACATAACCCAACATACCCTATCGCTCGTCTTCCCTCCATTGAGCTTTCCATTTCTCTCAAAAATATCTCAGGGTATGCATCCCCAGAATACTTGGTTATTTCCTTTCCTCCTAGGTGCCAAACTATATGTGCCATGGTTACCCTGGTTACCGATCCCTTTAGATGTCACCCAATCAATTCATAAGTCCCATGTGCCTAATCATCACATGCTATACTGATAGTATCACTGATAAATTGAGCATCATCAAACTGGATGACTCCTTCTGTAGGGTGGATGGTCTCTGGATCTCTTATGGAGCACACATATATTCTTTCCAGGACTTCCTCTCCAAGGGGTTCAGTATAGGGTGTGGATTTTCCATTAGCAAGCGGTATAATTACTCTCTCTTCCTTGTTTTCAAAGATTGTGTACCTCTTGTTAAACCAGAGATATACATTATTCTTATAGCACCATAGGTGCCTAAGGAATGCTAGGAAATTATCTTCCTTGGCAAGCGCCAAGACTTCAAAATCCCCACTGAACTTAGTCCCCTGAATGGTGATGGTTTCATCCTTCAAGACACCTATGGGAATTTCCTTTGTTATATTTGCCATATACAACACATTTGAATATGACTGTCATGCAGGTCTTCCCATTTGATGTCAAGCATCCAGAGTGAGAACATTAACCTCTGCACCTGTGTCAATGAGGATTTTGCTAAGCAACCATCCATCCACTACTACGTTCAAGGTAATCTCTTTGTCATAATCAAGGCTGTGAGGTGGAAGGTTTGCATGCAAGATCTACCTTTTATGCTCTTCCCCTGTGCGTGGTACCTTTTCTCTCAACCATGCTCCTAGAAGGGGAATAATATTCTCCTACCTCAGTAGTTTACATACCTCCTTAACCTCATCCAAGTCATCCTTTGGTGCTTCTACTGGTATTTTTTTCTCATCTTTTCTAGTCTACTCTTTTGAGCATTGGATCTCCCCTTGTAAACTTTGAATTACGTCCATGGTTTCTTGATAGACTTCTTTCTGGTGAGCCGAGTTTGGATACTTCCCATGTACTAATTCTTCCCTCAAAACCAGAGGTCTCTACCTAGGCACTTCCCTGGCATGCACAAACTCCAGCCTTGTTGTTACCATAACAGGATCTAGTTCTGATTCATGTATTACTTACGGAAGCCATTGCGCATCATCCTTCTTAACACTCACCATGGCAACACCCTTATCCTTCTGATATTGCTGACTCATATGTTTGTGTAACTCTGGGCACTCTTCATACTTATGTTTGTTTCCACATCATGAGAATTGTAGAAGATCTAGACATTCACACTTATAATGGACTATGGCTCCATAATTAAAGCATGTTCCACGTAGGAACTCACTTCTTCCCCCACAGTTGCCACAACCACAAAATCCTCCATAAAACCCTGTTCCACACGCACCTCCATCTCCATGCTCTTCATACCCATGGTCCTCTCCTTTAGAACTGCTGGCAATGTCAGTCTGGCGCACACCAAGATCAATTACCTCATGAATCTGGTCAATCAATCTACAATCCTTGGTGTCATGTGTAGTTGAGGTGCATATCTTGTAATAACAAGACATGTTTTTTTGGATCGTGCGCTGCAACAGGGGGCACCTACTTGCATCATGGTCCCCGTGAGATATTTCGTAGTTTACTGCTATGGCGCGTACCACCTTCCGAGTACATATCCCACCATCATCCTTTGTGTGTCCTTCTACATTACAATCTATGCACCACATTCCACCGAAAATCTCTGGAACTATGTTGGCAGATAATTTTTCCAATTGCTTAGCCATGGCAATAATTTGAGCCTCTAGAAATGGGCTAATACCAGTGTCAACACTACCAACTGCCTCAGTGTGCAAAGTGGCTTCTAACGCTTCGTGCAGGTCCGTGAATGTTTTATGAGACAAAGCCCTCCTAAAGGGTGTGATCAACCCTCCAATAAACCACTAAGCATGTTGTGAAGGGTGGATATTATAAGACAATTTTGACAATAGAGTTTTAAAATGCACATCATACTCCTACACGCTCTTTGCCATGCCCTGCTATATTTCTTTGAGAGAGGTGATGCTCTTTTGTTCAAACTCAAGTATGTGGAATTCCACCAAGAATGCATTTCTCAACACTGTATAATCCACAACTATGTGATGAGGGTCATACTTTCTATACCAACTATGTGTGCATCCTTGTAACATTGTCATAAATTGACTGGCCTTTCAATCCTAGGTCGTGATCCCCTTTGCGCGCCATAACAACTCACACTTATGCACATGCTCTGTGGAATATTCTATCCCACTGTAATCTGGTAAGTGTAGAGACATCTTGAAAAAGAATTGAGGAGGTGGCTGAGGTCCTTTTCCTCCCGATCCAGTCCCTTGGTTTCCTCTAATGTTTCCTTCTCCTCCGGACCCACTAGATCCTGAGCCACTAGCTCCACCAATTCCACCTCTAGATCCTCCAATGTTAGGTATAGGACCTGTGTTTGTCATGTCGAATGCTCCTGTCATCCCACTAAATTACGTGCCAATAATTTGTGAACTAGTACCACTCCCAGTTGTATTTCCTCCAGCACTTCCTAATGCATTCCAAAACCAAATGTATACGTACCTTGTCCAAACACTCCACCAAATACTGAAATAGTGTGTGAAGCCATAGAAGTCCCAAATGAGAAGTTATATCTTCTAGGTGCCGATCAGTTGCCTCTACTGATATCAAATGGATCAACTGTACTTTTCCCTCATTCAAACAAACCAAGCGCCAAGGTTTGGTTTCTAGATGGGGTCAGATACGTGCCAATTACTCTTTTCTCTCTACACAATGGACTCTCATCAGAAGCTGTAAGGTTTTCTCTTCCACACTTACCAAGATGGGGTATCACAGACTACTTGGGTTCCACATCCTCCGCATGAACCTCAACTCCTTTCCACCATGTATGGATCCATAACCCACTTGTAATCCAACATTGTCTATCGATATCCCTTTCATGCACTTTGTTATACTTGATTCATCTCTCCTCCCTTTCCTTTTCAGTCATCAGCTCAGCCATCCTTCCCCAACCTCGCTTCCTCGCAAAACACTCAGGGTGGTTTAGCTGGCCATAGGAAATGACTCTAAACCCATGGTTACCACCAAGATTTTGATTGCCAGGGGGATAGCATGCATAAATGATCCTCTGGGCTCTCTCAAGAACTCAAACTCAGCAACTTCTGGATAGGAATACGTGGAAATGGAATATTCCAGAGTGTAGCTACTCAATACTCCCTTCCACCAGTGATCTATAGTGCAGGTCCACATTAGATCAGCATCTTGCAAGTTTTGATATGTTTCTTGGGTCCAAGGGTGTGAGTTATAACACCACCTTGATCTAGATGTAGAAGTTGAGAGCCATTCAAATAACTCTACTGAGAAACAACAGAAGAAGGTTTCATACAACTCGTGACAAAGAGTGTATTCCACCCATCTTCGTGTGTCAAACTTAGGTCCAGTAATGAATCTCTAAGAAAACTCGTCCTCTGTGATTTTAAAACAATCTTCAACACCTTCAAGTGTTAAGCACTCAACCATCACTCTTTGCACAGATCATGATGTATGTCATGTTTCACTACAACTTCAAAAAGAGGTCCCGGAAACAGAACCAAGATGTAGTCATTTTTGCACCCCACCAAGAACAAGGGAACCTCATGCATGTCGGCCTATCACCCATCGAGCATATTGCACTCACATGAGGTGCGCGATAGGGAGCTGAGTCTCTCTTTTATGTGAGTTTAGTGGAAGGCATAATTCATGATCTTAACTTAGTGATTTAACAGACATGAAGAAGCTATAGATCTCAGGATGACGTAAACACCCCTTCATTCATAACAGAAACAAAGTGCACACCAGAATTAATGGAACTAAGGAATTGTAAATCCACAAATATACTCAATCATTAATAGTCTTACTACAAAGCATCACAGAGGGGTAGACCATAGTCGTGCGCCATATCTGGATTCATACATGTATACTTACAAGATAAAATTTCCATTCCCCATTCCCTCCTTACATTCTTCCTACAATCATCTACCCCTTTTATCACATAGTTCTTGTAGTAATTCTACAGATCTCTACTACCTCACTTGTGTCTCTCTTCTTTGCCAAGGGCATGCATATAAATAGGCATCTAAGCTCTAAAAAACTCTTCTGTAACCTCAGATATTGCCCCAAGTGTTAAGGTGTGGGTCGCCCCAGGTGCATGCCTCTCCATGTCATAATTAACTTTTTGGATCTTCCTATCACAAGGTATATTCCTTCCAAGACACCCTGTTGCCAAGCTGGAACCTTATCCGAACGAAACACGTTCTTCATGTGTTTTGTCCAAAAGGCCAAAAACAACCAAGTCCCAAATTATTCTTCATGCACGCGTGCACATCCTTGGTTCTCCAAGAACCCCTTTTGAATTCTTCTCTACGTGCCTTCACTTGTGTGCTTCCTCCAGTCATTTGTGCCTACGTACCTTTAAGATTTGGAAGCTATATATTAGGGTCCCAATAGTTGTCTTGTTTTCATGTGTGCACGTACTCCTTTCGGTCTATCTATTGCTTATTATGAATATGTGAAGCCCAATGGATAAGACACTAGTTTGGATTATAAACTAAGATTTTGGAGTTGATTCTCATCATTTATTCACTATATTATATCTAAAATGAGTTCCAAAGTGAGATCCAACTATTTTACTATTTTTTTGCAAGGGAAAAATTAAACTTGAAAACAAGACAACTCTATGCTAGTGTCAAAAATTTTCAAAGTAAACTTTCCTAGGATCCCTTATGGATCACTTCATCCCCTATATTAGGCCTATCCCTATCCATGTAATTCTCATGTTTTTTGGTATTAATCTTTTCCATGTGTTGATGATATTAAAATAAGCTCACAAGTTTATTCTGAGATAGTGTCTTTCAAGGTGGATCTTTCAAAAGGATTAAGAATAGCTATTTTTAGCCTTTCTAAGACTAATGCATATTCTCTAGACTGGATATGAAGTCCTAAATTCATATAAGAGTTGTATTAATGAGACAAGATCACTTTTTAAGTTATCTAGGAATATTCAAGGAATATTTAGAGATTCATGAGCAAGTTCAACAAAAGTAGGTTTTTGAGGTCAAAGGAGCTTGAACTGTAAAAAATCACCTGAGCTTCAGAAGGTGATTTTGGGAGCTCCAAAATGAGCTAGATGTCAAAAAAAATATCAATGTAAATATGATTTAATTCCCTACATGGTTTTACTTTCATATTTTTCACAACACCCATGTATTTCTTTCCATAACTCATTTTTAGCAGGCATAACTAGCGATCCTGATAAAAAGGCCATTTTTGAGGAGGTTCCAAGATCAGTCATACCATGATACCCATCACATTATTATAAAAATACCTTCTTCAGTAAAATTCATATAAATGGTTCCAAAATAGACCTTTGTAAGCTTTGGCGACATCATTTTCAAGATCCTCTCCAAGGTACAAGCTTTGTCCTTAGCTGGTGTCATGTGGTAACCTTAGGTTGAGCTACAATTTTTTGTCCCATTATTCTATTTCCAAGGGGATAAAGGGTAAAAAAAAATTCCTCCCCCCACCTTTTACCTCCTAGACCCACAACATGACCTCGGGAGGCTTTGATAAACATTTTTTGTTAATTTTTTAGCCCCCGCCTCATGTCATGCATGCCCGCAACTTATTACATTGGGGATAAGGTGAAATTTTATTCACCCTTAGTCCCTTTCCAATGGTACAAGGGGGATATAAAAATTTTCCCCCCACCTTGTTCCCATTTTATTCCGTAAATGACCAAGTTTGACGATGGGGTGCTAAACTTTAAGCCTTTCCTCTCTTTCCCCCACCACTACATGCTCGCCACTTATCCTCATAGGGATAGGGAGAAAACTTGTGTCCAATTTATCCCTTTCCAAGAGGATAGAAAAATGCATCCCCCCACCAAAGGCATAAAATCCCAAAGCTAACCATTTTCTCATTCTCCCCCCATTTTTTCAAAAATCTACTCGGAACTTTGGCAATTTTTTTCCATAATCCTTTACCTCCATTTTTATATTACATTCATTCATCTATATTTCCATGATCACAAAAGTATTATTTCATAAAAATTTCAAATTTTTAAAGGCTTCAGGTACATTTTTCCAAAATGACTTTGTAGCCCACAAAGGAAAAATTCTCATATCTTGCAAACTGGTACACAAATTGAGGTGGTTTTTTTTGCATTCTTAATCATTTCCAGGAACCTTCAAAACACAAGTGGTAGTAATGACATGTATGTAACATTTTTTTATAGAAAAAAATCCTGAACTTCATGCCCTAGTTTTTTGATTTTTTATTTCCCTCCATTCTGGTGACTGAATCAAGCTAAAAATTTATATGTGAGATAGAGAAGAAACCTATCCCAATGGAGGTAGTTTCATTAAAATACGAGGTGTGGAAGGAAAATTTAAATAAATAGTAAGTCTCTACATGAGAACTTACTATAAATATCTAAATCTCAGTGGAGGAAAAATTTCTTCAAGGTAGTGTTTACATGGAACAACTAGGGGAGAAAATAAGGTGATCAAAAGTGAAAAGGGTGAAAAATACCATTGTCCAAAAATAGTAAGCTCTCACTCAAGGTAAAGAAGGGCTACCATTATAACCCATTGAAATTCAAATCTATACACCGCAATTCATTCTTATATCTCTCACTTGAATACTCAGGTGTGGGAGAAAGTGATGTAACCCACATGGACGTAGAATATCTCAAAGATTGCATGCTCGATGGACCTAGAGATCCAGTGGAGGATAATGTTTTCACGAGTGGATTGTACAAAATAGGTGGTCACCCAAGTTTAGTGTAGCATATAGAATTAGTGTTGGCATGTTATCATCACTATGATCCAAACTCCCAAACCATTCAAGAAGATGATATCATAGTCTTGGCAGTGCTTGCCCACAAATCCATCTCTCATTCAATTCAAATTCCAACTTGGAACAATATGGCCATCTTCTCTAAGGATTTTCTGGTAATTGAATGGTTCAAAACAAACTCCTACCTTCAAGGCATCACATTGGGTTCATGGTTAAAGAAAGAAATAAATCCTTCCCACATGTCAAAGTCTCTCTCATGGAGTTAATTCCATGAAGGATACTCTGACGCGATCATTCTTATAAGTTAGGTAATGAGAGATGAAACCATGAAATATTTTCAAGATTGTATGGCCTTCTTCATGCTCATGATCACTGAAGGTAGACATATAATTTATTGGGGGAAAAGAATCAGTAACAAATTACACCATTAGTTGCTCTAGGTACTATTCTTGAAGAATTTCTCAATGACTTCATATTTGGTGTACACTCTCACATGCTTGAGACCAATCAAAGGGTTGGAACTTGCACAAAACATCTCTCCTAAGGCTCCATAATTTTAAATATACCCGCAATTGATCTTGAAGGATATAAATCAACATTTCATAAGGATTAATGATGCCTTTACCATGTTTGTCATCAGGACACTAGAGGGGAACCCTCAGTCAAGGTTCTCACCATAGGAGGATTCTATGATCTGAAAGTACGATTCATATTTCATCCATTTTCCACTTCCTCCTACATTTATGTATCTATAGTTGATCTTGTTCTGTGAAGGATACCTTGGTATTTGAGTGACAAGATTTTATTGATCGAGCTATAAAAATATCTAGCCTGTGTTAATGGTAAGCTCAATAACTAGAAGAGTAATTACGACTCATTTCCTATCTCATTTGGAATATTCACCTACAAGAGTTCCAGTGATTCCACACACCTATAATATGTATTCACAGCCCTCATATTATAATCATATACTCTGAGGCCAGACTTTAATATCTAAAGTGATCAAGAAACTTTTGACCTTCTAGAATCATATCATGTTTCGTAGATCAAATATTTTTGGGTGAATTGTATAAATGACTTTGACGTAAAGAAAAGAGACCACATGTGGATGGCCATTGGGAAAATGAAAAGGTTCAAATTTGATTGGTATGAGGAGGGAATTCAAGATGATGACACATAGTTATATGATGCATAATATAAAGTATTAAAGGCCTCGCCTCTTTTACAGGTGACATGGAGTGTTCGTTAATTAGGATACATAAGTGAGCTAACCGAGGTCATCATCAGAAGATCAAAGGAATGGTTCAGAAAGAATAAAACTACCTCCATTACATTAGGGAGTTTCCCCACTCTTCAAAGGTAGACATCCCACCAATCTTCTTCAAAGTTCATGGAGAGGAATTCAAGATTATTCCATTATGGGGAGAGTTCAAAGAAAAAATTAGTGGAATCCGAAGCCCCATACTACAAAAGGTTTCACACAAAATTTGGAACAAAATATGATCTTGTAGTAGAAATCGAGCTTGAAGAAAATAATCTAGTCCATTTGTCAGTTCCTCAGGAGGCCCAGATCTCTCCACCTTTCACTACCACTCCTGATCCTCTTACACATGATGTACCTTCTCACCCCAAGCAAGAAACAATAGTCATTGAAATTTCCAAGCCCAAGATATATGTGATGTTCCCTTGGATGCAAGAAATGATAACAAAGGAATCCCACGTAGTCCATCAGGTGACAGTCCCTAATTTCTTAGTGATATCACCATTTGTCAAATGGAATAAGAAAATTTTCTCTCAATTAGCTTCTTACTTTTTCAGTGGTGCCATGGGAAATTATTATGTGGAAGTATTCATGCAAAAGGTAATCAAGCCTATTTAAGATATGACATCGGTCGACTATGAGATGAGAATCATTCCCCTATGCCCATACACTCATGAGAGAGATGCACATCTATTACAGGATTCTTCCACTCACCTCCTTGTGAGGAACGAGGAGTACAAAGTGAAAATTGATCATTTATAATACATTGTGTAAACACTCACCTCATACTTGTAGCATTTCATGGACCTGAATGATCCTTCTCTCCTAATTGAAGAATTTACTCCCATCAGTAGCTTCGATCTATATTCCATTCAAAATATGTAGGGTTTCACCATGTAAGGATGGTCCAATGAAAAATGGGCAAGTAGGATTGTGGAAAAATGAAATGTATTTCTTCCAGAGATGATCTCATTATAGAAGTACATGTGTGCCACTTCTAGTAAGGTTGGGATAACGAGGGATGATATTGAGAATGAAAAATAACATTGGGACTAATTACATCCACTGGTGATGGAAATGGGAGATACTCATTCTCAGGTGTTGGTAAGCAAAAAAGTGTTCAATTCTCCATCTACAAACTTATCATGTGTATGGCCAAGGAATTTTTCCTCTCGGTGTGAGATGTTGAATCATGTTATTAATGAGTTGGGCTCAAATGAGGAGCATTCCTCCAATGTGCAGGAAAATGTCAACACCAGGATATAGAAGCCTTTATTTTTCTTCATTGATGAGAGCACCTAAATAGACAAGTTATTGAATCCATTTGAGGAATATATCTAGAAAGAATCTGGGGACACATTTTATTTCAATGAAAATACACTAGAGTATCTCTCCAAGATCAAAGACATAATTTCAAACATTGCACAAAAACATCATTCATGGTTTTCTAAAAGTAATAACATAAATTATATCTTGTATGGTTAGCTCAAGTCCCTAAGTTGTGTCCGCATTCCTCAATTTGAGATAGTTGCACCTGTGGCATCTCAGTATAGAAAGGAGTTCAAGGGAGTGGAGATTTTTCTAGTTTAGCTTAGCAAGGATCCATCAGGCAGAAAATAAAAATCAGAGAAGGTGGCATCTTCATTGGCCTAGTTATCTATCTTCTTCTCTCTCTCTCTCTCTCTCTCTTCTCTCCCCCTTCCCTCTCCTCCTTCATGTTCTATTTCTTTGTTGGTGGTTGCACTTTTCATTTTTTCCTATTCCTATTTTTTCCTATTCATTTAAAAGTTACTATAACTAGCATTGTAATAAGTCACCCTTAAGTAATAAAACGGGACTTAATTTTGTTCCTAAGAATATGAAGATTTGCATGTTGTGAAGGAAAAGGGAAAATTCATGTGCGGGTTAGGTGAAGAGTCTTTCCAAATCTATAAATTGTAACGAATTTTCCATTCTTAATGGTTTTCAATTTTGTATGCTCAGAAGTAGATAACTACTTGAGAAAAGTAAAAGAGATACTTGTTTTCTTTTATTCTCCTTCCTATATGTTCCTCTATTCCTCTCAACATATACACTTTCCAAAAATTCAATAAAGAAGAAAGGGTTTTATGTTTTTCTGATGAGGGAATGAATGAAACTTTGTTTTCTTAATTCCATCTTGTCTTGGTGCTATTAGAAAGGTTGTTTTCTTTCTGATTATGTGTGATGATATGATATGATAAATCTTTGCATGTATATGATTTTTTACCTATGATATTAATCCCCATTCCTTATTTCCCACTCCATTTTCCTACCTACTCAACAAATTCCTCCCTTTAAATAAATTACAATGAATTTCTGTGGGTTCAGTGGAGTGTCCCTGTTGGATCCCTAGCCTCTAAGGCAACCACAAATTTTAATTTTCATTTATGCACGATAAATGGATCTACACCATTTAACCAAAGGGACCTAGTCCTAGAGAATTAGTAGAAACCCATCGATTTGTCCAACTAAAAAATTTTCTCACCAACACTTTACCACATCTAGTTCATACCAATAATCACCAATGATCACCTCCTTTGGCAGGTCCTTAATTCCAATGTTTACTTAGTCTTCAATGGCACATGGTAGGCACACACTTGCTCATATGAAGAGTATAATACCTCATGTGCACCATCTCTATGATTAATATCTAGGTCCTCAACTTCTTTATAATCTACGAGATATAAAAAATTACCTTTCTCCTTTACTTTCCAAGTGTGTCCTAAGAAGGTATCCTCTGATTTTACCATATTTTCACGTGCTTTAGTATTAACCCCACTAAATAACTGAGTCACCATCTCTTCACCCTTCACATTATCCCCCAATATAATTTTCCTCATAGTCTATGGATTTTAAAGGACCGGTGGCCTAGTATAAATGTAATCAAAAGTATGGGTGATACCTAAATTTAGCTCATCCCAATTATCCATTTCTTGCTTCATATTTTCATGTATATACCAAGCACGTCATATGCGTAATGTAGAATAAAAATTACATACCCATAGGGATGGTGTCAATGCATCTTTTCCCTTCGTCTAATGCCTCTCACAATTATGAACATGTATTATTGGAGAAGTATTTCCATCATAATATTGTATTAATGAAGGAAGATTATTCTGGAACAAACTTGTTACGAAATCCACTCTGATATCACACCAACCAAGTAACTTATCACTATACATATTCCACCAGTGCATTTATGTCCCTCTTAACCTATACAACAACATATTTATTATATCTCCCTTATTATACCATTGTTCCTACATGGCACACAAGAATAATTCAGGTTTTTCATCTACAACATACTTTGGAAAACTAACCTTCCCCAGCCACCTAATTGGTCATGGTATAATTACCCTTGTCACTCTTCCTCAAACCTCGCAACCAACCATCTCGTAAGTACCATAAACCTAATTATCAAAATCCACACTAGTAGTGTTACTAATGGAATGAGTGTCTTCCCACTAAATCATTCCCTATTTTAATAGATTCACATTCTCTGGTTCGTTCATTGTATGTGCGTAAATTTTATTAAGGTATTCTTCACTGATGGGATCTATGTAAGGAGTAATCTTCATCTCATCCATCGGTATCACCAAACACTCCTCTTTGTTATCAAAACTCACATAATGATTATTAAAGTATAGGTCTGTGTTATTGGCATAACACGAAGGGTTACCTAAAAGTGTATGGAATTTTTCTGATTCAGTTATCTCCAAGACCTCAAATGCAGCCTTGAACTTGGCTCCCTAAACTGTAATAGAAGCATATTTCAGAACCCTAATGGGCATAGCCCTTATCTTGTTATCCATGTACAACACATTCCAAGACGGATTCAACGACAACCTTCCCATCTGGTTCTAACCATCAAGTGTGAGGAAATTCACTTTTACTGATCTGAAAACGTGTGTTGTAATTTTTATCACTTTTAAAAGTTTCCAAAGATCGTGATTTTTTTAACCAATTTTAAGTATTCTTGAATCCACAAATTGATTAAATTCTGATTATTTTGCATCCATAGAAGTGTGGAAAACTTGTATAGCAAAGAAATAATCAGAAAACTGAAAAGACTCAGATAACAAAAGAGATTGTTTACGGGGTTCGGAATTCCTACGTCCCCGGGTTCAGATTGAACCGATCCATTAATAATATTGAAATTCAAGTATAATAACTCTTAAAAACAATAAATAATGAATCACAACCTGTAAATGATCTGATCAATGTCCCAAGAACTCTGAAAAATAGCAGAAACTGTCCCAAGAATGATCCGTGGCTCCTACAGTGTTTTCACAATGTGATCTCCCTGCAACTGTGTTAGAAAAAAACCTACAAATGGAGATTTAAAAAAAAATATATGAAAAAAAATCATATGTCTGAGATCAGATCTGAATTCTGAACAATTTTCATGTTTACACCAAGTCACAATTCGGACTAGAAGTGCATTGAAATTCGTGTTTTCCAACTGGCTGTCTTGAAGATCCCTGTTAAAATCTACATTCAAAGCTTCCAAAAACAGGATAAAATTCATCAAAAAAGATCAAACCTTACATCCTTGGTATCGTCTCAGAATTGTCTACATTTCATCTTTTTACTCCAAAAGGCCAATCTGAGTGCACGACCTTCAAAAATAGAGTTCTCTGCAATCTGGTCCTTAAGCTCCTCCCCACAGACCTGCCTAAGTGTTGTTTAAATAACACTGAGCATTGTCTTATCTCATCCGGGCTGGTAGCCGAATTGGTTGGGCGGATGGCTCTTTGAAAGGAGAGGTCGTGGGTTCAAAACCCAGCGGTCTTTGTTTTATTGCGGCCTTTGTTATCCTCATGTGGGAAGATCCGACATCCTAGGCGTGAAAGGTGAGTTGGTAGTTTAATAATAGAAAGGGCTGCCTTTTAAAACGTGGCTTTGGCCACACATTCTGCCATTTTGTTTGGCCACATTGTAGTGGTGAGTTGGCTGTTTATTCACCCATTGAATTGGGCTTTGCTTTGGTTTGTTTAACAACCCGTGATATGGGCCGAGATTTGTTTGTGGAACCACTAAATCATTCGAGGGATATGGAAAATCCCAAACCATGTGGTATACATTCCAAATCCATCCCAAATAATATGGGATATAAATTTGAACATACGTGCCATGTGGAAATAACATCAAGCAAACATAGTAAGAACTCGGTCAATTCAAAACGTATGACATGGAACGAGTGGTGGCAAGCCACATGGTGGCTTGTGGACCCACCACGTCGGCAATAATACTTTAGTCCACACGGCGGCCAAGCTCCCCTCCGTAATAAAAGTTGAGCCTCTTGTTCCCGTGCACCATTTTTACACTCGTCGAAGACCGGTGATCAAAAACCAACAAACAACTCCCTTTTGTCTTTTCGCCACTTGTTGCAGTGCAATTGGTCCATGATTGACTAGTTGACTAGAGTTGACTTTCTTGTTGATCGAACTTTGACCAGACTTATCTACATCTCCCGATGTCCGTTTGTCGCGTTCTCATATCGTTGGAAAGCTCTCGAGATGATCTACTGCACTGACACAATTTAGGGATGTTTAGGGAACGTTTTAAAAAATGATCCCCTGATCATTTACGCCTATATCAACGAGTATATTTCTTACCATTCATTTATTTATTACTGCATCCAATGTAATTTCTTTATCATACTCATGATATTGAGGTGGTAAGTTGACATGGAGGATTTGACATTCCCTTTCTACACATGTGAGTGGTATCTTGTCTCTTAGCCATTCTCCCAACAAATGTATGATGTTCTTTGATGCAGCCTAGAATTCAAAAGTAAAATGCCAGGCACACTGGCACATCACTCATCCTAGATAAATTTCTCACCTGAAGCACACAATGGTAACAGGTCCCTCTTTCGGGTTGTTTTTGTAGGATGTTAGCCTGATGAAAACTTAAAGCATTCAGATCTATGACTAATATATCATTCTATAGTACATATTCAGATCTAGATCTAGAGAATAATAGACTTAAGAGATAACCATGATGAAATCAAGTATGCACGAACCAATTATACTCAATATTTGACACTCTGATTCAGCCAACACACTCCATTATATTAAATGCAGTAATGCACATAAGCTTATTACAATAAATAGTACCATACTCTATGCATGCATCAGATTTGGTAGCATAACCTCACAATAATTCAGTTATTACATCCCTCACTATGCCACATAGTTCTTTCATATTTATAAGGGTGGGGAATTTCCCTTCACCACTTATCTAATCCCAAAATAGGTCACATGCTATTATTAGCCATGCACCATTAAAAAAATTGCCACGCATGTAAGTGTGCTAACAATAGAATTCTTCTAGTTAACTATCAATAGTAAATCTATTCTTAGCTTGTATCCATGGAAAGTTATTTTTAGTCGATCCTCCAAAAATAACCAATGTGTGTCGTGTAATTCTCTAGCCAGTTTGTGTATTCCGCATGCTATCTTCCAAAGATCCTCATCGTGAAAATAAATAAGTCCCAAATCTATCTCTATTCCCAGCACGTAATTCCTTTCCAATCCTTCCGTGCTTTTGAATGTGCTCTTCTCTTCTGTGTGATAATTTTTTTATGTTCTTCACTATGTGCCATATTTTAACTAATCAACATTACCCAAACTAATTACATTACCACCACGGTAATGGTTTGTCTCCAAAATTAATCAAATAATGTGAATAAAGAGATAAAACTAATTTTATGAATAAAAGAACATCTTTACCCTGCAGTATCTTCTGCTTTAACCTGGGGAATCAATTCTAGATATTATTATTTTATCTCCACCTCTAAATCCTACCAATCATTGAGCATGGCTTCTAACTTTTTTGGTATATCCACTGCAGTTGACTCTAACTCATCCTTAGCAATATCTCCTTTCTCATTCTGCAAGACCAAAATAATGTTGGAAATTACAGTCATTATTCTTTCTAATCATTCTATGTGTCCGAAGGTCTCATCTTTCATGGCCTTTATGACTTCATTGTCCTCTACAATGGTCCTAGTTCTTATAACGGCTTCAGGGGCTGTACAAATATTCAGTGCTTCATCTACTTTCTTTATTTCCTTCTACAAGATTTGAAGCAACCCCTCATATGATGCAATCTTTCTCATCACCGAATCCTTTCCCCTCTCTTCTTCCTGTGATGTATCCTTTGGTGCTAGCATGCACAAAGGTTCATCTTCAAGTGCTAAGTCAAATGAGGTACTTACATAATGCATTGTTGAAGGAAACATTTTGGGTACCTTTAGCTCTAAGTGTGGTTTCACTTTCCTGATATTTTCCCCAACTTCATCTACCATGCTGATGAAAAAATGTTCTTCTTTTGTGCCAAGTATAATTATTTCTTTAGGCATGTTATTTCTACATCCTTCACCTTGATCTCCTCCCTTAGTTCCCTAATTGTTGCATCCTTATCGATATTTCACATTGCTCACTTGTTCATCTGAAATAACAATAGGTTTTACCATTATGTGTCTAGCCTAAGGTGTCTTCTTCAACCCCCTTGATACACATGACTCCTCACATATGTTAAAGTCTGGTTTGTCCATGTGCATGTGCATCGACCATAAAAATTTCTTCCTTATGCGCATGGTTTCCATATCTTCATACATTAGCTCCCAGCCATACAAATCCTTTTGTGTCACCGTTATCTAAAAATAGGCACAGAAAATTCTACCTATGTCCTCGGCATAGCCCATAACTGGTGGAACATATTCTCCACTTTTTCTTTTCTATCTCGGCACCTTAGGAACTTGGGATTTAAGATTTGGAGCTTATTCCATTGTACCATGAGTAGTCTTGGTCATTTTCTCTTCTACCTCCTTTTCTCCCTCTTCTCCATCCTTCATTTCTTTGTCTTTTTGTTCTTCCATGTTCTCTGGAGGTGTAGGGGAATTGGACGTGCTTTCCTTAGACTCTTCCACTTCCTCATTTAGCTTTAACTTCCTTCTTATTTTCTCAGTTGTATCCTTCTGTGGAGAGAGTCAAGGTGATCTATACAATGATTATGGAGTAGCATGTTGGATCCTTGTTCTCTTGCATACCCTTTTGAAGTGGCACTCTCCTTAGACTACATCCAAATCCTCATCATCTCATTCTTGTGACTGGGGTGGAGTAGTCATGCACTCAGCTTCTTCCCTAATTAGAGGCTATCTCCTTCCTCTATGCTCCAAACCACCACTAACTTCATGCTTGTTTTCTTCATCATCTAATTTTATTATCTCTATGGGATTAGGTGCTAGAAAATTTTCCATTGTATGCTTACCTTTTAGTAGCCATGGGAGCACAAATTCATTCTCCACATACTTAGTGTTCTCTAGATTTGGCTTGAGTTTTAGGTACATAAGCGCTGCTCTCGTGTCCCCAACTACCAATCTTACAAGCTTCATGCTTATAATATTTGAGATTAGCCTCTCAATGTAGGCATTCCACCCTAGATATACATATTTCTTTCTCAGAGTGTGGTGGTCGCAATCTACCTTGTCTGCATTGAAGGTTAGGTAATGTGCATCTAAAAACTAGTGAACTGATGCCTGGAAATATCTTGCTATGAAGGCATATTGAAATTTTCACCATGGGCTCCAAGCCTTGTCCTTCATGGTGAACCGCGCGATGCAAAAATTTTGATATACCGCTAACTACATTGCCTTCCCTACTACTGAAGGTAACTCCTTGGGTATGTGCCATTCTTCTTCACTCATTGATCCATCACACAATTACTTGTCAAATCTTTCCATAGGAGACTTGTTCTCCATAGGGTGTTCCTATATTTTCTCCTTTGGCCCATCAAGCACCCCAATCTCCATAAACACCAGAGATAATAGAACAAACCTGAGACTGATTTTCTCTCTTGTGTGTGCTTCATCAATGATAGTCTCAATGATGTAACTGGAGATGTTATAAATCACTCCCTATGACATCTTCTTCACATTGTGTTTACTTGTGACCATATTTCTTTAGAATTCAACTTTGTCACTAAGTGTGCGGATTCTTGAATGACTGGGTACTTCTTTAATTTATCAATTTCCATGTTGTACAGACCCTTGGTATACCGCAACTCCTTGTCTCCAAGATTGTGGCTTTATTAGTTAAATCACCATTTAGATGTATCCCTATGCCTTTTAACCATGTTACTGTTGAGATCAATGTGGTTGTAATCCTTACCCTACATCCTGTAAAGTAAATGAAATTTTTGTGTACCCTACTCATCAAATAGTAAAACAATGGTTCATATTTCCCATAGTAGGGGAGCTTATATAACTATTAAACCATAATTTTCTTCAACAACTTCTCCCCAGCATCATCATACACTAGCAAGTCATATGTTGTGCACTTATTCATCTTTATGTTTAATAACTCATCCAACTCCTTATTTTTAGTTGTATGATGGTTGTAGCCACTGATATTTCTCTTTTCAGATGTGGGAATCCCATTCCTAACCAGAAATTACACCCTTTGGATACTGCACTTCTGAGAAATTACTCTTAGGGGTCATTTCAACCTCCACTTCGACCTTCTTCTTCCCTTTTACTCCTGTTGTGGGTTCTTTCTTCGGTGCCATCTATAACCCAATCTTCCAACTTCAAATACTCACCTTTTATCTCCTAAAACATGCAAACCCAAACCCTAGCTCAATTCAACATTCCCTAGTTGAAATCATGTGCCCTCATTCTTTTGTAATGCCTTGCTTTGCTCAAAACCTTTGTAAATGGGGACAAAAGCTTCCTCTATGCTTAAATATTCTCGTCACATATCGATTCACACTCTTCACACTTGGCTCTTTCAAATTATCATGATTGTAATGATAAAAATGAACTTGCATCCCGTCCTTATATATATTTTCAAAAAAGTGAGTGCATTTATTTCTTTTTCACCTACCATCAATCCTCTCATTAATTGACCATTTTTCGTTATTTCCATGTGGTACATCTTCACACCCAAGCTATAACCTTATAACACACCTTCCTACCTTCTAGCCATGGAATTCTCTTCAACATGCCTCTATGTACCCAAGTATCTCACCACTACACCTTCCCTTGGTAGTTCCCATGGCCTTTGCTTAGCTCGCGTTATACTTGTTTCTTCACTCATCTCCACCTATGGTCCTTATTTCTAGTAGCATTTTTTTCCTTTCATGTGGAATTATTTTCATTAGTCTTGTACCTAGATATCAATAACCTACCCCACACTAAGGGTATGTGCAGTCCTCTACGCATACAAATTATTTAAATAGTAATTAGCTTCTGGTGCATAAACACACTTTATTACACAAAAACACAAACTAAATTGACAAAGCATAGTGAAAAATAAGGAAACACATTAAGGAAATGCAAAATTGAAAACCTAATCTAGATGGAAAAGCTTCCTTATTACAAACACCAAGAAGACTTATTTATAGTAGGGCTTTAACCTACTCCCGGTGAAGTATCCAGGTAACCGTATTTCAGCCCCAACCATATTCAAGTATGTGAGTAATAACATACATCCCCAACCAATGTACTTTGAGTTTACCTATATGGAGACAAAAATTTAGAATCATAAAGGAGCACCATATATCCTATCTCAAGATTTTTATTCCTGATGTTTATGTCATGCCATGTTTTTTTCCTGGCCTTCTCTTGTTTTTGACTCCAACTTTCTATTTCTCATCACTCATCCAGATTAATTAACTTTTCAATCCATTCTTCCAATGCTTTTTCATCATCTAGACCTCTAGTGCATGCAATACACAAAGAAGGTAATATGAATTCCATAGGAAGAACTACTCTATGTCAAACACTAACTGAAATGGTGTGGCTTTGTTGAACCTTTTATATGTTGTTCGATATGCCCAAAGTACTAAAGATAATTTATCATCCTAATCCTTTCTTCTAACATCTCATATTTTTTTCAATGTCTGGCTAAATTTTTTGTTGAAAGCCTCAGCAGTCCCATTTTCCCAAGGATGATATGGTCTAGTCTTATGGTGTGCAATCACGAATTCATCCAATAAAATTCTTATTGTCTCATTCAGAAATCATGTGCCGCTATCACTGGTAACACTTAAAGGAAATCCATACCATGTAATAACATTTTCCGATAGAAACCTAGTTGTTGTAACCACTGTGCAATCCTTTTTAGGTTCTTCTTTTGGCCACCTTGTGAGATAATTTATGAACGTTATGATATAGTGAGATCTAATTCTACGTGTAGCTTGTGAAATAGGACCCATAAAATCTATAGCTTGTTTCTCAAATGGATCTGCACTAGGAATAGGCCTTAATGGCATCTCATCTCATTGTCCTAGTTTTCCAAGATGTTAACAATGATAAAAAACTTTGCAATAATCCTTACAATATTTATACAGGGCCTCCCACCATAATCTAGTGAGTATAATCTTACACACAGTGGTGTCACCTGCATAGTGTCCACCTGCGATCCCACCATGAGCTTCCTCTATTATATCTGTGTGTTCATGTTCTAGTACATAACAATGCAATACCTAATCCTGACCTAAATTGTGCAGGTCGCCGCTAATCAACATATAGGGTACCGCGCATATATAAAGTTATTTCTTTTCTAAGGATTTCATTCCTTCTTGTGTTATGCATGTTCATATAAAGACAAATATTTCCTCTAATTCTAAGGGCACTCGTTGTAACCTATATTACTATGCATCTGGCATGGTATCTTTAATTGCCTATGCTTCTTCTCCTGACTGTATTCTGGATAAATAGTCTGGTATAGAATTATTTTTTCCTATTTTTACCACAACTGTGAAATCAAATTCTTGAAATAAGAGTACTCATCTGCATATTCACCCTTGTAAAATGGGTTTTTTTACCAAATACTTCAATGTCATGCGATATATATAGAAGACCAATGGTGTAGCCACCAGGTACTGTCAGAATTTATGTAGTGCATACATCATTGACAAAGCTTCGCGCTCTGTATTTTTGTAGTTCTGTTCTATAGGAGTCAACTTTCTACTAGCAAAACAGATAGGATGATCTATAATACCTTCTCCAGGTTAAGCCAATATTGCGCCAATGGTCATGCCATAGGTATCCACATGTACATGAAATGGTTGGTCCCATGAAGAAAAATGTAGAATAGGTGCAGTAGTAAGTTTCTCCTTTAATGTCTTGAATGCATGTTGTTGCAGCTCTCCCCAATAGAACATACCTTTCCCTTTCAGTAACTCCTCTGATGTTGTGGGTAATTTGGCATATCTTTTAATAACCGTCCTGTAATATCATGTATGACCCAAAAATCTATGCACCTCACTCTAAATGGTAGGCTCTTTTAAGCCTATAATGACTACAACCTTAGCTAGATCAGCCAATAAGCCTTCCTTGCAGATTATGTGTCCTAACAGTATTCCAAATGGTGTAGCGAATATGCACTTCTTGATGTTTAAAGAGATATTGAATTGTCTACATATTTCAAACATTAAGCACAAATTGTCATAATGATCCTTAACTAATCCATACATCATCCAATCGTCCAAATAAGCATGTAAGAATTTGTGAATAAACTCCTTGAACGCTTAAACAACTATGCACGAAAATACAACAGGCACATTTTTTAGACCAAAAGGCATCATAGTATAGGGGAAGCTACCCCATTTAGTAGTAAAAGTAGTCTTTTCCTGATCCTCTTGGGAAATCCTAACCTGATGATACCCAAATAACCCATCTATAAATGAATACATTTCACACCCTGTAATACCTTCTAGACTTTCCTCAATGAATGGCGTACGAAAGGGATCAATCACACATGCATAATTCATCTCCCTGTAGTCCACATAGATCCTAATCCATCCATCCTTCTTGATACTGATCACCATTGGACTAACCCATTATGAATTGTCAAGGAGCTTAATAATCCCAAACTTCAACATTTTTTCAATCTCTTCCTTGACCTTTTCACGCAAGTTGGTTTTCATCCTCTATGGTATCTTTCAACTGGATGTGCACCCTCTTTAAGCTTTATCTCCATCTCCCCTAATGATTCATGCATGCCTTTAAGTTCATGGTACCCTCGAGGGAATAAGTCCTGATAATCCCATAGTAGCTCTATGATTTTTTCCACTTCAAAGTTTGAAAAATAGTCTCCAATTATGGCCTCTTTAGGCTCAGCATCTGATCCAATATTCACCTTCTTTGTCTTCATAGGTTCATGATATGTGCATGTGGTCTTATCTACACTATCCAACACCTCACTCCTACTTGTTGAATGGTTTATATCTATATTTTATACTTTTTTCGTCATCCACTCAGTAGACCATTTTTCCTTTTTCTTTCTCAAGGTAAGCATGCTAAAGTAGTGCGGCATCAGCCTCTGTCACTTCAACAAGATGCACTCCTGAGTTTCGTTCATCTAATAACTCCTGAATGAGTTCTTCAGCCTTGGCACTATCCCCCCATGTTTAAGTGATTTATGACCTTTAATGCTTCTTCCACTGGAGGATTAGTAGAGAAGAAGTCAAAAATCTGGGTCATTTCTGTAACTAAATCCTGCCAATTTCCAGTCTCTCTATGGATTTCTGCATATACACACCAAGCACGTGCGTAACATTATAAAGTGGAATAATACTTGTGCACCTAGAGTGAAGGTGGTAAAGCTTCCTTCCTCTCTGTTTAGAGTCTTTGACACTTCTAAACGTGGTGCTGAATAGGTTGATTACCATGATAAGTACATATTTGAGTAGGTGCATTTCTCTTATAGAACCTAGTGGTAAGAGAAATCCTAACTTCATTCCATCCTATAAGATTATCCTTGTGGACCACCCACTAGCGCATTTGTTGTCCTGCGTAGGGTATATTCTAGCATATTCATTCTCTCCAGTGGTTATATCCACTGTTCTTCCATGGCATGCAATAATACCATAGGATCTCCTTCTCTGGTGTAACAAGGTATTGAGTTGTTACCTATTATCTTGATATAATGTGGTTTGTTTTCCTTGGGAAATATTCTCTTTACCACACACCCTACCAACTCATAAGTGCTATGCACCAAATTATCAAAAGCAACACTTATAGTATCGCTAATAGATTGTGCATCCTCCCACTAAAGGATTCCTTCTTTACATGGTTCAAGCACCTCTGAATCCCATATGGTGTGTACATAAATCCTACTGAGGTCTTCTTCACTAAAGGGCTCAACATAGGGCATAGATTTTCCATCTATTAAAGGGATAATAACTCTTTCCTCCTTTTTTTGAAAGTTGATATAACCCTTATTGAACCGAAGATCAACATTATTTGCATAGCACCAAGGACACCCCAATAGAGCTGGGAAGCTATCTGACTCTACCAGTGCTAAAACCTCAAAGTCTCCTATAAACTTGGCTCCTTGTATGGTAATGGATACATCTTTTAAATCTTTGATGGGAGTGGCCTTAGTCCGATTAGCCATGAACAATACATTAGAGGATGGTTGTAATGGGGTCTCCCCATTTATTCCCATGCATATAAGGTAAGAACATTGAATTTTTTTCCTATATCAATCAATATATTACTCAATAGCCATCCATCAACAACAACATTTAGAGTTATTTCCTTGTCATAATCTAGGATATGATGGGGAAGATTTGCGTGCAGGATCTGTCATCTAGTCTCAGCACTTGCACGTGGAGTATTTCCTTTTAAACAATTCCCCAATAGTGGAATGATATTCTCATGGTGTAACAATTTTCAAACTTCCCTCAAGTCATCCATATCAGTTTGGACTGTATCTTATGCTTTCTTTTGATCCATCTTCAGTGATTGCTCCTTTAAATATTATATTTCACCTTGAAGATTCCTGAGTACCTACCTGGTTTCCTAGTAAACATCCTTCTGATGGGAAAGATCTGGGTATTGTTCGTGTAGAACCTCCTCTTTAGTGATGATAGGATTCTGCTGTAACACTTATAATTCCTTAAATTTTGGTTCCAACTTGGGCATCCACTGATTCTCCAATGTGTATTGTATCCTAACCATCCCTGTGCCTTTGTTTTCCTATTTATGTTGCTTGCTAATATGCTCATACAACTTCAGGAACTCCTCATAAATATGATTATTTCCATAGAAATAACATGTAATATTATGAGGAAATTCATGCCTATAGTGGTTAGAAGATCCACATGTATAGCACATTCTGTGAGGGAACTCACTTATTCCACCACCATGGCCTCATCCTCCAAATCCACCATGGTATCCTCGACCTCGGCCATGAATACCTTCAAAACACCCTTCATTTTGATCATAACACTTCTGATTGTGATCTCGATCCTGATGCTCATTCTTTCCTTTAGAGTTATATGAAAACCTTGTTTGGAACACACCAATATCTATAGCATCATGGTTCTACCAAATCAACCAACAGTCTTCCATGTCATGAGTTGTGGACCTACAAATTTTGAAGTAGCACAAAATATTCTTTATTATCATGTGTTTTAGTAATGGGAAGTGGCTAGCATCATGGTTTAGATGGCATATCTCATATTATAATAGTAGTGAGCACATTTATTTATGGGGAAAACAATCCTTTGTGTGACCTTCCACTTCACAATCTATGCAACAAATCCATGTGCACGTATCATGTGCTGAGTTTTCTGATAGTTTCTCTAACTAATTTTCCATAGCTGCAATCTATGCTTCTAAAAAAGGGCTTACCCCAATGTCTATACTTCAAAATACCTCAAAGCATAAGGCATCTTCAAGTGCTTCACATGGATCGGTGTATGTTTTATGTGATAGTGCCCTGCTAAAAGGTGTAATTAGGCCTCCAAAAAACCATTGTGTATGTTGGCTTGCATTAATATCATAAGAAATATTAGATAACAACATTTTAAAATGGGCATCATACTCTATGACACTCTCCGTAGTACCTTTCTTGATATCATTGAGCACACTTATACTCTTTTACTCAAAATTAGGGATGTTAAACTCTTTAAGGAAATCATATTTTAAGGCTGCATAGTCTATGCAAGTCTGATCAGGGTCAAAAATTTTGTACTAGTTGTGTGCATGCCCTTATAACGTAGTAGAAAATTGACTTTCCCTATGCTTAGAATCCATGATTCCTTTTGTGTGCCACAATATTTCACACATGTGTACATGTTCAGAAGCATATTCTATGCCCCTATACTCTGGAAGACAAAGAGACATCTCCATGTAAATATTCTGGGGTTGGTGTGGACCTTTCCCACCTAATCTAGAACCTCATGTGTTTCCTCTACCTCTAGAACCACCAGATCTACCAAAACTAGAACCACCTATACCTCTTGATCCCAAACCTCCTATATCTAGAGTCGGACCAAAGGATGTAGTTTGCAATGTCCCAACCGTAGTACTAAACTGCAACCCAATAGTCTGTGAAGTGTTACTGCTCCCAGAAGATAGTCTAAAAATATATGTGCCATAATTCTATGTAGATGATACACCTAAAAATGTACTCCCATATAAAAACAAATTCATTTGTGCTTCCATCGTTGTGCCTCTTATAATACTCACTCATGATCTCCCACTATTTGAATTAGCTTGCTGATTTTTTTTGTCCTAGATGTTGGAAAACCAAGCATAAGGGAAATTTTTTCAAGTGGATTTAGATGCATGCCCATGGCCCAGGTCATCTCTTTTGGCGTGTTTGTATGTGAGGCCGAGGATTGTTCCCTGTCATGCTTTCCCAAATGGGGGAGTTCCTGATGCTTGGGTTCCATGTCTTCTGTGTGAACTTCAAATCCTTCTTGAACTATCTTTCTCCACAACACCATTTTCTCTACAACCTCCCACTACTTTTCTATTTCCCTCTCACGTATCTCATTATACTTAAGCTACCTTTCCTCTCTCTTCCTCTCTACCACTAGGTTTTCCATCTTTGACCAAGCGTGCTCCTGCCCCTATGCATGGTGGGATTTAGTTAGCCATTAGTTTACTCTCCACGTTTAGGGCTACCATCAGAATTTTGATCACCAGTGGAATGCCTTGCAGGTAAGTTCCCCTTGGATATCATAAAAAATGGAATTTAGCTACCTCTAGGCATGAATAAGTGGAAATTGAGTACTCCAAGATATAATTATTCAAAACACCATGAACCCACATATCCACAACGCGAGTCCAAATTAGATCAACATCATAAAGGGTCTGAAATTATTTCTGCATCTAGACAAGTGTGTGATACCTCTAATTCTTTTTAGATGCATAGGTAACCAGCCATTCATATAGTTCTATCAGAAATATAGTGAAGAAAATATCATACAAATAGTCATACAAATTTTTCCCCACCCACGTGCGTTTGTAAAACTCAGATCCATTACTGAACCACCATGTGTATTCTTCTTCTAGGTTGTGTATCCACTCTTCAACACTTGCTAGGGTCAACCGGTATGTCTTCATCGCAAACCATTCTAAAAACAACTGAAATAGAATTCTTGGCAATAGAACTGATGATTCAACCTATAATTCACCAGTAAAAGCCCACGCGCACTAGCACATCACTTAGCCTAGACCAAGCGCTCACCCGAAGCACACAATGGTACTAGGTCCTCTTTAGGGTTTTTGTTGTAGGATGTTAGCATGATGAAGACTTAAATAATTCATATTTATGACTAATATATCATTCTATAATACATATTCAGATCTATATCTAGAGAATAATAGACTTAAGAGATAACCATGATGAAATCAACAAATGCATGAACCAATTAACTCAAGATTTGACACTCTAATTCAGCCAACACACTCCATTATATTAAATGCAGTAATACACAAAACATTATTACAATAAATAGTACTATGCTCTATGCACGCATCAAATTTGGCAGCATAACCTCAAAATAATTTAGTTCTTACATCCCTCACTATGCCACATAGTTCTTTCATATTTATAAGGGTGGGGACTTTTCCTTCACCACCTATCTAATCCCAAAATAGGTCACATGCTACTATTAGCTACGCGCTGTTAAAAAAATAGCCACACATGTAAGTGCACTAACAATATAATTCTTCTAGTTAACCATCAGTAATAAATATATTCTCTACTTATATCCATGCAAAGCTCTTCGTAGCTAATCCTCCAAAAATATCCAATGCGTGTCATGCATGTCTCTAACTATTTTATGTTTTCTATACCCTATCTTCTATAAATAGATTGTCATTGTGAAAACAACTATGTCCCGAATATATCTTGGTTCCCAACATGTGATTCCTTTCCAATCCTTCCACACTTTTGAATTCACTCTGCTCTTCCACATGAACCTTCTATATGTTCTTCACTAAGTGCCATATTTTAACTGATCAATATTCTCCTTCCTAAGCACCATACATACCTCTTTAAGATCATCTACATCCTTCAAAGGTACTTCAACACACTTTGCACATTCCATATTATGCACCCACTCCTTCAAGAACTATATCTCTCCTTGGAGCTCCCTAATGATGCCCATTTTCTATTAATATACCTCCTTTTGTTGGCCAACATCTTGATACTTTGAATGAAAAACCTCTTCTCTTTTGATAAGAAGTCTTGTTTTTCCTTTATCATGTATGTGTTGCCTCTACACACGTAGTGACCAATAATGGTTGAGGTTCGGCTACATATAATTTCTTAGTCATACAATTCTCTTTCTTAGTGCATTCCACCTTAATCATGGTTGTACCCTTATCCTTGTTATTTTCATACATGTAGGAATACAAGTATGGGAAATATTCAACCTTATACGCCTTATCACAATATTTGCATGTCTGATTCTTCGGGAACTCATGTTGATAGTGATCAAGTGACCCATAAGTGTAACATGTTCCCTATGTGAAGCTTCCTCATCCATCACATCTTCTACCATGGTATCTGCCTCTAAAAAATCCATTACCATTGTTGAACCCCTCATTATTTTTTCTCTCTTACACCTATGAGCTACTCTCTACGCTATTCTAGTGTAACCCTATTTCAAAAGCCTCGTGAATCTGATCAATTATAAGATAATTGGTTATGTCATGAGTATGCACATCATAGAGTTTGCAATACAAAGAAACATTCTTCTATGTAGCACATTGAAAAAGTGGATAGTTATGAACATAATGGTTCTTATGAAAAATTTCACAAGCCTTCAATAATGAGTGCACATTCCTGTGTAAATATATATCCTTTAAATTCCCTTCCACAAGTCGCAATTGATACACAAGAGTGTACTATGCATCTCATGATCTGAATTAGTAGATAACTTCTCCAACTGAGTGGTCATTGTTACAATCTAGGCCTCAAGGAATTGACTCATCCCTGTGTCTACACTTCCAACCACTTCTTTGCACAGTACTACTTCTAAAACCTTACATGAAGTAGTAAATGTCTTATGTGATAGCACCCTTCGTAAAGGTGTCAGTAAGCCTCCTAAAAACCATTGTGCATGATGAATATCATAAGAAATTTTTGAGAGAAAGGTCTTGAAATATGCATTATACTCCGTAAAATTCTCAAATAAGACATGCTTTATGTCTTTTAGTGTGCTAATTCCCTTTTTCTTGAATTCAGGTATGTGGAAAAAGGCAGTGCAGAGTGCATAATAATCCATTGTTGTCTAGTGTGGATCATGATTCCTATAAAAACTATGTGCACGACCTTGAAGTGTTGCAGTAAACTATCATTTCGATCTAATGTTGTTATTTCCTTATATCTCCATAACAATTAAAAATTATGCACCTGCTCTGTGACATATTCAACTCCCATATACTCTAGTAGATGAAGCGACATGTTGTAATATATATGTGGTTTGTGTGGTGGTTACTGAGGCTATTGTGTTGTTTTTTTTGTTGTTTTCTTAGAGTGGGGCTATATCTTGATCCTAAGCATCCACTAGGATTTCCTCCATGCAGTGGAGGTCCTAAGCCTCCTAAGCCACCTTTCATAACCTAGGGACATGCAGACATACTACCTTGTGTCCCCGTAGTGGTGTTGAACTGTACACCAATTAGTTGTCCTAAAATTATTCAACAGGATTACTTCCAGCGGGTAGTATGCCATAACTCTATCTTGAAATTGTGTGTATCAAATTGCTTCCAAACAAAGTTTTTCAAAACACATGATCCTATTGCATTTCCATATGCACTTCCTTAATTTTTTGTTCCTCCTGAGTTGATACCAATATGTGTTATCCTATATATCCAACCCAACATGGTGATTCTTGGTTACCTTCTTGCTCACCATCGCTATGATGATCCTCTATGATAACTTCTAATTTCCAATAAACAATCGCAAGGGAATGGTTTCTAGTTTGGTTCACATTCTTTCCTTAAACTTGCTCTCATCGAATGTTGAAGGGGTCCTTTTACTGCACTTCCCCAATACAATAAATACATGATCCTATGGTCCCTCACCTTCTACATGGTTCTCATAATCTTTTCCTGACATCATTCTTATCAATCCCAAAACTTCTTCAATTTCCCTTTATCATGTATCATTATACCTACACAGTCTCTCTTCTTTGTCTCATTCTTCTTCTTGGATTAATGCCTTCCTTCCCAAACCTACTTCATGTCGTTGTGCATGGTGGAGTTTTAGCCTACCATAGGTAGTTTCTCTATCCTCATCTCAATCATCAAAATATTAATTTTCAAAAGTAACATGCGTAATTATTATCCTCTTGGCTCATGAAAATACTTGAAATTTTCCTCCTCTAAACACAAATATGTCAAAATCATGTACTCCTAGGTATAATTGTGCAACACACCTTTGCACTAACGCTCTGAAGCTCTATTCCATGGTTCATCCAAATCAAAAAGTGCTTTGTACTTATTCTGGCTCTACACTTGATTATTTTTCAGCCAAGAACCTCTATTTTATGCATAAGCTACTAACCATTCATATAACTCTATTAGGAATAAACTAAAGAACATCTCATATAATGAATCATATATATTATATTCCACCCACTTATATGCATTAAAATCCCATCTAGTGTTGTATCTTTGAGAAAATTCATCTTGGGCATTGTCCACCCAATGCTCAATATTCTCTAAGGACAATTGGAATGCCATGCACACACCACATCTTGATGAGAAAAAAGGACACCAAATTTTATTTTTCTTTATTATATGCTTCATGATTCTTATTATATTGTTTGTTTGTGGAATCTATGTATGGGTGTTAGATGGAATAATTTTTAAGGTATCTATCATATATAAGAGAAATTTTGGTGAGTTTGGCTCCCAAAAATTCCTTAGCATGATTATAAATCACAATATGATGGACTCTAAACATGGTGATGATTCCTTAAAGGAAGTTAGAGATGAATTATTTAACATCTTCCTTTATTGAAAAAAAAAGTATTCCATCTAGTGAAGGATTTAGTGGTGGTTAAAATCCATCTATAGATAGTTCCAAAAGATGGTTCAAACAATCCAATGCAATTAAATCCCCATTAAGAGGAAGGTCAGTTGAACATAACTTTTTATTGAGAAAGGGTATTTTTTTATTCTTTCCCATAAAAAATTAGGCAATAAAAACATTATATTACCATTTGAAGGCATCTAAAAAAAATGTAGTACAATATTTTCCAACTAAAATTATTTTTAGAGCCATTTTCCACAAGGTGAAGTGACCATAAGATACCTTGATGAAACTCTCTTAACACCCTTTCCACATGCTTGGGATCAATACATCTCAATAGAATTTTTTTCAAGTTACTTTTTAATAGTATCCTACCAATAAGCTCATATGGAATGGCTTGGAGTCTAAAATCTATCCTTTTTGACTTGTCTAAGACATCGTGATATTCTCTAGCTATAAGATATTTGGGCATACTTGGAGTCATTTTGGGATCATTTCCTTAATTTCGCAGTTGGCCATCATGGGTGCACACAAATTCTTTTGAACTATCCAATTATTTAGAAATATTTTAGTAGATACTCAAATCTTTTATTATCTTGGTAGAGATTGTTCCTATGAAAATATCCATTATCTTTATGATCCAACCCATTCTATTATCACCAATTTATCTTGCCATGATATATTTTCTCACACTTTGGTGAATGAAAAGAAAATGATCTCATTTTTGGATGGGATATTCTTGAAAAATTTTAGATATTTGAGGATTATGAATTCCTAATTCTCAATGAAGTTGTACTTAGTTTAAAAATCCTTTAAAATTTGTCTTGTAAAGGTGATGGGATGATGAAGTTCTTGGTGGTTCTTATGGGTGAGAAGTGAAACTACAACCAAAGGTTTGAAATATTTATCAAATTTCATGTTATCTAATAGGGGAAATTGAGAAGTGTCTCACTTAGTGTACTCAAAGATATGTTTTCCTTATGGTGGCACGCATTTGATTGGCTTAATTATATTTTTGAAATTTTTTTATGAACCTCCTCATAAAATTAATCTTCCTAAGGAAAGATTTCCTTATTTTTTATAAGGTGGAAAGGAAAATGGAAAGATAGAAGACACTCTATATAGATCTATAGTTGGATCCTCTTTTGAAACAATGTATCTTAAAATCTTCCCTTCATGAACCATAAAGATATAATTATTGGGATTAAGATAAATCCAAAAATAGCTTCATGTTTTTAAGATCTTATTTAGGTGATCTAATTGATCCTCCTACTTTTGTATAAAATATTGATATTATCTAGTTAAATGAGGATTATTTCATTAATGAGGCATTCAAAGGCCATGTACATTTCCATATACAATGTGGCTTTATTATTTGATGATACAAATGGAATTCTTGTAATGCCAACTTTCCTTAGATCATTTTATGTTACTAGATTAGTTGTATTGCACATTTTATCTATCTCCTAGGACATTATAACATGTAATATGATAGTTGACATATTGACATTTGGAAACTATTGTTTTTCTTCATAACAGACTCATTTTGGATGGTATTGATGTATATATATTGTGTATGTGGATCATGTTGAATTTTTTGATGCAAGTATTTATATCATTTTCATTTTTTCTATTATTTGTAGAGGTGATTATATGATGATGATGGTATTCTAATGTTTAAACCCTTTAGTGAAATTTTTAGATATTGATTTTGTATTAATGAAATTTTGCTTAATTGTGTATATGGATGTTAATTATGATGATGATTTGTTATTGAATTTATATGTACATTGATTTGTGATGTTAATTATATGTACAAACGTATGATTTTTGCAATATTTCCTAGATGGATTTGATGTGTTCATGAAGTGTGCAGCGATGAAGAGGTTCAATTAAATTAACACACGTGGGGACCAAGGGACCAACACACGAAGGATGCATGGGCCAAAACCCCATGGACACCTTGACAAACATCAGTTGGGGGTAGAAAAAGTGGCTAAGTTGTTTTTTTACTTTTTTGGTTGTTGATTTATTTTACTAACCCTATGTTGTTGGCTCGATTTGAAAATTTACCCTTTAATTTTGTAATTTGATATTTATAGAATTTCTTCCTCTTCCCTTGTGTTGATGTCACACTTGTTATGACACTTTTGTTAGGTGGAAAATCACATTTATGAGTCCCTAAACTTAAGAAAATTATGAGGGGTCGGATTTTGGCTTTGAGTATTTTTTTGGACAACCTAGATACCACCTAACGTTTTCCTTACCTTTTTAATTGATCCCATACCCCATTCCAATCATGGGTAGAGTATTTTTGAAGCTTCATTTATGATTTTGACCTTTTTATGCCTCGTTTTCCCTTGATATTTATTATACTTGAGTTTTTTTGTTTGAATTAAATTGTTGAAATATTTATTACTTTTACTGTTGATGTGAATTTTGAGCGATGGATGTAAATTAAGTTTTATTGTTTGACTTTTCATTTTTGATCAATTATTTTTATTGGATTTTTTCATGTACTCTTGATTTGGGAAGTAATAGTTGTTTGACTCAAATTCTAGAGGAAATAAATTTCCTTGGAGAATGGTGTGTACCCTTGGGTGAGGTGGAGTGAGTACACCTAGTTGGAATACATGTGGAGTCAACTCACCCTCTCTCCTTGCAATTTTTTAAAGTAATTTGCATGTTTTGAAAATGGGGTTAGCTACACACATTATCTTTCTAATTGTGGAGTTATTTGTCCTTGGAGAAGAGATTGGAGTAGATTGTAAAATTAGAGAAAGTGAAGGTTGTTGATATGACTCCAATGTAGGGTCTTGAGCCCTCTTGTAATTGCATTTTTTTTTTATTCTTTGGACTATTGCATTGTTTTAATTCTTGATATATGTGTTGTTCTTGACTTGATTGTTTCTTTGGTTGATTTTGGTTTTTATCCCTCTTATGGTTTTTATTTTATTTTTGCAATAATTTGTGTTTGGGAAGGGTACTAACTCCTAGGTTGGATGTTGGAGGGGAGTGTGAATGGTTTGTTTTGTGGAGAGAAAAGGATACTAGGTTCTTGTTATGGATGTGGATGTTTACTATACTTTTTTTTGGAGGGATTTCGATGTAGATGGGAATTAGGCATTTGGTAGAGAGAAAAGGGGTGATTTTAGAGGTATAAGGTGTAGTCAAGAATTAAGGAGGTTTGGTATAATGGATGTTTCAAGGCCTAATTCACTACCCCCTTGTATTGATAAGGATACCAACCATAATCTCTCCCTCTCTCACTTGGCTTGATTTCAAGACATTGTGTTATTTCTTGTTTTGGTTGCATTCTCGTTGGTTTTATTTTGTTTTGGGTCTATTGGAGCAAGGCCAAAAATTTACTGTTGCTCAAGCGGTTTTAAATCTTTCATAGTTCATGTGTTAGGGCTCAGGGGCCAATTGGGAAGTGTTCCCCTTCCCATTAGATATGGTTGGGTAGTGAGTGTATCTTGGATTCCCCTTTTGTGTTTGTAGACAACTTGTGATGAAATTGACTCCATTATTATAGTTATCTTCATACTTGGTGTTGGTGGAAACTTTATCTAAGTTTAAATCATGCAAAATTGATGTATTGTGATCTATTGTTTGTAAAATTGAAGGAGATGTATTTTGAGACATTATTATGTAAACAAATAAAACTAAATTTTGAAGGATTTTGTGAGTTGTTAAAAGAGAGGTTATTTTGGAGACTTGTAATATTTGAAGTGGGAAATTATTGTGAAGACCAGAAATTAAAATCCCTTTTTTATTCATCCTTTCAATGAGATTTGTTATAAATGAATTTTGGGAAAATTTTTGTGTTATTCATGGTTATTGGGATGATTGGAATGTGGTGTTGATAAAATTATTTTGTGAATTCAAATAATACATCTGGTGCATCCCAGCTAGTAAGAGTGCACTTTGATGGATGGTGAATCTTACTAGATGGAATACAAATGGGTATGGTCATCCTTTCATGCAAAAATTCATGAAAGGGTGACCATATCCATGGTGCACAAATACTGGAACTCCTTTTTTGTTTTAGCATTTATGAAAAATTAGAACTTGGTGTTTACATTATACTTAATTGGAAACAATACGTTTTTACATCGTAGTAACATTTTACAGCTTGTTGTTTTGTATTCCCTTGCATTTTGGAAAATGGAAGGAAAGTTACCATTAGGGAACGTGAATAATTTTATGGATTGTAAATTTTTCATGTTATTATAATACAGGGAATTCCATTTCTTTCTTAGATTATGAACATTTAAAAAGTATTAAACAATTTCATTTTAATTTTATGGTCATTATTATTGTCAAGTGTCTTTCAAAATTATTAACCTGGGTGATTTTCTCAACAATATAATCAGATCTCATAATATCTTTCCTTGAATTTTTTTTTATGAGTTTTGAATACTGGGTGGATTCATCTAACTTTTAAAAGTTTTATATATGTAATGTTATAACTATCACAAAGCTATGGGATTGATACCTTTACTAATTGTTAGTGTTTACATACAATTTGATCAGTTAAAATAGCTAAGAATTTTAATAATAGGTTATTCTGGATCATCCAATGTCACAAAATTTACAACTTGCCATTCAAAATGAATTATATTTTAGAATGTTTTCACCTATAAAACCATTTTTTGCATACCCTAGAACCATATATATATATATATATAATCTTACCTGGGGGTGGGCGGCCCAACCAACCCACCCCCTATTAAAAAATCATGTTTAACATGTAATAGGGAGGGGAATGGTATAGATTTTAACATGGGGTGGGTGGCTAGGCCAACCCACCCCACCACACACCACGGCCATTACGACCATCTCCCACCGGCTGGACCACACCACCCAAACCCCTCTATGTCACCCCACCTCCTTCCCACAACTATTCCATTCTCCACACGCCCATCCTCCATCCATTCCTCTTTCTAATTCCTCACCAATGTCCTTCCTCTTGTCGCCTCCATTCCTTTCCATCCCCACACCTTCCCCCCTTCTATATTTGTATTGTTTCCACCCCTGTGGATACCCAACAACAAAAAAGAAATAAAATAATAATAATAAAAAAAGCTAAACCAAATAAAGAAAGGAACATAGGTAATTAGGTTAATGTTAGGTATATTATATATACATATAATTAGGTTAGGTAAGTTATAATATATGATATATGTATATATATATATAACATATATATTATATAACAATGTTAATATATATAATATATAGAATGCATTGTATATAAATGTATAGTAAGGAATATAATATAATGGAATATAATATTATTAAGTTTAAATTAGTCGTAATTTCATAGTGTATGTATAATTTAATCATAATAGGATATTGTTAGAATGCACATATTTTTATATAAGTGAATATAATTATTATATATTATTGTAATGGCTAAAATGTTGTTGGGTTAAGATATTTTTACTATTATATATGGTATAATATTGTTACAATCGTTATAATGTGATCATAATAGGAAATTATTATAATAATCATAGTGCTTAGTTCGTATATAATGTTTAATATTACATCAATGAAAATGTATAAAGATGGTCATTTTATTGATAAAATGATAAGGTATTATATTATTTGTAATGTCACTAGTAAACATAATATAATAGTGTTATAATATGGTTCTAATGTTATGACATGACATCTATATAACATGGCAATAAAATCCTACACTTAGAAGTTATGAACTATGATAACCAACACAGTGTATCTTTGGAGATATCTGATAAAATTTGAACATTATGGAAAATATTAGCATGCGCCCTGCGCAAGGATGACATTTGTAACCTGAGAAATAGGTTCACTTAGCCTCACATTGGCATGTAAAAAAAAAAAAAACTACTTGGTTTTTTGTTTTAATTTATAGGGGTGTGACAATTCTTTTGTATATATATGTCCCCCACTTTTTAGTGAAGGTGGTTTTAAACTGGTCTTATTCCTTGACAAATACTTTTTATAACAAGATAAACCATCAAGAGTGAGAACCTCTCAAATCAAACCACTATCTAGATATTTATTTCCATGGAAGGAAAGGGATAATGATCCTTTAGAGAATCCCTGCTTAGGTCCCTGAATTCCACACACATACATATATCACCACTCTTCTTCCTTATCATGAATAGATTGGCTAGCCACATTAAATACTTCATTGGGAAGATGATGTGAGTTTTTCTCATCTTTTTAAAATCTTTCCTCATCAAAGGTTCAAACTTGTTGTTAATGGGCCATTTTTTTTTCTTATTGGCCTAATATAAATTATGATTTATATGGTATGTTGGATGACATATTGATTGTAGTCATATTTTATACCCTTAGACCAATAGTCTAATCCCATGCATGTTGGCTTATCACCTAGTGGGGGTTGGGCACTCACTTGAGGCATGTGCAGGTGCCGAGTCTATCCTTTATGTGAGTTTTGTGAGAATGCGCCATCTTATGATAGATAATAAAATGTATAAGGAAAGAAAAGAACCATGCAACATTCTAAGAACCTAGAACAAGTTGTCATCTCATTGCATCCATAAAAGAGGAATAACAAGAAACATATTAAAATGGTTCATCCAGAAAAGAAATGCATAAGTATTATACTCCTGAACACATATGGAAAGGGTGACCATATCCATGGTGCACAAATAATGGAACTCCTTTTTTGTTTTAGCATTTATATAAAAATAGAACTTGGTGTTTACATTATACTTAATTGGAAACATTAAGTTTTTACATCGTAATAACATTTTACAGCTTGATGTTTTGTATTCCTTTGCATTTTGGAAAATGGAAGGAAAGTTACCATTAGGGAACGTGAATAATTTTATGGATTGTAAATTTTTCATGTTATTATAATAGAGGGAATTCCATTTCTTTCTTAGATTATGAACATTTAAAAAGTATTAAACAATTTCATTTTAATTTTATGGTCATTATTATTGTCAAGTGTCTTTCAGAATTATTAACTTGGGTGATTTTCTCAACAATATAATCAGATCTCATAATATCTTTCCTTGAATTTTTTTTTATGAGTTTTGAATATTGGGTGGATTCATCTAAATTTTCAAAGTTTTATATATGTAATGTTATAACTGTCAAAAAGCTATGGGATTGATACCTTTACTAATTGTTAGTATTTACAAAAAATTTGATAAGTTAAAATAGCTAAGAATTTCAATAATAGGTTATTATGGATCATCCAATGTCACAAAATTTACAACTTTCCATTCAAAATGAATTAGATTTTAGAATGTTTTCACCCGTAAAACCATTTTGTACATACCCTAGAACCATATCTATATAATCTTACCTAGGGGTGGGCGGCCCATACAACCCACCCCCTATTAAAAAATCATGTTTAACATGTAATAGGGAGGGGAATGGTAGAGATTTTAACATGGGGTGGGTGGCTAGGCCAACCCACCCCACCACACACCATGGCCATTACGGCCATCTCCCACCAGCTGGTCCACACCACCCAAACCCCTGTCTATCACCCCACCTCCTTCCCACAACTATTCCATCCTCCACACGCCCATCCTCCATCCATTCCTCTTTCTAATTCCTCACTAATGTCCTTCCTCTTGTTACCTCCCTTCCTTTCCATCGCCACACCTTCCCCCCTTCTATATTTTTATTGTTTCTACCCCTGTGGATACACTACAACAAAAAAGAAATAAAATAATAATAATAAAAAAAGCTAAACCAAATAAAGAAAGGAACATAGGTAATTAGGTTAATGTTAGGTATATTATATATACATATAATTAGGTTAGGTAAGTTATAATATATGATATATGTATATATATAACGTATATATTATATAAAAATGTTAATATATATAATATATAATACATAATATATATAATGCATTGTATATAAATGTATACTAAGGAATATAATATTATAAATTTTTAATTAGTTGTAATTTCATAGTGTATGTATAATTTCATCATAATAGGATATTGTTAGAATGCACATATTTTTATATAAGTGAATATAATTATTATATATTATTGTAATGGCTAAAATGTTGTTGGGTTAAGATATTTTTACTATTATATATGGTATAATATCATTACAATCGTTATAATGCGATCATAATAGGAAATTATTATAATAATCATAGTGCTTAGTTCATATATTACGTTTAATATTACATCAATGAAAACGTATAAAGATGATCATTATAATGTAAAAAGGATAAGGTATTATATTATTTGTAATGTCACTAGTAAACATAATATAATAGTGTTATAATATGGTTATAATGTTATGACATGACATCTCTATAACATGGCAATAAACTCCTACACTTAGAAGCTATGAACTATGATAACCAACACAGTGTATCTTTTGCGACATCTGATAAAATTGGAACATTATAGAAAATATTAGTATGCGCCCTGCGCAAGGATGACATGTGTAACCTAAGAAATAGGTTCACTTAGCCTCACACTGGCATGTAAAACAATAAAAACTACTTGGTTTTTTGTTTTAATTTATAGGGGTGTGACAATTATTTTGTATATATGTCCCGCACTTTTTAGTGAAGGTTGTTTTAAACTGGTCTTATTCCTTGACAAATACTTTTTATAACAAGATAAACCATCGAGAGTGAGAACCTATCAAATCAAACCACTATCTAGATATTTATTTCCATGGAAGGAAAGGGCTAATGATCCTTTAGAGAATCCCTGCTTAGGTCCCTGAATTCCACACACATACATATATCACCGCTCCTCTTCCTTATCATGAATAGATTGGCTAGCCACATTAAATACTTCATTGGGAAGATGATGTGAGTTTTACTCATCTTTTTAAACTCTTTCCTCATCAGAGGTTCAAACTTGGTGTTGATGGGCCATTTTATTTTCTTATTGGCCTAATATAAATTATGATTTATATGGTATGTTGGATGACATATTGATTGTAGTCATATTTTATACCCTTAGACCAATAGTCTAATCCCATGCATGTTGGCTTATCACCTAGCGGGGGTTAGGTACTCACTCAAGGCATGTGCAGGTGCCGAGTCTCTCATTTATGTGAGTTTTGTGAGAATGCACCATCTTATGATAGATAATAAAATGTATAAGGAAAGAAAAGAACCATGCAACATTCTAAGAACCTAGAACAAGTTGTCATCTCATTGCATCCATAAAAGAGGAATAACAAGAAACATATGAAAATGGTTCATACAGAAAAGAAATGCATAAGTATTATACTCCTGAACACATATGGAAAGGGTGACCATATCCATGGTGCAAAAATACTGGAACTCCTTTTTTGTTTTAGCATTTATATAAAATTAGAACTTGGTGTTTACATTATAATTAATTGGAAACATTATGTTTTTACATCGTAGTAACTTTTTACAGCTTGATGTTTTGTATTCCTTTGCATTTTGGAAATTGGAAGGAAAGTTACCATTAGGGAACGTGAATAATTTTATGGATTGTAAATTTTTCATGTTATTATAATACAGGGAATTCCATTTCTTTCTTACATTATGAACATTTAAAAAGTATTAAACAATTTCATTTTAATTTTATGGTCATTATTATTGTCAAGTGTCTTTCAGAATTATTAACTTGGGTGATTTTCTCAACAATATAATCAGATCTCATAATATCTTTCCTTGAATTTTTTTTTATGAGTTTTGAATATTGGGTGGATTCATCTAACTTTTCAAAGTTTTATATATGTAATGTTATAACTGTCACAAAGCTATGGGATTGATACCTTTACTAATTGTTAGTGTTTATATACAATTTGATCAGTTAAAATAGCTAAGAATTTTAATAATAGGTTATTCTGGATCATCCAATGTCACAAAATTTACAACTTGCCATTCAAAATGAATTAGATATTAGAATGTTTTCACCTATAAAACCATTTTTTGCATACCCTAGAACCATATATATATATAATCTTACCTGGGGGTGGGCGGCCCAACCAACCCACCCCCTATTAAAAAATCATGTTTAACATGTAATAGGGAGGGGAATGGTATAGATTTTAACATGGGGTGGGTGGCTAGGCCAACCCACCCCACCACACACCATGGCCATTACGACCATCTCCCACCGGCTGGCCCACACCACCCAAACCCCTCTCTATCACCCCACCTCCTTCCCACAACTATTCCATCCTCCACACACCCATCCTCCATCCATTCCTCTTTCTAATTCCTCACCAATGTCCTTCCTCTTATCGCCTCCCTTCCTTTCCACCGCCACACCTTCCCCCCTTCTATATTTGTATTGCTTCCACCCCTATGGATACCCCACAACAAAAAAGAAATAAAATAATAATAATAAAAAAAGCTAAACCAAATAAAGAAAGGAACCTAGGTAATTAGGTTAATGTTAGGTACATTATATATACATATAATTAGGTTAGGTAAGTTATAATATATGATATATGTACATATATAATGCATTGTATATAAATGTATAGTAAAGAATATAATATAATGGAATATAATATTATTAAGTTTAAATTAGTTGTAATTTCATAGTGTATGTATAATTTCATCATAATAGGATATTGTTAGAATGCACATATTTTTATATAAGTGAATATAATTATTATATATTATTGTAATGGCTAAAATGTTGTGGGGTTAAGATATTTTTACTATTATATATGGTATAATATCGTTACAATCGTTATAATGTGATCATAATAGGAAATTATTATAATAATCATAGTGCTTAGTTCGTATATAATGTTTAGTATTACATCAATGAAAATGTATAAAGATGGTCATTATAATGTTAAAATGATAAGGTATTATATTATTTGTAATGTCACTAGTAAACATAATATAATAGTGTTATAATATGGTTATAATGTTATGACATGACATCTCTATAACATGGAAATAAAATCCTACACTTAGAAGCTATGAACTATGATAACCAACACAGTGTATCCTTGGAGACATTTGATAAAATTGGAACATTATAGAAAATATTAGCATGTGCCCTGCGCAAGGATGACATGTGTAACCTGAGAAATAGGTTCACTTAGCCTCACATTGGCATGTAAAACAAAAAAAACTACTTGGTTTTTTGTTTTAATTTATAGGGGTGTGACAATTATTTTGTATATATATGTCCCGCACTTTTTAGTGAAGGTGGTTTTAAACTGGTCTTATTCCTTGACAAATACTTTTTATAACGAGATAAACCATCAAGAGTGAGAACCTCTCAAATCAAACCACTATCTGGATATTTATTTCCATGGAAGGAAAGGGATAATGATCCTTTAGAGAATCCCTGCTTAGGTCCCTGAATTCCACACACATACATATATCACCGCTCTTCTTTCTTATCATGAATAGATTGGATAGCCACATTAAAAACTTCATTGGGAAGATGATGTGAGTTTTACTCATATTTTTAAACTCTTTCCTCATCAGAGGTTCAAACTTGGTGTTGATGGGCCATTTTATTTTCTTATTGGCCTAATATAAATTATGATTTATATGGTATGTTGGATGACATATTGATTGTAGTCATATTTTATACCATTAGACCAATAGTCTAATCCCATTCATGTTGGCCTATCACCTAGCGGGGGCTGGGCACTCACTCGAGGCATGCGCAGGTGCCGAGTCTCTCTTTTATGTGAGTTTTGTGAGAATGCACCATATTATGATAGATAATGAAATGCAGAAGAAAAGAAAAGAACCATGCAACATTCTAAGAACCTAGAACAAGTTTTCATCTCATTGCATCCATAAAAGAGGAATAACAAGAAACATATGAAAATGGTTCATACAGAAAAGAAATGCATAAGTATTATACTCCTGAACACATATTATTCATAACAAATCCTTATATTCATATTAACCAGTTTAGTAACCACATTAAATCCCTTGAGGTCAAAACAAATCCTCATATAGCCAAGTCATCCATTAGAACTACATTATGTTCATCACACTACAAAAATGAATGTAGACTCATCCCTTTAAATGTGTCATGATTCCTATATTATCCTAATCCCTAACCCTTAGAATCCTCCATGGCATTTTTGTAGAGATTATCCTCTCTTCAAATCTCTTTGACTCTCCTTGAATCTCATCTACTCTATTTTTTCTTCTATCGAGTGCTTGTATTATAAACCTTAGCAACCACTGTCATGCCTTCTTGGAGTTACAGATCAATTTCCAAGTGTCAAAGTGGTCCTCCATGGGAGAATTCCTTCTCAGATTCGAGCTCTCCAATATTTACAATGATGTTCCTCTACAACCTTCCATTGCATGCTTGGAATATTCCATTTTTGATCCCACAATCACCAGGCTGGCACTTTATCCACAATGGCCACACTTCTCTTGTGTGCTTCCTAGGATACCAAATAGAACCAAGTCCAAAAACATGTCTTGCCTTACATGTACACATCGTGTGTTATGTAAAACTCTGCTAGCTACCTTCCTTGTGCACCTTCAACCCCGTGCACCCTTCTTCAACTAGGTCGCATGCACCCACACACCTTTTCATCCTTAGCCAATATTTCGAGGCCCAACATCACCCCACACTATGTTTGTTCTCTATCCTCAGAAACACTTTTCAAAGAATAAAGAATGGTGAATCCTTATAATGGTTTGAAAGAAAGAATAAGGGAATGAATAAATGGGAAAAATAATGAAATAATGAGGAAATTATTTGTTTCTGGAGGAGAGGGAAATCCTTTCCTAATTCTGCTTCTAACATTCCCCAAGCGTCGACCTCGATCTGAGCTTGATGATAGATATCACCCACTAGGGCACTCACTTCTTTAAAACTTAGCTCCTCTCCCTTAGCACTCATTGTTTCCATGATCTACTCTAGTTTGTTTCCCAAATCCTTGAGCGCGTCCATTCTCTGAGTGATTTGAGGGTGTAATTCCTTTAGCCAGTTCTTGATTGAGCCCCACAAGGTCTCAATGGCCTCTGATTTCTTTTCCACTTCGGCTAAGATTTTGTCTCACTCATCCATGTTACCCTTATTATTTTCTTGGAACTCCTCGAGTCCACTTCATGGGTTGAAACCAAGATACTTACCACTCTATACCTATCTGCACAATTATCATAGGTAGCCTCAACAACTTGTGTGATGGATTTTACATTGAAAAGGATCTTGTTGTACTGAGAAACAATTTCCATAACCTTCCTCTTATTCTCTTTTTCTTAGCATGCTAATGCCTCTTCTGCGGATTCTAAGGAAAGTGGTCACCTATGCATAGTGAGTATGTAGGTCAAGTCTTCTAGGAACTGTAAGGCTGATCCATAATTTTGCATGGGCAGTGTAAAACTTGGATGCTTCAAGAAAATGGCATCCATGATCATATCTATTTTCTTGTATTCCTCCCGCACCCTTTCCTTTTCATCGTTTAATGCATGCCTTAACTGAGCACTGATTAGCTCCTCTTGTTTCTAGTCCTTATTTTTCTTAAGGATTTCCTCCTCCTTTTTCTCCAGCTCTTCCTCTAGGAACTTCAACCTATCATTTCCTCTGAAGAGTCTAACTTCAACCTCAACTATAGCTTTGTTGAGCATATTGCATATTTTATTATCTAATAATTACTGAGCATTCACCAAGGGGTTTATTCCTTTTTTTTCTAGCACCTTCATCAATTTTCCTTGGCTTATTTCAAATTTGGGCTCATCAATGAGGGATTAAAATGCCCATGATAGAATTTTCCTCATTCGAGGGTATGCACCTTCCTCATCAAATGAAGCCATGGCCAAGAGTTGTTCCGTTGGTACGGTGCTCTGAAATCATGCGTGCAACACCTTGTTAGGATCATCGATGTATATCATTCCTTGACTTTTTGCTTATTTTGTGATCTTTCTCCCTATGTGTGCAGATTTTAGAAAGCTTACAGCCAAACTAGGATCTCCCCCCATGCTGCCATATTCTTTTCCTATGCTTTCCTCATTAACTTCCTTGAACACCTCATCCACCTTGCATTCTACCTCTTGTTCCACCATCTTCTTGATAACTCCCACCACTTATCTCTCTAGGACCTCTTCTATTTATTCCTTTATGAGGCTTGGGGTCCTTTGATCCTTTTTATTTACTTCTCCACTCACCTCCTTTCCTTGGGCCTCAACTTCTTCTTTTTCATTCTTCTCCTCATATTCTTTGTTAGACTCCTCATCCCCTTCTTCCTTAGAATCATGCACCTCATAGACTGGATGGTCTTCACCTCCTTCAGGCTCATCATCATCATCCTTATCACTGACGTAGACATGTAGAATTTTTCATCTCTTTTGAATCTACCTCATCAGTTACCTTCTGCTTCTTCCTTACAGGGGATTCGAGTACAAGAGATTCTTCTTTTTCTTTATATTTGATAGGTGATGTTTTCATTGGTGATTCCTCATGGGTGAGGTGCTCTTCATACTCATGTGCCTCTTCTTCTAGGGTTTTTTCTTTGATAGGAGACTTATTTATCTATTCATAAATACTAGGCTTAGTGCTCGCTTCCCACGCGCTCATTGTTTGTGTGGTTTGAACACTTAGTGTCTTCTTCTCAACCTCTTATATTTATCTCTTCCTTGGCATGGCCTTCTTCCTTCCTGTAGGGTCTTCAGGAATGGATAAATAATTTTCCAAGTAAGAACCCTTTTTAAACTTTGGCCTAATGTGCAGACACACCCTTGTTGTGGTCCTCCCTACAATCGGCAGCGCTAAAGGCTAAATCATTTGTACTTCATGGGAGACATATTTCTCCATGTATGCGTGCTTCTTTGGGTAGAAGAGATTCTAGCGTAGATCCTGGTGGTCTATATCTACCTCACTAAGGTTAAACCTTAGTCTCTTGGCCTCCTTGAACTGATTGACTCTAGCTTGGAAGTATTGCGTGGTGAAGGAGAAGGGTAGCTTACACCATGGAATCATATTCTCATATGTCAATGTAGATATTCCAATGCAAAAGTGTTGACATATTGCAAAATCTTCCTCTCCATCCATGAGTGCTGGTAATTTCTCTAAGATCTTCCATTATGCTCCGAATGTATTGTGCATTCACTTGTACCATTTTCCCAAGCTCACCTTGTGAGCGGTTGTCATGGTTTCACAAGTGTACTTCACAAAAAATTTTGTAGGGGAGGGATCCTCTTTTTGATACTCCCAAATAAAATTTTATGGTCCATTAGGCACTCCAATCTCTAAAAATACAATGGTGAGGAGGAAGTTACCAAAGAGTATCTTTTCTCCCTCCTACACACTACTAATGATTTCATCCATGATGAAAGCAAACAAGTTATAGGTTGTTCATTCAGATATCTTCCGACATACATTTAACCATGCCTTGTTTACTTATGTTGATCGTTCTAGATCATTGAGTTTAGTCACCAAGCGCGCATCCATCCTCATAACTGGGTATGGAACTTTGGCGATGTCAAAGTATCACAACCCCTTCTTGTAGTCATATGCGACTAGAGTATCCTTGATAGCCTCCTTATTGCTCAGATTATCATCTATGCTATCTCCTTCATAGTTGAGGCCTATGAACTTAGATATCAGTTGTGGTGTGATTCTCATCTTGTGTCCCAAAAAATAAAAGTGATCCTCATGCATGTGCAACATAAAATATTGGTAAATGCACTCAAGATTTCCAAAGTAAGGCAACTCATATAGTTGCAATAATCCAACCTTATCTAATTTTACCTTCACCTCATCACTGTAAATGGGAATCCCATTTGGTGTCCTTTTGTTAGTTAGTCGGACCAACTCTAGCACCATTTCCTTCTCGGTAGTGCTCATACAATGGGTATAATAACTTATGGCCATCTTTTGCAAGTGTGAATCCCACTCTTTTCCTATCAATACCCATCTAGGTATTGCATCTTTGCATACCATTCTTAATTTGAGCTCGCGATGGTAGTGGTTTCTTTTCCCTTTCCCTTGCCCTTTGTTTTCTTTGGTGTCATTCTTCTGGTCAAGATGAACTTAAAAATCCTTCCTCTTTCTTTGCTCTGCTACTCTACTAAATCCCAAAGTTCACTCCAAAGCTTCAACTCCTAGAATGAAACCTTATTTCTCCGTGCTCCAGCTGCCAAAACCTAACTAGGAAAACCTTCCACAAGATAAAACACAACCTTTCCTCACGCTTGTGTACTCCTTCTGGTTCACATATCTACTCTAGTTGCACACTAAAATTTCTCTCCAGATGCCCTAGTTTGTAATATCTTCTTTCACTTTATAATCACAAGGTAACAAATGACTTTCCCGACCTTGTAGTTATAGTTTTTCCTTCTTTCCAACATTAAATGATATACCACCTACCACCGTAATTGACACTAACTGTTGATTTTTGGCTAAAAACTGACCTCAAGAACTTTTACCCACATGCCTAATCTTACGCAAAAAACTTGACAACCTTTGGCGCACACAAATCCAAACGTACTGAAGACTCTACGTGCACATCACTAGAACCGAAGGAACTTCTTCTGTCCTTTACCATATTTTTTCCCTCGCCTACCTCATGTTATTCCTGTGCTCTTCATTCTTTGCATGTGGTCTTTTTTACAGCCTTGAAACCATACATTAACATCCACTATTTCCTCACATGCTTTATCAACCTTACGTGCTTCCTTATACTGGGCTATTCAACATGTATTACAAGATTCTAGTTTGCATCACTCCACTTTGGATCACTCCACCCCACACTAAAACAGATGTGTGGTCCTCTATGCATACAAAACCTTAGAAAAATAATGTGGTTACTAGCACACAAGGTGTAAAATGAAACAAAAAGAAAGGAACAAGCAATGAGAAAAGGAAACACAAGAAAAGAAAATCATAAAGGAAACTTCTAATCTAATTGGAAATAATACCTTATTACAAACACCAAGAAGACTTATTTATAATAGGGCTTCATCCTACTCCCATTGAAATGACCTAGTAATCTCGTCCCATCTAGCACTTGTAACTGGAAAGTACCTGAATAAAAAATGTAAGAGATGATGTAGGGTCCCAACCAATGGAATTTCAACTTCCCAGGATGGCGCAGATACTTGGAATCATATAACAACACCATCTACCCAGCCTCAAAATTCTTTTTCTTGATATTACGATTATGCCATGCCTTTTGTTTTGTTTTTTCTATCTTATGACTCCATCTAGCAAGTGATCACATCTTGTCTAATTGCATCAACTTATCACTTCTTTATTCTAGCACTTGCTCATCAGCTAACCCTCCTACGTGTGTTATACATAGCGATGGTAACCTCAATTCAAATGGTAAAATAGGATCCTTGCCAAACACCAATTGAAATGGTGTGGTCTTGTTCAACCTCTTATAGGTTGTCTTGTATGCCCATAGAATGGATGATACTTTGTCATCCCAATATTTTCTTCCAACATCACAAATCTTAGTTAACGTGTGACTTAGTATCTTGTTAAATGACTCAGCAGTTCCATTTGCTTGAGGGTGATAAAGGGTATTCTTTTGATGGGCCACCATAAATTCTGCTAACATAATCTTGACCATTTCATTGAGAAAGTGCATAATTCTATCACTTATTAAACTTAAAGGACAACCATACCTGTTGATTATGTTCTCCCATAAAAATCTAGTAGCTATCATTGCAGTGTAATCCTTTGTAGGCACTACCTCTGGACACCATGTCAAGTAATCAATGCAAGTGATGATATACCGTGAACCAGCCCTTCGCGCGGCTAGTACAATTGGCCCTACAAAGTCAATTTCCCATTTTCAAATGATTCAGTGTTGGCTATTAGTTGCAAGGGAATTTCATCCCTCTTTCTAGGTTTGTGAATGTGTTGGCAATGGTCACAGGCCTTGAAAAACTCAATACAGTCCTTATAGATGGTTTCCCACCAAATCCCTGCTAATAAAATCTTCTGTGAGGTAGCATTTTTTGCATAGTTTCCTCACACATTCCCACCATTTGTTTCCCACATAATTTCCATGCACTCATATTCCAATATGCAATGGCATAGAAACTCATCATGACCTAACTTATATATATCCACTAATTAAGATGTAAGGCATGACATGTATTGCTAACTACTTCCTCTCCATAGCCTTCATCCCTTATAGCACCACACCTATTTTTAAGAACACCGCAATATCTTCCAAATCTGAGGGTGCACATCGTAACCTCAATAGTTGCACATCTGACATGGTATATGTAGAAACTAAAATTAGGTCACACTCCCCTTTGGTCCCTCGACAAATAAACACCCTTCATCACATTAAACAAGCCATGGAGCCCTTCACTCCACTAATGTTAATTTAATTAATCTAATTAAATTAATTCATTATCCTCACCATATTTAAATATCCTAATTAGGGATAATGTCCACATACATCTCACCTAGACACCTCATCAAGCCAACTCACCCTAATACCTATTCTTAGTAAGTTGTTATAACTAACTACGACTTACCACAACCCTAAAAAATCAATGCCTACATTCTCTCTCACCACATTCTTGCATGCGTACAAGATGCTTCCAGTCTAATCCATGGGTTAACGACATGAGATCCCATAGAAATCAAGGGGATCTACCTAGTTTAGTAAACCTAGGAAATCCTTCCTTGACCGACGCCGGTTACCCCTAACCCTCACCAGTTATGTCAAAACCTCCATCGATCACCTCTTAATCCCTAAAAAACTTTATTTTGGAGGTTGGAAAACATTGGGAACATTCCTGAGAGATATCACATCTTCTGAGAATGAATTTCAGTGAGAACACACATGCAAGGAAGGAGATCAAGCATTTCCTCTTGCACAGACATCTAGCAATCATCTAGCAACCATCCAACATTCACCCCAACACAGATTTGATCCATCAAAGCAAAAGAGAATGCACATGTAGCCCATGCAGGAGCTTTCCAACATTTGGTGATCCTCAGGATCATTCAACCCCTTTCCAGTACCTTCATCCCTCACTCACAAGTGCCCAGGACCAGAATCTAATTAAGTGGAATGTTATATTCCTATGGTTCATTTCATTTCGTCATTATATTATCAACCTTTTGTTCTCTTGGCCACCCAAAGATCTTCGTTAATACTCACCCCTCCATATACCCATTAAAACCTCATCAAATCCCACCCAAACCACCTAGTATCATTCTGACCAAACAAATTCCTTTTTGCAATAAAAAAGGAGACCCAAAACTCATTCTCTGGCATTCCCATAATTCCACAATAACCGGCACTGGTTACACCCAACCTTCGTCAGTCACCCTTAACTGGCATCAGTCTCTGTATGTGCCCATACAACCCTGAACAGTGACCTATCCACCTGATTCCACATCACCCTTATTCACTTGTGATCTGTCTGAGACCTGTAGAGACCCAAAACCAGTTGTTTGACCTTCAGATCTTATTTTAACCTAGCCTATTAGATTAGATCTTTCTTACTGTATTTTGGATGAGATACCCAAATCGTTTCAACTATGATAGGATTTATTTTATTACCCGCATTAAATTAATTTAAACAATGGACTGAAATCCGTCTAAAGTATCACACTTCCTGGATCTAACACACGCTAGGCAGTTCACTGCACATATTTTTTAACTCTTTCCGGTGGTCTTGATTTCCATTACAGGTAATTCCTCCTATCCAAAAGGAATATCTCACAATCAGCTTTGGATTCAGAAGTCATATGTATGCAACAACCCATCAACCAACATTTCAACAAGTATGTTTCCTACGCCCATTACCCTATCTGTTTCGTCATTATTTAAAAGAAATAACTAAGAATCAAGTGAGATGCATTAGATTAGTTTAGTGGGTTACCTATACACTCTATATTCTCATTTAATCAGATAGCCCAAGCCTTCTTGGATCATTTCTCCATCAACATCATCAAGAAGGTTACCATGACCAACCTATACTCCACATATCAGTATGAGGACAAATCTATCACAGATTTTGTCACTCGTTGGCGTACCTGATTAATCAGATCACCTTCTAACTACCAAAAATAGAACTCATCGAGCTCTTCACGTGGGATTGTGCTAGACATATCTCACTGACCATGCAGGTTCAAACCTTCTAAACATTCGACGAAGCATTCACCATGGCAAGAAAGCTAGAGATTCGGGCCATTGAAGAGAAGAAAATCCAATTAAGCAATAAGAATTTGGAATTCAAGTCAAATGATACCTCTTCTTCCTCCAAACCACAAAATAATTATTCAAAAACTAAGGGCACCACTAACATAGTGGTACTCAAATTCAGCCCAGCTCATCCATCAAATTAGGCTATCCCCTCATCTAATCTCTCACCCATCCAGACTTTTCAATTCAGACAAGAACAATGGAAATACACCCCAATTGGGGAACCTTACTCTTTTGTCTTAGAAAATCTTATCAAAGTTAGATCCATCACCCTTCCACCTATAAAACCACACACTAGTTTTTATCCCACTCGCCCCATGCCCACATGGTATAAAGAACATGACTTCTGTAACTATCATCGAGTAAAGGGTCATAGTGATGGAAATTGCATCACTTTGAAAAATATTGTCTAAGAAATGCTCGAGAAAGGTGAGTTAACCATGGATAATCCTAATGCACCTACCAACCAAAACCTACACATCTTCAAGAAAACCATTTTCTAATCATGCCCATTCATCTAATCAAACTAGTGAGGCCTTAACTCATGATACCCATACCCGTGAGGTCCACACTTTTTTAGTGACACACCTATTGCTTCCCATATTCTGTCCATAAAGGATATTGTGTCCCACAATCTTCCTTCCTCATCGAAACCAACCGCCCATGTTCTTTCACCCACAGAGGAACACCTTTCACCTCCTTCCTCACTTATGGAGGCATGTTTTGCTAACATTGAGACCATTTCACCTTTGGCTTTTCCACCTAGAGAACCGATACCCACAGTACTTCAGTCCATAGAGGATACTTATTTACCTCCTCCACCCATAGAGGAGCTCCCATCATCTCCTCCCCCTATCACAGACCCTGTCGAGATACCTTTACCTCTTGGTGAGCATTCTCCATCAGGTACCCAAGATCTTGCAGACCTTGTTTCGGCTCTCTTACCCACGGAAGCTGAAGCTAGCCAATTCCCCATCTCTAAGAAAAATTTTATGGGAATTTCCATTATGTCCTCTTAAAATCCACTTACAGACATGTCATTCTCATGTTTAGCTGATCACTTAGATTATGTGGATAGGGCCTTACTTTGGGGGTGCCTTTTGCTTCCTACCTCAATGTAGATGCAGCTGTCACTTGTTGATACTTCCACTATCTACCCAAAAATATTTCAATCAATTGAACCAAAAACAACCACCTCTATCAAAACTTCTTCCATGACACCCATTATAGCTCAACATACACCCTTACCCATAACTCAAACTACATCTAAACCCAAACCCACACCTACAACATCTTCCTCGAATAAACCTTTTACCACTTCAGGGGTCACCCCAACCGCCAACCTTACTCATCCACCTATCAAACTTGATTTACCTACATCCTCCAAAGTCAACACCACACCTACTCCGGCACCCAAACAGAAGAACCAAACCCATATAACTCACACCCTTATTGCATTAATCACACCTGCACTTGTCCCATCTATCTTAGGACCTCAGCTTCCCAACATGATTAAGAAACCTCCACCTGTCACTAAACCAAAAATACAACAGCCCATTCCTTCCTTGCAAACCTCTAACCTACCCAAGCACTCAACATGACTTACACCCACACTTGCAACATCTCTACCACCCATAGCCCCAATAATCTTTGTAACTTCTTCACTACCCACTAAACTTTAGTCTTTATCTCTCTAACCCCCTGCACGACCCGCATAATCTACCTTCACAAAACCTCCATTATCCCCCTAGGTAACTCATCCTATTCCCCCATCTACTTTTCCTTCTAGAGCTCATACACCCATATCACCTTTACCCAAGAATGTGCAACCCAAATCAAAAAATCTTCTACCTCCCAATAAGGTAGTCAAAACAACCACGCACCCTTATACCCGTTCATCTACCATACCCCTACCCAAAAAAAACACGACTGGCACCCAAGACCATGCCAGCACCCAAAACCATAGCTTAACCTATTCCCCCTTCTACGAGGATTGTTCCTCAACAATTATTCATACCTACACCCAAACCCACTTTCACCTCTCATTCTGACCCACTAGCGGGGTCGTATGCCAAAATTTTAACCAACCTCCTTGAGACTTTTATTATCACATTACCACCACTCAAACCTTACAACCCCCTCAAAGAAAAGCCAAAAGGGTTTGATGACACTAAAATTTGTCCATACCATCATGTGCAAGGGCATGATGTGGAGAACTGCAAGGTCTTGAAAACCATCCTTATCTAGTTGTGTCCTCTAGAAGCCAACTTTGACGATGACAACCTTCTCGATAAAGACCCTACCTCATTGACACCCATTCCCACATTGTTCACTCAACAACCACAACCTCCACCCCCACAACTCTTAGAACCACCTCCAAGATTTGAAATTAACATGGTTCACATCATAGAACTTTCCACACCACCACCCAAATGTCATTACACCCAGCTCACCTCACAAGGTTTTTCTCCTCTGATAGGTTTTTTCCAGTCATGTCGTTATACCTCTCACCTTACACCTTCTCTATTTTCCAACTCCCCTCAGATAAAAATGATTGATATTACTACCTGTGCTCTGAAGGATAAAGGTAAAGAAAAGGTAACTGGACCACCAGCCAATCCTATACCCAACATACTATCTGCACCCATACCTAAAATCACTATTCACGTCCGCACACCCCATTTCTAATGGATTCACACATCACACCATTCTCAAACAATTACACCAGTCTCTCCTCAAAATGTCCTTATATGACCTCATTCAAACCTCAGAATCCCATCGTCAAGCTCTCATGGAGGTTCTTCAATCTATTGAGATTTTTCCCAATGACCCTACACCCGTAGCCTCCATCATCACTCCTCATCATGTAGCTTCTTTTACCAAATTACCACCTTCATCTTCACCCAACCCTATTCACCAAGTAGCCTCCCTTAGCTTCTCTAAGGAAGAGATTGCACCACACCAAAACGATGACCCAGACATAGCTCTCTTCATCTCTATCCACATTGATGACATACGGGTATGACATGTGATGATTGATGGGGGTGCTATAATTAACATCATTTCATCCCATGAATTTTCTCAAATGTGCATACCTCATAATTACATGCATAAACATCCAGTCATGTTACGTTCATTTAATGACACTATCACCTCCACATTAGGCACTTTCATCCTCCACATTCGTGTGGGCCCCCACACTATCCCAAAATTATTCTATGTCTTAGAGTAGGAGTTTCAATATAACTTGTTTCTTGGAAAACCCTGGATTCATATCATGGGGTCCGTTCCTTCCACTTTGCATTGTTGTGTAAATTTTGAGCATTAAGGACATACCTATACTATCCCAACTGATCCATCACCTTTCAAAACATACAACATGCTTTACAGACCCAATGATGTGCTCATACCCATTAAAGCATCTACCTCTGTGACAACCACCACTTCGTCTACGCCTTTGCTTACCAATACCATCATCACCTCCATCGCACATGCCTCTTTCACTCCTACCAACACCACAACCTCCACAGCCAACCCATCAGCTTCCCAATCCATTAACACCACCTCCACATCAACCTCTGACACATCATCTATTCCCGCTACCCACATACTAACCACCGATCCCTTTGAAGGTGTTTTTTAACACCTCACTCTAGAGGAATGCTGCTTATATAGTGTCAACACATTCCTTACTCCATAAGAATATGGAATTCTTCACAAACACCCTCGCTATGATCACTGCATAGGATAACGTATCCTTTATGGTCCTCCTCATCTATTTACTAGTCTCACTTATGGGGGATTGATACTACAACTTACACACCCGAACCACCGTCACAAACCCACCCATTTTTTGATGACTTCGAGTCTCTCACCAATCACCATTTTACTCACACCTTCCTATACCGATGTGCATGGAAGGGTTTCAGTTTTGGATTTTATGAGAAAGGCTGCCATACCATTATTCCATGTACCACCCACAAACATAACTACCGTAGTGGTATCATATTTCCTGGACCACCTACCAAATAGGCCCGCATTGAACTCATCAAGGACACCAGCTCTTCTCCACCTTCTTCACCCGCTCCACCTTCATTACCACCTTCATCAATGGATTCGATGGATCCTGAATCTATCCCTCATAAAAAAATTTCATAAAAACTATTTCCTTGGGGCCTTTGGTATATCAATGTGAGGGAAAGGCCCCTTCCTCTCTTCCCTTCCAGTATCCTAAAATGATTGATGACGATACACCTTCAATTAACATCATTCAATGTCAGGATGATGAATCTATACTCACCTACCTTGGTGCTGAAGACTCATATATTCATCAGTCATTACACTCTAAGACGTAAACCATGTTGAATGAATCAACTATTGAGATCAAAATTCACACTCAAGACTTGACCCACACATCCTAACGATCGATCAATCTTTAGATGTTGTTGAATGGAATTCTTTTCTCAAATATCATTACCATGCTTTCGCTTGGTATTATGCAGGCATGCCCAGTATTGACCCAACCATAATGGTGCACAATATTGTCATTGTTCCCAATGCCTAATCCATCAAACAAAAGATGAGGAAAATTCACCCTCATATTTCCCTTCTCGTCAAAGAAGAGCTTCAGTGTCTTCTTTCTGTTTCCTTCGTATTACCCATTGATTATCCTCACTAGATTTCTAAAATTTTCCCTATCACTAAGGTGACAGGGGGACTCTGCATTTGCATAGACTTCCATGACCTCAACCTAGCATGCCTGAAAGATGACTTTCCCCTACCCGTTATTGATCAACTAGTTGACCTTACCGCCAGACACGAGATGCTATCACTTATGGATGGATTCTCGGGTTATAACCAAATCTTGCTTGCCCTAGAAGATCAACACAAGACCTCATTCATCACCCCTTGGGGGACCTTCTGCTATCGAGTCATGCCTTTTGGCCTTAAAAAAGCTGGTGCCACATATCGGCGGGCTATGAATTACATCTTCCATGACATCATGCATCGCATATTGGAAGATTACGTGGATGATCTCTTGTCCAAATATAAACACCGCTCCGAACACATTGCCATCCTAGAAACCATTTTTGACCGCCTCATTAAATATTGCTTTCACCTTTAACCAAAGAAGTGTGTTTTCATGGTTCTCTCAGGAAAGCTCCTGGGATTTATTATTTCCTTATGTGGTATAGAAGTTGACCCTACTAAAGTCAAGGCCATTGTGGAAATTCCTCCACCAACTAACCTTGAACAACTCTATAGGCTACAAGGTAAATTGTAGTCTATTCACCATTTCATTTCACAATTATCTGATCGGTGCCAACAATTTCATCATCTTCTCAAGAATTATGTCTCCTTTAAATGGGATGAAGAATGTTGCAAAGCTTTTTAGGCCCTCAAATAGTACCTATTATCCAAAATGAGCCCCCTACTTATTTTGGTTAACTTGCCTTCATTCTTCCCTTCCTTGTGCTTCAACTTCAATTTTCACACATTTCAAGTACTCAAGGGTTTCTAGAAATGGCTCCATTAGATAGGATTTTTCTTCCCCTTTCTAGAAAGGTAAAATTTTCCTCCTAACTCCTAAATTTCAAGTTATGGCTCGGCGGAGTTTTTTGGGGAAACTTTCCCTTGACAGGCCAGCGGCCAATGAAATGATGCCACATGGCGGCGGAGGCCGGGCCGGTGAAGGTAGGTTGGAAAATTCACCAAGGAATTGGTGGAGGCACAAAGGGAAAAATCAGCCCGCAGGCCAGTGCAAGGAGGATGAAGGAAATTTATGAAGGCCCATGCAGGCCAACTAGAGGATAACACATGTCCTTCCAGTGGCAGAATCAGGGAGCACGGGGAATTTTGGCAATTTTTCCAAAATTGTAAAATTCAAAAATGGAAGAATTGGAAGCACAACCACACCAAGCAAACAAATGACAACACATGTCCAATCGATAGCAAGGGGTCGGAGGCATGGAAGGATTTGGAAAAATTTTTTGCCAAGTGGTCAAAAGGCACCAGGGTGAAAAATAGAAGTGCCCCCCTGCCAAGCAACCAGGAGGTGACACGTGGCAGTGGAGAGCGGAGCAAGGTTTTTTGGGGAAAATTTTCCCAATGCAAAAATCAAAGGAAAAAGATAGACCTCCGGCCCGCGTTCCATCAGCGAATGGAAAGGTGCCACATGGCAGTGGAGTGCAGGGCACAGGCATTTTTTTGGGAAATTTTCCCAAATTCAAAAAAGGGGAAAATTTCAAATTTCAGCCCGGCGAACCCATTTTTTTCCCTATGTTTTCGCCATTTTTGCCCTAAATCTTCAGAGGGCCATATATTTTGATCCAGAGCTCAGATTCTCACGTTCTTTATATATTTGGAAAGCTGGTAAAATTCTCTACATAATGGAGGGTTCAATTTTGAATTTTGATGGAGATTTGTAGGAGAAAAATGAGAAAACATCTCTGGCACGTAAAAAATACAGAAATGACATTCAACCACCAAATTTAATGAAGTATGGGTCATTTTTTGGATCTGCAGAGCAATGTACTTTGGCGTATGGGTTTTTCCATGAATCCCATCACCTTGCAGGAAAAATTAAAGGGATTTTATTGGTAGTTGAACTCATAATCATTTTTTCCCGCATTTTTTTGCTTTCTCTTCTTCGGCTTGGCCATTAAAAGTGAGATTTGGCTCATTTGTAAAAGGTTGGATGTTCTTGCTTCTACAAGCTCTTCTTTTCCCCTTAGCAGGTGGATTTGAAGGAGTTTTAGACCTCCCATGGAGATTGTAACATGTTTTTTGCCTCTTTGCTATTGCAATGTATTGTATCAAATCTGGGCATGATAATGTATGTTTTGTGATCAATTTTCAATCCTCTCATGAAGTTATTATTGTCTTATGATCCTTCATTGCATTCTGGTAATTTGTGCATGTTTTGTTGCTGCAATCTTCATGATTTGTGTCTATTTTTGTAAAGCAATGAGTTCATCACTCCTTTTGTGTATCAACTCTCTGTTTTTGCTTAGTTTTGTTTCCATTTCCATGTTTCTCTCAACCCTATCTCCTTGGTAGTTTTAGAGTAGGAATTTTGAACCAGAACCTCTGTAAAATTACATGCATACACCTAAACAGAGGAGTAAGAACCAGCTTCAATCTGGAGATTTTTCTCACCTTGCAAGGCCCCACACCTTGGATAAAACTCAATGTTGTGCAATCACACTAAATGACCCAATTCTGGACTGCAGATCTGAAGGTCATTTAGGGGTGCTGTAGATTTTCACTAACAGTTTTGGCACGCCCGGTGGGACCTTAGAGGTCTTCCACTTCATATTTTGTAGGTTGATGTGTTCCTGTGAAGATTTCAACCTTTGGAGGCAATTGAAAACACATCTGGCAACTCCATCTGGTAAACAACCCATCTTTGAAGTTGCAGACCTTCCTTTTCATTCATTTTCATTCATTTTTCATCCATTCTTCCTTCCATCTCTTCCATATTCTTTCATCCCATGAAGTTGTGTAATCATGACTTCATTTCCATCATGGAATTCACATTTACAATAGTAGTGCCATCCAAATCCACCTCCAACATGCTTTACAACTCCTTCAAATCAGCATTTTGAGCAGATTCAAGATCAACATGCATACCCATATGAGCAGCAGTGCCAAAATCAGTTTGGCTATGGTTCTTTCCAAGAGCAGGGGTATGCATACAATGAAGAAAATCAAATGCAAGATGTTGATTTGTTGGAGAAAATCCAAAAAATGGAGATTGGCATGGTGCAATCCAGGGCTCAAGCACAAATGAAAGCATTTGGAATCGGTTGTGGAGCACCTTGTCCATGGGTGGGACCTTTTCCAAGGCATTACAACCCTCAAGAGAAGCTTGACTTCATGATTGCAATGCTGCCATTACTTGAAAAGTGGACTGAGGGAATAGAGGTGTATGAGAGGAGTATTCAACAACCTTGTCAACGGGTAAGCACACCATCTCATACTCTTTCTTTTCCTCTTTCTCAATCTGTATCATTTCAGCAGTGTCAAGCTTCAAGTTTCCCATATGCTGCCCCAAATGTTGATCCCATTTCTCCATCTCCTAGTATTCCACCTCATCTCAATTCTTTTTCCTTTTCCCTTCCAAATCCAAATCCCCTCCACAAGAGCAAAAAATAAATACCTTCCACTCCAAGGAAATAAGAAGTTTCATCTCTTTCACCACCATAAACAAATGAAAAAATGGTTGAGTCACAACCCACCCCTCCTCTTGCATTCCCAAATCCATGTTGGGAAGAAGAAATTGTAAAAATCAGTCATGAAGGACAAGCAAGAGGAAGAACCAAGAAAAGAAGGAATGATTAAGAGCTTAGTAAGTTTGGCTCTTAGATATGGGATTGAGAAAATTCCTTTGCTGGTGAAGCCTATAGAGGAGGTAAAGGTTGAAGAACAAGTGGTGGTTAGGACTGATTAATGTTGCAGCAGAAGAAGAGAAAAAAGAAGAGGAAGATCAGCAATCAATTTGATCAGAATGTAGTTTCCATGTTCGCACTCTACTTGAAGAAGATGTTGATCCAATTCAAGTTACACAATCAACCATGGAAGAGGAAAGCTCTAAAAGAGATCTTGCAGCCCCAACTTGTCCTCTAGAGCAGCAGATTGAAGAGTTTGACTTGAAAAACTTCATGCTAGAGGAAGAGTTCAATCAAGAGCAAGATTTCCTTCAAGCAGTAGAGGAAGGAGAAGCTGCTCCAAATCCAAAAGAAGAGGAGCACATTCCAGCTATGGGGGAGAAAAGTGCAGATCCAAAAGCTTTGAGCACAAAGTAGGCTATAGAAGAACCTTCAGTTCTTCTTTCTACTTCATCTCTCTTCGAGTTATAGTGTTGAAGAAGAGTTTGATCTCTAAAACTCAATGTTGGAGGATGAAAGAAACCATGGTGATCAAGTTACAGATCAAGAGAACACCATGGGAGAGGTTGAACATTTGCAGCAGGACAAAAATGAGGCAGTTTATCTGTCAGATTTGGAGGACTGTTTTGATGAAGAGGAACCAGTTGAAATCACACCATTTTCTCCTTCATCATCCACATTCCAAACACTTGAGCCTGTTGTCATGGAGGAGAAATTTCATTTACAGCAGCCTGCATCTTATAGTAGCTCTTTGGAATCAAAATTGGATGATTTAAATCTTCCATGTTCTTCATTAGAGGAAGGAAAATAGCAGAAGAGTTCCATCATTTCTTCCACACCATCCATTCAAGAAGGTCTATAAGAAGACTCCATTTTTGGAGTTGAAAATCAGAGCTATGGGCATATCAAATAGATCAAACCTTGCCCAATAAGGTATTTGGCTTCATTGGAGCCAAAGGAGAAGTCACAACCAATCATGCTTGCTTCTAAGCATGAGGATGAGATACAAAGTACCAAGGATCAGCTGCCATACCTCTTCAATCCAAATGCAGAGAAACTAAAAGAGGTATTCAATTTGATTTCAGCTGACACCTTGCTAATTTGGGTAGAAGACCAGCTTCTTGTTGATTTTCCACTCATCCAAGAAGCCATACTCAGCTCCAAATCATTTGCATGGCTGCCAATTTTGAAGAAAGGAAGCTATTTTACACAACCAGTTGTAGGGTTTGTTTAGCCCACCTTTGCTTCCAGTTAGAGTAGAGTAGGTAGGTTTTCTTTCAGTAGAAGAAGTGCTTGTGCACACTCTACATGTTCCATTTGGAGCATGTATGATTTTTAGTTTTGTACATAGTTGTTTGGTGTTGTTTTGGTTGCTCTTGCACAGTCCATTTCAGTGGGTTTTGGTGAAGATCAGCTCCAAGTTTTAGTGGGTTTCCAAGTGGCTCAGAGGTCATATTTTCATAGTTCAGGTCAGAATCAGTTTATTAGGCTTGACTCCATGCCCAATGGATGCTTCAAAGGCCACTGATCATTCATCTAGTAGGTAGATGACCCCTGAGAGTCACCAAATTGTTATCCAAAATGAGCCCCCTGCTTATTTTGGCTAACTTGCCTTCATTCTTCCCTTCCTTGTGCTTCAACTTCAATTTTCACACATTTCAAGTACTCAAGGGTTTCTAGAAATGGCTCCATCAAATAGGATTTTTCTTCCCCTTTCCAGAAAGGTAAAATTTTCCTCCTAACTCCTTGTAAATTTCAAGTTATGGCTTGGCAGAGTTTTTTGGGGAAACTTTCCCTTGATAGGCCCGTACAACCAATGAAATGATGCCACGTGGTGGTGGAGGTCGGGCCAGTGGAGGTAGGTTGGAAAATTCACCAAGGAATTGGCGGAGGCATGCAAAGGGAAAAATCGTCCCATAGGCCGTGCGGAGGAGGATGAAGGAAATTTGTGAAGGCCCATAGGCCAACCAGAGGATGAAATGTGTCCTGTCAGTGGTGGAATCAGGGAGCGCAGGGGAATTTTGGCAATTTTTCCAAAATTGCAAAATGCGCAAAGGGAAGAATTGGAAGCGCAACCCCACCGAGAAAACAAATGATGACACGTGTCTAGTTGGCGGCGGGGGGTCAGAGGCACAGAAGGATTTGGTGAAATTTTCCAAAGTGGTCAAAAGGTGCCAGGGTGAAAAATAGAAGCATGCCCCCACCAAGCAACTAGGAGGTGACACGTGGCAGTGGAGAGTGGAGCGCGGGGTTTTTTGGGGAAAATTTTCCCAATGCAAAAATCAAAGGAAAAAGACAGACCTCTGGCCCATGTTCCATCAGCGAATGGAAAGGTGCCACGTGGCAGCGGAGTGACGGGGTGTGGGGATTTTTTGGGAAATTTTCCCAAATTCAAAAAAGGGAAAAATTTCAAATTTCGGCCCACAAACCCATTTTTTCCCTGTTTTTTCCATTTTTTCCCTAAATCTTCAGAGGGCCATATCTTTTGATCTAGAGCTTGGATTCTCACGTTCTTTATATCTTTGGAAAGATGGTAAAATTATCTACATGATGGAGGGTTAAATTTTGAATTTTGATGGAGATTTGTGGGAGAAAAATGAGAAAACATCTTTGGCACGCAAAAAATACAGAAATGACATTCAACCACCAAATTTAATTATGGGTCATTTTTTGGATCTACAGAGCAATGTACTTTGGCGTATGGGTTTTTCCATGAAGCCCATCACCTTGTAGGAAAAATTGAAGGGATTTTATTGGTAGTTGAACTCATAATAATTTTTTCCCACATTTTTTGCTTTCTCTTCTTTTGCTTGGCCATTAAAAGCCAGATTTGGCTCATTTGTAAAAGGTTGGATGTTCTTGCTTCTGCAAGCTCTTCTTTTCCCCTTAGCAGGTGGATTTGAAGGAGTTTCAAACCTCCCATGGAGATTGTAACATGTTTTTTTCCTCTTTTCTATTGCAATGTATTGTATCAAATCTGGGCATGATAATGTATGTTTTGTGATCAATTTTCAATCCTCTCATGCAGTCATTATTGTCTTCTGGTCCTTCATTACATTCTGGTAATTTGTGCATGTTTTGGTGCTGCAATATTCATGATTTGTGTCTATTTTTTCAAAGCAAGGATTTCAGCACTCCTTTGGTGTATCACCTCTCTATTTTTGCTTAGTTTTGTTTCCATTTCCATGTTTCTCTCACCCCTGTCTCCTTGTAGTTTTAGAGTAGGAATTTTGAACCAAAACCTTTGTAAAATTACATGCATACACCTAAATAGAGGAGTAAGAAACAGATTCAATTTGGAGAGTTTTCTCACCTTGCAAGGCCCCACACCTTGGATAAAACTCAATGTTGTGTAATCACACTAAATGACCCAATTTTGGACTACAAATCAGAAGGTCATTTAGGGGGTTTTGTAGATTTGCACTAACAGTACCTTCTCCAACCACCCATACTCATTCCACCTAAATATGATCAATCTTTTTACCTATAGATCTCAGCTACCGATCACTCCTTGGGAGCCATGCTTACTCATCGTGATGAACAACACAGGGAGAAGGTGGTTTATTACATAATCTATACTCTCTTGGACTATGAAACCCAATACACTCATTCTGAAAAAATTTGCTTAGCCTTAGTTTTCAGTGCCACTAAACTCCACCATTACCTACTCAACCACAAAACCTATGTTGTGACCAACACTGACCCCTTACACTTCATTTATGCCAAATATTATCAAAATCAACATGCCACTCGATGGCTTATGCTTTTAGCAGACCTCAACCTCAAATTAATTCATCAAAATTCCATCAAGGGTCAAGTTATCACCGACCAATTGGCTGACGCACCTATTTCCAGGGCACAACCTTCTAATTTTTACTTTCTAGATAAGTCAATTTATACCCTTTCCTTGGACGAACTCCCTTACCAAATGACACTATTCTTCGATGGTTCAAAGTGTCAACTTGGGGGTGGGGCTGGTATTATCTTCATTCTGCTTGATGGTGATCCCATGCCTTTGTCTTTCAAACGTGATTTTGAATGCACAAATAATATCACCAAATACAAAGCACTCGTATTAGGTCTCCAAGCTACCTACACCCTAGATGTCAAATCAATCAACATCTTTGGTGATTCTCTATTGGTTATAAACCAAGTCAATGGTATATAACAATGTCATAATGAGATACTTTAAAAGTATAAACATCATGTAGACATACTTTTGACCACCTTTGATCATTATGCCCTTCAAACTGTCCCCTATTCAACCAACAAATTTACAGATACCATGTCTTTCTTGGCTTCTCAAATACCCACTTTTCCCACTGATTCAAAAATATTTATCACCATATAATGAATCTAATCACCTTCTTAATTACCGCATGAAGTTTACTCTATCAGAATCGCTACCCCAGACCCAAGTGACCTTTGGTACAAACAATAATCTGACTATCTTTCTCTCTCCACCTTACCTCTTGATCTCACCTGTAACGGACAACGCGCCTTCCTTAAAAAGGTCTCTCGTTACGTCATCATGGGGGGGCCTCCTTTATAAGCATGACTTTGATGGTATTCTCTTATGATGCCTCACAAGTTCTGAAATTTCTTATACCATTAAGGAATTTCATGATGGCATATGTGGAGGTCACTTCAGTGGCCTTGCTATTGCTAAACATATTATTTTCCTAGGCTATTACCAGATGACCCTTAACTATGATTGTTGTGAATATGTCAAATTTTGTGTAAAATGACAACAACATGCCAAACTTCATCATACACTCAGTCATGCCTTACAGGTCACTAGTGACTTTTGGCCCTTCTCTCAATGGGGTTTGGATGTTGTCAGAGAGATCAATCCCCATTCTTCCCAGCACCATTAATGGATCATCACTGCTACCAAATACTACACAAAATGGGTGGAACAAATACCACTCATCTCCATAAAAGCTGAGAAAATATGTGAGTTCATCAATCATCACATCATTTTCCATTTTGGTGTTCCTCATCACCTCATCACTGATAATGGAAAACAATTCAAAAACAAAACATTGCAAAAACTTTGCGACGCCTTCGGCATTAAGCTAAGTTTATCATCACCTTATTACCCATAAACCAATGACCAATCTGAATCCACTAACAAAACCAAAAAAAAAATTCTCATGAAAGCAGTTAACGATACTGGGAAGGATTGGCATACACACATTCCTTTTTCCCTATGGGCATACCGCACTTGTATTCACACTTCCACTGTTGCCACACCATTTTCTCTGGTATATAGTACAGAGGTTGTTCTACCTCTCAAATTCCAGATTCTCTCACTCCACATTTCTCTCCATGACATGCTTAATGATGACAACTTTTGTCAGAACTGTTTAGCACTGCCAGAGTTATTAGACAAACATCGTCTTAACGCTCTTGACCACCTTCACGTTTACAAAAAATGTATCAAACGTGCCTATGACAAGCATGTCTAAGAACGAACCTTCCAAGTTGGTGACCTCGTCCTGAAAGAAAATCAACATGTAACCTGAAAGAAAATCAACATGTAACCAAATCAGAAAAAGTAAATGGGGAAAATTTGCTCCTAATTGGCTTGGACCATACATCATGACTCATACTTATGGATCAGGTGCTTATCGTTTATGTTCACTTGATGGTAAACCCGAACATGAGCCCCTTAATGCCTTGCATCTTTGATCATTCCATTGTTTACTTTTATTCCTAAAATACTTTTTGTCTTTTTTCATGCTCATCCCTTAAGCACTATCCACTTTATACACATCACTAACAATTAAACAAGAATCATGTTAGTACACATCACCTATTATCTTCTCTTGAATATGTGTACCACAGTGCTGCACATAGCATGATTCTCATGGATACTTTTTGTCTACCTTTAGATGATATCCCATGGTCATTTCACCCTACTTTTCGAATAAGAATCTTATTCTTCACCTTGGTCTTGTCCATGAATTCAAAGCCCTCACATGGGACCCAACTCCTTAAGTTAAACTTCTAATATAAACGATGACTCGCTCAAAAGTACATCATCCTCTTGACAACCGCTACTATAAATAGACTACTCCCTCAAAGGAAAACTATGTAAATCCCTTAAAAAAAGTGAGATAATTTGAAGCTTCCCACATCGATCATCTTCACGAAGACCTCAAGGAGTTAAATTTTCTTCATCCCATATAGACTTCCCACATCGATCCGTCTATCTCAAATACAAGTCAAAACAACAATTTTTTTAGTCATGGACTTGCCCATTATTACCTTGGATCTATTTCCTGAAGAGCATGCTACCTCATACCATATAACAAATCAACCACCTTTCACCCTTCTCACCATTCCCACTCCCATTTCCTACTGCCTCAAGTGACCTCTCAGAAACCAAGACATTTGGTGATCATGTGACTACTTTTCATCATAGAACAATCAATCATGCAATGTCTTTAGGGTCTTACATTCATCACCTCATCCAAGGTATGATCTACTCAGTATGATCCTAACCAATCATGTGGATTTCTTTCCCCTCTTATCTTTTAGACATTTTTATTTACGTTTTGATTACCTTATACAGGACTTGGTCCTCAACGCTTACCTTTGGGGTAATCTCCTTCTTCTTTTACCACAATTGACCTCCCCTATATCACTTTACCTATAACCCACCCACAGCAAAAAGGCCTAAAACCCACACCATGCCTAAAACCTACTAACTCATTTTCATACCTCATCATATTCTTCCCTAGCTTATGGGAGAACTACATTGGCCTGAGGTCCCTTTTCACTGGGACTATATAGGTAGCACTCGCAGGGCATGGGGCCCTTGGAGGTTAGCTTGGCCACTCTCTACCCTAAAAAATTCATCTTTCATCTTCCTCACATTACATCATACCCTACTTAGTTTCCCTTTTATATCCAACATTGAAAATTAAACCACATACATAACACGTTGCTTCATATTTGAATCCTCATCACAACACAAATTTATTACGCCTACCATTTCACTATCATCATTATGCATAGATTATACCACATCTCACATATGACCCATATTATCATTCATTACACAAAATAATAAATCACAACTTCACCTACTTTGAAAACAACCATGCCTAAGAGCTAACCCAAACCATGCCTAAGACCTGACTTGATCTATGCCTAAAACCTAACTCAACCATGCCTAAAAAATAATCTGACTCGATCCATGCCTATGACCTAACTCAATCCATGCCTAAACCAAACCTGATTTCATCATGCCTAACTCAACTTATTTCCATCCACATCAAAATAATAAATCACAACTTCACCTACTTTGAACACAACCATGCCTAACCTAACTCAATCCATGCCTAAACCAAAACCAACTTCATCATGCCTAATTCACCTAATTTTCATCCATATCAAATTAATAACTAGAAAGTCTCATCAAAACATCAACAAATCAAGAATATCATGTATCTCATCATATAAATAAGTGTGTATCTCAATAGAACATACATGGATGTCCCATCATGTCCATCATCTCAAAATCATTGGCACGTAGGCTGATACTTAATACAAAATGTCATCAGCATGCAAGTCGATCTCATCTAAAATAAAATAATGAACCAATACAAAATCTCTTCGGCGTGTAAGGTGGTACATGCTCACCATAAACAAAATCTCTCATACATCCTCACTATCTTCGGCACGCAGGCTGGTATGTGATAAAAAATACAACTATCTCTCTGCACGTAGGCCAATATATATCACAAAAATGACTATCATACATCAAATATCAAAAACCCCATATCAGGAATCTCGACGAATGTCCTCCATCTCTATATTTCTTGTAGCCTCTACCTCCTCTACTCCTTTCTAGCAACTTGCTAGCATCTTCCCACCCATCATAGGTGGTGACTAGGTCCCTACTAGTGCACCTAGAGCTGGTCTCCGTGTGCTGGTGGCCTCTCCTTGATCTAGCCTCAGAGCTCACTATCCCCCAGTGCTCTCCACACTATGACTGTGGGATCTAGTCCTCTCACTTGACGCCTGTTGTGCCTAGTACTCTCCATAGGATAGAAAGTCTATCCCGACCTCCATCATCTGGTCCTGGTAGTATCTAGCCTCACCTAAGGCATCTTGTAACTTGGATATAGGCATGGTCTGTGGTGGTCCCATAGGTCTCAGCCGCTATACCTATCTTGTGGAACCTTGTTCCGCTCCTACCTGTGAACTGGGACCCGGTCCTGGTGCCTGTGTTGGTGCCTCTTGCCCCTGTGCTTGTATCTGGGCCTGCAGGACCCCAATTTGTGCTTGGGATGTAAATAATTGGCCCTACAAACCTACCACCTGTTCCTGTAAGGCCTGCCACCTAACCATCACCCTCCTCTTCATCTCCAGCCCCTCCATCGACCATCCGGGCCTACATACTAGTCAGCTATATATGTAGTTCGGCTACCTCTACCTCTGCGCTCTCCAACTATGTCTGCACTATACCCAATTGGATAATTAGAGTAGCCACCTGTCCCTGTAGGGCATCTCTCTGCACCGTGATGGTGGCTAGATCCGGCTACCCTGGTTTGGGTGGTATGGCTCAGAGATGAGCTGCCCACCACTATCTGTACCTATCTGTGCACCCAACATCATCTATCTACCGGTCCACTGCCTACTCATCCTACCCTGTGGGCACTTTCAACTGTGGTGGAGGTAAAGACCTCTCTACATCATCTCTTTAGTACTACAAGAAGGGTGCAAGTACGTCCTGTAATAGCCCAAACTACCGTTGGACCCTGTCCAACGGGATCATCTCATGCTCCCCAGCACAGTGACCCTTATGTCCATCTCAAAAGCTGGAGCTCAGCTAGATCCTCATACATATGCCTATATGAGGGAAATCCCACATACAACCTCCATATAATGTCCACTCTGGACAATCCCTCCAATAACCACCGGAAATAGGCCACATCATGTGTGGGCCTATCAGATCTCCACTCCCCAATAGCTGACACCCATTGCCTGTATCCCACCCACACAAATCTCAGTGGGAATGCATCCTCTCAGAGGCATCCCTATTGGCTGCACACAAGCTATGTGCTCAAAATCCTAGTAGTCTAGTAAGAAGGTACAACATAGGTTGAACCTGCGTAGCCACCCATTCGCCCATAACTCTCTATACAACTGCACCAGGAATGCTGGCACCCAGGAAAAGTGGGTCTCATCTATCATCATGTCATGGAGTATCCCCATCAACGATCGGGGAAAACATCCACCCTCTGCATCTAGTAGTGCAAGGCAGCACACTACCTCCATCAAAAGAACCACTAGCCTTATCTCCACTAGAACGGGCTAGGTACATCTCTCCATATTGAAAATGCTGGCACTATGGCATGTCAGTTCAGCCTTCCCATCACCAAACATCGTCAGCATCAGCTCCTCCGAGGCCTCGGAGGAGATAGAGTAGACCTGGATACCCAATATGGGTAGCCGTAGAATCCTGAACACATGTCCTCTAGGGTGACAGTGATCTCACCCATTGGCAGATGGAACATGTTGGTCATGGAATTCCATCTATCAATGAGTGTGACCATTAAAATAGGCTACCAGACTACATGTTGGTATTGTCTGGACTCCACTCAGGCCCACCACCTCCACGTGCTGCAGCTCCTTAGGGGTTGCATTGCGCCGATGCACTATCACTAGTAGGGGTGGAACCCTGTCTCACATACGTAGCTTATCTCTCCCCTGCATCAAATACAAACAACACATTAATCTATATTTATCACACCCACATACTTGCCCCCTATCAGTTCCCAATAACTTATTTTACCCCTACCCATATTAATCACCTGACCTGTGGCATTTTTGGCCCCTTGTCCCCCAAAACCTGACCGGTGTTGGTTCCCTTTCACCAACCCTAGTCACCCCTTAACCGGCATCAATCACCTATTTAGTGACCAATACCAGTTACATACTACCGATGCCATCCAAACTTGACCAACGCCGGTCACTGTTGTAGTAAAAACCTGCGATCCCCAAAACCCCTCTTTCTAAAAAAACTTTCCCCCTTGCCCTGGTTACCCACCTAAAATTACCTAAACCTACCCTTTTACCTCAACCCATCCCCTCCTCTCTCATTTATTACCCTCCCCATTCCTATTTTTACCCACTTTTCCACCCATTCCCACAATTTAATCTTTTCCCCACCCACGAAATAAACAAAAAAAAACAAACAACTACAAAAACCATTTACCAATCATCTAATCTATCTAACCAACTACAACTAGAGTTGGATGTTTACCTCATCGTGTTGTCATCGTCATCATGGTGGCATATTTGGTCCACTATGCACCGGTGGCCCGCTTGATCCCTCTCTAGCCTCTGCCCTCACTAAATCACCACATCGCTACCTGTCCAACCAAATCAAATCACATCACACTGATCCTGTGGACCCGATTCTCACCAACCAGTCACCCACCATTCACACCACCAACCTCAATGCTCTGTTTCATCCTAGACACTTCTCTCTCTTTCCTCTCTCTGTCTGTCATTTTCTCAAATTGTAATATGAGAGATGAATAACAAAAAACATGATATTTTTAGTTTTTATAACAAATCCTGACCTAACCGACGCTAGTTTTCCTTTACCGACCATCAATCTCGTGCCCTACCTTACCATAGTATGGTTTCCCTATACTGGCATCAATTACCCTTGACTGGCATCGGTCACCCTATCTAGCATAAAACCCAATATTTTACCCTATTACCCTACCTATCCCTCCTTTTTTTCCACACCTCCCCTTTACCCTTTACCCTTTACCCAGTTACCTCACCTTTACCCTAAACCCTGACTATTTACCTCACCCTTCTTGACCTCATCATTTACTACCTACCTTTTTCCTCCTTTGGGGACTCCTTATTTTACCTCATTCCTTTGGCCTTACCCATGTTGTGACCTAGATTTTTATGGCCCTGGAACATCTCTAGTGACCTTTGAACTCATGTGTTCACTATACCTTGTAGCACTGTTACCTGTGTTATTGCCCTAATGACCTTACCTAGCCTATTGCCATGACCATTTATCCTAATCCTACCTTTGGTGTACCAAAACATACCTAAACATTCCTGCATCTAACCTACGTCATGTGCTTCCTGACCATATCCTACACCTTGGATACCATAATCACTTCAACCCTTGTTTGGATAAACCTATCAACCTTAGATGATGTAGAGTTTTCCTACTCTTCAGTCTGGTACCGTGGTGTAGTTTATATGTATGCGTGTGTTTGACTGTTACTATCATTTGACCCTGATCCATTACCTAGATTTCCTGCGTAGACCTTTAACCATTTTTCACCTCGTTAACCACCTTCCCCTTTCTCACATTTACCATTTCATCAAACCACTCACCGATTCTACCTTCGGGCTCATCAGTTCTTAGTTTGAGTGGGATCACCTTCACCCCCACCATGGGGCAACCAAATCTTATTTTTGTTAGCGTCACTTACCAATACAAGCTACGCAACAAAAAGGGTAAAAATGTAGACACTAATATTAGGTCACACTCCCCTTTGGTCCCTCGACAAATAAGCACCCTTCATCACATTAAACTAGCCATGGCCTCCTTCACTCCACTAATATTAATTTAATTAATCTAATAAAATTAATTCAATATCCTCACCATATTTATTATTTAAATATCTTAATTACGGATAATGTCCACATACATCTCACCTAGACACCTCATCAAGCCAACTCACCTTAAGACCTATTCTTAGTAAGTTGCCATAACTAACTAAGACTTATCCAAACCCTAAAAATCAATGCCTACATTCTCTCTAACCACATTCCCGCATGCGTACAAGACACTTCTAGTATAATCTATGGGTTAACGACATGAGATCCTAGAAAATCAAGGGGATCTGCCTAGTTTAGTAAACCTAGGAAATCCCACCTTAACCGACGCCGGTTACCCCTAACCATTGCCGGTTATTTCAGAACTGGCGTCGGTCACCTTTTAATCCCTAAAACAACCTTATTTTGGAGGTTGGAAAACATTGGGAACATTCCTAAGAGATATCACATCTTCTGAGAATGAATTTCAGCGAGAACACACATGCAAGGAAGGAGATCAAGCATTTCCTCTTACACAAGCATCTAGCAATCATCCAGCAACCATCCAACATTCACCCTAGCAAAAATTTTATGTAACCAATAAAAAGAGAATGCACATGCAGCCCATGTAGGATATTTCCAATGTTTGGTGATCCTCACCAACATTCAACCCCTTTCCAGTACCTTTATCCCTCACTCACAAGCACCCAAGACCAGAATCCAAGTAAGTGGAACATTATATTCCTTTGTCTCATTTCATTTCATCATTATATTGTCACCCTTTTTTTCTCTTAGCCACCCATAGACCTTCGTTAATACTAACCCCTCCATATACCCATTAAAACCTCTTCAAATTGCACTCAAACCACCTAGTACCTCATTCCGACCAACAAAAGTCCTTTGTGCAATCACAAAGGAGACCCAAAACTCATTATCTAGCATTCCCAGAATTCCAAAATAACTGGCACCGATTACACCCAACCACCGCTGGTCACCCTTAACCAGAATCAGTCTCTATATGTGCTCATACAACCCAAAATAGTGACCTATCCACCTAATTCCACATCACCCTTATTCACTTGTGATCTACCTGAGACCTCTGTCAAACCTGCAGAGACCCAGAACCAGTTGTTTGACCTTCAGATCTTATTTTTACCTAGCATGTTAGATTAGATCTTTCTTATTGTATTTTGAATGAGATACCCAAATCATTTCAACATAATAGGATTTATTTTATTACCCGCATTAAATTGTTTTAAACAGTGGACTGATAGTCGTCTAGGAAGTATCACACTTCCCGGATCTAGCACATGCTAGGAAGTCCATTGCACATATTGTTTAACACTTTATGGTGGTCTTCCTTTCCATTATAGGTAGTTCCTCTCAGCCAAAAGGAAGCTCTCACAATAAAATTTGGATTCAAAAGTCATACGCGCGTAATAACCCATCAACCAACATTTCAATAGGTATTCTTCCCACGCTCGTTACCCTATCTATTTTGTCAATATTTCAAAGAAACATCTAAGAATCAGGTGAAACAGTATCCTCAATGCTTTGCATGTCCTCCCCTGAGTTAATACTTGATAAGTGGTCAGGTCCTGAATTACTTTTTCTCAGTTTCATAACAACTATGAACTAAAATTCTTGGAATAATAGGACCTAATAGAATATGTGCCCTTGCAACATGGGCTTGTTGGCTAAGTATTTCAATGCCATGTCATAGAATATAAATGGTGTTGCCAAAAGATAATGCCTAAAATTATGTAGCGCGTAGATCATAGACAATGCTTCATGCTTGATAGTTATGTAATTTTGTTTTGTTGGTGTAAAATTTCTACTTACAAAGCACAAAGGATGATCAATAATTCCATCATCAGGTTGTGCTATTACTTCTCTCATAGTTGTCCCTGAGGCATCAACATGCACATGAAAAGTCTTATCCCAAGAAGGAAAACATAAAATGGGTGCCATGATAAGATTATCCTTCAAAGTGTTTTAACAATTCCTCCAAGGGTGCGGTGATCTTGGCATATGCCTTGATTAATTTTCTGTAATACCTCATATGCCCAAGGAATCCTCGCACTACACTTTGACTAGTAGGCTTCCCTAATCTCACAATAACTGTAAGTTTGGTGGGATCCACTAGTAAGCCTTCCTTACATATAATTTTTCCTAATAGGGTTCCAAATGGAGTAGCAAAGACACATTTATTAATGTTGAGGGATATCCTCAATTATCGACATCTCTCAAACATCAATCTTAAATTGTCACAATTGTCTTTCAAAAATCCATACACAGTCAATTCATCTAGGTAAAATTGAATAAATTTATGGATGAAGTCCTGAAATGCTTGTACCACGATGTGCAAGAACACAACAAGGTCATTCTTCAATCCAAAAGGCATAACTATGTAGGAAAAACTTCCCCATTTAGTGGCAAAAGTTGTTTTTCTTTGTTCTTCCTTTGTAATCTTGACTTGGTGATACCATGAGAACCCATCCGTGAAAGAGTAGACTTCACACCCAGCTACTCCCTCCAAAATTTATTCAGTAAAGTGGGTTGGAAAAGGATTGATGACACATACTACATTCAGATCCCTATAGTCAACATAGATTCTTATCCTTCCTTCCTTCTCGATACTAATGACCATTGGGTTTATCCATTCTAATTATTCCATTTCCTCAATGATACTAGATGCTATCATATTTTTTGTTTCTTCCTTGACCCATACACGTAAATTTGGATTAATCCGATAAGGCCTCTTCTGAATCAAGTGCGCACCTTCCTTCAACTTGACTTACTAGTTCCTCCTTTCTTACTGGTACTACACTTCTAACTTGAAAACTTTGAACCTTTATATTTGATTCATTAAATTTTGGTTGAGGAGTCTCTACCATTTGAATTTTCATTGGAGAAACATCTAATCCTCCCATTATGGGTTCCTCAAGTGTCAAACCAGAAAACTCTGGTGTTGGGGTATTCTTTATTGCTTCCACATCTACCACTTCAATTGGTACATTCACTTTTTTTTGAGTTGGTGTGGCTTTGGAAACATCATTCCCTTCTAATTGAACAACCTCTTACACCTTTTAAACTTTTTCTTCCATGGTCTCTATGGGATGAATGCTTATGAGAGCATCAATAGCCCTTTCTTCCAAAAGTGATCCTGACATCAACCTTGCAGTAGTTGATGTTGCAATTGTGGCCTTTTTTGGTGTTGATGAAGCAATGGGGGAACTTTCCTCTGGCTATACCATAACTACCTTCCTAGCCAATGTTGGAATGAGGTTCTACTGATCTTCAGTCATTAGTGTAGGGTCAATCACTTATGGCTCTCTACTTTTATGAATATTTGTCTTTTTGACTATGATACTTGAAGCTTGTGTGTCCCTCGCCAATGGAAGTATTACATCTTACCTTTTAGTAGTTCTTTCAAAATATTTGACTTCGACCCTTTCCTTTTCCTTATCACTTTGTACTACGAGGTGAGGTTCAATACTTTCCAAATTCCCCCTCATTCTTTTTCATGCACTAGATGACCTTGGCAAAGTTACCATTAGAGTCATAGGATTTTCAAATCTTGTCCCCTTGTTCTATAATGGGATTTCTTGAGTGATGAGGGAATCCTACATTACTTTCAAAAGCATACCTTCAGCCTTTTGGGTTAAATTTGACATGGAAGTTCCCTTCCTACTAGTGGTAGCAATACATTTATCAATGATCCCTGAAGTTGGCCTTTTAGAGGGTAATTGTGGGGATTTTCCATTTAGTGAATCAATTTTATTAGCTCCCTCATTTAAAGGATGGAAATATCCATCCAATATTCCAAGTTTCCTAAACTAATTTATCACTTTTTTTATTTTGAAGAGACAAGTCCATACCCTTCATTATCAACCAGGATAACATTATCCTCATCACATTAGTTTTCTTATCATGTAATATGGTTGACTCCACTTCATCCCAATCTAAAAGTGCAATTGAAAATGAATCAAGTTTCTTATCATGATATTATTGGCTCACTTTTTTCTTGTCATCATTAATCCCTTGAGGGACAACTACAATTTTGAATTCATAAATCTGTTTGAGATTCATCCTAGATAAATCCCTCAATCTAACCTCCTCATCCATACAATTCATCCTATAGTTTTTGAAATGACGATCATGATCATAACTTATAGCCCACTTGATGCCATTTTTTGGTCTTTTATTGAATTTTTCCAATTGATACATATTCATTTCTTCCTCCAAAAGTTTGGATTTTACAATTGTTGTACATGAATATCTTCCTATCTTGATAGGAAACTTAAAATTAGTTTTATGATTTCCTGTAATTAGTTTGTGTACCACGACCAATTACCTTGAAAGTTTTAGGAGGGCCCATTTATCATCTTATTACCTGTAAAAAATGAATGGATGTCTTTTAAAACCACTTTCCCTAATGTAAGTGAAGAATCTGAACTAGATGAACTAGCACCCATACTCTTGTATCACTTTCTTAGCTTCATAAACTATTTTTTATTGTTCCCACTCTGGCCAAAAGAGGCCTATGATTGGTGTAAAAAATGCATCATTTACTCTTCTCAATTTACTCTTCTATTTATCCAATTAATTTGGGGATAAACATCATATACTTTGTGATCTTTAAATCTCACTACTTTTGGAAGACCAGAGAAATTCTTATGACATGCAATGTTATAGATCAAGTATGACATCATATAGAATTCACAATTAAAATTAATTCCTAATTTTATCTTTACAATCATTGCAATTTTTTTTTCATGAATGGTTATGGCTATGAAGGTTTCCCAACAAATTTCTTCAGTGTTGACCAGAATAATTCTTATATATGGACACATCCATTCTTGGAAAACATAAGCCCCCTTTAAACCAAAAATACTTCTTAATAAAATGATGATATCTTCAACTTCCTTTAAAAATGTGACTTGAGAAATATTTTAGGGATTATAGTAAAGGACATCTTATTTTTTAACAACCACTATATGTTCAGGAGTTTATCATAATCATCATGTTGACCATTGTATTTGATTAAGGCCAAGGATACATCAATAGCTACTAGTTTCTCACCTTGTGGTAGCCCTAACATAAGTAAAAATTATTTAGGTGTTATGGTGAAGACCCTCTCACCACTTCCATCCATGACCTCTCTCTTTTCAGGGTTTTAATTCTCAGCATAGATCCACACCAACTCTAGGAAGTGCACAGAAGGTGGGCAAGCTGCATCTAAGGAAATATGATTGGCATCGATGGCCTCCATGTGCTCATTACTACCAAGGGAATGCAATCATTGTAAAAAATGGGCTAGGTATGCATGTATCAAATGTGTATATGTCACCTCATTTGGATTTCTTGTAATACTTCAAGTGACATGAGTGCCAGATTCCATAGTCCTTAGTTTTCTTATTACTGGTAAGTTTATCTTTCCAGTAACACCTAAATTTCAAATCTATCTAGCTGAAAAATAATAACACCATGATCTAGTATCTAAAGGAATTACCTATCCTTTGTATCTTCCTTTATTCAATCGTCTACCTCCAAAATATTTTTCCATTCTCACAATGCAAATTTTTAGTCCCGAGGCTTCACAATTCTTCATTTACAATTGTGGGGATCAAAACAATCGATCGATATGTTAAACCTTTTCTTTATGTGTATGAACTACATTAATGGTGGAAGAAATAAATGCATTCAATCTTGTTCATTCAATCCACCTTTTTCCCTTTTACATGTGGGTCGTCCATGTGTTTTCATTTTGTGGGATTCGGGGTTTAGGAGGATTTCTACACTTTTACAAACAACTAAAAGGGTTAAAAAATACAAAGTTGACATCCTTTTCCAATGTTAAATTATATTGGAATGATGACATGTGCCTAGCATTGGGGCACGCGATTGCAATCAAACTTCGTATTTTTTTTCATTTGTGAAGTGAAAAGGTCCATGAAATTCCCAATACCGCACTCCAATAATTTCATAACATGTGTCCCTTTCAGGGGACAGGGACATATTTTCATTTTGTATATCGTATGAAACATATTCCCTAGAATATTACGTCATTGATCCCCAGATTCACTTTTACATAGAATTCCAAACGATCAAAAGAGGTCTACTATCATGAAACCAATCTGAAGATGCCACATTATTGAGTATCAGGGGAAAATTTTCATTATGTACAAGAACAAGATTGGATGATCACACAAGATACTTTTGTGAGGGATTTACATGATTGGTTTGTTTTATTTTAAATCAATTAGTTTTACATAAGTATAGTCATGTTTGTATGAATAAACAAGGAAACTTCACACCTGATTATTACATAAATACATCACTTTCTTGGCTCAATATATTTTTGTTTTACGGGAACACAATTTTTTATGCATTACAGATTTCTCATAAAAAAGATACATACTTTCAAAAAGAACATTATTATTAAAGGTACGAGATCAAAACTATTTATAACATCAACTCTGACTTAGGGATGGGCACCCCTTACGAGTGTCACAAGAACTTGAAAAATAATACAACAACTAGACTAAGTGCCCAGTCCATTGGTCGGGGAGTCATAAGAAAAGTGCACACATGGCCTCTTGAGAAGATGTGTAACATAACATTGAAAAACCACAAAACATGGTAACTTTAGACCAGAACATGAAAAAAGGGAAAAAAACATAACAACTTAAAACTATACAGTGTACAAAGTCATACCTGATTATTTTTTTCAATCCAAGAATTACTTGAGGTGTCTTCAATTAATTGGAAATCCTAGAATAATTCCCTCCAAATATTTTAATAATAAATAATGCTCGCCAATTTTGATATCAATGGAATAGGGTCCCATCCACAGGGCATCAAATTTCCCATGTTTTCCCTTATCCTCATGTCTATTGTCTGACAACAAGTCTAAGTCTCCAGCACTGAATTATCTTCATCTAATTCCATGATTTGATTTTTTCTTATCTCATAGGGGCTCACTTCCTCCCCTTATTCAAACTGTTTCTTGAATTGGTATGTTGATAGTTGTAAATTTAATGGAATAAGGGTCTGAACTCCATAAACTAAATCTAAAGGACTCTTTCCTGTGGATCTCTTAGTAGTAACTTCTTCTACCCATACTAAAAATTTGATTTGTTCACCACATTTCTTATTGTTATTTTGCAGTGTTCTTCTGAGGATTTTAAGAATATTTATGTTACTTGATTCTACTTGAACATTTCCCTGAGGGTTGTAATTTGATTCATAGGCCAAATTGATACCATAATCGTTACTCAAAATTGCTAATGGTTTGGCCCTAAAGTTCATTACATTGTCAGAAACTATTTTAAGAGGTACTACAAATCTGCTAATTATATTATTCAAGAAAAAGTCCATAACTACCTGGTGGGTTGCTTTCCTAGTGGGAATAGCCTCAACCCATTTGGTAAGGTAGTTAATGGAAGCTAATATCCACCTATGGAAATCACTTGAAGAACCTCATATCTCCCCACTAAAATTCATCCTCCATTTTTTTAATGGGGCTTCAATTGACACAGGTCATAGGGGAAAAGCACCTGAAGCTTTTAGTCTCCTAGAAAAATGTTGGCAACTTTCATACTTTCTAACCAATATTGCAACATATTTGAATAATGATGGCCACAAATAACTTTCCCTCATTTTTTTTTGAGAAATAACTCTTCTAATAAAGTGACCTCCACATACCCCCCATGAAATTTTGTGATTATTTTGGGGGCCTCCCCTTCATTTATACACCTAAGTAAAATTCCCTCTAGATTTTTCCAAGCTAACCCATGATCAGTTAGGATATACTTATGAGAAGCCAGTTTGATGTCCTCCTTTGGTTCTTATCTAAATGCATGGGAAAATTCAAATTCTTCAAATAATAGACTATATCCTTATACCAAACTAAATTTCTTACCTTTTCATGGGGGTTCAACTCATCTTATTCAGCAGTATGTATTTCCATTACATACAAATTGTTGTTTGTCAATAATATTTCCAAACCCAACCCTCTAGCCAACTTGGTTGTTTGGATTTCCATATCATAATCTTGTAAATTTTTGACCCATCGACATCTTTTACTTAACATTTCCATATTTGATAAGATTTTTTTACCATAGTATGGGGTACATAAGCTATGACCTTAGAACTTATAATGTAGGGTCTGAAAATATTAGCGGCTTTGACTAAGTCAAAAGCCTATTTTTCCATGATAGAATATTTTAGTTCAACTCCCTGCAAGTCCATGCTAAAGAAAGCAATGGAATTTTCATGCCCCTCTTCATCCTTTTGCAGTAACACAAAAGTAATTGTGTTTTCTAAAGTGAATGAAAACATTTGAAACAATTTCTTGTAATTTGGACTGGCCAATATGGGAGCAGTTTTAAGTTCTTATTTTATTCCTTTAGATGCTTTAATATCCCCTCCTTCCCACTTAATAACTTGTTCCTTCTTCAATAGACTAGTGATAAGAATGGTGATCTCATAAAAATTTGAAATGAACCTTCTTAAAAAGTTTATTTTTCTAAAGAAAGAATGAAAGCATTTTTTAGACAGGAGGATATGGACCTTACCAATTGCTTCTACTCTTTTGGGATCTATCATGGCCCCTTATTGTGACACTATATGCCCAAATACTTTTTCATTTTATACTCCAAAGTGAAATTTCTTGGGATTTAATGAAAACCCATATTCTCTACATCTGAGCAACATTTTTTCAATGTTCCCCAAGTGATAACCCCTTTTTTTCTAAGAAGACAGTTATATCCCCATAATATACTTATATAAAATCATTTATGAGACCACAAAAAGCCACATCCACAGCGCTTTGAAAATTTTCTCATGCATTCATTATTACAAAAGGAATCCTACATAAACATATGTTCCTCATGGGGTAGTAAAAGTAATTTTGAATTGTTCTGATTACTTCAATACTACTTGGTTATATCCAGAAAAATCATCCAATGTAGATAACAATTCTGATCCTATCAATTTTTTCAACATATTGTCAATGGTAGGAAGTGGATAATTATCTTTAAGATATTCCTTGTTCATATTTTCTAAAATCCACACAAATCCTTTTGTCCCCATTATTTATTCTTACTAGCACAAGGTTGGCCACCCATGAAAAATATTTGGTATGTTGTATGATCCATCCATCCCTTATCTTTGTTAGTTCTTCTTATAGTTTTTTTGCAAGGATGGGATTAATAGGCCTCTCTTTCTACCTAAATGGTTTAGAGTGAGATTTAAGAGGTATTTATTGTTAAAACAAGTACTCCCCATAGGTTTTCAATTCTGAGTATGACCATGCTAAGAAATCTTGGAACTTCTTTAATAGCTTGGTATAAGCTTTATTTTCCTCTTTGGTTATGCTACATCCCAACAAAACTTTTTTGGGATTCTTAGGGGTTCCCAAATTACATTCATCCACCTCCCTATATGCAAAGATAGGTCTTTTCATAACCATGTCAGCATTATCAAAATTATACTCAACACTAACCAATCCATGAGGGATAGTATTTGTTTTTAATTTTATTATGTCTTTTCCAAAAATAGTTTCCATTCCTTCACATATTTCCACCATGGGCTTGAGATCAATGAGATGATTAGATAAATATTCCATACATGTTAGAAACCTATGAATTTGAGAATCATCAAAAAATTTCCAATGCTTAATGTTATCAGGTATGAATGGTCTGGTTAACACCTCTATCTCATAACTACAATAAGGATATATTGTATCATTTTCATAATGGGATGCAAGGAAAACTATTTTATCAGCAACTACATTCTGAGCTCTCTCATGATACAAGATATTAAAATAATCAAACATATCAATAAGATCCCACACTACATATTTTTATTGTTTCAATATCTAATTCTTAGTTGCATATAACTTTATGATCTATTTTATAACTAATTTAGAGTCTCCGCTAACAATGATGTCCTTAATCCCATGTTTCCATGTAACTCTTAGACCAAGGAGCAATGTCTCATACTCAACAATATTATTGATGCATTCAAACCTTAACTTGAATGAGAAATTAATAGAATTTTGATTTGAAGAATTCAAAACTACTCCATATTCATTTATAAAATTAGAACATGCTCCATAAAACATCATTGTCCAAGGGATAGTGACATCTTCTAGGCATGCATTAGCATCCATACAATGATCTTCAAAATTTACACATCCTATGAATTTTCCCAAATCAATATCAACAAATAGTACCTCATAAGAGGTGTTTATGGGATCCTCAATAAGATGAAGAATTTTTTCTTCCCTATATAACTTGACTAATCTTCCATCCAATGGTATAGAAGCATATGACATGTCCATTTGAAAACTTCCTCCTATGCTGACAGCCCATTTTCTAGACAACAAAATACCCCATTTAGCAGGGAAATCCACTATAACCACATTCATATTCAGATACTTTCCAGGATAAGAAACAAGTTGCACCACTAATCCTTTGACATACCCAACAACATAAACCTCTATTGAATCCATGGAAGTGCATCTCCTAAAGGAATAAATTAGTTTGATATCCAACTCATTCATGACTTCTAGAGGCATGATGTTACAAGAATATCTTGAATCAAACATGCAATTATGGAGAAGTCATTCATTGACAATTAGGGTGGTAAAGAAAGGATCCACATCTAGTCATGATTCAACCAAATAAGTGCCCAAATATATCTCAAGGGGTTATTCCATACTTTATTTCTCATTTATTACTTCAATTTATGTTATAGTAGGAGGAATCAACACATTTTTTGTGTCCTTTTCCTTGACAACCATGTCTACTATAAATCCCAAATATTCAAATGCCTTATTCCTATGTTCTAGAATTCTAATTAATTCAACAATTAGGAGAGTAATCTTAATTTGACTCAAGATTTGAGCCATTCTAAATATTTGGTTAAGGTTGAGTTAGGGGGAAAGGTGAATTATTTTTCTTAGGGTGTACTATCCTTTACTACTTGAGAAGAAGAAAAGGTACCTGGCTTTGATGTATTAGCAGGGCCTTTATAAGGTATTTATTTCTTAGGAGTACCCTTGGGAATATTGGTTAATAGGGGAATGTTTGGTTTTACAAGAGGGGTAGATCCTTTGACCACTGTGCTTTGAAGTTTATAGTATTTTTCTTGGGCCATAACAACATTCATTAACAATAACCTATCTTCTTTAGAAGGGACACCACCATCATATATTTTTATCATTAAAGCTCTTAAAAATTCAAAATCATGATTTGGTAGCTCAAATGATTAAACCATATCAATATCAAAATTATTTGTGGAAGGGAGAGAAGATACACAATCTATGCAATTCCAAAAATCCTCCACATATCTAGCATGCAATAGCTCAGTTGAAGTAGCTCCCCATGGTTGATCATCAGCGCACTCCATCATGCAGATATCACCAAAAATGGTTTCATCAGAAACATCATTATTCTCAATAAGTGGCTCATAAGGGGAGTGTGGAAAGAAGAATTTTTCACACCATTCAATGGTGTAATTATCTTCTACTAGTGACACCCTATCTGTTAGTCAATCAGGAACTGCCTTATTATCCTTAAGGGTTGGTTGGTTATTCCCTAAACTCATAGGCCCTTTTCCCCTATCATCATCTCATTGTTAACATCTAGGATGATTTCTAATTTTTTTTATCCTTGGGCTTGGTGCTAAGGTTGAGTATTTGGAGCTAAGACCTTTCTTTCTCTAGCAAGTTTATAATAAATTTATTTAACTGCACCTGTCAAGGTTTTAACCACTTCTTCTAGGTCTGTAGCCTTACTTTTTTGAGGCTTCTCAGGATTAATAAATTTAATACCTTCCCTCTTTATATGATTTCTAGCCTCTTTGATGTTGTTTTCAATCTAGACAACCATAGTGAAAGCTTTCCTTAAATTTCTAGGATTATTATCTCTTAAATAATAGGTTACCTTTTATCAAAGGCATTCAAGTACTTGATTAAGCAAGAATCATCACTAGGCCTTAGATTGAAAGGAAATGTGGTTAAAGTCTTATTGAATCTATTATTAATTTCTTTCACAGGTTCATTTGAATTTTTCTTGATGTTCTCAAACTCAATCAAAAGAAACCTAGGATCAATTTTATCACCATATTGTAGTTTGAAATCATTTTCATTTCTACCCAAGAATCAAATGAATTTTCAAGAAACGAGTTATACCACTCCCTAACATCTTCTTATAAAGTATATATAAATAAATTTACTCATACATCTTCATGTTCTACCTCGTAATATTCCATAACATTTTTAAAGTATCTAAGATGATGATCTCCACTTATTGTGGTATTCCCTTGAAATTTAGACAATATATTTCTAATTTCATGAGGCACTTTATTTGGATAACCTACCATCCCATGGAATATTAGAGGAATGTAGGTATTTACCAGAAAATGAACTCTAGGTGGAGGTTGTTTCATATTCTTGAGTGGATATGTTTTAAAAGAGGGATTGAAATGTTGGGGAACTAGGGGTCTATGAAGTAATGGAGTATGGTCCACAAAGTATTGGTCCTTTAATGACTCAGTTTCAAAAAATATTCTATTCTTTATAGTCAATACAGGAGTAAAATGAAGAATATCCTTATTACTTGTAGACACAGGACCTTCTTGAAACATGGGATGCAAATCAGCTCGAGGAATTTCTGAGCTAGAATTTTCAAATGTTCTAGAGTAATCCTCCACCAAAGGCTAATCAAATCCAATAGCTAGAACAACCTTTTCTTATGAATTATTATCACCCACTAGTTTCAATATTTGTATTCACTTTCTCTGAGAGAAATTCTTTGGTAGGATCAGATATGAAGAAAGATCTCCTTCCTTCAAGATTTTCCAAATTAAAAATCCAATCAACAAGGATTAAATGATTTTCACTATTACTTACAATATTTTCTTGTATAAAATAGAGCGGCCAAAAATGTATTGCACCTTAGGTATGTTGATCAACTTATACAGTCAATGAGATAAGAAATTTATAGATAAGTGAGAAAATATTTTCAGATCTTTATGAATTTTATCATGTTTTACTCAGTGGAGTCAGATTTAATGGAAAAAAAATGCTTGTACTAAGAAAGTAGAGGGTCAATTGATTCAAAAAGAGATCTATTTTGGTGATGCTTAACAAAGGAGTGGGTTCTGAAATTAAGTTTGGACTTAACACGTAATAATGTTACCAGAGTCTTACATATATTTCACTTCTAAGAAATAGTTCCCCAGAAATGGCACCAAAAGTGTGTTGTTACTCAATCTTACACCCTCTAGGGACTTGAAAAAATGACCAAGAGATTGGGATGATTTGATTATGATAGAATTTTTGGTATGAGTTATTTGCAACTAGGGATATGTCTAACAAACTCCTTGGAGCTAGGATTTGGGGTAACTGAGTTGATGAGACCAAAATATGTCTCATTATATCACCAAATAATATTCTTATTCTCTCTGTTAAAATCAAGATTTCAAGTGAATTTAGATATAGTTTTAATAACAGATAGCATATTTAAGGTATAATATAGGATATTTCTTATCATCTCTTTATAAATCTATTTGCAATCTAATTGTTGTTATTTCTTGATATTTCTTCTAAAGTTGGAATGCAATAGTGTGTAGAAAATAGATCATAAACAACTCTACTCCAAGTTCATAGATTGCAACTACCGAAAGTCTTCATGCAGCTATTGAAACACCCACCTAACGAAAGTCTTCACGTAGCTACAGAAACACCTAGCTACTGAAAGTCTTCACATAGTTACGGAAACACCTAGTTAGTGAAAGTCTATTGGTTTATTCCAAAATAATGTAAAGGAGAACTGAACTATTCATTCCACTATTTTCTTCCACATCATCAACCAAGAATACAAATCCAAACATGTGGAAATCCAAATTCATGCATGCATGTGGTATTACAAGAAGAATTCTAAGTCATGTACTTAACACTCCTCCATTTTCTCTGCATGTTTCAAGGAAGAGAAAATAGTGGAATATTTTTAGGAATGTTGAATAAGTACTCTCCCACTTTGTGTTCTTAGATTAAAGGGATGAGTTGTAGAAATATTCTCCATGATAAGTGGATGGTTGTAGTCAATTTTGTTTAGGATTTATTGCTTTGAATAAATCCACTCAAGAATAGGTAGTTAGTTCTTGGTGTGTTGACTAAGTAAATTAGAATAAAGAGAAGATCATATTGTATTCCCTAAAAGGGGGAGTTTGTTGGATGTATGAATTATAAATGCAACCCTCCATACTCTTATATGTAATCTTTTACAAAGAAATGAAGAATTTGTTCTTTTCTCTCTAATATTCTATAGTTTTGAATTAAGATCTTCGAAACATGATTTAAATCCTCTTCCAATAAATGAGCTGGCCACTCATTCGAAGGAACATGGATTTGTGTTTTTTGTGTTTTTATATTGTCATAATTTATGTTTATTTTTACTCCTTTTTATTTGATTATAATTTTGTTGTATTATTTTTTTCCTTGTATTGTAATATTCATTTTCATTCATTTTGTTGTGAACTTGCAGGTGTTTTATTTGATTTATTTTCAATTCACCAATTTACTTTATGCAAGTGTGCTTTCATTTCTGAAAGTTTGATTTCTTTTATACAAGTGTGCTTTTCAATTTATGCAAGTTTGTATTGTGTTTGAAGGAATTATTTTCCAAATATCTCTTTCTCCTATTGTATACAACCATCAAACACTAGCCCTAGATTGACACTATTAATGAAGAGGATTGATGACCCTCATCATTTTGGCATCATTTCTAGGGATCATGGTGTTATCAAGAGACTCAAATTTTTCTATAAGAATATTATAGTCATAATAGAATACCTCTTAGAAAATTCTATGACAGGAAGTATTTGGTGGCAGTTTCTTTAATTTTTTTTTTCCAAAATAGATTAATATTTCTTTTCTGCAAATAGATTAAATATTATTTCTACAATTAGATTTAGAAACCTACCATATATTGTCAAAATAAACCCCCCTCAATAAAATGGAAACATCATTTCATGTTTATTATTTTCATGTAATAAGGTTTTCCTATTCTAAAATATTTCTTGTTTGCATGTACTGTTACTACTACAAAGATTAAATAATAGTACATGCATGCAAGAAATACAAAAAAAAAACTAACTTTGTGTAGGTTATCAGAGACAAATATTTATGTGGAATATTTGTGTAAACAGATCGGGAGTTGAAGGAAAATCTGAGTTGTTTCTGTTATGGAGGAAGAAAACACCATGTTAAAGGAAAAGATGTAGGATGTCTTCATGCTTGTATCCTTTCATCTGAATCTCTTTCCCTACATACTAAAACCCTTGGTGTATATTTTGGAAAATTATTTTTCATGCAACCATCTTTGCAACTCACATTCCTAGACTTGCAATAAAAAATGAATCTACAACAATAATGAAAGATAGGTATGTATTATTCTCTCATATAACAACTCATTTGGTTTAAGAGTTAAAACATGCAAGAATAAAATTCTATTTTTAACTCTTACATTTAAGGAAGTGATACATTCCTTATTGCATGCAACGAATCATGCAATTGTTATAAAAATTCAAATAACATGCATCCCTATATTATCCCTTTTATTTAATGAATTAGTAAAAAAAATAAGTTTTTATTTGCATGTTGACCTAATTTATTTAGAAATAGATTATTCATACAAAGAGGAAATAAAATTATATGAAATGAATGCTACATGTTGCATATATTTTAATCAATTAAGTCTCATGCAAAGAATGCTCCTAAATTGACTCTATTTATTTAATGAGAGAGGTGTGTTCTAAATTGTTTTCAATAATTATTGAAGGAGCTAATTATATGTTGCAAGAATATATTTTTTTGATGACATAAATACTACAAGAAAGTGTAAAATCAACTGAAATGGAGCATTGTAGAGGAGGTCAAAGAAAAAATTCAGCTGATAAGGAGTTCTCATGTGAAAAATAGTAGCGTTTTCCATATACAAACTACTTCCAGCTCATAAAGAAATAGCTCAAATGATTTATGTGTCTTATTCTACACAATATTAGATTTATCTATCACTTTGAATCACTCATTTTTGTTGAGAAATGACCAACATATTGTAGTTTGAATCCACATTGCTAAAAAACATGTTCAAGATTGTTTTGATAGAAAAATTTTCTAATACAAACTACTCGTAACTCGTAAAGAAATAGGTCAAATGGTTTCTGGGTCTTGTTCTACACAATATGATATTTCTAGATAATTTTTAATCACTCATTTTTTTGTAGAATTGAATAAGATATCATAGTTTGAATGCATGCTGCTAAAAAAATAACATGCTAAAGACTATTTTATTTCATTAAAAAAACATATCTTATGATGCATCCAAGTATTCTTATAATACTCCTCATTTTTAATAACATATTAATTCCATGTTGCCCTCTCTATCTCAATTTTTTTTAGTGTTTTTCTAAAAGTCATTTTCTAAACTTATGGAATCACAAAAAAGTCCTCTGATATTAAGTAGTCAATGTTAATCCTTTTCATGACTGTAGAAAAATACTGGCTCAACTAGTATATGTTAATTAAAATTACAAGATACCATCTACATTTAGGGATCATACCCATAACCTATCATAATAAACCATGCATTCCAAATAAATGAATAGGTCCCTGAACCATCCCGTTTCCCAAAATAGTTTACCATTGTTTCTCAATTTCTTAAATCATCTTTTTAAACTAGTTGGATGTTGTAGACACTTTGGAAGATTGCTTCCTAATTTTCCATCATGTTGACATTTATCCAAAGGATAGTGATTGGTTAGAAAATCAATTTACTGGATGAGCAATTACTACAAAAAAACAAATAAAAACAACGGGGAAAATTGAAAACCAGCAAATGGTTTCTTTTCCCAAACAAAAAATTGCACTTCAAATTATTTCTTGGATACATATGACTATTTCTCTTAGGCCAACTTGGTTGATGAAATAATTTTCTACCAAAAAGTTCTATGTTGTTGAGGCCTTGTCTTCATATCTATTTTTTTTGTTCAACTGCAGATGGAAATCAAGGTTATACAACAAGATGGAAGCAAGGATAAATCTTGAGTATGGTATGGTAACTTCTATTTTTCTATACTCGAATATTTTTATTTGTTGTTTTAATTACAAATAGATTCACTTCTAGAAAGATTTAAAAAAGAGAGAAACCAAAAGAGAGATAATTTTTTCAAGATCTACATGTGTAGATGAATTCTTTCTAGTTTACGAAAATTGGGATCTATAAGCTACTAAAAAACATAGTTTTCATGAGGGCATGCATAGAGCTATGTGTGGGGGAGATTCACTCTCTTCCAAATAATTTTAAAAATGCATGAGAAAACAAAGTGCTAAGTAGAGGGGAAAAAATATATCTACATTATCGAAGAAAAACCTCATGAGAACATGAATAAGAAGGAAGTAATAAGTTTACTTCTAAAAATCTCAGTTTCCTTTTATCAAGAAAAGAGGAGAAGACAATTTGAAAGATGCAAAAGTTTTGACAAAATCAAATTATTCAAGAAGATAAGTAGCTTGCATGAGGGAATATAAGAAGTTAAGTGTGGGGGAAATGATGAGACAAAAATATGTGTCATTATATCACCAAATAACACTCTTATTCTCTCTCTTAAAATCAAGCTTTCAAGTGAGTTTAGATGTAGTTTTAATAACAGATAGAATATTTAAGGTAGAATATAGGATTTTTCTCATCATCTCTTTAGAAATATATTTGCAATCTAACTTTTGTTATTTCCTAATATTTCTTCTAAAGTTGTAATGCAATAGTGTGTAGAAAATAGGTCATAAGAAAATCTACTCCAAGTTCATAGATTGCATCTACTGAAAGTCTTCACGTAGCTATGGAAATTCCCAGCTACTGAAAGTATTCACGCAGCTATGGAAATGTCCAGTTAGTGAAAGTTTGTTGGTTTGTTCCAAATTAATGTAAAGAAGAATCAAACTATTCAGTCTACTCTTTCCTTCTATTTCATCAACCAAGAATACAAATCCAAACATGTGGCATTCCAAGAATAATTCGCAGTCATAGACTTATCATTCCTCCATTTTCTCTCCATGTTTCAAGGATGAGAAAATAGTGGAATAGTATTAGGAATGTTGAATAAGTACTCTCCCACTTTGTGTTCCTATATTAAAGGGATGAGTTGTAGAAATATTCTCCACGATAAGTGGATGGTTGTAGTCAAGTTTGTTTAGGATTGATTTCTTTGAATAAATCTTCCCAAGAATAGGTAGTTAGTTCTTGGTGTGTTGACTAAGTAAATTAGAATAAAGAGAAGATTAGATATATTCCCAAAAGGAGGATTTGGTTAGATGTATGAATTATAAATGCAACCTTCCACTCTTATATGTACTCTTTTACCAAGAAATGAAAAATTTGTGCTTTTCTCTCCAATATTCAGAAGTTTTGAATTAAGATCTTGAAAGCATGATTTAAATCATTTTCCATGGAATGAGCCAGGCACTCATTCCTAGGAAGATGGATCTGTGTATTTATTTTTTTATATTGTAATAATTTATATTTATGTTTATTCCTTTTTCTGTGATTATCATTTTGTTGTATTGTTTTTCTCCTTGTATTGTAATATTCATTTTCATTCAGTTTCTTGTGAACCTGTAGGTGTTTTATTTGATCTATTTCCAATTCAGCAATTTCTTTTATGCAAGTGTGCTTTCATTTCTACAAGTGTGCTTTGTTTTATGCAAGTGTGGTTCTGATTTCTGCAAGTGTGATTTTTCATTCCCACAAGTGTTATTTTTAATTTATGTAAGTTTGGATTGTGTATGAAGGAGTTGTTTTCTAAATATCTCTTTCCCCTATTGCATACAACCATTGAACACCAACCCTAGATTGACATTATTAATGAAGAGGATTGATGACCCTCATCATGAGTGACACTTACAAAGGATATGGCATTTCCCTACTAATTTTGGTCCTACCTTTAACCAGGGTGAGAGGACCCACGGGGTAACCTAGGTGCAAAGAGGAGATGGGATCTTTCAAATCTTGTGGATAAATCTGAGATAAAAATGGTTATAGATATAACAATTCACTCTCACAAGATGTCACTCAAAATGATGCATATGTTTACTATACCATACATAGGTTACTATAGACAACATTATTTTGTAGGCCTTTGCATATTCCTAGTAGAGGAGACAAGGTTGAGAAAACCCCTTCATAATTGTTTATAAGAATAGTAATAGAATGGTTCTTAATGATTTAGGGTGATATGGTGAGGTTCATAGAAGGTTTATATTTTTTGGGGAGATTACACATTATTGGATATTCCCATAACATAACTCTTTAAAAAACTCAACAAATACAATATGCCATCCAGGAAGGCTAAGAAATTTTAATCAATCATATATAGTTTCTTAAAAAGAGATTTGAATTCATTGCTACTTAGATAATGTAGGATTCCCTACAACCTTTAAGGAATCAGACATAAAGGCTCGTGTTAAGGTCCTAATAAAATGTTCATAGTTTCTAATATTTACACCTTGGATTCACTCATAGGCTGACAAAAATATCTACAACAAAGTGGCTATAGGGAAGAATTTAAAATTATACACAACATTGTAAAGAAAAATATCTCAACAAAATATTGACCCAATTACCATCACATAGACACTAAGGATAGATCTAGTGTAATTCAGAGAAATGATGAACATAAAATTACAACAAGAAGTATAATTCATTGATCAAAGCTCACAACACATAACCTAGAAACAAAATCTAGTTTCACAAGCATATACATCTCACTTAGTTCTCTAAGTTCTTGACAAGGGAATACAAAATGCATGTTCTCAATGCCTATCAATGGTTAGACAATGTAACCACCTTGACACCATATCCTTGAAAAAACATAAATTCATATGCATTTAATTTGACAAATAGTATTTAAGAATTACAGAAGTTTTCTTAGTCTCTTCTAAATGATAAACTAGAAAAATATTAATCCCCTCCCTTTTTATGAGGACATGTCCTCATACTTATACATTATTTATATTTCCTTGTGATTTAATTTTTACCCCAAAAAATATAATGAATATTCTCTCATTTTTCACTAAAATAAATTAGATGTGAATATAATTCACCCAAATGGAAATATCTAATTTTGTGTTATTGCTTTGGAATCATTTCTTTCCCCATGATGCCATGTGGAGAAACTATTAGTTGATACTTCCATATGTGGTCCTCACCTTTCCATTTTCTCATGGTGACCAAAACACCAATCACCTTTTCCCATATGATGATGTCACTTTGTGCATTAATCTGATTTCTCCCTTTTTCGCCATTTGAATTTTTTGAAATAAGTGAATCATTTATAATTATTTTTGGTTTTAATGATTCACCTTATGCATTTTTCTTAGCTGATTGGATGTTTACTTTTTTCCATTTTTTTGGAATCTATTTTCGGATATGGTTAATTATTTCAATCTCTCATGAAATGGATTTTTCCCTTGTGCAAGTTGTTGAATCAAGTTCAACAATCTCATTTCTGAATAGTGTCACTCCATCTCATCTTTTCCATTTCGTGCAAGTATCCAAAGATAATATGGCATTAAATTTTGATATGATTCTTTGCATACCAATCACAACAATCAATTTTCCTATAAATTATCATCGCTATTTTCTCATAATAACACTTCTCTTCAAGATTAGTGAGAAAAAGTTGTGTTGGTCTTTCCTTTCATAATGATAGTGGTAGAACTAGGAGATAGTTTGCAAGAACTCTCTTTAGAGACTCTACACTTAGTATTTAATCTTTTGGGCCCAGATGAAGCATTCATAAGAATTATATTTTAGATTTAATACCATGTGGAGACTGATGGGCCACATATAACTGATTTTGTTCAAGTGACATTAATAAGAAGGATGGTTAAGATGAACCCATTTTTCTCTACCTTCAAAGTTATGTATTATCATTTATTCCACTAGGAGGATCCAAAGAAACCCAAATAGTTTTAACAATTATGGGTTCGATGCAGGCCCACTATCACTAAAAACATTATTAACATCTCTCCCTTATTTTTTAATGAAGAAATAGTAGAGAAGGATATTCTTATAGATGTATACATTTTTTCTGACAAAGATCCTATTGATGAAATGTCACCACTCTCCCGCAAGGTGACTGTAATTGAACAATGACTTACTTACCTTGATAAATCGCTAGCTAATTTCTCCCTTGGGAAAAACCTTAAACCACCACTACCTTCCATGAAGAGGTACCAATGGGGTGTATCCAATTTGATGTGTGCAAGTTGACCAACTTAAAGTACTCTTGAATCCACCCCTACTGCTCCTGTATATGCCTCCATGTCATCTTCATCCTTGAAATATGCTTCCTAGTAGAGAAAAAAGGCTTATCTTAAAGGTAGTTTAAGACTTCTAAAATAGGTCTCTTCTCATGGGAAGAAATTAGAACTGATTAAGATCCTGGAAGGTCCTAGGGGAAGCATTACTAAACTTATGACACTGAATATGTCCTGTGACCTTTCATGGGACATTTAATATGTCTACAGAGCCCAAGATGTTAAGGAATTCGAATTTAGGAAAAAGATATAGTTAAGCAATATTCTTTCCTTCAAGGAGGAATTTATAACCATAAATTGATATTGTATCTTTCTCTTTTTAAAAATTTGATAAAAATTATGTAAACATCTCAAGGGACAAGGCCCCTATAGACTCCTCATATCATTACTTTTACAAAGAATTCACAATGTTTAAATGTATTTCATGCTTGAATTTTTTCTTTATCTACTATCATATTGTTTGAATTTACATTTCAATATATCATGTCATACACAATTTCAAATTTTCAAAATTCATATAGTATAAGATTTAATGGGTACAAGAATAATAAAAAACTTGATGAAAATATTTTTTTTTAAGGAACAAGACTAAGTTTGTTCAGGCATATTAGTATCAACTTCAAGTTCCTTGATATCATCCTCTTGTGCCTCAGACACCATTTCTTTGTATGCATCAAATTGGTGAAATATCTATGTGAAATTTCCTTCATTTGGCCCAACATGGAATTGGAATATCATATTTTGTCTTTTCATCATTTAATTAAACTCATGTATTAAAATCTTACACTTCTTCACCCTATTTGACTGTTTGGTTATTTGTTGCTCTAAATTAGTAAACCTATGAATAGTCGCATAACTAAAAGGGACCTCTGATATGTATTGATCAAAATATTATGTTAGGGTAGATTCCCCTAAGTGTCCAAAAGTAACTTTATCCTGCTCAGGCACCATTTTTTCAAGCCTACTATCCAAATAGTCAATGCATTATGAAATTAAGCCTCTTCATGTAATAAATTTTTCTTTTATCTGATTCAAAGTCTCAATTTTAATTTTAATTGATACTAGATAAGTAGGTTGCATCCCACTTTCTTCAGGTGGAATAATTACCTCCTCTTCCACCAGTTGATCATCTAATTGGGTTATTGTCTTAAGTTTCGGAAAGATACCCTCCCAGTAATGCAATTCATCATTGCATCCCTCTTTTTGGTTTTTGAATCATTGACTCTTTTAGTCAATTGGGCATAACATTTCACTGTAAATTCTATAATTTTATTTCCTTTTTCAGATAACTCTTCTTTCTAACTATCTATAGCACCAAATTTTTCTCTCTCTATCAACTATACTCAAAAATTCTAGAATTATGGTAGAAGAAACTTCATGTCATTCATAAGAAGGTTGTATCCAATTTTTAACATAAGTGGAAAATGTATTGATTTTCTCTTTGAGCTTATTTTTGTCTCCTTGTCATCATTAATCTTTTGTATCAAGCCCCCAACAACTATTGTGGCATCCTGCTTCAAGATTTCTCTAGTAGGATTCCTTAGAGTGATATGGGTGACTTAGTAGTCACTTAGTGCAATCTCACTCTTCATTTTATCTCCTTATGAGGTAGATACCTCCACCATTCTAAATCCTTTATAATTTCCATGAGTCTTGGTCAGGATTCTATTCTTTTTGGGAGATTTTGAAGGTTTTGAGAACACAATATCTTGATGTTTTCTTCTCCTTTCTTGGAAGGAGTGTTTCTAACCATCCATCTATGGGAGTATTTCCCATACTTTCACCTTGTTGTGCAAGTTGATGTGGTTCAGAAAATACCACTATGTACTTATATGTGTTTGGGGTTTCCTGCAATAATGGCATTACTGTATTTAAAAATTCTGATTCCATTGTTTATTCTTTGTGCTCAACATGCAAGGCCTCCACTTCTAAATCCTCTTCCTTATGTTCCTAAGTTTGAGACTAAATGAATAATTCCTAGATCTTGTCACCAACTGGTGTATCTTCCTTGCCTCTAGTCTCTACTAGACTGGTAGTTAATTTTTTGGTTTCTATCAAAACTTCCTTGGTAGGGCTTGTAATCTTTAGCAGTTATTCAATCTTTACACTGTTTTCATCCATTTGAGGCTGATTTTCTTTGGAAATAATAAATTCTTGGGATGGTTCACTTTTAACCTTTTGACTTATTGGTTCCTCCTCTATTACTGGTATTATACTTATAAATTGAACCTTTGCACCTTTATATATGATTCATCAATTTATTTCTAAGGAGTCTCTACCATTTGAATTTTCATTGGAGAAACATCTTCTCCCCCCGCTATGGGTCCATCAAGTGTCAAACCAGAAAAATATTGTGTAGGGGTCTCCTCTATTACTTCCACATCTACCACTTCAATTGATACATTCACTTTTTTTTTTAGTTTGTGTGGCTCTAGAAACATCCTTCCCTTCCAATTGAACAACCTCTTATACCTTTTGTTCCTATTCTTCCATGGTCTCTATGAGATGACTACTTATGGAAGCATCAATAACCATTTCTTCAATAATTGATCCTGACATCAACCCTGAAGGATTTGATGTTGTAATTGTGGCCTTTTGTGGTGTTGATCAAGCAATGGGGGCACTTTCCTCTAGATTTTTCATAACTACCTACCTCGCCAATGTTGTAATGAGGTTTTGCTAATCTTTGGTCAGTGGTGTAGGGTCAATCTCTTCTAGTTCTCTACTTTTATAAATATGTCTCTTTGTGATTGAGATACTTGAATTTTTTATGTCCCTCACTAATGGAAGTATTACCTTTTCCCTTTTACCAGTTCTTACAAAATATATGACCTCGGCCCCTTCCTTTTCCTCAGTAGTTTGTACTATGAACTGAGGATCAATACTTGCTAAAGTCCCCCTTATTCTTTTTCCTTCATTAGATGACCCTAGCAGAGTTACCATTGGAGTCATAATATTTTGAGTGCTTTTCCCTTTAGTCTGTAATGGGATTTCTTAAGTGATGAGGGCATCTTGTATTTCTTTCAAAAGCATACCTTCAGCATATTGGGTTAAAATTGACATGGAAGTGTCCATTCTACTAGTGGCAACAGTCCATTTATCAATGATCCATCAAGTTGAAATTTTGGAGGGTAATTATGGGTATTTTACATTTAGTGGATCAATTTTATTATCTACCTCCTTCACAGGAGGGAGATATCCATCCAATATTCCCAAATTCCTGAACTCATTTAGTACTTTTGTATTTTGAAGATACAAGTCCATACCCTTCATTGTCAACTAGGATAATGTTCTCCTCATTACATTAGTTATCTTACCATGTAAGATGGATGACTCCAATTCATCCCAATCTAAAGGTTCAATTGGAAATGAATCAATTTTCTTATCATGATAGTATTGGATCACTGATGCAGTCTAGAATCTACTGTGTAAATCCCAGGCGCGCTAGCACATCACCCAGCTTGAGTTGATCACTCACTTGAAGCACGCAAAGGTACCAGTCCCATCTTTAGATTTTCTTGTCTAGGATGTTAGTGTGATGAAGATAAGACATTTTTAGATCCATAAATAAACATAAACATTCCCTAATGCATAATCCAGATCTAAATCTTAGAGAATCATGAATTGAAGAATAAGTATAATGAGATTAACCATACATGAACCAGTTTCCGCTATGTATAACACCATTATCTAGCCAATATCCTTCATTACATTAAATATTGTAAAACAAAGAAGCTTCTTACATTATAAATTATCACCATAAGTCAAGTGTGCAATAGATTCAACAACATAACTTTTCAATAACTTGCATATTAGTCTCTCCCTAAACTACACAGTTCAATACATATTTATAGAGGTGGGGAATTTACCTTCACCACTTACGAACTTCTCAAATTAGGTCACATGTTGTTAATAGCCACGTGTCTTTACAATAACATGCACACATGCAAGTGTGCTAATAATAGATGGCATATAGTTAACTAGAAGAAGTAATCCTATTATTCACTATAACCATGCATGGCGCTTATCAACCACTCATTATAAAAATACCATCTACATATTGTGCAAGTCTCCATCCTGATGTGTGATATACACCCTATATCCAAATATAGCCCTTATCCATAAAAAATGGCTAAGTTCTGAGCCAACTATTATGGCATGCATTTCCTTTCCTATTATTTTGTGCCTTCAAATGCGCCTCATTCCCACACACATTTTATTTGTGTATCTTCTCCTTAAAACGATATTATGTCTACACAACATTCTCAACATTGCTGCACACTAAATTACATTGGCATCCTGGAAATGGGGATTCTTTCTGATGTTCCCAAATAATAAAGAATAAGAATTCAAATAATTCAAAGAATCACTGTATAAAAGAATGGATCTTTACTCTGCAACATCATCTTCTTCAACTGGGAGGATCAACTTTAGATATTCAAGTTTGATTTCTACCTGTAGCATTTACCAGTCATATAGCGCTATCCTTGTCTTTTCTGGAATGTCTGTGACGATGGCATCCAAATCATCTTGAGTAATATTTTCCTTCTCATTTTGCAGTACTCAGACAACATTGGCCATAGTAGACATCATTCCTTCCAGAATACCCATCTTTTGCGCTATAAGTGTTTGAATCTCATCTATCCTCTCCTTATGTGGATCTTGGGCTGCTATAAGGTCTTCACATTTTTGTTTTACCAGTGTCAATCTCTCTTCACACCATAAAGTATCATCTTTTATTACTGTTAGGAATTCATTATCTTCAACCAGAGTCCTGATCCTTATTACTACCTCTGGTGATGCACACAAATTAAGAGATTTTTCTTCTCTCTTCAGTTCATCCTTTAAATTTTTGGAGCACTGCCTCACATGTTAAAATTATTTTGATCATAGAGGCCCTTCCTCTCTCTACTTCTTGTTCAACGTCTTTTGGTGTAGGAATTCTAAGTGGTCCATCTTCTAATACCAAATCAACCAAAGTGCACATGTAATGCATAGTAGAAGGAAAAATTTTAGGTACCTTTTGTTCTAGATGAGGCCTTTCTTTCAGAATGTAATCACCAATATCCTCCACCATACTGATGAAAGATTCATTATTTGTCCATTATTTTTCCTTTTCTACCTTTAACCTCTCTATCTTTGCATTTTTATCTTTGTTATCCTCCATCAGTGCTCTAATGGTGGAATTCTTATCAATATTTCTCTGCACTAGCTTAGCAAATACCTTGACTAGGGAACTGCTTACCTATTCATATGATATAAGAGTGGTATTTATGGTCATGTTTCTGCTCTGTGGTGCCTTCTTTACTCTTCTTGAGACATAAGACTCCTCGCATACATCAAAATCCAGTTCATCCATATGGGTATGCATGGACTAGGATAGATGTTTCCTTGCATGCGTAGTGGCCAAATATGGATCCATTAGCTCCAATTCATATAATTCCTTAAGGTCCATTGTTCTTTAAAACCACGCATGGACAATCTATCTTATTTCCTCACCATAGTCCATCCTTGGTACAATATAATCTTCACTTCTCTTTGTCCTTGGCCCCTTAGGAACATGAGCACCAAGGTTTAGAGTCAACCCTTCTCCTGTCTTAGTTGTAACTAGTGCACTGATCTAATCGTGAACCATTTCTTCTGTTTCTTTCACCCCTTCTTATTCATCTCTCATTTCTTCATCTCAGGGATCCTCCACATCTTCTGGTTGAATTGGGGTTCCTGGTGCACTCTCTTCAGACTCCTCTTCCTCCTCACTAAGCTTAAAATTTATTTATCTCTTCTTCTTTGTTGCTTCTTTCTAAGGGGACAATTGAGGTGATCTTCTTATAGGTAGTGATGTTCCTATGCCTTGGGTCTTGGTTCTTCTGAATACCCTATTAAACTAGAACTCTCCAGAGACTACATCCATGTCCAAGTCATCCTCTCCTTCTTGTGCATGTGGTGGAGTATATGTGCACTCACTTTCCACTCTTTATGTTGGCTTCCTCTAGCCTCTATGGTACAATCCTTCATTATCCTCATGTTTTTATTCCTCGTCTATATCCATGGTCATAGTAGGCTTTGGAGCTGCCACATTCTCAACTGTATGTTTTCTCTTAGGCATCCTTGGTACCAAAAATTCATTCTCCACATACTTGTTATTCTCTAGCCTAGGCTTGATTTGAAGATAGATGAGCATAGCTCCACTGTCCCAAATAGCCAAACTTACTGGTTTTATATTTATAACATCTTAAATGAGCCTCTCAATGTAGGTAGACTGACCTGGATAAACATATGTTTTCTTGAGAGTATGGTAGTCACAATCTACCTTGTCTGTGTTTAATTTTAGTCGGTGCACAATAAACCTATGAATAGAGGCCTGGACATAGCACACTGTGAAGGCATAGGGAATTTTGCACCATGGACCCCATGTCCCATCCTTCATTGAAAACTGTCTAATGTAGAAATGTTGATACACCATGAACTATACTACCTTATCCACTATTGAAGGTAAATCATTTGGAATTTTCCATTCTTCCTCAAACTCTGCATGAATTTGGTCATACCATATTTCTTCCCTTTTCTTGAATGAACCACTCATTATTCCTTCACATAAGTATTTCTCAAACCTCTTCGCGAGGGAATTCTTCTCTGTAGGGTATTCCAAAATTTTATTCTTTGGCCCATCAGGCACTCTAATTTCTACAAACATAAGAGATAAGAGTAGAATGCCAAGGCTTTTCTTTTCACCTATACGTGCTTCCTTGGTAATTGTCTTTGTTATATATCCTACTAGATTGTAGACTTCTCCTTCTGACATTTTCTTTGCAATATATAGCCACATTGTATTTACATGTGACCATATATCTTTTTCATTCAACTTAGTGAGTAGATACATGGATGCCTGCACCACAGGATACTTCCTTAATTTATATATGTCCATCCCGCGCAGACCTTTGGAGTATCCCAAATCCTTTTTGGTGGTTATAACATCTTCCTTATCAATCAAATCACTAACAATGTCTATCCATGTTCGCTTTAGTCCTGTCAATGTGGCAATCAGGGCCACTATGATCCTTACCCTCCATCAGGAAAAATAGAAAAATTCCTCATGGACTCTACTCATAAGCTATTCGTATAAAGCTTCTAGTTTTCCAAAATATGGGAGTTCATATAACTGATAAAACCCTACCTTCTTAAGAAACTTCTCCCCAACATCATCATATACTTACATATTGTCCATCGTGCACTTGTTGGTCTTCTTATTCAACAACGCATCAAATTATCCCTTGTTTTCGGTGGTGGGGTGGTTTTAATCACTTACCTTTCATCTACAAATGTGGCAATTCCAATCCCATTTGACTATAACTCCTTCTGGATACTACATCTCTAAAAATTTACTCTTGGGAGAGACTTTAACCTCAACTTCCACCTTTTTATTCCCCTTCATACCTATTTTAGGTGCTCTCTTCAGTTCCATTATAAAAATTCCACCTTTTTTCTTTTGTGTCAAGAAAGGTCAAACCCTAGCTCAAAACCACGTTTCCTAGCCCAAATCCGTGTGTCCTCGCTCCTTCTCAATGACTCTGTTGTGCTAAAACCCTTCACTGATGGGGATTTAAGCCACTTCTATGCAAAAATCCACTCTCCACATTTGGTTTCACAACTCTCCACACCTTAACACACTTCACTTGGCTCGGTCGTACTTATCTCGCTTGAATACTTGTGATTGCAAAGGTAAAAATGAACCCGCATCACATTTTTATATAGATTTTCAAAAAATGAGTGCATTTATTCCTCCATCACCCTGTATTATACTTTTCATTCATTTATTTTCATCTATGGTCTTCTTTAGGAGAAATTTCTTTCTAGCAGCTTCCTTCCATATTTAAATAGCACCTAAAATAATATGTTCTTATGTGTACCCATTTTTGAATAACAAATAACAACCACCCCACACCAATGGTATGTCCAGTCCTCTGCACATAAAAGTACTTTAGATTGTAATTATCTTCTAGTGCGTAAACACACTTATTACACAAAACACCAAACTAAATTGACAAAGCATAGCGATGAAGAAGGAAATACATAAAGTAAAATCTATACTAAATGGAAATATTTCCTTATTATAAACACCAAGAAGAATTATTTATAGTAGGTCTTAAGCCTACTCCAGTTAAAGTAACAAGTTAAATGTGTTCCATCAAGCACCTCTAACTGACAAGTGCATGTTTCAAGGATGTGAGTGATAACATACGGTCCCAAGCAATGCACCTTAATTTTTCTTGGATGGTGCATAAACTTGGAATCATAAAGGAGTACCATTTGTCTAAAGTCAAGCTTCTTATCACTGATGTGTTTATCATGTCGTGCCTTCTACCTGGACTTTTCCTGCTTCTAACTCTAACATGTTATGGTGCACCTATCATCTAGCTATATTAACTATTCAATTATTTCCTCTAATGCTTGTTCATCAACAAATCCTCCAGCGTATGTAATATGCAATGATGGTAACATGAATTTCATTGGAATAATTGCTTCTATGCCAAACATCAACTAAAAGGGTGTGGCCTTATTCAACATCTTAGAGGTTGTTCTATATGCCCTACATATAATAGAACTTTATCATCCCAATATTTCCTTCCAACAACACAATTTTTTTTCAAAGTCTGGATCAATATCTTATTGAAAGCCTCAGAAAACCTGTTTTCTTGTGGGTGATAAGGTGTAGTATTTTGGTGCATGACCATAAACTCATCCAACAATATCCTGATTGTCTCATTCAAGAAGCATGTGCCCCTATCACTTGTCAAGATCAAAAAACATCCATACCTAGTGAGAATATTTTCCCATAAAAACCTTGCAAATGTAGTTGTTATACAATCCTTTATAGGTGATGTTTTTTCCCACCTCGTAAGATAATTTGTGCAAGTGATGATGTACTACAATCTAGTTCTACATGTGGCTGGGGAAATAGGACCCAAAAATTCTATAGCCCATTTCTCAAATGACTCTACACTAGCAATAGGCCTCAAAGGAATTTCATCTCTCTTCCCAGGTTTGCTAAGGTGCTGACAGTGATCACATGCCTTACAATACTCTTTACAATCTTTGTACAGGGTCTCCCACCATAATCTAGTGAGTAGAATCTTACGCATGGTGGCATCACATGGATAATGTCCACCTACAATACCACCATGATCCTCTTTGATGATATCTGTGTGCTCATGTTCTAGTAAACAGTGGCACAATACTTAATCTCTGTCTAGTTTGTATAAGTCACCACTGATCAATATGAAGGGTGCCACATGAATTGCAAGTTGTTTCTTCTCTAATTATTTCATTCCTTCTGGAACCATGACTGTGTTTAAAAAGACAACAATATCCTCCAATTCTGAATGTGCATGATGTAACCTGTACATCTGTGCATTCAACATTGTATCTTCAATTTTATGTGCATCTTCCCCTGATTGAATTCTTGAAAAGTGGTTTGGACTGGAATTACTATTACCTAGTTTTACCACAACTATAAAGTCAAATTCTAAGAATAAGAGCACCCACAACATATGCACCCTTGTAAAAGGGGCTTATTTACCAAGCATTTTAATGCCATTTGATCAATATAAAATACAAAGGGTGTTGCTAGAAAATACTGTCTAAATTTATGCATTGGGTAGATCATTAACAAGGACTTGCGCTCTATAGTTGTGTAATTTTGTTCTATAAGATTCAAATTTCTACTAGAAAAATAGATAGGATGATCTATAATACCTTCTCTAGGATGAGCTAACACCATGAAAATGGTTGTGTCAGATGCGACCACATGTATGTGAAATGGTTGGTTCCATGAGGGAAAATGTAGAATCAACATTGTAGTAAGTCTCTCCTTTAATGCCTCAAATGCACGTTGTTGTGGTTCACCCCAATAGAATGTCCCTTTTCCTTTTAGTAAATCCTCTAGGGGTGTGGCAATATTCACATATCCTTTCATATTTTTTTGGTAATACCCTATGTGGAAAAAGAATTTGTGTACCTCGCTCTAACTGGTAGGCTCATCTAGGACCACAATAACTGCAACCTTAGATGGATCTACTAATAAACCCTCCTCGTAGATGATATTCCCTAATAGAGTTCCAAAAGGTGTAGTAAACACATACTTCTTGATATTTAAAGAGATGCTTAGTTGTCTACATATTTCAAAAATTAAGTGCAAATCATCACAATGATCCTTAATAAGCTCATATATCATCCAATCATCCAAGTAAAATTGCAAGAATTTGTGAATAAAATTCTGGAATGCTCAAGCAACTATGCGTGAAAATACAACAGGCACATTTTTCAAACCAAAGGGCATCAAAGTATATGCAAAACGTCCCCATTCAGTGGTGAAATTAATTTGCTCTTGATCTTCTTGTGAAATTCTAACCTAGTGATACCTTGAGAATCCATCTATGAAAGAGTAAACTTTGCGCCTTGCAACACCTTCTAATATTTCCTCGGTGAAAGGCATAGGAAAAGGATTAATCACACATGCAACATTCAGCTTCCTGTAATCCACACAAATCCTAATCCTTCCATCTTTATTAATACTGATTACCATGGGGCTAACCCACTCTGATTCTTGTAGGGGATTAGTGATGCCAAATTTCAGCATTTTTTCAATTTCTTCTTTAAATTTTACACATAGGTCCGAGTTCATCCTATAAGGTCTCTTCCTGATAGGTGCACTCCTTCCTTTAGATTAATATTCATCTTTCCCAATGATTTGCATACATCCTTTAACTCATGGTAGCCCCTAGGGAATAAACACTAAAAATATTGTAGTAACTAAATTATCTTTGCCACTTCCGAATCAGACCAATAATCCCCAACTATTGCCTCCTTAGGTTCAGCATCCATGCCAATGTTCACTTTCTTTTTCTTCATAGGTTCGTGATAGGAACATGCATTCTTATCCACACTATCTAACACTTCATGCATACTTGTTGAATGAGTTATGTCCAAATCTTCTACTTCTTCATCATCCACTATGTAGACCATCTTTCCTTTCTCCTTTTCAAAGAAAGTGCACATATAAAGTTCAGCATCTGTATCATCAACTTCATCAAAATGTGATCCTTTTTCTTCCTCATCAAATAACTCCTTAATTATTTCTTTAGCCTTTGTACTATCTCCCATAGTCAAGCACTCCATAACTCGTAATGCCTCTCTTACTGGAGATTTAGTAGAAAAGTACTCAAAATTCTGGGTCATTCATGTAATTAAGTCTTGCCAATTTCCAGTCTCCCTATGCAGTTCTACATAAACATACCAAGCACATGCACAACCTTACAAAGTGGAATAAATTTTGTGCACCCAAAGTGAAGGTGTTAAATTTTCCTTCCCCATTGTCCATAGTTTCTCACAGTGTTGAACCTGGTGCTGAACAGGTTGATTACCATGATATATGTAGATTTGAGTAAGCACATTTCTCCTAAAGAAATGAGCGGTTAGAGAAATTATGACTTCATTCCATTCTATAATATTATTCCCATGAACCATCCACCAATGCGCTATTGTCCTGTGCAGGGCATACATTAACATATTTCTTCTTTCAACTTGATTTTTCCACTTCTCCTCCATGGCACGTAGGAATACTGTATGGTCTCCTTCTCCAATATACTAGGGTACAAATTTTTTACCTATCCTCCTGATGCCAAAAGGTTTTCTCTTTCATGTAAAATCACTTCTTACTTCACACCCAACCCTCTTGTAGGTTCCATGTGCCCAGTTGTCACAAGAAATACTTGTAGTATCACTAATAGAATATGCATCTTCCCACTAGAGGATTTCTTCCTTAGATGGTTCAATTACTTTCGGATCTCGAATGGCACATACATAAATTTTGTTTAGGTCTTCCTCACTCAATGGTTCAACATAAGGTACATATTTCCCATTTGGTAAAGGAATAATAACTCTTTCTTCCTTGTTCTCAAAACTTATATACTCCTTATTGTACCGTAGATCAAAATTATTTTCAAAACACTAAGGGCACCCAAGTAGAGCTAGGAAGTTATCTGCTTCTACAAGCTCTAAGACCTTAAAGTCCCTAGTGACCTTGGCCCCTTGTATAGTAGTGGATGCATCCTTTAAAACTACGATTGGAGTGTCCTTAGTTTGATTAGCCATAAATAGTACATTAGAGGATGGTTGTAATGGAGGTCTACCCATCTATACCCATGAATCTAAAGTAAGAACATTTACTTTCACATTTGTATCAATAAATATACTGCTCAAAATCCAGCCATCCACAAAATCATTCAAGGTGATCTCCTTGTCATAATCCAAGCTATGAGGGGGAATATTAGCATGCAGGATCTATCATTCATTCTCAATACCTATGCACAAAGTGTTTCCCTTTAGCAAATTCCCTAGTAATGGAATGATTTTCTCCTGGTGCAACATCTTGCATACCTCTTTCAAATCATCAATATTTGGACCATCTCTACTACCTTCTTTTGCTCTAACTTCATTGACTATTCCTTTAAACATTATATTTAACCCTAAATATTTATGAGTACCTTCATTGAATCCTTATAAAAATCCTTCTGATGTGAAAGATATGGGTACCTTACATTTAAAACTTATTTCTTGGTGATGGTAGGCTTCTAATGTAACATCTCTTTGGCATGCACAACTTCAACACTTGTAGTAGTCTTCACAGGTACCACCTTAAGATTCGGTGCCAACTTTGGCATCCACTGATTTTCTATGGTGCGTTGTATTTTAACCATACCTACACCCTTGTTCTCTTGTTTATGATTTTTTATAAGATGCCCATATAATTCTGGGCATTCCTCATAGCTGTGATTCTTCCTAAAGAAAGAACATGTAATATTCTGAGGACATTCACACCTGTAGTGGTCAAGAGATCCACATGTAAAACACATTCCACAAGGAAAATCACCTCATCCACCACCATGGAATTGCCCCCGAATCCACCATGATATTCTCGACCTCTTCCATGACCTCCTTGAAAGCTCCCTTCATTCTAATCATAGCGCGCTTGATTGTGATCATGATCATGGTGCTCATTTTTTATCTTTAAAATTATATGATAATGTTTTCTATCACACACCAATATCTATGGCATCATGGATCTAACCTATCAACCATTAGTCTTATGTATTATGAGTCATGGACCAAAAAATCTAACAATAGCAAGATATATTCTTTCTTATCGTGTGTTGTAATAATGAGCAGTAGCTTGCATCATGGTCCAAATTACATATCTCGTAGTCTAGTAACAATGAATATACTAACATGTGGGGAAATATATATTTAGTGTGACCTTCCACTTCATAATTCATACACCAAATCCCTGTGCGCATCTCATGTGCTGAATTGGCTCATAGTTTTTCCAACTGCTTTTCCATAGTTACAATCTGAGCTTCCAGGAATGGGCTCACTCTAGTGTTTATACTTCTATCTACCTCAGTACACAACATTGCTTCAATTTCCTCATGCAGTTCTGTATATGTCTTATGTGACAATGCTCTCCTAAATTGTGTGATGGAACCCCCGATGAACCACTGTTCATGTTGTCTTGCATGAATATCATACGGAATCCTAGACAAAATTGTTTTGATATGGGCATAATATTCCTGAACACTGTTAATAGTGCCCTGTTTAATATCCTTGAGGGTGCTTATACTCTTCTTCTTAAACTTAGGGATATGAAAATCCTTAAGGAAAGCTTCAAGTAATGCTTGATAATCTACACAAGTTTGATCAGGGTCAAACTTCCTATACCAACTGTGAGCATGCCTCTATAATATAGTTGCAAACTGACTTACCTTGCACTTAGAAGTTGTAATTTATTTTGCACACCATAGTATCTCACACATGTGTACATTTTCAAAAACATCTTCTATTCCCCTATACTCTGGAAGAAAAAGAGACATATCTATATAAATATTCTGGGGTTGATGAGGATCCTACCCACCTGATCCAGAACCTCCTTTGTTACCTCTACCTCTAGACCCACCAGATCCACCAAAACTAGAGCCACCTATGCCCCCTGATCCTCCTCATGTAGTTGGAAGTGGACCAATGGATGTACTGCATTGTGTCCCAATAGTGGTACTAAACTGAACTCCTATAGTTTGTGAGGTGGTACTACTCCCAGAAGTGAGTCCAAAATTCTATGCACTTGAGTTTTGTGCCAAAGATGTGTCTGAAAAGGTACCTCTAAATAAAAAAGAAAACATTTTCCTGGACATATATCCACTTTCTACTTGATTAACTCCTTTTCTACTACTCCCCAAACTAGCTTGTTGACTACTGGTTGTACTAGATACTAGAAAACCAAGCGTAAGGGATAGTTTCCAGGTATATTTATATGTGCGCCTACTACCCATGTTGTCTCTATTGGTGCACTCTCATGTGAGGCCTAGGAGGGTTTCCTATCATACTTTCCCAAATGGGAGAGTTCCAAATGTTTTGGCTCCATACCTTTGGTGTGATCTCTAAATCCTTCACGAGCCATCTCTCTCCTCAATGCCATCCACTCTGTAAATATCACAATGCTTATTTATCTACCTCTCGTGCACCTCATTGTACTTCAGTTTCCTTTCTTCCCTTTTACTCTCTGCCGCTAGGTCTACCATCCTTCACCAAACCTACTCTTGCCCCCGCACGTGGTAGGGCTTACCTAAGAATCAAATTTTTTTCTAAGTTCAGGGTTACCATCAAGATTTTGACTACCAGTGGAATACCTTCCAAATAATTTCTCCTACGATAATGTAAAAACTAGAACTCACCTACCTATTGGCATGAGTAAGTGGAAATTGAATACTCTAAAATATATGTATTTAGAACACCCTGGAACCAAGTGTCCATAGCTCGCATCCAAATCAGATCAACATCACAGAGGGCCTAAAATTCTTCCTACATCTAGGCAATTGTGTGATACCTTCAATTCCTTTTAGAAGCATAAGAAACCATCCAGTCATACAACTCTACTGGAAAGATAGAAAAGAAGCTCTCATACAAGTAGTCATACAAATTCTAATCCACCCACGCTCGTTCATCAAACTCAGATCCAGTGTTGAACCTCTAAGCGTACTCTTCTTCAAGATATTTTATCCACTCAACACTTTCTAAGGACAACTGGTACATCTTCATCATGAAATATACTGGAAACAACTGAAAATGAGGTCCCGACAATAGAACCAATGATGCAGCCTAGAATCTACTATGTAAAACCCATGCACATTAACACACCACCCAACCTAAGCTGAGCACTCACCTGAAATGCACAAAGGTACCATGCCCCTCTTTAGAGTTTTTTGTGTAGGATGTTAGTGTGATGAAGATAAAACATATTCAGATCCATTAATAAACATAAACATTCCACAATGCATAATACAGATCTAGATCTTAGAGAATCATGAATTAAACAATAAGTATAATGAGATTAACCATACATGAACTAGTTTCAGTTATGTATAACACCAGTATCCATCCAATATCCTTCATTACATTAAATATTGTAGAACATATAAGCTTCTTACATTAAAAAGTATCACCATAAGTTGTGTAAAACAAATTCAGAAACATAACTTTTCAATAACTTACACACTAGTCTCTCCATAAACTACATAGTTCAATACATATTTATAGAGGTGGGGAATTTCTCTTCACTGCTTATGAACTTCAAAAAATAGGTCGGATGATGTTAATAGATATGTGACTTTACAATAACATGCACATGTGTAAGTGTGCTAATAATATATGTCCGATAGTTAACTAGGAAAAGTAATCCTATTATTAACTACCACCATACATGACACTTATTAGTATCTTGTTCCCAAAATACAATTTACGTATTACAAAATTCTCCATCACAATGTGTGCTCCACACACTATCTCCAAATATAGCCCTTATCCATAAAATGGCTAAGTTCTAAGTCGACTATTTTGGCACACGTTTCCTTTCCTATTATTTTGTGCCTTCAAATGTGCATCATTCCCACGTGTGTATTCTTTGTGTTTATTCTTCTTACAATAATATTATGGCTACTCAACATTCTCAACAATCACTATTTTCTTATCATCATTAAGACCTTGAGGGAAAACTACAATTTTTAAGTCATAAATCTTTATGAGAGTCATCCTAGATAAATCCCTCAATCTAACCCCCTCCTCATCCCTACAGTTCATTCAATAGTATTTTAAATGATGATCATGCTCATAACTTATAGCCCTCTTGATGTCATATTTGGGTCTTGGCTCAAATTTTTCCAACTGATACCTATTCATATCTTCTTCCAAAAGTTTGGATTTTACAATTATTGGTAATGGATATCTTCCTATCTTGACAGGTAACTTAATATTAGTGTTATGCTTTCTTGGAATTAGTTTGTGTGCCACTTACAATTTCCTTGAAAGTTATAGGAAATCCCATTTATCATCTAGGTACATAGGCAAAATGAATGGGTGACCTTCAAAACCACTTTCCCTGATGTAAGTGAAGAATCTGAACTGGATAAAATAACACCCATATTCTTGTATCAGTATCTTAGCTTCAGCAGATATTCTATATTATTCTTAATCTAGCCAAAATAGGCCTATGATTAATTCAAAGAATGCATAATTTACTCTTCTAAATTTCCTCTTCCAATTATCCAAGTTCATCTGGGGATAAACATCATATACTTTATGATCTTTAAATCTCACTACTTATGGGAGACCAGGTAAATTATTATGACATGCAATGTTTTAGATCAAGTATGACATCATATATAATTCATAATTAAAATTAATGCCTGATTTGATCATTACATTCATCGTGAAAATTTGTTCATGAATAGTTGAGGCTATGAAGGTTGAGAAACAAATTTCTTTAGTGTTGTCCAGAATAATTATTATATATGGACACATCCATTCTTGGAAAACATAAGCCATCTTTAAACCGGTAATGCTATTTAATAAAATGATGATATCTTAAAATTCCTCTAAAAAATGTTACTTGAGGAATCTTTTAGGGATTCAAGTAGAGGATCTCTTATCTTTTAACAACAAATGGGTGTTCAAGAGTTTGGCATAATCATCATGTTTGGTGTTGTACTTGATTAAGGCTGACGATAAATCAACAGTTGTTGGTTTATCAACTTGTGGTATCCCTAACATTAATTTAAATGCTTCAGGTGTTTGGGTGAGGACCCTCTCACCACTTCCATCCATAACCTCTCTCTTTTTATGGTCATAATTCTCATCATAGATCCACACCAACTCTTGGGAAGTGCACAGAAGGTGGAAAGTTGTAACTAGGAAAATATGACTACAATCAATGGTCGACATCAGTTCATTTCTACCAAGGATGTGCAATCGTTATAAAAAATGGGCTAGGTCTATATTTATAAAAAAATTATCCATCATCTCATTCAGATTTTTTGTAATACTTGAGGTGACATGAGTGTCTGATTCCATTGTCCTCATTTTGATTTTTACTGGTAAGTTTATCTTTCTAGAAACACACGGATTTCAAACCTACCTAACTTAAAAACAAGAACACGATGATCCAGTATCTAAATGACATACCCAATCTTTGTAGATTTTTTGTTTAATTGTCCACCTCCAAAATCGATTTATGTTCTCACAATTCTTATTCGCAGTCCTAGGGCTTCACAATTCTTCATTTGTAATTGTGGGGATCAAAAAAATTGATCAAGTTTTTAAACCTTTGCTTTGCATATATGAATTACATTAATGGTGGAATACATAAATGCATTCAATCTTGGTTGTTTGATCCACCTTTTTACCTTTTAAATATGGGTCGTCCACATGTTTTCATTTTGTGGGAGTTAGTGTTTGAGAGTATTTTTACAATTTTGCAAGCGACCGAAAAGGTGTAAAACTACAAAGTTGACTTCCATGTCTGACATTGAATTACATTGGAATGATAACACGTGTCCAATGTTGGGGCCTAAGATTTTAATCACACTTTGCATTTTATTTTTTAGTTGCAAAGTGAAAATTGAAAAGATCCATGAAATTCCCAATACTACACTCCAATAATTTCATAACATGTGTCTCTTTTAGGGTAAGGGGACATATTTGCATTTTATATCTCGTATGAAGAATTTTCTCTAGAATATTCCCTCATTGGGCCCTAGAGTCACTTTTACATCCTACACTTTTACATAGCATTCCAAACGATCACAAAAGGTCCGCTATCATGAAACCAATCAATAAATGCCATGTTATTAGGCATCAGGGGGAACATTACCTTATGTACAAGGACAAGATTGGATGATCACATAAGATACTTTGTTGAGGGATTTACACAATTGCTGTGTTGGATTTTAAAGAATTTAATTTTGTACAAGTACATTCATGCTTGTATGAATAAACAATTAAACTTCCCACCCAATTATTTCATGAATACATCACTTTCTTGGCTCAATCTATTTTTTTTTTACGGGTACACAAATTTTTACCATTACAAAGTTTTGGTAAACAAGTTACAAACTTCCATAAAGAACATTATAATTAAAGGTACAAGATCAAAATGAGTACCAAAAAATTCTATCCTCCATTTTAATTTTATTGTTTTCTATCATCCTTACCTCAAGATCACTAAAATCCATGAAGTCCACATTACTATCCCTAATGTTGGGAAAATCTTTAACTAAAATAGAGATAGGTTCATATCTAGAGTATTTGAACCTCATGATGTTGATGAAGAGTATAAGAGTGATGTAGATATGTTTTTGATGAAAATGTATATATGGAGGAGCTAAAACATATATTTTTTATAGTTTTATGGATTAAAAAACTTGAAAACCCTCTAAAGGTGGGAAAATAAATCATGTCATTATATCAACTAATAAGACCATAAAATAAAATATCCTAAGAAATGAGGGCATAGAAACATTTTCATGAGTTTTTTATGGAGGAATAATGAGATGTGAGTAAAAAACACCTTCGGGTGTGTAGGTCAAGTTATGAAATATTTGTCATTCTTGCATGTTGATAGATAATATTTTCCCTTGGGTCATTTTATTTTTTAATGATGTATCGCATCTTCCTCTAGGGATAAGTTACTTCAGTTTCCCTTGAAAGGTATAGTGTCCCATGAGCAATCTGTATGTATATCTACACCATCTTAACAAAAAATATATCTCAACAACATCCCATATGAAGCTCGAATGTCAACCATAAGTATGTCAACTTTTTCCTTCTTGTTACGAAAATTTGAAAATGATACTTGATCATCTTTGACTTGATCAATGAGTGGTACTTATTTTGTCTCCATGGAGTAACAATGTGTAAAAAAATGGGTGATGACAAGACAAATGGATGTAGCTACTTGTACATGCATTATATTTTTAAAGGATCTAGCACGTTAATGATATAGTTACTCAATTTATATCCATTGATTAGTTAAAAGAGGTAGAAGGGTTCTAATTTATTAGAAGTGGATGGTGTTGAGGAAAGAATGTTCTAATAGGGAGTGTTAATAGGAAAAGGAATTGGTTCTTTGGAAAGGATATTTATGAAACCATAATTTGAATTACTTCCTTTGATAAACTAGACTAGTGTATCAAATTACTTTAGATGAGTTCTTAGATACTGGGACTCATAAATTTATACTTTGGAATCACTAACATGGTCAACAATGTCGAAGTGGAAACTTTGAGAAAAATGGAAACTTTTATAGCATTAGGAGTTACTGTTACCTAACAGAAGTCCACCCTTGTGAAGATTGGTATATTTTAATCTTCTCTCTCCTCACTTCTGTAGATATATAATGGAAACACATCACGGGTTGTGGGTATCCCAAATGTGAGGTGAATCTCCAGATTCAAAGGGTTGGCTCCCTTTCAGTGAATCTCTATCTAAAATTGATGGGGATAAGGGTAAGAAGGAAAAATTGAATAAAAAGGGGGTGATACACCATGAATTTTTAGAGGCTACTGACATAGAGATGTGTACAAAATGATAATTAAATAACAACTTACACAAAACCATAGGGTATTAGGCAAAATATCAAGGTCAATAATGGAAATATGCTAAGGGATAAATCACAATATACATATTTCAATAGACATGCACACTAAAATAACACACAATAACTAATTTCTTGTAACAAGGGCATATAACATAACCAATTAACTTAAAAGACTTGGGGGAAACACAAGAATCAACTATCTTAATGCAAAAATTTTTGAATAATATCTGGAAAGGAAAAACACTTTATTAACAGTGGGCTGTTGCTGGAAGACTTATACAAAAATTAGTTACATCAACCAAAATCCCTCAATGCTTCAAAATCAATAGTATATATAATAAAACAAAGTAGATTTGAATATATCATCAAATTTAGTTACAACATTAGTGAAGACACACTTTGAGATAATTCCAATGCAATCTGACATCTAGAAAATAAAGATAACTTTGAGAAAGAGTCTAAGAAAATTATCCTTGAACAAAATGATTAAAAATAATCAGTCTCTAAACTTAGCCTTACAAATATTTATAAAAAATATTTTTTGGGGAGTCTATATCTTTCCATGCAAAATTGATTATTTTTGGATTTCTTGGTTGGATTTGGCATGACTCTGAGTTAGCTAAGCTTCAAAACGGGGTTCAAGCTTGTTTTCTCCATTTTCTCTTGTCAAATGGCATCAATTTGTGATTTTATTGGTGTCAACATGAATAGCTGGATGAGATATTTCCAACATGACCAATTTTTTCAAATTTGGAGTTGTAGATCAAAAGATATGGCCATTTGAAAGTTTTCCTATCGAGATGATTAAGAGATTCATAGGTGGTGGCCTTTAATTGGCTTGGGGATTGAGTCTACCCATGTTTCATATTTCTTGACCTTTTTCCATGTGTCCACCTCTGATTAGCTCATGGGATCAGGATTTTCTTCTTTTATTTTCTTTCTCTTTTTGTCCTTTACGAGTGGGTCTATCATATTAAGAAATATGAGCCATTAGAAAATTGCCATGTTCTGTCACAATTGCCATACTATGTGTTTCTTTAACTAGTCATTACAAAGCACTAACCAATGAAATCATTTCATGCTTCTTCACAATTTAATTTTTACTATCCCCTGACTAAACACTATTTAGTTTGATCCAATAAGGAAGATCCATGCCCCTTTCTCAATTTGTTATGTCAGAATTTTTTTTCCCATTGTATTTTTTAGACTATGAAAATTGAGCCAATGAGAAGGCTCCATGTCTTCATGATGTCATACTACTCTTATATATCTTCTGATAGAATGCAAAGTTCCACCCAATGAGGAATCTCCAGACTCATAAATTTCAAGCCAATGTGAAGCACAAGCTAAAAGAAAATCCCCAGTATCCACACATTCACCTTTCATTGGTTGTTCCTTTGCATTGCAATTTTGATCTGCGATGGACTTAAAATTGTTGGCTCCATATAATGTTGTCATGTTTCCTCCTTAACCATTGATCTCTCATCATTTTTTGTTGACTTAACCTACCATGTGTTCCTTGACCTTTCAAAATTTCTACCATCGAACGAAAATTATATTCAACATAATTTATTTTGTGGGCTTCACATCCACTGGGAGAATCTGCTTAAGGTTTTCATGGAGTTCCTCCATGTGTCCTTGTCTACTTTTCAATTTACACCACATGGGGGGAATCTTATTTTCCATCTGTCCTTGTTGACCTTCCCAAGAACCAATCTTGATCCTGAAATATTTTAAAATCCAACTCATTCAAGGTTTTGACATCCACCAGGGTCTATAGTTGCAAAAATATCTGAAATCCTACCATGCATCCCTTCCTAAACTATTGATCTTCCACCACGTGGCCTCTGTATTTTGGAAGTTGAAATTTGAAGGCTAAATGAACATCATGCAGGATTTTATATAACCCACCAATGAATTGGATAAGTCTCATGTGGATTTTTGAATTCTAATGGCCGATGATTTTATGAGGGGGAAATTGACGTTTGTTTAACCATCCCAAAATATTTTTAAATGGATGAGTCTATGTTATTCATAGTAAAATTTGTGTGATATGTTCTATCGAGATATTTTGTAAACAAAGATGTTTTTCAATAGGACCTCCACAATTATAGTCCTCAACTTGTGCAACGAATCCACATAAGTCTTTCCCAGGAACTCATTCTTTCCCAAAATATTTCTTTCAACCTTGATTTTTTTATAAAGGACCTGTGTAGATTTGAATCTAGAAAATCTTTATTTTTGGTTAGGCTCATGATTTATAATGAATATAATTGATTTTCAAGATCATAGAATCTCTGACCCTATGTATTCTTACATCCACAACCTACATGTCCTTCCCAAAGCTATCCAATCTGAGAAAAAAAAGTTTTGTCTTGTCTTTTTTGCACGTGTGTAAAAAATGACAACATTTCTAGCAATTTTATGGGTTCAACTTCCTGCTAATTGTACCCTTACTATTTTACCTAATTGTTATGTGCATTTGCACCTCATTTAGATATATATGAATTTTAACCTAAAGTGCACATAGCTACCATGTCCCTCCTTTGTATTTATTTTCATGATGTTAACATACAGATACATGATAATAAATAGCTAAGTGTTCATTAATTCATAGGTACTCATTATATACATTCAATTGGAAACATGTGTAATAAGGAAACATACAAATCAGATAACAACTAATATCATATGCACTATGTAATCACTATTTCATACATGTTAATTACCATAATCCATCCACCATATTCCATCATCACAAAGTATTGCATAACATAAGCTGAATACAAAATAATGATTACCACAAAATCATGTGCGCAACATAACCCTACTACATCACAATTTTTTTCTCACATACATGGTACCTAAATCAAGGACATATTCTAGATACATATAGGGGTGGGAAATTTCCCTTCACCACCCATGCTCTCTCAAAATAGACTACATTGTCAAAATAGCCATGCATACATCAATAAATTAGTGCATATTTTTTTATCAATCCTACTAATAGATTAATCTATAATTAAAATCTACTTTAATCTTATTATTAGATCTATCCTTGTATAACATTTGATCTCCGCATTTTATGTGATTTATCCAAAAAATAGACATTCCTTGGTCTCCAAGTCATATATATTTTCTCCTTTACGTGATCCACACTCCAACGTGTTTTAGCCATTTCTGTCAGTCTAACACTACCCCATACTAATTATATTTATGTTCATCATAATGGGGTCTCTCTTCTTATTTCTCCAAGTAAAATAAATAAAAAATAAAAGAATAAAGAATAACTACTCAAAAATAAATAATATAAATCTTCGGGGTGCGTCGGTCACCTTCTCCTCAACTAGCAATAAAATTTAAGGGTACTCATTATTAATTATGGTCTCCAACTCATTCCATTCTATTAGTCCCTTCTTTTTTAAATATGGGATTGCACCAACTATCTTATCCATCTCCTTTGGAGTAATATCTTCCCCCTTATGCTTGAGCTCCCTTATCACTCCATCCAGTCCTAAGATCATACCCTCCATAAATTCCATCCTTCACACTATTAGTGAACACAAATATTTTATTTTATCCTCATGTGACTCCCTTTTCACCTTAAGTGTGTCACACTTCTTTACAACCACATATAACTTCACTTATCTCCCTAGAGACTCATCCCTCTTAGTTGTGAGGACATAATTTTCCTCTTGGATTGTGTATGCCTTAAGGATACTCTCTAGATATTTTCAGTTTTTCAGTGCGCAATTTCCTTCTTCAGTTCATCTTTCAATATTTTTAGCATGGTCTCATACATCCCTATCCTACATGATGTAGTCTTATTATTATTTTCCCTTTCTACTACTGGGTCTACTGGATTTTCTTCCTACACAGTCAAATTCTCCTTAAGCAGCAGGTAGACCAAATATTGAAAAAAGTGCAAGGTTGAGAGGTATGTCTTCTATGTTTTTTCATCAAACTGTAGTCGTGCTTCTAAAACTTCACCCCCAATCTCAGAAAAAAATTCCAAAATATCTATCTTATGCTTCACTTCCCTGTTGCACACCTCAGTTAGTTTCTCAATTTTCTAATCCTTAATCTTAGGATATTCTAACAACATTGTAAGTGTAAATTCCTTATCCAAGTTTCTTCACGCCACTTCTGGTGCCAGTTTTGTCAAGGCATTAATTTCCTTCTCATCTGTGAGTTTGGTTGGTTTTATTGTCATATGAGGTGTTTAAGGCACTTTCTTCATCCTGCACTTGATGCATTCTTCCTCACCTATGTTGAAATCAAGCTCGTCACTATGTGTCTGCATTTTCTAGCTCCACATCTTTCTTGTGTGCATATTTACATTCTTGGGGTCCGTCAACTCCCATCCATATAACTATTCATGAGCTAGTGTTCTCTGAAACCTTATGTGGATTATTTTATAAGGATCATTAACATACCCCAGGTTTGGAATCTTCAAAAAATATTCTCCTATTTTCCTTTCAGACTACTTACCCTTGTGAATATGTGTATCTATGCCTAGAACTAGCCCTTATCCCTTTTGACCTAATAGGTTTGCATGTTCACCTAATGGTTCCCATATAATCTTCTCTTTTTCTTCATCTTCTCTAATGGCACCTTCCTGCTTGTACTCATCATGCACCTCTATGTCGCATTGGGCTTCTTCTTCTCTAGGATCCTCTACTCCTTCCACATCGATAATTGGTGATGAATCTATGTTGCATGCAGTTTCATCCTCTAATTCTTGTTCCTCACTATCACCCTTAGGAACATTCTTGTTCCTTCTTCTCTTCTTCTCCAGGATAGATTTTATAGGAGATATCATCAATGTTCTCCTTAATGGATTAAAGGGCCCCGCGCTAGTGCTCTTTGTCTTATATTTTCTTCTAAGCTTTCTCCTAAAGCCCTAGTCTTTTTCCTAGGCCTTGAGGTCAATTCTTACCTCTTATTCCTATCTAGGATGGGAATCTTCACACTAACTTTTGATACCCACATTTGGTTGTCTCCTAGTGTCATGATCTAATGTGTCTATATCCTCCATCTTCTCCTCTTCATCCTTATTCTCTTCCTTCTCCCCATCCCTAAGAGGGGTGGGCTTGTGCTCCTTCATGGTACCAATTGTATGCTTTCCCTTTGGTGGCTCTGAGAGTTTAAAATAATATTTAGTATACTTCTCATTCACCAATCTATGCTTAAGGTGGATGTATACCTTAGCCACACCAATCTTCCCTACTGCCAAAGTCATAGAATTTATAATGATATCATTTGATATCATGGTCTTAATGTAAGTAGACTTACCTAGATACACATAAGTCTTCTGAAGCATGTGGTAGTCGTATTCAACCTTGTTTGCATCAAACCTTAACTTACGTGCATCTAAAAATATATTCACTAAATCTTGAAAGTAGTGTGTTGTAAATACATAAGGCAATTTACACCATGGGCTCCACTTACTAGTCTTCACATAAAACCTAGCAACACAGTGGTGTTAGTAGACCACAAACTTTGTCTTCCCATCCACTATTGCAAACAGGTTTATTGGTATGCATCATTCATGTTCTAAGGCCTCGCGCATTCTTATATAAAAAATCTTTAGCCTAATCTTGTAGGTGCTACATGTGGCTCCATCACAAGTATAATTTTCAAATCACCCATCCAATGAATTTTTTTCTAGTGGGTACTGCCACATCTTGTTCTTAAGGCTATCTGGTACCCTAATATCTACAAAAATAATTAACAAAAGGATTGTGCCCCAAATAATATTTTCACCCTTGTGTGCCTCCTCAATAATTATGTTTGCTATGAATACATCAAGGCTATAGACAATGCCTTCTTCCATATTCTTTGCAATGTGAAACCACTTCTTATTTACTTGTCCTCAGCAATCCTAGTTATTAAACTTGGTAAAGAGATGTGTAATAATATTAACTAAAGGTTCACTTACCTTTGATACATCCATCACGTGCCTTCCTTTATGATAAGAAAACTCAACAACAATGACCTCCACTCCTACTTCATCATCAATATATTGAGAAATATATGTGCCTAGGCTCCTTAACCCTGTAATCCTCCCAATGAGTTGTGAGGTGATTCTTACTTGCCTTCCCATGAAGTAGAAGAAGTCCTCATGGACTCTTGACATCAACCATTGATAAAAAAAAATGATTTTCCAAATTATGACAAGTCATAAATCTATAAAACTCTAGATTTCTCCAAAGTCTTGTGTCCATAATCATAAATTGGTTTGTCATCCTCAGTTCACAAATTTGTCTTCTTTATCAGCTCATTCTCTATTTGGTCCTTGTTTTTACTAGTGAAATGATTGTAATCACTTAATTTTCTTCTTAAAATGTGGTATTCCCAATCGTGCCCCATGATTACGCCCTTAGGATACTGCATTTTTATAAAACTTTCCTCAGGCACTCCTACTTCTTCCTCATGTTCCTTTTGCTTCTTGCTCCTTGTGCCTGTTGTAAGTTCTATTTTTGGTGCCATCACTCACATACAAAAATTATCCTTTCCTTTAACCACCTTCTTCTACCCCTCTAACCTTGAACTCGTGTGCTCTAGCTTGCAATTTATTTTTTCCAAACCCTAGATCCTCAAACCCTACTCTTCACAAATTTTTCTTTCTCTCACACTTCTCACGAAGGAGCTCCACCATGGCCATGACCAAATTCACTTGTTTGATGTACTTATCGACTACAAATACACTTCACACACATTCACACTTCAACTCAGTCTTCAAAGCTCAAAAACTCAAAACATACAAGGTAAGAATGAAGTCACTTGCATCCCCTTTATAGATTTTCAAACATATCCCATATTAATTGCTCCTTTCCTACCACCATACCCATATTTAATTAAATTTTAAAGCTTTTACCATGCTTTCCACTACTTTCTTTTTCACCCTAGTCCTAACCTTCAGGCTCACCTACTACTTCTCGTCTATAGACCTTATGCATGCTTCCATGTGCCAAAGTACATAATCCTATGCACCTTATACTAAGTAGTTCATTATACCACCTCCTTCCTCATGTTACCTTGTGCAACCCTTTTCTTAGCCATGGTCTTCATATAAGAAATTTCATTTTTATCACCATCAACCTTAGCACCTATAACACCTTTTTCTTCTGCACTAATCTTCCGAAGACAACCTGAAATGCACCAACCCCATGTTATTTTTCTCTTCAGCACACTTTCACCTGGTTCACCTGACACTAAAAGTATGTGTGTTCCTCTATGCATGAACTCAAAAGATAAGAATTAGCTTCCTACGCGCAACATGCTTATTACAATAAAACAAGGAATTATAAAATAACAAAGGATAACAACGATTGAAAAGAAACACATGAAAGGGAAATATAAACTAAATGGAAATATTGCCTTATTACAAACACTAAGAAGCATTATTTATAGTACGGATTCATCCTACTCCCATTGAAGTAACCAATAAACACGGTGTCGTCTAGCACTTGTAACTAACATTCCCTTGATTCAAGTATCTTTGTTAGAACAAAAGGTCCCAACCAATGCATCTTCAATTTCCCTGGATGGCACGCATTCTTGGAGTCATAGAGAAGAACCATCTTTACAACTTCAAACATCTTGTTCTTAATGTTCCTATCATGCCATGCCTTCTGTCTCACCTTCTTGGTCTTCAAATCCAACGTGCAATGGCATGCCTCTCATATAATTACATTAGTTTGTCAATGCACTCTTTAACAACTTGTTCATCATCAATTCCACTTATGCACGTAATACATGGGGAGGGTAACATGAATTAAAATGGTAGGATTTCCTCTACACCAAACACCAAATGAAAAATGTGTGGCCTTATTCAAACTTTTATAAGTGGTCCAGTAAGCCCAAAGTATAGGTGAAACTTTGTCATCTCAATCTTTCCTTCCAACATCATATTTTTTTATCAATGTATGTCCTATGATATTATTGAAATCTTCTATAGTACCATTATCCTATGGATTATAAGTAGTATTCTTATGTTGTGCCACCATAAACTCTGCTAGTAAAATTCTAATTATCTCATTCAAGAAATGATTTCCTCTATCACTTATCAAGCTTAATGGACATCCATACCTGCTAATAATATTTTCTCAAAGAAATCCTATTTATGTAGTTATTTTATAATCCTTTGTAGGTATTTATTCTTCCCACCTTGTAATATAGTCTATACAAGTAATAATGTAACATGTGTCAGTCATACACATGGGTGGTGAAATAGGTTCTACGAAGTCAATAGCCTAATTTTCAAAAGGTTATGCACTTATAATTGGTTGAAGAGGAATCTCATCTCTATGTCTAGGCTTTCTAAGGCACTAAAAGTGATCACATGATTTCACATACTCCTTAGTATCCTTGTACAAATTCTCCCACTAAATTATAGCCATAAGGATATTTTGCATGGTGGTATCACCAGCGTAATGCCCTCCTATTATTCCACCATGAGCTTCTTCCATAATAGCCTCACGCTCATACTCAAAAATAAAACGGTGAAATAATTCATCACGGACCAACTTGTACAAATCTCCTCTAATTAACTGATAAGGTACCATGTGTATTCCAAGTTTCTTCTTATATAATGTCTTTATTCCCTCAGGTGTCATTCTAGTGTGCAAAAACACTGTCATATCTTCTAATTTTTTGGGCATGTGGTTCAATATAAACAGATTCACATTAGTCAAAGTATTTTTAATGCTCTGTGTTTCCTCACCAAAATTGATCCTTGACAAATGGTTAGTCCTTGAATTAATTTTTCTTATTTTCACAACGGTGAAATCAAATTCTCAAAATAGGATTATCCACCTACATATGCACCCTTGAAAAATAGGCTTATTAATCAAGTACTTGAGAACCATATAATCTATATAATAAATAAAAAGGGTTGCCAACAAGTACTGTTTGAACTTGTGTAGTGCATAGATCATAGATAAATCCTTGTGCTCACTTGTTGTGTAGTTCTACTCCGTCGGTGTCGATTTTCTGCTTGCAAAACAAATAGGATGACATATAATTCCTTCCCCTAGTTGTGCCAACAATGCACTAATCACCATTCTAGAGGCATCAACGTGAACATGAAAGGGCTTGTCCTAGGAAGAAAAATGCAAAATAGGTACAATAGTCAATCTTTCCTTCAATGTCTCAAATGCCTTCTATTGCGCGTCATCCCAATAAAATTTCCCTTTAGCTTTCAAAAATTCTTCCAAGGGCACAAAAATATTTTCATATCCTTTGATGAAATTTTTGTATCACCTCATGTGTCCTAAGAATTCACACACCTCACTTTTATTCATTATCTCTTCTAAGCCCAAGATTATAACTATCTTTGTTGGGTCTACCAATAATCCTTCCTTGCAAATGGGTAAGTGCAACAAGTTGGGGGACAAAAAAGGGGTCATAAGTGGACATCATATTGCAAATAACAACATAATATCAACTTGTAGGGATTATTAGCAATGCATACACTAAAAATTAGAAAAAATAATATGAATATAAATTGTAGCATCCAGATTCTAGTTTCTAAACTACTATTTTTTTTAAAAAATGGATAAGTTTAGCTATATTAAACACTTAAAATCCAATGACTTGGTATTTTTTTTTAAATGCCTATAAGATTTTAGTCCATTTTCCCGTGATTTGGATAGATTTTATTTCGTATCTTTTTGAGCATTAATTTATTTTTTATGATTTTTTCCATGAAAGTGGTCTGAAAACATAAAGAAAACATAGCACTTTCCATTTGCATGTCTTAACTTCATCAAAAAATATTGAAATCAAATAATTTTTTTGAACATGTATATAATTTCACCACGGTTGGGATGGTATAAGTTTTATCATATTATGAAAAGTGAAACAAAATTTGTAGTCTTAAACGTAGACATAAACACTCACAGGGAAAAGTGTCTTAAAGACCTACTATTAGTAAAAAATTATAAAATGATATTTATCCTATTCTATTCACTTTAAAATCAATATTTCTACAAAGCTAATAGTCTCCCCTATGTGATGGTACCATTTTTATGACATATTTTTGACTTTTTGGCATGGTTCAAGTCCATGGAAGACTAAATTTGATGTTTTACTATTTTTGATGTAAAATTCAGGATTTGATGTCCACTTAATTGTCCCCCAACTTGTTGCACTTACGCAAATGATATTCACAATTAAAGTTCCAAAAGGTGTAGCAAAGATGCACTTCTTGATGTTAAGAGAGATGATCAACTACCTACACCTCAAAAACATAAACCTCAGAGTATCACAGTGATCCTTGATTAAACCATATACTATCCAATCATCCAAATACACCTACAAGAATTTATGAACAAGATCTTGAAAGGCTTACACAACAATGTGCAAAAACACTACTGGTGCATTCTTTAGTCCAAATTACATAATTTTATATGAAAAAATACCCCATTTGGTAGTGAAAATGGTCTTCTCATGGTATTGTTTCTCGATGCGCACCTTGTGATAACTTGAAAATCCATCTGTGAAAGAATATATCTCGTACCCAAAAACTCCTTCAAGGATTTATTCTATGAAAGGGGTGGGAAAAGGATCTATAACACATGAATCATTGAGCTCTTTTTAGTACACACAAATCCTTATCATGTCATCCTTCTTAATGTTTATAACCATGGAGCTGACCCATTCAGATTCTTCAATAGGCACAATAAATCTAGACTTGAGCATCTTATCAATTTCCTCTTTCACCTTTATGCATAGGTTAGGATTAATTGTGTAAGGCCTCTTCCTAATTGTGTGTGTGCCTTATTTCTACTTAATATTCATCTCACCTAGAGAAGAGTATACCCCCTTTAACTCATGATATCCCTGTGGGAATAAGTCTTCGAAATCATTCAAGATTTAAAAAATATTAGCCACTTCTTTCTCTGATTAGTAATCACCAATAATGACATCCTTAAGCTCAACATCTATAACAATGTTAATATTCTTAATATTCATAGGACCATGGTATGTGTGTGTCTTTTCATTTGTAAAATCTATTACCTTGTATGCACCTTCAGTGTGGCTAACATCTAAATTTTCAAATTCCTTGTCATCAATCATATAGACCAATTTACCCTTGTCTTTTTCTCTCCAAGCACGGCCCATCTGTACCTCTTCTATCTCCTCAAGATCAAGGCACATGTCAAGATCAAGTTCTCCAAAAATCTCTAGAATAATCTCTTCTACCTTTGATCTATCCCCCAAAGTGATGCGCCTCATAATTAGCAATGCTTCATAGACTAGAGGCTTAGTAGAAAAATAATCAAAAGTTTGGATTATATTTGCAGTCATCTCTTGCCAATTTGTTGTTTCTCTTTTCAACTCATCATAGACATACCATGTGCGTGTGCAGCCACATAATGTGGAGTAGAACTTTTGTACCCAAATTGATGGTGGTAAGTCCTCCTTACCCTTCTCCCATGATTTCTCACACTCATGGACGTAATGTGAGGTGGGGGACTTACCATGAAATTCACATGTTTGTGTAGGTACATTGCTCCTAGTAAACCTAGTATAAAATGTGATTCTCACTTATTTCCATTCCAAAATGCCATATCTATGTGTCACCCACCAGTGTGTTGTTGTCCTACGTAAGGTATAGGATAACATATTTCTCCTATCCCTTTCATTCTTTCACTAAGTCTCCATAGCATGAAATTATGTATTGGGATTCCCTTCACCAGTATACCTTGGTACCTGAGCTAATCCCAATCACCTTACCATGTGGGGTGTGACCATCCTAGTGACTCACCTTTTAACTTCGTGCCCAACTATTTCATACGTGCTATGTGCCCAGTTATCACAAACAACACTAGTAGTGTCACTTATTAACTATGCATCCTCCCATTGAAGAATGCCTTTTTTGGATAGTTCTAGATTATCTGGATCGTACACCTTTTGAGCATATATTTTATTTAGTTTGTCTTCACTAAGGGGCTCAACATAAGGCTCTTCCTTATTTTCAAAAATATGTATAATCACATGCTCTTCTCTATTCTTAAAACTGATCTACCTCTTGTTAAAGCATAGATCAACATTTTTTTCATATCGAGCAATGTTGGAAAGTTTTCTACTTATGCAATCTCCAACACCTTAAAGTCTCTAGTAAACTTAGCTCCCTAAATCATAATAGAGCATCCTTCCGTACCCCAATACGCATTGCCTTATTTTTGTTTTCCATATACAAAACATTCGAAAATGGATGCAATGTAGGTCTTCCCATATAATTCCATCCTTCAAGAGTGAGTATATTTACCTTTGCGCCTATATCGATCAAAATATTACTTACCATCCAACCATCAAATATTGCATCCAATGTGATATCTATGTCAAATTCATGGTTTTGATGTGGTAGATTTGCATGAATAATATATCTCTCACACTTAACTCCAACCCATGGTATCTTCCCTCAAATCCATTCCCCTAGTAATGGGATGATATTATCCTAACAGACCATCTTACACACATCCTTTAAATCATCCACATCCTTCTGTGGAAGCTTAACACTCTTTTTATGCTTTCTTTCACATGTTTTCTCCTTTAAGCATTATATTTCACCTTGTAGACCTCTAATGACTCCCATAATATCCTGGTAGACTTCCTTATGATGTGTTGTGTCTTGATACTTAGCGTGTATCACTTCCTTCCATGTAATTATAGGCTTCAACTCAAGAGGTTCATTCATGTGTGTTTCCTCAGTGTGAATTTTCACCATCATGGGTTGTAGTTCAAGATCAGTCTTCTTAGGCATACATTGATCATCATTCACGAGGTGCACCTTGATCATCTTGGTGCCCTTATCTTTCTTCTTATTTTTACTCATTTTTTCATATAAATCGAGACAATCCTCCAACTTATATGGGTTATCACACTATGAGAAAGATGATTTCTAAGGGAAATCTCATTGGTAATGATCAGGTGATCCACAAGTATAACACATTCCTCTATAAAACTTTCCTTTACTACCACCATGAACTCTACCACGATATCCACCTCTTAATCCTCCATTCCTATTATCTTCATGGTTTTTCCCTTCATAAGTATTTCCTTATTGTTTCTTAGATCTACTCACCACACTAGTCTAGTGCGCACTCTTGTCTTGACGGATTCGTGGATGTGATCAATCAATCTATAGTCTGTAGTGTCATGGGCATGGGACTTGTAAATCTTACAGTACAAGGACACCTTATGGACCACGAACTACAAAAGAGGGAAATCTTGAACATCATGGTTCAAGTGAAAGACTTCACAATCTAGTAATAATTCTTTCATCAACTTACATGGAAAATTATCCTTAGTATATCCCTCCACCTCACATTCTATGCACCATATTCCACTATGTGTCTCATATGCTGAGTTGGTAGAAATCTTCTCCAACTATTTTTCCATGGCTACAATCTGTGCCTCTAAGAATGGACTCACTCTGGTATCAACACTTACAATAACCTCAGTGCACAGAGTAGCTTCTAAGGCATCACGCAGATCCACATATGTCTTATGAGAAAGTTCTATTTGGAATGGATTCAATAGTCCTCTAATGAATCATTGTGCATACTAACTAGGATGAATATCATAATACAACTTAGACAAAAAAGTCTTAAAACATGTGTCATACTCCCGAAGGCTCTCAACCAAACCCTTCTTAATGTTCTTGAGCATGTTAATGCTTTGTTTCTCAAATCCATGAATATGAAACTCTTCCTGAAATGTAGAATGCAAAGAAATGTAATCCACCATAGTATGATGTGGATCATATTTCTTATACCATCTATGTGCATGCCCCTTTATAATAGTAAAAAATTGACTAGCCTTTCGATCTGAAGTTGTAATTCCTTTAGCAAGCCATAGTAGTTCGTACTTATGCACATGATCTACTACATCTTCAATCCCTCTATAATCTAGTAAGAAGAGATACATCTCATATTAAATTTGAGGTGTTGGCTGTAATGGATATTGAGGTTGATGTGGGGGTTTTGAGGGATGTGGGCCTTGTCCTCCAGATCAAGAAATAGATCCTCTAGCAGTATTTCCTCCTCCTAATATGCCTGATCTACCTGATCCTCCTGTTGCGGGTTGTGGGTCAATTGACATACTCCCTTGTGTCCCAGTGGTGGTACTAAACTATACACCAATGGTCTAAGTAGTTACACTGTGCAGGTGCTACTATAGTACTTCCAATAGTATGTATGATAACATTCTATTCTTATAACATTCATGGGAACAATCCTACCATAACACTGCCAAATAATGGTGTTGACTATGACACCATGGGTGTGCTACTAACTTTATCTCCTAAATTCAACACAAAGTGATATGTACTCATCTCTCCATGTTTACCTACACTAGCATGTTTCTCAATGAATACGTATGGACTTGGAACACCATGCAAGAGGGCTAGGTGGCTAGGTGGGTTCAAATGCACACATGTGGTCCTCATTATTTCCTATGATGTGTTCTCATCCGAAATCAAAGGGGATTCTCTACTATACTTGCCTAAAGTTAGGAGAGTCTTATGATGCGGTTCCTCATCTTCCACGAGAGATTCAAAACCTTCTTGATCCATCATCCTCCTCAAGTCTGGAACCTTCTGAATATATCATTTATGTGTCATGTCCCTCTCTCACGCTTCATTAAACTTATTTTGTTTTCCCTCTCTATTCCTTTCTACTACAAGGTCATTTATATTTTTCCTTACCTTCTCTTGCCCTACGTGTGGTGTAATTTTAGGTAGCAATATGTAGGCTTTCTAAACCTTGTTTGAAAATTAAAATATTGATTGACAATGGTATAACACGCAAGTATGATCCTCAGGGTTCATGCAAGAATCTGAATATAACTTCGTCTTGGCACAAATAACTCAAAATAGTGTACTCCAATGTATAACTACACAATACTCTAGCCCACTAATTATTTACATCTCTAGTCCACTCCACATCACCATTATCAAGAGTCTATTAATCTTGTTGCATTAAAATTCTTGGTCTATATCCCCAACACTTTCCTATTACATATGTTGCAATCCACTCATAGAATTCTACTAGAAAGAATCTAAAAAATGTCTCATAGAGCTCATATAAATATCATCCTTAACCCAAAGACATTCATTAAAATCAAGTCCAGTGTTATACCTCTACGCAAATTGATCTTGATCATTCTCTACCTAGCCTTCAATACTCTCAAGAGTCAATCAATAAGCCATCTGCAAGAAAAATCCTAGCAAAAATCTTGAAAAGATGTCTAAGAAACAGAACCAAAATGTAGCCTTATTATTTCACCTAATTGATATATGCACTGGCACCTCATTTAGACAAATATGAATGCTCATCTGAAGCAAGCGTAGCTACCAAGTACCTCCTTTGTATTTCTTGTCAATATTTTAGGATGAAAATACATGATAATATATATCCAAGTGTTCATTCATTCATAGGAACTCATTTCATACATTCAATTGTAAACGAATGAGATAAAGAAATATACAGATTAGATAACAAATAATATCATATGCACTATGTAATCACCATATTCATACATGTCCATTACCAAAATCCATCCTCCATATTCCATCATGACAAAGTATTACATATAAGAAGCTAAATAAAAAACAAACATTACCACACAGTCATGCACTTAGCATAGCCCTAATACATCACATATTTATTCTCACATACAAAATACCTAAAACAATGACACATTCCATATATATGTTGGGGTGGGAACTTTCCCTTCACCACCTATGCACTCTTAAAATAGACTGCATGCTCAAAATAACCATGCGTACATCAATAAACTAGCACATTCTTTTCTATCGATCCTAATAATAGATTAATCTATAATTAAACTCTACTTTAATCCTATTATTAGATCAATCCTTGAATGACCTTTGATCTCTACCACACATGTGATTTATCCCAAAAAAGACATTCCCTGGTCTCCAAGTCATCCAAATTTTCTCCTTTGCATGATCTGCACTCCAACATGTTTTTTTTCTATTTTTAGCCCGTGAATGTAAAATTGACTAAGTCTTGAATCCTACCTTCCTGGGCATGCACCACCTCAAATACACCTTTACGCATGCATATTTTCCCCTCTTTCATGCCTCACTTCTACATGCACTTTCCATAATTATCCATTTATGTTAGTATAAAACTAATTGAAATGATCTAGTTTCTTGATGCATCCATTGGGCATGGAGTCAAATCCCTGAATAATCTTTTCCTTGAAACAAATTTTTTACCATTCTAAACAGAAAAAAATTAGGAAAAGATCTAGGAATAACCAAATCTTGTGCATAAAATTCACTTATGAAAAATAAAATTGATGCAAGTGTGCATGAGAACTTTATTGAATTGAAAAACTACCTACCCTACCCTAACTAACTTGAGAAAGATTCAGTAACAATGCTTGAGAAACATACCATTCACAGGAATGGGAAGTTCCTCTCCATTCAACTTCACAAGTTGAAAATCATTATGTTTTTGTAGGATGAAATCATCTAAGGACCACTCCAAATAGTATCAAAATTTGTATGATTTCCTAGCTTCTCCCTATCTTCATTCCACTTTAGCACAATATCTCCTTCTCAGAAGACTATTATCTTATCCTTCTTGTCAAAAATGCTCTTAACTTTTGCTTTATTTTTACCATATTCTTTTGGTCATGATCCCTTAACTCTTGTAATTCCATCAGTTCTACATATCTGACCTACATTAGCTTATTCTCAATCAACTCAAGCTGATGTAATAGATCTAAGGATGCTAACTCAAGATGGATAGGCATCCTATCCACTCTTCTATAAACCAATCAGTAAGTTTAATTCCTAATTGACCTTTCAGGAGTTACTTTATCATCTCATAGTGTAGCATTCAAATTTTTGTGCCAAGCCCTCTGATTCTCTTTGAGTGTTCTTTTTATCATCCTCAAAAAATTCTTATTTGTACTTTTATCCAATCAATTACCATGAGGGTAATAATTGGATGATGTGCTAAAGTAAATTCAATGCTTAACAACCCAATCAGTTACTTTTTCTCCAAGAAAAGTCAGGGCATTATCATAGATAATTGTAGTTGGAACAACAAAGCTAGAAACAATACTTTCATAAATGGAAAGAGTGGATGGATCATTTACTTCCTTAAGAGCTATATATTCATTCCAACAAGTGAAATAGTCTGTGGCTATTAAAAATCCAATTTTTCCTTTGAGATGAATGAAGATTAATCATAACTATGAAATCAAGGCCCCACTACATGAAATGTTGTTCTATTGAAATAGGTTGATGGGGTAGATCTGTTAACCTTTATTTTCTAACAAAGAAGTCACATTATTTACATTTTTTAATCCATTCATAATAGTCCTTAAAAATGTTAGGCCAATAGTAACCAACTCTCATGATTTTGAGGGTTGTTGTTCTTGCAGAGAAATGGCCACATGTGGATCCTTCATGAAACTTCTTCAGTAGTTTCTGAACTTGATCTCAATCAACACACCTCAAAAATATCCCATTTATATCCTTTTTAAAAACTATTACATCAATATAAACAAAAGGTATAGCTTATAAACTAAATTATCTTCTTTTAATTTTTTCCATAAGTTTAGGGTATTCTCCATATTGAAAATAACTGATCATATCATCCATCCAACTTGGAAATATATGCTTTTTTATTATTTTTAGGTTTATGATCTTCTAGATGCAATAAAATTTGGGAATTTTGAGCTTCCATATCTGCAATTAAATGCTCACAAATTCATTTACCTTTGAGTTTTTTGGCTACTATGATGTCAACATCATACTCCATCACCTTAGCGATCCATCTAGCCCTCTTTTCATTCAATTATTTGGTCAACAAAAAATGTTTCACACTTTGATGAGATACCAAGACATGTATCTTGTTGTTTAAGATAATGTGCTTGAAATTATTAAGTCCTCTAACTACTTCAAGTAATTTTTTCTGAATAAATGTGTACCTTGTTTCATAATCATGAAGAATTTTCCCAAAAAAGGAAATTAACAGCTCAATATCATCATATTTCACTTGAGTAAGAATGGTTGAAAAATTTCATCTCCTGCAATAGGATACATGATGAAATCCTTATCAAATTTTGGATTAGTCAAAGTAGGAGCTTAAGAAATAGCCACTTTAATGGATTCAAAACCCTTCTTTCCTTCACTGGTCCATATGATGAAATCCTTATCAAAGTTTGGATTATCCAAAGTAGGAGCTTAAGAAATATCCACTTTAATGGATTCAAAACCCTTCTTTCCTTCACTGGTCCATGAAAAATCTTGACCTTTCTTAAGCATAGAATTCAATAGCTTGACTAAAAAAATTGGTACAAGGCTTCTTAGAAAATTACTTTTTCCCAAGAAGCTTTGTAGAGTCTTCTTGTGGTGTGGTAAGGACAACTGCATATTTTAATCTACCCTATATGGGTCAGTAGTCAAACCTTTCTTAGAAATAATGTGACCCAACAATTTTCCTTCATGTACTAAAAAATTGATTTTTTAGGATTCAAAGAAATACCAAACTATCTGCAGATCTCAAAGGTATGCCTCAAGTGTATTAGATGATTGTCTGAATTCTTTGAAAAAATAGTTACATCATCTAAATATACAAGTATGCATTTATTTAAAAGGATTTGAAAATCCATATCCATTACAAGTTGAAAATTAGCACCAGCATTAGAGAGGGAAAAAGGCATCTTCTTATATGCATAAATCCCCCATTTTGTAGTGAAGGTTGTTATATACCTATCCTCTTCTTGTACAAGAAACTGATTATAGCCATTATACCCATCAAAAAGAGACAATCTATCCAAACCTAAAACTATCCTCAAAATATGATCCATGTGGGGCAGTGGATAGTGGTCTTTTAATAAGTGCCTGATAAGAAATGTAATATAATATAAAAACACCGAATAATAAAATATAGAAAATTCAATTCATTTGAGATATCAATTACAATGATAGAGGTTAAATTTTTTAATGTTTGATCTCCTAAAAAGTTAGATTCAAACTTCATCTTCAATCCCTCATATCACTCTCCATGAATCTCTAAAATGTATCCCTAGGATATCTATGACATCCCTTTATTATCTCACACAACAAAATAGCTATGTGAGTTGTTTATTCAACAACTTCACTCACACACAACTATTAACTATATTATTAATATTAGTTGTACTAACTCATTATGAATAATATTACAATTTATTAATAATATCACAATATGTTTTTAACGTTCACTGCCCTACTGTTAACATTATTAATTCCCAATATACACTCCCCTAATGTTGACAAGGTAGAAAAAATAATAACACTTCCTTCTGCAGATTTCCACCCATGCGTGCTCATGATCTGGATGGTTTTTTAGGTCAAACAACAACCTGAAACAAAGGATGGTTTTACAGGACAACCAACAACCTAAAACAAAGGATTGTTTTATAGGACAACCAACAACCTAAAACAAAGGATTGTTTTATAGGACAACCAACAACCTAAAACAAAGGATGGTTTTCCAGGACAACCAACAACCCAAATATCATGTTGTTGTTTTTCCTTTTTGTTTTCATCTGTACATTGTCTTTCCTTTAGGGAATCATGTAGGAACCACTGCTTACTGAGTACAAACTAAATAGAGGGAAAATTGAACATTGAGACTATGTTCCAGTTCCCCCCCCCCTCAATGTGAACATTTCACTTATTCAAACAGGAACTCTAAAATCATACTACAAATCTGAAATAAAAGAAAACACACATACACACACACTACCACCACATCTTCATTCAGCCCCATCATTGGTGATTGATGAGAGATCATTGATTGACCTCCAACCTTTGTTACCTCCGTCCTCTAATGAATCACGCTGCTTACTAAGGAAATTGGATGTTGAAGCTCAAATTTGCACCACATTTTTTTGATGGATCTTCCCCAAAAATCTTCACTGTGGTTCTGAAATTCCAAAGTGGGGGTCTAGGGGTGGCAGCCCCTAGTGGGGTCAAAAGGCAACACCCCTTTCAGGGTCCTGAGGAAGCTCCCTAGGTGCGTTCCCTATCACAATACATGGTGGGGTTGAGGGGAAGAGCCCCTGAAGCCAAGCACATTTTCCTTCTTTAAAGTCATCAAAAATATCATCAAAAATAAAATATTATTCACTTGATTCTCCAAAAACATTTGACGTTGGGTAACACCAAAATGTGTCCGTAAGGAAATTATTTTTTTATTTTATAGTATTTTACTTTTCAACTTCGACTCACAGTGAAAATACTTGACTATAAATAAACACTTGACTCTTTTACAATAAAATAATACTTCATATAAATAACCTAAAACTAATATTTAATTACTTTTTCCATAGAACTAAATGAATTTTATACAACTATGATGCTTTACATAACTTACTTTACACTGAATATTGATAAAAATACACAATAGCATGACTCAAACTTACCAAATAAAACTTTGAACCCATAGACATTACAAATTTTAAAAGGATTGACTTGATATCTATGACGTAAATACCAAAGACTAAACAATAACAATTTATTAAACATAGCGGTCACCGAGTATAAAATGAGACTCACTAAAATATTATATGAATAATTATAAGACATGGTAAGTACTCATAAATGACATAAAACAAAATAAAAATTGCTATCAAACTTAACAACATTAACAATAAATAATATTAATGACCTGATGGTGATCTTGGACAAAACATGTGGTGAGTTTAAATGGCATCTTGAAGGCGTTGCCATGCAAACTGACCATTGGAACTATCAAGTGAACTCTGAGCTGACTATATGTGAGAAGACTGCCTTGAGTGGATTATTAGCACATTTGCGGCACTTTTTATGGATGGTGAGGTCTCCATGTGGATTTTCAACTGAATAGAATGTTCTCGCATTGAAAATTGTTTCAATAAATCCAACTTGAAAACCATGTGCCAGATCAAATCTCCATAGGAGTCCAATGTGTGATAATGGTTCAACCACCCATACAAAACTTGTATGTAAAATATTCCTTGAATACAACTAATGCAAAATGAAATCACGTGAGAAATTAGGATAGCATCCAACCTTAGAAGGCCATCTGACAGATCCACATCTTTTATAGCTTCCTAGAATGTATTTTCTCTAGCATCGACGTTGGATTCGTCACGTTCCACAAGTTTATATGTGCTTTTATTCTGATTCATGTCTTTATTTTTATAGTGATTTATATTTAATATGATAAAAAACTTTGGTGAAATCAGACATACATTCATCCGCCAATAGTGAACATTTCTTGATAGAGTAGTCACTGGTAGCAGATAGGACGTCTGTGATCTCTATTTTCAAATACAAACCAAAATAATTATAGTCAAACTCCTAATACCATTTTTCTTGGAGAAATCTGCGAGCTCACTATTATTTCTCCATTATATGGACCATAAGCTGCTCTGATACCACTGATAAGAAATGTAATATAATATTAAAACACCGAATAATAAAATATAGAAAATTCAATTCATTCGAGATATCAATTATAATGATAGAGGTTACATTTTATAATGTTTGATCTCCTACAAAGGTGGATTCAAACTTCATATTCAATCCCGCATATCACTCTCCATGAATCTCTCAAACTTATCCCTATGATATCTCTCACATCCCTTTATTATCTCACACACCAAAACAGCTACATGAGTTGTTTATTCAACAACTTCATTCACACACAAATATTAACTATATTATTAATATGAGTTGTACTAACTCATTATTAATAATATTACAATTTATTACAAGTGATGGAGAAAACTAGAAATGGAGAAAACTATGGGGATGCAATTTCTGCAGTTCTGGCTACAGAATGTCTACAAACTAAGCTTAATATTGCTGAGGAGAGGCTGTTCTATGGCCAGAATTGGTTGATTGAAAGCACGAGTACGAACGAAAGGGAAAGAATTATAAGTACTGTTAGTGCAGTTTCTGCAGTTCTGGCTACAAAAAGTCTATGCACTAAAGCTAAGAATGCTGAGGAAAGGCAGATCTCCGGTGAAAATCAGATGGCTACAAATGAAAATGTGGAAATTCCTAAATCCACATCTTTGGCCTGGAATAAGTTGCTACAAAGCCTTAGCACCAAGGTGGGTCCGAAAATTGTTGGAAAGTTCACGTGGGAAAAGGACAATGAGGGTGTCACCTGCCTGAGGGTCCCAGATGGTTGTGTTGATAGAGATTTAAGCAAAACGAATCTCTCCCTCGTTGGTAAGTTTCTTGGCTCTAGACCTAATATTGATTTCATTAGAAAATGGGCTTTGAGAAAGTGGAAACCTAAGGGAGCCCTGAGCATTACCATCATGCCAAAAGGATTTTTTCTTGAAAAATTTAATCAGCAAGAGGATTTGGAATTGGTGCTTCTGGGAGAACCTTGGTGGTTGGGTAATATGGGGATTTTTTTGAAAAAATGGTATCTTGGATTTGACCCTAATACTGAGAATATAAACACCATCCCAATCTGGTGTAGGTTACCAGGACTTCCATTACATTTTTGGGATGATGAAATTCTGCTAAATATTGCAAAATCCTTAGGTGCCCCTATCGGGCTGGATGGACCCATGAGAAACAGATCCAGACTTGCTTTTTCTTGTTTCTGTATTTTTTCTACAATGGATCAGGAGTTTCTGGAACACATAATATTGAAGTCTAGATATGGGATTTGGACCCAAAAATTTGAGGTTGAAACTTTGAGGTGTAACAACTGTCATAGCATTGGGCACTCTGATAAAGGTTGTTCCAAGAAGAAGAATCCTGCAATGGAAGCTGAACAGCCTGTGGAGGACTCAGTTCAGAATAAGGATAGTAGGATTCCTAGCACGGATAGCTGGAATGAAAAGAAAGCTCCTAATGAGAAGGATTTGGAATTAAATAGAAAGGGGAAAAAAAGGGGGCTTTAGAACTCAAATAAGGAAGCATCTGGTCTGGCATCCCAAAGTCTCAGCAGTAGCTTTGCCTGAAGTACTGAGCAAAGAAAACCTGGAAAATCCTGTGAAGGTATTCATGGTGGTGAATGAGCAAGAAGGCTCTGTGAAGGTTAATATAGTCCCTACTGAGCAATCTCAAAGCAATTTGGAATTCGAGATAGATAATCTAATGTGTATCACTAAGGAAACTTCAAACAAGGAGTGTACTACACCTAAAGAACCTTTGCAGAAAAACTCTCCTAGGGGAGATGGTAATTCTCTAGAAGATTTACTTCCTTCTTTCAACAATATATCAGTGGATTCACCTGCTTGCTTCAGCACCAGAACAACTGATATACACACATCGGACAGGACTCAGAAATAATGTGAAGAGGGAGAAGTCACGCCCATCTTGGATGAGGAGGATCCAGATTCGGGATTCATAAAGGTTATTTCAAAAAATAAAAAAAGAATGAAAGGCTTTGAATTGATCCCAGAATCACTTTACAGTGATGAGAAAAAAAAAAGATAACTAGGACACCTCCACATCCAGAACAACTAGATCTTCTGTTAAACGAATAGTGGACTTTGGAGGAAGTACAAAAAGAGGAAGACCCTCTAAAAAGGCTCTTAGATCTAAGAGAACGGAGAGGGACATTGCAGATGGAGTTCAACGCCAGTTGAACCATCAGGTAGTTCCAACCACCAAGTATTCCAAATGAAGATTATTTCATGGAACATCCGAGGCCTAAATGGAAACTCCAAACAGAGAACCATCAAGGAGTTAAGGGACTCTAGTAATCCTAATATTTTGATTCTACAAGAAACTAAGATGAAAGCTATGACCCTTGAAACTATTAAAAAGAGTTTCTGGGATATCTCTGAAATGGCGGCTGTTGACTCCCAGGGAGCTTCTGGAGGGCTAGCTACTCTTTGGGATAAAATACACTGTACTGGTATGGTTCTTAATTCTAGTATTAATCATCTTGCAATCAATTTTTTTTCTTTTGAGAATAATGGTGAATGGATCCTTTCTAACATTTATGCCCCTAATACGGTTAGTGGTAGAAGGAAGCTTTGGGCTGACCTTAAAATTTTTAGAAAACAACATGGTTCTGCTAACTAGATTATTATGGGGGACTTCAAGTCTCCACTAAACCTAGGGGAAAAGTATGGAGGTACCTCTAACTTTTCTAATTGTATGGAGGATTTTGCTGATTTTATAGCTGAGCAGAACCTCTTAGATGTGGATCTTCATGGGAATAAGTACACCTGGAATAATAGAAGGTTGAGGAAAAAGTTTATTCAAGTAAGATTGGATAGGGCACTAATGTCAGCAAGCTGGATTCTCAGTCAAGACTTTCACCTCTCCTCCTTGCCCAAAGTTGGATCGGATCACAATCCGATTGCTTTAAATCATCTCAATTGGACTAAACCCACCAGAAGCTCATTCAAATTTGAAAAGATGTGGATGGAACATGACAATATATATGACAAGATAAAAGAATGGTGGGGATGGAATGGAGAAGGCACTGCTCAATATAGATTGGTCCAAAAGCTCAAAAATGTGAAAAAGCAAGTCAAAATCTAGAACAAAAGCGTTTTTGGTAATGTTTTTGAGGAAAAAAAAAAGTTAAAGAAAAAACTTCAGGAGCTGGAATTAAAAATGGATACTATGGGGAGATCGGTTGAAGATGAAGTCAATGAAAAGAATATTCTTTCAGAGTTGCATATGATCTGCAGTCGAGAGGAATCTTTATGGAGACTTAAATCTAGAGCTATTTGGCTTAAAGAGGGAGACGGGAATACGAAGTTCTTTCATATGACCACTTTGAAGCACAGAGCTTGTAATAGGATCTTAGAAGTTTCTAAAAACAACGGAAATATCATAAAATATCCCAATAGCATCAAGAAAGAAGCGCTTGATTTTTATAAAAAACTTCTTGAGGAGGGGAATATCAACAACTCTGAAGCTATTTCTTTTATGTTGGAGGCCATTCCCCAAAATAAAATTGAGAAACAGAAATTTAGAGATATCCACAAAGTGGTTACGCTTGAAGAGCTGCATAAAGCTATTTTTGCTTTAGAGGGTGACAAGGCTCCTGGGCCGGATGGATTTTCCATAAATTTTTTCCAGAAATTTTGGGAAATCTGTTCGATGGATCTTCTCAGAGCGGTGAATGAGTTCTATAGAACGGGAAATCTTTTAAAAGAACTTAATAACACTCACATTGTACTGGCCCCAAAAAAAATGGATGCTAAAGATTTCAAGGACTTCAGACCTATCAGCCTAGTGAATGCCATCTATAGAATTTTTACCAAAATTATTGCTACTAGGCTCCAGCTCATTTTAAATGAACTTATCTCAAGGTAGCAGAGTGGCTTCATCAAAGGCAGGATTATACAAGACAAAGTGATTATGGTTCATTAGACCATACATTCAATGGAAAATAATAAAAATGCGAGTATGGTCCTCAAGCTGGATATGAATAAAGCTTTTGACAAGGTCTCTTGGGTTTTCCTTGACAAAGTCTTAACAAAATTCAGGTTTCCGGAAAAATTTAGAAGAATTATTAAGGCTTGTATATCTACGGCCAGATTTTCTGTGGTTGTTAATGGTGAGCCAGTGGGTTTTTTCACTAGCAGCAGGGGACTGAGACAAGGAGACCCTATCTCCCCCTTACTATTCATTCTCTTGGCTGACAGCCTCAGTAGAACAATTGGTAAAGAGGTGAATGACGGGATTTTAATGGCTCCAAGCCCACCTCCATCAGTCAAGCTATCTCCCATCAGCAATTTGTGGATAACACTATCCTTCTTCTTATGGCATCTGTCATTGAAGCCAAGGCTACCAAGGCCTTGCTACAGATCTACGAATCTACATCTGGGCAGGAGATCAATTATGAAAAAAGCACCATCTTCTTCTTCAACACTCCTGAGGAAAGACAACTTAAAATAGCTAAAATTCTGGGCTGTAAAATAAGTGAGCTTCCAACCACTTACCTGGGGCTTCCTCTTGGCACTAGGAAAGTCTCTTGCAAGGTGTGGGATGATTTATTGGATATATTCCAAAAAAAATGGCTGGTTGGAAAGGAGCCATTTTATCTAGTGCTGGTAAGTGCTTGCTCATCAAAAGTACTCTCCAAAATCTGCCAATTTATATCATGTCGCTCTACAAGATCCCCTCCTCTTTCAGGGATAAGATTGAAAGGATCCAAAAAAAAATTTTATGGCAAGGCATGGAAGAGAAATTCAAATTTCACTTAGTGGCTTGGGATAAGGTTTGCACCCCGAAGTTTATGGGAGGTCTGGGTATAAAAGATATTGAGAAAATGAATGATGCCCTCATTGCTAAAATGGGATGGAGAATGCTGACTGAGAAACAACCCTGGATAGATTTAATTAAAGCAGAATACCTAAAACATCAATCTATGTACTCCTTTCTACATGATGAACAACTCCCATATGGTTCCATTTTTTGGAACAATTTGGTTAAAAGCAGAAATTTCATCAGGCAGGGCAGTAAATGGAAAGTGGGGGATGGTAGGGACATAAACCTCTAGGGGGATGATTGGTTTAATGGAAATATCATGGAGAGTTTTGGGATGGCCAAGGACAGTCTTATAAACAAGTATGGCATCAAAATCAAGGACTATATTGAGGAAAATGGTACCAGAAAGAAGTGGAAAAAACTTACTGTAAAGAGAAATGATCTAAAACAAATTACTTCCTCCCTTCAAGATCAATTAGATCTTATTCCATTAAGTCAGATGGATTCCAAGGATGATCTGGTATGGAATAACTCCAAAGATGGGAATTACTTTGTTAAAACTGGATACAATAACTTCTTTCATTGTAATCAAACAGAGTTCAATTGGAACAGGATTTAAATGTCTGATTTAACTCCCAAAATAATTTTTTTCCTTTGGCTGGCTATCAGAGGTAGGATTCTTACCAATGAAAATCTGATGAGAAGAGGATTAATAATCCCTAATAGGTGCCATCTTTGTAAGAAATATTCTGAGGATATCAGCCACCTGTTCATACATTGTGAGTATGCCACTAGAATATGGAGTTTTTCCCTTTCTAAATTTGAAGCTCTTTGGGTGATGCCGAAGGATCTCAATCAGCTATGGACTCAATGGAACCCACCCTTTAGGCATTGTGTTGTTAAAAGGATCTGGAAGCTAGTTATCCCTCATTTAATCTGGAGAATATAGAAGGACATAAATGATATTATCTTCATAAATAAAAAAGCAAAACTACAAACTTAGTATTGGTAAAATTTCTAATGGTATCAAAGAGAATATTGCTGGATTTAAACCCCCCAAGAACAAGAGATATCTAGAAAATGAAGAATACATTCTATCCAACTGGCAGATAGGATCAATTAATAGTTGGAACAATCCTGGGAATAACATTGATAGATCTTTGATTAAATGGCATCCTCCTAATCTAAATTGGTATAAGTTGAACTTTGATGGGGCTTCTAAGGGAAACCCTGGGATTGCAGCAGGGGGTGGAGTGATACGGGATCATAAAGGCAATCTGATTGCTGCATATGCTGGTAAAATGGGAATTCAAACTAATCATTTTGCTGAATCTTTATCTACTCTTTGGGGTCTGAGAATTGCCTAGGCACAAAATATTTAGAACCTCACTATTGAAGGAGACTCCTTAAATATCATTAATCTTCTTAAACAGTGCTCATCTCCAAGTTGGAGCATCAAGGATTTTATTGCAGAGTCCATAGGTATTAGTCATACTTTCAATAACATCATGATCATGCATACCTACAGGGAGGGTAATAAATTAGTGGATGTGCTGGAAAATTATGGAATTAATGTTAACCTTACAGTTTAGGACAATAATAGCATCCCTAAATAGCTTCAAAACAGCATTTAGGTGGAACTCCATACATAAGCAATATCTAGAAATGAGTTACGATTTTTGGGTGTGGATCAACTTCAAAAATAATCCCACATGTGTTGATTTAAAGTATTGGTTTATGCAAATCATGTCTAATAATCAAGATAGGGTGAATCATATGGGGAATTTCAAGTGGAGATACACGGTTTTGAAAATCGTGCATGCGGGCTGCATTGCGATTGTTAAAAGGCAGATTCAAACCTCCACGGAAACCGAAGGCAGCGATAAAGTGATTGATGATAGGGAGCGGGCTATTCTCACATGTGTTTTTCAGTAGGCTCAGATCAACAGACACGCAACCAATCGTGGGAAAAGTAACGGCTCTCATTTCCAATATTGTGTGGATTACTATAGCAAAAAGTGGACTGGCTTTAGTGATTAGTTAGGAATTAGTTGCAATCAGTTCAGAGCAGAGAAGATGGGGGGTCCTCGTCAAATTGAGCCTAGTGTGGACCCAGACTGGAAAGATAATATTGAGCTGTGGAGCATTCTTAGCAAGGGTGGCATAACAAACTTGATGGAAAAAGTTCAGGGGCATGGCCAGAGCATCTCTGTGTGTTTTGCAAAGGATTGGAAGGAGAGGAAAGTGGAATATGGGGGGCAGAAGGTCTTAATCAATGAAGAACTTATTGCTGAAGTGACCGGCCTTGGCTTGGAGGGCTTCAGATTCTTCAACAAAAGGGTCGATAGAGATGTTGAAGAAAGGAGATTTGTTAAGGGAGAGGAGAAACTAACCTACATAACAGCGGGCCTGCTTGTTAGCTCGATCCCTCCACCATATGATGAAGTAACCCACATGATGATACGGTTCATCTCCTTAGAATGAAGGTTTGTCACTGTTCCTACGAAACACCTTATTTTTCTTAACCACTTTCGTAGGGATGGTTTGGTTTGTTTCCCTCATTACTTGTTTAACTCTCTTGAACGCCCAATTCTTGAGTTTCAAAAGCATTCCCAGGTGGTTCCTTTACACCAAGGGCTTATTTTGTTATTACACAAATGTTATCTCCTCAGGTTACCTGGTCTCCCATCCTCCCCTAGCTCGATTCCCCCTATGCCGAGCTCTACTGCTACCAACCCTGTTTCTCCTTTCTCTACCCCCGCCATCGCTGCTGTCACCCCTTGCTAGCTATTCAGGCTTCTTCTCCCATTCCCCCTTCTGAGGCTCCCACCCCCCACTTAGCCTTTACCTCACAGAGACCGGTTACCAGGAATTCTAGGAAGCTTAACCTTGAGACCCTTGCTGTGGAGAAGGGTTCTCATGAATTTTAAATTGCTCATGACCTCCTACATATCAGCAGTGCCAGCCCCTGGGAAGTGTAATTGGAAAGCTCTACAAAAAGGTTGGAAGCCTTAGATGCTGATATGAAATTGTTGAAGGATGAAGTTAAAAACTTGACAAAACAAAAAGGAAAGAGGAAGAAGGAGGAGGAGGAGGATGTGGACGGCAGCCAAATTGATGATATCTACAAGAAATTGCATTCCTTGGACTCCCGCTTAGGGAAGGCCAAAACTAGACATGATTACAACATTGCCATCTTTAGGGCGATTGAGGAGTTCATTGAGCAACATGTCAGAAGTGTCTCCAACCTAAGCGGAGTTCCGGCAACACTTTGGGTTACTGATAAGGAAAGCAAGAAGACCTTGGAGCAGCTGGATTATAATGACGTTGCCCACATGACTACTTTGGGTATGTTTAAATCCTGGAAGAATATCAAAACCATCATAGACAAAGCTACTAAGAAGTAGTTGTAGATGTTTTTGCTATCCTTGTCTGTTTTTTTGCTATTTTTTTGCAGATCCTTTACTACTTTTTTGTAGTAATTTTGTTGTTTTGTCTCGTCTTGGTAGCTATTTTTTAGCTACTTTGAACATCATTGTCACATTTGGATGCTGATCCTTTTATCTTTGGTTCTCTTGCTTATTCTGGCTTCTAGGCATTCTTTTGTTAACAAGGGTATAGTCCCTTTCAAAAAACTATTTGCCAATAATAAAAAAACACCCTATTGAGATCTCTACAATCTACACAAAAGTAGATTTCACCATTTTTCTTCCTCACTGGCACAAGGTTAACTACCCAACTAGAGTGCTTTATAGGGAAAATTATTCTTGACTCAATCATCTTAGACAATCCATTTCTCATCAGAGGCTCTATTTTAGGATTAATGGGCCTTTGTTTCTTCCTTACAAGATTTGAATTAGGTTATAATTAAATTGTATGTTGAGCCAAATTGGGTTCAAACCCTCTAAGGTCTTAGTATTTCCAACCAAACACGTCTATGAATTCTTTACATAAACTGACAAATGTTTGATTTTCAAAAATAGACATAAATTTCCAATCTGTAGTGTTATACCATTTTCAACTAATATTTCTTCATAGTTATTATCATGAGTATACATGTTTCATTTTTCCTTTCTCAATTGATCATCAATATTGAAGATGTTATTCAATGTTACAATTCCCTGGGGTACCTTTTTAGTCTTCAACTACATAATTTGATCACCATGTTGTTGCTACAAATTTTCTTGATTAGATGATGAAAAATCAACTTCTTCTTATATAAATCTATAAAAAAAATTATCGTGTTTGAAAACTTGACCATTCTCCTCATTATCAGGTATTCAAGATATGAAAATTAGCTTTATATTTGGCTGAAATTTATCATTTTGAACTCTCTCAAGGACATAAAAACTAGCTTAAATTGTTACAATCCTATCTTCTTGTTTATTCATTACCATGTGGATTGATTGAATGTTAAAATCATGAAAATCTTCTACCAAATCCCAAACTCTGTGCTTATAGTATTTCAATAATGGATTCTCGGATACATTCAAATCTCTTATTTGGTTAATAACTAGTTCTGAATCTCCAAAAACTTGCAATGAACTGATTCCTTTTGTTCTATCCCATTGAAGGCGATGAACTAATGTTTCATATTTAGAAACATTATAAGTACAACCAGACTGAAATATTAGATACGAAGATTACCTATTTATGGATAAAAGAGCACTGAACCAACACCTTCTCCCCTTTCTTCTTTGCTCCATCAAAATAGAGCTTCGACATCCCTTCTTCAAAAATTTCTGTTTTGGATAGTAAAGGTATTGGAGTGTTTTCTTCTTGAAGACAATATGATCCAAGTAGTTTCTCCTTTATTTCTCTGTAAGGATCATGACCATACTTTTTTACATTATTTCATCCATGAAAAATTTGGAAACACCATCTAAAGAGGAAACTTCAACATTTCTATCAAAATCCACTTGAACAATTACAACATAGTTAGCAACATAATTAGAGATATAAGTCTCAATATGAAATCTTGTCAATGGTTCTGAATTGATAGTAACCTTTGTACCATACTTTGAAATGAAGAAAAGTTAAGACCAATCTAAAGAGAGGTACCCTCTAATAATTTTTGTGAAGTCCCTTGATAAACAAAGTGAAAATTAGAGAGGTAAATCTACAATTGTTACATCTTTTTGAATTGTTACATTAGGAAAATCATGCAATGTTACCTCTAAATTTCTGATTAAAACAACAATGTTTGTTTTTTTCCCATCAAGATGAAGTATTATTTTTGTAGTTGGCTCATAAATTAATCCCAACCTATTTGTTAAGGCCTTTGACATGACACAACAACTTGTTCCATTGTCTACCATGTAGTTTTTGACTAAGTGATCTCTAATGATGAATTATATGTAAAAAGGAGGTGGATTTTTTACATCTATAGCATTCAATTAATTTTTCACCATCCATCTTACTTCATTAATTATTTATTTCTCTATAGTTTTGAGAACCATATCATCTTTACTTAATTCATTTTCAGCTAATTTAGAAGACAACTACAAATTTGCAAGTTATGTGGCTAGAATATCCTTTTATCCTAGAATATTTCAAGAATCCCATAAAGAAATATTAACATTGTTATTTTTCATACATTAAACAATATTTAAAGAAGCTGTAATATTCTTTGAATGAGATTTGGAGAGGGAAGATTTATTTTTTGTAATTTTATAAATATGAGGTACAAAAACACTCTTGAGACTGATGGCAATTTTATCTGATATGGAAGGAATATTTTCACCCCTCTCATTACCTTGTTCTTCCTTAATATCCCTCTTTTTATATTTGGTCAAAACTACACAATGCTTACCCTCCTCATAATTTATCATTGTTTGCTCTTGTTTTCTTTGACCTGATATTCTTGTTGTCCATCATCCATTTGATTCATATGAGGTGTTTCAAACTGGGGTTGGGAAAAAAGAATTAAGTTTAAGTTATTATTTTGGAAATAAACTTGAGGATGGGGGTGATTACAAGGAAAACACCATTCTAATTCTTGGGCTTGACTGTTAAAAGGGCATTAGAAGAAGGAGCCTTATGATCACCTAATTTTGGTTGATAAGGAAATCTGTAATTTTGATTTTGTTGATAATTAGGTCTAGAATATTGATAAGGTGCTTGATAAGGTCTATTAGGCTGAGTTATTTTCCTTTTCATTGTTGTTACCTAATTTCCCAATGATTGCAAGGTTCATTTAATTTCAATTAAATAATTAGGATAAACAAAAGTAGTAGGTTCTATGTTTTGTAGAGGTGGTGGAATAGGAGTTAAATCTATAGTAATGGGCATTGAGGGTCTTGGAGTTAATTTACCAACCTAAATGAGATTATTTTCAGCCCATATGACTATGTCATAAGCTACAAGGAGTTTATAACCTCTCATGGACTACATTAGGACAAAAATGTCACTTTCTAAAGATCTCACATAATATAAGAATGCATGATCTAATGTAGGATTGATGGAAGGGAATTTTTTCCCAAGTTATTTTAAATCTCAAATTAAAGTCAGCCATGAACTCTTGAGTGTCTCTTTTGATTGTGCTCAATTGCTCAATTAGGGAAAGGTGGCCTAATTTGTCCTCAAAATGGCTACAAAGGGCCTTTCCTAAATCATCCCAAGTAACGATAGAATTAATAGTCAAATTTTAGTACCATTACAAGGATTTATATTTAAAGGAAGCTACAAGGAGTCTCATGGCTACATTATTCTAAGTGATATTATAAACAAAGTAAATATTTTCGATATATCTAATGTGCTCTACAGGAGTGATTTGAGTTAAACCGGTATAAAATGGTAAACTCATTAATGAAGAGGCATGGATATTGTTGTATAATATGAGATTCAAGGGGTTGTCATTACTAAAGGTCACAAAAGCTTCATTTCTAGGAACAACCATTATAGATATAGGATTTTGATTTACAAAACTTTGAGTATAAATAGGGGAAATAGGCCTATTATAAGGATAAGTATTCTTAAATCTTTCTCTTCTAGATGAATTAAGAGGAAATTATAAGAATTAAAATGGAATACCTCTAGTTTAAGACTTTGTTGTCACCTTAGGCATGGAACATGTAATATTGATCTAAAATTAGCTTTATGGAATCACGAAACATGATTTTCTTTAAATATTCAATTTATGATTGCAGTTAATTCCTCCTAGCAGTAGCTAGTCTTCATTGTAACAATGTTAATCTGTCAAAATCCTCGTCAAGAACGGTCAAGGAAGCAAGTAGAAATTATTGATTGAATGGTTCTTAACTGATTGCTACCCATAGATATTTTTTATATCTTCTTGAGTATTGACCACTCCTATAAAAAATAGTTCATACTGTTGATCTGGAGGAGATAAAATTTTAGGTATAACCATGAAAAGAAACCATATTTGTCTTCATGTTATAAATAATTAATTGATCTGATCTATGATCCCACAAGACATGCCAAAAATTGCTATCTAAAAGAAGTGCACCCTTGTGAGGATTGGTAGATATTTCCCTTCTCTCCTCACTTATGTGGATAGACAATGGAAACACCTTGTGGGCTATGGATATCCCAAATGTGAGGTTAATCTCCAAATTTGAAGGGTTAGTTCCCTTTCAGTTAATCACTATCTAAAATTGATGGGGATAAGGGTTAAAAGGAAAGATTGAATAAAAAGGGAGTGATACACCATGAATTTTTGGAGACTGCTGATATAGATATGTGCACAAATTGATAATGAAAGAACAACTTACACGAACAGATGGATCTTAGGTGAAATTTCAAGGAAAATAATGGAAATATGCTAAGGGATGAATCATAATATAAATATTTCAATAGGCATGCACACTAAAATAAAACAAAATAACTAATTTCTTGCAACAAGGGAAAATTTAATAAGTAATTAAATTAAAATAATAAGGGAAAACACAAAAATCAACTATCTTAATGAAAAAAATTACTAAGAATATCTGGAAAGGGAAAACACTTTATTGACAATAGGCACTTGCTAGCAAAACTATGCAGCAATTAATTACATCAACCAAACATCCTTAATACTTCAAAAGAATTAGTATATATAATAAAACGAAGTGGATTTGAATTTCTCATCAAATTCAATTACAAAATTAGTCAAGACCCACTTTGAGACAATTCCAATGCAAGGTGACATGAAAAAAATAAAGATAACTTTGCTCAACATTCTAAGTTGATTATCCTTGAACAAAATGATTAAAAATAATCAGTCTTTAAACTTAGCCTTACAAGAGATTTAAACAAATATATTTTCCCATGCAATATTTATTTTTCCATGCAATTTTTTTTATTTTTTGCTTTCTTAGTTGGATTTGGCATGACTATGAGTTAGCTGAGCTTAAAAATGGGGGTAAATCTTATTTTCTCCCTTTTCTCCTATAAAACACCATAAATTTTTGATTTTATTGGTGCCAACATGAAGAGGGGGATGATATATTTCCAACAAGACCAAATTTGTCAAATTTTAATCCATAGATAGAAAGATATGGCCATTTAAAAAAATTGTCTACTGGGATTAACAAGAAAGTGACACATGGTGGCCTTTAATTGGATTGAAGATTAAGTTTTCCCATGTGTCATCTTCCCTGACCTTTTTCCATGTGTCCACCTCTTGTTGTCTCATGGGATTGGGATTTTATTCCTTTATTTTATTTTTCTTTTTATCCTTTATGAGTGGGTCTTTCGTATTAATAAATATAATCCATTATAAAATTACCACGTTCCCTTGCAATTTTTAGACTATCCTTTTCTTTAACTAGCCACTGTGAAGAACAAGCCAATGAAATCAATCCATGCTTCTTCACAATTTAATTTTTACTAGCCCCTGACTTACCATTGTGAAGTGTGAGCCAATAAGAAAGCTTCATACCCCTTTGATAATTCACTGTGTCAAAATTTTCTTTTCCATCCGATTTTTTAGATTGCAAAAATTGAGCCAATGAGAAAGCTCCATTCTCCTCACAAATTTCATTCTATGTCAAACTTATTGGTAACCTTTAATGACCATGTTGAAGCACAAGCCAATCGAAAATATTCACCTATCCACACGTTCACCTTTCATTAGTTGTGCCTTCACGTCACAATTTATATCTGCGGTCGACTTAAAATTGTTAGCTCCATAGAATGTTGCCATGTGTCCACCTTGACCACTAATCTTTTGTCATATTTCATTGAATTAACCCACCATGTGTTTCTTGACCTTTCATCCATGCTTCCACGGACCTGAAATGTTATTCAACATAGTTAATTCTGTGGGCTTCATGTCCACCAGGAGCATCTAATTGAGGATTTCATGAAATTCATCCACGTATGATTTTATTCTTTTTTATTTGTGCTATGTGGGGAGTTATATTTTTTCCATATGTCCTTGTTAACCTACCTTGTCCCAAGCCCATACCCAAAAGTTTTTAAAATAAGTCTCATTCTGGGTTTTTTACATCTATCAGGGTCCATCATTATAAAAATAGTCATAATCCTACCACACATCCCTTCCTAAATCATTGATATGCTACCACATGGCCTTTGTCTTTCAAATGTTGAAATTTGATATCCAAATGAGTATCACATAGGATTTTATAGAACCCTCTAATGAATTGGCTAAGTCTCCCGTGGGTTTTTGAATTCCAATGGACAGTGCTTTTATCAGGGGGAAATTAACAGTCGTTTAACCATCCCAGACTATTTTTAGATGGATGAGTCTAAGATATTCAGAATAGAACTCATGTGATCTTCTCTATCAAGAGATGATTTGAGTGAAGATGTTTTTCAATAGGACCTCCACAATTATAGTCCTCAACTATTGCAACCAATCCATATAAGTCATTCCCAAGAACTCATTCTTGCCAAAAATACTCCTTTTGACCTTGAAATTTTTATAAATGACCTATGTAGAGCTAAATCTAGAAAATATTTCTTTTTGGATGGGCTCATGATTTATAGTGAATAGAATTTATTTTCAAGATCATAGAAGCTTTGAATCTTTGTATTCTTACATCCACATCCTACATGTCTTTCCCAAATCTCTCCAAATTGAGAAACAAAAGTTTCGAGTTGGATTTCTTACACATGTGCAAAAAATGTCAATACTTACATTATTAGGAATAATAGAAGTATAAGCATGAAATTATTTGACATGGGGATAAGAAAGAGACTTACCAGAGGAAGGAGATTTGACCTTCACTAAGGTGCTCTTGTGCATATTTTTTCATAAATCCATGGTAGTGGGAAAAAGTGATCCTCTCTTTGATAGTTTTTTTTAGATTCAGTATAGTAATAAGAATCCTTTGGTTCTTGTGAGTGAGTGAACACTACACAAGAATAACTAGTCATATCATACATATAATCCTCAAAATATTCATCAGATGAGTATTTAAATACCCAATGTTTGCATATCTAACTTATCCTCCTTCAGGTTCTTATTGAATGAATTCATCTTCTTCATCTTCTTGGGTTTCTCATGTTGTATTAACAAATGGATCCTCTTAGTAAATCCTTTGGGGTACTCTAATAATATAGTTTTGGTTATTTTATTAGGGACATGAAAATAATTTTCTTCTTCAATATAGTTATATCATTAACCAAATTATGTAGTAACAAATCATTGCCTACATCATTGGAACTTTAGAATTAATTTTTCACTGAATGGTTCTTGTTCTTTCCTGACATAATCAAATCATCTTCAAATTCTATTGCAATAACTTGAGCATCCTCCAAAGTGTTTGGTTGAGATCATCTCAAAATGAAACCCACTTTTAGTAGTTGAACATTTGTGAAGAATATTAGTTTATTTTCTTTAGTAGGCTTGATATCTTATTGGATATTATTGATCAATCTATTGAATTTATCTACAAACACTTGCATAGCCTCATGAGGTTCCTTACTCAATTATAACCACTGTGCATGTAATGCATGAACATATTAATCTTGTTTTAATATGGCTTCAAATTTTGATTTCCTCTAATCCCAATTGGTGATTGATTTTATTATTAGATGATAAAACCAATCGGTAGCAACATCTTGTAATGATTAAATGAATAATCATATAGACATGTATTTTTTCACAAATCCCAATACACTGCACACTGTAATAAAAGAAACAATGTGCTCAACTAGGTTCTAATTTCTATCTCCTCTGAACTTCGAAAAGTTATTCCTTGACCCTTTAGGAAACTCATGAAGTGGAGGGGTCAAAGCCAATGGAATAGTATTTTTTCTCAATGGCATAAGTGAATCCATCTCTAGAGGAAGATTTTTCAATGGTTGTGGAGAGAAGGGAGATATAACAAGGATATGAGGAGGATTTTCAAGTGGACTTTCAGGAGGGATTTCAGTAATTTATCTTAGAATTTTTATGAGAGAAAGTATGAAATAACAATATTCATACAACTAAAATGCAATATATAAAACACCACTTTCTTGGTGAATTCTTGCATACCTTCTATCCTCCAATTATCAGAATGGGTGACTATCTCAAAATAGGAAAGTAAATTTTTATATTACAAGGAGATTAATTTCATATTATAAGTTTTCTATTTTTTGAATATATATATATATATATATACAAGGAATTTTTGAAACCATAGGGTGTAGGACAATGTAGTCATTTATTTTACCCTTAATACTTCTTTCTAACCCCAAGCGCACCAACCTATCACCCATACGGTGCTAGTTGCTCACCCAAGGCACATGCAGGTGCCAAGCCCCTCTTTTATGTGATCTTTTTGAGAATGTTCCACCATTAATGGGGATTTATTTACAGAGATAGAAATACATGAATCCTAAAAGAAGAACATAAAACTAACAGATTCACACACACACCCATGCATCATAGAAGGTAGATATACACCAAATGAACCATAGGAAATCGGATATGAGATATAACATGCTAAATATTATATTCATTTGCACCCATAAACAAGATATATAGAACAAGCCCATATATATATTGATTTAAAAGAGTTTTGGTAGCCACATTATAGTCAAAAGGGTCATCTCAGACCATATATTAAATGACAGAGACTTAACTCTTGTAAGCTTCTCTAATATGGGATCCTAACTATAATTTTTCCCATTCTATCCCTTTTTATAGATCTCAGTACCCATGCATATGCTTATGACATCCCTTACAACCCTCTAGCACTAAGTACTCTAAACCCTAGAATTATCATAGTACTTCATTACTCTCCTTCTCTTTCTATGCATTCTCTATACATTCTCTCTACATTCTCTCTACATTCCCTTCGTACCCCATGTACTTCTATATGCCTTACTGTGTCTGTGTATCTTCTTCTAACCAAGAATCTCTTTTTATAGGATAATCGACCACTACCATGACTTCTCTCCACAGTAGATCGTGTGCCAAGTGTCAATATGGTCCTCCATAGGTGAATGCTTATCCCTTTTCAAACCTTCCATTCTCTATAATGATGTCTCTAGGAATATTCCCTGCATGGAATATCCTTTTCTTGGCCTCCAAGGCTCCAGGCTGGAACCTTATCCAATCATCATGCCTAGTCATGCCATCACACTTTTCCTCAAGTGTCTCTAGAATTCCAAATATGGTTAAGTACTTTAAACCCATGTTCTACCTCCCACGCATTCCTTGGTTTCACTAAAACCCTTCTTAAACCCATTTTTCATGCGCACTTTCCCCTGAGCATATTTCTTCTCATTGGTCTTGTATGCACATGCTTCTTGGTATTTAGCCAATATTTTAGTGTCCAACATCACCTCGCACTAGACATGTTCTCTATCCTCGGAAACAAATTTCCTCTTCAAAGAATAAATAATAGTGGAACTGGGACAATCTAAATAAATTAAAAAAAAAATAGAATAATATGTTACTATTGTAAGAGGAGTGGGAAATACCTATTCATGTTTTCCTCAATATTCTCCTAGGCATCTACCTCCCTCTGCAGCTGTTGAAGAAGGTCACCTACTAGAGCACTTACTTCATCAAAACTCAATTTATTTCTCTTTGGAATTAGTGTATCTAAAATTCCTTATAGTTTCTTTCTAAGATCACCTAGTGTGTCCATTATACGAGTGACCTAGGGATATAGCTCCTTAAGATGATTCTTAACTAAACCCCGGAAGGTTTTGATTACTTCTAATTTTTTCTCAACCTTTTCTAGTATCTTATCATGCTCTGTCTTGTTGCCTTTATTCTCTGTCTTGAAATTCCATTAGATCCACCTCATGTGTAACAACCAATATGATTACTCCCATGTCTGTGTTAGCATAATTGTCATATATAGCCTCAGCCATTTATGTGGCAGTCTTTACAATAGAAAGGATCTTGAAACACCGAGCACTTGTCTCCCCAATATTCAGCTTTTCCTCCTCCTTCTGGCACACCATCACCTCTTCTTCCAACTCCAATGTGAGTGGTCCTCTTTCCATGGTGAGGATGCAGGTTAAGTCTTCCAAGAAGTGATTGGTTGACTCATATTTCTGCTCAAGAGGGGCCAGGTTCAGGTGCTTCAAGATTAGGGCATCTGAAATGACCTTTATCTTCTTATACATTTCACACACCTTTTCCTTTTCATCCCTCAGTTCATGTCTTAATTATGCACTGGTCAAATCCTTCTATTTTATCTCCTTGTCCCACTCAATGATCTCCTTATTATTTTTCTCAAGTTCTTCCTCCAAGACCCTTATTCTGTCATTTTTACCAAAGTGTATTGCTTCTACCACCACCGATACTTTGTTGAGTCCACGGTAAACTTGTTCATCAGATTGTTTTTGGGAATTAAACAAAGGTTTTACTCCCTTGGCATTTGGTATCTTCATCAATGCATCTCAGTTGACCTCAAATCTGGGTTCATTAACATGGGACTCAAAATCAAAAGATAGAATTTTCCTCGTATGCGGGTATGCACCCTCTTCATCAAAAGAAGACCATGCAAGGATTTGGTTTGTAGGCACGATACTATAGAAATATGTACACAGTACCTTATTTAGATCATTAATGTAAGTCATTTTTTGTTCCTGCGCCACTACTATGACCTTTCCACATGTGTGCACTGCCTTTGGGAAGCCTACTACTAAGTTGGGGTCTCTGCCCATGCTTCCATACTCCTTCCTAATGCTTTCACTTTCCTCTATCTCCTTTAATAATTCCTTGGCTCTGTGATCCATCTCTTGATCCATTAACTCCTTTATAATTCCTGCTACCTCCCTCTCCACGGAATCCTCTATCTTCTTCTTAGTCAAGCTTGGGGTATTCTGATCCATCATGTTTACTTCCTCCCTCCCCCCTTTGTCATGAGTACCTCCTTCGTCCTCACCCTTCTCTTCATTTCCCTCTTCCTCTGACTTGTGTACATTATACATAGGATGGTTCTGAGCCTCATCGCACTCTTCATCAACTTCATTGCCCTTTTCGGCCTCCATGTTCTTTTTTTTCTAAGTCCACCTTTTATGTTACTCTTTTCTTCTTCCTAATTGGTGATTCTAATATAGGAGAATTTTCTTTTTCTTCTTCCCTAGGTTATTTGTTTCTCGTCAGAAATTATTATTTTGCAGGGGAATTCTCTTGCTTTGGTGCCTCTTCCTCAAGAGTGTTCTCTTTTTCTTCTGCAGGGGACTTCTTCCTTTGTGCATAGGTTTTTGGTATTGCACCCAACTCTTGCATGCCTACAGACTGCATTGTATGTTTGTTTGGTGCCTTTTTCTTAATATCCTCTTCTCTCTCCCTTTTCCTTGGTGTGGCCTTCTTCCTTATGGTGGGGTCTTCCAAGATAGAGAAATAATTTCCAATATAAGCAAATTTCTGATACTTAGGCCTTATACACAAGTATACCCTTGCCACACTCCTCTCAGCAATAGGAAATGTCAGTGGTTTCAACATATGTATGTCATCGGATACATACTTCTCCACATAGGCACACTTCTTAGGATATATCAATTTTATGCACAACTCGCGGTAATCTTGGTCTACTTTACTAAGGTCAAACCTTAGCTTCTTTGCCTCTTCAAATCGATTGAATCTGACCTAGAAGTATTGTGTTGTGAAGGAGAACCAAAATTTGCACCAAGGACCCTTATCACCATATTTTAGAGTAAACCTGCAAATACAAAAATGTTAGTATACAACAAATTTATCTTCACCTTGCAATAAATTAGGTAACTATTCAGGTATTCTCCATTCAACGTAGAGTGTGTCACACATCTACTTATACCATTTTTCTAGGTGCGCCTTGCGGGAAGCCATCATGGTTTCACAAGTGTATTGCTCAAATTTTTTTGTAGCGGAAGGGTTCTCATCTAGGTGCTCCCAAAAAAATTTATCTGGTCAATCGAGCACTCCAATCTTTGAAAGGACAATGGTAAGTAGGACATTACCAAACATGATCTTCTCTACATCACGCACAGTGTTGATGATTTCTTCTGCTATGAAATTTGATAGGTTATTGATGGTCCCCTATGATATCTTACAGAAAATGATTAACCAAGCCTTTTTATCTATTTCCATCTCTTCTACCCATTCAAGTTTGTGACCAAGCACGTGAATATCCTCATTATAGGGTCAGAAATTACGAAAATGTCAAAGTAGTGTGAACTCTTCTTGTATTCTCAAGCTTTAATAGTCTTCTTAATGGCATATTTATTGTCCAAGTCATCATCTAATGATTCTCCTTCATAGATAAGACCGGTAAACTTAGAAATCAGCAGTGTATTTATTCGTATCCTTTGTCCTATGAAGTATAATTATTCTTCATGCATGGACAACATAAACCATTGGTATAGTCACTTAGGTTTGCTGAAATCAAGCAACTCATAGAGTTGTAATAACTTGGGCTTCACCATTTTCACTTTTACATCATCATTGTAGATAGGAATTCCATCTGGTTTCCTCTTGTCTATAGCGAGAACTAGATCTAATTCCATCTCATTCTATATGGTGCTATTTCGATGGTTTTAGTAACTCATAGACATCTTTCTAACATGTGATACCCATTCCTTACCAAGTAATACACCATCTGGGTATTGCATCTCCATGTAACATTCTTCATTGAAACTGGTAGAGAAAACTTGTTCCCCTTTCCCTTTCCCTTCTTCGATGAAACATTTTCTACTTTCCTTGGTGTCATTTCTTCATTTGGTCCTTAAAATTTCTTCCTTTCTCCTGATCCTGGATCTACTCAACTTTGCAACTCCACTACTTTCAAAAAATTCCTTCAAACCTCGTACCCTAGCTATGCAACCTTAACATGGAAATCCCTTTTTCCACAAGATGGCATAACACCCATGAGATCCTCTCACACAACCTTCTCCAATCACGCTCGTGTACTATTTTTCCACTCTAGTTCACTGATCAAACTAGTTATGCATGCAAATCTTCACAACCCTTTTTCACACAACTTTTCTTCGAGGATGCCTTAGTTTGTGAGATCTCTTTAATAACACAAATACAAGGTAAATAATAATGCACCCGACCTTCTACTTATAGTTTTTTATTTGTTTTCCATGATAAATTTCATGCCACCTACTAACATACTTTTGCATTAAAGGCGTATTTTCCAAATGCCAACCTTCAACACTTTTACCCCTGTGCACAATCTTGCACAAAGAATTATACAACCTTCTGGCACACAAAAAACCTTACTAACAAGAGATCCTTACACATGCACTTTCATCATAGAAGGAATTTCTTATTTCCTTATCCTGATTTTTGACATCACCTAACTCATGTTGTTCTTGTACTTCTCTCCCTTGTACATGGTTTTTATAAAGCGTTTCCAACACAAAACTCCTCTTGTTCACCTTTCCTATACACGATCTTCCAAGCTACACACTTTTGATCCTTCAACCAAAGTGATTAAAACATAACTTCTAATACCAACTTCAAGTACTTTTCATATCACTTCACCCCACCAAAAAAATATATGTGTGGTCCTCTGCGCAAAGAAAACTTTTGAAATAGTAAGTGGCTACCGGTGCCTAACATGCACAAAAAAACAAAAATAAAGGGAACAAGAAATGAGAAAGGGAAACATAGAGAAGGGAAATGCATTAAGGGAAATCCTAGGTTAACTGAAAATATTTCCTTATTTACAAACATAAAGAAGACTTATTTATAGTAGGGCTTCAGCCTACTCCCATTGAAATGGCCCGGTAACCATGTTCCATTCAACGTTTGTAGCTAATAAGTGTCTGAATCACTTATATAGGATATAATGTATGGGCCCATCCAATGGAATTTGAATCTCCCAGGATGGCACAAAAACTTGGAATCATATAATAGAACCATCTGCCTAACCTCAAATTGTTTGTTCCTTATGTGTCTATCATGCCATAACTTCTGCCTATATTTTTTTTTTTTCTATCTCCAGCAAGCAATAACCCGCCTCTCATCTAACTAGATTAACTTATCAATCATTTCCTCAATCAATTATGCATCATCTAATCCTCTTACGTGTGCTATATGCAACAATGGCAACATGAATTCAATAGGTAACACTACTTTTATGGAAAACACCAATTTAAAATATGTGGCCTTGTTCAGTCCTTTATAAGTAGTCGGGTATGACCATAACACAACAAAAACTTTATCATCCCAATACTTTCTTCCCACATCACAAATGTTGGTTAATCTGTGTTCAAAATTTTGTTAAATGCCTCAACTGTCCCATTAGGTTATGGGTGATAAGGGGTAGTCTTATGGTGGGCTACCATGAATTCTGCCAACAAGATCTTAACTGTATCATTTAATAAATAAGTACCCCTATCACTTGTTAAACTCAGCGGGCATCCATATCTGTTGATTATGTTCTCCCACAAGAACCTAGATACTCTTACCAATGTGTAATCCCCTATAGGCACCACTTCTTCCCACCTTGTAAGATAATATGTGCATGTAATGATATAGTGCAAAATTTTCCTTCACACGGTTGGGGAATAGGGCCTACAAAATCAATTTCCCACTTTTTGAAAGGTTTTGTGTTGGAAATCAGTCTTAATGGCATTCCATCTCTTTTCCTTGGTTTACCAAGGCACTAGAATTGGTCATAGTCCTTGCAATACTCGATACAGTCCTTGTAAACCATTTCCGACCAAAAAATTACGTGTAATTACATTCCCTGCAAAGTGTGCTCCTTTAATTCAACCATGTTCTTTTTCTATGATTCTAACTCGTTTATGTTCTAACATGCACCGGTGTAAAACCTCATCGCAACCTAGCTTGTATAAGTCTCCAATAATTAACATGTAGGGTGTGGCATTTATGGATAACTGCTTCCTTTCCAAAGTATTCATTCCCTCTAGTGCCAAACCCATCTTGAAAAACACAACAATATCTTCAAAGTTAGAGGGTGTGCACCATAATATAAATAGTTGTGCATCTAAAATTATATCCTTAATGCTCTGCATGTCCTCTAATTCAATCCTTGATAAATGGTCAGGTCCCAAATTACTCTTACCCAATTTCACAATTGTAAACTCAAACTCTTGAAATAATAGGACCCACCAGTATATGCACCCTTATAAAATGGGCTTGTTTACCAAGTTATTCAATGCTGTGTGGTCCATGTAGAATATAAAGGGTGTTTCCAATAGACACTTCATGAATTTGTACAACACGTAGATCATTGAAAATGGTTTGCACTCAATAGTAGTATATATTTTTTATGCTAGGGTCAGCTTCCTACTAGCTAACCATAAGGGGTGGTCAAAAATTTCCTCTCCAAGTTGTACTAAGATTTTCCCAATTGCCACTCTTGAAGCATCAACATGTACATGGAATGTCTTATCCTAAGAAGGAAATCGTAATATGGGTGCAGTGATAAGCTTATTCTTCAATGTATCAAATGCCATCTACTGCGCCTCTCCCTAGTGGAATGTAATTTTATGTTTTAGTAACTTTTCAAATGGTGTAGTGATCTTTGCATACCCCCTAATAAATTTATGGTAATACCCTGTATACCTAAGGAATCTTCACAATGCACTCTGGCTAGTAGGCTCTGCCAATCCCAAAATAATGGTAACTTCGGTAGGATCCCCTAGCAAGCCTTCCTTACATATGATATGCCCCAAAAGGGTTCCAAATGGAGTACCGAAAACACATTTCTTAATGTTGAGGGATATCTTCAATTGCTGACATCTTTCAAACATCAGCCTCACATTGTCATAATGGTCCTTTACTAATCCATAGACCATCCAATCATCATGGTAGACTTGAAGAAACTTATGGATGAAGTCTTGAAATGCCTACATCACAATGCACGAAAACATAGTAGGCACATTCTTCAGTCTAAAAGGCATGAATTTGTAGGAAAAGCTTCCCCATTCAGTGGTGAAAGTTTTCTTTTCTTGGTCCTCCTTTGCAATTCTAACCTAATGATATCCTAAGAATCCATCTATGATAGAATAGATCTCACACCCAGCTATGCCTTCTAGGATCTCCTCAGTGAGGGGGGTTAGAATAGGGTCAATAACACATACTACATTCATATCCCTATAATCAACAAAAATCGGTATCCTCTCATCCTTATTAATGATGATGACCATTAGACTTATCCATTATGATCCTTCAACAACCTTAATGATGCCTGATGCAATCATCTTATCAATCTTCGTGACTTTGATGCATAGATTCAGATTCATTCGATAAGGTCTCTTCTGAACTGGGCAAACTTCCTCTTTTAACTTGATCTTCATTTCTCCTAAGGAGTGGTGAACTCCTTTAATCTTGTGGTACTCACACAAGAATAAGTCCTGGAAATCATGCAATAGATCGATGATCTTTGACACCTCTTTTTTTGTCCAGTAATCTCCAATAGTAGCCTCCGTATGTTCTGCTTCCAAACTAATGTAAACCTTCTTAGTTTTCAGGGGTTCATAGTAGGCACGTGCTTGCTCATTGGCACTATCCATAACTTCGTGCGTACCCGTAGTATGGTTAACATCCAAATTTTCAACCTCTTCACCATCAATCACATATACCAAGTTTCCTTTCTCTTTCTCAATGAATTCGTGCTCAAGTTATATATCCTTTGATTCTTCCTCATCAAAGCATGCTTCTAAGCCAGGTTCACCCAATAATTATATTATTCTATCCTCCGCTATGTCATTATCTCTAATAATTAGGCTCTTAATAACTTGTAACACCTCATCCACCAATGGTTTAGTACTTTGATATTCGAAATCTTGAAGGAGGTTAGTCGTCAACTCCTACCAGATTCTTATCTAGAGACACATATCTGAGTGAATGTACCTAGTATCCAAATAATTGTCCTATTTATCTCAATAACTTATATTATCATTCTGACTCTGATGATTTCACATATCAGGTTGTGTGAACTCAATATTGCTCCCGTAGCACAATTTACTTGGCTGAAAGTCTTCCGTGCACCCCACACACCTTGATTCCTTATTTCTTCTATTCCCCTTGTCTATGCATTCTATTATCTCCTTTTCCATTTTCCTTTGCACCCTTCTCTTACACTCCCCCTTTCTTTCCTTACCTATCACGCACTCCTTACATGTACCTCTATAGAATTACCTTCCAAATTGGCTAAAGTCCCTTGCATGCCTTCACGCTTGAAAACCTTACACTTCATATTTTCCTTGCACACCTTCTCATGCCCCCTTCTCTTTCTATTGTCACACTCCCTTCTTTAGTTGAATTCTCATGCCCCTTCTCCATACTTGTGCCCTACAAGTATTCTCCTATTCTTCCTGAGCATGGACCTCCACACGTACCTCCCTTATGTTTCCCTTTTACATGCCTACCTAATGCTTTTGTGCCTTGTGCCTTCTTATTTTCTAGTCATTGTGCCACATCATCTTCTATCAGACTTAAGTGTGCTACATGTAACCTATAAAAGTGCACTAGCATGGCACTGAATCTAGACAACTAACTGGTGCATGACACATGGCTAGAAGGACAAAACAAATGAAAACTTGGCTGATTTTTTAATTCATTCCAGGTGTGCCATGTGTATTGTGTTCCTAGATGAATCTGACATATTCTGACAACCGTATATTCTGCTGCAGAGCTCCAATCAATGCACACTTGGGCTTGTCAGATATATACTAACCCAAGCTACATGTTGGACTATTCAAATTCAAATCTGGGTGGGATTTGGTGGGTGGAAAACATGGAAACGTCTTTGTGATCATCAATGCACACATCTAATCGACCTCAACCACCATATTTCAATCAGATCTTCCCTTTTTCCTTCTCTAACATGCCAAATAGACTTGAGAAAGCACATTTGATAGCCTTGCATGCAAATTTTTAGGTATTTATGACTTGTTATTGGTGGTTATAGATTTGAATTCAAGTTTCCCTCCTTTTCTCCTTCTTTTCTCTCCTTCTATAAATAGAAGAGTTCTACTTTGTAAAAAGGATTCCTCCTTGTTATAACGACACCATGAAAAAATGGTGGCTGACTTCCCATGGGTCTCAGACCTTGGCATGGTCTCTGTAATGTTTTCTAGCCTCATTCCATGAATGTAAATGATTATGTGTCCCTTGAGCAATAAAATCATGTTATGTGGAACTATTTTCTTCCCTCTCTCATTTTCATTGCATCTCACCTATCTGTTTGCATTTTATGTCATATTTTTCCTACTCTTGTTCTTTTGGTCCACGTGTTCATGTGTTGTACGTGCTAGAAGGCTGAGCCCGCATGTTGATATATGGTGCACGTCATCTGCCTTCTTCTACTATACCCTCTTTATTCCCTTTGCTACTCATGGAGAAAGATCGAACCTTTCCTTCTGGCATTATCATCTTCCTTAGCTTAGGATTTCCCTTTCCTACACATCCTTGTATTCCTGGTCCCTTGGCATGTTTAGTCTAGGATTTGCATTCAACATTAGGAATAGCAGTAGTGTTAGGGGTAGGTAGAGGAACCAAACTTCTCCGAAGATCTTTCCCAAGTGCCTAAGGTCCCACAACTTGGGGATGGTTCCATTATTGTCACAAATGACTTGGTTCTTCTAGATCTAAGACACGGGTGTGATTTTGATGAACAACAGTTTCAAGTGCACCCAGTGGGACAAGTCTGAAGAGGTTTACATCTTCATCTCAACAAGTTTGATGTGATTTGTTGAGATCTAGATTTTGAAGGAATTTTTTTCAACACATCTGGCGACTCCACTGAACTAAACACACCCATTTTCTCAATCATAGAACAGTCTCCCCTCCTTTCATTTATTTTCTTTTTTCCATCATTCCACCTTCCTCTTTTGAAGTTTTGAAATCTTGACTTGTTTCCCTTCATGGAATTCTCATTTGCAGTAGCAGAGCTATTTTTTTCCATCCCCATAGTTCCAAAGTCCTCCTCTAAATTAGTTTTATGAGCCCTGTCATCCTGAGTATACATCTAACCCACTTTTTTCTAATCAAAATGTTTATGAAGAATAGGTTTATGTATATGATGGTGGAAAATCCATAGGAGAAGTTGATTTTGAGATGCAGGTGTAAAATATGGAGATGGACAGGATGCAACTCAGAGTCAAGTGCTCCATAAATGCAACTAAAGTTAGTTACAAGGTCCCTTTTCCATGGGTCGGCCCTATACCAAGTTGGGTTAGCACCTAGTAGAAGCTACACTTTATCACTGAGATGTTGCCCCATATTACAGAGTGGGTGGAAGAAATAGAGGCTCAAAAAATCTAGTGCGTGGAAACCCTATCAATGGGGCAACCCTACACTATCATTTTACAAAGATCCCATTCCTCCGCACTAGCCTACATCATCTCAGGCTACTATACATGTTCCCATATTCTTGCAAGTTACTCCCACTGAGGATTCCATTGTTCCTCCCTTCTCCCTTCAACCCCATATTCATCTCACTTTCATTCCCCATTTCATGTGTGCCTCCATTCCTTCTACGTGCACGTCTTTCATCCCTCCCACATGTGCCTCCACCCCTCTTGCATGCATGCTTTTCATGCCTTCTGCTCCCATCCTCCCATTTCCTTCCAATTCCCCTCTACCTAGTTATACCATAAATGAACAACCCATTTCTAACATGCCTTTCCCAACCAACATCATCATGTTGTGAAAATATAGAATAGTTGAAGAATGGCATGACTCACGCGACTCTGACTAGGAAGAGGAAATCATATGGGTGCCTGTTCTAGAAGAAAATTAGTTAGTTCCAGAGGGCATAGTTTTGGAGGAGACCAAGTTACTTGTAGAGGTAGAAGCATGTGCACCATAGCTGTATGCGACCTATCCTGTAAGCATGCCCCTTCAAGAGGAAATTCTATAAGAAAATATCATCTGTGAGATTGATTTTCAAAGTAAAGTGAAAAACATGAGAATCAAGTTGTGCCTTATCAAATATTTGGATAGTCTAGAACCACATACAGAGTTACCACAAGTCATGCTCATTTTAGAGCATGAGGTAGAGCTTCAGTGTGCCAAAGGTCAGTAACAGTGCCTCTTAGATCCAAACATAGAAAAACTTCAGGAGTTATAGATTATGTTTTTTGATAATTTGAGGAGGGTGAAACACCATCTGCAAGGCATTTTTTCAGTATGATTTCCAACCATGTCCAGTGCCAAATCATTTATATGGTCTCAATTTGTGAGGAAAGGAAGATACTTCTCCATGTTGGTAGTAGGTTTTACTTAATAACCCTTTGCCTCTGGTTAGTTTAGGTTAGAATAATTTTGTTTTCAATAACACAAGTGCTAGAGCACACTCTACATGTGCCCTTTAGAACATGTATGTTTTTCAGATTTTGTACATAATGGTGTGCTTCTATTTTGGACTCCTCCCTCTAGTTTCTTTCCTTTTCTGTTGCATCCACATGCCCCATTTTGTTTCTTCTTGGTATGTTAGTTCAATTTTAGTAGAGGTGGTTCTAACAATCCGTGCAACTTTCAACTCTCACAATCCAAATCATAATATTCTCATGAAATCAACAATTCAATTCAAAGTATCAGATCAGATCTTAAAGTTAAGTGCTTGAATCCATGCAGAATCTAAGGCTACTGGTCTCTTCATCTAGTAGGAATATGGTCCCCGAAAGTTGCCAAAACTATTATCCAAATAACTCTCCTAGTTATCTAGATAACTTATATTTTCATTCTAACTATGATGCTTTCACATTTCAGGTTGTGTGCACTCAAGATTTCTCCCTTGGCATAATTTTCTTGGTTATATTTCTTCCACGCACCCCATGCACCTTGCATAATTTTCACTTTTATTCCCTTTCTCTTTGGATTATTCTATCTCCTTTTCCATTTTCCTTTTTTCCCTTCTCCTATGCACCTGCTTTCTTTCCTATCATATTGTGCACTCCTTACACGTACCTCTATAGACCTGCATTCAAAATTGGCTAAAGTCCCTCGCATGTCTTCATGCTTACATGCCTTCCACTTCCTCTTTTCCTTGTGTACCTTCACATGGACCCTTTTTTTATATTTTTGTGTGCCCTTATTTAATTTAATTCTCACGCCCCTTCTCCATACTTGTCCCCTGCAAGTATTCTCCTATTCCTCTTGTGCATGGACCTCCACGCGCACCTCCACTCAATTTCCATTTGACATGCCTGCCTTTTGCTTCCATTACTTACACCTTCTTATGTGCCAGTCACTATGCCACATAATATTCTATCAGACTTGAGTGTCCTACAAGCAACCTATCAAAGCTCTTCAATAGGGTGTTGACTATGGACAATCAACTGGTGCATAACACGTGGCCGAAAGGACAAAAAAATGAGCAGGTAGCCAATTTCTTCAAAAAATCCATGTGCACCACGTTTCTTGCATGCCTAGGTGACTCTGACATCTTCTGACATCTGTATCTTCTACTATAGATGTTCAATCGGTGCACACCTAGGATTTTCATAGAGCTTCTGACACAAGCTACATGATGGACTATTCAAATTCAAATCTAGGCAGGATTTGGTAGGCAAAAAATAGGGAAACATCTTTCTAATCATTAATTCACACATCTAATCAACCTCAACCACCAGATTTCAATCAGATCCACTCTCTTTCCTTCTCTAACACTCCAAACAGACTTGGGAAAGCACATTTGATAGCCTTGCAGGTAGATTTATAAGCATTTATCACTTCTTGTTGGTGGTTGCAAATTTGAATATGATTTTCTCTCCTTTTCTCCTTCTTTTCTCTCCTTATTCTTCTATAAATAGTACAGTTCTGGTTTGTAAAAAGGATCCCTTCTTTTTATAATGATGTCATGCCAAAATGGTGGCCAACTTCCCATGGGTCTCAAAACTTGGCATTTTCTCTACAATGTTTTCTTGCCTCATGTCGTGAATGTAAATGAATATGCATCCCTTGATCAATAAAATCATGTTCTATGGAACTATTGTCTTCGATCTCTTGTTTTCATTGCATCTCACTTATCTGTTTACATTTTTTGGCATGTTGTGTGTACTCCTATGCTTGCATTCCCCATGTTCATGTGTTGCATGCGATGGAAGGTTGATCCCGCGTGTTGATATGTGGCCTATTTTGTCTTCCCTCTTCTCCTACGCCCTCTTTATTTCCTTCACCACTCTTGGAGAGAGATCAACCCTTTCTTTCTTGTAGTATCACCTTCCTTAGCTTAGGATTTCCTTTTCCTACACATCCTTCTATTCCTAATCACTTGACATGTTTAGTCTAGAATTTACATTCAACATTAGGAGTAACAATAACATTAGGGGTAGGTAGAGGAACTGGCCTTCTCTAGAGATCCATCCCAAGTTTACAAGGTCCCAAAACTCAGGGATAGTTCCATTTTTGTCACAAACAACTTGGTTATTCAATATCCGAGACACGAGTGCGAGTTTGATGACCAAAAATTTTTGGCACATCTGGTGGGACCAATCTGAAGACCTTTGCATCTTCATCTCAACAAGTTTGATGTGTTTTTATGAGATCCATCCTTTGGAGGAATTTTTTTAATACATTTGGTAAATCTACTGATTCAAACACACCCATTTTATCATTCATAGACTAGTCTCCCCTCCTTTCATTCATTTTCTTTATTCCATCGTTCCACCTTCCTCTTTTGAAGTTTTTCAATCATGACTTCTTTCCCTTCATGGAATTCTCATTTATAGTAGTAGAGATATTTTGTTTCCATCCCCAAAGTTCCAATGTCCTCCTCTAAATCATTTTTATGAGCCCTGTCATCCTGAGTATGCATATAACCCAATTTTTTCTAACCAAATTGTTTATGAAGAATAGGTTTATGCAGATGGTGATGGAAAATCCATATAGAATCTGATTTTGAGAGGCAGGTCCAAAAGATGGAGATGGACATGATGCTACTTAGAGTTAAGTTCTCCATAAAGGTAGGTAAAGTTAGCTACAAGGTCCCTTGTCCATGCATCGGCCCTATATTAGGCTTGTTTAGTGCCCAATAGAAGCTACACTTTATCACTTAGATGCTTCCCTAGATTATAGAGTGGGTAGAATAAATAGAGGCTCAAAAATCTAGCGTGCGAAAACCCTGTCAATGGGGAAACCCTACACTACCATCTTTTAAACCTCCCACTCCTATGTGTCATCCTACATCATCTCAGCCTACTACACATGTTCCCATCTTCTTGCGCATTGCTCTCACCAAGGATTTCATATTTCCTCCCTTATCCCTTCCACCCCATATTCAATTCACTTCCATTCTCCCTTTCATGCAAGCCTCTGTTCCTTCTACATTCGTTCCTTTAATCCCTCCAATGTGTGCTTCCACCCCACTTACGCACATGATTTCCATGCCTTTTGCACCCATCCTCCCATTTTCTTCCAAGCCCCCTATGCCTATTTGTACCATAAACAAATAGCCCCTTGCCAATGTGCCTTTCCCAACCAATTTCACCATGTTCAAAAACTACATAGCAGTTAAAGAATGACATGACTTATGCAACTCTAACTAGGAAGAGGAAATCAGACGGTAACCTAGTCTAGAAGAAAATTGGTTAGTTCTAAAGGGTGCAGTTCTAGAGGATACTAAGTTGCTTGTAGAGGTAGAATCATGTGTGCCCCAGATTTGCATGACTCATCTTGCAAGCACACCCCTTCAAGAGGAAATTCTGCAAGAAAATCCCATCTATGAGATTGATCTTCAAATCAATGGGAAAATCACCAGAACCAGGTCATGCCCTATCAGATATTTGGCTAGTCTAGAGTCACATATAGTGTTTCCACCGGTCATGCTCATTTCAGAGCATGAGGTAAAGCTTCAGTGTGCCAAAGGTCAGCAAAAATGCCTTTGGTATCCAATCACATAATAACTTCAAGAGGTATATATTCTATTTGTTGATACTTTGAGGAGGGTGAAACACCATATGCAAGGTTTTTTTCACTCTTGTTTCTAACCATGTCCAATGCCAAATCAGTTACATGGTATAAATTTGTGAGGAAGGGAAGCTACTTCTCCCTACCAATATTAAGTTTTACTTGAGCACCCTCTTCCTCTAGTTAGTTTAGGTTAGAATATTTTTGTTTTCAGTAACACAAGTGCTAGTGCACACTCTGCATATGCCCTTTGAAACATGTATGTATTTCAGCTTTTGTACATAATGTTTTGCTTCTATTTTGGCACACTACCTCTGACGCCTTTCCTTTTCTATTGTTCCCTCATGCCCATTTTTGTTTCTTCTTGGGATGGAAATTCAATTTTGGTAGAGGAAGTTCCAACAATAAACACAACTTTTGACTCTCACAGTGTAAATCAGAATATCCTCATGAGAGCAGTAATTCAGTTCAAAGTTACATATCAGATCTTCAAATTTGGCACTTGAATCCATGCCCAATGGAATTCTCAAGATACTGGTCTCTTCATATAGTAGAAATATGGTCCTTGAAAGTCACCAAAATTGTTATCTAAATAATTCTCCTAATTATTTGGATAACTTATATTTTTAGTCTAACTCTGATGTTTTCACATTTCAGGTTACATGCACTCAAGCTTTCTCCCTTGGCATAATTTTCTTGGTTGGATTTCTTCCACATGCCCCATGCACCTTTCTTCCTTCTCAATTTTTTCCCTTCTCTCTACATTCTGCTATCTCCTTTTCCATTTTCCTTTGCGCCCTTCTCCTTGCGCGTACCTCTGTAGACTTACCTTCCAAATTGGCTAAAGTCCTCTACATGCCTTTTCCATTACACGGGTTGCACTTCCTCTTTTCCTTGTACACCTTTGTGTGCCACATTTTATTTTTAATTTTGTGTGCCCTTATTCTATTGAATTCTCATGCTCATTCTCCATACTTTCCCCTGCAAGTATTCTCCTATTCCTCCTACGCATGGACCTCCATCCATGCCTTCCCTCTATTTCCATTTTTTACACCTACCTTCTACTATCATGCCTTGTACGGTCTTCTATTCCAATCATTGTGCTACATCATATTCTATCATACTTGAGTGTGCTACACGTAACCTATCAAAGTGTGCCAATAGGGTGTTGAATCTAGACAACCAACCAATGCATGATATGTGGCCAAAATGATAACACAAATGAACAGTTGGCTAATTTCTTTAGTCAATCCATGCATGCCACATGTCTTATGTGCCTAGAAAACTATAACAACCTAGGCTTGTGAGAGGGTTGCTGACATAAGCTACATGTTGGACTATTAAAATTTAAATCTAGGTGGGATTTGGTAGGCAGAAAATAGGGAAACATCTTTCTGATCATCAATACACACATCTTATCAACCTCAACTGCTAGATTTCAATCAAATCCACTCTCTTTCCTTCTGTAACATGCCAAAAAGACTTGGTGAAGTACATTTGATAGCCTTACAAGTGGATTTGTACGAATTTATCACTTGTTATTAGTGGTTATGGATTTGAATATAAGTTTCCCTCCTTTTCTCCTTATATTCTCTCCTTCTTCTTCTATAAATAGCAAAGTTCTGCTTTGTAAAAAGGATCTCTCCTTGTTGTAATGACACCATGCCAAAATGGTGGCTGACTTCCCACCAATCTTAGACCTTGGCATGGTCTCTACAATGTTTTCTTGCCTCCTGTCGTGAATGTAAATGAATATGTTTCCCTTGAGCAATAAAACTATTTTCTGTGGAACTATTGTCTTCTCTCACTTGTTTTCATTACATCTCACCTATTTATTTGCCTTCTCTAGCATGTTATGTGTACTCATGTGCTTCTAGTCCTCATGTTCATGTCTTTAGTGCATTAGAAGGCCAAGTTTTTATTTTGATCTGTGGCATGCACCATCCACCCTCTTCTCCTGTGCCATCTTTATTTCCTTCGCCACTTATGGAGAGAGATCGACCCTTTCTTTCTAGCACTATCACCTTCCTTAGCTTAGTATTTCCCTTTCCTACACATCCTTCTATCCTTGGTCCTTTGGCATGCCTAGTCTAGGATTTTCATTCATCATTAGGAGTAGAAGTAGCATTAGGGGTAGGTAGAGGAACTGTCCTTCTTCAGAGATCTGTCCCAAGTGTGCAAGGTCCCACAACTTGGGGACAGTTATATTATTTTCACAAATGACTCAGTTCTTCTAGATCTGAGACATGGGTTTGAGTTTAACAACCAACAGTACCATGCACATGTGCAACCTTATAAGGTAAAGTACAACTTATACACTGATAAATAAGGTGACAAGGTTCCCGTGCCTTTCATCTAGGCCTTCTCACATTCTTAGACATGAAACGATGTGGGTTCCTTACCATGACAATATTGTATGATAGTAGGTGCGTTGCTCCAGAAAAACCTAATAGGGAACATGATTCTTGCTTTGCACCACTCTAGAAGGTTATCGAAATGGGTCACCCACCAAAGTGTTGTGGTCCCAAGCAAGGTATAACTAATCATCCCTCTCCTTTCAATCTCACATCTCCACTGGGTCTCCATTTCTCATAGGAAAACATCAGGGTCGGTTCCCCCATAATAACTTGGCAACTTTTCCTCTCCTAGGTGCTTGACTGAGCACACCCTTATTACTCTTTTCACAGAGCCTCTTAACTATCTTCTGACTAACTCATATGTCCCATGTGCCCAATTTTCACATGACACACTAGTTTTATCACTTATAGATTGAGCATCTTCCCATTGAATAATACCCACCTTCATTGGTTGCATAACCTCAGGGTCCCTAATAGTGTGCACATAAATTTTGTATAGGTATTCTTATCTTAAATGCTCAATATAGGGTGTTGATTTCCCATCCATCAAAGGAAAGATAACACATTCTTCTTTGTTCTCACAACTTATATACCCCTTATTGAAATGTCAGTTGGAATTTTTCTTATAGCACTAGGGGCACCCAAGTAACACTGGAAATTTTTCCACCTTAGCAAGCACTAAGAATTCAAAGTCTCTACTGAATTTTTCCCCTTTGATAGTGATAGCAACATCCTTTAAAACACCAATGGGAATTTCCTGTCTTATTGGCCATATAGAACACATTTGAAGATGGATGTAATGGGTGTCTTCCCATTTGATTCTAGGAATCCAGGGTGAGAAAATTAACTTCCACACCTGTGTCAATTACAATATTTCTTACAAGCCATCCATCAAAAACTGCATTGAAGGTAATCTCCTTATCATATTTAAGGTTATGGGAGGAAGGTTAGCATGTAAAACTTGCCTCTCATGTTCTGCTACAATGCTTAATATCTTATCCCTCAACCATTATCCTAATAGAGGGATGATATTCTCTTAGCACAACATCTTACACACCTCTCTAACATCATCTATATCTGATTGAGGGACCTCAATGCTTTTCTTCTTCCCCAAATTCCTTGATTGTTCCTTTAGACATTGAATTTCCCCTTGAAGAATATTGATTACGTCCATGGTCTCTTGATATACTTCCTTCTGATGGGTATCATCTGGATACTTCCCATACACCACCTCTTCTCTTGTAATCAATGGTATTTTCTTTGGTTTTTCCCTAGCATGTGCACCCTCATCTCACATTGTCACTAGTACAGGTTCTAATTCTGACTCATGCGCCACCCTTGGCATCCACTTTGAGTCTTCCTTCTTCACACTTACCATACCAACACCCCTTTCTTTCCATTATTGTTGGCTCATGTGTTCAAATATCTCTAGGAACTCCTCATAATTTTTATTCTTCCCACACCATGATCATTGTAGTAGGTCTAGAAATTCACACTTGTAATGCTCTGTGGACCCACAGTTATAACAAGTTCCACGAGGAAATTCAGTTCTTCTACCTCTACAATTTCCATAGCCTCTGAATCCTCCACAAAATCCTCTACCATGAGCTCTTCCATCTGCGTGACCTACATAGTGATGACCATCATCCTTGGAATTATTTACAACACTATTCTAATGCACACCAATATCAATGACATCATGTATATGGTCAATTAATCTACAATCCTTTCCATCATGAGTAGTAGAGGTGCAAATATTTCAGTAGAAAGAAACATTCTTACAGATCATGCCCTGCAGTAGCAGACACATACTTTCATCATGATCTCTGATAGTCTACCATTATGGCATGTACCGATCTCCGTGGAAAATTTTCCTTCGTATGTGCCTTTACCTAAAAATTTATGCACCATAGGTCAGTATGAGTCTCATAGTCTGAGCTCACAGATATCTTCTCCGGCTACTTTTCCATTACATAAATATGAGCTTCAATAAAATGACTAACACTAGTATCCATGTTTCCCAAAGCCTCATTGTGTAAGGAAGCCTTCAAGGCCTTGCACAGGTCTATGAAAGTCTTATGTGATAGTACTCTCTTGAAAGGAGCTATCAACCCTCGAAAAAACCATTGAGCATGTTGAGAAGGATGAATATCATAATATAGTTTTGACAAGAGAGTCTTAAAATGTGTTTCATACTCTTGCACACTCTCTGTAATTACTTATTAAATCTCCTTCATTGCGCTAATGCTCTTCTATCAAAACTCAAGAATATGGAATTCAGCTAAGAAGGCATTACAAAGCATGGTATAATCTACTACTGTCTGGTGGGTGTCATACTTCTGGTACCAACTATGTGTGCGCCCTTGCAATATCATTGCAAACTAAATTTCCTTCTGCTTTGGGGTAGTGATCCCCTTCGCATGCCATAAAAACTCACACTTGTGTACATGCTCTGCAGCATCCTCAACACCTTTGTAATATGTCATATAAAGAGACATTTCAAAAAATACTTACTGAACTAGTTGAGGCCCTTGTTCACCTAATCCAGAACATGGATTCCCTCTGATGTTTCCTCCACCACCAGATCCACTAGATCCATCAGGTCCACTAGGTCCACTTGTTCCTATTCCACCTGACCCACCAGAACCACCTCCCATAGCTAGTAAGGTTCCTGAAGTGGTCGTGCCTTGTATCCCCACTATCATGTTGACCTATGTGCCAACATTCTATGATAGTTCACCGCTATAAGATGTGTGTCCCGCACCACTTCTAGATGTGATACCCAAGTTTTGTGTACCCATAATTTTGCAAACAAAATCTCCAGACTATATACCTCTAAACACAAGAAATGATTGTACATCCATATATGTGCCAAATGAAAATTTATTAATCCTAGGTGTTGATCAGTTACTTCCACCAATACTAAGTGGGTTAGTGATACTTATCTCTGGATTTGGACAACTAAGTGTCAGGGGTTGGTCACCAGGTGGATTAAGTTACGCACCAACAACTCTCTTTTCTCCAAGTGACGAGATCTCATCAGAAGCTAAAGGAGTCTCTCTCCCACACTTACCAAGATGGGGTAACACAGATAGCTTAGGCTACATGCCCTCTGCATGAACCTTAATTCCTTCCCGCAACATTTGCCTCCATAAATCCATCACTCCTACAACTTTATATTTTCTATCTAACTCCATTTCACGAGCTTCATTATACTTGAGCTGTCTTGCTTCTCTCTCCTTTTCTGTCGCAAGGTCTACAATCTTCCTCCACTCTAGCTTCCTCGTCTAGTGTTAAGAAGAAGCTTAGCCAACTATAGGAAATGCTTCAAAATTCAGTGTAATTATCATAATCTTTATAGATAAATCGATAGCACAAAAGAAAGATCCTTTTTGCTCCCTCAAGAACTGAAACTAAACAATCTTTGTGTAGACACTAAAATTAGGTCACACTCCCCTTTGGTCCCTCGACAAATAAGCACCCTTCATCACATTCACCTAGCCATGACCCCTTTCACCCCACTAATATTAATTTAATTAATTTAATGCATTATCCTCACTATATTTATTATTTAAATATATTATTTTAAATAATATCCACACATACAGTTCACTTAGACACCTCACCAAGCCAACTCAACCTAAGACCCGTTCTTAGTAAGTTGCCATAACTAACTAAGACTTACCCAAACCCTAAAAATCAATGCCTACATTCCCTCTAACCACATTCCCACATGCTAACAAGAATCTCCCAGTCTAATCCGCGGGTTAAAGACACGAGATCAAATGAAATCAAGAGGATCTCCCTAGTTTAGTAAACCTAAGAACTCTTACCTTGACCGATGCCAGTTACCCCTAACCGTCACCAGTTAAGCCAGAACCGCCGTCGGTTACCCTTTTAACCCCAAAACAACCTTATTCTCAATGTTGGAAGTTGGAAGCAAAAAAGGTTAGTTAGCATTATCACATCTCAGAGATATAACACATCTTCAGAGAGAAAATTCCAATGAGACCATGCATGCAAGCAAGGAGATCAAACATATTTTCCTGCACGGCCATGATCTAATCTAACCAAGAAAATAGGAATGCACATGCAGCCCATGTAGAATATTTCCTTCAACTAGTGATCTCTTGCATCCTTCAAGCCCCTCATCACCACCTCCATCCTTCACACACAGGCATCTAGGACTAGAATCCAAGTAAGTATAACATCATACTTCTCTGGTTTATTTCATTTCATCATTATTTTATCATTTATTGCTTACCTAGCCACCTATTGACCTTCTCCAACATTTCCACCTCCATATACCCATTAAAGCCTCATCAAAGCCTACCCCAGTCACCCAATACCTTGTCCCAACCAACCAAAGTCCTTTGTGCAATCACAAAGGAGACCTAAAGCTTGTTCTGTGACATTTCCAGATTTCACAGTAAATGGCACCAGTCACACCTTACCGCAATTGGTTACCCCTGACCGACATCACTCTCTGTATTTTCCCATATAGCCCAGAACAGAGACCTACCCACTTAATTTCATCTCACCCTCATCCACCTATGATCTACCCAAGACCTCTGTCAAACCTGCAGAACCCAAAACCAATCATTTGACCTTTGGATTCTATTCTAGCTTAGCCTGTTAGATTAGATCTATTTCTTATTGTGTTTTAAGTGAGATACCTAAATCATTTCAAATTAAAATAGGATTTACTTTGTTTACAGAATTAAATTTTTTAAAATAGTGGACTGACAGCCATCTAGGAAGTATCACACTTCCTGGATCTAGCATACGCTAGGCAGTTCACTGCCCATATTGTTTAATTCCTTCTTGTGGTCTTGCTTTGCATTACAGGTAGTTCCTCCTAGCCAAAGGAAGTTCTCATGATCAGCTGTGGATTCTAAATTCATATGCATGCAACAACCCATCAACCAACATTTGAATAGGTATTCCTCCTACGCCCGTTACCCTATCTATTTCATCAACACTTCAAAGAAACAATCTAAGAAAAAGGTGAAACATTTTGGCATGCCCAGTGGGACCCATCTAGGGTTCCTTGCATTTCATTCATTCCTAGGAAAATTTGTGTGTTTGTTTCCCTTCTAAAAAGTGTTCACACTAATTTTCTTCCTTGGTAACCCACCTCTTCCTTGTATTTTCTCTAAAGGAAACTTTTCTTTTGGTGTAATTAAAAAGAGTCATTTCTTTATGTTTTCTGCATTGTAGTGAAAGAGCATCCCTCTTCCTCTTCATTTTATTGTTTCATCCAATTTCACATTTTGATTTGGGATTAAAAATAAGTGCATTCCATTCTGGTTTATTGCATTAGCTCACATTAATTGAGGGCAACCTATACACTGGAAGTCATGCCCAGTTGATGGTTGACAAACAAATCATAGAAAAACACTTCTTTCCTTTTCTCTTTCTTTGAGTCTTACCAAACCTCACAAAAATTAAAAGTACATACATTCTTAAACAACATCCTACCTAGAAGAATTTGTAGGTGATCAAACAATCATGACATAGTGGGCACCTAGGTCGTTGCTCTATTAATTCATACTTCAGAGCAAAGCCCGCCCCCACCATAACATACCTAAAACCTCACCTTTTAGATCTCCTTCTTTGTAGGAAGCCATCCTCACCAAAAACTCTATTTCACAATTCATGTTTCAGTCCCTAAATAGCATAAGCTAAAAAAACATAATAGAAAAGGCACTCTTAGGATCACATTTTCTTAGTGTTTTTGCTTGGCTTGCATTTTAAGGTGAGAGATCATGTTCTTCACTTTTTTTTCATCCTTGCATGCTCCTCATCACAGCTGGTGTATTCCGGCTTCACCTGAGTGTGCCTGGGCCATATCATCATCATTCTTAGAATTTTGAGTCTGATTCTACATCATATTTTAATTCACAAACACTTTTCTTTCATCACTGTTTCAATTTCACAGTAACCGTCGTCGGTTATACCCAACCAACGTTAGTTCCAGGTCCTTTTTCTAACCTACTCAAAAGGAAATTTTCATTTATTTTTTTCCACTTTTCATAGTCCCTGTCATTGTCATCATTCCCATTAATGTTGTAAACATCATCAGATTTGGCATACCTGTCAGATTTTAAAATTTTCCTTGTTTTTCACTCACTGTTCATTTTCTATAGTAACCGGCAGCAGTTACCCCTGACTAGCATCAGTTAGCTTGTTTCACATTCTAGCCACCATTTGGTACTTAATCTACTATTTGTCACTAGATTAACCTATTCCCACTATTCTCTGTGTCATTTACAGAGAATCAGCCCTACCTTATCAGTACTGGTTCACATGGTGCTGACCCAAAGATAAGCAAACACACTCATATTTCATGCCAGTTGTCAACAACTCCCACCTAGTCCTTCACCACCTTCCATTTTATCACCAGCCATGGATCCCATCCAGCCTATTACTATCACTACCGGAGATGAAGATTTTGCATGACTCCTTGACCAAAACCCTATCACCTTATAGTTTTACCTTTCCCACTCGTCCACTCGATATGTCGTAGGTCAAATTATATACGGAATGCCTATATCTATCTCCCCGACTCTCATACCCACTCCCGCATCGGCCCCATCTAGCTCTGTGTTTCCCACATCTACCTTACCCCCAGTTGTTTCACAGTTAGGTCCTATACCCGCTATGACTACCACATCTGTTACCCCCATGGCACCCATTACATCCACCGTACCCTCAACAACTACCTCGAACACAATCTCATCCACCCCTAATGTCTCACACATACCCGTAGCTACATTACCACGTCTAATGTCAGTGAATCCTACCCCATTTTATAATGTGGTCCTTTCCATTCCATAATCATTAGCTCCTATTATCACTAGGGTTACCATGACCCTTCCACCCCCATATACATACTATCAACAACCTCTCGTTTCATCCATTATAAAACCGGGTACTTACCCCCTATTTCACTGCCTTCTTCTCCACTAACCTACATGGCAGCCCCATACACTGGAGTGCCACCCCTATTATATGCCCAAAACTAACCTTCTCATGCTACAGGAGGCATCTAATCATCACAACCAACCAATGACCTAATTAAATTGATGTTAGACAAGATGCAGACATTAGAGGCATCAGTTTCGGGCTCCAGTAACACTCTCACCTACAACGAGATTTGCAACGAGCCCATTCACCCATTCATTCCTATCTATTCATACCCCGTGTATTGGGAAATGCCTAAATTCAATCGTTTCAATAGCAAATAAGACCCGCAGTAGCATTTGTAGTCATTCAAACATGCGTGTTATTTGATTGCTCATGATGATGCCTTACTCTTGAGAACCTTTAACATGTCCCTCACTGGACCTGCATTAGATTGGTATAGTGGGTTACCTAAACACTCTATATTCTTATTCAATCAGCTAGCCCAATCCTTCTTGGATCATTTCTCTATCAATATCATCAAGAAGGTTACCATGACCAATATATATTCCACACATCGGTATGAGGACGAATCAATCACAGATTTTGTCGCTCACTGGCACAGCCTGATCAACCAACTTACCTTCCAACTGTCACAAACAAAACTCATTGAGCTCTTCACATGGGATTGTTCTAGGAATATCTTACCAACCTTGTAGGTCCAAATCTTCTAAACATTCGATGAAGCATTCACTATGGCACGAAAGTTAGAGATTCGGGCCATCAAAGAGAAGAAAATACAATTACACAATAATAATTTGGCATTCAAGTCGAATGATATCCCTTCTTCTTCCAAACTATAGACCAATTATTCAAAGCTAAGGACACCACTAATACAGTGGTACTTAAGGCTGGCCCAGCACATCCATCAAATCAGGATACCCCGTCATCTAATCTCTCACCTGTCCAGACTTTTCAATTCAGACGAGAGTAGCGGAAATATAACCCAATTAGGGATCCTTACTCTTCTATCTTAGAAAATCTTATCAAAGCTAGAGCCATCACTCTTCCACCCATAAAACCACACACTGGTTTTGACCCTACTCGCCCCATGTTTGCATGGTATAAATAACATGATTTCTATAATTATCATCAAGTAAAGGGTCATAGTGATGGCAACTGCATCACTTTTAAAAATATTGTCCAAGAAATGCTCAAGAAAGGCGAGTTAACTGTGGATAATCCTAATGAACCTACCAACCAAAACCTACATATCTTCAAGAAACCATTTCCTAACCATGCCCCTTCCTCTGATCAAACCGGTGAGACCTCCACTCATGATACCCATACCCACGAGGTTCACGCTATCTTTAATGACGCATCTTTCACCTCTCAATTACCCCATATTCCTTCCATAGAGGATATCCTAGCCTGAAATCCTCCTTCCACATCGGAACCAACCTCCCATGTTCCTTCACCAATAGAGGAACACCTTTCATCTCCTTCATCACCTACGGAGGAGTCTTTCACTAACATTGAGACCATCTCACCCCTGGCTTCACCACTTAGAGAGCCTTTAGCTATAGTACCTCCTCCACCCATAGAGGAGCACCCATCATCTCCACTGCCTATCATAGACCCAGTTGAGATACCTTTGCCTCTTGGTGAACATTCTCCATCAGCCATTCAAAATCCTACGGACCTACTTTCGGCTCTCTTACCCACGGAAGCTGAAGCTAGCCAATTCCCCATCTCTAAGACACATTTTATGGGAATTTCCATTATGTCCTCACCAACTCCACCTATAGATGCTCCATTCTCACATTTGGCTGATCACTTAGATTATGTGGATAGGGCTCTACTATGGGGGCTCCTTTTACTCCCCATCTCAACATAGATGTAGAGATCCCTTGCTGATACCTCCACAATCTACCCAAAAACATTTCGACCAATTGAACCAAACACATTCACCTCTATCACAACCCCTTCCATGACACATGTTATATCTCACACTGCACCCTTACCCATAACTCAACGTACACCTAAACCTAAACCCATACCTACAACATTTGCTTCACCTAAACCCATTACCACTTTAGGGGTCACCCTGACCACCAGCCTTACTCATCCACCTATCAAACTAGATTTAGCTACATCCTCCAAAGTCAACACCATACCTATTCCTACACCTAAAAAGAATCACCAAACCCATAAAACTCATACCCCGGATGTGCCAATCACACCTGCACTTGTCCCATCCATCTTAGGGTCTCAGCTTCCCCACATGGTCAAGAAACCTCCACCCATCAATAAACCAAAAACACAACAGCCCATTCCTTCCTCACAAACCTCTGACCTACCCGGATGCCCAACCTAACTTACACCTACACCTACAGCCTCTTTACCACCCATACCTTTGATACCCTCAACTATTACTTCACTACCCACTACACTTCAGTCGCTGTCTCGCACACCTCAAGCACGACCCGTGTCATCTACCTTCACAGCACCCCCGTTATCCCTATGGGTAACTCACCCTCTTCCTCCATCGGCTTTTCCTTCTAGACCTTGTACACCCACATCACCTTTACCCAAGAAGATGTAACCTACAAACAAAACGCCAGTACCCCACAATAAGGTAGTAAAAATGACCACACACCCTCCTACCCATCCATCTACTATACCCATACCTAAACAAACACGACCGACACCTAAAACCACACCAGTGCCCAAACCCATGGCTCGAACCCCTCCTCTTCTAAATATCATTCCTCAATAATCACCTACACCTACACCCAAACCCACGTTTACTTCCCATTGTGATCCACTAGTAGGTTCTTATGCCAAAATTTTAACCAACCTCCTAGAGACCTCTATCATCACATTACTGCCACTCAGACCTTACGACCCCCTCAAACCCAAGCCAAAATGGTTTGATGATACTAAAATTTACGCATACCATCATGTGCTAGGACATGATGTGGAGAACTACAAGGCCTTGAAAACCGTCCTTATCTAATTGTGTCCATTAGAAACCAACTTTGAGGATGACAACTTTCTCGATGAGGATCCTACTTCAACAACACCCATTCCCACATTTCCCACTCACCGAACACAACCTCCACCCTCACCTCTCCTAGAGCCACCCCCAAGATTTGAAATTAACATGGTTCACATCAGAGAACTTGCCACGCCACCACCCAAATGTCATTGCGCCCAACTGACCTCACAGGGTTTTTCTCCTCCAGTAGGTTTTTGCTCGTCATGTCATTATACCACTCACCCTAAACCTTCTCCATTTGCCAACTCCCCTCAGATAAACATGATACAAGTTACTACACATGCTTATAAGGACAAGGAAAAGAAAAGGAAACTAACCCACCAGCCTATCCTATACCCAACATACCATCTGCACACATACCTAAAATAACTATCTGTGGCCACACGTACCCCATTTCTAATGGTGTCACACATCACACCATGCTCAAACAATTACACCAATCACTCCTCAAAATTTCCTTATATGACCTCATCCAAACCTCAGAATCCCATCGTCAAGATCTCATGGAAGTTCTTCAATCAATTGATGTTTTACCTAATGACCCTATACCCGTAGTCTCCATTATCACACCCCATCATGTAGCCTCTCTCACCAAATTACCACCTTCATATTCACCCCACCTTGTTCACCAAGTGGCCTCCCTTAACTTCTCAGAGGAAGAGATCGTGTCACACTAAAATGATGACCTAGACCCAGCCCTCTTCATCTTTGTCCACATCAATGACATACGGGTACACCATGTAATGATTGATGGGGGAACTTGCATTAAAATCATTTCATCCCATGCATTTTCTCAAATGCGCATACCTGAAAATTACATGCATAAACACCTGGTCATGTTGCGTTCATTCAATGACACTATTACCTATACACTAGGCACCGTCATCCTCCACATTCGCGTGGTCCCCCGTACTGTTCCCAAATTGTTTTACGTTTTGGAGGGGGAATTCCAATATAACATGTTTCTTGGTAGACCCTGGATCCGTGTCATGGGTTGTGTTCCTTCCACTTTGCATTGTTGTGTAAAGTTTGAACATGAAGGACACACCTATACCATTCCAGCTAACCCATCACCTCTTAAAACATGCAACATGCTTTACCAACCTAATGATGTGCTCATACCTATCAAGTTTTCTACCTCTGCGACCACTGCCGCTTCACCTACACCTCCACCTACCAGTACAAACACTGATTCTACCGCACATACCTCCTCCATTCCTACCACTTCTATAACCTCCATAGCTGACCCGTCAGCTTCCCAATTCATTAACCCCACATCCGCATCAACCTCCGACACATTATTTATACCAGCTACCTACATACCAACCACTGATCCCTTAGAAGGTTTTTTCAATGCCTCACTCTGGGGGAGTACTTCCTATATAGTTTCAACACATTTCTTACTCCAAAAGAGTAAGGAAGCCTTAGCCAACACCCTCACTATGATCACTGTATAGGAGAACATATCCTTTATGGTCCTCCCCACCTTCGTACTAGTCTCACATATGGGGGACTTGATATAACAACTTACACACCTAAACCACCATCATAACCTGCCCATTTTTCACTGACTTCCAATCACTTACCAATCACCGTTTCACCCACACCTTCTTGCAGCGATGTGCATGGAATGGTTTTGGTTTTAGATTTTATGAGCAAGGCAGCCATACCATTATTCCATGTACCACCCACAAACATAACTACTGTAATGGTATCGTATTTCCCAAGCCACCTACCAAACAAGCCTGCATTAAACTCATTAAGGACACTATCCCTTCTCCACCTTCTTTACCCACTCCACCATCATCACTACCTTTACCGACAGATTCCATGGATCCTAAATCTATCCCTCCTAAAAAAAATTTATAAACACCATTTCCTTGGGGCCTCTAACTTATCAACACGAGGGTGAGGCCCCTTTCACTCTTCCTTTCCTATATCCTGAAATGATCGATGATGACGCACCTATAATTAACATCATTCAATGTTAGGATGATGAATCCATACTCACCTAACTTGGTGCAGAAGACTCATATATTCATCGTTCGTTACCTTCTGAGATGTAAACCATGTTAAATGAATCAACTATCAAGATTAACATTCATACACAGGATGACCCACACATCCTAAATATTAGACAATCTTTAGATGCTACTGAATAGGAAGCCATCACTTCTTTTCTCATAAAACATAACCACGCTTTCACTTGGTCTTACATAGACATGCCCAATATTGACCCCACCATAGTGGTCCATAATATCATAACTGTTCCCGATGCCAAACCCATCAAACAAAAGCTAAGGAAAATGCACCCTCGCATTACTCTTCTCATCAAAGAAGAACTCCAACAACTTATTTTAGTTTCCTTCATTTTACCCATTGATTATCCTCGTTGGATTTCTAACATTGTCCCTATCACTAAAGCAATAGGGGACTTTGCATTTACACGGACTTCCGTGACCTCAACCTAGCCTACCTAAAAGATGACTTTCCCTTACCTGGTATTGACCAGCTGGTTGACCTCACCACTGGTCATGAGATGTTATCACTTATGAATGGATTCTTGAGTTATAACCAAATTTTTATTTCCCCAAAAGATCAACACAAAACCTCATTCATCACCCCTTGGGGGACCTTCTACTATTGAGTCATGCCTTTTGGCCTTAAAAATGCTGGTGCCACATATCACCAGGCTATGACTTACATTTTCCATGATATCATGCATCGCATATTAGAAGATTACGTGGATTTATCTTAGCCAAATCTAAACACTACTCTGATCACCTTGCCATCCTCAAAACCATCTTTGACCTCCTCATTAAATATTACGTCTGCCTTCACCCTAAGAAGTGCATCTTCATGGTCCTCTCAGGAAAGCTCCTGGGATTTATCATTTCCCTCCATGGTATAGAAGTTGACCCTGCTAAAGTCAAATCCATTCTCAAAATTCCTCTGCCCACTAACCTTAAACAACTCCATAGCTTGTAAGGTAAGTTGCAGTCTATTCACCGTTTCATTTCACAATTATATGATCGATGTCAACCATTTCATCATCTGCTCAAGAAGGATGTCTCCTTTTAATGGGATGATGACTGTCACAAATATTTTGAGGCCTTAAAACAATACCTTCTCCAACCACCCATAATTATCCCACCTAAATACAATCAACCTTTTTATCTATACATATCCGATACTGATCACTCCTTGGGAGCCATGCTCTCTCATCACGATGAAAACACAGGGAGTGGGATGTTTATTATATCAGTCGTACTCTTTTAGACTAAAAAACGTGATACACCCATCCCAAAAAACATTTCTTATCATTAGTTTTTGTTACCACCAAACTCCGTCATTACCTACTCAACCACAACACCTATGTTATGACCAACACCGACCCCTTACACTTCATATATGCCAAACCTTATAAAAATCAGCATGCCGCACAATGGCTTAGTCTTTTAGCTGATCTTGACCTCGAATTCATTCATCAAAAGTCCATCAAGGGCCAAGCTATTTCTGACCAATCAGCTGACGCACCTATTTCTGGTGATCAACCCTCTAATTTTGACTCTCTAGATGAGTTGATTACTACCCTTTCCCTGGATGAACCTCCTTATCAAATGACACTCTTCTTTTACAGTTCCAAGTGTCAGTGTGGGGGTAGGGCTGGTATTATCCTCATTCCTCTTGATTGAGAACCCATGCCTTTGTCTTTCAAACTAGATTTTGAATGCACCAACAATATTGTTGAATACGAAGCACTCGAACTAGGTCTCTAAGCCACCTATTCCCTAGATGTCAAATCAATCAACATCTTTGGTGATTCTCAATTGGTTGTAAACCAAGTCAATGGTATGTACCAATCTTGTAACGAGATACTTCAAAAGTATAAAAATCATGTAGACATACTTTTGACCACCTTTGATTGTTATACCCTTCAAACCATCCCACACTCCACCAACAAATTTGTAGATACCATAGCCTGCTTAGCTTCCCAAATACCCACTTCACCCACAGATTCCAAAAAAATTTCACCATACAACGGCTCCATTCACCTTCTTATTTACCTCACGATGTTTTCTTGATCAAAAGCAATACAATACCCCTGACTTGAGTGACCTTTAGTATAAACAATACTCCGACTACCTTTCTCTCTCCATCTTGCCTCTTGATCTCACCCGTAACAGACAATGTGCCTTCCTTAAAAAGGTATCCCATTACGTTATCCTAGGAGGACTCCTCTATAAGCACATATTTGATGGTATTCTCTTACAATTCCTCACAAGTTCTAAAATTCCTTATACCATTAAGGATGTTCATGATGACATATGTGGAGGTCACTTTAGTGGCCTTGCTATTGCTAAACGTATTCTACACCTAGACTATTACTGGCCGACCCTTAACCATGATTGTTGCGACTACGTTAAACTTTGTGTAAAATTACAACAACATTCTAACCTTCATCATACACCTAGTCATGCCTTATAGGTCACTTGTGATGTTTGGACCTTCTCTCAATGGGGTTTGGATCTTGTCGGAGAAATAAATTCTCATTCTTCCCAATGCCATCAATGGATCATCACTACTACCAAATACTACACAAAATGGGTAGAAGCCATCCCACTCATTTCCATGAAAGCTGAGAAAATATGTGATTTTATTAACCACCACATCATTTGTCTCTTTGGTGTTCCTCATCGCCTCATCACTGACAATGGAAAACAATTTTAAAAAAAAGCATTACAAAAAATGTGTGATGCCTTCGACATTCGACTTAGTTTCTCATCACCCTACTACCCAAAAACCAATGGCCAAGATGAATCCACTAAGAAAACCCTCAACAAAATTCTCATGAAAGTTGTTGATGATATTGGGAAGGATTGGCATATGCACATTCCTTTTGCCATGTGGGCATACCGCACTAGTATTTGCACTTCCACTGCAGCCACACCCTTTTCTCTAGACTATGGTACAAAGGTTGTTCTACCTCTCGAAGTCTAGATCCCCTCACTCCGTATTTCTCTCCATGACATGCTCATTGATGATGAATTTCATCAGGACCATTCAGCACAGCTAGAGTTATTAGATGAACGTCGTCTTAATGCTCTAGATCACCTTAAAGTTTACTAACAACATATCAAACATGCCTATGAGAAACGTGTTCATGAATGAACCTTCCAAGTCGATGACCTTGTCCTGAAATAAAATCAACACGTAACCAAAGCAGAAAAAAGTAAATGGGAAAAATTTACTCCTAATTGGCTTGGACCATACATTGTGACTTATAACTATGGATCATGTGCTTATCATTTATCTTCTCCCAATGGTAAACCTGAGCCTGAGTCCCTAAATGCCTTGTATCTTTGACCATTCTATTGTTGACTCATTTTCCTACCTCAACCTTTGTCTCTCTCTAGCTCATCCCTTTAGCACTACACACTCCATACACCTCCCTAACAATTAAACCAGAATCATGGGAGTGCCTGTCACTTGTTATCTTCCCTTGAATATCTGTACCACGGTGCTGCACATAGCATGATTCTCATAAATACCTTTTTTCTACCTTTAGATGAGATCCCATGGTCATTTTACCTTTCCTTTTGAACAAGAGTCCTATCCTCCACCTTGGTCTTGTCCATGACTTGAAATACCTCACATGGGACCAAACTCCTTGATTCAAAATTCTCATAAAAAGATGACTCCCTCAAAAAGACATCTTCCTCTTGAAAAATTTATGTTATAAATAGACTACTCCCTCAAAGGACAGCTATGTGAATCTCTAAATAATATAAATAAAATATAAATAAATAAAAAATGAGAGCAACCGAAGCTTCCTGCATCGATTAGCTTCACAAAGACCTCAAGGAGTTCCATATTATTTATCTCATATAAACTTCCCACATCAATCAGTCTATCAACACACTCAACCTTTTTGTCATGGACTTGCCCATTGTGACCTAGGTTCTCTTGCCCAAAGCACATACTACTTATACCATATAAAAGTTTAACTACCTTTCACCCTTCTTACCATTCCCACTGCCATTTCCTTACTGCCTCAAGGGACTTCTTGGAACTTAGGCATTTGGTGATCATGTGACTACTTTTCATCCTAGAACATGGCAATCATGCAATGTCTTTAGGGTCTTATGTTCATCACCTCCTCCAAGGTATGACCTGCTTGGTATGATCCTACCCAATCAAGTGGCTTTATTACCCCCTCTAACTTTTAACCATCTTTATTTACATTTTAATTACCTTATACAAGACTTGGTCCTGAACGCTTACTTTTGGGGTAATCTCCTTCTTTCACCTATAATCCACCCACACCTAACAAACCTAAACCCACCACATGCCCAAACACCTACCGACTCATTTTCACACCTTCTCATTTTCTTCCCTAGCTTATGGGAGAACTACATCCGCCTGAGTTCTATTTTCTCCAGGACTATATAGGTAGCACTCTGAGGGCATGGGGCCCTTGGAGGTTAGCTCGGCCATTCTCTACCCTAAAAAATTCATCAACCATGCCTAACTCACCATTTACATCACATTTCACTTAGTTCCCCTTTTAGGTACAAAATTGGAAATTAAGCCACATACATAACAATTTGCTACATATCTTATACATTTATTACACCTACCAATTCTCTATCATCACTATGTATGGATTATACCACATCTCACATATGAACCATAGTATCATTCATTACAAAAAAATAAAAATAAATAATGAATCACAACTTCACCTACTTTCAATACAACCATTTTTCCTCCTTTGGGGACTCATTGTTTTACCCCTACCTTGGCCTTTAGCCATACTATGACCTAGATATTTGGACCTAGACCATCACTAGTGACCTTTGACCTCATGTGTTCACTATACCTTGTGGCATTGTTACCTATGTTGATTGACCTGATGACCTTACCTAGCCTATTATCGTGACCGTTTATCCTAACCCTACCTTTGATGTATTGGAACATACCTAAACATTTTTACACCTAACCTACGTTGTGATTCCTAACCATATCCTATACCTTGGATATCAGATTCACTTCAAGCTTGTTGGGATAAACCTATCAACCTTAGATGATGTAGAGTTTGCCTACTCTTCAACCCGATAGTGTGTTGTAGTTTATTCGTGTGCGTGCGTTTGACTATTGCTACCTTTGAACCAGACCCATTACCTAGATTGCCCACATAGACCTTTAACTATTTCTCCCCCATGCCCACCTACCTCTTCTTCCCATTTATCTTTTATCAAACCACTCACTGATTCCCCCTTCTACCTCATCAGTTGCTAGTTTGAGGGGGATAACCTTCACCCACACATGGGGCAACCACATATTATTTTTGTTAGCGTCGCTTACCAGTACAAGCTACGCAAAAAAAAGGGGCAAAATGTAGACACTAAAATTAGGTCACACACCTCTTTGGTCCCTCAACAAATAAGTACCCTTCATCACATTCACCTAGCCATAACCCATTTCACCCCACTAATATTAATTTAATTAAATTAATGCATTATCCTCACTATATTTATTATTTAAATATATTATTTTAAATAATATCCCCACAAACAGTTCACTTAGACACATCACTAAGCCAACTCAACCTAAGACCTGTTCTTAGTAAGTTGCCATTACTAACTAAGACATACCCAAACCCTAAAAATCAATGCCTATATTCCCTCTAACCACATTCATGTATGCTCACAAGAAGGTCCCAGTCTAATCAATGGGTTAACGACACAAGATCCAAGGAAATCAAGAGGATCTCCCTAGTTTAGTAAACCTAGGAAATCCTACCTTGATCGACGCCGGTTACCCCTAACCGTCGCCGGTTAAGCCGGAACCACTGTCAGTTACCATTTTAACCCCAAAACAACCTTATTCTCAATGTTGGAAGTTGGAAGAAAAAAAGGTTGGTGAGCATTATCACATCTTAGAGAGATAACACATCTTTAGAGAGTGAATTCCAATGAGACCACACATGTAAGGAAGGAGATCAAACATTGTTTCCTGCACAACCATGATCTGATCTAACCAAGAAAATAGGAATGCACATGTAGCCCATGCAGAAGCTTTCCTTTGTTGGTGATCACTTGTAGCCTTCAAGACCCTCATTAGCACCTCCATCCTTCACACACAGGCATCCAGGACTAGAATCCAAGTAAGTATAATGTCATACTTCTCTGGTTTATTTCATTTCATCATTATTTTATCATCTATTGCTTACCTAGCTACATATTGACCTTATCCAACATTTCCACCTCCATATACCCATTAAAGCCTTGTCGAAGCCTACCCCAGTCACCCAATATCTCATCCTGACCAACCAAAGTCCTTTGTGCAATCACAAAGGAGACCTAAAGCTTGTTCTGTGACATTTATAGATTTCACAGTAACCGGCACCAGTCACACCTGACCGTCATCGGTTACCCCTGACTAACATCGGTCTCTTTATTTTCCCACACAACCCAAAACAAATACCTGCCCACTTAATTTCATCTCACCCTCATCCACCTATGATCTACTTGAGACCTCTGTCAAACCTACAGAACCCAAAACCAATCATTTGACATTTGGATTGGATTCTAGCTTAGCATGTTAGATTAGATCTATTTATTATTGTGTTTTAAGTGAGATACCTAAATCATTTCAAAGTACAATAGGATTTACTTTTTTACAGCATTAAATTGTTTAAAACAGTGGACTGACAACCATCTAGGAAGTATCACACTTCCTAGATCTAGCATACGCTAGGTAGTTCACTGCCCATATTGTTTAATTCATTCTTGTGGTTTTTCTTTGCAATAGAGGTAGTTCCTCCTAGCCAACTGAAGCTCTCACAATCAGCTGTGGATTCAGAATTCATACGCACACAATAACCCATTAACCAACATTTGAATAAGTATTCCTCCTATGCCCATTACCCTATCTATTTTGTCAACACTTCAAAGAAATAATATAAGAAAAAGGTGAAACACTTTGGATAGGAATACATTGAAATTACATACTCCAAGGTGTAACTCATCAACACTCCACCCCACCAATGATCAAAAACATGTGTTAAAGTTAGATTAGCATCATGTAGCCTCTGATACTCATCTTGGGTCCATACATAAGGTCTATAGCACCATCTTGATCTAAATGCATACACCAAATACCATTCATACAGCTCCATTGGAAAAAAACAAAATAAGGTCTCATATAGCTCATGATATAGGTTCTCTCCTACCCATTTACGTGCATCAAACTCAAGTCCAGTATAAAATCTCTGAGAAAAATCATGCTCCATGTTTTTGAACCATGATTCAACACTTTCCAAGGTCAAGTGCTCTATCATCATGTACCATTCTCACAACAACTTTGAAAAGAGGTCCCGACAACGCACCCAAGATGTAGTCATTTATTTTATACTTAATACTTATTTCTAACCCCAAGTATGTTGGCCTATCACCCAACATTCATTGGGTGCTCACCTGAGGCATGCACAGGCGTTGAGCTCCTCTTTTATGTGATATGTGGATTTATTTGTAGATATTGAAATACATGCATCCAAAAAGAAGAACATAAAACTGACAGATCCACACACACACCCATGCATCATAGAAGGTAGATAAAAACCAAATGAACCATATGAAAAACAATCTAAGCTATAACATGATAAATATTAGAAGGGTTTACACCTATAAACAAAATATACATAACGAACCCATATATATATATTGATTTAAAAGAGTTCTGGTAGCCACATTAGAGTTAAAAAGATCATCTCAGACCATATATATTAAATGATAGAGACTTAAATATTGTAAGCTTATCTAATATGGGATCCTAACTATAATTTTCCCCATTTTATCCCTTTTTATAGATCTCAGTACCCATATATATGCTTATGGCATCCCTTACAACCCTCTAGCACTAAGTACTCTAAACCCTAGCATTACTGCAGTACTTCGTTACTCTCCTTCTCTTACTCTACATTCTCTATGCATTATCTTTGCATTCCCTTTGTGCCTAATGTACTTACATATGCCTTTTTGTGTTTGTGTATCTAATTCTAACTTAAGCATCTCTTTTTATAAGGTCATCAACCACCACCATGACTTCTCTCCATAGTATATCGCATGCCAAGTGTCGATGTGGCCCTCCATAGGTGAATTTTTATCCATTTGTAAACCTTCCATTCTCTATAATGATGTCTCTAGGAGTATTCCCTACATGGAATATCATTTTCTTAGCCTCCAAGGCTCCATACTAGCACCTTATTCACTCATCACGCCTAGTCGGGTCATCACATTTTTCCTCAAGTGCCTCTAGAATGCCAAATATGGCTTAGTCCTTTAAACCCATGTTCTACCACCTACGTGCACCTTAGTTTCACTAAAACCCTTCTTAAACCCTTTTTTCATGTGTTTTTTCCCTTGAGCATCCATCTTCTCACTAGTCCTATGTGCGCGCTTCTTGGTACTTAAGAAATATTTTTGGGTCCAACAGATAACAACATATGCTCCAGGGTGGGTGCTAAAAACCATTGATGAATTGTTTTTTCAGGGAAAAAATATGGGCTTTTTCAATTCTCATAGGACTATTTTCTTCTGATATTGAATGTGGTAGCTCCCATTTACTTAAATATGGAAATTATATACATGAATTCAAACCTCGAGGGTGGTCAAAGACCACAAAATTTTCATGAATACACTTTTTTAACTATAACAATAGATTAGAGAGGGAGGAATTTACAAGTAAGAGAGGGGAGAAATATATGAAGAGAGGAAAAGGGAGAGGGGAGTTATGACAATGAGAAAAATATATAATTCATTAACCAATAACTCAAGATAGTTTTCCATCTCAATTAAAAGAAACATTTCAAATATATGAAATCAAATAAGGATCATGAAATAATAACACAAAGTTCAACTAGTGATTCTCATTTCATTTAAATAGGTACAAAGACCTTTATTCCTTATAAAAACTTTCAATATGATCATATGAGTATCAATAGATAAAATGGAGGAAAATATTATGAATAAATGGAATAATGCAATATGCTAGGGAGAGAAAATACCGATCCTTTTGAATGAATAATTCATTGTGATATATAGCCTTCTTAGATGTCTTTTCATATTCTTGTGTGACCTTACATATTCTGTATTAAAGTAAGACACGTTTCCTTATTCTGAGAAAATTATTTTTATAATTAAAGAATATGAATTCAAAAATTAGAAAAAGTGAATCCCCAAAAAATGAATATAAATCACGAAGTGAGAAAAGTCACTTTTTACAAAAAAAATTGATATATTCTTGGAGAAATAGAAGGTGGGGAGAATCAAGAAGGTAATTTTAGAGGAGACTATCCCATGGATAGATACTTGGAAGATGAAGACCTTTGAATTCACTACATTAGAGGAACCTTGATATTTAGAACATGCAACTGAAAGCACGTGACAACATCCTTGACCTCACACTCACGTGGAATAAAGTTCTTTCCAGAACATCAATCCATGAGTACTTCCAATATTATCTTGCTATGTCCAAAAACATTTGGGAACTCTTTGGTTGCTTCATAAATAGTGTTAAATATCTCATACTACACAAATTATCTCCTCCCATAAACATGATCTCTTTCCTCTTGATTAAATGTTTTGAAATATTGGAAATTGTTTGAGCATGAAAAAACTAGCTCAATACATTCGATGGATGGAAAAAATCATATAGCCCTATAAAAACCATTATGAAAGATTTTATCTTCCATTTTATTTTTTTGTTTATTATCATGCTTACTTGTAGATCACCAAAATCCATGAAGTCCATTATTGTTATCCCCAATATTGGGAAAGTCACTAACTAAAATAAAAAGAGGTTCATATCTTAAGTATTTAAAATTCTTGATTCCAATTAAGTGTATAGGAGTGATGGATATATTTTTTGGAGGGAAAATAGAGCTATGGAGGTGCTAAAATAGATATTTTTGATAGTTTTATGGATCCAAACACTTGGAAACCCTCTGGAGGTGGGAAAACTGAAGGAGGACACTATATAAATTGAGAAGATCATAAAAATGAAGGAACTTGGGAGAGGCGTGTATGGAAATATTTCATGATTTTTTTATAGAGGGACCATGAGATATAAGTGAAAACCATGTTGAGGTGTGTAAGTCAAGCTAAGGAAAACTAGTTTTATGTGGAGAGATTTTATTTAGCTTTTAGGAACAAAATATGGAGCACTTTTCCAAATGGAGGTTCTAAAATATTTTTAGGAGGTTGAGAGGCACTTTAAGTTATTTTGAACATACTTTTGGAAGGGAAAACTGGGTCACATGCAAAAATCATGAATTAAATCACACTTAGAGAGGAAGATGAGAACACATGAGTGCAAAAGACCACTTTAGGAGGTGCATGAGAATTTTTTTTGCAAAATTAATCTTTATGGTGTTCTCAAGAACATGCAAGTGCAATCTCAACTTAAAAATTGAACATGGAAGGTATAAAATAATCTAAAATTGTATGGAAGAGGTAACTTAAGCAAAAAAGTGCACCTTCAACACAAAATTCAAACAAGGAATGTGTAAAAGTGTACCTAGGAATGGTTCTAGGAATGAGGAGTTTAAAATTGTATTCCCAACTCATAATTAGAACATGAATAGTGACTTTCCTCCACTTGGATCAGAAATGGGAGTTTTTTTGAGTTTTAGTGGAAAACATCCAAAATATCCATTATCACCATTCCCAAGAATTATAAGTGAATGCATTTTTCTTTTTAGGCCAAAACCTATAAATGGATGAAATGACCATAAGGAGGAAACACCAATTTTCTATCAGGAATAACTAAGATGAATAAAATCAAAATCAATTCTTGGGATATGTAAAGGACTCCATGATCCTTCATTTAAATATTTTGATCTTCTGAATCTATTTGGAACTTTCACAATCCTTTGTACTAAATCAATCTTCTCTCAAGACCAAAATACCTTGTACTGTAATGAGTACTAGAATGGTTTTTGTTCCCAGAATATATCCAATGACTTCATAATATTACTATGAGTATAATAGTTTCAAGTGTTGTATTATAATGATTAAGTGGTTAGGCCTACCCTTAATTAATATGGGTCCATCACTATTATATAGGTTAAATATTTAATAATATGAAATACTTTTCTATTGTTAAATATGTATACCTAGATAATATACATTAAGTATTTAATAATGTCAATCATTTATGTTTGTATTTATTAAATACACTCACTTAGGTATATGTGTCAGTAATTTTATGTTGAAAAGGTGGTTCGGGAGACATACCCGATCACCTTATTTAAAAAGGACTTTAGGTCCTCATTTGATATATTTGGGAAATATATCAAAGGTGTGCAAATCAATTGATTTGGTTTTACCCTTGGTAAATAGGGTTTCAAAGAAGGAGGTGATCTTATTGGATCTAAAATATGTTCTCTGAAGTAAAAGATTATTTTCAAATTGGTTTTTACCCTATTGGGGTGTTCCACTATAAATATTGTGTCACCTGTGTTATTTATTTCCTGTAAGTATTTCTTTATTTATTTATGTTATGATGTAATTTTTATTTAAATATTTACTGTAACATTATATAATATGTAAGTTGATTAAATCTGTATTTATTAGAATCCTTAAATTCTAACATGGTATCAGAGCAAGGTAAATTAAATAAATTAAGATCAAATATTTTGTATTTTATTTATTTATTTTGTATTTTTTTCAACCAACCCAGAAGTGTATTTAAAATAATTGGTCCCTTCTTTCCATTGTCCATCCTTAAAGTTTTTCTTTGTGAAGAATCAAGGTGAATTCACAAGTGAAAAAATTAGAAATTTCTTACCTTCCATGAAAACTTGTGTACAGGTAAAGGTAAAATATTTGAAATATTTTTTCTATAGTTTTAATATGCGCAAGTTGAAGTTTTTTAATGGTAAATGAAGGAGGAGACAAAGCTACATCAAAATAGGATTTAAATTTTTTCCATTGGAAGCATGAAAAATGTTGTCTCCTCTGTAAATTCTAAGGTTTATTTAGAATTTAAAATTACATTGCCTTGTAAATGTTTTAAATATTTTTTCATGAAGGGCCCCCATAATAAGGGTTATATGTGTTTTCTTATTTAAAAGTATATATATACTATAGTTTATAATTTTTTATAGACTATATGTTGTTTTTAATTTACATTATATAAACTATATACCTCTTTTTTTAAAGTGAATATATTTTTACATTATAAATTAGAATAGGTTAATATAATGTATTAAAATATAACCTTCCTAATATTATACAGAAGAAGAAATTATGGAATTTCACATTCTGGAAACACACAACAAGTTTTGAATTCATTAAATTTGACGGTCAAATGACTGTCACGACAAACCAAACATAAGGTAGTATGACAGTCATTTAGACATCAAATTTAAGTTGGCTGGATCTTTTTCTACATTATTTTTTCTAGAAATTTAAAGTTGTTTTGCATTCTGAGGGGGTTCTTCTTCACTTCTATATGGTTGAATTTTTTTTTATATAATTCTGGGGTATAATGCAAATCCCTTTATATTGCAGGTTATTATTTTGATCATGTGAGATTAATTAATATGCATTGTAATGACAGAATTAGTTATGATTAAATAATTTATGTAGATCTATAAAATTTACATTTTATTCTATTAAAAGTGTTATTTTTTTATAAATATGTATCTATGTGATACATTGTATATTATAATGGGGTGTGTTTTAAAGTTTCAGATAAACAATGGCATCTAGCTATTTATGTCTTGACAAAACCCACATGATGAATGGAACCAACTACAACATTTGGAAGATCATGGTCAAATCAGAACTTATGGTAAGGAAACTCTGGACAGTTGTTTTTGGATCTGCAGTTTCTCCCACTGATCATCATGTAACTGTAGACAAAATGAATGCATTCTCGCAACCAATGTAGGATTCTTGTTTTGAAAGAGGTATGGACGGAAGTAGAATCCATGCATGAAGGTACACATTTATCTAAAATTATTAAATTAGTTTTATAATTCCTATAACTCCTATGAAAGGAAATGAAAAAGTAGTTAGTTTCTTAGAAAAAATTAAAAACATTAAAGCACAATTAGGTGGATGTAATTGTGATTTAATTGGTGAAAAATTAATCTAATTTATTGTTCAGTTAAATATACATGAAATATTTAAGAATTTTATTTCTATTTTGAACTCTAAATATCAGAATGAAAATGAGCTACCTGATTTAAATACCTTGAGTTCACTTCTGATATAGGAAGAGCAAGTGATGATGACCTTTGACACTAAGGATAATTCCTCTTTGGCACTTCTTGCTCATAATTCAAATTTTAAACCTCGCAATCCCTTGTCAGATCAAAAACTTAGATCTAAATATTATTTTGTTTATAAGAAAGTTTTTTCTTCTCATCAATTACATGTTAGCTTGAGTGGTAAATGTTACAAATGTGGTAAATTTGGACATAAAAATGAAGATTGCAAAACTAATAAACAAATTGTGGACAACAAAAAAGAACAGGAGTCTTCTGAGGACAAACATTCCAAGAACACTGAGGAATCTATCCACAGTCTGCATAATCTCAAAACAGATCAGATGGAGCTTTTCTCCACCCAGGAATTGGCTATTAAAACCCATGCCTTCATGAGAGAGCTTGAAAATTACAAACTGAACACAGATATCAATAGGCAAAAAATCAGCTTGATCACTATGGACCTTAAGGAGTTGGATGAAAAAGTGGATAAAATGTCTTCCCTTATCCTCAGCAAAAACCTCAAAAATACCAATGCTAGAAGCATAGAAATGGAAAATGAGTTGCTAAAAAAGAAAGGAATTATTATGCAAATAAGAGATACACATATCCTTAATGTGAAAAGTACTATCTACCATCTTAAACTACTGTCCAAAATGATCCATTCCATGGAGTTGGCAAAAGAAAAGGAAAAGGATGGTACTGGGCCAAGGGTGGTGATCAAAGAACCTAACTACAAGTACTGGAAGGAGACTATAGTAACTCTGGTCAAAGAATGGAATGGCTACATGGAGATGGTGGAATATTTGGTCAAAGATTAATGAAATTCAATGGTTTGGAACCTACTGTTTGTTTACCTTTATGTTGTTAGTTTCATCCTTTGGACTGTTATATATTGTAAATGTTATATAACTGATATCATATAATGTTATCTTTGTTTTTGAGTTTTGGAACAAGAATGGCCCTTTAAGGTAAATACTTAGGCTAATATGGAAGTATTTTGTAACTCTTTATAAGGGGGTAGGGTACCCTCAACCCTAAATTTTACCTCTAATAAAAAAAAACAAATTGTTTCTTTTAAATACAATTTAAGGAAAAAAGATAGCTTTAATGATATTCGTAAAATTGTTGCAGTATATGTTGCATTGTATTATTCCTCTAATTTTGAATGGATTCTAGATTCAGGTGCATAAAATTATATGAATGGTGTTTCAAATTCTTTATTTGATGTTGTGAAAATCAATGAACGTGTGTATCTTGGTGATAACTCATCTTTAGAAGCAATAGAGAAAGGAAAAGTAAAATTTTCTAATGGTGTATTAAATAATATTTTATTTGTTTAGAAACTCAAAAAGAACATTTTATCATGTTCTCAATTAACTCATGATGGTTTGGTTATTCAAATGTTGAAAGATACTTGGTATATCAAGGATAGTAATGATATTATAATAGCTGAAAGAATTCAAAGAAATGGTTTGTATATTTTTGATGATTTATCTTTTACATCTTGTTTTGTTTCTCAAAGTTTAAATAATTCAAAACTATGGGATGAAATATTAGGACATGTTAATTATCAAATTTTATATGAAATGGCTAGATATAATCTTGTGAAAGGTTTATTTGTATTGTTTTCTTCTCATGATGCGTGTGAAGTGTGTTTACGCTAAAAAAAAGTGATAAACCCTTTCACTCACATCTTGAAGAGAGTTTCTCTTACCCACTAAAACTTATTCATAGTGATGTTAGAGGACCTCTTGAAGTAGATTCATTAAATGGTTCTTTATATGTTGTGAATTTCATTGATGATTTCACTAGGATGATTTGGATATATTTTATTTAAAATAAATCTGATGTACTTGAGAAATTTAAGGAATTTAAAGCATCTATTGAACAATTATCAAATTATAAAATTAAGAGACTTAGAAAAAATAATGGGGGTGAATATGTTAGCAAAGCATTTGAAATGTTTTGTATTGATTGTGGTATTAAAATGGAATTAACTTCTTCTTATTCTCCCTAATCTAATGGTCATTCAGAAGGTAAGAATAAAACTATTTTAGATATGGCTCACACTATGCTTCATTATGCTAGTCTTCCCAAATTTCTATGGGTATAAGAAATGAACACAATAGTCTACATTCTAAATAGGGTTCCTAAAAAATATATTCATATTTCAACTCCATTAGAAAAATGGTCAAATCAAAAACTTGATAGTTCTCATCTAAATTTTTTTTGTAGTCCTTCTTTATACATTCCTAAAAAGAAAATAAATAAACTTGATATGACTTATTTTTCTTTTCTTTTCATTGGATATGGTATTAACACTATAGATCTAAGGATTTACGACCCTACAAAAAGGGAAATAGATGAAAACTATAATGTGGTGGATTTGGAAAATTGCTTTTTTTCATCTGATAATGGTAAAGATGTTCATAACTCTTTCAATATTTCTAATGATGGTTATGATTCTGATAATAATCATATAGTAAATGGTCATGATGATGTTTCTTTTGTTAATACTATAAATGCTTTTAAATCTCCCAACTCCCTAGTTAAGAAACCAGAATGGGCTCAATCTATGTTAGAAAGTTCTAATCCTATTAATCTTAGGAAAATGACCAGAATAAATCATACATACTATGCATTAATGACCTTGTATGAACCTGAGACGTAAATATTTGAATAATATTCTCAAGATGAGAAGTGGATCAATGAAATGTAAGCTAAATATAATGCCCTAATTCAAAATCAAACATGGGAGTTGGTTCCACCTCCAAAGAAAAGAAGTATTATAGGGTCTAGGTGGTTATATAAAGTAAAACATAATACATATGGTAGTATTGACAAACATAACGCTAGACTTTTTGCTAGAGGTTTCACTTAGAAACCTGGTATTGATTATGTTGAGACATTTTCCCCTGTAGCTAAAATGAGTACTATTAGGATCTTATTTGTGATTGCTTCTCAATTTGGGTGGGAAATCCACCAAATGGATGTGAAAAATGCCTTTTTGAATGGTGATTTAAAAGAATAAATTTACATGTATCAACCTAAAGGATTTGAAGAAACTAGTAAAGAAAACTATGTTTGTGAATTGAATAAATCCTTGTATGGTTAAAAGCAAGCTCCTAAAGCTTGGTATGCAAAAATTAATTCTTTCTTTCAATAGTTAGGATTTGTTAATTGTTCTACCGATGATCTATTCATTAAGCAAGAAGGATCACATATTATCATTGTTTTTATATATGTTGATGATTTTCTTACAAATGGTGATAATCCTGCTTTAATTTGTAGAATTAAAGAAAAATTGAAACAATACTTTAAAATGATTGATTTAGGTCTCTTACATCATTTTCTTGGCATGGTTCTATTTCAAGATAAACATTCTATTGTTTTTTCTCAAGCACAGTATGTAACCAATGTACTAATTTTTTTTAACATGATTGATTGTAAACTAATTTAAACTCCTATGGAAGTTGGACTAAAAATTGATCTTCAACCTGCATGTGAAAATTTTGATCCTACTTTATATAAGAAGTTAGTTGGTAATTTGATTTATCTAACTATCACCAGACTATATATTTGCTATGCAATAGGAAGTGCTTCTAGGTTTATGTAGGAACCTTATAGAGATAATTAGAATCTTGCAAAAAGGATTCTTAGATATATTAAAGATAGAATCGATTATGAGTTGCATTATACTAAGAATTAAAATGCTAACTTGTATATATTTTGTGATTCTGATCATGTTGGTGATGTATTAGATAGAAAATATACTTCTGGTTATGTGTTTAAATTTGGTGTATGTGCCATTACTTGGTGCAGCAAAAACAAGTCAACTGTATCTATCTCTTCAACACAAGGTGAGAATAGAAGTGCAATGGAAGTTTCAAAAGAGGCTCTATGGCTAAAAAGGTTGTTCGATGAGATAAAGATGAAGAATCCACGTAGTTTTCCTTTGTTTTGAGACAACCAAAACACCATATATATTACACATAATTCATTACAACATCAGAGGACAAAGCACATTGAGATACATATACACTTCATCCATGAGAGGTTGTTGAGTGGTGAGATAGATCTCAAGTGTGTGTCAAGTGAAGAGAAACTTGCTGATATCTTCACAAATCCTCTGGGTGCTGCAAATTTTTTTCACTTTCATGAAAATATTGGATTGTCAGAGTTTATAATTAGGGGCAGTGTGCATGATAATGTCACCTCCTAATGGAACTTGTTTTTTGTTAAAAGACTTTTGGGAATTTGTAAAATACCATTGGGAAAGTGTAAAAAGAACTTCGAGCATGTATACCTCCTTGAATTTTTTTTAGAAAGAAGTGTAGAAAGATCAAGGAATTATTCAGTAAACTCTTTAGTGTTATTGATTTTACTTATAAACATCCAGTACAAACATATTATTAAGGAGGTCCTTAGTTATAAAAGAATCTTATATGCTTTAATTCAATAATATTTTATGAGAACCTGTGAGAATATGTAAAACTCACAAATCATACTTATCCACTAATCATGGGATTATCTTTTGGATTCCAAATACTTTTTTACCAAAATGTAACTTGAGTATGATGAAGGTGTTATAATTCCTTCATCTGATATGCTAGCCTAAAACCTTTATGGTTTAAGGATTGTAAATCATGTAGTGTACCACATGTAAGTAATCTATCGGCATATGTTATCCCACTTAACATTAAGGGGGAGTGTTGAAACATAATGATTAAGTGGTTTGGCCAACCCTTAATTAATATGGGTCCATCACTATTATATAGGTTAAATATTTAATAATATGAAATACTTTTCTATTATTAAATATTCATACCTAGGTAATATACATTAGGTAAGTATTTAATAATGTGAATTATTTATGTTTCTATTTACTAAATACACTCACCTAGGTATATGTGTCAGCTATTTTAGGTTGAAAAGGTGGGTCGGGAGACATACTCGATCACCTTATATAAAAAGGACTTTAGGTCCTCATTTGATATATTCAGGTAATATATCAAAGGTGTGAAAATCAAGTGATTTGATTTTACCCTTGGTAAATATGGTTTAAAAAGAGGAGGTGATCTTACTGGATGTAAAATAAGTTCTCTGAAGTAAAAGGTTATTTTCAAAGTGTTTTTTACCCCATTAGGGTTTTCCACTATAAATATTATGTCAGCTTTGTTATTTATTTCAAGTAATTATTTCTTTATTTATTTATGTTACGATGTAATGTTTATTTAAATATTTATTATAACATTATATAATATGTAAGGTGATTAAATCCGTATTTATTAGAATCCTCAAATTCTAACATCAAGTAGACTAAAATAAATTCTTGTGACTATACACATGACACCTGAAATCACATGGGATTCACACATGATTGTTCATACTTTGACACTCAAAAAGGGAAAATTTTTGCAATTTGGGCCATATTTCTCAAAGAGAATACAATTGTTTTGGGGTTTTTCAAGAAAATTTACTACCAAAGTTTTGCATTCCAATATATTTAAGAAGCTAATAGCTTCATAACAACATTTTCTTGAATAACATGATGAATTGAGAATGCTTTGGAAATGTCTTAGATATGTTTAATAGGGGTGACTTCTTCTTCACCAATTAAGGATGGAAATATTTAATAAGATTAGAAACATGGATATCATTCCATGTAATCAACGCTAAAGGAATATTTCCATTAAATGTGAAAATGGGAAGGTTCCCTTTTCAAGCCATGAAGGTTACAAGATTGAGATTTTGTGGGGAAAAAGGGAAGGTATAGTTTCATTGAGGAGTTTATAAATATTTAGAGATGGGGGATTCAATGTATGAATATACCCACTTATTTGTGGAGAAAGTTTTAATAATTCAAAACATGCCTCTTGTTGAGCACCACTCTCATCATTATCCTTCTCAAGTGCTACAACAATTAGGTCATTATAAATAGAGTAGAGTGGAGTTGCTAGGTGTTTGAATATATGGTTCACAAAACCAATTGAGATAAGAACACGCCCAAAAATTAGATATATTTTCAAAACAATACTCTTGTATAAACATGTACGAGTTTTTGTAATAAGAATACAATGAGGTCCCACTAGGAATGTTAGAATTTTTTAAGGTTGAAAGTGTCCATTTAAGAATTTGAGCTCACTAATAACAAAACATTGGATTGATCCTAAAGTGTGGTACTTGAGAATGAAATAAAAAATTTCAAGATATCTTAATATCATCTACTTATACTCCAAATACTATCACTACCTACCTAATCTAACAACTAATGGAAAATGGAGAAGGAAATAACATAAACAAAAGGATATGTGCCACGAGAAAAATATAGAACTTCATTCCATTTTATTTTATAGGGTAACATATTATATTATATAAATAAGAGTGTGTTTCATATACATATATCACAACTTAACAGTAGGTAAAAATGATCTACAACAAATCATGATATATGATAAAATAGTAGGGAAGATATAAGCTATAATAACTTAATCATCTCTCAAATATACACAAATAAATTTGAATACAAAATATGCATTGGATGCATTACATTCATCAATATAGAGCCTAAATCATCATATAGAGAAGATTATAATTTAATAGAATTATAGAGAGGAGAGAAGAAACGACCAAAAAAATACATCTCGTAGAACAAAATAGATGTTATTTGGAGAATAACATGGAGGGAAAATATTTGAAAGAAGATTTAGAGGAGGTATGAAGGAATAATGGAAGATCTTCCCTTTTTTATAATCCCATCTTCTAAATTTAACTCAAAATATAACATTTGAAGTGAAATTGAATAACATGTATGTGAGCAATAAACATGAAGGGAATAACCAAGCATAATAAGAAGCTATCAACTTAAAAATATATTGTCTCTTGAAGGTCCGTGTTATTTTCCCACTTGCATTGAATTAGGTTGATAGTTAATTTCTACAAATAATCCATATGGAAGGGAAAAATCCATGGCTATTGTGGGCTTCCTATGATATAGGCATAGATGGGGATATTAATGTGGGTTGATAGTGCTCAGAAATAGTGATATGAAACATGTAATAATTGAATGGAGAGGTATAAACACATGGTGACATACAATATATTCCATAAGGATACAAAGGGTTTGTGAATGTATTATAATAGGATGAATAATGTTAAAGATATTGGACTTACATTGAAAATAAAACAAAAATATATGAGCATATGTCACTAAAATGGTCAAGAATTATAGAGAAGAACAAGATTAAAAGTGAGGTTGTTTGTAGCATAAAGAGAGTATCATAGGAATTGAAAAGGTGTAATATATTTCCATGGTAGTGCATGGATTAGGAAGACCTCTACTGTAAATAGTATTTTGCATATTACAAAATTCCTTATGATATTGTGAAGTTATTTGTGATATTCCAAGGGTTTCCAACATGACACAAAAATAAGAAATAAAGGATAGAAAGGAAGATTCGATGGGCATAATTGTGGAAAAGAGGAATAAGTATGCATGGATGATGTGTTAGAATTATAAAATGAGCCAAAATGGTTTACAACATTGTGTTGATTAGGAATTAACTTTGGTAGATGAGATAATAACTTAAAATGATGTGCAAGACATGGGATATTGTGAGTGTGCAATATAATGGGATTGAATACCACATAATTTGGGTGAATCTCTTAAGTAATGTGGAAATGATACGTAAATTCATGAAATGGTTCATGGGTTACACAATACATCATGTTCCATGATATAAGGAAAGATTCCATAAATAAGTAAAAGTGTCAAGCGTAGAGAAGTCTAGCCTTAGAACAACACAAGGTTAACCAAATGGGAAGGGGGGAATTTTCATTAACATTTGTAGAGAATCGTGAGGAAAATTCCCTATTAATTTTTTATAACAAGTGGTTTATAACATACATTACAAAAGGGGTCTTATTGATTAACTTGGAAGATTGAATATTATTCAAATTTTAAAAATTGTGGGTAGCAAAAAAATGTACAAGGGTATACAAAATTACAAAGGTGGGAAATGTAAAACAAATATATACCAAAAAATAAAGTGAAATTATAATACTATGTACATGGTGAGGAGAGTTAACTTAGGGGTGATAATTAAGGAACATCCCATTAATTTGATTTTGAAAAGGCTCCCAATCGAACTTTAAAAATTTGAAAACATTATTTTCTTTTCACTAGGTGATCTAATAAGGTCTTCCCAAGAGGGTTTTGATTTTGGAATGCCTTTAAGGTTTGGCTTGATAACCATCCAATTTTAGAACTAAGTTTATAACTACAAACTTTTCATTATTGGTCCACTTATAAAACAATAATTTTATTCCGTATTGAAGCTTATAAAGTTTATCTTTGAACTTCTCTCTAGTCTCTTTAAGGTTTAATAAATGTTCTATCCTAACCATCATCACATCATGACACTCTTACTACAACTAATGAATTATATCCAAATATAGGGGCCATAATGAGAGGGGAAACATGGATTTAGTTCTGAATACCAACATGAAGGGGTAGTTTCCAATTAATTATTTTGGAGCGATCTTTTCAATCCTGAAGGCTAATTTTACCTTGGTATGCCATTTCCTTCGATTTTTATCAATTGTATGCTTTGTGTTTTTTAATCAGATTTTTTTCTATGGAATATTTTAGTTTTTTTATTTATTGGTACTCATTAGAATACATCATTTAGTAAACCCTACCTAAGAGAAAACTCAGTAATCTTGGCTCCCAGAAATTCCTTCGAATTACCAATAATCACTATGCGATGGACAAAAAACCTAGTGAATATTACTTAAAGGAAGTGAGTGATGAATTCTTTAGTATCTTCCTTCAATATAATAACTTTATTCCATTTGATGAAATGGTTAGGACCCATCTATGCATGGTTCCCAAATATGTGTTTATCATTCTAATGAAATCCAATCCCTATTAAGAGAAATGTTAGTCAACCACAATTGGTTGTACAGAAGTGTGATTTTTGTTTCTTTCTCTTGAAGAAAAAACATCCATGGCATTTCATTTTCTATTTTAAGGTGTCTAGGAATAATGTAGGATAATTTTATCTAACCCACATTATTTTTGTGGTAGTTTTCCATGGGGTGAATTGATCACTTTAGAATCTTTGATGAAACTATCTCAAAACCCTTTACATGTGTTTAAGATTGATGTATCTCATTAGAATTTTTTAAAATTTACGTATAAATATTACCCCACTAATAACATCATATGATATGGCATAAGGTATAAAATATATCCTTTTCTTCATGTCCAAGATATATACATATATAAGCATAAGCAATAAAAATTGAAACACTCGTGTTAAGAAATATAAATACATATCCATAATTAGAATAATTTCTAAGGGGCTAAGGATTTGCACTAGGGAAATCACCCTAAGCTCTCATATCAATATTCAATAATGGATCCTACTGGCTCATCACCCGCCATTTTGTCTACACTAGTATGCATACGACATCATCTACATTGTAAATATCAATATCCATATCTTTCTCATCAAACTTAATATTAGTAAAAATTTAAGACATGAAAAATAATGTATGTCAAAGACATGCTCAAGGATGAAACCATTAGCTTAAAGGTAAAATTCATCAAAACTTATATGAAGTAATCAACCTTTGGAAGAACAATTGGGATGTTTTTATCCCTCTAAATACTAACCCATCCTAAATAAATGCAAGGGGGGTTCATTAGCCTAACAATATCATAACACGTGAGTTCATATTGAGGTAATTAAAATTATTAAAAGTAAATTCAATATAATTGTATACATGAGGGGGTGAAAGGGTTTAATTTATTGATATTTTGAATCAGGTATTGGGGGTAGGTTAGAAAGGTGGGTCAAATGAAAGGGAGGTTTAATTTTAACATAAAACTAAAACATTTGAACCCTAGTTTTTAAAACTATCTACCTTAAAATTGAAATTTAAGGGGTGTGGTCATAAATTTAAAGTATAAACTCTTTTTGAATAAAGAAATCACAATTAAGAGATTCTTAACCAAGAAATAATAAGATGGTAGAAACCTAGGATTGAGTATGCTTTTCAAAACAATTGATATTATTTCACCATCTTAATTATTTGAATAAGTATTGATAAATGATTAAATATTAACATTTATAAGGTAATTGGTAATAGGTCTTGTATGGATTCAAACAATATTTTGAGAGAAAATGCATATTAAAAAAATGAATGAGAATTATGATATATTTTCTGTATAATTTATTAGGGTAAAAATAAAAAAGGGTAAATAGAATTGTAATGGAAAAATGGGTAAGTAAGGTACATGTAAAAAATAGGGGGTATTTTCATTCTAATAATATAACATGAGGGGGTATTATCAATTGAATAATTAGAGGTAAAAAATATAATTAAGGGTATTATTTAATACCCTTTGAACAAACGTGTTATATCATACTTTTACTAATTGAACCCCTCGTGAATAAATGAAAAATTTTAGAATTTAAAAAAAAAAATAACTAAAAACCAAAAAAATGGTACTTACTGGTTGTGGTGATCCACCACCAAAAATATTCTTATGAACCTAGGATAATTGGAAATAATATTCACCTCATTGAGTTATCATTTTCTCTTCTCAGAACTCAAAATATAAATTTAATATGAGACAAATGAGTTATTGGTGATATAAATTCACTCATATATATATATATATATATATATATATACACACACACACACACACACACACACACACACACACATACATACATATATATATTAAAAGTGACATTAACATCATAAATTAGGATTTACACTTGATCTTATAAAGAAACATGTGAAAAATCCAATAACTTGGCTTCCACTTATCCATTTTCTATTATTTTAATATTGTTTGAATGTTAACCATGGTTTTGGGGAAAACTAATATAAATGAATACAATCCCACAAACAATGAGTGAGACATGTGTAGTTTAAAAAAGCTAATGTTTGTAATGAAGTCTAGTGTGCATAATAATAATATTCAATATCTATAATATGTTATACATATGAATATGGTGATTCTAGATGCAAGTTTTGAAACAAGATATAATAGAAGACAAGAATTTAATATCACTCATTTTAGGATCCATAATAGAAATATAACCCAAGGTATGGAAAAGGCAAAACATATAGCTCAATGGAAACTATGTGACTCTTATTACCTTCAGTGGGACAAGTGAACCTTAGATAAGTTTACCAACACTAAGATATACCCTATGGATATTCAAAATTATTATAACCTAAAATAGGGTGATTTTTAATTCATAAATAAACTATAAAAGAGGGAAGGGGGGGGAAACTTTAATATTTTATCTTATCATACACCAATATTAATAAAACATAGTTAACCTGATATGATGGGAACAAAAACTAAGAGAACATAGTATGAAACTCAAATTCTAAAAAATCTTGGGTGATAGTATAAAGGAGTGAATACTAGTCTTACATGCATGATATAAAAATTTAAAACAAAACCTAATTTCATTCTTTAAAATATTATGAAACCAAAAGAATGAAAGAAATGAAAATTTGACTAGTTTAAATTATTTCACAAAATATAATGAATTTAATTTTAGATCACAATTTAAATTTCATTCCATAAAATGTTTCACATAATGCATAAGTATATATAATAAATCATACATAAATCAAGATCAAATTACTTTTGTGAAATACACAAACCAACATTCACTCAATTTAATTTCATTAATTAACCATAAACTTCATGTTTTGACTCTTAATTAAAATCAAAACTTAAAATTTATCTAAGTGAGAAGAGATAATACATATCTTTCACAAGATGTACATAGTAACTTGTTTTAGCTTGAAAAATACCATCTAATTTTTTTAAAAAAATCTTTATTACAATATTTATAAAAAAAAATTGATTGGACTCAACCACATCTTAAGTTACGATTTTAATATTAAGTGGGGTCACCATTTGGTGGTAAACCACTTTATTACATCTTATAATGTTTTACATGAACATTCATTATAAAAACTTATATAGTAATAACTTTATTAGGTTATTATAAACTAAATCCTTTGTTTTAATTTAATTAGAGTGAAATGGTGCACTTGGGTGCAACCGAATCACCCACCCTATAAATAGGGTTATCTCTCATGAGATTGAGTGTGGCAAAAAATAATTTTTTTTATATTACAAACTTTTGTAAGTGTGATTGTTGGAATTTTGGGACTCAAGGAAGAGGAAGTGAATGTGTTTGATTAAAAAGTGTGAATTATCAAGTAATTAAGTTTACAAGGACAATGATTTTTCATAGTATGGTTCCTACCTTTGGTTTCCCCAATATAAATCTGGTGTAAAGTGTATTTTTTTTTACTTATTTACATTTTGTGAAGTGATTTCATTTATTTTCTTGTATACCTTAACTATAGTCCTCAACATATTTATTAGGTATTTTAATTTTTTTTTAAATTATTAATTATCCTAAATCTAACATAGTTTCATAGCATGATTACGTTTTAGTGTGAGAGAAATTTATTTTAGGGAAATTATCAAGAGTGTTATTTTAACATATATTGATGAATAATTCTTCTTCAAGAAGTGGGCTCTATATGTTTGAACATATTTGAAATTGATAAAAATGGATATAATATAGAAATTGCAAAGGAAAATTTTCCCTTTGCAGGAAGGGTAACTCAATTGATCTATTTTTAGTTAACTCTATATAATTTTAAAATAGAAGTAATAATGTTGTCATTTTTCTATGAGAAAATTCTCGAGAAGGATTTATTTGCATTCCATTGGGGAATAAAACATTGTTTCTTTGGTCCTCCACCCATGTAATCAAAAGCTTACGTTTCCAATTTTGCACATCTCGCATGGGTTCTAATACTATGGTATATAGCCTTGTTACTAATTATGATAGGGACACTTACTTTTATGTAGTTTCTGGACATGATATGAAACAATTTTATTTTGATTTTGATGACTTGACTATCCTTTCTCATTACATGTGGGTTGGTTTTCTAAATGTGAATACTATGTCTTATTTTCTTTAAAATCTAAAATGAATTAATTTTCATATTTGGTTTCATGTAGAATGCTCTGCTTGGCTTCTCAAAAATCATGTACAATTTTTATCCTATCCCTAGGAGACCTACAATTGATCCTGACACGTGTTTCCCTTCAAGGGTTGCATGACTTGGAGGTACTTAATTTTATCCATGGTTTGTTGCAAATTTTGTGGAAGATTAGTTTTGCTAATGGTGATGAGTTATATCCAATTTTTTCTACCAAGGATCCTACACCTCATCTTGAATTTGAGACCAGTTGTGTAGTTAACATACCTTGGATTATAAATAATCAATTTTTTTAACACTATTTGAAAAAATTGGTCTTCTTTTGTTGATAATATCACTAGTGGTCTTATTGATCATATCACTTTTAGGTAGTAGTCTTATATTCTACTTAGGTAGGATGGTTAATGTGTAAATGACATTCAATGTTATGAAGGTCAATGGATAGAATATTTGGCATATGAGTACTCAACATGGAAAAAACCTTATTTTCTCTAATTTTCTAAACATGCAGAGGAAGATTTTGAAAAGAGTTTAGGAGAATTGAATCAGAAACGAGGCACCACGAAGTAGTTGCACTCCAATGGAATCGTGATAGCTCTAACAATTGCAAGAAATAATTGATTAGTAATGGAAGAACTTGATCAATAGAAACAAAGATTTCATATAGAGGAAATACAACAGAGTGTCTTGGCATGCTCATAAATGAATAGAAAAGGGGTACATATAGGGTTATGAGTAACCCTAGTGCATGACACATATGAAACCCTAAACCTAACCCATGTGAGATTACCCTCTAATATGAAAGGAGGACACATAGGATAACTCACACTAACACCCCCCTTCATCAAAGTTGGGGTAGCGGTTGTGATGAGTTAGATGGAAGAGGAAGGCACTCCTAAACAACTAAGAAAGGTGTGTCAATGGGGCCTGACAACTAAAGGCCTGATAAGGTGCCCATATATAAACACAATCTTCCTAGAAGAATAAGAAAAGAAGGACTACATAGCTCGAATAAGATGAGCAAATGCAAAATAAATCACCCAAAGAAGAGACCGTAAGTGAAGAAATTGCACATAGATTGATTACGGAGTTCGGAAATTGCCTACGTCTCCGGGTTCGTGATCAAACCGTTCCACTGAGTCAAAACTTGTAAGTTAACTCTATAGTACTTTCACAATAGAAGTAACCTAATGTTGTCATTTTACTTGCCTACCAGTACATTCTCGAGAAGGATTTATTTGCAGACGACATTGGGTGAATAAATAGCATTGTTTCTTTGGTCCTCCACCTTCCTGGCGTAATCAAAAGCTTACGTTTCCAATTGTGCATCAGCCTTCCCGCATGGGTTCTAATACAATGGTGATAGCTAGCACTCTAGTCGACTAATCCAGGATAGGGACAAGTACTTTTATGTAGTTTCTGGACATGCTATGGGCCTATTGGGTAGTTTTGACATTGATCACTTTGACAATCACAAATATTCTCATCTACATATGGGCCTAAAAAATAATAGGCCAATAGACAATACTATGCCGACACATCCCGCAAATAAGCTTAACAAATGAATTAAGCTTCGGGATCGGTGTCTCCGTTCCACCAGTGTATAATGTGTCACCTTGTGCTGTCTCACAACAAGCATGTAACAAATAATAAGCTCGTGTCCCTAGTGTGACCTACAATGTGATCCTGACATGTGTTTCCCTTACAAAGGTTGCATGACTTGGAGGTCCCCTAATTTTATACAAAAATAGGTTTGCCCTGCAAATATTGCAATTGCAAGATTAGTCCTTAGGCTATTGGTAAACCTAAGCCTTACCTGTACATGAAATTTGGGATTAAATCTCCCAAGGATCCTAGGGCTCGATCTTGCATATGAGACCAGTGGTGTAGTTAACATCCCCATTGAAGCAGCTTATACACATTTTAATGGAATTAAATATTCCCACTATGGGCCGCATTTGGATATTCTAATGAGGGATAAGAATCCCATGGTGGAGCGGCCATGTGGAGTGGCCTATCACTTTTAGGTAGTAGTGGGATATCCCACATTTGGTAGCTGAATAAGGTTAAAGGCTTTAAATAGCCTTCTCCATGCGCATGAAGGTCAAAGGACCACGAATATTTGGCATATGAGTACTCGCCATGGAAAAAACGCTTCATCCTCTCTAATTTGCCACGTGGGACAGTCCACGCATGGGCCTAGCCCTCTTTGACCACTGCTTCACCAGAATTCCATCGTGGTAAAACGATGGTTTAATATTAATGTAGTTTGCACATCCAATGGATTTATGATAGCTGTGGCATTTGCAAGAAATATATGGCGCCATTTGGAACGTGAAGAACTTGACCAATATAATTTCGACCCCTCTAATGTGGTATGAAATAGTATATAGTCCACTTGTCGTGCTCATAAATGAATAGACAAATCGAGCGTACATATCGACGAGTGTATGAGCAAGCCTACGTGCATCACAGTGCGATATGAAACCCTAAACCTATTGACCCATGTTGACCAGATTGACTTTCCCGTATGACCGGAGGACACATGACCATAACATCACCTCTAGAGCTCCCGATGTCATCAAAGTTTGGGGGTCGCGGTTCTCATGAGTTAGTTGGAAGAGCTCTCAAGATGATCTTCTGCACTGACACCATTTAGAGATGTGTGTCAATGGGGTCCTTTCAACTAAAGGCCTGATAAGGTGCCCATCTGATAAACACAATCTTCCTAGAAGAATAAGAAAAGAAGGACTACATAGCTCGAATAAGATGAGCAAATGCAAAATAAATCACCCAAAGAAGAGACCGTAAGTGAAGAAACTTCATCTCAGTGAAGGGCTTGGTGAATAAATATGCAATTTGATCAGCTTTATGAATGTCGATGATACCATCATGATTAAGCTCCCATATGAAGTGCATATGGATCTCAATGTGCTTCGTCCGCTGATGCTGAACTAGATTTCTAAAAATAGAGATTTTGCTTGTGTTATCGTAAAAGATAATGGTAGGCCACTGAAAGTGGATGCCAAACTTTGTCATAATACCCTGTAGCCAAATAACCTCTGTGGCAGCATTAACTACTCCTTTGTATTCTGCCTCTGTAGATGATATCGCAATTGCATTCTACTTCTTGCTAGACCAACTAATAGGACCCAAACCAAGAGAGAAACTATAGCCAGAAGTAGATTTCTGATGATCTAAGTCATCAGCCCAATTAGAATCTTTGAACCCAATCAAGTCAATATCAACCCCTCCATGATAATGAATGCCATCAGTATAAGTTCCACGAACATAGTGAAGGATCCATTTAGCTGCTTTCCAATGCAGCTCATGTGGCTCCTAGATGAATTTGGACATGATCCCAATATCATACGATAAATCCTGTCGAGTGTGAGTCAAGTAAATCAAGCTCCCCACCAACTATTGATAAATAGTACCATCAACCAAGGGAGTAGAGCAATCTAAAACCAACTTCACCCTGAAAAGAAAAGGAGTAGGAGAAGACTTGTAATTGGACATCTGAAAATGAGCTAGCAAATCAAGAGCATACTTGGGTTGTGAAATCAAGATTCCCGAGTCAGATTGTGAAATATGGATCCCAAGGAAGTAATGAAGCAGACCTAAGTCATTCATGGAAAAATTGTTGGCTAAGGCGATCTTCATAGAATCAATAATAGAGGAAGAGTTGCATATGATCAAAAATTCATCAACATATAGAACAAGAATGAGTATGGAGTCATCTTGCCGTAGAATATAAACCTTTGGATTGGAGTGACACCTAATAAACCTTGATGTATGTAAGAAGGAGTCCATCTTGGCATACCAAGCCCGAGGGGCTTGTTTAAGGCCATAAAGATACTTCTTTAACTTACAAACGAGGGAGGAATCTTGGACATAACCCATAGGTTGTTCCATATAGATCTCTTCCTCTAGGTCACCATGAAGGAAGGCACTCTTAACATCCATTTGATGGAATTTCCATCTGTTTGCTACGGCAATGGCTAGGGTCAATCAAATAGAAGTCATCTTCACAACTATAGAAAATTTTTCTGTATAATCAACCCCAGCTATTTGAGAGAAACCCTTAGCTACTAATCACACTTTAAAATTTTTGAAATCTCCATCTACTCCATACTTTTTTCAGAACACCCACTTACATTGAACGATTTTCTTCCTTTCGGAAGAGTGGTGAGATCCCAAGTATCGTTCTTCATGAGAGAGGAATGCTCCTCATCCATGGAAAAATCCCACTCAAGAATACCAAAAGCCTCCCGAAAAGACTGTGGATAAGAAGCAGAGGTGAAGAAAGAGTGGGGTCCAATGAAATATGAGCGAGTACGTCTCATATCCAAAGTATCTCCAACTAAATCTCCAACACTTTGCAAAGTTTTCCTAGCCCAAAGGGGACTAGGAGGATGAGGCTCAGAGTCAAAAGATTCTTCACTTGAGTGAGAATGGAAATAGTCCTCATCATCACTACTATTAGAATCAGAAGACTCAAAGGTCTGATGGTTGGGAGGATTAGGAAGAGGAGCACGCTCAACAGTATCATCATCTAATGAGTTAGAATCCAAATCAGCAAGCAGAAGAACCTCAATAGGTGGAGAAGTAGAAGTCAAAGAAGACTCATCAAAATTAACACTTCTCTTGATATATATCTCATGAGAGGTAGGATTCATAAATTGATATCCCTTTACACCATCAGGATACCCTACAAAGATACAAGGTTTGGATTGTGGGTCCAAGGCCTTATGTTTCTTCTTGGGGATCCGAGCCATAGCCTTAGATCCGAAGACTCAAAAGTGATCAACATCAGGCTTGCGTCTAAACCAAGCTTCAAAGGGTGTCATCCCTCTTACTGCCTTGTGTGAAACATGGTTCTAAATGTAATTTTCACAATTTACTACTTTGGCCCAATACTGCGGAGGAAGAGACTTGGAGTGAATCATGCAAGTGGCCATCTCCTTAAGAGTATGATTCTTTCTTTCTGCGACTCCATTCTGCGAAGGGCTATAAGCAATGGTATGCTGCAAAGAGATCCCTTCAGAAGTACAAAAATCCATGAACCTATTGTTTACATATTCACCTCCATTGTTGGTTTGAAGAACCTTGATAGACTGTTCCGCCTGTTTCTCAGCAAGAGCCTTAAAGTCCTAAAATTTTTCAAAGACTTCAGACTTAATCTTAAGAAAATATACCCAAATATAGCGTGAATAGTCATCAATGAAGGTTAGCACATAAAGAGCTTTAATAAATGAAGGATAAGGAAATGGACCAGAAAAATCACTATGAACAAGATCCAAAGGATGAGTGGCTCTCCAGGATTTTCCTTTGTCAAAGTTCTTTTCAGGATTATTTCCAAGGGTACAACCCTCATAAAGACCCTTAGAAACTTGACATGAGGCAACCCATTGACCATTTCATTTTGGCTCAATTGTTCAAGGTAGAGATAATTTAGATGTCCAAAATGCTCATGCCATAGCTTACTAACCTCATTTGCATGAGTGAAAAAGGCAGTGGGCGTAAAATCAGAAGTAAAGTGGGAGAAGATGTACAACTGTGCATGGTGATCTGCCTTTCCCTCAGCCATTGTAGTGTCATTGTTAAGTTCATGAATAATCACTGAATTAGAACCAAATTCCACTTGCATTCCTTCACCAAGGTGAGTAATTTGGTAAACCGATAGGAGATTGGTAGAGAGATCAGGAACACTCAACACTTGGTTAAATGTTCCCCCATCCATCTCTACCGATCCACTACAAGAAATTAACACTGGCATGTCATTACCCATCATGATTTGGGACATACCACAAGGTTTGATGTTGGAAAACTCAACATGTGAAGAACCCATGTGGTGCGAGGCACCAGAATATATAATCCATGTTGATGAAGGAGCAACTCTGGCTACAAGGGCCTTTCCTTTCTTCTTATCATTTTTAACACCTTTTACAGTAGAAGACTCAGCCTTTAAAGCACTTTGTTTTATGGATTCAGGGACACTTATTTTATTCTTCTCAAGTAAATGAGATAAGTGATCAATCTATTTCCGAAAATAGTGTTGCTCGTCACGACCAGACTTCTTGCAATAAGAACACAAATACTTGCTTTTCTGTGGCTTAGGCTCATAAGTCAAAGTGTTTGTGTCATTTTTAGGTTTGGTCTTGGTTTCTTTCTTCTTTTCAGTCTTCTTTGCCTTGCTAGTACTTGCTACAAGGGCATGTGACTTGGACTTGAGAGACCCCATTTGAATGAGTTTTTCTTTTTCTTGAATGAGTTGGGATGAAAAATAGTCAAAGGAGGGCATAGTCCAAGTATCACCCAAAGCAACTTTTGTAGTGTAGAAAGTTGACACGAAGATAGAATATATAGGACATAGCTTAGAGAGAATCAACAAGATCAGTTGAGAATATTTCTTTCTACTTGAGATCCTTTTAACAACAATCTAATATGGAAAAATTTCGAGAAGAAATCTTGTAGGTTTTCAAAGTCATTAGGATTTAACCCTAGTAGTTCATTTTCTAACTCATGCACTCTCATGTCATCTGGTTTTCCAAACATCACATCCAGCATTTTCCACGCAGATTTAGGTGTTTCAGATGCCTCAATGTGGAAGAGAATGCCAGGAGAAACGGACATGTAAATAAGACCTAAAGCTTCATCACTGCAGTTTAACCACTTAGATTTTTTAGGTTTATTGTCAGGTTCAGTCTCATTTCCCATGGTGATGCGGAATAACCCTTGCTGCTTAGTTTCATTATTATTTTTGATCTCCATTCAAAAAATTTGAACGACGTAAGAAAAGGAATTAAAAGTGCATCCATAGTGAGAGAGAGAGAGAGAGAGAGAAAGAAATGTAGAAAAGAAACACAACCACCTAGGACAATAACAACCCCCTTCTTTTGGCACTTTATAGTTTAGTGTGTTGATTATAATCGGGTCCGTGAATGTGGTTTGAAACACTTGGTAACTCATCTTGCAATTAGCATAATAACGCGTAAGAGAGGAGACCACAACAGTGTTTCGTGGAGCGCAACAAATAGGACACTGTAAATAAGCACAAGCAAAAAATAGAAATGAGGTGAAAGCCAACCCTAGTGGTGAGAAAAAATGTCTCACGTCGTAAAAGGAAACCCCCTTGCTACAAACTGTGGTGGACGTGCTCACTAGTCGCAAGCAATAATAAGGGTGAAATACAAGGTTTTAAATGAACTCAAGGAGTTCAGAGAATCTTCAAAACACCGGAAAAGATCTTGGAAGGAAAATAGGTGCACAAAGTTTCATTGCACACTTGAGCACATGATTAGAGAAAAAAAATGCCAATAACACCTAAATTACTGTTTGGAAATGCCTAATTTTGCTATTTTGAGAGCTATTGGAGTTTTTTTTGTAAATGATAAAGAGGTTATTGAAAGATGATTTTTAATTTACTGACCTTGAATTATAATCGTAGGTAAAATTAGTTTAATTTATTACGATTATCTAATAGAAGAAATCAATTAAATATGATTAATTAAGATTCTTTTTTGTAAAAAAATCTTATGTTAAAATATTAAAAATTACTTTCAAAGATTTTAAAAAAGTATAAACTTTTTTTATTTTCTTAGAAGGCAACTTACCAAACTTGTAAAAGCTTTGTGATTTTAAAAAAATTGGAAAGAATTTTTTTGTTTTCAAAACATAGAAAAAGCATGTGAGATTTTTTTAAAAAGTTGGAAAGTATTTTTAAAAAGGAAAGATTTTAAACGGACCAAGTTGTGATTTTGAAATAAATTTAAAAACTTACCACCATATTTTAAAAAAATGGACGGGATTTTTTTGTTAAAAAACACTTACCGCAAAAGTAAAACTCTTACCAAGAATGTGTCAGCCGGCCAAAAAAATGCAGGGTTAGAGTTTTGTTTGTATTGCTATATGGTGGATAGTAGGGAGTGGACGTGGCAGTGCAGGGGGCAGGGGGCAGTGCGTAGGTGGTAGGATGGCAGGGAGGCTATGGTAACCAAAAAATGACAACAAAAAAACACGAACGCCCATGAACTCCCACGAACGCAAAAACATGAACGCAGAAAACATGAACTCTCACTCACCAATTCTCAGATAAAAAATGAACTCCTAGTTAAAAGATGCAAGCCGTGGAAGAAGAATGCCATTTGGAGTAAAAAAATGTGTACATGGGAGGCAGGAGCCATGCGAAGGAGGACGTGGTTGAGTTTGGATGTTTGAAGGTCCTCCTAAAAAAGGCCATTTGGAGTTAAAAAATGCGTACATGGGAGGCAACAGCCGTGCGAGGGAGGACATGGCCGAGTTTGGATGTTTGAAGGTCCTCCTAAAAAAAATTCCACAACAACAGCTCGAAACCACGAACTTTCCAAATGAACTCCAAGCCATAGAAAGAAAACTATATTCTGCACAATACCAGAAAATAGAAATCCAAAAAACCATAGAGATCTAAAAAAATTCACTTCTATTTTAAAATTTTATTTAAAAAAATGAAATAATCTCTATTTTGGATAAAGAGTCAGATTTAGTTGTAGATAGCTAAATGTGGCTATAAATACCCTGAAATCTCTAGGAATACCTGCAAAGGTACAAAAAACAAGCACAAAAACTGACACAACTTTCCAAGAAATCTTATTAGAGAGATTAGAAAAATAATTGCAAAAAATATTGATCGGAAAAGTCACATGCAAAGTAAAAGAACGAAACCAAGAGAGAGTAATCACAACTAAAAAATAATGAGTGCACGTTTACCTAATCTCAGCTCTGATACCATGCAGTTAAGCGCACCAGCCCCAAAGTCACTCTGGGATGGTTGACCTCCCGGGAAATTCCCAGTGTCACTTCCTCCTCATGTTGTTGCGCCTGATTGGGTGTATACCCGGCTCCATCGTGTGGGAGGGTATTAGCATAGCAACTGATTAACACGATGAGATCCCTCTCCACCATAAGTTTGAGCTTGTGGTGTGATGGTAAATCATGCATCTTTGATACCAGGAAGTTAAGCATGCCAGCCCTAGAGTAGTTCTGGGATGGGTGACCTCCCAGGAAATTCCTGGTGTCACTGCCTCCTAATGTTGTTGGGCCAATTGGGTGTATACCCGGATCCATCGTGCGGGAGGATATTGGCATAGCAACTGATTAACACGATGAGATCCCTCTCCACCATAAGTTTGAGCTTTTGGTGTGATGGTAAGTCGTGCATCTCTGATACTAGGCAGTTAAGCACGCTAGCCCCAGAGTAGTTTTGGGATGGGTGACCTCCTGGGAAATTCCCAGTGTCACTTCCTCCTAATGTTGTTGGGCTTGATTGGGTGTATACCCAACTCCATCATGTGGGAGGGTATTAACATTGCAATTGATTAACATGATGAGATCCCTCTCCACCATTAGTTCGAAATTTTGGTGTGATGGTAAGTCGTGTAGCTCTGATACCATGAAAAGAGTTTGTGAGAATCGAATCGGAAACAAGGAACCACAAAGTAGTTACACTCCAATAGAATCGTGATAGCTCCAGTAATTGCAAGAAATAATTGATCAGTAATGGAAGAACTTACTCAACAGAAACAAAGCTTTCATATAGAGGAAAGACAGCGGAGTGTCTTGGCATGCTCATAAATGAATAGAAAAGGGGTACATATAGGGTGTTGAGTAACCCTAGTGCATGACACACATGAAACCCTAAACCTAACCCATGTGAGATGACCCTCCAATATGAGAGGAGGACACATAGGATAACTCACACTAACCGATTTTCCTATTCTTTGGATGAGGCATTGTGTGGGTTTGACTTTGACTAGGAACTAGTGGTAGGAGGAACATGAACTAAACGACCCTGTAAAATAAATATTATTGTCACTATCCTACAAACAATACTTAATGCCATCAGAGAATAGAACTTGATTATTGGGTATTCTCCTATAGGATACACCATTATGGTTGAATAATTATATTAATTAGTTGGTATGAAAAGAACTTAATTTTAAATCCTTATAATAGGCAACTTAATTCCTTATGATTGTATACAATTTAATCAAATTGAAGTTAATTATACTCTTAGCACATATCTTTGTATAATTATAGACACAAATATTTTTAACCTTATGTATTAATTAACATCATAGATGCAATTTTGGATATGCATGTAAATTATGGTACATTTTAACTTTATCACAACACTTCCTTACTGTTAATGATAGGATAAAATCATGTATAATCAAAATCAATGTACAATGACTCCTCCAATAGCATCTATATTCTTAAAAATTCATTTATAATGTTATTGCATGGATGAAAATGTGTTACTTATTTGGACACCATACCAAATTTTTCCTCCCTTATAATTTCCTCTGACTATGAAACACTCAAACCTCAAATCTCTCAACTCGGCTCTGATATGAGCTATCTCCATGTAGAGCACGCCCACTTTGAATTCTCCGTATTTCTGAACACATTATATCAAGTGGTGAAAACAATAAATAAACCATCTCACATGTTAGTAAATGTCTAATCCTTAAAGGTGGTAGATGGATTTCAAGTTTTATTCAAACATATTTAAATATACTAGACCCTAATGTTGAGAGAGTGTTGGGATTTAGGTAAAGATAATGGAATTATATGTTGTATCTTAACATTCTAACTTAAAATTAATTATTTTTTTGATTATCTTGTGTAAATATCTATTCAATCTTGGTTTTGGCCTCTAAATTAAGGTAGTGGAGTGGCGTTTGAGGCCCCACCCACCTTATTTTCCTTTTCTAAAAATTTAATTAATAATAACTAAAAGTTAAATATATTAACTCATTAACTCTAAATCTCAATATCATTGTTGTCCAAAATTACACCCCTTGTAATTTTGAACAAATTATCAAAGGACTCAAACATTTTCATGCTCAAGAAAAGATGTGGGAAACTAATTCATTTTCCCATGGACTGTAGGAAGTTAGTGTCCCATAGGTTCTCCTAACACGTGGACAAAAGGAGTGGGCAGTTGGGGAATTGGGGTAAAATTGTAAAAATTTAGTGTTGCACCACATATTTTCAACATTTGCAACACTAAGGAAAGAAGTCCTTCACAGGTAAGGTTAGACATAACACAACGAATTTACATAACCATGGAAATATTATAGAAATCATCTAAGTTCAAAGGTTGTAGAACACTGGCATGGTGTTCTGAGGGTTCACTAAATTGTAATGTCCTATGGGTTTTCTAAAAATGATGGAATGAAAGATAATAGCCTTAGTAGGAAAGGTTGTGGGACGAGTTATACCCTCATGTGTGGTATGAAGTTTTTCCACTCATAAAGGAAAGTAGGGGAAAAGTTTTGATGGTCCATAAAAGAAGAAAATTTGAAATACCACAGTAAATCCGTGGGAAATAGCACAATCCCTAAAAGGTTTCAAAGCCACACCAGACTCCGAAACAGAGAGACAACCACCCTAACCACCAAAATTTAATGAAGTATGGCACCATTCTATGTAGCTTGATTGTGTGTGATATACTCAAGGTTCATGTTGTGGTTGTTGGCTGAAATTGGGGGCATTCATACTTGTACTACAAGAGAACTCTAAAAGAGATCATGGTGCACATGCTTATTCAACACATTTTTAGGGGATGGATTCCAACCTGATGGTCATTCTTCCCATCTCTTCCTTCTCTTTCTTCATTCCATGAGTTGTATAAATGTAAATTTTCCCACACATATAAAGGGTTCTCTCACATGGGGCAATAAGCTTTGCTTTTAAGATTACATGCTTTCGTACCACTGTAACTGCATCTCTTAGAAGGTTTACAAACCTCTGCTCTTGTAATTCAAAGTAATCTCATTTAATGAAATGTGACTGTTGTTTTTTTCCTCACATATTATGTAGCTTCATATGTGAAATTTTTTACCTTGTACGCATAGGACAGGTTTGGACCCTATTTTTATTTGGTACATCACCTTGTTTTAGTTTAAAACCCCTTTTCCCTTTCCCCTGAACTCTATGTCCTATAAAATTTTAGTTTATTTTTAGATTACTTTCATTTTAAAAGTATTAGGTTAGTTTTTGTGGGCTAGAGTAGAAGGAACCAACCTTCTCTAGAGGTTGATCTCAAATTGCAGGCCCCACACCACTGAGATCATCCTAAGTTACCCAAATTTCTAGATGTTCATATGTGAACATTTAGAGGGTGAAAATTTTGGTGTTAATATTTTTTGGCACACTTGGTGGGATCTTAATAAGATTAAATTCATTATTTCTAAGTTTTGGTTTGTGACTTAGTGATATCAATCCTTCTGAGGATTTGTAAGACACACCTGGTGACTCCAATCATCTCATATATTGGTTTAGGAAGAAGGAAGTGTCTTTTCTTATGGAAACAATCTAGATAATGTCAAATAAATTAAAGGGAGATTATTTTGATTACCTTCAGTTGTCACAAAGAAGAATAAGTAGGGGTAGATCAGTCCAATGATCTCCATTAGCTCCAGACTGAGTCCTCTCTACCCCCCATCCTTGTAGTCCTTTCTTATTGTATTTTAAGTTTGTAAGACCCATTATATTCATGGCCCAACAAAGGAACACTACAACCCTTATTGAGAACATCAAAGATGTTGCTAACATCTATTCATTATACCTTGTGACACAAGACAACATAGGAGTCATGTTACTGGTATCTTCTTCCAAGGGAAAATATTTGCAATGGTACAAAGGCGTAAGGGTAAATTCTATCACCACTTAGGATGAGTTAGGGTAAGCTCTTTGCATCCATTTTGAATATAAATTATATCACCTATCTCTAGTGGGGAGACTAAAAACAACAAAAAGAACACCTAATGATCTAGTGTGTGATTTTAACACTAGATTTCAAATAACTTGGGATTAAATTCCACAAGTGGTAAGACATGCACCTCAATATGAATTTATTTATTATCTGAATGGTTTAAATAGTTGTATTTTATTCATGATTCAGTCTATGGGGGGTAGGACCTTACCATATCCTTATGATATTTCTAATAGAGCCAAAAATAGTCTTATCTAGGCTAGGAAGCTTTCCCCTAGACCTCTAATGCCTATATTTCTAGAAATAGGGACACCTACACCTTATCAAATTCCTCAGTTATCACCTATTCCATCCCCAAGAAGTTAAAATTTAAATCAAGCATCTACCTTTGCAGGCCCCTTAAGTGAATTATAGGAGGGTATGAAACAATTGCAAAATTTTGGAAATGAGATGATGTCCATAAAAGGAAACAAGATAAAAAATTTAGGCCTTATTAGTCTCTATACCAACCCAACAAACCTCTTTATCCACCGAAAAAACCACCATTCTAAGAGGCTCCATAGAATCAAATCACTCATGTTAAACCATTTCAATCCTATAAACCAAATGCAACTAGTTCATCTAAGGTTTTAACCCCATTACAAAATAATCTTGTGCAAGATTATAAATGGTGATTTCTTTACAACCTTTCTCATAATCAAGAAAATTGTACCTATGGTATTCTCATCCAATTATTAGCATTGCAAAATTATTATTTCCCATAAGATATACCCACGGAAGGAAATCCACAGTAGGAAAGTACACATGAAATTCCATCGAGTGATACATCACTTGTAAATTGGAAAATGGAAGCATTCTTTGGAATTAATCAATCATAAGAGATTAATCAAGCATCTTCATCAAGCGTGGCTACAAAAACTAGGGAAAAAAGAAGACAAGTGGAGGAAAATATTCCAAATTTCACCCCTCAAATTTTGCATCCTTAGATTAGGAAACCCATAAACTCAGGAATACTTCATGATTCAATAATGGAGCCATAGAATGTAGAAAATTTGTATGAAACTACTAATCCATGGAACATTATGAGTCCAAATTATGAGGAAAGGCCGCGGCATGTTGCATACCCACTAATCAAAGGAAACCCATAGATTAAACAAACAAGAAAGGAAAATATCACGTCTCTATTGTAGAAGCCTACAGGTGCCCCCTTTAACATTATTGACTAGATGAAGAGTATCAATGTAAGCATCTATATGTCGAAATATTTAGCCATTCTTGGACAAAGAGATATTATACAACATTTCATGGCCGATCTTCCCGTTATGCATAAAACACCTAGAGAGAAGGAAAAAAGTATGTTTTCCAATGCATTTCAGCAGAAGAATTATCACCCATGTAAAATCATGAATCCTCCACCCTTCTATGTTTCTCTTATTATAGGAAATGATTTAGTGCACAATTTCATGATAGACTCATGATCAAACAATTTAGTGATGTTTAAATAAATAACATATCAACTTGGTCTTGTTATGAGTCACTCTCTAATGGATTTTTAGAAAACTAATTTGTTGCAAGGGAAAATTAGGGGCTTTCACCAAAAATATGATACTAGGTCCCTCTACTTAGGAATGGGGTAGCTTTATTTATTGAAAACAAGGAAATATATACACTACTCTAACCATCGGAGGTGGTCTTTCGATTGGGGATCACACAAGAATAATCCACTAAACCCATGTGTAAAATGAGGTGGAAGAAATGTGATGTATGGAGAGAGGGGATAAAGTGATAAAGGGGTTTTATTGAATAAATAGCAAATTGAGTTCATTGACATAAAACTATTGTATTTCCAAGTTAACAATGAGAAGATGCCAATATGAAAAGAAAGATGAAAAACAAAATCAACACAAATTTTAACTACATTATATTCATAAAATATTCATTATTTATTTGTTTGTGCAAGATTACAATTCTCCAATGAAGTAGTAGTTGAGATGGAGAGGAAACATTAAGCAAGAAATAGAAGAAGCATAGTTTTCTAGAGAGGAGTAAAAATTGATCTCCTCGAATAGAGAGAGAATTACAATATATAGCCAAATCAAAATAGCTCTTCACATTTCCATGTGACTTTTCAACTTAAAGTATGATTCACAACAAATAAATAGAAACTTTAAGTGACTTAATTCACTATTTAAAAACAACGTCTCCTAAAAAATAGAATTTTAGAGAGAGAAAGGGAGGAGAAGAGAGAAATGAGAAGCTTCAATCCTCTATGAAGAAGGATGATGAATATCTAATCATTAATAAGATCCACTCCTATGATGAACTGATCCAATGCTTTGATGAACATCAACCTTCTGCATTATGAGAATCCCCCTCTTGAATGATTTCATTTTATAGCCTTGTTAGGTATATTGAGAGGAGAAGTGAGAAGCACTTGATGAATGGATCACTAAGATCAATGAAGAATGTCCTCTCACTTGAAAAAACATTCTAATATTTGAAACACTACCATTAATTCTTGATCAATCATTCACATGGAATAAAATTGGTGTAGTTTGACATGATGAAAACTTGAAACAATTTACCCACACAATGCAAACATAATGATCCATGATTATTTCACCTTGATAACATTGATGACCAATGACTTGTAATATTGAATCCTTCTGATACAGAGGGAGAGAAAGGAGAGAGATATTGAATGCAATTTCATCCACCTTGTGATTATTTACCCCATATGAAATTAATTGGAATGTCCTTTAAGACTAAAATGTATGCTGAGACCAAAATTGGGAACCAAAGGGGCTTCCCTTCTGCTTGAGTCACAAATCAAATGCCAATCCCTTGTAAGAATGATTTTTTCCTCATCAATCCTATGAGGCAATATTTTTATATATAATCACTACTTAGTGACAGGTAAATATTTATTGATACTTCCCAAATTGGCATGCTCGCTTAAAGACACCTTATGCTTACCACATACATAAATGTGGGAATTCGCTTGTAATCTGAAAAATTGGCGTCCATGAAACTTGGAACCAGTGAGACATGAAGAGGAGGAATGTGTGTGACTATTTTGATCTCATTATGAACATTTACTATTTTTAGTAAGTCACACATGGGTGTCAATTTCTTAGCATTTTTGCCAATTTATCATTTTTTAATGTTTTGGTCACAAAGGAATGAACTGAGGCGGAGAAAACCAATTATTACTTAGACTTACTATTTTTAGTAAGTCACCATGGTAGAATCTTACTAAAAATATAAAGTGGTCTTCTAGGTTTTAGATTGGAATGAAATCAATTTCAGAAGTTTCCATTTTGCATTTCAAGGATTTTCTCTAATTTTTGAAATATTCCAATTGTTAGGTTTTTGTATATTTGAGAAAATGTTATTTTTGGCTGGATATTTCATGTGGATATAAAAAATTTCTGAGTGCATCAATGGGTTCAATTAAACACTATTCTTAAATTCCTTTTCATGAGGAATCTTCAGTCAAAATCTTGTGTCAAATAGAGTTGGGGTTTGCAAGCTATGAGCAAAAGAAATTTTTGATGTTTAGGGAACAAATGGAGTTTTTGTGTGTTTGAACATGATTAACCAAATTTAAAAAGTTATTTAATTTATTTGAAGGATTTAATTTTAAGTTTTTAAGTTCTTTTCTTTTGTTTAATGTTTTTGAGTTGTGGTGAGTGAGGATGAGGAAATTTATATGGTGGAAGATAAAGGATGGAGTGCACATGGAGAAAATGGAGGAGTGGAGAAGTGCAAGGTAGAGAATGGAAGCCTCCTTGCACTTGGGAACACTTTTTGGGTACAAACACCTCAAAAATTTTCCTTGGGTGCATTTAAGGTAGTAAAATGTGCCATGGGGATAGGGTATGGAGAAAACATAGCGTACACATGGTCACATACGAGTTTTTCCTTATGTTTTTAAGTTTACATGACATGCATGTATGAAACAATATCAAACAATAAGGGATGATGAAATTTTGGGGTGAAATTTCACCTCATAAGTGTTCCCAAGAGGAAAATGGAGTTTAAAAATGCACCTTGGAGGGAAAATGGGGCCCACCACAACTTAAAACACTCACTTTTTCCTTCACATGCACTTTTTGGCTTTATGTTAATTTTTTAAGTTGAGAATATCCACCAATATGAGTGAGGTGAACTTATGAGGTGAAATTTCACCTCAAAATTGTGCTAAGGTTGTAAAGGGACACTAATAGAGAGCTCAAGTTCCCAAGTGTTGCATCAGAGCATGATTTAGACCTCTTATTTACTTCCCGAAATGTTTTCTTTGCCCCAAAGTCAAACCTTAATGAATTTTAGAAAAATAATATATGAATTTTTATGTAAATAGGAAAATAAATCCAATGAATCTATTTATAAGGATTGAAAATGAGTTATTCAACAACATTTATCTTCATCTCTACTTTTTCCTAAAGTTGTGCGCCGATGAGCGGAGTGGTAGGAAGAGTTTTTTATGAAACCGAGATAAAAAAAACTTATGTATAACAAATAGAATTGAAAATACCCTCACTTTATATGTTTAAGGATCCTAAATCTTACCAGAGTGTATGAAACATTTTGAGCAAGTTTTATCTTGTAGAAAAACTCTTGTGCTGCACTAACGGATAATTTTCCACATTTTTATACTCCCATAATTATTCCTTGGTAATCACACCATAAAGTAGGATCTATCAGCTTTCCAATTCCTAGGTTATATATTCCAATGCTTCATGAGTATCCTAAATTTTTTTAAATAAGGTGACTCGGTCTTTTGAAAATTGTATTTCCTGGTGCCTTTCCGAAAAATACCCAATACTTAACTTGTTCTTGAACTCAATTTTATTCACAGAATATTCCTAAACTTCCTCAAACAATTTCATGGATATCCCACACACCTATTTTATGATTTTAATATTCCCTGTACACTTCTGAAGGATGTTCATTAGTTAAAAAATACCAAAAATAGCCCTTTGAAGCTTCTGTGAGCATTTTTCTTTCTTATATCTCAATGGCTTCAAGAACCATGATATTTAAACTTCTCTACATGTGAAACACAATTAAAAATAAATTTAGCATGTTTCTCTTGACCAAAACAAGGATGAAATAGTTGAAATTTTGTCTAGAGGAAGGGTTTACATTGACGGGGAAAGGGAATTTTGAGTGTGGGTTTGGTTCTCATGACCAAAATTTTAAATTTTACATGCTATAAATTTGGCATGACAACAAGGAGTAGTGTAATAATATGGAACTGTGGTAGGTACTATCAAGGTTATAAGATATCTAAGTCTTACACTTCATGCATGTCCCAACTTCTCCATCTCGTAGGATTTTTTTATCTTTAATCTACAACCATTATTTACTTTGTGCCTCTCGCGGGATTTCATTACCAAGATTAGAGGATATATATCCAAGGATTGGTCACATATGATTTTATGAACTTGATATGGTCCAAGGTCACTATAGGGTCTTAACCTATTGATGTATATCATATATAACCTTATAAACTCAACCCCATCAATGTAAATTATACTATTTTTATCAAGAAAATCACCCAAATGTTCAAGAGATAGATACTCAACTTGTAGGTATCCTAGATTCATTTCTTTATTAATGGGGCACTAAGTAGCATAGTTTTGATCCATATTAAAAAGTTGAGTAAGTCATCCTTGGCATCTATTGTCTGCATGAAGAAATTTTTCCTATACCTAGCATTGTGAAACCATAAAATGAATAAGATGATAGCCTTTGAAAAATGTTTTTTGATGGTTGAAGAACAAAACAAGGAGCAAGAGGAGGTATAGTCCTTGTATATACTTCTAGTATAAATTATTACTTCTCATTCATATTTCAGTTCTCTAACAACTCGACATAGTATGAATCATTCATATAAGGCCTCTAGTGGAAAGGATAAAGAAAATAAAATAGTTGCAGACCTTTGGGGATATCGAGATAATTATGAATCACATTAAAGGAATAAATATAACTAAGAGTAACCATATGATATATTACAAGCATAGGGTATGTGACCTCATGGAGTATTTTAAATCTTTCAATATCCACGCCATGCTAAGGGAATAAAAAAACATGCATACAGGATGGCCGGGTAGGAGAAAGGTTTGATGTTGTTAAATAATTCAAAGGAGGAAAGGAGTAACCACTTGTCAAATTGGTGGTGAGAGTCATGGTATTAGATAACAACATCAACTAGAAATTTTTATAGAATGACCAACACATCATCAACTTTATCCAAGAATAATTTGAGTTATCTTCAAGAAACCATAAAAATTTAAAGTAATAGTATGGAGACCAAATAGTTCAGCTAAGGTCAAACAAGCTTCCCAAATGCCTAGTCACTTTAGAATACATTTTTAACCCAGATGACTAGAAGAGAAAATAAAATACAAACATAATAGTTAGGGTTTAGGATTGTGAACCCATTTTAGCTATCAAGGACAAGATACTCAATATTGGTAAGGTATGCACTCCTCAAGAATAACATGCTTTTGTGTAGCTTTATCAAGAGTCTACTAACATCCTTACATGGAACTATCAATACCCATGGAAAATAATTTTATACAAATACATAGGCCTATTAAACCATGGATTAGGCCTCTCATGAAGAGGGAAATGAGCAAGTTGATGGAATAAAAAATCATCTACCCCATAAAAAATTTAACATGGGTTGCCAATTTGGTCCCAATGTGGAAAATAAATGAATAAATCTGACTGTATGTTGATTTTAGATATCTAAATAAGGCATCCTTTAAATATCACTATTTTTTTCCTTTTATGGAGAAAATTGTTCATATGATAGCAAGATCAAAGAGGTTTTCTCTATTCGATGGCTACTTGGGATATAATTAGATCATGATGAAGAATGAAGACTAGTTCAAGATAGATTTTACCATAAAATGGGGAACTTGCACTTACAAATAAATGCATTTTGGTTTTTCTAATGTATGAGAAACATTTCATAGTGTCATGAATATGCTATTCAAAGGACTAGTCAATGAAATTGTTTTTTTCTACCTTGATGATATTATTGTGTTCTCTAAAGATGCAAATGACCATCTCCTTCAACCTAGAGAAAGTATTTGAAAGGTTTAGGAAATTTAGGGTCTCTCTCAACCCAAATAAATGCATCTTCCTAGTACATAAAGGCAATCTCATAAGCCACATTGTCTCCAAATAAGGGCTTACAATAGATTCGAAAAGGGTGAGTGTTATTTTGGTTTTGTCATTGCTAAGTCATAAGAAGGTGTTGCAAAGATTCTCGGGAAGGATTAAATTTGTCATGTGGCTCATACCAAATTTTATAAACCATGTTACTCCATTAACATACATGTTGAAAAATATCATGCCTTTCAAATGGACTGTAAAAGGGAAGGGTAGTGTTGAATCCATCAAACAAGTGATAATACATGCTCATACCCTCATCATTCCATATTTCTCTAAGGATTTCACCTTGTATTCCTTTAGGGGCATGGATACAATATTTTTCATGCTAGTGTAGACAAATAAATAAATTTTGGAATATCTAATTACATTATTCAATGAGGGTTTAGAATACTATGAGTCGATATATTCATTTATTGAGAAACATACCTTGGTTGTTTAATTAGTCTAAATAAATTCATACATTTGGTGTCTAATAAAAAGATTCACCTCATGGTATCTCACTCTAGGGTCAAATATTTTCTTTTAAATAAATATTTGAATGAGAAGAGAGTTGGATGGATAACCAAGGTTATGGAGTATGATATTGATGTCAAGTGAATAAGTTTATTAGAGGAAAAGGATTGTTTGAGAAACTAGCTTTAGACCAACAGATTGATGAAGAGGTTCTCTTCACACTCTAATATGATCAATAACAACTATTTGATTCCTCACCTACTCCTTGTTGGGTGCATGATATAGTAAAATTTCTCAAAGTAGCTCAATTTACTAAAGGCCTAAGTAAAGCCAAGAGGAGGTGCTTTATACCCCAATCCATCCCTTATGTTCTTTTCAATGGAATTTTTTTTACAAAGGATGTGAATGGCATATTCATACGATGCATAAAGTCAAATCAAGTCGAGAAAATTTTGTATGAGTTTCATAATGGATAAGTGGACGGTCATTTTACTCCAAGGACAACAACACTCTGAATCATGAACGGTGGATATTATTGGACAAAAACACTCAGAAACTACAATATATGTGCCTTTTTAAAGGTAAGGAAAGAATTTTTTCTCTCCTACTTCACCATATTTCAGCAGATCAGCCATTCATGCAATGGGGGCTAAATTTTATAGGAATAATCAATCTACACTCTAGTTCGGGACACAGATTTTAACAAATACATATTATTTCACCAAGTGGGTGGAGATAGTTGCATTAAAGGAGGTGAATGAAATCATCATTCTATATTTATATGAAGGCATTGTGACTAGGTTTTGCATCCCTTCTACAATCATATCTGATAATGATTTGGTGTTTCTCGTCACAAAAATATGTGAATGGGCCATCAAGAATGGAATTCACCTAAGCACCTCATAAAATTACTATCCCCAAGGAAATGGGAAGGATGATTCAAAAAACAAGAGCTTATTTAAAATCATAAGAAGAACCTTGGAGTAAAATCAAAGGACATTGCACACTAAGCTAAAATATGTTATATGGGCTAACAAGATCACTCCTAAATGATCAAGAGGGATTTCACCATATAATTTTGTTTATGGTAAAGAATAAATGTTACCTATATCTCTTGAGTTACCTATATTAGATCTCATCAAACAATTGGAAATGTTTGAATATGGAGAAATGTATATTAGATACATAGAACTCATAGAGCTCGAAGAATTGAGAAATTAATCCATAAAAGATATGGATCTACATCACGCTTAGATAAATAAATTCTTTGATAGAAAAGTGGTTTCCAGAAACATTCAAGAAAGATACCTTGTGCTTAAGTGAGATCAAGATAGATCTAAGCCAAGTATAAATTAAAAGTTAGATACAATGTGGAGTGTCCCTTATGTGATCTCTAGCTACAAGACGAGAAATTAATTATAATTTTCAAAATTATATGGAGAATATCTTATAGTCATAGTCAATGGGGTCTATTTGAAGCATTAATTTTGAAGGAAAAATACCACCTTGCACGTAGTAGTTTAGTTTCAATTCCTCCAAGTGCTTCCAAGTACATGTTTCACTTTTAGTATAGTTTTTTTATAGTAAGTTCTTTTACACTCTTTTCATGTTTCACTTGAAACATGTATGCCTTCCTATTTTTTACATAAATTTTGGAGCCACTTGCACTCATACATGGATCATCTCAGAGCCAAGTTCAATGAAAATAAATAAATAGTTGGAGAGAGTTTCAGTGTATATTTTTCAGAACTCCACAAATTACCCTCAATTCATGTTAAGCTCATGCGCGTCTAAGAGATAGGTTGTAAATGATGAAATCATTTTATTCAATAATAAAATTGACTCCATGCCTAATGAATGTATCAAGGAAACTATTCTTCATCATCTACCTGGAAGATTTCCCTTGGAGGTCACCAAATTGTTGTAAAAATTACACCCATGTAATTTTAAACAAATTATTAAAGGACTTAACCATTTTTCTATTATTTTCCAAATCTACTTGCTATAACGAGATGTCGTAAGGATTGGAGTCCATTTCGAATTGCATGTAATTATTTACTGTAACCATGGGTTCTAGATTAGTCTTATGAAGTACTCATTATAGGAGTGAGCAGTCGTAATAATTGGGGTAAAATTGGTAGATTTTCGATGTTACATGGACATTATTTACTTAACCATGTTTCTATTATTTTTAGGAAGTAAGTCCTGACGCAGGTAAGGCCAGAAATAGTACCATTTGGATTTAGATAGCACACAATGGATTTTTTGGAGATAATTGGATAAGTTCAAAGACCATTTTTCACTAGCTATGCGGTTCAAAGCACTTGCTATATTGTAACATCTTAGTATGGTTTTCTTAATGACCTACCAATTAATGAATTCAAGTCACTATTAGTATGATAAATATATGGCTCAAAATACTTAGACCATGCATCAGAAGCTAGGAAGAATTTGTGCACATCAAGGAGATTGGTAGTAAGAAGCTATGGAGAGTCCATGGAAGAGGTGCACACACCTTAAATACGAACATAGCTAGAACGCTACAGGATGTGTGTGTATGGAAAACATGTGGAAGAATTTAAATCCACATTTTCCAGAAAGGGCTAAACCAATAGAGCCAAGCATGAGATGGAGTGCCACTTGAATTTAGTGATCCAGAATATAACCGATTTGTGCAAGATGACTTGGTGTTCAAGAAAAGGACTCAAGAAAGTGCATGCATGTGGAAAGCTGAAATTGAGGAACATGCATGGAGAAGGCTATTATAATATGATTAGAGTAGATAGAGATCATGGAGCCCATGCTTATACTTCACATCTATTGTTCAGCAAATGGATTGTAAACTGATGGCCCATTCTCCCATCTCTTCCTGTGAGCATGCCTATTATTAGGAAGGTGCATGTAGGCAGTGAAGGGAAATTTCCCACACACTATAAATATAGGGTGATCTCTTGCAGAGTTATCAACTTTTATTTTAAGATTCCATGCCTTCATACCTCAGTAGTTGCATCTCTTATAAGGTTTTCAAACCTTTTCTCTTGTAAATGAAATATTTTTCTATCATTTTTTATGTGATGCAACTGTAAGGTTTTCCATCATGCATGGGTGTAATGATTGTACATCCATGTAACCTCTTATCTTAAATGTTAAATGTATGAAATTGTGGTTTATAATGAGATGATTGTGTTTGGATAGCTTTAAAGTAACTACATCTGAGCATGGTAGTTTTGGGTACTGTAAAATCTTGTTAGTCCAGGTACCTATGAGAGAATTTCCTTAGTTCAATATGTCACCTTATCTGAATTATCATGCTACGATGTATCTCCAATTGATATCATGTTATATGATTATGTAACAATAATTTTTCATCTATGCATAAGTGAAACAAAGGTAGGGATCCTTGAGGCTGCACACACTTTGGGTGAGCTTCTAGACATTTATCCTGGATCAGATTTTTGAGTGCACTTTAGCTATCATGGTAAATAAAAGACTTACATTTTGGTCTCCATTTCCAAGGTTTGGACCCTTCTTTAGTTCAATATGTCTACCAGGATGTTAGCATGCAGATGGCATTTCGATTCCCCCTCAACTCTGAAGAATATTGAAAAATTAAGTATCTGAAGGTTAAGACAAATTTCATTTTAAGAGATATAACATTGTCAAGATTAGATTTCAATGCATGAAAGTGGGTGGAATACAGTTATCTCTATGACAGGACTTGAGTATGAAGGAACCAGCTTTCTTCATGGATTTTTAACTCAATAGAATTAGGCCTCACCAGTGGTTGGGAGTCATTACAAGGCTAACCATAGGCATCTGGATTTTCATCTATGAACATTCATAGTGTGGACACTAGAATATGTATTAGGAATCATCTATATTTGGATGAGTTGTGGAAAAGAGCCTATGGAAACATCTGGTGGGAAGGTATGGTGTGAAGTTCATACCTTCGACCTCACGTGAATTCTATCTATGTGTTTTCGAATCACTTCCCAGTAAAGGTAAGAAAAGTTTTGGTTACATATATGTTTTAACGAAGAGGTTCTTATTCTGGTTGTCTGAAAATTAATTGATATCAAGCATCTTGATGGTCATCTAACTAGGAATTTGAAAACCCTATCGACCCTTAGCATTGAATTTAAAAGACCCACCGTGTGTAGGGGTAGGATAGAAGGTTTGGGAATGATGATAGTGGCCCTGGTGGAAGATTTTTACAAAAAAATATGACAATATTAACTAGTACATATATCTTTAATTAATCGATATGAAAATAGGCCATAAGATATAGACACTCAAGTTTCGAGAAGAAAAATGAATGGTGGAGAGTGATGACTAGCCTCACAGTCAGGTGAGGGATTTGACAGGATCACATTTTCGTGCAATTGCTTCTAGGAATGTATATATTATTTTAGTATATTTTTGACTTTTTCTGTCTCGTGCTCCTTTTATATTGGTAAAGTATATATGGAACCATGAATAATAACAAGGATAAAGGATTATTATAAGTGTTATTATTTATTCCTCTCAAAAAATAATTTTATAAAGTTACCACATATCTTGGAGGTGTTATAGTGACTCAAACTCTCACTAGAATTGGTAATAGGAGTACCAATAGGTAGGCATATTTTCGTATCAGCTTAGGAATAAAAATACATTTTAAATACACATGCACATTTTGCATCGCAACAAGTACCCATGTTTGGAACAAGTATTTTTGGGGGTAATTTCATAGGATCTTTGATAGGAAATAACATTGGCATACAACCTATGGGAATAAATCATATAGGTGTAACTATAGAAAATATAGTTGGTGTACAGTTTAGGAAATAACTAGAACACAAGGGATCTCATCTACAAAACCACATGTCATGATAGGAGGCTAAGGTAGTTCATGTTAGCCACCGCATGGAGGAAGTCCTAGTAGAGGTTCAATTGAGGATCTATCTCCACTCTAGGATAGGGCCAAAGTTCATTATTTAACAACCAGCGTAGAAGACACCTTATAACTACTTTAAGATGTCACTTCACTTTCCAGTCTAGGATAAGGGCCAAATCTAGCCATAGGAACTAAAATATATAACCTATGAATGTCCTAGCGTAGAAGACACCTCGATAACTTACCTTTAAGATGTCATGTTCACTTATCCAGAGTGTAGAGGTGTAATATGTTTTATGCAAAATTATGTGCTTAAGTGTGAGTTTATAATGGAAAGCTAAAGGAATAACAACTCCTAACAGGAAAGTAAGTCATTTTTCCACCCCATTTCAAGGGGCACACACACATCTAGTATAGGAAATATGATCCACATCATACTACAGTGGATTATAATATGTTTCGCACTACGTTTTTAGCATAATTTCACATCCCTGAGTTTTCACAACAGAGTATTTTTACACTAAAAAACATCAAGAAAGGAATGTCTAAAAGTATGAGGGAGTATAACACACAATCTAATGCTTTGTTGTCCAAATTATATTATGATATTCATCAGATCCAATATGTGTAGTGGTTCAGAGGGTTGAATCCCTTTCGAAGGGATTTATAACATAATACATTCACCTAGGCCACGTGAGTCCTTCAAAGTCCCAACACAGAAGCAGGTTGCAGATAAAAGGAAAATCCTTTTGTCGAGGCACAAATAATAGTTATTACCACTAGAAACATTATAATCCACGTGAGTCCTTAGGAAAGTAGCTTCAACACAGAAGCCAGGTAAGAGTGCAATAAAATCTTAAACATCCTTTTGTCGAGGCACCAGCATAACTAGTTATGCATACCAAACTAGAAACATTATGTTCCAATTTAGTGCATGAGATGTGTAATGGGTTATGGTGTACTAATTACGAAGTTGAAGGACATACAAAGGACAGTTATCTACGTAGGAATGTGTTTGATTTGTTAACATCTTCTGAGATTTTCCACAAGAACTATGATGTCCAAAATTTTACATCTTATAGTACATGACACTAAAGAATATTTCAATGTAATATATTATTTTCAATGCACACACCCACAATATAGTCAACTGCTATTTGATTGATCATATTCACAAGGCATGTGAAACTGAATTCTGATAGACTAGTGTGGCCAGTAGTCCTCAGGCGCAAGAAGGATAGACCGATGAAGTTGTGCATCAATGGATATGGGTATATTTCAAGGTGGATATCATAATAGAGGATGTGGTGGTAGAGGAAGGTTTGTGCGTGGCACACATTTTGGATCACCAGATCATTATTAGTGTTGTTTTGGATCACTTAAGAATCAACTATTAGTGTGATCTTACCTAAAATCAAGTATATGCATATTGTGGAAAGGCAAAAAATATTGAGTATTTTCGAGACCTCTATGAACATATTTGTAAGAACAAATAGAAGGAAAAAGGAACAGGATGATTGTAACACCCTGAACTGTTGTTACTTTCTCCTAAGCATTCAAGTGTTGATATGTGATTTCTTGTAAAAGGATGTGTTCCTCGATTCAGAAATCATGCTTGAAATGTACTGAATTTCTTGCAGATTGCAGATCTTGACTGAGTCAAAATATGAATAGACTCTTTTATTTATTTCATTTTGTGTCTGAATATTAATCTGATCACGGAATGAATTATAGAGATATTCATCTATAATATCTAGACTTGGATCAGTGGAATTGATCCAAGTAATGCTTTAAATCTGTATGTGATAAATTATATCACAGACCTTGAACAGGTTGCAAGGTATGGAAGTATTTATTAAGCTAGTCAGGATTATGACTCAGGCTGATCTTGAGAAATGAAACGGTTCCCGATATCAAAGTATATCTGGAAGGTCTCGATTGGAGACCAGGTAATAATTCATTGGCATACAATTCTGCAATAAGAACGGGAGCTAACTCTGTTCTAGTAGGTATGATACAGGTCTTTCCGAGTTTCAGGACGAGGACCAAACTGAATTATTAAGGGTTAGTAACCTAAAACTAAAACCTAACCTAGGGGTTAGATTATTGTTAGTCTAACCTAGACCTAGGCTATGTGTTGATATCCTAAGTTAGTAACTTTGTGTAAAATTGGTTAGTGTGGGCATTACCCTAAACTCTAACCTAAGATACTAACCTAACTATTGGAGGAGATTATGAAGGGGCCTATGAGGGGTGGCGAACCATGGGCGGTGTTTCCCATGGAAATAAATGTAAGGGATAAGGATGAGGGACAGGTCATGGCGGAGGCTTAGGCGACGGCTAAACGGTGGGGACGTGGCAGGTCGCTAAGTTTGGAAATGAACATGAGTTTTGGATTGGACTGTTACCAAAGCTGGCGGTCGGTGGAAGTTGAGTTTAAGCGGGAAAGTTGGTTTAATGGCATTTAATTTTCTCGGAAAGTCGAGCACGGAACTCGCGAGAAGGCATGCAAACGGGAAGTTTGTGGGTTTGTTTGGCTTATCGCGATTTTCGGTCTTCTCTCTCTCTCTCTGCTGGTTTACTGGTTCTTCGCACCAGTTCTCTTTGAGTTGCATGGCAAGAATGAATTTCTCTAGCTCTTTTCTCTGTAATGGAGGTTATGTACGTGATGGAGACAGCGAAATTTTGTTGGTCGCTTTATTGTGGAAAAAGAAAAGGAAGTTTGAGCTCTTCCTGTGGTCTGCTTCGGAAATTTGATCAAAATACAGGCATGCTAGGCCCTATCCTTTAAATATCTTGCTGTCTTTCAAATGCTTTCATTAAAACAACTCTGTTCAATTGTTTTGTGATGATTGGATGAATTTTGTATGAGATCTAGTTTGATTTTCTGGAACTGTATCTCTTCTGGTTCGATTTTTCAATTTCCTCTTGATGGGTGTTTGTTGAAATCAAACTTCAACTCTATTTGTTTGTGTATTCATTCTGGTTTATGCATATGAGAGTATTTATATTTATAAAGATTCGAGTGCTTCGGCCTGTTTTGCGTGAGCCCTTCGAATATACCTGTGCGTAGGGTATAAGACTGCTGTGTTGCTTGTCGTTTAGTGATCGTCAATGCTCTTGTTATGGAAACCGTAGGGAAGGATTTGATGGTGTACCTGTTTGATTGTGTCAGTATTATCGAAGATCTTTGGAAACTCTGTCGTGGGCTTTGTTGACTGTGTTTAATAATACCCTTTTGGGTTTTCATTGCTTCCTGATTTTTGGTTTGGAACAGGCAACTGTTGTGTTACCGTAGTCTTTGCGACCCAGCAGAAGAGTTTTCCTTGTTTTTGTGGAAACGGGATTAATGTTGACTCTGTATAATATCGTTACTGCGGAAGTTGTTTTCCTTGTTATTGTAGTTAGCAGGATTACTTGTGGACTGTGTGTAATGTAAATACATCTATGTTTTTTTATAACGACTCAGTGGAGTCCTTGATTGGATCACATATAAACTATCTACTGTTGTGGATGTTGATTCATCCTTGTGTTTTGGTTATTTGCTTTCGTGGAAGTCCTTGTAGAGAAAGGGACAGGTCCTTCTGACCCCGGTTATTTGTAATAAATAATCAGTATAGAATTCCTGGGTAATGCATTTTCATTTCTATGTGGAAGCTGTTCGAAAGCTTCGAAGCAGTTCAGTCGTTTTCCTTGCTTTGGAAGTGGGTATTCGATTGCTTCACTTGTTTCATTCTGAATATTAGCCATGAATGGCATATATGGATTTATCAACCAATTTCTTAGTATGTTGCTGTAGGGTTCAGTGGTTATGGGTGCAAAACCATTAACAGTTACAGTGTGTATATATAGATTTATACTATTGTGAATTGGACGACTCTGAGGAGTCGATTGAATGATTCATTTTATTTTTGAGCCGAATAAAGTTAAGCTGTTGGTATTTTAAGTGCCGGCGACTTAATGGAATAACATGTATTTCGATCTTGTTATTGCGAATGGAATTCCTTCGCATTTTTTGGGATTCTGAGGTACAGATTCTTAGGTGGACATGTACGTCTTCAACCTGTGCAAATTAGTGTAAAATGATTGGCAGAGAGTAATTTGTTGTCTGATTATTGTTATGCTTCGTTGATGAATGTCAGTATGAATTCTTATGCAACTGCTTGAATTGATACCTCCGTTTGAATCATTTGAATTCTGGAAAGGTAACTAGTACTTCTGTCTCTTTCTGAATTCGACTTTGGACACTGTTTTTGTCACTGTTTGAGATCCTTAAGTATGGATGACTGTTTCGTGTTCTGACCCTGTTTGGGTGAGTCGCGAATATCACACCAAGATTTGCATGCGGCAAGGTAAGGATCGATTTGGATGAATTCCTTTCCGTTACTTCAGTCTGATTTTGACTGAGCAAGAATATGTATGCTATGTTCTCTTTCCTGTATTAATTCAGTTCGATTGACTATGCATGATTGGAAATCAATGGTGTGGTCATCATAGCATAGTCCTTCTCGGAAACCTTAAATTGCCTTAATGCAATATGAGTTGTTGATTACAGCGCATGCACTTGAAGTTCTTGATTTCGAACTTCGGTTCGAAAGCCTCACTGTGTAAAGGAGAAACTAGCATTGGGACTTCAAGACTGTTTTATGGATTGTTGATGTGTTAGTTGCTGTACAAGAGATTTGCTGTGTTTCTATTTTCATGATTAGAACAGTGATCTTGCTTGCGGCTTGTCTAACTTGTTCATTTATATACTGGTTGAATGTATTTCATATGTGAAGGCAGTACAGTGATGAACTTATGTGAAAGGAAGTATGAATGGTTTGGTTCTTTCTCTTCCTTTATTTAATATTATTGATAATTGTCTATCAGTGGGAAATTGTTTGTAACATATTGGTGGAATTCCGAATTGTTATGTTATTTCCTTTTTGGAAGAATGAAACAATCTGACCAATGTTGTGATTTTGGATTCAATGATTGTTTGTGTACATTCGTTCCTTGTTTCTTAATATTTGATGAAATATTAGAAAGTGATTAAGACTATTTGTAACAATGATAGAGTTACATATTTGTAATCATTTTGTATTACAAGGGCATAGTCTGAATATGTTTACTTATGTGAATATCTGATCTCATTTAAACAGGGTGTTTAATGAAAACAATTGATGGATTGCAATTGTTTTAAAAGTTAGTGCTTATCATGCTCAGTTCATTGAACTGACTCATGTTGACTATTTTTGCAGATGGTTGCCACTAAGAGGTAAAAGCAATGCAGATCTGATAGAGCTGATCAGATTGTTTATTTGATTTATTATGAATTACAGCTTGATTTTATGTATGTACTATATGAGAAAAGATGTTTCTTTTCCGTTAGCATTATATCAAGTATGCTGTTGCATAAAATGTAATTGTACGAGTTTCGAAAGGAATGAAAATAAGTGTTTGATACTTATGTGTTGTATTCTATTATGAATGATGACCTTCTTCGGTTTATGTAACGAAGAGGCATAGTTATCTTTGTATAATATGGATGCTTTTGTGATTGACAATGAAAGCTTGTGAAGTAATGAGACTAAATTCTTATGAGTATTTAGTAGTTCTAATTTGATCTGGCAAAATGCAATATTGTAATTTAAATAATTGTCTCTCTAGAAGATAGGTTAAAGATTGAGCCTAAAAGATAACGCTAAACAAGTTGGATTGAATTACTAATCCCTAGTCCTAAGTATAACAGGACAATAGTAAATTGGATTCTAAATCATTTATATCTTTAAACTAAAAAGTATGATATAAATTCAGTTAAGAGAACTGATAGTCAATCAATGGAGTTCAGATGGCAATCTCAAGCATAGGTTATGAGATATTGTCTGAATCTGTTGCTTTGTGAATCAGGTGTATTCTAATGACTCCTTGATGAGAAGCTTGACCTTAATACCTCTACCAAGTAATGGATTTATAGAGGAGGGTCGTCTTAAGATCCCTGAAGAATCCAGGGATTTGGAAAGGCTAACCTTAGGGAAAAGTCTTATAAAGTAATTTAAACTCTAGTGCGTAACGCTTGTTACAATGGGTAGATCTTTTCGAGGCGGATTTAAAGGAAGATGACGACATAAAGTCGACTGCAGGGCTGTACCTCCGAGAAGATTAGGATCTTCTCGAAGTTACAACAATGCAGGTGACTTATGGCGACACCCTTTGCATTGATCGCTAAGATTTACACTTGATTTCGCACGAGTTACCCAGGGACCGATTAAGAACGTGGTCATGTTATAAGACTGCCTCGGAGATTTGGGGTATCATGACACACTGGTTGAACTGCAAGGTTGAACCAGTATGTCATCATATCCCTAATCCTCGTAGGCATCCATATAACATTATCACCTTGTTAATCTGCCTCCGAGTGATTCAGCTGTGAAAGGAAGGACTGACAGTAGTCAGTATAAGACATTCTATATAACATATGAATGGGGTGAAGGACGTATTCCAGATTGACGAGTATGCCGTTAAGGAATACGAGACATGAACAGTATGTTTCAAATCTTTGGCCAAAGTATCGCAAGCTGCTGATTGCGTTGTCCTAATTCACCTAGTCTAAGGGATGAGATGCCGATGAATAATGGTAACAGTTATTCAGTTAGATTCCTTGGACAGAGCATTCTGAATTCCCAGATTAGGGAAGAGAACCGCAAGAGTATTGTGTTAAATAAAAACACCGACTCTTATTACTCATGAATAGATCGGTAGATTATCGAGTCATGGAATGAATAGATCGGAGGTACTCCGAGTCATTACAGCTGCGTATGGTTGTCTGTTATATGAATGGTTATTTGATTTGTGAGTTCTAAATTATGTATTTAGAACCAGTATGGAATTATCAAAAAATTTTTGAAAAAAAAAATAATTTGACTTGTTCTATTGTCTAAAATGAGGATGTTACAATGACTGGGTATAATACCTATTCTAATTCCACTAAGGTATTTGAGCATTTTTCAGACTATCAGCACATTCATAGACCAAAATGTTAATTTGATTTCAAGCATTGATACAAATTTTAAAGATCACTAGATAACCCAGAGGAAGCTGGACCAGAAACTAGTATAACCTTCCTATTTTATTAAAAGATCTTTACAAATGTGCATGGATGAACCAACCATCAAAGAAACTAGAAATTTGGAACGTTGGATGCATAAGAGGTATGTGGACTTAATTTATTGATTATGATACCCTTGGTGCGAAGGTTAAGGAAACTTAGTGATCTTATAAGTCCAATATTTTGGGATTTATCCTCAAATTCATAAAACTATAGGAGATCCTATTCGTGATGTTCTAGAATGGAATAAAAAGGTTGAAGTATAGGGTATCTTCAATTTCAATTGAATCAGTTGCAGATGGATAGAGTTTTTCAAATACAAATTTTGCACTCTCAGATGGGTGTTAACAGTATTACCTAGCACCCTGAGATCAACATTATAGATCCGCTAAGGTCAGTTTACTAACATGTGACCATCAGCAAGGTGTACTGTAAGAACTTGAGTATTGGTTTATTTCAAGACAGGTTGGTTCCTCAGATAACCGCTAACAACTGACTAGGCGATCATTCACTGTCAATTTGGATCTACAGCCTAATGTTCAGGAGGTAACCATTCTAGCCTTCGATCGATGCAAAATCCTAGAGTGAGAAGGCTACAAAGGGTAGTAAACCATGAGAAGGAGAAATCCATCCTTCTTCATTGGCCCCCAAGATAGCATAGAAGATAGGTGAACTAGATGGACATGCTATTAAAGCTGAATGGAAGAAATGTCTAATGGATAATGCAATATTGGATGAGGCCAAATAACTCCTTTGACACAGTCCTAAATAACTTCATGTTGTTGATGTAACTTTCCAAAAGGTTAAATCAAACAACAAAAAAATGAACAATCAAAGGAGCAAGAAACATATGGGAATACACACTAAAAGCAAGTAAAAGAGGACTAAGGCTTGTAATTAACATGAGTCACGATTTGCAAACTACCACAAATGTAAGTATTGTAATAAAGTGACATAACCATTATAGTTGATCTCAAGATGTTAATAACACATTTCTTATGGAAATTCCAGAACTATATTAAGGCAGATGCAACATCGAGTAAAAGGGTAAATTTGACAGGATTTTTAGCACATCCAAGGAGTGTGAACCCCCTATGAAATCCTTCATGGTGATTTGGACTATAGAGATTTGACAGCAGACAAGAAACCTGGTGTATGAAGGTGCTTGGGTCTCCCAAGAAAAAAAACATTGTGTAGTCTGAAAAAGAGCCTATACCTGACCCATCAAGATCCATTTCCAAAAATGGTCCATCACTGGTTGATAGCAGAAACAAGGACCATATCATAAACTTCTTACTTGAGAATGTACATAACTGGAATTGTGTATATTTCAAGAAGCCAAAATCCTGGGAGCTATCCATTATTTTCCCACCTGTCTTTTCCAAAATATGATAAGCTTTATTTCATGGGTAAGGTAATCTCAATCTGCCAAGCACAAATGTGGCGAGCTTACTAATCTGAAAGCTAGCTACACTACATTTTATCCCAAATAAGGAGCTTGCTGCACAAAAGAATATCATCCTCTAAAGGAGTTCTCCAAAAGTGTTCCAAATTCACACTATGTGAAGAGCAGCAACTTCAAATATAAATAAATGGAATAGCATTTGTCTCATTGGAATTGAGGATTATATCTTGACCAGGATATTAAAAAGTGTTGTAAGATGCCTACCATGTAACATTCCTCTATTAGTATGGGGAAATGTGGACACTTCAATTGCAATGCATCGATAAACATGCTATCATGAATGAAGTAGTGTGAGTTGTACATGTCACTAGGGCCTGAAATGGTCTTCAACACGTTCTGGATTCTCATAGGGTTGCTGGAAGGATTAAACCATAATTAACCCCAAAGGTAGTGGGAGTTGACGAAGAATATACAGGATTTTCCAAAAGCTCAGGTAAGAGCCGAACATTAGTGGTGGGAAAAGTTTAAAAGAATTAGTCCAATGTGGGACCAGGGCATACCTTAGGTATGGTTGGGGGTTTAGGGATGTGCACTTTGTGGTTTACATGAAGTTATGCTATGGAGAAATCACCCCCATGGACCCAGACTAGGCATCCACATGGTAAAAAATGTTGCATTCGGTCCATGGCTGAAATTAATGACTGTAAAATAGGATGGCTAAAACTACTGGAGTGTTTCAAAACTCAAAATTTAACTTCATAATAGAGTTACAACACTTTAATTCAAATTTTAACTCTATTAATAATCGGGCTGACATATTTCTAATACATAGGCAAGAGTGATTTGATGTACTCACAGAGATTACACAGCACTTTAATGAGATGAATGAAAGGGAAATGCATCCACAGGTAATCACATGGAAACATAAACTAAAGGATATGATAAATACCCGATATTCAGTGACAGGAGTGTCCATTTAGAAATCGCACCAAAAGGAACTGCCCTAACGTCAATTTTTTGAATGAAACAAAAAGAAGATAAGTTGAGTGTAAATACTTCATGGATGAACAAATGTTGTCAATTCAAAAGGGATGAATCTACCAACTAGAAAATATTAATGCCCTCGTGTAGTTGTGCGGTATGGAGTGTAACTTGCATTAAACAAAATAAGTCAACCCCATGAGACCACTCATCAGAACTGTTGGATCTTAAATTGACTATTGAGATCATAAGAAAGATTCCAAAACTATCTAAGAAGGCTTATTAACGAGTGGGACGTTCCAAGGTATGAAAATTAATCATGTTGGGATCAAATATGTGAGTTGTGGATGTAACAATTATATTAATGCATACATGTGCAATAGAATGTGTCCCAAACACTTGCTTTCACCCATTCTAAAACTACACTAACCGTGTAAATGGAAAATGTGTCACCTAGGATCCATGTCGAGAAAAATGGTATAGGAGGATATCAACATATTATAACCAACATTTTTACATGATCTCACGCTTCTCTGGTTGAATCAAGTGTAGGGAGGAAATGCTATTGTGTACTCTAACATCTAACCACTTCATACTTATAATATCTATTGATTTGAAGAGATCTCTGTAACGTGCCTAGTTTTTTAAATGATCCGGTATGCCACTGGATGTCAAAGATAGTGTAGAGAGGTATTAACAACAATATAACCCCCAAGCTTGTAAGTTGCTAAGATAGAGAATTACAATGAAGGACACCATGTCCTATAATTAGAGAACATGTGTAACTATACATATTAGTAGATTGGATCTAAACTTCCAATCATTAAATGTGTGATACTTGTCAAAGGATTTGGAAATAGATTGAATTGTATTCTTGTGATGTGTTAATAAGCCCTCAAACTGATGCCCCACGCCCCTCTTTAGGGATGTACATGAGATGAACCTCCTAGGACAAATTTGGCCCTAAAAGAGGACCAACTTACTCTGAAACACTGTATTCAACTCTTCCTTATAGTTGCTGTGAAACTTATTTCTTGGTCTTCGATACCAAGGCATGTTTAAAACAATTTCCTGCTAAGAAACAATGTTATGCATTGTGGCCATATCAAAACATGTGTAAAACATGAAGACAATGTAAATACACAAGAAAGTAACACATCAAGAAAAAATAAGCTAACCATCTCTAAAGCAGGGTTTCAAACATGGGATACATCACTCACGATGTCCACAAGACATGCAAGGCCATCATGGCCACAAAAATCAATAATAAGTGTGCACACAAAGCATAGGGAAAATATCCACAAATAATGGCAAACAATGCAAGACAAATACAAACAAAAAAGAAGTAGTCATGGAAACATGTAGATCCTACAAAACAAGTGCCATTCCACATGGAATCACCCTATTAGCACATGTTAGAGGAAATAAAAATATGTAAAAAGTGTGTATGAGTAATAGTAATCAAATATGTTAATGTACAAAATGAAACAATAACACATGGAATGAGATGAATGTGGATGCCCCTAGCAACCAGTGAAGGAAGGGTAGAAGGTGAGCATCCATGTCCATGTGTAGAGTCCTATATCTTCATGATCACACTAAATAAATATGCATGAACACGCATGTGTGTATGGTAATGAAATGACATATAAGAAATACAATTAACATGTGTAATAAAGTGAGCATGTAAAACACTAGAAAGCAAGAGTAAATTCTACCAAGACAATGATGTACAATATGTTGTGGATGGATGGAATGGAATGCAAGATGGATTACATAGGAGCCACGTACACCTCAATGGGAAAAAAATGGTAGTGTGATCCAATGAGTTATGAAACATATCATATCAATTTCACCACGACATTAGCACCCAATAGAACCTAATACCCCTTAATGAGATCTTCCAAACATCATTGGGAAATGATTAGCCAGACGTGAATGTTTGAACATTGTTTCATAGTGGTCATGTAACTCATTGAATGTGTGAGTGGGCATATCTTAGAGGATTTTTATCATGCACACACTGTAGATGAGGATATGTGCATGATGTCCTATGATCTGAAGCATATCATCATGTAATACCTGAATCAAGGATGACGACCAAACTGGTGATCCCTTTATCGAAATAAATGTTTCACAAATTCATGGAGACACACTCTTTTTACCCATGGTTCTAGCCAATCACATTTTCCATCAGGAATCAAATTAAGGAAATCCATATCAAGTAATCCTAGTGTCACATAATCATTGATAGGATATTCTCCTATCCTTGGCCAATAGCTGAAGTGTTTACCATGACTTGGTTGAAAGAAAGGAGTGATGATTTAGCCATAAGCATATATCACTACATGATTGAATATTAAGGTGACGATGTAGCCTATAACAAATGTCACTATGAGATGGGTGATGAAGTTGGATGGAGCATAAATGAGTATCTAGTGGATAAGGGAAGGTGGTGGTTTAGTACTATGCGTGGAACACTATGTGATGAATAAGAATGAGGTGGTGATTTAGCCTAAAGCATATACCACTAAGTGATGAGTAGAATAAATTATGATGTGATAGAATGATGTAGAATAGGATAATAGAATGTGTGATGATGGGATGTAGGAGGTCAAAGTGGAATGGATAAAGGGAGTGGTGATTTAACCTAAGGTGTATACCACTATATGAGGATGGAAGGTGTGATAATGTAATGGAATAATTTGGAATTGATAAAATGCAATGGGATAGAAGATGATAGGAAATAATAGGATGATGTAGGAGTGATGAAAAGAGTGGTGATTTAACCTAACGTGTATACCACTAAAGTATGTGATGGATGAGTATGGGTAACGATATAACATAGAGCATAGGTCACTAGTTTGATGAATGTGGTATGATGACATGTCACATGTAGGTAAGGTGCATTTGATTGGTAAACCCTCAGCAGTCGAGTATGGACCGAGGAACTAAAGTGTTTCATAGGGTGGTAAGTGCAATGCGTAGAACAATGTAGTGTAGACGATCAAGGTATTAGAATGTGTAGTGTAGGTCATGTAATGTATAATGTTTAGCTAGAAGTAGAGTGTGTAATGATAATAAATAAATCTAGACCCAAGTATAAGGAAAGATAGAGTAGGATGTAGACTAAGTAAGATGTATGAATGTAATGATAGAAATGTATAGAAATGGTAGATGGAATGATGATAGATGGAACTAGACCTAGGTGTAATGGAATCTGATATATTGTGTATGATATAGATGATGTATAAGTGACTAGTAGATGAGGTATGTATAGGGTGTATGGACATGGTGTAGGTGTGTAATATGTAGTATAATATTAGATAGAACATGGAATGTGTAGCGGTAAGATATAAAGCTAGACTCAGATATAATGTACTCTAGAATAAATGTAAAATTTAGAGAGGGAATAGAAAATTAGCCTCAGATGGATGATGAATTCGATGAAGAGATATGATGCATAGGTTTAGGATAGTATAATGTATAGGTCCTATAGTGTAGTGTGTAGGGTTCAGTGTAATAATAATCCCTCAACAGTCTAGTGTGAACCAAAGCACTAGGGCATGTCACTGGGTAATGAGGGTGTGATAATATGTGATGAAAATTTTGATATGTGAATAAATGAAAAATTATGGATGCAAGAGGTATCGATGCAAGAGTGCGAGAGGAGGGGGAAGTGTCTAATGGCTAGGCCCCCTCAACTAGTTAGGAAAAAAATAATCACCCAATAAGGTTGAGGGATGGATGTCCATCGACCCATACATGAGAGGAGGATGACATAGAATGATGCTCTAATAATGGTAGTATAGGATATAATCATTGTGTGGGGGAATGAATCCGGTATGTATGCGAGGGATAGATATAAGATGAAATTTGGGGTGTAGTAAAGTGTGTAGATGAGGGAGATCAAGCAGGTGTCAGGCATAAAGAGGAGGATGATCGACGTGGGATTTAATGAGGTGGTGATTTACGATGAGAAGTGGTAATAGAATTAGGAATAGGAATATTTTTATGTGTAGGACTAATGGAGCGAGGGGATGATATGGGATTCATATGTGATAATGAAAATGGAATAGGATGTGGTGCTGGTAATGGAAGAGGAGTTGTATAAGTAAGAGGGGGAGAGGCATGGGTAGCTGAATGAGAAGGTGATGAGAGTGGAGGGATAGGAGGGACTCCATTAATGGAGACAACTTGATTTGTGTAAATAAATTTTAGATGCATGTGGGTCATAGATATTATAGCTTGGGATTTACGCTTGTTTTGCAGGACTACATGTTTCCATGAATACCTTTTTGTTTCTACTTGTCTTCTTTGTTTGATATTTTTTCCGGGTTTTTCCATTTTCTTGTGTGCACACTTTACTGTTATTTGCATCCATGATGGCCTTGCATGTCTTATGACATCGTGAGTGATGTCCCATGTTTGTAACCCACTTTGTGTGGTCTACTTGTTCTCTTGAATTTTTAAACTACTATGTTTGGTGTTTTTTCTATATTGTCTGTGTACTTTACACTTACTTACATGTACATGTTTGAACTAACACTTGTGTTGGCTATCCACCCCCTTTTGTGTGTGCCTTGGTATCTACCAAGTGTTTCCCTTTCCCCCTGTAAGGCATAGTTCTACAGGTCAGATTATGGTTGGTCCTCTTTTGGGGCCGCAGTATCATTCCAGGGTCATCGCATGCACCCCCAAAGAGGGGGGAATCATTGAGGGTTTCTAATAACACAACGTATCTACACTGGTTGACACACATTGAGTGAGTTCAGACCAGTCTTTGAACTCCATACACAGGGGACTTAATAAGAAATGGTGTCCTTCAGAAATTATGTAGAGTAGTTATAGACTCAAGGGTTATAGTGGTTAGAATCTCTACACTTCTCCATCTAGTGGTGTAGGATCACACAAAAAACTAGCATAGTACAAATATATCTTCAAAAAAATTCTGTAGTTATAGTTAGAGTTAGAAGACACAAAGCATTTCCTCCTTACACTTCTTTAGCTAGGGTGGCATGAGATCACTAGAAAAACTTGTGACACTACAAGATATCCTTCTAAACCATTTTTATCCACAAGGATCAGGTGTACATGTTCCATTTACACTTTTTCTAGTGTACTTTACATTAGAGGAAGTTTTGTTGATTTACTTGCGTAGGTTGTTGGCTTTGGTGACACCCTAAATGTGAGTATTTAATTCAAATACATTTCATTGTGACTATGTGGTATGTTTACAAGGATTTAAATAGAGTGAGAAAGATATTGTTTTTAAGGTATGATTTCTTGTTGATATTTATGATTATAGAAGCGTGAAAGTGTCAAGTAGGTTGCATGTAGGAGATCCTTTTCCTATATATTGAAATCAACCCTGAGACAGAGTTATTACTATTTAGAGCTTTTAATGATTAATATAAGGTATAATTCATTAAGTTTTTGGTGGAAGGAATGTGGAGAGGTTTTGTATGATCTTGAAATAATTCTTAAGATATCATTCATCCATGCAAATCCATAGTACAGATGGGTGAGTTGGAAGGTTGAAAAAACAAAGGAGCATCTACAGTATGTCAATCTGGGTAAGGTATTTTTGAAAATATTTTCAAATTTTGATGAATCATTAACCTTCAATGGTAGAGTATTCACACGAGTCACATTATCACAAGCCTATGAACAATATTTTAAGTATTTGAAGTGTGTAATTGTGAAGTTATATTCTTTTTAAACCTCTCAGGCTTGAGGACTTTTTCTCAAGGGACAAGCTATGGTTTACTGTTAAAGGACTCAAATGAATGAATAATACCTCAAAAATCACAAGATATCATGAACACATGATATATAAAGAGATTATGTAATATATTTTTTCTTCCATAAGGTAAAAGAGAATTTATTCTTACTAGTCCTTGACCTACATTCGGTAACATTTTATGGAGCTAATATCAAGGATTAGGTTACAAAGAAAGTGAACTTTAGGGGTAGTCTTAGGGTCTGATATTTCATGCATAGAAAGAAATATAAAATGGATTCTTAAAAATGTCTTCTTTTTAAATATAAACCTCTTGCATTGAAATATTTAGTTGACAAGAGTCTATCACTAGGGCTAGTAGAAGTTATTAGGCAAGAAAATAAGATTTAAGTTGAAGAAGTGGGTGAAGGAAAGGAGTGATGAAAATTTATAGGCACCTCATTTAGACTAAAGGGTATTGGAATATGTTACCCTTTTTTATACATCCTTATAGTTTCTATCAACCATGCAAGTTTTAAATCCCTTGTTCTTAAGAAGCTCTTTGAGTCAGATTGGGAGTAAACTTGAGGTTAAGGATATATTTCTCAATTCTAAGATATCTAATGAAATATTTGATGTTGATATGAATGAGTGAGATAGGATACAGAGTGGAGAGATTCTTCAAGAGGTAAATTCAAGATTTGACTATTGAGGATCCAAACCTAAAGAATCTAGTGAGGGTGTTTGGAGGCAACTCAGAGTAAATGTAATTTCACTCAGATGGATATTGTACAAGGTGAATTGGTATATAATAAAGGTAAAGAAAGTAGGGTATAATTTTGGAGGAGCTTCAATTTTCTTTAAAGATAATTTTGTTTGAAATTTGAGCAGAAGAGGACCTTCAAAACAAAGAATTTGTTCAAATGAATGAATTTGTGTTGAATCCATGCATCAAGGTGGCACTTAGATTGAGAATGTTTTTGATTATGTTTAATTAATCCCATTCCACTTCTAAGTTCCTAAAGTTTATGTGCACTGCAATCCTGACCCCTATAAAATAGCAAAAACTCCTGCCACATGATTAGTCTGTATACCAAGATTACAGGAAAAACCTAGAACAAAAGACCCATTCTGATCTCTAAAAACCCCTACTATATCTAATTTCTTTGGGTTCCCTTTTGAAGCCCCATATAATTTCAAATTCATCTAACTAGGAATAGGGTTATCCCACACAACCAACTCTATGGGGTTTGACAAAGAATTCATCATGAAATCATTAGCTTAACCCCAATTTATTGAAACTTTACTCTTTGACTCTAGAAACACTTTTTCATGTTTTGGAGAAGATAAAATTTAGTAACAACAACATTTCTACATCTTGTTACCATTCTTTTCTCTTGTTCCGTATTCCCTTTGAAAATCCTTTTGTTTATTTCCTTCCATATTTCCCAGCAAAAGTGCATTAAGGAAAATTTCCACAAGTATTTCAAAGCCTATATTTTGAATGGAAAGCTCCAATGGTTCGAAACAAACTTTAAAAAAATAGGGAAGACCGAACTTGCTTCAAATACTGAGAGAAATGAGCTTCTAATAGCCATCAAAAAAGGATAATAAAGAAAGAAATGAGAAACATTTTCCTCTTCCTTTTCACAAAGGACACACTTGTTTACCATATAGAAACCTCTTTTGGTTATATTTTCCACTATTAATATTTTATCATGAAGCACCAACCCCCATAAGACATTTACCGTAGGGTAACATCCTTGATCCAGAATTTATCCCAATTGAAACTTTCATCAAGGATATCTTATTCAAAACATCTATTATAAGAACTCTTAATGCTAAATATGTCATTATCCTCTTTAGACAAATATATTATGTCTTGATCCTCATTTCTAACCACTATTATACCACACATAATATTATTAAGGTTAGCCAAATTTCCATCATTTTTCCCTTCAATTTTTTTTCCATATTTTGAAAGGATCCTCCTCATTAAAGTAGTCTATAACTAGAGGACCAAACTAATTAATAACAACCTATTGTAAATTAGGAAAAACATCCTATAGAGGAGCATCATTTAGTTATTTTTCTTCCCAAAACTTCACCCTTCTTACATTACCTATTTTCCATTTACATCCTCTAGAGAGAGTAGTTTATGCCTAGTTTATGGCTTTCTAGAAAGGAGAAACATCAAAGGATGGGATGTTGAAGCACTGGTCATAAGCTATAGAGTCCATCCAATACTTGTTCCTAAGAATGATAGTCCACACACTTTCCTATTTTATAAGCTTCCAATACATTTTTAAAAGGATATCCTTGTTCATTTTGACCCAATATATCATTCAAAGACCACCAAGCTTACTAGGCTGACAAATATAATCCCAAGACATGAGAGGAAGTCTATAATTACTCTCCACACCACTCTAAAAGAACCTTTTATGAATACTTTCCAATTTGGATTCCACCGATATAGGAAGTCTAAAGACAGACATGACATAAAATGGTAAAATTTGAAGAGATATTTTTAACAAAGTGATCTTACCCACCTATGAAATGAGATACCCTTTCCAACAATCCAGCTTCCTTATGAACCAATAAATCAAGAAATTCCAATCATTTATCAGGAGCTTCTCGATCCCAATCATCATGCCTAATTATTTCATGGGAAAGGATCTTATCTCACACCCCAAAATTAGAGAGATATTTTAACACCTTATATTTAGGGTATTCACAAAGAAAAATGATCTCTTACCAAAGTTAATTTTTTGGTCAAATACCTCTTCATAATCTTGAAGGATATGTTTGAAATCTCTTGCTTTTGGTACTGAGGCTTCTCTGAAAAAAATTGTGTCATCCACAAAATGTTGGTGAACCACTTTAGCACAATTGATAGTAGATGAAATACCCATTATACATCCTTCCATGGTAGCATGATTCAATGCTCTACTTAGAGATTCTAAAAAAGGAATAAAAATAAAGGGAGAAATCGGGTCCCTCTACCTCAACCCCCTAGTGCTACTGAAGAAGCCACAAGGGTTACCATTAACAAAGAACTAAAATCTAATTATCAAGATGTGGTTTGGAATCAATCTACAGAAACTAGAGTCACATTTGAACCTTTCCAGCACTTTAAATAGGAATTCGCTGGAGACCCTATCATAGGCCTTCTCCATATCCCACTTAATCACCAAGGATTTTTTCTTATTATTCTTGATGGTGTGAAGAGTCTCTTTAATAGTTACTATTCCGTATTGAATTTTTCATCCCATAAAAAACCCACCCTGTTATTCAGAGATCACCGAAGGTAGGAGAAGTTGAATTCTAAAGGGTATTATCCTTGTACACATCTTATAGATGATGTTATATAATCTTATAGGTCTAAAATTTATAAATTTAGGATATTGTCTTGTATCATCATTTAAGCACATATGTTTTCCAATATTTAAACCTTATAAAGTGTATCTCTAATCTCAATATGCTCGTAACTCATTTTTATTGATAGTAAATATGTTTCCATTGTTATTAATATAAAATTTGTTTCTTAACTTGCATGTACTAAAGCCAACCCTATATTATACAAGATACTTGTTGATAATTCAAGGGCTGCCATTTATTTTTCTATAGGTTATTCCTCCAAATTGATGTATTATTTATATGATGATAATTTAAAATGGATAAAAATATTATCAATTATGAATTATATTATGCTTGTTATAATGATTCTAAATTATTTGGGTTTTTCTATGATTCTAAACATGTTGTGATGTGAAAAATCTATGACTATATTTTTTTTCTAGTTGATACACATGATATCACTTGAAACAACATGAAGAAACAATCTCTCTCTCTCTCTAGTAGTTTAGAGTAGTGTTATGGAAGTAAATAAAATAACGTCACGTGACTAAATTTTTTATTGAAATAAATCCATATGGATTTTAAAAGAAGTACTCTTCTTCTAGACCTATGTGTTGCATAGAGAGGTTGAGTAGTGATGATGGGCCAGGTTCAACTCTGTGGTTTTAGTCCTACTCTGGTCCCATTGGAAAGGAAAAAGGTAGCGGATGAGAATAATAGAAGATGGGGAAAAGGGACATAGTCATAAATTAGTTCCACTATAGTTGTTCTCCTTTCCTGTTAGAAAGAGATCAAAATTCATGACATCTAGAGTTTCATTTCTCTTACGAACAATCCAATTCAACATCAAAGAATGAATCATATAGGTATTCGTATGAACTTCATTAGAGAGAAATTCCTAAATGGTGATATTGATATACAATTTTTCCCTAACAAAGATCAAGTTGTAAACATTTTCACAAAGTAAATATGTGTTATGAATTTTTTCAAGTTTCTTGCCTTGTTAGGCCTTCTAGAGTTTCCATTGATGGGGTGTGTTCATGAAAATTCCATCTCTCAATGACCTTTTATAAAATTCATATACTTCCTCCTTTTTTAAAATCTTACTATATGTGAGTCTTAAGTAAATGATCAAAAACACATGAGTTTACTTGTAATTCCCTGCAAATCATTACTTATGGGGGATCCTCGTTTTATAAAAGGATCCATAATATTATGTAAGTTTTTATATGTAAATAAATTTTCTTGAGACTTTTTTGTGGGAACATCTATAAAATTTCCCTTGTTTACATGCTAGCCCAAATCATCATTGATAATTTATGGATTATAAATCCTGTTTATAAAAAGGTAATTTGGCATGTTTCCCGACTTAACATTAAGGGGGAGTGTTGGAATGTTATTATTAAGTGGTGTCACCATTTGGTGGGCCATCACTTTATTACATCTTATAATGTTTTACATAAACATTCAGTATAAAAACTTATATTATATAAGTATTTTCAATTCCCTTCCACTCTATGTGGTCGTTATAAATTAAATCATTTGATTATATTTAATCAGAGTGAAATGATGCACTCGGGCACAACCAAATAAACCAAACTATAAATAGGGTGATCTCTCACAATATCGAGTGTGGTAAAAAAAATTACATCAAAAACTTTTGTAAGTGTGATTGTAAGCATTATGGGACATGAGAAGAAGGAAGTAGAAGTACTAGGTTAAGAAGTGTAAATTCTCAAGTAATTAAATTTACAAGGACAACGTTTTTTCTTAGTGGAGTATTTACCTTATTGGTTTCCCCTCTTTAGATATAATGTAAAGTTTATTTTATTTTACTCATTTACATTTTGTGAAGTTATTTTATTTATTTTTTGTGTACCTAAATTATAGTCCTAAACATATTTATTGGATATGTGATTAATTTTTTAACTCATTAACTATCCTAAGTATAACATCTTGTTCACCATGCAGACTAATAATAGAGTTAACTAAACTAAAACTACTTAAAATTGAATCCTTTTTTCCCAAGGAATTAATTTGGGAATTTTCTCAAATTACAACTATTTTAATCAATAAATAGCATGTACTACACATTTTCACATAAATAAATACCATGCAAGTACTCCCCAAAAAAAGACTATTTTCTTTAAAGAACTTATTTTAAGACTCAAGTGGGAGTTTAATTTTGAATTACATGAGAGATTTATTTCCACCATATTTTACACCCATGTCTATCTTATAATCCTTTTCTATTCATTTTGTGTCCACATATGGAGCTCAATTCTAGAATAACTTGCATTCATCACTTTGGAGTGTTATATAAAAGATGATGTCAAAATTTATTTAACACGTGAGGCCCATTCAATATTATTTTTTATGTCCATCATGAATTCATGAATGGATACACTCCTTTTGGATGTGAATATGAAAATTGTCTCCCTGTTGAAAACTTCTTAAAAATTTAGAAAATTCTTAATTATTGTTTCATGAACCATGTTACTTATAAATTTTTAGTAACCTTGCATTGGTAAATAATTATTAGATCCTTTATTTTAATAAAACCAAAATATTCATTGAATTCCTCAATGAGGAGTTGACATCTTCAAAATTTTACTTCTTTTTAACAAACATATTGAAACAATATTTTGTATCCCTCATAAGATATCAAAGGAATATTTTGAAGAACATATATTATTTCCATATTCATTAATGTCACCAATTGGGATTCATAATCAGAAAAGGATGACTAACCAAAAAAACACCATGTAATAGGTCTTTTTCCTAGTTCATAATTTATTTGTTAATGAGGTACTTTATAATGTATTAAAAAATCTAATTTAATATTAAGCATGTGAAATAATTTTTAAAGCATTCGGAACCTAAGATATTTATGAAATTAATGGTTTATCTTGAAATGTAAATTTATTAAATAAACCAATAGTTACAAAGTTAAATACAGATCTCTCTAAAGTGTGGTGAGGACTGTGTGCTAATCAAGAAACTATTAGGTGATAATTGAGATTTGGCACCTCAAGCTATGACCACATTATTAGGAGGAAAATAATTATTATATTATCTTCTTTCCTTGGCCAGGAACCATCTTGGGTTATCCTTAGTGTACCCTAGTTAGGACACCCTCCAATGCCCAACACTTGCTTTCAATCGTAACCAATTAAAAGTTCTTGAGAAAAATTCCAATATCTGAGATATGTCCTCATTAGTCCTCACCACAGGTTTAAATAATTTTTTTCCTTGGGTGGTTTGGTAACCAACAAACATGGTCATAACAACATTTTTACAAACTAATTAATATCCACCCATAAAATAGGGTCCATATTTTATTCTTAATCCCTCCTTTGAAAGGATTTCGAGACGTCTATTTTATTTTTTTCTTAATTCTTTTATTCATCCCTATTTTAAAGGGGTCTTTATGTACATATCATTCCACCCTATTTTAGAGGGGTCTTCAGTATACATTTATTCTACTTTAAAATTATATCCTTGAAAATAACTTTAGAATACCCATAATAATTATTTTCTTTCCAAAATAAATAATGTTTAAACTTTTCATTCTAAGGAATTTTGTCACATAACAATTCTCCCCTCCTAAATCAGTTGCTAGCCTCATTAGATTTATTCTTTCCCGAAATACTAATAACAAGAAAAAATCATTAGTTAAATAATGAAAGATATTTTTCATGAATGTATTCTTCTTTTTCCCATGTGGAACTATCCATATCACAAAAATTATATTTGATTTTCACTTCCTTTATTTCTCTATTCTTAATTTTCTAGTTCTTTTTTCTAGTATTAATTGAGGTTTTATCTTGAATTCACAATTAGGTTATATAGATATATTTTTCCAATCAATAACGTGAGCATAATTATAAACACATTTCTTTAATAAACTAACATAAAAAAAATTATGTATCTTAGATGATTTAGGAGGCAGAGCTAGTTTGTAAGCAAGTTTTCATATTCTTTCTAATACCTCAAAAGGACCAAAAAAATGAGAAACTAATTTAGCATATTTACCAAGTTTTAGTGAACTACACTTAGGATTAACTCTAAAGAAAACTTCATCACCAATTTCAAATTCTCTATATGACTATTTGGATCATCCCAACTCTTATATCTATCTTGGGAAACTTTCATGTATTGTCTTGCTTTCTTTATCATTTCTTCCATTTCTTTTAAATTATCATTTTCATAAAAAGTTCCATGGACATGATCAGACCAAGAAATAGATGTTGTATAATTCTTACCTATTGGATATTTTTTTTGCACAGCTGAAAACCTAGGCAGTCATGAGATAAATCTCCCTCATTTACCGGCGAGGCTCCAATGTAATATTTTGTCAGTTATATGTCCTAATATCTATTTTTTGGTATTACTTTAACTATATAGCTCATGAACCATAGCTAGATATTTCTACAGCAAGTAAGCAACTGTAAGAGAAAGGAAATATCTATAGAAAAGGAAAATAATAGAAAGTAGGAAGAAACAAAAGAATATATGCAACTGAATCAATAGTTCACAGATTTTATCACATGATCATAGATTAAAAAAAATAGATATATTAAATACATAATTTAAAACAAATGATTGTTTTAGATCCAAATCTAGAATAACACAAAGTTTACGAATAGATCTAGAAATAAATAAGAAGAAAAATGCACCGTTGACACAAAGTTCTCTGGAAATCTCTTCTCTATTCCTCTACTTGCAGAAACATATCAAGGGTTTAGCTCAAATTCTGGAACACAAGAATGTTGATTACAAATTCTGACCTTTTAACCCATAGGTTCTTTCTCTATTTATAGTGTATAAAGGGAAAATACAAATAGGAAGCTTTAAATGAATTCCCTCATGCGGAAGCTATGAAAAGGGAAATAGCTCACAATATTCCTCATAGAATTCCTCTTTACATGACATGCATGATTTATAACTGAAAATAGAACCTTCTATTTTGCATGTCTGTCACCTATCTCCAAGTACTTGAATTCTTCAAGTAATGATTTTTAAACCAATCACTTAAGTTTTATAATTTAATTGATTTCTCAATTACTTTTTCAAATAAAATAAAAGAAAGAGGAAAAGAAATAAGAAGAAAGTTGCAACCATCCCAATCTTGTTCATCTTCCATATTCTGCATGTGGTTGACTCCTTTTCCTTTGATTCTCACCAAACTAGATCTGGAAGCTATGGATGACTATGATTTTCTTATGGGTATTACATTTTACTTGTCTTTCCTCTTATCCTTGAATATTTTGCAGTTAAGTAAATTCAATGAAGGATTCAACTTGAAGATTGGGAGCACATGCACAAGATCCTGGAAGGAATTTTCCATGCACTAACTTCTACATGGGCAACGTTAGAAACAAGAGGATGAATTTTTTTTGGAAGCCTTTACAATTATGAGATATAGATCTATCAATTAAATTAGTGATAGGTTTAGGGCCTATGTTTGTATCATTGACTTTAGCACATCTAGAAGTTATGCATGATTTTGTTGATCTTTCTCTTTCATCATGCTTCAACATGGCTGGAACAATATTTTTCTGAACTATTTTTCTTTTAATTCTTCCGGAATCCCTTGCAATTGGATCCATTTGTGCATATCTAGAAACTTCTTAAGATTCAAAAGGTATATTCAATGTACCTGACATTGATTTGAGCAATTGTGATGAATACCTGCAATTTTATTTAGACAAAGATGGAGTCCATGACAGGAATACTTTATTTTTATCACCAAAATCTGCATATAAAGCATGTTGCCCTAAAATTTGATGCTTTGCTTACATGCAAAGCAAGAAAAAATATTATTTAATTCACCAGAGCACTTATACCAACATGTAGATAATTATCATAGCAAGAATCAACCCATTGCAACCCTAGGTGCCAAACCTTGAATCTCCCTGGCAATGAAAAACACTATTTAATGCAAAAACCTCCTTCCTTTGTTGCCAAAACATGTCTGGGATGCAATCCTTTATAAAAAGAATTAATTTCTTCTTCATTATGGTATTCCATGCTTATATAATCCTCAACATACTATTTTTAATAATTGCCCTTCCTTTTTTTGCCAATTTAATGAATAAACAATCATGTTTATTCACCCAAATTGGGCGCCCAATTATGCATGTTGTTTTCTTTTAAATAAATTTATTTGATTTATTTTAGCATGCATCCTTGAATTCTCCTTATCTCTTCCACTTGCATTGAATTTTCTTCTATTTATGGCACCAAAATTGGGTGAATAAACCATTAATAAATATTATTAAATGCATTTTTATTCACCCAAGGTGGGTCACATTTTTTAGCAAGGGCAATTGCTAAAAATAAGAAGTCAACTTGATGGGAATTTCCACCCTGCACTGCAGCTCCAAAAATCCTCTCTTCCACTTAAGTTATTTGACTTTCATAATAAGAATTTTTACGCTGCACGGTAGGAAAGAAATTCCTGCCTACTTGCCACTACCAAAATTCCCACTAGCAAATTAAAACATCTCCCAAAAAGTGACTTGTATAAAAAAGTAGATTATTTTGATGAAGTGTGACATGCATGGGTAAATAAACCTCTTTGGTGGGAAAATTTACCCTAATAGGAAGGCAGAAAATTCCCATCAATGTTTTAAATGATTTTTTTAATTTTATAATGGGAATTTTTACCCTACAAGGCAGGTAAGAAATTCTCTCCTGCCTGCCACCTCTAATATTCCCATTACATCTTAAGTGAATTTGAATTCATGGGAAAAAGTACCCTGCAAGGCAAGTAAGAAATTCATGTCTATCTGTAGCTACCAATATTCCCATTGCAGCTTAAACCCATTCATTCCAAAAAGTGTAACTTTCCTTTTTTGTGCTTGACTTCATATTTTTAGATCAGAAGTTTTTTTTTCTGAGGCTGATTCCTTTTGGTGTAGCAGCTGTGAATGATCTCTAGATGTTCTAGGAAATTAAACAGACTATACAAGATAAAGAATGTACCCAGGGGAATTAAACAGAAATATCACAGGGAAAACTAGATAAAAACACAAAAGAAATAAATAAAAATGAAAAATGTTGCTAGAAGTCACAAAAAATATCTGAATTCATTCTTGGTGAAAATCCTATTGAAATATGTGGAACTGGCATGCAAAAATTCAATATTATTCAACTAGAGCACAATTTACTTCAAACGGGGCTTTATTTATGTAATAAATAATTAAATAAAAATTTCCCGTAGACAAAACTTGGCAGAGGGATAAAATGAGTTTCAACATCTAGTTATTTTTCAAAATTGGCTCATATGGTTCACTAGGAATATCTTAACATAATACGTATATCTTCTGGCAATAAAAACACAAAAAGACCCGTTATTTTAAAAGAACGAAATTTTTTAAACATGGGGTAGTCTCAGATTTCAAGGTAAATTTTGGAGACACCAATTAGCTCTGTTTGTGGACATATTTTCCTCTGTCATAATGACATGAGTAAAGATGAGATCCAAGGATCTCTGGTTTGGTGTCTTTTCCATAGGGTTTAGGTTCAGGCCGCAACAACAAAACAAAAAGAAAAAGAAAACAAAACAAAACAATAAAACTTTTATTTATATTCAAACAGGTTTTACCCTATATCTCAATTTCTGAACAACTTCACATGCTTCCTGTTGAAAGGAAGTGGTATCTCAATTCCATCTTGGTAGGAAAGGAATAAATTATCCATTCCAATAGCTCTCTTGATCATGAAGGGCCCTTTCTGTAGTGAATCATATTTTCTGTGCATGCCCTTTGGTTCATGTCTCTTGTCAAATACCTTGGGTAATTATTCATCAACTTCATCTAGTGGTGGCTCATCCCTTCTTCTCTCTGTGGTGGATAAGTATCCATCAAATTCCTTCTTTCCCATATTTACCATCTACATTTCTAAGGAAGAACTATCACCACATTCTTTATTCTCATTCAGGTACCGATCAAGCTTGTTGAAATTATTCACTAAGGAAACTAATCCCTTGGAGATTTTGTTACCTTTTTGTTGGATTACTCAACTATTTTCATCATAACCTAGATCATTTTTACCTGAGATTGTTTTTCATGGTGGTGATTTACTACATTCAACACACAACCTGTCAAAGTTGTCTTGTTCAAGAAATGCAAATGTTTGTTTGTCCTCATTTAAAGTCTTCCACTATTCAACATTATCAAGGACTTTGGGGCACTAGACCATCTCCAATTTATAGTTTCCTTGTCTTAATATGGATGGTGGTCTATCTGGATTCAATAGTGTAGCCGTGATGGCCAAATATTCTTCCTTGGAGTTCTAATTTGTTGGTATGAAGTCAACATAGAATGCTTCAAAATCAAATGTGGTATAAAGTAATATATATTTGTATTGCTTTAGTTTATCTCTTTTGACTTGACTTTTCCCTCGAACCTGCTTTATTAGAAGTTCAACGTATCCTTGGGATTTGAGGAGTTTTACTCCTTTCTTTTTAGCTTGATCCATTCCTAGCAGCAATGCTTCATACTCCGCCATATGATTGGTGTTCTCGAACATCAACTTGTGGGAGTATGGGAATATCTTATGATCTAGAGATATTAATAGAATGTTGGCTCCTGATCCAAAAGAAAAATAGGTTCCTTTAAACTCTAGATTCCAAATTTTTTTCAGATCCTTCTAGTTCTGGCTCTGGTTGAAGTTCTTCCTCTAGAATGCCTTTGTCCATTTCCAAGAAATAGACCCCATGGTCAAATCCCTAAAAAAGAATCTGAGATCTAGGATCCTCAGATTTTGTCACAATATACTTAGACTTATTTTCTGGCTCCAGTTTATAATTAATCCCCTTAATAGGTATATGAGCACAGGACCAATCCATCTTTGCTTCTCCTCCTAAATCTTTTTAGAAGTTTCTTCTTAGTAACATCTCATAGGAGACAAGAATATTTGCAACTAAGATTGTCATCTTTAATCTTTTGTCAGGAAAAGATGCTAGAACATCTTGTGCATCATTGATTTTTATGATTAAAGGGACTTGTCTTTCCATGGAGTAACACCTTCGTATGGTCTTCATCAGGGTAATCCCAAGATCATCTACAACTTTAGTTGGCATGACATTGTCAGAAGCACCTAAATCTAAAATACAATTGCTTAACTTGAAACCATTAAGCAATAGATAAACATAGAACAATTCCACTCTTTCAAAATATGGTGAAGATTTAACAACCACAATGTTATTCTTGGGAGGAGTATTTTTAGGTTTAGGAAAAAGGCCTTTTGATGTATTGGATTTTCCTAGAGGTTATACATATTTGACTAGCCTATTTAATTTCTCAAGAAAGGCTCTCAAGTATTCAACTTCTGACATTTAAACTCTAGTTTTCTTGATATGATCAATAATATCAAAAGGAGTAGATTCAGATACCTGAGCTTCTTTCTATGGTTGAGATGAGGAACTCACCTTCTTATCTCTAGGAGCCAAGGAAGAAGGTAAAGGGATGTCCCTTATTTGTTCATCATCTAATGCCTCAATTTGATGAGTTTGTGATCATGTAAATACTGCATATGTATGACCATGATCATATTCATAAAGCTTCTCATCATCATGTTCAGATTTGTAGTTTAGGTAATTAATGTTAGAGTCGCCATTAGGACCTAAAAATCATCATTCTCGAGCTGATTAGTATCAGCTTCTTGGTCTTCTTCATTCATCTCCATGTTGTTTCTTGGAGAAACTTCAATTGCTAATCTTTGGGAACCAGCAATGTGGTTCCGGTTGTTGTTGTTGTTGAAATTACGAGCAAGGGCAATATTTTTGCCTTGAGCCATTTGTTTCTTCATCTTTGACATATCATTTTCTAACTTTTGTAATAGTGAGTCAGAAGTAGTAGCAGAGGATGAAATTTCAGCTTTAGAAGTGTTGCTCTTTCTTTTTCCAACCATGATGAGGTCATCTTCAATTTCAACCGCCATGTTTTGAGTTGCTAACAAGTCAGTAGGGTGTGCTCTTCGCAGTTGATATCTTAATTCAGGAAGTAAATAATTTATGAAGAATACTTTTTGGTTCTCATCATTCAAAGAAGTAGAATCTAGAAATTTGTACAATAATCTTTGGAATTTTGAAAAAATATCCCACATGTGCTCATGTGGCTCCTTCTTCAGCTGAATCAGTTATGTTATCAATGTTCTGGAATATTTAGTTGGCTTGAATATTTTCAGGAATGCATCTCTCATAGTGGCCCAGTTGGTTATGGTGCCAGGAGCAAGTTTGTAAAACCATTCTCTAGCCAAGTCATGGAGTCTCTATGAAAATCTAGATAAACACATCTTCATTTTCTACTGCAAGCACTCCACAAGATATAATAATTGTAGCCAAGTGGGCATCTAGATTCTACTTTCCATCTCCAAATATTTTTTGAAAATTCTTTTTCATCCCTTTAGGTAGATCATGCATAGGAGGATTAAAATTCAGAGGTCCAAAGGTTACACTCCATGGAATAGGTGTTGCAGGGGCAAGTAGCTGATTTTACATCATGAAAGGAGCATATCTTCTTCAAGAATAGAGTTGGTGAATAATCCCAGTTGTTGGATTGTGTTGGACACGATCCAGATCTAGAGGATTTTGCACTCTTCTTCCTAGTGAGAGACTGGATCTATGGCTTCTAACTTGAGGAGGATGATTGAAATTAAACTACTCCTATAATCTATAAAAATGATCGATCCTTCCTTGAGCTCTACTAGACCACATGAAAGGTTGTTAAACCAGGTTGAGAGTTTAGTGGGAACTAACAAGATAAGATCTAGTATACAAAACATTGTTGTTGTTCCCCAACAGATTCGCCAAAAACTGTTCTCTAGATTTTACGCACAGCTGAAAACCTAGGCAGTCATGAGATAAATCTCCCTCATTTATCGGTGTGGCTCCCGTGTAATAATTTATCCATTATATTTCCTAATATCTATTTTTTGGTATTAATTTAACTATTTATCTCATGAACCATAGCTAGACAGTTCTACAGAAAGTAAGCAGATGTAAGAGAAAGGAAATATCTGTAGAAGAGGAAAACAATAGAAAGCAGGTCGAAAGGAAAGAAGATGTGTAAACCAATCAATATTTCACATAGTTTATCGCATGCACATAGATAAATCAAATAGATATTTTAAATAAAAAATTAAAGGAAAAGATAATTTTAGATCCAGATCTAGAATAACACAAAGTTTATGAATATATCTAGAAAGAAATAAGAAGAAAAATGCACCATTAACACAAAGTTCTTCAGAAATATCTTCTCTATTCCTCTTCTTACAAGAAGCTATCAAGGGTTTTAGCTCAAAGTCTGGAACACAAGAATGCTGATTACAAATTCCAATCTTTTAACCTATAGGTTCTTCCTCTATTTATAGTGTATAAATTACAATTACAAATAGGAAGCTTTAAATGAATTCCTGCATGCAGAAGCTATGAAAAGGGAAACAACTGGAAATATTCTTCTTGGAATTCCTCTTTGCATGACATGCATGATTTATTACTAAAAATAGAAGCTTCTATTTTGCATGTCTGTCACATATCTCCAAGTACTTGACTTCTTCAAGTAACATCTTTTAAACCAATCACTTAAGTTTTATAATTTAATTGATTGCTCAATTACTTTTTCAAACAAAATAAAAGAAAGAGGAAAAGAAATAAGAAGAAATTTGAACCCTCACAGTCTTGTTATTCTTCCATATTCTTCATGCGGTTGACTATTTTGCCTTTGATTCTCACCAAACTAGATCTGGAATATATGCATGACTATGATTTTCTTACAGGTATTTCCTTTGACTTGTCTTTCCTCTTATCCTTGAAGCTTTTTCAGTTAATTAAATTCAATGAAGGATTCAACTGGAAGATTGGGAGCACATGCACAAGATCCTGGAAGGAATTTTCCATGCACTAACATCTACGCAGGCGGCATTAGAAACAAGAGGATGAATTTTTGTCAAAAGCCTTTGCAATTATGAGATTTGCATCTATCAATTAAATCAGTGATAGGTTCAAGGCCTATGTCTGTATCATTGATTTTAGAAAATCTAGAATCTATGCATGATTCTTTTGATCTTTCTCTTTCATCATGCTTCAACATGGTTAGAACAATCTTTTTCTAAGCTATTTTTCTTTTTATTTCTACCGAAATCCCTTGCAATTGGATACATTTGTGCAGATCTGGAAACTTTTTAAGATTCAAAAGATATATTCAATGTACCTAAGATTGATTTGAGCACTTGTGATGAATACCTACAATTTTATTCAAACAAAGATGGAGTCCATGGCAGGAATACTTGATTTTTATCACCAAAATCTGCATATAAAGTCTGCTGCCCTAAAATTTGAGGTTTTGATTACATGCAAAGCAAGAAAAAATATTATTTAATTCACTAGAGCACTTATACCAACATGGATATAATTATCATAGCAAGAATTAATCCATTCCAACCCTAGGTGCCAAACCTTGAAGCTCCCTAGCAATGAAAAACACTCTTTAATTCAAAAACCTCCTTCCTTTGGCACCAAAACCTGTCTGAGCTGCAATCCATTACAAAAAGAATTAATTACTTTTTCATTATGGCAGCCCATGCTTATATAATCCTCAACATACTATTTTTAATAATTTCCCTTCCTATTTCTGGCAATGTAATTAATGAATAATCATGTTTATTCACCGAAATTGGGCACCCAATTGTGCATGGATACTTGATTTATATCACCAAAATATGCATGTAAATCCTACTTCCCTAAAATTTGAGGATTTTCTTACATGCAAAAGCAATCAAAAAATATATTTAATTCACCAGAGAACTTATACCAAGGGTAATTGCTAAAAATAATTAGTCAACTAGATAAGAATTTCAAGCCTGCACTTCAGATCCAAAAATCATCTATGCCACTTAAGTTATTTGACTTTCATAATGGGAAGCTTTACCCTGCAAGGCAGGTGAAGAAATTCCCACCTACCTGCCACTGCAAAAATTCCTCACTTTAAAATTAAAAAATCTCCCAAAACCTATGACTGGTATTAAAAATAGCTTCCTTTGATAAAGTGTGACTTGCATGGGTGAATAAACCTCTTTGGTGGGAAAATTTATCCTTCTACGCATGCAGAAAATTCCTATCGGTACATTAAGTGATTTTTCTTTATTTTATAATGGGAATTTTTACCCTACAAGGTAGGTAATAAATTCTCTGCCTACCTGCCACCTTTATTATTCCCATTGCAACTTAAGTGAATTTGAATTCATGGGAAAAAGTTCCCTGTAAGTCAGGTAATAAATTTCCCCCTGCCTTCCAGCTACCAAAAAATTCCCATTGCATCTTAGATCTATTTATTCCAAAAAGTCTGACTTTCCTAGGAGAGGCTTTTTGTGCTTGAATTCATCTTTTTTGATCAGAAGTTTTGCTTTCTGAGGATGATTCCTTTTGGTTGCAACAACTGTAAATGATCTCTAGATGTTCCAAGAAATTGAAACAGACTATACATGACAAAGGATGGACCTAGGGGAATTAAACGGAAAGATCAATGGGGAAAAACCAAAGAAAAATGAAAAAGAAATAAATAAAAATGAAAAAACATTTCCAGAAGTTACAGACAAAGCTCTGAATTCATTCCTGGTGAAATACCCTATTGAGATGTGTGAATATTGGCATGCAATAACTTTAACAGGATTCAACCAGAGCACAATTTACTTCAAACAGGGCATTTATTTATTTAATAAATAATTAAATAAAAATTTCATGCACACAAAAAACTTGGCGGAGGGATAAAATGAATTTCGGCATCTGGGTATTTATCAAAATTGGCTCATATGAATCACTAGGAATATATTAACGTAATACAAACATATTTTCCAGCACTAAAAAACACAAAAATAACCATTATTTTGAAAGAACAAAAAATTTTAAACATGGGGTAGTCTCAGATTTTTGGGTAAAATCTGGAGACACCATTACCATGTACAACTTCAAAAGGTGACATTTTTGTAGTGTTATGGTATCCTTGATTATAAGAAAAATCAATCAAATGTATATAGTTTTCCCAATTTTTAGGTTTATTACTAGCATACATCCTTAACATATCTTCTAAAATTTGATTTACTCTTTTAGGTTATCCATCAGTTTCAGGATGGTATTTTGTACTAAAATTTAGACTTGCACCTAACTCCTTGAATGATGATTTTCACAAAGAAGAATTAAATCTTGGGTCTCTATCTATTACCAATTCTTTTGGAAGACCATTCAAAAAAATATTTTTCTCAAAAAGAAATGAGTTATGTTAGATGCATAAGTTTTACTTTTAGTTGGAAGGAAATGAGCCATTTTATTTAATCTATTAACCACAAAAAAGCACTATCATGACCATGCCTAGTATGGGGTAATTCGGTGATGAAGACCAAATCTTGGACTAAATTTTCTCTTTCATATTCAGATTAGTGGAATGGATACAAAATAAAATGAAGAAAATAAAAAAATTTAAGGGTTTAAGGTACCTTGGAATAAGATGACGACAACTAAATGGATGCAAAGTAGATAACCTACTACAAACTTGATGGATCTGCACAACAAGGATAACTAGAAGGAAAATGGATTAGATGCTAGATGAGGGGGTTTCCCAATGAAGTTAGTTCCAAGAATCATGAAATTCATTATGTGGATATCAACCCCCATATTTGATAAAAGAGGATGAAATGAATGGTAAAAGGATTGAATAACATGCAAAATTTGAAACTAAAAAAAATCTAAAAAATTTAGAACTGAATGAAAAGTGATAATTTGATCTAGATCAACACAAAGAAAAATGTACCTGGATAGGTCAATGGTGACCCAAGTTAAAGAGATCTAGTTGATGGCGATTGGATCAGATGGATCAAAATAGTAAAAAAAAAATAGATCTGATCAAGTTATGTATGTAAATCTGAAGATGTTGAAGGCCTATAGAAGCTTATACAAACCTGTATAAGAGACTTGAAATAGGGGAAACAAAAATGATGCAAGAAAATAAGGATTTGGATGGGTAGGATAGAAATAGGGATTGGGTCGATGGCAACCGGGCCAAGTTAGCAGTGACCAAACACTGGAAGAATGGATCTGTGCTGATAGAATGATAGAATGATGGATCTGGAAACTATACAGGAAAAGAAATAGAAAAACAGATTATTGTGGATCTGGATGGAAGACTGAGTAACAAAATAGAGGTAGGGTCAATGAAAATTTGATAGGGTTAACGATGACCTAGGATAATCTAGGTAAGGCCTAAAGTGAGTGGGTTGGATTGATAACCTACACACAAGGATGACTAAAAGAGAGGCTAGATCTGAAGCTTTTATAGAAGTTGAACCTGCAAAATGTCAATACCTGATAATGATAATAATGATAAATCCAAAATATTATGAACCAACACAAGGCCAATATAAACTCCCCAAAGTATCCACAAACTATGAAAGTAAGCTCAAAGGGACTCCAAGAGTACTAAAACAACTGCAAAGAAGCTCAAGCATGAATTCAAGGTCATAAAATGAACAAAATGTCTGATGATGAATCCTTTGGGTGGGGGGAATATATAGCTTTATAGGGTTGACAACAACCAGGATGGGTCACCACCAACTTCGGGGAGCCATCCATTTGGGCAGTGGGAGGATGCCTAACTCAAGGCATCAATCTCATTAGAAGCAAGATTATGGTTTTGAAAGGCTTAGGTGGGTTAGGGCCGCATAGGGAAGTGAAATGGGTAGGTGAGAGATGAAATGGAGTAAATAAAGGCTAAGGGAAGCTTAGGGATGGGGAACTAGGTAGTTTAGGGATGATAAACAACCTAGAGAAGAGAAATTAGGGATGATTAGATTCAATTAGATAATGAGATGGGGATTAGGGGCTAATTAATGAGAATTAACAATAAATTAAAATGGATAGGATAATAGATGGAAAAGTTAGGAAAATTAATGAGAATATGGATAAAAATAAAAAGGGTCTAGATAGGTGATCATGGTTAAAATAAATGATTATGGGGCAAAAAGAGTAGCGATACCAAATTTTGGTGTTTACATTTTCCACTTTTTGTCAAGTGGTTTGCACAAGCAAGCCATGAGACAAAAATAGTGAGAGACAAAGGGTGGTATGGAGGATGATAGAGGATTGATTATGTGATCCCCCTCAAACGAGGGATTGATGACACAAAGGGAAATTGATCATGAGGTTTAAAGAGATAGATGAAGAAGGTTAGATAGGAAAATAATGATGGGGAAAATGATAATGTGAGGCAAGATTCCCCAAGGAATAAGGATACAAAAAAGAATAAAAAATATGTCGATGATTTTAGGAGTAAATTTGGTAGGAAACAAAGGTCACGGTCTTCAGGGAGATGACATAAATGTCCTACGGGCCTGTGAGTCTGCAAAAATCATAGCAAAATGGAGGGAGTCCAATGGGAAAACACTCAAATGGATACAATTTGTGGGGACCAATGGGTCATAGGCTCACATCAAAACTATGCGCAACCAAATGTAAAAATAATGTGAAATCCTACATACATTAGGAAGCAGGTGAAAATAAAGGCATGCACAAAGGATGAGAATGGAAAATAATGATGCCTCAGCAAAGGGCATGAAAATGGCCAAAAATGAAAAATATAAAAAGTGATGAAATATAATTCCCCAACAGGGGGATAAAAATGGCCACAAAGGTGGATTTGAGATAAAATATGGATGATGATATGGTCCTTAGAAAAGCACATGACAAGGGCTGAAAAGGAAAAAAAAGGGATAGAGAAGGTAGTGAAAAGCTAAAAGCAATAGGGGATAGTGTGATATGGGTCACACACGAAGAAGAAAAGATGGTAAGAAATATAAAATAACATGAGAAAAGGAAAAGTAGGGAGGGAAACACAAGTCAACGGTGCCCAAGGAAAGTCAAGGATGACTAAGGTTGATCAGCGGTAACCCAAAGGGGGCGGCATCAACTTCAACAATGGATATATAAGCCCCTAAGTTGGATGACTAAGCTCATTTGCATGACTCATAGTGACGATTAGAAATATCAGATCTATAAAAGGATATCAAGATTTGGAGAAATATGGAGGCTGTAGGAGCAACTAGGAAGCGTCAGAGGGTACACATGATGGTGAGTAACGAAATCCATAGCTTGTTTTTAAATGAGTTTATGTTTTTATTTTTTCGCACTTTTTTGTATTTTTAGATTAGTGTCGAGGGTGGTCAGAAGTGAATGGGTAGGTTCATTGTTGACTTATCCTTGAAAGGTGTTGATCGACCACTAGATGCGTTGAACTGATCTAGGTCAACATCAAATGGGGTTAGAATGGAAACATTTTATTAAATGATGAAAATAATGACAATGGAGCTGATGTTTTTTTGGGTGTGGTTTATACTTAAAGGATAGAGAGACCCTTTATTTGAGAGATATATTCGCAGCATTATATGATAATATTATGGGGAACAAAGATGAAATTGAGTGTGAGAACTTAGCGGACGTAGGATTGGGAGGATTCAGGTACTATCAGAGGATCACATGAGATATGGGTCTGATGATTACACTAGTAAAGATATGGGAAAGGAATAAACGCACCTTCTAGTTCAGGACGGGTGAGGTGACGATCAACCAGGAGGATGTATATCACATCCTTATGCTTCCAATATAGGGGGAGAAGATAGTTCCCATTACTATTGATAGTATATTGATAGTGTTGACATCGTTGTTTGGATCCAATGCACTACATATTACCTTCACTTCAGGTGCATTCTCTTATGAGATGAGGTACGAGCACGGGGTACCATAGATCAGGTTGATTTGTCTTGTGATTATGTAAATTTCTAGCTATGCACTACCTGACTCTAGGGGAGCCAGATTCCCATGGACACTTCCAGGGGTCTTGGATGATATTATTGATCATCATAATGTATTTTAATTTGGGAGAAAATTTATAGCATAATTTTATCATGAGTTAGCGATGTATAGAACTGGGAGGAGGTCATGGTTGGATGTAGGCTTCCTCCTACACTATTAGTCATATGTTCACATCATGGTCATCAGGTCACCAAGGCTACCATGGGTCACAGGGGACCATATAGAGATCATCATGGGATTTTTGAGATGGTGATCTAACCAATATCATGGGGACAAAGGAGCTAGAGAAGCATATTGGTATAGTGAAGGGTTTGCAGAGCTCGAGGGGGAACATGTTAGATGGAGGCCATATAGATATTTCCCTAAATGGCTTGGAGTATATGTAGAGTTAATATGGATGTGGAGGACCAAATGAGTACATGGCCAAAAATTAGAGATGATTGATGTCATTTAGTTTGATAAGGTCTGACAATAGTTTGGCATTGTCCAAACAGTACCCATGGAGCCCTTCTCCGATACGCGATAGGAGATATATAGAGAGATTCCCAATCCTATCATGGAAGACCCATTGGAGGAGGCTCAGGATCCCTAAGATGAGGATGATGATGTGGGGGTTGGAGTGGGATTCACAAATTAGATGACCACTAATTGGGTGGCTAGGGTAGCTAAAGAGAGAGGAGATGAGGAGGATGAGTACACTATGGAGATTGAGGTAGAGGCTGCTCCTGTAGGTGGAGGATGGGATGGAAACCTAGGAGAGTCTTCAGATTTAACTCAACTACGTACTAAGTTCGACCAGATTCATGTAGAAAGGTGATGAGACCCTTTAATTACTGCTTTAATTGTCTCATTTGTTGTATATTTTGTATACCCTTGCACTTTTTTATCATGTTTATCCTGTCAGACATTTCCACTTGAACTTAAACTTATGACACTTACATTAATTAATATAATTATTACTTAGTTACTCTATTTCATGGATTTTGAATGTGTATGTTAATATCTTTGATACAATGAAATTATAAATAGTGCTTTGTCTAAATGCCATAATTTTTTACAAAAAATTTATATATGTTGCCACTAATAAGTAGTCAAAGAAATTATGTCACAATGTAAAGGGACTTGTCCACAACAATTGACATGTAGCAAGTGGGACTCATCCGAAGAAAAACACCTATAGCCAAAGGAGAGCACACACATAAACAAAGAACGTGATTGTGGGAATCTTGATCAACATGGATACCTCACCTGTGTTTGCGCATATCAATAAAGAAGTAGTTATGACAATAATAAGTAGATCTCACACCAATACTTGATTATGCTATGTAACTACAATTGTGGAACTAGTTGATTGAACTTGATAAATGATTGTTAGAATGAATAGTTAGTTATGTTTTTGTATTAGAACACGTTTTCTTAGTTTTGATTACATTCATAATAATCTATGGATTTCTTGGTAGTGATATTTTACTTAATCAAAATTTAACTTTTAGTTTGAAGGAGTCTCTTCACATATCTCCTGAATATAAAGAAAGTGGCGAGATTGTAATAGATATCGATCCATAGTTAAGGAATTGCTATAATTTTCATTCTAAATATTTGTGCTAATGAATAAAATATGAGTTCTATCATTATGTTGTAGACACAACCCTTAGGAAGGGTTAGCACCTAAGGCAGGGCACACTTGTAGTTTTCTAAACCCTTTTCTATTTTATTTATGTTTTATTTCCTTGATGCATAGATTATAATTGTAGAAGTTTATTATTTCACTTATGTTATGCTTTTATCTACTTATTACTTAGCTATAGAATTTCCTTTCATCTGCAATGTAGTTTATTTCTAGCATTGTATTTCCAATTTTTGTGAAAGAAATGTTTTATTTTATACCTCTTAAGAATTTATAACCATGTATACAACACTAGAAGAGTTGAAAGTTTACTTCCATAGATCTGATGAATAAATGACATTGGATTATTAAAGAGCATATTAATTACTACAAGTTAATTTGCACCACCATTTTTGGTGTTGTTTCCATAGATTCTACTAAGTTATTAGGTTTTGGTTAGGGTTTTTCATTTCTTAGAAGTAATCTAGGTTTTTAGGAACTTACCTCAAATTTACCCCCCAACTAATTACCATTTAATGATTTGAGTAGTCAATGTATGAACCATCTAAGAGATGCCCATGGTATATTTTTACTCAATCCACAAGTAGCAAAAATCTCTTCATTTACCTCTAAATATTCTAAAGAAGAAACCTGCGTACTAGGTTTAATTTTCAAAGACAATCCCCCAAGTAATAGTTATGTAGCTTCTCCTGAGCAGCTAGGGATGGCAGAATAAGTAGACCAGAATGGTTGAAATGGGGAAACCACCTTTAAGTTCCCCATCATTGACAATAATGCAGCTACTAAAATTAAGAATATTTCTCCACCAGCCTTACCAACTTTCCATAGAGCTATGTCAAAATATACATACACCTTTCTCTTTGAGTTTGATGTTTTTTGTAGGAGCTATGATTATACCATTGATGAACATATATTGAAAATGTTTCCTACAACACTCAAAGATGTATTTTTAAGGTGGTTTATGGGATTGAAAGGAATATTGTTACTACATGGACACAAATTAAGGAGAAGGTCCTCAATAAGTACCAGGACTATTATAGACCAAGCAATAGATGAGGTGATGCAATCTATAGAATGTAACAAAAAGATGATGAACCATTAGAGGAATATTTGGAATGGTTCCTGTTCTACGTTTAAAATTCAAAACACACCACTGACATACCACTTAAATCCCTCAAATTAATCTTTTTGAAGGGACTCAGTGATGAATACATGGATTCTCTTTATTTTATAAGAGTAGTAGATATTTCAAAGGCTATTTTTAAAGAGATTTGTGATGCCTGTAAAAACTATTCAAGAGCTACCATGAAAAGAGTAAGTAATGTAAGATTAAGAGGTGGAGTATCTACCGAAACAATGGGGGACATCCCTAAGTCAGAGATTATTAATATGTTCAAACATGAAGTACGATATTTTCAATGATATGGCCAATCAATTGGATGCTCTACATGATAAAAATAAGAAATAAGATGTAGATGTAGTGTTCATAGAGTACTGACATACATGTAGAAGAAGGAAATCATACTGTAGATGTAAATAATTCGCTAGCATTTATCAAGAAAGAGAGGATTCACCTAATTTTAAAATGTTAGAGATAGAAGATGGACAAGTTTTTTATGTTGTTCAAATAAAACCATGGCCACAGAGGCAAGGAGGTATGACACAATATCTTATACATTCATTTCCAAATTGGTATAATAATTCATATATGCAGCCTCCACCTTTGGCTAACCATCAATGATGTGTCCCATATCCTAACCAATACCAACAATAGTGGCAACCTCCATACCAAGGCCAACCACAAAATACAATGGCAATAGCCTCCCCAATCATGGCCACATCTATGGAGGGAACAGTAGTGAAAGAACCCACCTCCTAATGACCAAAAATATTATCAATAAAATCCTTATCATTATCAAGAGAAAACTCTTATGCCTAATCTCCAATCAGGATCCCAATTTTTTTTTACAAAACTACATACTCAACCAACGCATAATCCTAACAATAAAGCTACTCAAACATCCTATTCGATTGAACTAGCTCAATACCCTACCTATTATATTAATATAAACAATATACATCTTCACTCAGGAAGAGCACTTCCTTCACCAATTAGACCTACCATTACTAAAATGTTTTAAGAACCATAGTTATTACATAATGACCTGCATCAAGGATAGAAGATGTTGTAGGTTGATCCGCAACAACCTGCATAGAATTCCAACAAGCATAAAACACAGGATAATGAGCCACCATTTCCTAAAAGGTTACAAGAAAATAATATTGGCCTCATATTAGAATCTGATTTTGACTTTCTCAATCAGCTCAAATAAATTTGTGTCAAAATACCATTGATACAAGCTATTAAGGATGTGCACATCTACAATAATCTAGTTAAGGATCTATGAATTAATAAGCTAGGAAGGAAGAGGAAACACCCATCTACTATACAAATCATTGGGAAAATGGATGATATTATGCTTGGGAAATCAGTTCTACCTAATTATATTGATCCAAACATCCCTCTAGTAAATGTCACAATCAATGGTATAGTGATAAAAAACAAATTGATTGACCTGAGGGAAGTAATAAATGTAATGAAAAAAAAATCATGGATGATTTGAAATTGGAAGGATTAAGACCAACATCCACAATATTACATCTTGTAGATAGATCAACAGTAAATCCTTAAGAATTTTTGGAGGATGTGGTAGTAGTGGTAGACTCTTGGGAGTACCTGATAACTTCATTGTTCTCTAGCCAAAAGAAATATTAGGAGGATATCATATCATCATCAAAAGACCGTGATTAGAAACTTTTGATGCATTCATTGGATGTATATCTAGTAATATGGTCATATACAATGGAAGTGGCACCAAAAATATTATGCTCTACCCCCCTGCATAGCCATTTAATGAAGAATATCAAACCATTTGGATGGAATAACCAAAAGAAGACCAGATCTCAGTTCAACAACTTATGATGCTAGAGAGTTCATGCATAATGGAAGGACATTAGGAGGATGTTTTTATTTCTAATTTTCTACAAAATGATTATGGTAAGCATGAAGAATATGATGGAAAATTGTAATGCATAAGATTCCCTAAAAATCAAATCTTTCTACAGTAGAGTATTATGAATGTTCTAGGTAAGAACTGCATCCTACAAGTTGTTGTTATCTGGAGGTTCTAGCGCTGCTTTTGGCGGAGTTCTATATGTTGTTTCTCTTTTGGTTGCTTTTTGATATTTTCTGCTTCTTTTTGGATCATTGTATGTTTGGATCCTTTCTTCACTTGTATTGTCATATTTGGCTTTTGAGCCCTCTTTGGTTGGCCATTTTTCCCTTCTTTGGGTTGTTTCTCTCACCTTTTCTATCTGGCTTTTGAGCCCTTTTGTATACAGGGTATAATCCCTTCAAAACTATTTGCCCTTAATAAAAAAAAATAACTGCATCCTACACCAACTTCTTCCACACATGATTGTATCTTAAATTTTGTAAGTATTAAAATTTTCTCTATGAATGATCTTTCTAAGCAAGTGGATATTACACCAGGAAATCCACTTAACGTGAATAAAACACTAATCATGTAGTAAGAACAACTATTAATTACACTTCTCAAATAGCATAGGACAACATTTACATGGGACTATGGAGACATACATGGAATCCATCCTAAACTTTGTACTTATAAGATATACATCAAGAACAACTGCAAGCTAATAAGACAACCACAAAGGAGAATGAACCTAGTAGTGAGGGATATAGTGAAGGATGAACTAAATAAATTATTAGATGTTGGATTCATATATCCAATTTTAGATAGTCAACGGGTATCACCACTTGTTATTGTACCTAAAAATAATGGAAAATGGAGAATCTGTGTATACTATAGATATCTGAATACAACAAAAATTAAGGATCATTTTCCACTCCCTTTTATTAATTAGGTACTCAAAACTCTTGCTGGAAAAAAGTATTTTTATTTTCTGGACGATTACAGTGGCTACAACCAAATTCAAATTACACCAAAGGATCAACACATGACCACATTCACATTCCCATGGGGAAATTTCACATACTATGTTCTTCCCTTTGGTTTGTGCAATGTACCTACCACATTTCAAAGAGTAATTATTAGCATCTTCTCAAATCTAACCAATGATTACATAGAGGTAAACATGGATGATTTTACAGTCCATGATAACACTTTTTATGAAGAAATGAAGAACTTAGACAAAGTTCTCAAGAGATGCTAGGAACATAACCTGTCTTTGAGAAACAAAAATTGTTATATGATGTTTTCTGAGGGGATAGTGTTAGCTCATTATCTATAATTTGCATGAATCTAGGTAGACCCATAACAAATATTAGTGATTATAAACATCCCAACACCTAAAAAGAAGAATTATGTACAGATATTCTTGGGCCATGATGGGTATTAACGAAAATTCATTCAATATTTTAGTAGAATTGTAACACCATTATTTGTTTTTTTTGGAAAATATGTTACATTTGTATAGACAAAGAAATGTGAAGCTTCATTTCAAACTTTGAAGAACATGCTAACTTCTACACCTATTTTAAGAGGACCGGATTGGGTTGTTCCATTTCATATACACACTGATGCCTCGGATCATGCCATTGGAGTTGTTTTAGGATAGAAATATGGGATACTTAATTATGCAATCTATTATGTTAGTAAGAACTTGTAGCATGTTAAGCTTAACTACACGGTCACTAAGAAATAATTTTTAGCAATTGTATATGCCATCAACAATTTTAGGCACTATATCATAGGATATCTAGTATTTATCTACATAGACCATGATTCCATTAAATATCTGATCAAAAAACAAGTTATAAGTAACAGGATAATCAAATGGTTTCTCCTTTTATAAGATGATGTAAAAATTGTGGATAAGCCTAGGAAAGACAATGTTGTGGCAGATTTTCTCTCAAGAAATGATAATAATAATGAGGAAGTAGCAGTGGATGAATCTTTTCCATATAAGCACTTATTTTCCATTTCGACCAAGACACCCTAGTATGATGATATCGCCAACTAATTTGGTTTCAGGTAAGACACCTCCACACTATCTATATTTTGAAAGAAATATATTGTTGACAAAAGTGTGATTTTTTCGTGGATAGTTGGTTTCTTATTCGACACAGGGTAGGATAATGTTATTAGAAGATGTATAGATGATGAGGAAATTTATCATGTCCTCAAATCCTGCCATAGTGAGCCATATGGAGGACACTTTTTTGCAAAAATAACAATGCAAAAAGTATTAACAAAAGGGTATTATTGGCCTACACTACATAAGGATGTAGCATTGTATGCAAGAAGATGTGATAAGTGCCAATGAATGGGAAATACTACCAAATCATATGAAATGCCATTTCAGCCTCAACTAGTATTGCAACCATTTGACAAATGGGGATTTGACTTTATTGGTCCCATAGATCCTAAATCTCAGTAAAAAGAGTGCATTCTAATATACACAGACTACCTCACGAAATGGACAAAAGTGAAAGAATTACCAAATCATAAGAGTAAAAAAGTTTTCAAAATTCCTATATGACCACATCTTTACAAGGTATGGAGTGCCAAGACAAATTGTCACATATCAAGCTACCCAATTCACTATTGAAGTTATTATGGATTTAGCTACAAAATATGAAATCAGGCATATGAATTCTACACCTTATCATCCACAATACAATGGCCAAGATGAAGTAACAAATAAAGAAATTGAGACCATTTTGAAAAATAATATTTCACTACATAGAAGGGATTGGTTATAAATACTTCCAAAGGAATTTTGGGCATTCAATACCATAGGGAAAACAACAACTAGATTCACACATTTTGAGCTATTATATAGTAAGATCATTGTTCTCCCTAATGAGTTTGAGCACAAGACATTAATAACTACATTAAAATTGGGAATAGATTTTTCTGAAGCTCAGAGGCAAAGGATTATTCAACTCAATGAGTTGGATGAGATGAGGAGGTAGGTTTTTCATAATACAGAAGTGGTACAAAAATAAAGGATTAACTGGCATGACAGGTTCATCAAAACAAGACAATTTCAAGAAGGTGATTGGGCACTTCTCTTTGACTCCAAATATAAGGACCACATGGGAAAATTCGGGATGAGGTGGCTAGGTCCATATGAGGTTGATAAGATATTTCCTAATAAATTTTTGAAACTCACCACCATTGATCCTATGAGATTCAAACTACTAGTGAATGGTCATTTATTAATGTTATACAAAAATCCAACTAATAAGAACACATCTATCCAATAGTTCAAAGGAGTCCAAAGAAGGACGAAACGAGAACATCATAATTGAGTGCAGAAGTTTAACTTGTTTGTTCATCTTCTGAAATTATAGAGGAATGATATATTTAGTGGCCTTAATATATCTAGCTTACTAGATACCCCAGAGAGGAATAAAAGTGATGTGATCATCCTTCATGGTTATTAACACAACTCACTAACAATTTTTTTTATTATCATTTCTATTTTGTAAGATTTTGAGTATTTTTAAGGAATTCATAAAATCTGATGAAAGGAGGTGGTGTAAATACTAGAATGCCCATTTGCAACAACATGCAGCCAAAGCCCTATTTTTCTTTAATTTTTATAGAACTTTATTGTATGAAGAATCAAAATCACAAATAATTGAGCACAAAGATATGAAGATAGTTAGCACCAGAAAATTCAATCTTCCCTCTTTAGGAATTAATTGAATTCATTATGGAGATTATTCTAAACATCAACACTTGTAGCAATAGGGTTGGTAGCAATGTTACTTACAGCCACGTAATACCTCAAAATTAAACCTCATGCATGCATGCAAAGGGATGAAATCCAACAAAGCACATGTCACAATCATTCGGCTTATATCTCGAATTAACTGCACTCAATTTCCTATAATAAAGTAACGTTAGAATAATTATATTTAATTAATATATGTGTCAAGTTGTCAATAAAATTTATTAACCATAATGTTTCACTTCCTCCTAAAATGTGACATGTCTCCAATGTCACCCCATGATATCACAAAACCTCACTTCACACGTGGATATCTTTCAATTCAAATTAATGCCCACTTTTCAAGTTACATGCAAAATTGGTCACAAATTTTGAAAATGCAAACACTTGAGTTCTTTCATTCATTCAAATTTTGCATAATCAATCCCAAGTGAAATACCTCTTACTTCACAGATCTTGTGGAAGTTGCAAAATTTAGCAATGGGGGGATGCTTGATAAAAAATGAACCTACAAACCATTCATAGCTTCGAAATTAGCCACAAATTCTACAATACTTTCATTATAGTGGTTGGATGGATTACATCAATAAATTCCAAGGATTTAATGATTCTATGTTCATAGAATTTTCCACGACCTTCAAGGATGGGTAGCCAACACTCAATGGTTTAGAAGTTAAATTTGATGATGAAATATTAGTTGTAGTCACTAGACTACCAGTGGAAGGTGAAATGTTTCCTAAAAAATCCAATCCAGAGGAAGCTCACACAGAGTTTTCAGACAAAGAAGAAAACTTTGTGATAGACAAATAAGGTACTCTATGAACTTATTTAAAACCCATTTGGGTAGATGTGCCAAACTATATCATAAAATATTTTACATGTGAGGGTTGGTATTCATGATTAAATATTGTCCATTTTACACTACTCGATCATTTAAAGAATTGAAGAAATTTGAATGTTCCAAATTTCTTGCATGAAATTTTGAAGAAGATGAGCAGGTAATCATAAAGGAGGAGGTTTTCCTTATCTCATAATTGTCTTGTCACTTTAATTATGAAACATGCATTGACAACTAAACATCCTACAATTAAATGGGGAGAATTTTCTAGAGAAAATCCTATTAATGATATATTGGGAAAGGGTAAGAAAAAGAGAATAATCTTAGCTATTTCTTTTTTACCTCCACGTGAACCCTTAGCTTTAGCCTCAACTCAATCAGAAACTCATACTCTTGCAGAAACCCCCATTCCTTCAAAATATTCCATGCATGAAGAAACACCCATCCATGATAAACCTCCATCTCCAAAAGAAGGTCCTGGGCCCATCTCTCCTGATAGGATTCTTTTTTCAGAAGCATTGTTAAATATATCCACACCAAATTCCTCTTCCTCCAAAGGTAAATGGAAAGCCTCAACTAAAGTCTCTAAGCCATCCAGGAGGTCAAACATGCTTAATACTAAAAAGATCAAAACATCACAACCTAGTAGAAACATTCAAATTTTCTAGACAGTGAAGAAGGACTGGAAAAGAAGGAGGAATCTATTCTAATGGAAGTTTAGCAGGAAGTTAATATAGACATAGATGAAGACATAAGCATGGAGGAACAGACTAAGGAAGTGGAAAATAAAAAGGAGAAAGATTTAGGTGACCAACCTGATAATGAGTTCCCTACTAAACCAATTGAGGTTCAAATAGAGGTCATTCATGCTGGGGAAACCCACATGTAGTATGAAGAAGAAGTATAAGTTGAAATTGGATATGTAACCAATGTTCATAAGATCCCTGATGAAACATAGGTTGTTTATGCACAACATGAAGAAGATGTAGTAACTAATGAAATTAAGGAAGTAACCACTGTTGCTGCAGATAATGAAGAATAACCTAAGGAAGTGACAGCAGCATTAGTACATGAAACACAGACTAATATCATGTATACTGAATAAATCTTACCACTTGATATAGAAGAAAAAATTGAACACATTGTCCAAACCTTTGAATCATAACATGTTGATGAATCTATTAAGCTAATACACATAGACAACCCTCTAGTTTCCCAAGATATAGCTCAGGTAATCTCAGAACGTGTAACTCCACCAATGCCACCACCCAACCTGCAATCATAGGTTGTCATACAACAAATTTGTAGAGAGCCTCCTAGGCCAATATGTATAAATATGGCAATCCAAACCAATTTATAATATTGGATGTAGAAGTTTGAGAATTATTGTAGCAAGATATAAAGTATTTGGGAAAGGGAAAAGGAATAGTTACTCTTCCAACATCAATAGGATATGGAGGGAAAATATAGACAACTAAGGGCCAATGAAAATGAAATTGCAAGGCTTAAAAAGAAACAAGAATCTATAGTTCAAGTAACAAATGAAATATTCAAATGCATACTGCCATCGAATATTTATGTTGTCTTCTTAAAGGAAAAAATGGTTCAATTGAAATATACTTGTATCAATAACGACATACCCTTTGATATCAATGGTGCTAGGCCATTCTTCAGAATATATATGAAAATGTCCCATGAGATCTATCTACTTATTTTTGAACTATATATTTTTAATTATGCTTTAGAATATGACAAAGACTAGATCCCTATTCTCTACATTGGAGATGTAGAAGTTCAGGCATTGTGTTCTTACTTTCACAATGAGCTATATAGGGGGGAAATGGTAGAGTATAGAAAACTGTGAAAAGAACAACCATTAATTATTAGAGCAAAGGAAAGAAATACCGAGGTAATGATTGAAGAGCATGGTAAGTTCATAAAAGAGAACAAAATAAAATAGAGGTTATACATGATGAGAGAAGTCCATGATCAGGTAGGAGATCACATTAGGTTCAATGGTGAATAAATAGTGCAGGCATGTAGAAGAAGATGGGAAGAAATATCACTAGAGATGAGGAAAAAATAAATGCATTCCTATCCAAACATTATCCCAACTTTCTAGAGAATTAATGCATATATTAAGGTAGCTAAAGGATGTGGAAAAACTTGGTTCCCTATTGTATACTATCCACTAATTTATCACTACCAAATACCTCATTAGTCTGGGAACAAAGAACTGGGGGGAGTATAGATCAAGAATTTCCGTGCTTGTTACCTGTCCAAGTTAATGCACCAAACTAAACACACAAACCCTGAAAAACTCAAATGAAATCAATACCTGATAGATTGGATAAGATCTGAACACATAGATGGAAAGTGTTGGTGTAAATTCTAGGTTTGCATACTCTGCCCTAACTTTTCATGCCCATTCTGCTCACATACATTTTATTTTTCGATTTGATGATCTACAAATCATCTCTCCCAGTTGAAAGCTTACAAAATGCTCGAAATGTTATGGTTTTTCCCTATTCTAAAACAAATTTCCAAGTTTCCCTCTTTTTGTGCCCTAATTCCTTCATTTTTTCGGGCCATGTCGTTTCCCCCTTGTTAAATCATGCAAAACTCAAAATTATTCAAATCCCATTTTTGTGCAATTATTTTCCCCACTCCCAAGGTCAAAATAAATGTCAAGAAGTGATTCAAATGGGTTAAAATTAAGAAATCTGAATTCAATTTTTGGGGCATCATTTGAATTTTTGACATTTTGACAGTCATACGGGTGTCAACTACCCATCAAATTCATTTTTGCAACTCATTGGTGATGTGGTGGGTTCTTATTGGCCATGGATTTGTGGGAAAACTTTTCTAACTCATCACTTTTGAAATTTTGACAAAGGGAAAAAAAATATCCGCGGCTCCGCTTGCTACAATAAGGTGCCTACATGGCACATTTTGATTGGCTGGAGGATTAGCGGGGGGTGGGCTTGCCTTAGAAATTTTACTTTTATTTGGCAAAATTTTCTAAGTTAAATTTTTCCCGAAGGCCCGTAACGAATGGGAAGTGGACACGTGGCTTGTAGGGCATGCAGGTGGCAGAAGGACTTGGAATTTTTTTTATTGTTTTTTACCTCAGATGCTAAGGTAAAAATTTGGCCCAAAATCTGTCACCCAATGGTAGGTGGACACATGTCCAGGAGGCGAGATGAAAGAAGGGGCTGAAAGAAAACTTTATGAATTTTTGCCTTTATGTTTGTAAGGTGAAAAATGAAATATGGTCTTGCGGCCAAGAGGGAGCCAACACATGTCCAAAAGAAAGATAAGGGGAAGTGGTTTGGTGGAAATGGTTTGGATTTTTTTCCTTTGGCGGAAAAAAACTTAAAATCAAAAATTTGGTCCACTTAGCCATATATGAAGGAAAATTTTATGAATGGGCGAAGGGTTGGAGCTTAGAGAAAATATTGAAAATTTTACAAATTTTAGCAAATGTTTTCAAAGTCAAAAAATTGTTCCATGGCCCCAACAGGAAAATTTGGAAATGTGCCCCCGCATCTAATCAAGGGGCGACATGTGGTAAATTACAAAGGGCAAAAAAGAGAGTGTAGGCCTATAAAAGGTTGTAGTGTTTTTGAAGGTTTGAAGGAAAAAATTGGATGGTCGGCTTCGCAGCGAATGGGAGACCGCCACGTAGCAAGGGAGTGAGCGGGTGTTCGGGCCCACGGAGAATTTTGAGAAAATTTTCCTTTTCTCAAAAAAGTGGAAAAATTGAAAAAAATGGCCTGCATTTTCAAGTAGGGCCCACATGAGGACACGTGGCAGGTCCAAGGGGGAAGTGGAGAATTTTTGCAAAATATTCCAAAGATTAAAAAGGGTCACAAATGCATTTTTAAGGATAGGGACTTGATACAATCCTATTTTGACACATGTCCCACCTTATCCAAAGGTCAAGAAGGGGAATATTCATGAATCTCATCCTCCACATGGAGGGCTAGAATTTAAATTTGATTTTTAAATCAATGGTTGTGGTGCATTTTCATTTCTTGCTGCCATTAGAACTCTAGGAAGATTGGATTCATTGTTTCTTCATAAAATTACATGTAATTTTATATGATTTCACATCCCCTCGGCCTTCTGAGTGTAATGGCACCATTTTCAGGAGCTAAATCAATGGTCTATGATGTTTTTGATGAAATTTTTTCCCTAAGCACGTGAAAAAATGTGAAAGGTGAAAATAAAGAGTTACAGAGGTAAAAATTGAAAAGGTAAAAGGTGATAATTGATTGCTTGAGCATGCTCGCATGCCTTAATGCCAAAAATGTGACTCTAGGATGGATAAGGATCCAAAATCATGCAATATTTTAAGATTTTTGTGTATCCCTGGCAATATGCGAGTGGTTTTGCAGTTTGATGTCATTTTCATGAAATGATGAAGGGTTTTGTAACAAATTTGATCCCTTGAGCATATTCTTTGCTTGGGATGCAAGGATCCAAGCTGGCATGAGGTGTAAAATGTATTTTTCAAGCATTTGTAAAATGGGGGGGAAAGATAAGAGAGAAAAAGACTCAGAATTTTCAAGCAAAAAGGCTGGAAGAAATCCATTTCTCTAGAGAAAACCGCTTGAAAGCCATTTTCAATTCCATTTTTGTATAATATTTCATCATGTTGAGTTGGTTTTAGTTGTAAATCCATCAACAGGCTCTGATATTTTTCTCATGAATTTCCCCTGCTGATGTATCTGATCATTTTCTGGCTTACCTGGTTCATTCTCTTGGCAAAGTTTGCATATACTTATGTTTCAGAATGTTTTTCAGTTTATGTTTCTTGCTCATGTTGCAATTTTGTGTTTAGGATAGCTTTGATCATATAGGGTCTCATTTCTTGTTGATGGTTTAATGGAATTTGCAATCTTATATTTAGATTAGCTTTCATCTGATAGAAGATAAATAGATTTAAAATCATTTTACTGTCCTTGAATAATGAGACTGTTTGTAAACCTTTGGGTGAACCTCAGGTCATGATTAAATAGGGATTCCTAGATACTTTGTTTGTATTTTGATTCAAGATTTTGTGGAAGGTTATCAAGGTTGTGTGGAAAAGTGCAGATCTGGGCCTCCATTTGTGCACATATCATGGTTGAAGGAGCATTTGAAACCTCTAGAAGTATTCTTATTGTGTAGGTGTTACAAATTTCTTGCAAAGGTTCCCAAAGAATCTGTTGATTTCTAGCTACTCTTGTCCTAACATCTCCCATAGAATATCATTTAAACTAACTCATCCTACCTATATTACCCCTACATTTACATTGTGTGTCCACAAAAGAACTCAATCCTTTCACAAAAATGCACAAAGCATATCAGGGTTTAATCACATCAATAGCAGCCCTAGCTTTGCTTTGAGAACATTTCCATCATTTAGTAGTGACAACTCCTTTGAGTTTGGATAATGGATGCTTGATCATGTTTTCACAAGGCCTCTTCCATACCATATGCAAAACACAAGGATATATCCATCTCGTTTACCATACAAGGACTGTAATATAGGTTCTCTTTCCTTAGTTGATAGGCACAACCTAAAAAAATGAGGGTTAGATCAAAACCCTTTTGAAGGTGCTATCCACTCCCTCAAATATTGAATGCAAACAAGTAGATAGGTGTGCTCCCTGGCTACAAATGACATACAAACCACCTATCTATCCTTGAGTGTCTTGTGCAAGTTCATGATGTTGTTCAAGTTGTGAAGAAGATTAAATCTGGGCACCAACACCCGAGTGACACCATTTCCTGGGAACTTATTAGAATTTCTTTGTGGTTTTTAAGTGTTTGAAATGTTTGAGCATTTGTGTGATCAATTATTTGAGCATTTGTGTGATCAATTATTTGAGCTGTTACATTCTTGAGATATCATTTCATACTTCAGATATACATGTTTTGGGTAAAAAAGATTTCAAGCTCAGCCTTCTCTTCTCATTTACCAACAGTTTGCATACTTTGGATGCATTGTTTTTTGGGTAATTCAATAAGAAGATCTAATTTGTAAAACCTTGCAAGTTTACAGGAGTAGCATACATTTGATAGAATATTTAGTGCTTTCTTGCACAACTAAGGTCGAAATCCTTAGTGGCGACACCATGTTGTTGAGATCTTGAAATACCAATTGTCTTGTACATCTCTGTCATTTGAAACTTATTGTTTAAATTTGTCAAGCTGGAGGGAAGGAGATCCCTCTTCATCAAGGACTCTTCTAAGAAGTTGCTCACTGACTCAAGAAGCTCAGAACTAGAAGGAAGAAGAGTGTAGAAAGTGGTTGGTTATTTGGTTGTAAGAAAAGAAATCCCCATAGTTTAATTTGAAGGAGAGAAGCCTGTTGTTGAATATTATAATTCTTTTTCATGTAGATCTGATTTAGACAATCTTCTTGCTAATTTGCATTCTCCATCAAGTGAGGGACCTACTTGTGTATTTAAAAAACTTTCTCCTAAATATGCTCCTGTGGTTTCTAAGTTTGCTAAAGTTTATCAAGAGAAAGAGCCTTTGGAGGGTTGTCATTTTAAAGATCACTCATCTATCCCAATCAAACCCATTACTAGTCCTCACTAGCTTGTTTCACCTCCAAGATCACCCCCACCAAACAATATGGCTCATCCTAGACCTCTATTTTTTGTTAACACCTTTGGTCCTATGAATTTTGGAGGAATGGATGGATATCCAAATTCTGTCCCACAAGATGTGAGAAATAGGTTACCAAAATTCCAAGGTAACAATGCCATTACCGGTGATCAACATCTCAAACTGTTTGATAACATGATGGAAGATTTTGAGATAGAATTTGAGGATGTGTATATCAATTTATTTATCCATACACTCTAAGAAGATGCTAGGGATTGGTACACGGCTCTACCTGATAACTCTATTGATTCATGGACTGAGATGAAAAATGCATTTAGGTTGCAATATGGTCACAGGACTGATCCTAGATTTCTTTTGTCTGAATTTGAAAATATCAAGAATAACCCGAATGAGACAGCCCATGACTTCAATACAATATTTAATAAAACATTGAGAAGGTTTCCTGTCATTTTGAGGCCTTGTGATGAATCTTTCTTGATCAAATATGCAGTTGCATTTGATAAAAAGGCAACCTATTACTTAAGAGACAAAAATCCTACAAACTTGAGGCAACCTTTCACCATGGAACTTCAAATTGAAAATAATATTAAAGCTATTGGTAAACCACTTAATAGGGATGGTGTGAAGCTGATAAACCCTGAGAAGCCTCAAGCTAGCAAGGGTGCTGATTTAGAAGATGTTGTCAAGACTTTGGAAGGGGCTGTCAAAGAAATTTCTTACAAATTAGCCCGGGATGAGAAAGGAATTGGGAAAAGTTCACAAGGACAACAAAGAACTCAAAACCATGATAGATTTGGCAATCATCCTAGGGGTGATCAAAGACAATATGATAGAGGTAAAGGGCCTGTTAGATCTATAAACAGACAACCTCAAGCTCGTGAAAATAGAGTGGTACCTGACCCTCTAATTGTAAGAGTTGTTGTTGTTCAAGAAATTGCTAATATGGATTGGTGTGGTAGATGTTTTCTTCCTCGTCCTCCATGTGAAATGGACCAGCAAGTTATTGAATATGATAATGAAGATGAAATGGATGATGACATTTATATGATGGGAAGCTCTTCAGGCTTACAACAAGCAGCAACATCAACAGATGTGATAAGTACAAGGACTGTTGTAACATTTTGGGATTGTATAAAGAGGTTACCGTTTCTTTCTCTTCCTCAAGCTCATGATGTAGATGTAGTTTAGGCATTTAAAATTCCAAATAATAACTTTGAATATCTAAGGTCTTTAATGATCAAGAAGTATGATGGTGGTATTCCTTTGGAGGATGATAGATAATTTTTAATGAATGTTGTGGTTGGTCAAGAGAAAGAGTACAATACTAGAAGTAAAGTTGTTAGAGGAGTTGGTCCTCAAGCCAAGCCAAAGACACCCTTGCTCACAAGCATTCCCAAAGACAATCCTAGAACATAAACAATTTCCAAGAACCCTGCTGTCCCATGCAAAAATATTAGTCCTCTTCATTCCCAGGCTGCCAAGAATACTGATGAACCTTCTCTTTTTCCCTTCCAATGCTATTTTACCAAAGATTTTTCCATATGATATTGCTCTATTATTGATCCAAATTAAATTGAGTGTTCCCATCATTGAGTTTCTTAGAATACCTGAGCATAAGAAGAGAGCATTTGAGTACTTGGGATTGAAAGAAGAAAAGATTACCCCAAGTAGAAATGTAAATGTTGTTGAGACTCCTCTTCAAAACATTGTTGGCATTGAAACACCACCACTAATGCAAGATCTTAGAGAGGAACCTGAAGTATATTTGGGGACATCCTTGGTTGATTCCCAATTGAATGTTGATCCATTTTTCACAACTTTTCTCATAAAAGATAGGTTGCTTCACAATTGCATGTTTGATTTCGGTGCATCATGTAATGTCATGCCTCTAGAAGTCATGAATGAGTTGGATATCAAAGTGACAGCAGCATATGGGAAATGTACAGCCATGGATTCAAGGGAAGTTCTGGTTGTTGGTTGTGTGAAGGGTTTAGTAGTGTAACTTGCAGCATATCCGGGTAAGAATTTAAAACTTGATGTTATAATTGTTGATTGCCCTGCCAAATGGGGTATGATTTTTTCAAGAAAATGGGCTACAAGTGTTGGTGGTAGTGTTCAAATGAACATTTCTTTTGCCACCATTCCCATTGAGGGCAGCCTTGTCAAAATCTATGGTGAAAAGAAGATGTTGCACTTGATTGAAGATCCCAACAATGCTTCTTATGAAGTGTTGTTTGCTGATGTGGATGTTGACAACTTCATTGGTTTTTCTGATGGAAAAAAGAACAAGATGGATAAATCAGAATGACTTGATATGATAGGTTCTCCTTGGACCTTGTTGTTTGATGGAGCTTACTCCAAAGTTGGAAATGGTGCTGGTGTAGTTTTGCTTTCTCCTATTTTGGAAGAGTTTCCTTTTTCCTTCAAAATTAACTTTGAATGCACTAATAATGTTGCTGAGTATGAAGCATTTTTATTGGGGTTAATAATTGCATGGAAGTATGGAGTGAAGGATATTGTTGCTAAGGGAGATTCAGAGCTGGTTTTCAAGCAAGTAAGAAAAATATATGCTACAAAAAATCAGCGTATGAAACAATATAAGCATGTTGTATGGGACTTGATTGAAATGTTCGATTCCTTTAACATTGTTTACCATGATAGAAGTCTTAATAAAACTACTAATAAGTTGGTTGTACTTGGCTCTAGATTTGACAATTGTACCGTTTTACCTTTTTGTGAATATAATATTGAAATGCTAACAAGGCCAGCTGTCCTGGATAATGTGAAACATTGGCAAATTTTTGATGATGATGCCCAAGTGTTGAGATTCTTACAATTCCAAGGTGATTTTTCTTGTCAGAACACTGATTGGGAGCCAATGGTATGCATGAATGAAGGGAGAGAAACTTTATTTGACAAGAATATTATCCAATTGAAAACAAATACCATTCCTAAAGGTCTTATTACACTTGAGGCAAATTTTAACAATGCTGATTGCATCATAAATAGAAAGATGTCTGCTTCAAGGGATATGGAAGAGCACAAATTGGGAACCAAGGATAAACCAAGGAAGATTTGGCTAGGAAGCAATTTAGGCAAAGAAGAAAAATAGTCTTATGCCTAACTTTTAAGGAAATATTAAGACTGCCTTGCTTGGTATTATTCAGAGCTGAAGGTATATAGAGAAGACTTGTTCCAACATGAGATTCCTCTTAAGGCCAAAACCAAGCCATTTAGACAAAAAAAAAGGCCTATTAACCAACTTCTTTACATGAAAATTCAAGAAGAGTTGAAGAAATTGAGAGATGATGGTATCATTCAGCCTACTAGATACTCATCTTCGGTGGAAAACCTTGTGCCAGTTAGAAAGAAGAATGGTGATATCAGAATTTGTGTGGATTTTAGGAATCTAAACAAAGCATATATGAAGGACAATTTCCCTTTGCCAAACATGGATAATATGCTGCAGCTTGTAACAGGGTCAGAGATGCTTTCTACTTTGGATGGTTTCCCTATATACAATCAAGTAGTTATCAAAGAATCAAAAATACTTAAGACAACCTTCACTACTCCTTGGGGGACTTATGTTTTTGTAAGGATGCCTTTTGGATTGATGAATGCAGGTGCTACTTTTCAAAGGGCAATGGATGTTGCCTTTTCTGGTTATATCAATGACTTTATTGCAGTTTACCAAGATGATGTGACTATTTTTTCAAGGCAACAAGTAGACCATTTGCAACACCTAGAGAAGATGTTGATCATATGTAGAGAGTATGACATTTCCCTTAACCCAAAGAAGTTTCATTTTGGCATGCAAAAGGCCAAGTTTCTAGGACATATTGTGTCCAAATAAGGTGTTATGATAGACCCTAAGAGAGTAGAGGCAATCAGTAAGGTGCCTATCCCAAGAACCAAGAAAGGTATCCAATATTTCTTTGGCCAAATCAATTTCATTAGAAGGTTTGTTTCTAATTTTTCTGAGCTAACTCTTCCAATCACAATCATGCTAAGAAAGGATCAAGTTATCAAGTGGGACAAGGCTATCATTCAAGCTTTTGAAGGAATAAAGGATGCACTTAAGCATGCACCTATTTTGGCAGCTCCAAACTATAGGAGGCCTTTCCAAATCTTTTCTTTTTCCTCTGAATTCACTATTGCTTCAATTTTGTTGCAAAAGGATGAGAATGGAGATGAGAGGCCTATTTCCTTCTTTATCAAGGCTTTAAAAGAATCTGAGTTGAAGTATACAATCATGGAGAAATAAGCATTTGCATTAGTGAAAGCAACAAAGATTTTTAGGCCTTACATCTTGAGTTCAACGGTTGTTGCTTATGTTCCCCACACCATGGTTAAAGACATCTTATCAAACATGGAGATATCAAGCAAGAGATGTAGATGGGTCAAAAAGTTACAAGAGTATGATATGGATAGCCAAACCATAAAAATAGTGAGAGGTTTGGGTCTTGCCAAGCTAATGGCTGAGAGCATTTTGCAAAATGTAGAAGTGAATCAACTAGAGGAAGAAAGGGAAGATCTTCTTGAGATATTTATGAGTTATGAATGGTACAAGGATGTAATCTTCTACCTCAAACACCTATGTTGTCCTAGTCATTTAAGTAAAAATTAGAAAAGAGCCCTCAAGCTGGCTTCTCAAAAATATATTATAACAGACCTTGGGCTGGCTTGGAAGAACCCTGAAGGTGTCCTCTTGAAATGCATAACTGAAGATGAAGCTCCCAAGTTGATTGCTGATTTACATGGGGGAATTTATGGAGGTCATTTTTCTGGTAGGGTGACAACACAAGATTTTGAGAGCTGGTTATTGGTTGCCAACTCTTTTTAAAGATGTAACACAGCTGGTTAGAAAGTGTGATAGTTGCCAACGTTTCTCTGGAAGATTTAAAGCTTCAGGCTCCCTTCCTTTACAACCTGTATCAATTGAATCTCCTTTCAAACAATGGGGAATGGAATTCATTTGTGAGCTTTCAGATCCTTCTAGTGCTATTCATAAATGGATCCTTGTAGCTACTGACTACTTCACAAAGTGGGTTGAAGCAATTCCATCTAGAAGGGAAACACACCAAGTGGTAATGGATTTCTTGTTGAATCATATCATATGCAAATTTGAAGTTCCAGTTAATATTGTATCTAATAATGCCATGTGTTTTAGAGCCAAGCCTTTGATGGCAATATGTAATGAATATGGAATCAATCTAACTTATATGCTTCAAACTACAATCCACAAGGGAATGGACAATTTGATTCAAGTAACAAGAACTTGCTCAAGATCATCAGAAGGACCTTGGAAATCAACAAGAATAAGTGGGGAGAGCAATTGAAATTTGTAGTTTTGGCTGATAGAATAACTACAAAAAGAGCAACTGGTAAAAGTCCATTTGAATTGGTGTATGGAACTCAAGCATTGCTGCCCTTACATCTGCAATTGTCCTCATTTATGTTTTCCCAGCAATTAGAAGATCAAGATAATGGCCCATATGAATCAAGGATCAATCAGATCATTGATTTGGATGAAGAAAGGAGATCCTCTCACCAAAGGCATATCAGATTTAGAAAGAAATTGAAGAAGTTGTTTGATAAGAAGGTCAATCCTAGAGCCTTCAATGTTGGAGATTTGGTTTTGCTATGGGATAGTAGGCATGAATACAAGGGAAAGCATGGCAAGTTTGATGCTCTAAGGATGGGCCCTTATGCCATTGATATCAGAATTGGAGAACATACATTTTTTCTCAAGGATTTGGATGGGGATTTGCTGGAGCTTCCTATTAATGGTAGACATTTAAAACATTTCTTGGATTAAATCCCCATGTGATGTATGCACAAGTTGTAAATTTTGTATATCCTTTTGTTTTTCTTTGTTTTTGTCATTGTTGGATTGTAGTTTTGCCTTTTGTCCTTGGTAACCATTTTTGGTCTGGTTTTCTCGACCTGTCTTTGGTGAAAATTTTGGTTTTTGGGCTGCATCTTTGTTTTGAATCCTTTCCCAATGGATTTATGGCACTTGGTCTATGTTTTGATCTTGTGGCACTCACTGGGAGTACCCATCCCTAGGCAGGAGCCAATGTTGGTGTAAATTCTAGGTTTGCATACTCTGCCCTAACTTTTCATGCCCATTCTACTCACAAACATTTTGTTTTTCAATTTGATGATCTACAAATCATCTCTCCCAGTTGAAAGCTTACAAAATGCTCGAAATGTTATGGTTTTTCCCTATTCTATTTTTTTTTTCCAAGTTTCCCTCTTTTTGTGCCCTAATTCCTTCATTTTTTCGGGCCATGTCGTTTCCCCCTTGTTAAATCATGCAAAACTCGAAATTATTCTAATCCCATTTTTGTGCAAGTATTTTCCCCACTCCCAAGGTCAAAATAAATGTCAAGAAGTGATTCAAATGGTTTAAAATTAAGAAATCTACATTCCTTGTAAAAAATGATTTTTGGGGCATCATTTGAATTTTTTATGTTTTGACGGTCATGCGGGCGTCATCTTCCCGTCAAATTCATCGTCACACCTCATTAGTGATGTGGTGGGTTCTTATTGGCCATGGATTTGTGGGAAAACCTTTCTAACTCGTCACTTTTGAAATTTTGACAAAGGAAAATAATTTATCCGCAACTCTGCTTGCTATAGTAAGGTGCGTATGTGGCACATTTTGATTGGTTGGAGGATCAGTGGGGGGTGGGCTTGCCTTAGAAATTTTACTTTCATTTTGCAAAATTTTCTAAGTTAACTTTTGCTCGAAGGCCCACAACGAATGGGAAGTGGACACGTGACTCGGAGGGCATGCGGGTGGCGGAAGGACTTGGAAAATTTTTATTGTTTTTTGCCTCAAATGCTAAGGTAAAAATTTGGCTCGAAAGCTCTTACCCAATGGCAAGTGGACACGTGTCCAGGAGCCAAGATGAAAGAAGGGGCCAAAGGAAAACTTTATGAATTTTTGCCTTTATGTTTGTAAGGTGAAAAATGAAAGATGGTCCCGCGACCAATGGGGAGCCAACACATGTTCAAAAGAAAGATAGGGGAAGCGGGTTGGTGGAAATGTTTTGGATTTTTTTCCTTTGGAGGCAAAAAACTTAAAATCAAAAATTTGGTCTGCTTAGCCATATATGAAGGAAAATTTTATGAAGGGGTAGAGGGTCGGAGCTTGGAGAAAATATTGAAAATTTTACAAATTTTGGCAAAGGTTTTCAAATTCAAAAAATTGATCCATGGCCCCGACAGGAAAATTTGGAAATGTGCCCCTGCATCCAATCAGGGGGCGACACGTGGCAAATTACCAAGGGAAAAAAGGAGAGCATGGGCCTACAAAAGGTATTAGTGTTTTCAGAGGTTTGAAGGAAAAAATTGGAGGGTTAGCTCCACAGTGAATGGGAGACCACCATGTGGCAAGGGAGTGAGCGGGTTTTCGGGCCCGCAGAGAATTTTGAGAAAAATTTCCTTTTCTCAAAAAAGTGGTGAAATTCATAAAATTGGCCCGCATTTTCAAGTAGGGCCCACATGAGGACACGTGGCGGGTCCAAGGGGGAAGCGGAGAATTTTTCGCAAAATTTTCCAAAGATTAAAAAGGGTCACAAATGCATTTTTAAGGATAGGGACTTGATCCAATCATGTTTTTACACATGTCCCACCTTATCCAAAGGTCAAGAAGGGGAATATTCATGAATCTCATCCTCCACATGGAGGGATAGAATTTAAAGTTGATTTTTAAATCAACGATTGGTGTGCATTTTCATTTCTTGCCGCTATTGGAGCTTCAGGAAGCTTGGATTCATCGTTTCTTCATCAAATTACATGTAATTTTATATGATTTCACATCCCCTTAGCCTTCTGAGTGCAATGGCGTAATTTTTGGTAGCTAATTCAATGTTCTATGATGTTTTAGATGAAATTTTTTCCCTAAGCCGGTGAAAAAATGTGAAAGGTGAAAATAAAAGGTTGTAGAGGTAAAAATTGAAAAGGTAAAAGGTGAAAAATGATTGCTTGAGCATGATGGCATGCCTGAATGCTAAAAACGTAACTCTGGGATGGATAAGGATCCAAAATCATGTAATATTTTAAGATTTTTGTGCATCCCTGGCAATATGCGAGTGGTTTTACAATTTGATGTCATTTTCATGAAATGATGAAGGGTTTTGTAACAAATTTGATCCCTTGAGCATATTCTTTTCTTGGGATGCAAGGATCCAAGCTGGCATGGGGTATAAAATGTATTTTTCAAGCATTTGTAAAAGAGGGGGAAAGAGAAGAGAGAAAAAGACTTAGAATTTTCGAGCAAAAAGGCTGGAAGAAATCCCTTTCTCTAGAGAAAACTTCCTGAGAGCCATTTTCAATTCCATTTTTGTATCATATTTCATCATGTTAAGTTGGTTTCAGTTGTAAAGCCATCAAAATGCTCTGATATTATTCTCATGAATTTCACTTGCTGATGTATCTGATCATTTTCTGGATTATCTAGTTCATTCTCTTGGCAAAGTTTACATATACTTATGTTTCAGAATGTTTTCAGTTTATGTTTCTTGCTCATGTTGCAATCTTATGTTTAGGATCTCTTTGATCATACAGGGTCTCATTTCTTGTTGATGGTTTAATGGCATTTGCAATCTTATATTCAGAAGAGATTTCATCTGATAGAAGATAAACATATTTAAAATAATTTTACTGTCCTTGAATAATGAGATTGTTTGTAAACCTTTGGGTGAACCTCAGGTCATGATTAAATAGGGATTCCTAGATACTTTGTTTTTATTTTGATTCAAGATTTTGTGGAAGGTTATCAAAGGTTATGTGGAAGAGTGTAGATCTGGGCCTCCATTTGTGCACGTATCATGGTTGAAGGAGCATTTGAAACCTCTGGAAGTATTCTTATAGTGTAGGTGTTACAAATTTCTTGCAAAGGTTCCCAAAGAAGTTGTTGATTTCTAGCTACTCTTGTCCTAACATCTCCCATAGAATATCATTTAAAATAACTCATCCTACCTATATCACCCCTGCATTTACGTTATGTGTCCACAAAATAACTCAATCCTTTCACAAAAATACAAATCATATCAGGGTTTTATCATGTCTTTAGCAGCCCTAGCTTTGTTTTGAGAACATTTCCATCATTTAGTAGTGACAACTCCTTTGAGTTTGCATAATGGATGCTTGATCATGTTTTCACAAGGCCTCTTCCATACCATATGCAAAACACAAGGATATCTCCATCTCGTTTACCATACATGGGCTGCAATATAGGTTCTCTTGCCTTGGTTGATAGGTACAACCTAAAATAGTGAGGGTTAGATCAAAACCTTTTTTAAGGTGCTATCCACTCCCTCAAATATTGAATGCAAACAAGAAGATAGGTGTGATCCCTGACTACAAATGATATACAAACCACCTATCTATCCTTGAGTGTCTTGTGCAAGTTCATGATGTTGTTCAAGTTGTGAAGGAGATTAAATCTAGGTACCAACACCCAAGTAAGAATGCCAATGGAGACAAGACAGGTACACAAGAGAAATCCTGCAAAGTGGATCCAAGAAACTTGCAATGCACAAATCCTTGGCAGAAAAATATGACGTTAGATGATATATGGGTGAACTTCCTAGAAATCAGGTTTGAGAAGCAATGAGCTTCCTCGGCAGATGTCAGTTCATGTTTTCAATCAAGAGTAAAGACATACATGATAAAATATGTAAGGAAATATTTAGGTTTTTCTAATTAAAAATGGCAGACAAAATGTAAAAAGCATGGCAGAAATTGAAAGAAAGTAGGAAACTATAAAAACACAACTAAAATTGTGTTACCTGAATTATGTACCCTTCTACAGACTGGTCAGCATCGATCAGACAGTTATCAGCATTGATTTTTTGGGTCGGCATCGATCAGACAGTGATCAGCGTCGATTTTTTGGGTCGGTGTCGATCAGATAGTGATCAACATCAATTGGACACATAGGTAGATAGAAGGCCAGAGAGTAAAAGAAGAAAGAAAGCTAAGCTAAAAAGTATTAAACATAAGACCAGATTACTAAAGATTGATTAGAAAGTAGAGATTGAAGATAGAAAAAGGGGATCCAAGGTAGAAATTGATGGATTCTAACCCAGAAACCAAAGAAAGGCCTGATCAGTGCCAATTTGGATAAACTGGCATTGATTGAAGACTAATTGGATTCGACCGGACTGGGTCGGTGTTGACTGAAAGGAAATTATAGAAAATAACAAAGAGGAATACCTAAAAAATGCTTGATTGATGATTGATGATGACCAAGGGAACTGTGGTGACCCGTAAGAGCTGTAGACATGTGGACAAAGCAATCGTACACCTCTTAGGGATTAAACTTCACAAAAATCACTCTCTTTCTCTGATAATCTCCTTAATCACTCAGATAAAATAATATCTAGGAAACCAACTATTCTGAATCTAACCAGAGAGGATCTCAGGTCATAAATTTATAGTCGGCGCTGATTGAGATAAAATTGGCACCACTCCAAAAAATCGGTGCCGCTCAGAAAAATTGACGTCAATCAAGAAACGGTCGGCGCCGATCAAGGAATAGACTTCCAAAGTGGTGAAAAAGAATGAATTTGAAGGATAATAATATTATCCCTCTGACTCAAATACGGGAAAAATCCCACTACATGGTTTCAGGAGAGGAGAAATAGGTGTGATAGATGGATAATAATAGCACATGAGGTTGGGAAGTGATATGGGGTGAATAAGTAGAAGTAGAATAAATGTAGAAGATAGGATTACATAGTTAATGTTTAATTAACCATGGATGAAATATAATTTGGTGGAGAAAACTTAGGATAGGCCTTTAAATTAGATATTTAATTAATACCCTAAGGGAGCAGTGGTGATATAAAGGTGACCCAGGTTACCCAAGAATATGAACAAACCCAGGGGACACAAAATTGGGTAACCAATTTTAGGTGTCTACATTTTCCCCTTTTTCTCGAGTAACTTGCGATAAGTAATGCCACAAGACAAAAATAAGGAGTTGGAAGAAAAGGAAGAACATTGATAATGTGCTCCCCCTCAAACTAGGGATGGGGTGGCCCAAAAAGAGCCAACCGATCTCGAGTTTGAAAGGGATAGATGAGAAAGAGTAGAAGGGATGATGCCCCAGTGAGATACGTGGAGTAGATTTGATCATTGATGATGCACGTAAAAAACAAAAAAAGGTAGCTACTTAAGGAACTCACATTGGTAGGGTAGACTAGATGGTGTTCCTATGAGATGACGTAAGTGGCTATAGACTGGTGAGTTAAAGATGACTACAACATAGCAACAACTAAAGAGTGACACATTGGTAGGGAAAAATAGATGGACTTTAAATGAGACGACATTAGTGCCTACAGACCCGATATCTTTAGGTTGCAAAAAACACAAGTTACCCATGTATAGGGAAGAACTCAGAATGGGTGATAACACTGAAAATATGTGCTGAAAGGTGAAAATAAGGTCATAACAATGATCAAATAAACAAGCCAAGCATCAATGCTTAGACAATAAGGATGAAGCGACGACCTTGAGAGGAAAGCCACTGTGAAAATTGACATATGGCCACTACAGTGGATTTTGTAATAGAACTGCTACCAGACTAGGCAGAATAGGTGTGCTATGGGTGGCACATGCAAAAGATATAATGATGAGATGCACCAGGCAAAGAATGACAAGAAAATCTGAGCCATGAGCGAGATGCACGTGAGGCTATGCAAGGCGACCAGGTACAAGTAACGAAAAGAAAGGATTAATGATGGCGACAATGTGTTACAGGTGACACATGTGTAAGACAGAATAACAGATGAGGATGAAGCACGTCCTGGTGGGATCAGAGGACAAAGTATATCAAAATATACCCAATCAGCACCAATGGGATCCAATCAACATTGACTACCCCTAATCAACGTCGACCACAAAAATTGGCACCAATCAAAATAATCGGCGCTGACCACTCCGAAAACCTATAAGTATAGAAAAGGTGAATGGTAACGATTCATTTACACTGTGACGATTGATTTAGAAAAAGTCAAAAATTGATTTTGAGCAACATGGAAGCCTCTGGAAGTAGTCAGAAGAGGAAGAGGACATGACCAGGGGTAAGTGGTCCTTCCTTAGATCCGTAGATTTAATGTTTTTGCATGTTTTTTGTAGGAGGCAAGAGGGATTTTTTAGTGCTCTGCCTTGTAGTCGGCATTGATTGAAAAAATCGACACCGATTAGAAAGTGATTGGCACTGATTGTAATACAATCAGTGTCGACCGTCAATTAAATGACACCAATTGAAATGAGTTGGTGCTGATTAAAAAAAAAGAGACATTTGGAAGATTTTGAGAAAGATTTTGATAAAAGTTTAATGCTGTTGATTTTGATAAATATGAAACTAATGACGATGTTTGATACGATGCAGGCATGAGAGGTCCTACACATGCGGGATGGTATTCTCAAGCTACTGGAGACCATACTGCTAGATGTGACAGATACTAAGTGGCGCCATCTATAGTTAGCCGGAATAGGGTGTTTCCGTTATTATAGGTGGGTATCCTAAGACGTGGAGCTCATGCGAGCATTGGTGTAGTGGTGGGATAGCCAGACCTAAAGATTTTGGTTTCAGACGGGTGAGATGAACATCACCCATGAGGAAATCTATAGGATCCTCAGGTTACCAATTACAGGGGACCTGATAGAGATCACCCCACGGGAGTATCAGAGGAGGGGCCTGGTACGATTATATGGGGATAGGGTAGATGATGTAGAGATAGTGTTTTGGGTTGTGAGGACAGCCTCACAGTACCGGTAGGATGACCCCAAGAGCATATTGATAGCCCTGATCTAGATGGCTATCTCATACTATTCATTACCAAATTATGGAGGTGGAGAGTTCCCACTACTCCTACTTGACTATGTCTGTGATATACTAGAGTTCATGCAGGTGTTTGCATTTGCTGACGCATTACTGTCATAGATATATTATGAGCTATGGATTTATACCATAGGTAGGTGGACTAGGATAAACGTCTATTTTGTGCTCCATTGCTGGGCATATGAGCATATATCAGTGATTAGACCATCTAGGCTTCCATGGATGCCAGGAGCATAGGGAGCCCTTGAGTATGGATTTCGATGATGGTGGGTAGAAATGGTCCTAGGAGATACAGGGAGATCCTTAGAGTGGTATTAAGAGAGATTCAGGACTCTGACACCAGCACAGGTGATATGGAGACCATATAGGGTCTATCTGATATGGGATGGATAGGACACCCACCTAGTGGAGTTGAGACGTAGTAGGGTGGTCAGGGGCCACAGGCCAGAGCTCTTAGAGTGAGTCCCATTTATACGGGTGATGAGGTAGTTTGGTTTGATTCAGATCATCTCGACTATATATATGCCATATAGATGGGATAGCAAGGAGACATACCTGCCTATACTGATTCCATTAGATCCACTCAGGGAGGCCCTAGCTCCCACATATGATGATGATGCAGTATTGGATGAGGGATACGAGGCATGGTACCACCCAGAGCTGCCATGGCATCTCCTGACATCTACATAGGAAGGCAACGAGGATCTAGCAGCAACACTAGAGAGACTTAAGGGAGAGCATGTTGCCTTGATACAGACACACCAGACTACCCTTGAGGAGATTAGGACCCTGACAAAAGAGAGGGACACCTTGATATAAGAGAGATACACCACTCATCAGGAGTGGGATACAATGATCCAGTAGAGAGATCAATATCACAAGCACAAGGAAGACCTCAGGGCCAAATATGGTGATACAAGCACCACCTTAGAGTCAGGGGTACAAGGTGTGGTAGCAAGAGTACCACCACTAGTAGTGCCATTGTGAGCACTGGCATGGTGAGTCTGAGTACCTATCAGGCTCTCCTTTCTGAGGTGAGATATTATGAGGATTTCCTGACACAACACGCCCCAGATGTGCCTCAGTATGGAGTGAGGAGGAGGACAATGACAGGTATTTCCGGTGGTGCTTTGGAGGATGCGAGCACTAGGGGAGATCAAGGAGGTAGTAGGGCCATGATAGTATGCATCTCCAGCTCTATAGGAGATGGTCAGGAGAGACATCTTGGACCTTTTGGATGGAGGAGGAGATAGTGTTTTCCACCTATCTAATTTTATTATATAGATGTGATACTTTCTAGAGATATACTGATGTAGCCTTGAGTTGAAGGCATTTTTGGATACGATGTATACAACTTGATTGGAATCCATAAATTCTTTGTACAGATAGATATATGTATATATATTCATAATTTTGTGTTATGTGATTGGAATCATGCATTTAATTTCGATAGATTGGGATGGATGTTATGGATAGATATTATGTAATTTTGATGGATATAGATGAATGTTATAGATGATAGATGAATAGATGTGATTTGATTGATTTTTCATGGATAAATGCTTGATTAAATTATCATGTTTAAGATGTTAATTCAATTAAATGATATAGATAGATGGATTCACATGTGTTTTTAATACATGATTTTTTGATGACATTATATGAGATGAATAAGATGAGCATAGATAGATGATAAACTCGATTGAGTAAATTAACATGTTAAATGTCAATTTAACTAGATGAACAACAAATAATCATGGGAAATGTCTTCTTGAAAGAAATTGATGTAATGATATTATCCCTCAGAAAACTAAAAAAGCACTACACCTAGATAGGAAGAAAGAATGATAAGTTAGGCCCCTAACTAACCATAAATAGAGACCTTGATGGTAAATCAAAAGACGATGCACACATGGCCATAGATGTGGATAAAATAAACCTGACACTAGTTAGTCGCAAACCAGATCTAGGAGGTAGACAAGGACGAGAGATAAGTGTACATCTCATCAGAACACATGAAGGATTAAATACATGCCCATATGGGGAAAACAAGATCTCCATATGATCAAAAAGGTCTCATATCATATCTTCATGATTTTTTTATTTTGATAGAAAAGAAAACTAATCGATGTGGGAAGTTTACTAGATATAGAAAGACTGATCAATACAGGAAGTCTTTTAGAGATGCTAAAAAGTGAACAAACTAGCCAATAAAGGAAGTTTGTTACTGCAAAGGCTGAAATGCCATAAAAAAAACAACTATCCTTTAGGAGAGTGGTCTTTATTTTTATTTTGATGGTAGCCATCCTTCGAGCAATGGTCTAGATATTTTATTTTAGTTGATAAGACATGGATAGTTTCCCTTCGAGGGACCAGTCTATCTTTTAGGACTAGGATAACATCTCTTTTCTCTCTCTGTCTCTCTCTCTTTTGGAAGAAGTTGATTTTATACTAGATAGATCAAATAGAGGGGAAGAAAACGTGTATAAGCACGTACTCATGCCCCCAAGTGGATTTGATCAAGATGAATACCTAGGGTAGATGAAGTAGTGATTAAAGTATTCCTACCATGAGAAGGAACAAATCCATAAGGAAAGTTCCATGAGTAGAGCCGCGGTACTCATATTTAAGGTATAAAATACATAACGTGGAGAACCACATAGTTCCGAATCACTATGAAATGCATGACTAGTTGCAGATGGATGAAAGATCTGTTTTGTGACTAAGATCATGTAAGATAGATTTTAACAGTAGAAGGGCCTTAGATGCAAAGCATTAAGAGGCTCCATTTTAGGTATACCATCCATGGAAGATAGGAAATAAGCCCCGGACCCATACTTATGAGTGATAACATACGGTCCCATCTAGTTAGGAGTAAAATTACCACATTGAATCGTTTCAGAGTAGTGACATTTTTGTTTTCTTTAAGAAAAATATCACCAACTTGGAAGTCACGCTGCTACAAATGCTTTTTATAAGCATGCTTGACATGCTCAAGATAGAATTGATGATTTTCAAGACCGTTAGGGTGACGTTCATCTAAAAAATCAAGCTTTGTTAGATGGTTTTGACGATAATCCTCATCAAAGACAAACTCTCTGAGAGAGATGCAAAGAGAGGGAATATGGACTTCCAAAGGAAGGAAAACCTCAGACCCATAGATGAGAGAGAAAGAAGTAGCACCAGTAGGGGTACAAATGCTATCCTGATAAGCCCAAAGAGCAAAAGGGATGTGTAAGTGCCAATCCCTACCAGCTCGACTAGTTACCTTTACAAGGATATTACGCAAAGTTTTATTAGAAGCCTCATCTTGGCCGTTAGATTATGGATAGTATGGAGAAGAAAAGCAGAGTTTAATATTGAAGGTGTCACAAAGTTTCTGCAAATATTTGTTTTTGAAAGACTTTCGATTGTCTGTAATGAGTTTTTGAGGAACACCAAAGTGAAAAATGATGTGTTGATAGACAAAATCAACAATAGGTTTGGCTTTGGTTAATGAAAAAGGAATATCCTCCACCCATTTAGTGAAGTATTATGTGGCAGTAATGATAGAGTGATGTTACTGCAAAGAGCACAGATTGATGAGGCCAATGAGATCAAGACCCCACTGTGAAAAAGGCCACAAATTTGCTACAGGTTGTAAGGCCTGGCTAGGGATATGTGTGAGATTAATGTGTTGTTGACACTTGACACATTTCTTGACATATTCACAGCAGTCTTGATTAAGAGAAGGCCAATAATAGCCTGAACATAGGATGCACTTAGCCACAGCTAAACCACCAAATTGTCCACCACATATACCATTGTGGACCTCCTAAATTACTTTAGATGATTCATGGGTTTTGAGGCACTAAAGCAAAATACCATCAAAGCCACATTTGTAAAGGATTCCACCCAGAATAGTATAGCGGTTTGCGCGTTGGATAAAAAATCTTTTGTCATTGGAAGTCAGATCTAGAGGAAGCACTAAACAAGATAAACAATAAAAAATGTGCCGATACCATCCATCTTGAGTGTCAGTTGTGATAGCATTGATTGAAGTCAACTTCCTGAGATGAGATGGTTGGTCTAAACCCTAAACAACCACATAAAGTCATGAGACTTTAGTGAATGGAGGAATAAGTGAGGCTAAAGAATCCATCATATCTACAAATCATTTTGAATTGAGAGGAATAGCCTGGATGGTAAATTTATCGAAAGATTGAATTTGAAAGAGAATGATATCACAATGTTTTTGAAGGATATCATTTTTGCACTGATATACACCAGTGACTTGATTAACGATGAGCTCAGAGTCACCAAAGATGTCAATATGGTGAGTGCCAAGATTAATGGAATGTTGAAGACCTAAAATGAGGGCTTCATATTCGGCCATATTATTGGTACATTAAAATTTAATCTTGTGTGCGACAGGGATAGGTGTACCCTAAGGAGGAATCATGATGAAACCTGTTCCTCCCCCTTTTTGACACTTAGACCCATCAAAGAAGAGTTTTACTTTAAATGGAGATAGACCAAAATTGATTTGTTGGATGTAATTGTTTGGGAATTGAAAGAGGGGGACTTGAGTGTCTGGAAGAGGAGTATCAGCTAATTGATCTGCAATGACCTGACCCTTGATAGATTTCTGTGAGATGAACTCAAGGTCAAAATCTATCATGAGCATGACCCAATGAGTGATGTGATCATTGTGATAAGGTTTCACATGCATTGTCTTGAGTGAATTGACACTTGTAATGATATAGGTTTTATGATTAAGGAGGTAATGATGAAATTAAGAAGTTGTGAAGAAGAGAGCACAACATAGTTTCTTAGCTTCAGAATAGTGTTTTTCATACTCATGAAGAGTGCAACTGATATAATAGATAGCATGTTCCTTACCATTAGAATCTCGATGAGAGATCATGGCTCCTAGAGCATGGTTAGTCAAATAAATATAAAGATAGAATGGCTCCCCCTCGCATGGAGGTATAAGCACAGGTGGAGAAAGAAGATAAGCTTTCAGATCATCAAAGGATTTTTGGCAATGCTCATCCCATTCAAAATAAACATTTTTATGGAGGAGATGATGAAAAGGTTGACAACGGTCCGAAAGATGTGAGATAAAATGATGCACTAATTGAAGGCATCCTTGAAGACCATGGAGTTGCTTTAAGTTAGAAGGGGGAGGCATCTTGAGGATAGTCTTTATTTTTATGGGATCAACTTCAATTCCCCTAATAGAAATGATAAAGCCTAAGATTTTACCAGTGATAATGCCAAACACACATTTAGATGGATTTAGGCAAAGACAAAAACAAATAAGTCTCTCAAAGAGAGGTGTAAGAATGAGAAGATGATCCTGATGGCATTTGGACTCACCAAGGAGGTTGTCAACGTAATCTTATATAGTTTTATGTAAGAGGTCATAGAAGATGTAGGTCATTACACGTTGATAAGTTACTCCTGCATTCTTAAGACCAAAGGGCATGACACGATAGCAAAAAGTCCCCCAAGGAGTTATGAAGGAAGTCTTATGCTGGTCCTCTAGTGCGATGAGAATTTGATTATACCCAAAGAAACCATCCATCAGAGAAAGCATCTCACAACCTGTAGTTAAATCCACGAGTTGGTCGATATTAGGTAGAGGAAAATCATTATTTGGGAAAGCGAGATTAAGATGCCCAAAGTCAGTGAAAATTTGAATTTTCCCAGTATCTTTGGTTACTGGTACTACATTTGAAACCCATTATGGATAGTCAATGGGTTGGATGAAGTTGGTGGAAAGCAAGCGCTGCAGCTCTTCTTTGATGAGTAGAGCTACATGAGGATGCATCTTACGTAGTTTTTGTTTAACTGGTTTGATGTTTAGAAGAGTAATGATATTGTGGACCACAATACTAGGATCAAGGCCTAGCATATCTTCATACGACCAAGAAAATTCTTGGCGATGGTGGGAAAGAAAGGCGGTGAAGTCTCCTAACTCCTGTGGGTTAAGAGATTGGCTAACCTTAATGATGCGAGGGTCTTTAGGAGTCCCTATATTAAGGTCGATAGTGGCTTCATTGAGAAGTGTAGACGTGTCAGAAGGAATGTTTTTAGGAATATAAGAATCCTCTACCCCCAGATAGGTAAGGAAAAAATCATCATCCACACAGTGGATAGTATTGGTAGTGTTAGAGTCATCTCCAACTATTTCAGGGAAGACTATTGGTATGGAAGTGGATTTACCATTAGTCTTATAGGTCAGTTGACCTAAGGAAATGGTATTCACTAAAAAAAAGTTAGGTGGGATGGAAATGGTGTCATCCACATCAAGTGATGCTTCCGACCTGATGGGAGAAGATGGTTCCTCAATGGAAATAGGCTCATCGAGAATGGTGATGGTGGCTTTTGAGAGAGGTTTGAACCCTAAACCAATTTTTTGATGTGGTTTAAGAGTTGGAATGGACACAAGGTCATTCACACCTTGTTCATACTTTCCCAGGCCAAATCCTTTCCACGCGCATCGATATAGATAAGTTTTTGCGAACGTGGGATTTTGTAGAAAATTAAACCCTACCGAATAGGGTTTGGCTCTATGAGGAGAATCCAGATGATAGTGAGGTGTATCAAGACCACCGTAGATGAATTTAGTATGTTGATTGGATAGACCAATGGTGACAATGTGGCCAATATCTGGTTGATATTCAGGTTGTTTATCTCGCCCACCATACTCATTAGGTTTGAGATGGGTGTCAAAAGAGAGAAGAGGAATCTCTCCTAGCAAAAAAATGCTGCAACGTTTCTTCTAGATTTTGTAAATCTGGTATTTTTGTTCCACGTATGGAAGAGAACGAATCCTTGTCAGGAGAACAAGCATTCTCCTTTGGAGGGGCAGACCCTGTGGTCATGTCACATTGTGCGGACGGGAAAGGATCTCCTAGATGAGTATAGATTTTTCCCTCATACTGATATTTTATGCATCGATGGAGGGTTAATGGAACATAGTGCATTTTATGGATCCAAGAGCGTCTGAGGATCATATTGTAGTGGAATTTTCCTTCAACAATGTAAAAAATCTCGTGAATTAGTTTCTTGCCTACCCGAATGGGCAGGACCACAGTTCCTAAAGTAACCACCAGCTAATCGTTAAATGATCGAAGGGTGAAAGGCAGTGGTGACACTACATTCTTTGGTAACTTAAGTTGCTCAAATGTGTGGGAGGAAATGATGTTGAGTGCAACACCACTATCTATCATAGTGCATTTTTAACGTAGTGTTGTTGATTTGAATTGTGATAAAGAGAGGAGCCTCTAAATCCTCAAAAGAAATGGGAGGAATTTCATAATCCTCGAAGGAGATGGTGGTTGACAATCTATTCAATCCAACAACCATCTCAAAAGACTGGGGCTCATTTGAATTCACTACAATATAGGGCAGATGATCAATCGGATCTTGGTAATGATGGGGAGATGACTAAATGAGGTCAAAAAGAGACATTTTGACTAGAGCATGGGTAAGTTGTTTCATAACACTCTCCTCAACTGACACGGGAATTTGAGCCTGAGGTGAAGCATGAATAGAGACCCGAGGTCTCAGGGCTGATGAGGAATTAGGAACTCCTTCGGGTTAGAAGAAATGATGACTCGTGGTCGAGAGGTTGTAGAAGATGATGGATTATCATACTGTTTTGCTCTAGTGGTGATACGAATTGTGTCGATTTGAGAAGGTGGAAGATCATATAAAGTGATATCAATAGAACTCCAGGCCTGAGTAGACCGTTCAGGCTCAGATGTAGTTGGGATGAAAGGAGACCCTTGTTCCTCCTCCTCTTCCAACAGAAGATCACTTTCTTCCAAGAGGCTGTTAACGACAGATTGAAGGGCTTTACATCCCTTAGTGTCATGACCTGGAGTGCGATGGTAAGCACAAATCAAATTAGATTTGAACCATGAAGGTTTTAATCCTTTTAGATTATAGGTTTTGATTGGAGGAAGAGATATAGATGAATATTGGATAATTTGGTGAAGGATTTTAGTATAAAATCCGATAGATGAAGATGAGGATAGAGGTGACGAAGGAACCTCTTTAGCCTTAACAGACTGCCGAGGTAAAAGAACCTACATATCTAGTTTGACAATCTTTTTAGGGATTTTTTTTCTTTTCTGGATATTGGGAGAAGAATCCTTAGGTTCTTGAGATGGAAGCAAGTGAGGCAAGATTGATTTTAGTGCAGGAGGAGCTCCTAAGATAGATTTTGAAGATAACAAAGATGTGACAAGTGTTTTAGTCTTCAGAGATGAAGAAGGCTACTTGGCTGAAATAGATGATGATTTAGATAAGACTAATTTAGATGGGGGAGGAGCTCCCAAAATAGGTTTTATAGGAGGCACAAAGGGTGCCTTGGCATTTGGTGACGAAGATGATGGTTCTAATAAAAGAGGTGATTCCTTTCCAGTAGGTAAATCCACTTTATGAGGCACCGGTGAAGATGATGTTGTAGAAGAATATGCCTTTTCAGTGGATAAATCCAATCTTTTATGAGGCATAGAGAGGGATTTTTGAGGGGAAACACCAAGAGTCTTGATGTTCTGAAATATTGGTTTTCCCTTTTCAGGGATGGTGACAACTTTGACTGCATAAGGTGATTGTAACTCTTTTAGAAGAAGTAAAGGAGATGATAACGATGATGTAACCCTAGGCTTAAACTGTAATTGTTTATGTCTTGAGTCCAGGAGTCAGAAGTATAGGTGTCGATGTTATCTCTTTAGATGTTTCCTTAATAGGGAAGGAAGCACTGATGGTGGAAGAGGTAGGTAATGAAGAAGTTGTCTCTTGTGAGGAGGGTACTTTAGATGTAGTAATTATGGGTGTAATTATTGTAGGAAAAGAGACAGGAAGATTCAAGATCGAGGATGCTTCCGAAGGCATAAAAGTTAGTAAAACTATGAGTACGTTAACCAAAGGCATGGTCACGATGAAAATGGGAGCGACATAAGTATCCGTAGTGAGAATTTGAAAGGATGTAAATGACTCAAGCACCGAAAGAATATCTGATGATGAGAGAGATGAAGATGAAACTGTCTCAGGTATAGGTGGAAGACCCGATAGTGAGGCAGAGGGAGATGATTCTATTTATAATAAAGGAAGACTTGAAGATGGACCATCTGAGGATAGTGGAATCTCAAAATTTGAAGGAACGAAAGGAAGTTCCAATTCAGTCAACATATTTGTGGATGATTCAGAATTAGAAGAAGAACTATTAGTAGAAATGAAGCTGATAGTATGAGTGTCTGGTTTTTGAGACCTTGAAGCGTCATTGTTTGGGGAATGATTTGTAAAATGTCGTTTAAAAACATCAAGCGCTTGATTTAGGGAGCATTTGGGTTATCCAGAATGAGCTCGCCTTTATCAATGAATTTATTGATGTGGTTTTTTAAGGTCTGACATCGTTCAATGTCATGGCCTTTGCTTCTATGATAATGACAGAAGTCATTTTCCCTATACCAGAATGGTCATTCTTGGCTCTCATCAAAATTCCTAATAGGGGGAAGTTCAATCATGTGAACTTCTAACATTTTTTCTAAGATAGAATCATATGATTCCCCTAACGAAGTAAAATATCGAGATGATGGAGGTCCTTTTCGAGAAGATGAAGAGTCCCTCCAAGGTGTTTGATTAGAAGTTTTATCAGCTCATGATGTTTTTAATACAATAGCATTTGTGGACCCCTGATTCTTGTCTTTGTTAGAAGTAGAAGGGTTTGATTTTGTAAACTAAGAAAAATATGGTTTAGACTTAGAACGAAGTTTTAGCTGCCCTTGTTTGATGGCATGAGACTCAAGTTTGCATGCCATCGTAAAGGATTCTTTAAATGTACAAAAGGTTTGAATCCTTAAAGTGGAAGAAATATGATTAGTGTAAGATCGAGTAAAAAAATTGATTTGCTGAGATTGAGGGAGGGAGAAGAATAACTGATTTATTATTCCTCTCTAATGAGCGAAAAAGTCTGCAATAGACTCATCCTCGAATTGACAAATGTTATAAAGATCTCTAATCGACATCTTATGTGTGATGTTTATTGATAATTTTTCAAAAAAACATCTGAGATAATTGAGAGAAAGAAAATAGATAGTGTTGGGGTATGTTATTGTACTAGTCTAAACCAGGCCCTGCTAAAGACATAGGAAAGGTATGGAGCATAAGCTCCTAATCCTGGACTATAAGGTAGCAAGCATGCTTGAATGCTCATAGGTTTTGTTGAGGATCCTCCTGACTATGAAATTTTGAGAACTTAGGAAGTTCGCATTGGGGAGGATAAGGCTTAAAATCCATTAATGGATGAATTGGTTCATTACATACTTCTTCAAAAGAGTATGAAGGGCAAGCCCATTTGGTGGATGCTTCTAGGTCTATGATTTTATTAAAAAGAAGTTGGATGATGTTAGATTTAGGAGGGGGCATGTTGGTATGTCTCGTATAAGAAGTGAATGGTATGTTTTGTTAAGGCGTTAATGGGGGATTCATCTGCTGATTAACAGGATGATAAGAGGAATAGCTAGGTGTTCTGGGTGATGTCTGGTGAGGTATTTGTTGTGAAGGAGCCTGAGTATAAACAGGATGTGACATGATAAGTGGTTAAGAGAAAGGTGGTTGATTGAAAGATGGGGCCTGTGATTGGTGGGTTCCTACACTTGCCAACTAAATCAGAATGGATTGAGGAATATGGGTGTTGATTTAATTTGATATGGTGGGAAACAAACTCTGAATGAGGATTTTGACTGCCAGATTGGTTATTAGGGGTTCTGATGCCAAAGGATGGGTAAAGATCACTGTCACTAGAGCATTAGAAGAAAGACCAACTAGAGGATGAGGAGGAACTGACTGACTCGTAGGAGGGGTTTGGTTCACAGAGAGATACTAACCCTGAGACATAATAGATGGCATAGAATAATTAACAGTAATTTGTAGCGTCCATAGAAGAATTAACAATAATTTATGGGAGTGTGAATGCACTCATCATAGCTAAAGAAGAGGGCCTCTCGAAAGTAGGTTGTGGGGTAGCCGAGGTATCCATGGAAATAGGGATAGGTAGGGTCATTTGAGAACCAGTCAACATGGTCAGTGGAAGATAAAAAGGAGGCATAGATGTGCCACCTTATTTCGTGGTTTGAGGCAAGAAAAAGCATGCTAACTGCTCTATAAAAGCCTAGGATGGCTCATGAGAATAATTTTAAACTTACTGGATCGGTGGTCCCTGATCAGATATGTGAGTAGATTTATGCACTAAGTAGTCCATAAGGGCTACCGGGTTGTGGTCAAGGAGTGCCTAAAATTTAGGATCTCCAAGAGGAACATACTCTATATCAGAAGCAGATGACACCTCTGAAGGACTGGGGGAAGTTGGTCATGATGGGATTTCTTTGGGATGATAGAAAGGATTATATGACCAAGATGGGGAACCAACTAATAGCGGTCCCGAAGAATACCTAAGGGGTGCCGAAACATCCACATTAGCGGTGGTCTTGGATGAAGAAGAGGCCAGTAGAGCCATCTTTCTATATTGTGACCAGGTGATGACCATCATAAACAAGCAAAAACATAGAAAGAGATTAACCTAACTAATGCACACACAATTCAAGCAGCATAGGTGATTATCTCTTTTAAACTTTCATGCATTTTTAAGAAAGAAAATGTTTGGGAAGGTCTTTTAGAATGGGGACTACTCAATTGGCCAAACTAAGGATGGTTTGGGGAAGGTTTTGGTGAGGAGTCCCAAAGGCACTTTAGTAAAATATTGGTACATGGCTTGATATAGGGGCCTACCCCCACACTTCACACACCGCTGCGATAAGGGAGTCAGGTGCTTTGCCAATATATACCAGAACTTCCGTGAATTTATAGCGCGGCTTGAGTACCGCGTAGGCTTTTCCTCTTGGATGTCACTTCCAAGTAGGTGAGGCCAGGGAAGGAGTTTTTGTGTAAATTCTTTATACGCAGTGATTTTGGATTTGTGTGCAAGGGTGAAAAATAAAAATCAAATAGTGTCACTACCAATTTTGATCTATTTTCCAACCTATTTAGAAAACTAGGTGAAGAACATACAGCAGAAATGAAAAAGAAAATGTTCTTTTTAAGCACAAAAACCAAAGTGTTTGATTTCAATGAAGACAAGTCAAACAAGTTATTTCCCAATGTGATTAATTCATTTTAAGTACCAAAACTGAAGTGTTTGAGTGTGATAAAAAGAAACATACAAGTTCTTTTAAGTTCTTAAAAAGAAGAAAACACCGCAAAAGAGAAATACTAGTAGATTTAACTCTCCAAGGTGTGTGGACTTCAAAAAGTGCATTTTTGAGCTCTTCCCCTTGAACAATTCCATGAACAAGCAAACCGCTCCACAAAATAGGGTTAAGTAGAACACGCAAACAAATCCAACAAGATACTAGTGGAAAGGAAATTTCTATTTTAAGAAACTAGGAAACTTTCATGGAAATGACAATTTTGCACAAAGAAATGAATCAAGAATGTAACTTTGAAATCAAATGAAGAATTTACTAATCTTAGAAATAGAAATTGGAATTGAGATTTACAAAAAAGAAAGGACCTAACTTTGTGAATCTATAAATGAAAGAAGCAAAACTGAAATGATGAAAGGGAATGCTTAAGAGCAACTAATGAAAATCAGTGAAGAAAAAGAACAAATCTCAAAACTGGAAAAGAAATGAACTTATCAATAAGGGACTTTGGTGGTTTCCCACTAGGCATGCCAGAATGTAGATCAAGAATTTCCATGCTTGTTACCTGTCCAATTTAATGCCCCAAAATAAACACACAAACCCTGAAAAACTTGAATGAAATCGATACCTGATAGATTGGATAAGATCCAAAGATGTAGATCGAAATAATTCCAATGGAAACAAGATGAGTGCACATGAGCAATCCTATAAAGTGGATCCAAGAAACCTGTGATGCACAAATCCTTGGTAGAAAAATATGATGTTAGACGATATATGGGTGAACTACCCGGAAAGTGGGTATGGGAAGCAATGAGATTCCTCAGTGGATGTCAGTTCATGTTTTCAATCAAGAGTAAAGACATACATGATAAAATATGTAAGAAAATATTTAGGTATTTCTGAATAAAAACAATAGACAGAATGTAAAAACCATGGCAGAAACCAAAAGAAGGAAGGAAAATGTAAAAACAAAACTGAAATTGTGTTACCTGAATTTTTTACCCTTCTGCACACTGGTCGGCGTCAATCAGACAATGATCGGCGTCAATTTTTTGGGTTGGTGTCAATCAAATAGTGATCGGCATTGATTGTTTGGGTCAGCGTCGATCAGACAGTGATCGGCGTCGATTGGAAAAACAAGCAAACAGAAGGCCAGAGAGTAAAAGAAGAAAGCAAGCTAAGCTAAAACGGATTAAACATAAGACTAGATTACTTAAGATTTTAAAAGAAAGTAGATATTGAAGATAGAAAAAGGGGATCTAAGGTATATATTGATGGATTCTAACCTAGAAACCAAAGAAAGGCCCGATCCATGTTGATTTGGATAAACTGGCATTGATTGAAAACTAATCGGATTCGACCAGACTGGGTCAGTGTTAATCAAAAGGAAATTATAGAAAATAACAAAGAGGAATACCTAAAAAATGCTTGATTGAATATTGATGATGAACAAGGGGGCTGTGGTGACCCACAAGAGCTATAGACACGTGAACAAAGCAAACGTACACCTCTCAGGGATTAAACTTCACAAAACTCACTCTCTTTCTCTGATAATCTCCTTAATCGCTCAGAAAAAGTAATATCTAGGAAACTGGCTCTTTTGAATCTAACCAGAGAGGATCTCAGGTCGTAAATTTATAGTCAGCGCCAACTAAGATAAAATCGGTGCTGCTCTGAAAAATTGGCGCTTCTCAGAAAAATCAGCATCGTTCGAGAAACAGTCGACGCCGATCAGGGAACAGACTCCCAAAGTGGCAAAAAGGAATGAATTGGAAGGATAAGAATATTATCCCTCCAACTCAAATACGAGAAAAATAACACTACATGGTTTCAGGAGAGGAGAAATAGGTGGGATAGATGGATAATAATAGCAAGGGAGGTTGGGAAGTGATATGGGGTGAATAAGTAGAAGTAGAATAAATGTAGAAGATACAATTACATGGTTATTGTTTAATTAACCATGGGTGAAATATAATTGGGTGGAGAAAAATTAGGATAGGCCTTTAAATTAGATATTTAATTAATACCCTAAGGGATAAGTAGTGATATAAAGGTGCCTCGGGTTACCTGAGAATATGAGCGAACCCAGGTGACACCAAATTGGGTAACCAATTTTAGGTTTCTACAGGAAGAACTGGGGGAAAGGGTGATGGAAAATTTCAGAAGGAATGTATGATATTTCTTTACCAAAAAAGAAGTCATATCACTCCCAGTGGATTTTAGGCATCTATACAATATAATACAGGCTGATTCCAAGAAAGTAGATAGTAAACCAGAAAATGCTTGAATGGGGATATTCAAGAATTTATGTCTAGGGGTGTGATTAGACCCTTTAATTATTGATTTAATTGTCTCATCTGTTGTATATTTTGTATACCCTTGCGCTTTTTTATCCTAGTTATCCTGTCAAACATTTCCACCTATACTTAAACTTATGACACTTATATTAATTAGTATAATTATTACTTATTTACTCTTTTTCATGGATTTTAAATGTGCATGTTAATATATTTAATATAATGAAATGATTAATAGTGTTTTGTCTGAATTCCATACTTGTTTGCAATAAGTTTTTATATGTTTCAACTACCATACATCTGTAGAAACTTTGTCACAATGTAAAGGAACTCATCCACACCAACTGACATGCAACAATTAGGAATCGTCCACAGCAAAGAACTTGCAGCCAAAGGAGGGAACGCACATAAAAAAAAGACCGTGATTGTGGGAAGATTCATCGTCATGGATACTTCACCTGTGTTTACACATATCAATAAATAAGTAGTTATGAAAACAATAAGTAGATCTCGTGCCAATACATGATTATGCTCTGTAACTACAATTGTGGAACTAGTTGATTTAACTTGATAACTGATTATTAGAATGAACAACTAGTTATGTTTTTGTATTAGAACACATTTTCTTAGTTTTGATTATATGCATAAGAATCTATGGGTTTCTTGGTAGTGATATTTTACTTAATCAAAAAGAAACTTTTAGTTTGAAGGAGTCTCTTCACATCTCTATTGAATATAAAGAAAGTGGCAAGACTATAATAGATATTCATCCATAGTTAAGGAATTGCTATAACTTTCATTCTAAATCTTCATGCTAATGAATAAAATCTGAGTTCTATTATTATGTTGTAGACACAATCCTTACAAAGTGTTAGCACCCAAACAAGGTCCCACTTGTGGTTGGTTAAACCCTTTTCTTTGTGTTTTTTGTTTTAGTTCCTTGCATGCATAGATTATAATTGCAGAAGTTCATTCTTTCACTTATGTTATGATTTTATATGCTTATTACTTAGTTGTAGAATTTTCTTTCATCTACAATGTAGTTTATTTCTAGCATTGTATTTCTTTTATTAAGCATATTTTATTCCCCGACTCTTGCTTATTTTGTTCATTCAAAGCACAAATTGACTAAGTATGGAAAGGCTCACAAAATTCCTCCATGTGTCTCGTTAGCCCAAATTCGAGGGAAAAATTCTAAGCCAGGTTCCCAAACTCACGCAGGCTCTCCACGTGTCCAGGGCTCGATTAAGTCACTCCCAAATAGGTTGAAAATTCAAAGCACAATAGAAGCAAGTGAAATTCCTCCATGTGTCTATCTGGTGCACTTTCGGTATAATACTAGGAAAATACCCCCCTAAACAAGTGAAAGTCCTCCACGTGTCAGAAGAAGATCTCCAGAGATTCGATTGTAAGACCCAAGTAGAAGTAGATGCACGGATTCCTATAAATAATCAAAATATTTATTCCAGATCAGAATATCAAACATTCGAATTAAATACTGACAGTGGTAGCTCTGTATTTAAAAGGTTGGGGTAGGAGCCAGAAAGATAAGAGTGAAAGTCCTATCAAATTAAGAAAAAAGTGGGAGCTTCGAGAAATAGAGAAAAAATGGGTTTTTAAAAGGAGGTAGAAGTTTCAGAACAAGGGGGGATATTTTAGAAGAAGAAAAGGAGGAGGGGAAGGAAGGATTTCTACAAGAGTCTAGCCTCAATAAGCCTCTGTTATAGCATAAAAGTGTAATCTGTGCATTGAGGGCCTTATGTATCATTTTCTCTATGAATAAAGAGTTCTTATTCTGTGCAAATTGATTTTTATGTCTTGAATCTCTTTTCCTTAGTTATAAGTAGTTCTAAATGAATCAAGAAATTCATCGTGCTTAATGCCCTTGGAATTTCTCTATTCATTCACCATCTACGAATCAACCACCCTGACTCCTTAAACATTTATGTTATCAGAATAGTAGACTATGCCAAATAGCTCTTAGACTATCCTAGATAATTTCTTTAAGTATTATGTATCTTTTTGATTCTATTTTGGTGCATCACCTTGTTTTTTAAGGTATTTTATGCTTTCTTCTAACCCTACCTCACTCAGTAGAGGAGATCCAGCTTCTTTAAAATTTGGAGGTCACCTTAGGGTGCACATCCCACTAACCTAAGGTTTCCTATGACTTTGATGGTTTATCTGCAAGGATCATCATCAACATTTTTTCTGTCATGCCCAATGGGACTTAAATGGATTTTGTGTGATCGTACATATACTAATTGAAGCAATATCCCATCTTCCCACCTAAAAAACCAAATTAAATGTGCACAAGGGTGAGATTAAGGGAAGAGGGTATAATTAACTATTTGCAGCTATCTCATCCACAAAATAGAAGAGGAAGATAGGTTCAAAGATCTTTATCCCCCATGGACCGGACTCTCTCAACACCTCCACTTGGTAGGCCTTTTACACAATCAACTAGGACCCTCAGACCTATCGTTATGGATCATCTTTAACCTCCACATTCGAGACAGTTCGTCTCATGGGATCAAGGAATTCCACTCATTTTTCCCACGCCCCCAGCGGTATGAAACCCTATTCTAGCCAACGCGCTAAAATCACTACCTAAGTTTAGTGATGAGGACTTAAAAAATCTTGAGGAACATCTCCAAGACATAGCAGAGATATGTGTAGTACATTATATAAGGGAGTAATATGTCACCTTATATTTGTTGGCCACCTCTTTTAAGGGAAGGGCCCTGGAATGGTACCGATATTTAACCCCTAATACTATTGGTACTTGGGACCAATTGGGAGGGGCATTGGTGATAAGGTTTAGGGAGAAAGAGGACTGGTCATCACTCCTACAACAACTGATTTGTATTAAAAAGGGCCCGCAAGAGTTAATGACAAATTTTAACGCCCGATTCCATAAAACCTAGCAAAGTATTTTGGTCTTAGCTCGACCATGTGCAGGTATGGCTATTGTCTTTTATTTAAAAGCTCTAAATTCATATATTTTTTTAATGATTCAATCATTGGGAGGGGATTCCTTGCCATAGGCCTATAACATTGCAGTCCAAGCTAAGAATAATCTAATAGATGCCAGGAAACTCCCTCCCATAACTCTTCTACCGATAAACCCTGAGATAGCCCCCCTTCCACAAGTACAAAAATCAAGTCTGGACCAAACCCCTACATCCTTATATAATTATCCACCTCCTTCTATGACTTCCACTTCTGCCACCACAACCTCATCTTCCTCTTCCAAGATGGATGAGATGATAAACATCATAAGAAGCTTTTCTAATTAGATAGTGAACCTTAAGAGGAACCATGCATCTTATCCAAGGAAAAATTATCAAAATTTCCAAGGTAGTCACCCCCTTATCCCTCTACATACCAGAATACTCAGAAGGTCACCGACCACGTAACCATCAAATCAAATAGTCCTTGTACCCACATCACTTCATACTATTCCCCCCAATAGTGGAAGAGAAATCATTCTTGGACAGAACCACCTGGCTAAGGAGCCCAACGCTTGGTGCTTCCCTTGCAATAATTCTCATATGTCAAAGGACAGCCCCCAAGGGAACCTACAACTAAGGGTAGCTGAACAATGATTAAGAGAAGGTTATGATGCATGCACAGCTGGACCCCACCAGTCCATGGGTGCCCAAAGTGCCACTTTCACAGCCCAGATGCAAGGAATGTCCCTGGAACAAGAAGCATAGATCACACCAAAGCATGCCCTCTTCTCTTGGGTAGAAGGAGAGGAGTTTGTATTCATAAATGAAGTGTCTTCCCCGAAACCTGTTCAGTTTAGCTACAACACCTGCTTCAAAAAGAGAATTATTAAAGCAGATGCACTAGCTTCGAGTTCAGCTAACAAGATATACAAAGAACCTCCTACCATCATGAACACACCATCTCCAAGAGTAAGGGAAGCTCCAAAGTAGATTGTACAGGATCAAGATGTCCATCACCTTGATAAAGAAAGGACAAAGCATCATCCACCTCCTAAATCATCATTGTTTGGACCCATCAATATAGTCCAACAGCTGAAAAAGGCACCTGCTAATGCATCTTTGTGGGATCTTCTAAGTATTCCTGAGAAAAAGGAGTTGCTCCAAGAAGCACTCAAATCAAACAAGGATTCAACTATCGCAACCATGGAGAAAGGAAAGGTCAAAGTCACCAAAGTGCCCACAGAGGCCATATTGTTGAACCAACAAGGAGAGGTGAGTAAACCAAGGCCTAATCCCTTCTTTTTAACTCTTATTATAGGTAAGAAGTTATTACATAACTCCATGATAGACTCTGGTGCAAGCACTACTGTCATGCCTCAGGAAATTGCAGACACTTTAGGAATTTGGTACAAACCCTTGAAGAAGGGAGTGATGCAACTAGATGGAAAATTTGTTCCAACCATTGGGATTATCAAGGGACTCCCATTGCAGCTCTACTCCTGTCTGAATATAACTATTTTCCAAGATATCATGGTGATTAATGTTCCACCAATCTTTAGAATTTTCCTCTCCTGAGATTTCATAGCTAAGATCGGGGGGTATATGTCTTTATATTGGTCTCATTTAATCCTACGAACCAAGTATGGGTCCAAAATGAAGGTCTTGTCAAAACCCCTCTCCAAGGAGCATATAACGGATCAAGTGCCTTCTGGCTTCAAGGCCGCTCATGTTATGATCACCAGAGAAGAAGAACTATACGTAGAGGATGGGGAGCCATAGGGGAGCGATCATCTATTCAATATTTCCCCTAGAGATCCTTTTGGGAACTTTGAATCAACCGAATTGGGCACTTACATCATTTTTGATGAAAACCCCACAATCCCAAAGGTGGGAAGGGGGTGATGAACCCAAGGGACCCCCTCTTGGGAATCCTCCAATCTAGACCCTACACTTTGACAGGGCTAGGAGCAAGAACGCCTTTGGAGCCAGAGTTTTCCTAATATCCCTAGATGGTAAGAAGATACTTCAATCAGTTCACTTCCAGTTCTCCTGTACTAGTAATGAAGTAGAGTACGAAGCCTTGGTGCATGGCTTGTCCACCACCCAGAAGGAGGGTATCAGGTAGTTGAGAGTATTTGGTGACTCAGAGTTGGTGGTCACTCAGGTAAGGAATATTGCTACCACCAAGAACCCAAGGATGAGATCCTATCGACACTGGGTATGGGATTTGATAGATGATTTTGAAGCTTTTAATATTAAGGTGACTCCCCATGATCAGAATTCAGAGGCCGATAGAATGGCCATGATAGGGTCTCAATTCAATCCAACCCAGGATTTAATGGCTAATAAAGACACCATTAAGCTGATTGTTTTCCCCTCTATCCCTGACAATGTCAACCATTGGAAGGTGTTTGATAATGACTAACAAGTCATACACTTCATACACTTCCTCCAGCAGTCAGACCAATTCACAAATCAACTCTAGCCTAAGATTGAGGAAGCATATGGAGATCAGATAATACAGAAAAAGACAAATAAACTCCCAAGGGGGTTAATTACTCTTGAGATTCTTTTTTATTCAGATGACGATAGCTCTGATCAGAGAAAGTGTGAGGCAATAAAATAAGATTATGTAGAAATGGAGATAGCTAGGGACAAATGACTGAAAGTTGGAAAGTCGATGACCTAGAAGGAAAGATACAGACTTGTGGCCTTGTGTCACAAATATGATAAAGTAATGGCTTGGACATATGATTATCTACATGGGTATGATAAAGACATTGTCCAGCACACCATTGACCTAGAAGAAGGGACTAAGCCTGTGTGTCAAAAGCAGAGGCCTGTAAACCCTAAGGTAGAATCCCTCATGGCTGAAGAATTAAGAAAGCTATTGGAGGCTCGTATAATTTTTCCAATCAAACACACAACGTGGGTCTCCAACCTAGTCCCAGTAAGGAAGAAGAATGGTGAAATATAACTTTGCGTGAACTTCAGATATCTAAAAAGGGCCTCCCTGAAAGACCATTACCCCTTGCCCTCTATGGAACAAATATTACAGATAGTCATAGGCTTTGAGATGTTTTCTCTGTTGGATGGATTTTTAGGGTATAACCAAATCTGTCTTGCAGAAAGAGATCATCACAAGAATACCTTCACAACCAAATGGGGAACCTTCACCTATGTGAATATGCCTTTTTGGATCACCAATGTAGGGGATACTTTTCAAAGACCCATAGATACCGCATTCGTGACATTAATAAACAAGGTAATCCTCATATACCTTGATGACCTTATGGTATTTACTAAAACAATAGAAGGAACAGTTTGATGCCTTAGAGGCCATGTTCAAAAAATGTCAAGAATTTGGGATCTCTCTGAACCCAAAGAAATGTATCTTTGGAATTCCCCAAGGAAATCTCCTGGGACATATCATGTCAAAGGAGGGAGTCTCTATTGATCCTGAGAGAGTCAGGGCCATTTTAGAGCTTCCCCTACCAGTTAACAATAAGGTTGTTCAATCTTTCTTAGGAAAGATCAACTTTGTCAGCAAGTTCATATCGGATTTTGCAGGAATGATCTACCCAATCACTATCATGCTAAAAAAGACCTAGGTTTCAAATGGACCATTGAAGGTTGTCCATCCTTTAAATTGATAAAAAGGGCTATTGCATCGGCCCTCATGCTCCACAACCCTAACTTCTTGAAATATTTTATTATGTATGTATACGAAGGTGAACAGAACATTGCATCTGTGTTAACACAAAAAGGAGAATCACAAATGGAGGAACACCCGATCACCTTCTTTTCAAAGACTCTCCATGATTATGAGACAAGATACAATTTTGTGGAGAGACAAGCCTATGCCATAGTTAAAGGCCTGAAGAAATTCAGGCACCTAGTCACTCACAATAAAATTTGGATCATGGTGGCTCACCCCAGCATAAAAGAATATATCATGGAGGGTGAGATAACTGAGAAAAGAGTGAATTAGATCACTAAGATCCTTGAATATGATGTCAAGGTGAAACCCACAAATCTCATAAGAGGAAGAGGTCTATGTCAATATATGACCCAGGTCTACATCCAAGACTCCATGCCCATGATCGACAGGGAGCATGACCAGATACTCTATCTTTGGGAAGATGATTCATGTGGTTGGGTCTCTGACAGAATTCAGTTTATGTAAACTGGAAAGTACTCATGCCATCTCCCTTTAAAAAATATAAGATATTATAGACAATAAGGGACTCATTTCACCATGATTGATAACTTCCTTTTTAAGAGGAATTTCAATGGATTAATGTTAAGATGCCTGGAGGATGAGGAGGCCAAGAGAGTTTTATGGGAATTACACCACGGGGATTAAGGTGGTCACTTTTCGGCCCAAACCACAGCCATAAAAATCTTGCAAGTGGGATACTTCTGGCCAAGCTTGTTCACTGATAGTCAAGTGGAAATGAACAAATGCAAGGTTTTCCAAGTTTATGCAGGTTTCCAAAGAAACATGCAATTACCCCTCAATCCCATCCTAGTTGAAGAACCCTTCACACAATGGGGTCTCGATTTCATCGGAATGGTTAACCCAACTTCAAGTGTCAGACACCAGTGGATCCTCATAGCAACTGATTATTTCACCCAGTGGATGGAGGCAGTTCCGCTTAAGGAGTCCACTGAAAATGTGATCCTAGGACTCTTGCAAGATATCACTACACACTTTGGTCCACCCCACACTATTATATCTGAAAATGCCAAAGCTTTCTTAGGGGCTAAGGTATCCAATTTCATGGTCAAGCATGGGATATATCTAAATTCATCCTCTAACTATTACCCATAGGGTAATGGTCTGGTAGAGTCTACTAATAAGAATCTGATAAGACTCATCAAAAGAATGGGACATGAGCATAAAAGGCTATGGCATGAGCATGTTAAAACAACCTTATGGGCCGATCAGATCACTCCAAAATAGATCCTGAAAGCTTCACCATATGAAATAGTCTATGGGAAAAGTGTTGTGATGCCAATTTCCTTGGAAATCCCTGCATTACAACTTTTGAAAGGGTCTGAGATAGAGGAAAATGGAGCGATGCAAGTAAGGCTCACCGAGTTGGTGGAGCTCTAAGAGAAGCATGAAATTTCCCATGAGGCCATGATCAATCACCAAAAAATAGTCAAGACGTGGTTCGATCAGAAAACATCAAAGCCAAATTTCCAATTCATAACTGTCGTCTTAAAATGGGACACAAGAGTAGCCAAGCCATGGAATCATGGAAAGTTTGATCCCCTATGGACTGTCCTTTCATAATCAGTACGTGTAAGGAGGATAACTCTTTTAAACTTAAAACCATGATGGGAGATCCCTTAGCTATTCTAGTGAATGGGATTCACCTGAAGCCCTTCATATAAGTGTCTTTGAGGGGTACCTTATGTACATATTTGTTTCCTTTCTTTTCAGTTTTTATTTGTCCCTTCTCCTTTCTTTTTGGGCATCTTCACCACGTGTCCCACCACCTCTGTCCATGTATCTTTTGAATTTCAAGGGAAACATGCCCACTTATTTCTCTAGAAATTAAAGTTGCCATCAAGAGTAAAGTCCCATTCCTTAATGAGGAGATCCAAAATCAATGAAAATCTATCAAAAGGCACTAAGTTTGGCACCTTGGGTTTCCTACTCAAAGGGAACATTATAAGAAGTGACCCTGAGTACGTGCGATATTTTACTCCCTAAGTATAAATGGCTATTAAACACATCTCAAGCTATTTGGCAGGGTCATTCCAAAGTGTTATTGTTTTCTGAATTAATCAACAAATATCAAAGCCTCCTAAGTCCTTTCTAAATTTAGAGAGACACCATGTCCACCTCCAACATTGTTCAGATAGAAAAATCTTACGCGGGAAAAACACTTACCCCTGGCCTTTGCGACCTCAGATAAAATTCCCTGATCCACTATCTCGGTACATGACCCTTCTATAGTCAGCGACCTGACTGACGATATCTTTGACCCCAGTCTCAATAAAAGGCCCAAAGCTTTAAGAGAAGCAACATGCACTAGTTTCAATGGCCTAGGATATTCTGAGTCATTTAGCTCTAGAATTTGGAGCACAACTCTCACCCAATGTATGGTTCCTCTCACACCCATGCCCAGAGCTCATACAAATGTGCATGACCTGTTTCAACTCAGTGAACCATACAATCCAGGGCCAAAATTTAGCTGTGGTAATTACACCACAAGCTGTTAGGGACATGTTGGCCCTAACCTATGACCAAACAACCAACTTCTATAATGTGACCAAGCTTCAAAACATATGGGCCCAATGCCAAACTAAGGCCTCATTCCTTAACGAAGAGTTGAGGCAATTGAAAGCCAATGGTTCAGGAATTCTAGGCTTCCCTATCCACTTAAAATCCCTCATGGCTGATGCTCAAGATGCTTGTTATATGTTGGCTTTTATTTTTGGACTAGACTCTGATAAAGGTGTTGAGGATTAGCAAATGGCGGACCTGTTCCAGATGAGGACTATTAACCAGAAAAACATATAAATTCAACTTTACAGAGGTCATCACAGGGGTCAATTTGTGAGTAGCTCAACCATTTCTCAATGGCATCCACCTTCAGGTATTCATCTTTTCTCTTCCACCTCATCCTATACCAAAATGCTCAATATTTCAGTTAGTATATGACTCTGACCTTGTGGGATGCAGAGGTAAATCCCCAAAAGATTATCCTAGTATATATATAGACCCATATATTGTCCCGTATGTCTGTATATGATTTTTTCAATGCTTTTGTAGAGCCCCTTATGCTATAAATTGATCCTGAAGAGATTAATCACAAGATGAATGAATTTACGCAGTCTATCATCTCAGACCCAAAACACCCCTGCGACTACTTCTTCACCAAAGGGAATTCCATGATTCAGGTTCATGGATTTAAGGGAAAATCCTTCATTCTCCCAAGGGTTCTTATGCCATGGGTTGTGGGTCTCGAAGTCACCAGGAAGCTCACCCTCCTTGACATTGAATTCAGATCAACCCGAAAGAAGAAGGTGCTCCATGAACTCCCCTTTGGTAGGGGAGGGGTTACCATACTTAAAAGGTGAGAAACCACTTCCTCTCATAGAATTTAGCCTCCTATGGCTTTTCCCTTATCAAGGATTCATGGAGGTATGACCTAGATGGAAGCATGGCTGCTACTTCTAGTTACCAAAAAAATCTCTGACTCATGTAAGCATGAGCCGAGGAAATTTTTTGATTCACGACGGAGCCCCCAAACTAAGTCACCTGATATATTTTTTGAACTCATGGACATCCCAACTCTAGGATGGGATTCCTTCCACCAGGTCAAACAAAAATTTGACCCTACTCCAACAATTGCAAAAGGACTCCGAGTGGCCCTAAAGAGGAAGGACTGGAGCTTCGAAAAAATTGAAGCCTTCTAGAAATATAGGAAGGAGATCAGTCAAACTACAAAGAACTTTGAAGATGTCTCTAGTGATGAGATATGGAAAGATAAGTGGGACTCAGAACATAAATCTGATCCAGACAATGAGGACACCATGTTGTGCTCACTTTTGCACAGTCTCTTAGATCGACTGCAAAATTGTCTGAGCTTCCATAACAACAAATGTCAGTCCCAACTTCACCTTCCACTGATTTTTTCAGAGTTCCACTCCAGTGTTTCCCTTTCCCAACCCTTCAAAAGTAGTAATGGAAGGGGAATCACCTTCAATCCTGCCTCACAAGAGGCTAAATCTAGTTGTGGCCTCTGGTTCTCCTCCACCTCCACTCAAGATTTCTCTATCAGCAGCACCTCCACCTCCAGTTTTCCCTTTGGGAAGTCCCCCTTTGTCGATCACTCCATCATAGTCTCTTCCTCTACCTGGTGGTACCTTACATCTGCAATTCTCTACCACCATCCCAAGTTTCTCCCCCAGTGTAATCACACCCCCTTCTTCGTCCCTAGTAGCCACAACATCTCAATCACTAGTTACTATTCCATATGGATTTCCACCTAGTTTTCCATTCATGGGAGGGATGGTCTCTTCTTCCTCTGAGTTTTTGAGCCAAGAAGAATCCAGTAAGACCACCAGAGATCATAGGAGGGAAAAAAGAATAAGAAGGAGATGGAAGCTCTATCAACCAAGCAGGTATGGTCTTTATACGACCATCAATAGAGCTCCTTGACTGTCACTCGCCTTGTCCTTCAGATATCCAAGCCCATAGAATAGATGTAGCTTGATGATTATTCCATTAGTGTTGTCATGGTGGACCTTAATAAATTCCAGCCTCAAGATAGGGTCGAGCTGATGAATGAAATAGTGGCAGTAGTCACTACAGACTAATTGAAACTTAGTAATTAGCTTAAGAAGGTGCAATCAAATCTTTGAAAAGTAGAGGCCACAGTGGCAAGCCATATGGCTGAGCTCAAAGCCAAGGATAAAGAGGTAGATCAGCTCAAGAAGAGTTGAAGGATACATCTACCAAGCAAGCCCTCATAGCCTCTCAAGTAGAGGAAAAAACTCTAGCAGCTAAACTCACTGCATCTGAGGACCTGGTCAATTCACTCTCGCAAGAAAAGAGTTATCTCCAGGCCAAGATAAATTCTTCTGAAGATACGGTCAAGGACTTGACCAAAAAATTGGGAAACAATCCCAGAAGGCATGGATTGTAACATTAATACAGGGATTGTATGCCTCCTGTTGGGATAGGATTGCCACCACTACTTTAAATCTGGCTCTGACACTCAGATTTATATCCGATGCACAAGAATTGTGCTCCAAGGTAGAGAATGTAATCTCCACCATCAGCAACGCCCTATCCACCAAGGTCCATGAGTCAAATCTTCTGATTCAGAAACTCTATGATGCTTCAGACCCCACTCTTCAAAATGTAGGGATCACTAACAGGTGGTTGATTGTTGCAAAGATCAATGAGATTTTGAGCTATAACAAAGCTTCTATCAAATCTCAAAATATCTTGGCACAACTCCACCAAGGAATAAAGGAAAGGAAGCAGAATATCAATGAATTGGTGTAGCTAGGTTTCCCCTCTCCCTTCCCAGATGATTCTACAGTCCTATCAAAGGAAAAAATCCAACAACTCTTGATCACCAAGTGTCAGGATAGGACTATCCTTTAGTCTTTGAAGGAGGACTCCAGTGTTTCCAAGGTGGAGGCCATCATCAATCCCATCATACAATTAGAGTTTCACTTGCATGTGGTAATGCAAAGCCTCCAGTGTTTCTCCCACAAGGAGATAATTGAACTAGATCAAGCATTCTAAGCCTTGCAAAGAAGGACCTACCCAACATTGTAGGAATGGTTCGGGTACTAGGCTTCTTTACAGAAGCTCTAAGTGGCATACTATAGGCCACATTTTTTATTTTTGAAAAGTAGGGGATTTTGGATTCTTCCATGGTAGGCACAAAATCCCTTGGTGAGTTGCCAAACTAATTACTTTATTTTATTTATACTTTTTTACTGAGCATCTTTTGTTCCCCGACTCTCTCTTCTTTTTTCCATTCAAATCCCAATCGACTAAGTATGGAAAGGCCAAAAAATCCCTCCACGTGTCTCGTTGGCGCAACTTCAAGGGAAAAATTCTAAGCCAGGTTCCCAAACTCGCACAGGCTCTCCAGGTGTTTAGGGATCAATTAAGTTGATCCCAAATAGGTTGAAAAGTCAAATCACAATAGAAGCAAGAGAAATTATTCCATGTGTCTATCTGGTGCACTTTTGGTATAATATTAGGAAAATACCCCTCTAAACAAGTGAAATTACTTTACGTGTCAGAAGAATATCTTCAGAGATTTGGTGGCAAGACCGAAGTAGAAGTAGATGCATGAATTCCTATAAATGATTGAAATATTTATTTTGGATTAGAAAATCAAACATTTGAATTAAATACTGATAGTGGTAGCTCTATATTTAAAGCATTGGACCAGGAGCTAGAAAGATGAGAGTGAAAGTCCTATCAAATTAAGAGGGAGAAAAGGTGAGAGCTTAAAGAAGTAGAGAAAATGGGTCTTTAAAAGGAGGTAAATTTTTTAGAACAAAAGAGGAGATCACATGAGAAGAAAAGGAGGGGAAGGAAGGAGTTATGCAAGAATCTAGCCTCAGTGAGCCTCTGTTATAGCAGAAAAGTGTAATTTGTGCCTTGAGGGCCTTATGTATCATTTTCTCTATAAATAAAGAGTTCTTATTCTGTACAAATTGATTTTATGTCTTGAATCTCTTTTCCTTAGTTATCATTAGTTCTAAATGAGTCAAGAAATTATTCGTGCTTAATGCCCTTGGAATTTCTCTACTTGTTCACCATCTACGAATCAACCACCCTAACTCCTAAAACATTTATGTTATCAGAATAATAAATTATGTCAAACAGATCTTAGACTATCTTGGATAATTTCTTTAAGTATTTTGTATCTTTCTAATTCTAGTTTGGCGCATCACCTTGTTTTAAGTTATTTTATGATTTCTTCTAACCCTACCTCACTTAGTAGAGAAGAGCCAGCTTCTTTAAAATATGGAGGTCACCTTAGGGTGCACATCCCACTAACCTAAGGTTTCCTATGACTCTAATGGTTTATCTGTAAGGATCATCATCAACAGTTAATTTGCACCACAAAGAGGGACACTTCTCGTAAGGAGAGGGACCAGTCCCTAGAGCAGAAGGATCGATATAGGCAGTAGAGAGAGGCCTAATAGACAAGATTTGGAGATATTTCACTAATTATAGCATCAGATTCTATGAGAAGTTCCCCAAAATCATCACAAGGAGTGGGATAGATGGCTCCACATGGTATTGTACCCATGATTTGATTTAAAGAAGTGGCAGAAGAGGTGAGGTACTATGAGATGATTTTCACTCATAGGATTCCATAGAAATTGAGATATGTAGAGTATCTTATGGCATGGTGAGTCAAAGGAGGGAGTGTCACACCTTCATGGAGTACTGTGAGTGTGGCCCAGCCATTACAAGAGGGAGTCCGTGAGGGTGGTGATGATGTATAGGGATTAGATGTAGTTCCTTCCCTAGGAGGGGATGACCTGAGATTATTTGATGTGTAGTTTACTTATTTTTATAACATATCTATATTGATAGAGGTCCCTTAGAGGTTGATGATGGTGTATTGAGACACTTTTATATATATATATATATATATATATATATATATATATATATATATGTTTTTTATTTTGTCATATTCTAGCATGTTTCATTTGTATGATGTTGCTGAGTTGATTTATAGTGATGGTTATTTTGATGTGGATATTATGAGGATTATATGTTTATTTTATATTCAATTATGATGATAAACATGTATGTATAATTATATGGTTAATATATAACATGTGATGTGAATTAAAATTTATTGGAAAACATATGTGATAGATGGAAAATGGAAAGGATGATAGATAAGAATATGCAATTAGATGTGATATTATTGACAGATAGTAGATAGATGTATGATTTAGATTAGATGTTATTGTAAAACAAAAGATATATGTGGAAAACTTATAATAGAGCATAACTTGATGATTAGATACCTACGGGTATGAACAATGCTACATCATATCAAGGAACGCATGAAGAAATGATACCTCTAACTGCATTATAGGTAAACAAGAAGGGGATCCAAATAACACAATAAAAATGTGACCAAAACATGTGTTAACATATAACCAATGATAGTTAGTTATACTAATGATCATGAAGGAAATATGGATGGAATAAAATCATAAACCTAATGTCCACCATGAAAAAGGGGCTTGTGATGTAATTTGTACGCAGGAAGATGTTTATCCATAAGTGGTGTTCCTTAAGTCTATGCCTCATATTTGGGTAGGGGAAAGAGAAAAATTATTAATATAGAAATTTTTCTATGAGAAAATTGATCAATGTGGGCAGCATTCTTAGGATTTTGATAAGATAGAAGGTTGATCAATATGGGAAGCCTTCAATGCCATGATATAAGAGAGTATCCATCCTTTGAGGGTATGGTCTACTTTATACATCTATAATTTTGATGACATGAATGATATACATGATAGCTAGCCTTTGAGGCATCGGGCTATGTATTTTATTTGCTTTTCTTTTCTTTTTTTACATGAATAGTTGTCCTTTAAGGGAGTATTATGTTTTTGATAAATTTGATTTTTTGATAAGACCATCCGTGAATTTTAACTTTTACATGGGGAAGAGATGGGGATATCTAGGTAGACCACCTAGAATGAGATGATGAATGCAAAAGTGACACCCTTAGACCTTTAGCATGGTTCCAATAAGTAAACAAGAGGGTGATGGATGTAATTATCAAAAATTTCTCACCAAGAAGGGAGAACCTATCCATAAGGAAAATTCAATGGCAAGAGTCATGGTGCCCATATTTAAGGCCATGTCTTGGAAATTAATGGTAGACCACATAATTACAAATCATCACAGTGATAGATGGAAGAGGTTGATGATGGAGGAATGATCTAATGATATGACTAAGTTCTCACTAGTAAGTATGTTAACAACAGAATTGTCTCAAGTGCAATGAGTTAAGTGGTTCCACTTTTGGTTTACCATCAAGGGAGAAAAAATGATAGGATCTCAACCCATACTTATACATGATAATGTAAGGCCCAATCCAGTAGGGGGAAACTTTCCTTGTTGGCTCCTTTCTAGAGTAGTAATATTCTTATTTAATTTAAGGATGAGGTCACTAACATTAAAGTCATATTATTTGCGGTGATTATTATAAGTATGCTTAGTGCACTCTTGATAAACATGATGATAATAAAGAGTGATGAGGTGGTATTCAAATAAAAACTTGAGTGGTACTAGACACTCATGGTGATAATCGTCATCAGAAATGAAGTCACGAAGAGATACATGTAAAGATAGAATTTTAACTTCAAGGGAAATAATGGCCACTCAGAGTAGTAAACAAGAGAAAAGGGCATAACACCCATGGAAGCTCATATGTTTTTCCAATAATCCCAAAGAGAAAAAGGGAGATGGAGATTATAATTATGACCTAAGTGATCAATAGTCTTAGCAAGAATGTTACAAATATTTTTGGTAATCACTTCAGATTGGCCGTTAGCTTGAGGATAGTAAGGAGAAGATAAGATAATTTTGATATTAAATGACTCACACAACTTCTTGAGATATTTGTTTTTAAAGTAATTTCTGTTGTCTATGATAATTTTGTGAGGAATGTCGAAGTGGAAAATGTTATGCTGATAGATGAAGTTAATAATTGGCGTAGCTTTAGTTGAGGTGAGTGAAATTTCTTCCAACAACTTATTGAAATAATCAGTTGTAGTGATGATAGAATGATGATGTTGTGAAGATCGAGGGTTGATGGTACCAATAAGATCAAGGCCCCATTGTGATAAGGACCAAATGTCTTGAGTCAGCTACAAGGATTGGATAGGAATGTAAACAAGATTAGAATATTTTTGACATTTGACACATTTCTTAACATATTCAAAGTCATGATTGAGAGAAGGAGAATAATAACCAAGGAAAATAATGCACTTAGTGATAGCTAAGCCACTAAAGTGTCCACCACAAATGCTATTGTAGACTTCTTAGATAGCGCAGGAAGATTCATAGGGTTTAATGAATTGATGGAGAATACCATCAAATCCATGCTTATAAAGGATTCTACCAAGGATGACATAGCGATTGGCATGTTGAAAAAATACCTCCTATTCTTAGATAAATCGAAGGGAATGATAGATTTAGATATATATAATCAAATATTTGAGAATACCAGAGATCATATGTGCTAGATTCCACAAGATTAACATGAGGTAATACATGGGATACCTGATCACGGTGATGAACAACAACAGAAATTTTAGATTTGTCTATTTTTCATGGGATGATAGATACAAGAGAAGCCATCATGTCAACAAAATGATTAGATGATCACCGAATGACTTGGATAGTGTACAAATAGAAGGCTTTAAGGAGGAGAAGAATGATATCTCTATATTTTTAAAGGGTATATTTTTTACATTGATACTTGCATGTAACTTGTTTACAATAAGAGCATAATCCTCGTAGATGTCAAGAATCAGAACACCTAAAAAGGTAGTAGTTTCAAGACCTAATATAAGGGCTTCATAATTTTCCATATTGTTAGTGCACTCAAAATTAGGATTCTCAGTGAGGGGAATAGGAGTTTCCTAAGGAGGAATGATAATGACGCCAGTGCCTCCCCCTTGTTGAAACTTAGAACTGTTAAAAAATAGGGTCATATTAAGGGTACCATACTTATGATGAAATTGATTGATGGACTCATCTGGAAACTACTCATGAGGAAGATGCACACTAGGAAGAGGGGATTTAGGTAGATGGTCTTTTTTAGCTTGGCCTTTGATAGACTTTTGAGAAATGAACTTGAGGTCAAAATCAGTCATGAGCCATCGAGTGATGCATTCATTGTGATATGGCTTACAGTGCATCATTTTAAGAAGATGAAAGCTAGTGATGACGTAATTTTTGAGATTGAGAAGATATTTTCTAAGCTTAGAAGTGGAAAATAAGAGAGTGCAAGACATCTTTCCACCTTCATTTTAGTGAGTTTCATATTCATGAAGAGTTTGGCTGATGTAATAAAAAACCTTCTCATGACCTTGGTCATCATGATGTGTTAACATGGATCCTAGAGCATGATTAGTGGTAGAAACATATAGATAAAAGGGTTCTACCTCACATGAAGGTGTAAAAATTAGTGGGGAAAAGAGATACTACTTAATATCACTGAAATATTTCTATCAGTTATGGTCCTAATTGAAGTCTACGTCCTTACGAAGAAAATGATGAAAGGGTTGTAAATGATCTGAAATTTGTAAGATGAAATGATTGACTGATTGAATTCATCCTTGGAGAATGCAAAGATTCTTAAGATTGAAAGGAGGAGGCATCTCGATGACAACCCTAATTTTGGCATGGTCAACTTTGATACCCCTAATGGACATGATAAATCCAAGGATTTTGTTATTAAGCCCTCAAAATACACACTTGACTAGATTGAGATGAAGGAAGAATCAAATAAGGCACTTGAAAAGGTCTTTGAGAATAGTAATATGATCATGTTGATGTTTAGATTTACTAAAAATATCATCAACATAATCCTCTATTATATTATGGATAAGGCCATGAAAAAATTAATTCATGGCCCACTAATAGGTGGCTCCAACATTTTTTAGACTAAAGGGCATGACGCAATAGCAAAATGTCCCCCAAGGGGTGATGAAAGAGGACTTATGTTGATCTTCTATCATGATGAGAATTTTATTATAACCAAATAAACCATCCATAAGAGAAATCATCTCATGACCTATGGTAAGATCATAAGTTGATCGACATTGGGAAGGGGGATGTCATATTTACTGAAATCAAGATTCAAATCTCAAAATTTCGTGCATAAGAGAAGCTTACTAGATGATTTTTTGATGGGTATGATGTTAGAAAACCATTGGGGATAATTAATGGGGATGATGAAATTAGCGCAAAGAAGATGTTACAACTCCTCTTTGACAAGGATGGAAATTTGGGGGTGCATGCGAAAAATTTTCTTCTTGACCAGCTTAGCATTAGGAAAGTAGAAAATGTTGTGGGCAACGATAGAAGGATAAAAACCTATAATTTCATAGTATGACTATGCAAATTCCTGACTATGATGAGATAGGAACATGGTGAAAGACTCAAGCTCTTATGGATCAATAGATTGAACCACTTTGAGGATGCGAAGCTCCTGGGGAGTCCCAATATTGATGTTGACGGTGGCTTCATTGAGAAGAGTGGATGTGTTGAATGGTAAGGTCTTATGAAGATAAGAATCTTCTACCCCCATGTGGGAAATAAGGGTGTCATTTTCAATGCAATGAAGAATGTCGATGGTAGAAGAATCCTCTTCTATCATTTTTGGATGGTGAAGGGGAAGGGACGTAGTCAGAATTTCACATTGATACGTGACTGGTCTGAAGGTAATGGTGGAGACTAAATAAAAATTCTATAATTGATAGAAATGGTTTAATCTATTTCCATAACTTTATAGTATGGAGAAGATGAAGAAGTCATTTCCATAAGCATCTCATATGGTGGGATGGGGTCAATTTGTTTCTCTTGATAAACTAATCCGAACTTTTTGTGAGGCTTGCGGCATTGATCGATAATAAGGCCATGTGCACCATTCTCAGAATTTACCATGAAAAATCCCTTCCATGCACAACAGTGAAGATAGGTGTGGGTGAACGATGGTTTTTTGAGTAATCCCTAACTACCGATATATGGTTAGGTGTGAGGATGATCTATGATGTAAGAAGAGTGGGCATCAAAACCACCATAGATGAGATTGGTGCGAAGATGAGATGGGCTAAAAGGGATAATATCCCTAACATTAAGTCAGTACATTGGAGATTTTTCAAGTCTACTAAGGTGATGAGGCATGGGGAAGGTGTTGATCATGAGAAGATGATACTCCCCCAATGTAATTTTGTCCATTATTTTTTCTAAGGAGTTATCATTGGGAAGCTTGGATGAAGGGATAGATGAACCAGTGGATGGTTAAGATGGGTCAATTTTTATGAAGGAGGAAATCATTAGGTCAATAGGTGTTTCACTTGATTCTAGATCATTTCTTTGAAGTATTGACGAAACAAATAGGGTAACGAGTGTAGAAGGAATACATGTTCAAGTGTTGGTTGATGGGTTGTTACACATGTATGACTTCTTAATCCACAACTGATTGTGATATATTCCTTTTGGCTAGGAGGAACTACATGTAATACAAAGAAAGACCACCAGAAAAGGTTAAACAATATATGCAGTGAACTACCTAGCGTATGCTAGATTTGGGAAGTGTGATACTTCTTAGATGGTTGTCAGTCCACTATTTTAAAAAATTTAATACGGTAAATAAGGTAAATCCTATTGTAATTCGAAATGATTTAGGTATCTCACTTAAAACACAATAAGAAATATATCTAATCTAGTAGGCTAGGTTAGAATATGATCCAAAGGTCAAGTAACTAGTTCTAGGTCTCTGTAGCTCTGAAAAAGGTCTTAGGTAGATCATAGGTGAATGAGGGTGAAAGGGAATTAGGTGGGTATGTCATTTTTATGGGTTATATGGGTAAATACAGTAACCGATGTTGGTTAAGGGTGACCAATGGCGGTTGGGTGTAACCAGTGCTAGTTACTGTGGAGTTCTAAGAATTCCACAAAATGAGATTTATGTATCCTTTGTGATTGCACACTGGACTTTGGTTGGTCGAGATGAGGTATTGGGTGATTTGGGAAAGATTTGGTAAAGTTTTAATGGGTATATGGAGCGGCAATGTTGAAGGAGATCAATGGGTGGCTAGGTAAAAAAAAGATGATAATATAATGATGAAATGGAATAAACCAGAGAATTATAACATTTACTTGGATTCTGGTCCTATATGCTTGTGAGTGAGGGATGGAGGTGTTGATGAGAGGTTTTGAAGGCTGCAGGTGATCACCAATTGAAGGAAATCTTCTGCATGGGCTGCGTGTACATTTCTCTTTTCTTGGTTAGATCATATCATTGTTGGGATGGTTGTGCAGGAAAATATGCTTGATCTCCTTCCTTGCATGCATGTTCCCACTGGAATTTTCTCTCAGAAGATGCGATATCTCTCTGGAATGTGCTGATGTTTTTCAACTTTTCCAATCTTTTTCCAACCTTCTGCCAACCTTTCCAATCTTTTTCCAACCTTCTACTAACCTTGAGAATAATATTGTTTTGGGGTTAAATGGGTAACCGATGGTGGTTCTGGCTTAACCGACGATGGTTAGGGGTAACCGGTGTCGGTCAAGGTGGAATTTCCTAGGTTTAATAAACTAGGGATATCCGCTTGATTTCCTCGGATCTTGTGCTGTTAACCCACGATTTTGACTGAGAGATTATTTTAAGTATGCGAGAATTTGGTTAGAGGGAATGTATGCATTGATTTTTAGGGTTTGGATAAGTGTTAGTTAGTTATGACAACTTACTAAGAATAGGTTTTTAGGGTGATTTAACTTGATGAGGTGTCTAGGTGAAGTCTATGTGTGGATATTATTTAAATTAAGATATTTAAATAATAAATATGGTGAGGATAATGAATTAATTTAATTTAATTAATTAAATTAATATTAGTGGAGTAAAGGGGGTCATGGCTAGGTTAATGTGATGAAGGGTGTTTATTTGTCGAGGGACCAAAGGGGAGTGTGACCTAATTTTAGTGTCTACATTTTTCCCCTTTTTGTTGTGTAGCTTGTATTGGTAAGTGATGCTAACAAAAATAAGATGTGGTTGCCCCATGTGTGGGTGAAAGTGATCCCCCTCAAACCAGGAACTGACGAGGCCGAAGGCAAAATCAGTGAGTGATTTGATAAAAGGTAAATGTTGTGAAAAGAAAGGGGAAGGTGGGGAACATGGGGAAAATGTTTAAAGTTATATTCGGGTAATCTAGGGAATTGGTCAGGGTCAAAGGTAGCAACAGTAAAATGCACAGACACGTATAAACTACAGCACGCTACCAGGTTGAATAGCACGTAAACTCTACATCATCTAAGGTCAATAGTTTTATCCAAACAAGGTTAAAGTGATTCCAATATCCAAGTTATAGGATATGGTCAAGAAACATGATGTAGGGTAGGTGTAGGAATGTTCTGGTATGCTAAAGGTAGGGTCAGGATAAATGGTCATTGCAATAGGCTAGGTAAGGTCATTAGGTCAACAACACAAGTAACAGTGCCACAAGTTATAGTGAGAACATGAGTTCAAAGGTCACTAGCGATGGTCTAGATCCAAATATCTAGATCAAAACATGGGTAAGGCCAAGGTAGGGGTAAAATAATGAGTCCCTAAAGGAGGACTAAGGGAGGTAGTAAATGATTTGGTCAGGAAAGGTGAGGTAAATGGGTAGGGTAAATGTTAAAATGTAGGGAAATGTGTAGTTGATGGTGACCGATGACGGTCATGGATAAGTGACGTCGATAGAGGGAAACTGACGACGGTTAGGTAGGGCATGTGACCGATGTCGGTCAGGGGTAAATGACGTCAGTTAGGTCGGGTTTGTTATAAAAATAAAAAATACACATTTTTATTTATTCATTTATTATCGTTCAAAGTGAGAAAATGACAAAAAAGAGAGAAAAGAGAGAAAAGTGTTTGGATGAAATGGAATAGTGAGCTGACAGTGTGATTGATTGGTGAGTAGCGGGTCCATAGGATCATTGCGAGGGATTCAATTAGTGAGAGGTTGTGGGTAGCTATTCGGTGATGACGGAGGCCAGAGAGGGATCAGGCAGGCCACCAGTATAGCAGCTAGACATGCCACCAAGATGGCGGTAGTGAAATGAGGTAAGTGCTCTACTCTACGTTGTGGATTTGATAGATTTGAGGATTTTTTTAGTTTTGTTTGTAGGTTGTGTTGAAAAATTAAATTTGGGAATGGGGGGTATATTGGGTAAAAGGAGGGATGGGGAGGGTAATAAATGGGATAGGGGTGGTGGGTGGAGGTCTAATAGTAGTTTAGGTCATTGTAGGTGGGTAAAAGGGGCAGGGGGAGGTTTTTTTTAAAAAGGGGGGTTTTGGAAAATTGTGGGTTTTTCCACGACAGTGACCGACATTGGTCAAGTTTGGTCAGTGTCAGTTAGGTGGAATAGGTATCGGTCACAAAACAGGTGACCGATGTCGGTTAAGGAGTAACTGGGGTCGGTAAGGGTGAACCAGTATCAATCACCAAACAGGTGACCGGTACTGGTCGGATTAGGGGGAAAAAAGGTCCAAAAATGGTGTGGGTTAGGTAGGTGAGATGGGTAGGGTGATAATAAGGTATAGGGAAATGATAATGATTGAATATGGATTGATATATGTAAGTTAATGGTGTGCTTGTATTAGATGTGGGGGAGAGTGTAATTACATATGCAGGATAGCATTCCACCTCTATTTGTGAAAGTACGCGATGCAGTGACCTCAGAGGAGCTACAACATGTGGAGGTAGTGGCTTAAGTGGGGTTCATCACTATAGACATGTAGTCCGGTAGCTCATTTTGATGGTTGCACTCATCGATAGATGGGACTCTGTGACCAACACGTTCCATCTGCCGACGGGTGAGATGACTATCACCCTAGAGAATGTGTTCCGTAATCTTAGGCTACCCATATTGGTTGCCTAGGTTTATTCTATCTCCTCCAAGGCCTCAGAGGAGTTGATTGTGACTTTTTTGGAGAGGGGATGGTCGATCTGAGATTCCATAGCGCCAGCTTGAGATATGGAGAGATGTTCCTAGCCCATCCGGAGGAGATGAGGTTAGTGGTTCTGTTGATGGAAGCAGTGTGCTTCTATGCACTACTAGATGTAGAGGGTGGATGCTTTCCCTGATCATTGATGGGGGTACTCCATGACATGATGGTGCATGAGACCCACTTTTCCTGGGCACTAACATTCTTAGTGCAATTGTACAGGGAGTTATGGGCATATGGGCGGCTGTGTAGGTTTATCCTGTGTTGTACATTTATAATGGACTACTGGGAATACAAGCACATAGTTTGTGTGCATCCTATAGGGATGCCCTAAGTAGATGCATTCCCAGCATGATTTTTGTAGGTGGGATACAGGAGATGGGTGCCAGTGATAGGAGAGTGGAGATCTGATAGGCCGACACATGATGTGGTCCATTTCTGGAAGTTACTAGAGGGATTGTCCAGAGTGGACATTATATAGAGGTCATATGTGGGATTCCCCTTATATAGGCATATGCATGAGGACCTAGCTGAGCTCCAACTAGAGAGATGGATAAAGGGTCGCCATGTTGGGGAGGATGAGATGATCCCGATAGACAGAGTCCGACGGAAATTCGAGCTAGTACAGGACATACCTCTACCTTTCCCACAGTACTAAAGAGATGACATGGAGAGGCCCTTACCTCTACCATCATCTACAGTGCCCATAGGGTAGGAGGAGTAGGCAGTTGACTAGTGGATAGATGACACTGGGTGTATAGATAGGTACAGGAAGCAGTGGGTGGCTCAGTTATGAGCCATACCACCTAGACTGGGGCAGCCGGATCTAACTACCATTATAGTGTAGAGAGATTCCCTACAAGGGAAGGTAGCTACACTAATTACCTAGTTGGGTATTCTATAGACACAGTTGGAGGGCTTGGAGGAAGAGGTAGCAGAGCTACGCATATAAGTGGCCAGTCTGCAGGCCCAGATGGCTGGTGGAGGAGATGGAGATGGAGAGGAGGGGGATGGTCAGGTGGCAACCTTATAGGCTCAGGTGGAAATTTTATAGGGCCAGTTGTCCACAGAACAGGAACATATTGGGGTCTTACAGGCCTAAATACAAGCACCACCATCACAGGCACTAGGACCGGGTCCCAGTTCATGGGAAGGAGCAGGGCAAGGTCCCATAGGATAGGCACAGGGGCTGAGACCTATGGGACCACCACAGACCATACATGTATCCAAGATATGGGCTTCCCTAGGTGAGGTGAGATATTATTAGGACCAGCTCATGGCAGCTGGGATAGACTTCCTATCTTACAGAGAGTATAGGGCACAGCAAGTGTCCAGTGAGAGGACAATATCCCACACATAAAGTGTGGAGAGCACAAGAGGTCAGTGAGCTCTGAAGCTCGATCAAGGAGAAGCCAAAAGTGCACGGTGACCAGAGCTAGGTGAGGTGCTAGTAGAGACACAGGAGGTTGAGGGTGCAGGTGACACAGGGATGGAGGACATCCAATGAGATGCCTAATATGCGGTCACCTAATTTTTGATGTATACTAGTGATTTTTTTATATATATGTCGTCCTGCGTGCCGAAGATAGTTTTATTTTTTAGCACATACCAGTCTACATGCCAAAGACAGTGAGGATGTATGAGTGATTTTGTATATTTTGAGAATATACCGGCCTACGTGCATAGCAGCACACTGCCTCCATTAATAGAACCACTAGCCTTGTCTCATCCAGATGGGCTAGGTACATCTCTCCATAGCTCAAACTGGAACTATGGAATCTGAAATCCACCACCCACTCGCGAAAACTATCCCAATCAGCTCCTTTGAGGCCTCGGAGGAGATAAGGTAAAATTGGGCACCTAATATGGGTAGCTGTAAAATCTAGAACACGTCTTCCAGGGTGATAGTCATCTCACCCATCAGAAGGTGGAACGTGTTAGTCACGGAGTCCCATCTATCAATGAGTGTGACCATCAAGTTGGGATACCGAATAACATATCAGTAGCACCGAATCCCACTCAAGCCCACTACCTCCACATGTTGTAGCTCCAAAGGGGTCGCTAAGCCATGCAATGTCACCAACAGAGGTGTAACCCTATCCCACATGTGTAATTACACTCTCCCCTGCATCCAATCTAAGCACAACATTAATCATGATCATATCCACCACTTATCATTACCCTCCACCCTATTTTTAACCTACCCATCTCAACTACCTAACCTACATCACTTTTACACCCTTATGCCTAAAAGCCTAACTGGTACTAGTTTATTCTAACCGACTTCGGTCACCTTTAAACTGGCATCAATCACCTATTATTTGACTACTACTGGTTCATCTTTACCGACCACGGTTACCACTTAACCGAAATTGGTCACCTATTTGGTGATCGATCCTAGTTCTACCCAACTAACACCAGTCACTGTCGTGGAAAATCCCGCAACTTCCCAAAACCCCCTTTTTAAAAACTCTCCCACATGTCCCTTTTAACCCACCTACAATGACCTACACTACCCTAAGACCCCTACCCACCCCACCTATACAATTGCCTACCCTCCCCACCCTCTTTTTTGCTTGTTATTCTCCCCATACCCAAATTTTATTTTTAACCACCAACAAAAAACCAAAACCCAAAAACCCTCGGTTCCCCTTGATCGGCATCATCTGGATGCCCTACCTCACCCTCGTCAATTTTCCTACACTGACGTCAGTTATCCATGACCACCATCTATCACCATCACTTACACATTGCCCTTACTTTGCTCTTTTTACCCCACCCTTTACCCTGATCCTTTATCCCACCTCACCTGTACCCAACCTATTTACCTTACCTTTCCAGACCTCATCACTTTCCTGCCTTCCCTTTTCCTCCTTTGGGGACTTGCTATTTTACCCATACATTTGCCTTACCCATGTCATGACCTAGATAATCAGACCTAGACCATCGCTAGTGACCTTTGACCTCATGTGTTCATTATAACTTGTGGTACTATTACCTGTGTTGATTGACCTAATGACCTTACCTAGCCTATTGTCATGACCGTTTATCCTGACCCTACCTTTGGTGTACCAAAACATACCTAAACATTCATGCACCTAACCTACGTTGTGTTTCCTGACTATATCCTATACCACGGATACCAGATTCACTTCAACCTTGTCTGGATAAACTTATCGACCTTAGATGATGTAAATTTTTCCTATTCTTCAACATGGTAGCGTGCTACAATTTATACGTGTGCGTGCATTTGACTGTTGCTACCTTTGACCCTAACCCATTACCTAGATTTCCTGAGTATACCTTTCACCCTTTTCTCCTGTGCCCAACTACCTTTTCCTCACATTTACCTTTTATCAAACCACTTACTACTTTAGCATGTTGCCTCATTAGTTCCTAGTTTGAGGGGGATCATCTTCACCCACACATGGGGCAACCACATCTTATTTTTTTTAGCATCGCTTACCAATACAAGTTACGCAACAAAAACGGGAAAAATGTAGACACTAAAATTAGGTCACACTCCCCTTTAATCCCGCAACCAATAAGCACCTTTTTTACATTTACCTACCCATGGCCCCCTTCACCCCACTAATATTAATTTAATTAATTTAATTAAATTAATTCATTATCCTCACTATATTTATTATTTAAATAATATCCACACATACAGTTCACTTAGACACCTCACCAAGCCAACTCAACCTAAGACTTATTATTAGTAAGTTGCCATAGCTAACTAAGACTTACCCAAACCCTAAAAATCAATGCATACATTCCCTCTAACCACCTTCTTGCATGCTCACAAGAAGCTTCTAGTATAATTCATGGGATAAAAAAATGAGATCCAAGGAAATCAGGAGGATCTCCCTAGTTTAGTAAACCTAGGAAATCCCGCCTTGACCGACATCGGTTACCCTTAACCATCACCGGTTAAGACGGAACCACCGTCGGTTACCCTTTGAACCCCAAAACAACCTTATTCTCAAGGTTGGAAAACATTGGGAGAAGGTTGATGAGTAAGAACACATCTCAAACAGATAACGCATCTTCAAAGAGTGAATTCCAGAAAAAACCTACATGCAAGTAAGGAGATTGAGCATCTTCTCCTGCACAGCCATCCCAACCATGATCTAATGTATCCAAGCAAAGAGGAGTGTACATACAGCCCATGTAGAAGATTTTTTTTAGTTGGTGATCACTTTCAGCCTTGAAACCCCTCATCAATACCTCCATCCCTCACACACAGGCATTCATGACCAGAATCCAAGTAGGTATAACATCATACTTTCTTGGTTTATTTCATTTTCATCATCATTTTATCATCCATTGTTTACCTTTCCCCCTATTGACCTTCTCAGACATTTTCACCTCCATATACCCATTTAAACCTCACAAATATTACCCAAATCACCCAATACCTCATCCTGACCAACCAAAGTCCTTTGTGCAATCCCAAAGGAGACCACAACTTGTTCTGTGACATTTCCAGATCTCACAGTAACCGGCACCAGTTACACGAAACCACCATCGGTCACCCCTGACCGACACCAGTCTCGGTATTTCCTCAGAAAGCCCTAAACAGAGACCTGCCCCCTAAATTTCATCTCACCCTCATTCACCTATGATCTACTTGAGACCTCTGTCAAACCTACAGAGACCCATAACCAATCATTTGACATTAGGATTATAATCTAGCTCAGCATGTTAGTCTAGATCTATTTCTTATTAAGTTTTAAGTGAGATACCTAAATCATTTCAAATCACAATAGGATTTACTTTGTTTACAACATTAAATTGTTTAAAATAGTGGATTGACAGCCATCTAGGAAGTATCACACTTCCCGGATCTAGCATACATTAGGAAGTTCAATGCCCATATGGTTTAATTCCTTTTAGTGGTCTTGTTTTCATTATAGGTAGTTCCTCCTAGCCAAAGGGAAGCTCTCATGATCAGTTGTGGATCTGGAAGTCATACGCATGCAACAACCCATCAACGAACATTTGAACAAGTATTCCTCCTACGCCCGTTACCCTATTTGTTTCATCAACACTTCAAAGAAATGATCTAAGAATCAGGTGAAACATTTTGGCATGCCTGGTGGGACCTATCTGGGGTTCCTTGCATTTCATTCATGCCTAGGAAAATATTTTTTGTTTGTTTCCCTTCTGAAAAGTGTACAGACTAATTTTCTTCCTTGGTAACCCACCTCTTCTTTCTATTTTCTCTAAAGGCAATTTTTCTTTTGGTGTAATTAAAAAGAACCATTTCTTCATGTTTTTTACACTATAGTGAAAGAGCATCCATCTTCCTCTTCACCTTATTATGTCATCCAATTTCACATTTTGATTTAGGCTTAAAAATAAGTGTATTCCATTCTGATTTATTGCATTAGCTCACATTAATTGAGGGAAACCTATACGCTGGAAGTCATGCCTAGCTGATGGTTGACAAATGAATCATAGAAAAGCACTTCTATCCTTTTCTCTTTCTCTGAGTCTTACCAAACCTCACAAAAATTCAAAATACATACATTATTAAACAACATCCTACCTGGAAGAATCTATAGGTGATCACACAATCACGGTACAGTGGGCACCCAGCTCGCTGCTCTGTCGAGTCATACTTCAAAGCAAAGCCCGCCCCCACCATAACATACCTGAAACCTCACCTTCTAGATCTCCTTCTTTGTAGGAAGTCATCCTCACCAAAAAATCTATTTCACAATTCATGTGTCAGTCCTTAAATAGCATAAGCTAAACAAACATAATAGAAAAGGCACTCCTAGGATCACATTTTCTTAGTGTTTTTTCTTGGCTTGTGTTTTGAGGTGAGAGATCACGTTCATCACTTTTTTTTTTCATCCTTGCACACTCCTCATCACAACTGGTGTATTTTGGCTTCACCTAAGTGTTCCTGGGCCATATCATCATCATTCTCATAATTTTGGCTCTGATTCTACATTAGATTTTAATTCACGACCACATTCTTTCATCACTGTTTCAATTTCACAATAACCGTCATCGGTTACCTCTGACCGCCATCGGTTATACCCAACCGATGTTGGTTCCAGGTCCTTTTTCTAACCTACTCAAAAGGACATTTTACTTCACTTTCTTCAACATGTCATAGTCCCCATCACTGTCATTATTCCCATTGACATTTTAAACATCTTAAGATTTGACATACCTATCATATTTTACCTTTTGCCTCACTATTTACTCACTATCCATTTTCAGCAATAATCGGCAACGGTTACCCTTGACCAGCATCAATTTTCCCTAATCGGCCTCGATTATCCTATTTCATATTATAGCCACCATTTGGTACTTAATCCACTTTTTGTCACTAGATTCACCTATTCTTGTTGTTCTCTATGTCATTTACAGAGAAGTAGCCCTACCTGATCAGTACTGGTTCACATGGTGTTGACTTGAAGAAAAGCAAGCACACTTGTATTTCACACTAGTTGTCAACCATTCCTGCCTAGTCCTTCACCACCTTCCATTTCATCACCAGCCATGGATCCCATCTAGCCTATTACTATCGCTACCAGAGATGAGGATTTCGCACAACTCCTTGACCAAAACCCTTCTGCCTTACAGTCTTACCTTTCCCACTCATCCACTTGAGATGCCTCAAGTCAGTTGATATACAACATGCCCGTATCTATCCCCTTGACTCTCGCACCCACTCCCACATCGACCCCATCTAGCTCCGTGCTACCTGCATCTACCTTACCCCCATTCATTTCATAGTTAGGTATTATACCCACTATGACTACCACATTTGCTACCTTTGTGGCACCCATTACATCCACCATAACCTCGACAACTACCCCAAACACAACCTCATCTACCCCTAATGTCTCACACATACCTATAGCTACATTACCACCTCTAGTGTCGGTGACCCCTACCCCATTTCAGAACATGGTTCTTTCCATTCCAAAATCATTAGCCCCTATTGCCACTAGGGTTACCACGACCCTTCCACCCCTATATACATACTATCAACAACCTCCCATTTCATCCATTATACATTTTGGGTACGTACCCCCTATTTCACTACCTTCTTTTCCACCACACTACATGACAGCCCCATACACTAGATAGTCACCCATATTATATGCCCAAAACCAACCTCCTCGCACTATAGGAGGCATCCAATCATCACAACCCACCAACGACCTAATTAAATTGATTTTGGACAAGATGTAGACATTAGAGGCATCAGTTTCCAGCTCCTACAACACTCTCACCTATGACGAGATTTCCAACGATCCTATTCACCCATCCATTCCTATCCGTTCATACCCTGTGCATTGGGAAATGCCTAAATTCAATCTTTTCAATAGCAAAGAAGACCCAAAATAGTATTTTTGGTCGTTAAAACATGGGTGTTATTTGATCACTCAGGATGATGCCTTGCTTTTGAGAACCTTTCACATGTCCCTCACTGGACTTGCATTAGATTGGTATAGTGGGTTACCTAAACACACTCTATATTCTCATTCAATCAGGTAGCCTAAGCCTTCTTAGATCATTTCTCTATCAGTATTGTCAAGAAGGTCACCATGATCGATCTATATTCCACACGTTAGTATGAGGACGAATCTATCGCATATTTTTTCACTCACTAGCACAGCCTGATCAATCAACTTACCTTCCAAATGCCACAAATTAAAATCATTGATCTCTTCACATGGGCTTGCACTAGACATATTCCACCGACCTTGCAGGTCCAAACCTTCTGAACATTTGATGAGGCATTCACTATGGCATGAAAGTTAGAGATTCAGGCCATCAAAGAGAAGAAAATCCAATTACGCAATAAGAATTTGGAATTCAAGTTGAATGATACCTCTTCTTCTTCCAAACCACAAACTAATTATTCAAAAGCTAAGGTCACCGCTAATGCAATGGTACTCATGGCCAGCCCATCTCATCCATCAAATCAGACTACACCCTCATCTAATCTCTCACCTATCTAGAACTTTCAATTCAAACAAGAGCAATGAAAATATAACCCAATTGGGGAACCTTACTCTTCTACCTTAGAAAATCTTATCAAAGATGGAGCCATCACCCTTCCACCTATACAATCTCACACTGGTTTTGACCCTGCTCACCCCATGCCCACATGGTATAAAGAACATGATTTCTGTAACTATCATCTAGTAAAGGGTCATAGTGATAGCAACTGCATCACTTTCAAAAACATTGTCCAAAAAATTCTCGAGACAGGTTAGTTAACTGTGGATAATCCCAATGCCACCCCAACAAAAATCTAAAAATATTCAAAAAACCATTTTCCAACCATGCCCCTTCATCCAATAAAACTGGTGAGACATCAACTCATGATACCCATACCCGTGAGGTTCACGCTATCTTTAATGAGGCACTTGTCACCTCCTAATTATCCCATATTCCTTCCATAGAGGAGATCCTAGCCTGAAATCATCCTTCTGCATTGGAACCAACCTCCCATATTCCTTCACCAATAGAGGAACACCCTTCATCTCGTTCATCACCTATGGAGGAGTCTTTCATTAACATTGAGCCCATCTCACCCCTTACTTCACCACATATAGAACCTTTACTTATAGTACCTCCTCCACCCATAGAGGAGCCCCCATTCTCTCCTTCACCCACACAGGAGCACCCATTGCCTCCTCAACCCATAGAGGAGTACCTATCCATTCCTCCATTTATAGAGGATCTCCCATCATCTCCTCCATCTATTAGAGAACCAGTTGAGATACCTTTTCCTCTTGGAAAGCATTCTCCATCCACTATCCAGAATCCTACTGACCTACTTTCGGATCTCTTACCTACGGAAGCTAAAGCTAGCCAATTCTGTTTCACTCGGAATGTTTCGGATTCTGGGAATAGAGTTGCTTCTATCCTTTCATTCCTTTTAGAAACAGATAAGGTTAGGGCTAGGAGGAATACCTGTTGAACGTCGAGATGGTGTGCGCGTACCATAGAGAAAGATCAGGTTGACTGCGAAGAACTCCTTTTTGTCTTGGAAGGACTACCTGCAAATAAGAACACAAGACCACATGATTTTGATTAGACAATAAATGAGGGAACTGCCTTGGGCCCAGGAAATATAAAACTTCCTTTTGAAGGTGGTCAGTTCCCCTGCTAATATGAATTAACACAAAAGACTGTAAGATATCAATTAAATTTCTACGTTGAACTGGGTAGGGGAAAGGCTGGTTTTTGGTTATAGTCAGGATAACCGATACCGGTTGCTGATAACCGATATCGGTATGGTCTAGGATTTGAAGGTTGGTTGTTTTGTGGGGGTGGTTGTGTTGTTTGGTAGTTGTGTTATTTGTAAGGCTGTATATAGGTGATATTAGGAAATAAGGTGATGAGAGGTAGATGAATGATAGTTATATGCAATAGCATGCTGGGTAGTGGATCTAGGAATGGATTTGTGAGGATTGTGCTTCAAAAAGTCTAAGAAATGTTATTAAAGAGGACATGCAAAATGTAACTTACTGGTTATTGACGAAGATGCAGGTCCAAGAACTATGATGACAAAGGCAGAACTCTAGGTAGGATGGCTGGACAAACAGAAGATGAAATATCTCCCTCCCGATGATCAACTGAGTATCTGAGAACTCTGGATGTTCTGTTGCAGTTTTGGGATTGATCTCCTTTTGCTGCAACTCTTCTAGTTTCTTCACTCGTCTCTGCTCGGTCAAGTGAAGATCTGGACTCTCTTGATCGCTCCCAAATGATCTCTGTTGATTCCTAAAATCCTTCCACCCTTGTTTCTGGTTAGGGGAGCCCATTTTACAGGGAACCGATGGCAGTTATGTAACCGACGGCGGTCGAGTAGGAATCGGCATCGGTAAGGAAAAAGTAGGCTATTTTTAGTAAAATAGCCCACCTTCCCTTCTTTTCTCCCGAGGGATTAGTTGCGGGCTTGGTCAAGTGACTAGAAGGTCGGTTTTGGGTCCGAGAAAGGGGTCATTAGTCATGGGTGTAGGTGTAGACCAAGTTATAGGTCTTAATTAGGTTAGTTTAGGGTTAGGGCTAGGTCATGATGAAGTGGCAAAATGAGGTGGTAGGTGAGATGATGTGGATTTGTCAATTACAAGGTAATTAATAAATAATTGTGTAAGGTTTAGGTGATGAGGTTAGGTTACGAGATGAGATGCGGGTCACAAGGGGTCGTAAGACACAAATTTGGTGTCTACATTAGCCCCTTATTGTCGTGTAGCTTGTTTTGTAAAGCTGCGCGGACAATAATATGAAGTGGTTTCTCCTGTTAAGGATATAGGTAATCCCCCTCAAATCTATCACAGATTGAGTGAACGGGAAATCAGGGATAGGGTTGATAAAGGGTAAATGTTGTAGAGAGGATGGTAAGGTGGTGGGGTAGGTCCAAGGAAGCAGACGCATGTTGAAATGCAATAGTACGACTAGGGTACATGATTTGACGAGCAAACCAGCAATGCATAGGCAAAGGTCGATAGTTTATCCAAACAAGGGTGATATAATCCTGGTATCCAAGGCATAGGAAGTAGCTCCAGGGTATATAACAGGTAAGGTACAGGAACATTTAGGCATGTTCGGTAGTACCAAATGGTTGGTTTGGTTGAGATAAACGTCACGGTCTAAGTCTGGGTAAAGTTGGTCGACGGATCAAGTCAAGGACCCTAATCATGCTAAAACACGAACAGGTGAGCTCGATTAAACAAAAAAAAATGACAGGATGGGTGGATAAGAGTGTATGTTGGTGATGTTGGGTAGGGTATTGAAGTGGTACGACCATGGGTTAGGCCAAGTTGTTGGGTTGCGGCCTTGGGTCGGGCCGGAAGGGTAGAGTGAGGCCTTGGGTCGGGCCGGAAGGGTAGAGTGAGGCCTTGGGTCAGGCCGGATGGGTAGGGTGAGGCCTTGGGTCGGGCCGGATGGGTAGGGTTGCGGCCTTGGGTCGGGCCAAATGGGTAGGGTGAGGCCTTGGGTCAGGCCAAATAGTTAGAGTTGCAGCCTTGGGTCGGGCCAAATGGGTAGGGTGAGGCCTTGGGTCGGGCCGGATGGGTAGGGTTGCGGCCTTGGGTCGGGCCAAATGGGTAGGGTGAGGCCCTGGGTTGGGCCAAATGGTTAGGGTTGCGGCCTTGGGTCGGGCCAAATGGTTAGGGTTGAGGCCTTGGGTCGGGCCAAATGGGTAGGGGGAGGCCTTGGGTCGGGCCAAATGGGTAGGGTGAGGCCTTGGGTCGGGCCAAATGGTTAATAATGTTTGCATCAAAGGTTGATATAGGTAATGTTGGTGGAAAAGGGGCAATAGTAAATAAGGGCAAAAAGTTGGGTGAGGAAAGGAAAAACCGATATCGGTTATCTATGACCGGTACCGGTTAGGTAACCGATTGCTGTTTCTTAGGGCACGATTTGACCGGTATCGGTTCTATGTGAAAAACCTATAAAAAGAAAAATACGGCCGGTCATTGTCACTTTGTCAATTTGGAAATCAAATTAAGTTGTCTGAGGTGGAATATTGACATTGGTGCATTTGTTCGCTGAGGTGGCACTATTGGACTGGAGGAGTGAGTTGGTAGCGGGCCCGAGTGAGGAGGAGGCAGTAGTTGATTGGTTGAGGACCCAGAAGAGGACAGTTGGAGCCATGGCACAGCCAGGAGGAGCAGGAGGAGCTGGACCAGCTGGACCACCACCACCCATCCCACCACGACGACGTGTCGTCGTACGGGTAGGTTCGAAACCCCTCATTGTGTTTATTTGATGTTATTAAGCTAGATGGGGGGTTTGGGTAGGAATTTACATGTTTTAGGAAATAATTAGAAAATGGAAATAATTCGAAAAAGGGAGAGGGTAGATAGGTGAAATAAGCCAAGGCAGCTGGGTGGGTAGATTTTTAGGGTGTTTGGGTGGGTATGTAGGTAGAAAGATGAAAAAATGGAGGTGGGGGGGCCGCGCGGGTGTTCGGCTTAGGGAAATTACAGCGACCGATGTCGGTTTCTAAGCGACCGGCATCGGTCGCAAAATTTGTGGGCAGGGCACTTTGTGTTTGGCCGGTGGCGGTTGGTAGTCGACTGGCATCGGTGGGAAGAGGGCCGTGGTCGGTTATTGGGGACCGGTACCGGTCCGTAGTTTTTTTTTTTTTTTTTTTTTTGTTTTTGGATTAAGTTATTGTGTTGTGTTGAGTTTTTGGTGGTGAGTTAGGTGCTGTTTGGGTCGGGATGAGGTGTTTTGGGTGTTGTTGTTGTTGGGGTGGGGTGTTGTTTGGGTTGGGATGGGGTGTTTTGGGGTGGGTTGTTTTGGGTAGAAGAGGGAGGTGAATAGCATAGAGAATAGGTGGGTAGAGGGGTGTGTTAGAGAGTCGTGGTGTGGCTAGGTGGAGAAGAAAAGTGGGTGTAGAGGGTGGTGGTGTTGTTGTTGTAAAGAGTAGAGCTAATGTTGTGGGTTGGTTTTGCAGGCACGTCAGCAGCTGACGATGCGGGACAGGATGCCCCCGCTGTTGGTGCGGATGTGACCACATGTATCCGCAGCACACTGGGTGATCATGCGCAAGGTGGGACTCGGCGGAGTCCAGCGATACAGAGCTATCGACAGAGATCATAGTTTGATGGTTGCCCTCATCGAGAGATGGGATCCGGTGACCAATGTGTTCCATCTCCCGACTGGAGAGATGACCATCACATTGGAGGATGTATATCGCATCCTTCGATTACCTATTGATGGAGAGGCCGTTTTTCAGGTGGATGCAGAGACAGCCATGGACAGCATCCTATAGGTTTTCGGGGATGCAGCTGTGCTAGTGACATATCACAGCGCGAGCATCAGGTATGGTGATATGTACCATGCACATCGACATGAGACATGGCTTGCCGTGTTGATGATGATCGGGATCACCTGCTTCACCCTCCCGGACTCAGAGGGAGGCCACTTTCCACGCGCATTGATGGGGGTGCTTCATGAGATGGTGAAGGAGCACACCTATTATGCTTGGGCACCAGTATATCTGGTGCAGTTATACAGGGAGCTGTGGGGCTATCGCCGGATGAGGTGATTCGGGATTTGTTCGACATTTTTACTTCACTGTTGGGCATATGAGCACATCATATGCATCAGACCAGTAGGGTTACCCCAGCAGCTAGGGCCACAGGTCATATACAGATACGGCTTTCAGAGGTGGTTGGGGGTCGTGGGACAGCCACGAGCAGTGCTTGCAGGGCGGGACGTCACCTATTACAGGCATTTATTAGAGGGCCTGACAGCGGTAGACATCGTATGGAGACCTTACAGAGGTCATCACCCACACAAAGGAGCCCGAGTACAGTTACACTTGATCCAGTACACTTTCTGGATAGCAGGACGGAGGCCAGGAGAGTACGAGAGGATACCCCTAGAGAGGGTACGCAGGCAGATGGGGCTGCGACAGGACGAGCCACCTCCCTTCCCTCAGTACAGGAGGGATGATGTAGAGGCCCCACTGCCTGCACCACAGCCCGTGGATCCAGATTGGGTTGCTGAGAGGCCGGCAGATGACACTGTAGATGATGCGGGCTGTACGGGAGCATATATGGTTTGGTGGGCTGGTCAGAGAGCAGCGAGGGTAGCACAGCCTGCACAGCCAGATTTGGCAGCGGTGATGGCAGAGCGAGATCAGCTCAGGGGTCAGGTGCAGCTATTACAGGGGCAGTTGGCTGCTGCACAGGCACAGATAGGTGTTTTACAGGGGCAGCTAGCCCAGGCTCAGGTACAGGCACAGGCACCACCACCAGCGGTACAGCCACAGCCCCAGGCACAGGTACAAGTACAGGTATAGGTACCACCACCAGCAGCGGTAGCCACAGCCCCAGGCACAGGTACAGGTACAGGTACCACAGCCACAGGCACCACCAGCGGCACCATCACAGGCACAGGGGGCACTGGTAGTAGGAGTCCGGGGACCAGCCCCAGCACCTACGGTGGCACGGGACAGATATATGGAGGCGAGAGCGGAGGCCCGGTACTATCAAGATGTTCTTGATGGTACCGGAGCTGAGTATCAGCCATATGCAGCTTATAGAGCAGAGACCTCCCATAGTCAGAGATCGCAGGGAGGTGCAGCCACAGCCGGCGTGTCTGTTACAGGCAGGAGGCGAGAGGCACCACAGGGACCAGCAGGGAGAGGTGCTGAGGGCGGTGGGGAGAGCTGAGGGATCCCTGCATTGTTTTTGTATATGGACATGGGCACCGGTCTGCGCACCAGTTGTGTTGATAGAGGCCTGCGTGCCTACATTTATTCATTTATTCATTCATTTATTGTATACTGGCCTGCGAACCGAGTACAGGTTGTATAGTTGATACCGGCCTGTGAGCCGAGTATATTTTTCATATGAGGGACCGGCCTGCGAGCCGAGTCGAGATTATTGTCATTTATTGCGGCCTGCGTGCCGGCTTTGTTGTATTATGAGATCACAGAGGTCCCGATGCAGGGCATATTGTATATTGGAAACGTTGTATATGTGATATATAGATATGAGGATTTGACTCACATGCTGTGTTCAAAATGTTTTTAAGTATTTTGTCGATGGTTTGTGATATTTGATGTATGATAAGTTTAATTGACATGTTGATATATTGATGATGTTGATGTTTGTTGTTAATGGGATGCAGTCATGTTATATTATGAAATGTGGCATGTTTTGTTGCTGGTTTGGTGACATTGTTATATATGTATCTGATGAGTTGGATCCAAATGGTGTATAGATTGATAGTTTTTTTGATATCCTTAGATGATGGCATGTTTGTTTTGGTAATGTAGATAGATGATATGGATGAAATCGTAATGAGAAGTGGATTGGATGGACAAATATGGATAATGGTGTTGTTATGCAGGAAAAGAGGCGGGCGCGATAAAAAATTAGGTAGAAAATGAAGAAAAGAACTATGTTTCAAAAAGGCAGGTGTGTAACCGATATCGGTTATGTAACCGACGCCGGTAGTTAGTAGACCGATATCGGTCATGTAACCGAAACCGGTTATTTAGGTATGAGCTTTTCTAAAAATAGAAAAGCTAGGGTGGCAACTTAAGTTCTAATTTTGAGAGCCATGCAAGAAGTTAAATACGCGAACGCGACGCTTTTTGACGACTGAGACAGGTAATTGCATGAGAGATTTGAGTGATAAGGAGAAAAGAGACAGGGAAAGTGAATGTGTTCTGAGATTCAGAAGGCAGAAAGGTGAATTTGAAAAGGGTGGTGATCATGGCAGAACGAGGAGAAGCATCCAGCAGGCAGGGACGAGAGGGAAGACAAGTGCCACCTCAAGCTGCTGCAACTCAAGAGGTAAACGTTTTGGTTGTGATTTGATTACTGCATGTTTTGTGAATAAGATGGGGGAGAGTAGGTGGGTAGATATGAGAAAGGAAACATGATAACAAGGGTTATAAATGAGGTGAGTATTACGTGGTAGGTAATCAAGGGTTTCAGGTATGTCTGTGTATACAGAGAGGAATAAACGAGCAATTGATTGTCGTAGGTGGTTGTTTAGGCAAGGTGTATGTAATTGACAGTGACCGATAGCGGTTAGGGATAACCGGTATCGGTCACTGAACCGGTACCGGTTATTTATAACCGATACCGGTTACTGGAGGAATTTCCAGAATGTGAGAAAAACCCTTAGGGATTTGATGGATTGAATGGTTGTTTGTTGTTTTGATGTATGCAGGCAGAAGCAGGGTTGAGGATGAATGATAGTGTGCCAGTGCTGTTGTCACGAATCCGAGCGGATGTAACACCAGCGGAATGGACATTGATAAATCATTTGGGGTTAAGTGGAATCCGCTATTATTCACGAATCACACGTAACCATGCTATGCTGCAGGCGTTGATTGAAAGATGGAATCCAGAGAAGAATACGTTCTATCTGCCAACAGGGGAGATGACAGTAACATTGGAAGATGTGTTCCGTATTTTGAGGCTCCCTATTACAGGAAAACCAGTATATCAGGCATTACCTAGCGCGGCGCAGGGAGCGATAACAGCAGTATTTGGTCCATACGCACGAGATTTGACACAACGAGGTTTGTCATTCACATATGGGATAATGTATGCAGCACACCCTGAGGAGACAAGGTTAGCAGTGATATTAATGATAGCGGTAGGGTATTATGCATTACCGAGGGCAGAAGGGGGAAGATTTCCAAAGGCATTGATGTGTGTTATTTGGGAGATGATAGAAAGGAACGTGACTTTTGCATGGGCACCTGCATATTTGGCGGAACTATACAGGGGTTTATGGGCTTGTAGGTGAAATCATAGGACGACACTGGATTGTTCATACTTATTACACTGTTGGGCCTATGAGCACATTGTTTGTGTGTGACCAATAGGCCGACCCATCCAGGCAGGAGAGACCGGAGTACAGAGGTTGGGGTTCAGACGATGGGTCCAGACAGAACAAGAGGCAAGATCCCAGGCTGTGACGGGTGACATTGAGTATTACAGGCAGGTATGGGAGAGGGTGACGATTGCGGATATCTGTTGGAGGCCTTACGGGAACTATATGGTAACAGAGAACATAGCTGAGGAGTTGAGGGGTGTAGAGCGATTGAGGTGGATCGCGGGGCACAGGCCAGGTGAGTATGAGAGGATTCCTATAGATCGCGTGTGGCGACAATTCAGATTTGTGCAGGATATACCCCTGGCTTATAGACCATATATGAGGATCGACGCCGAGGCAGCATTCTCACCTCCCCGGCCAACACCTCCAGAAGGGCCAGAGGAGATAGCAGCCGATCGCAGTGTAATGGATGCAGGAACGACAGAGGCCTATAGATTATGGTGGGTAGCAGAACTGCGAGGTGTACGTGATCGTCCTGACATAGCTATGATTACAGCAGAGAGAGATCGTCTACAGAGTTTAGTTCAGTAGCTTCAAACACAGGTGAATGAGACAAGAGGATTGTTAGCGGTTGCGGAGTCACGGGCGGAGAGACTAGAGGCTGAATTCCTCCATGCGAGGGAGCGTATTCATATGTTACAGGAGAGATTGGCAGATCAGTGGGTGGTACCAATAGCCGTGGTACCATTGAGGATAGAGAGGGCAGGTGAGAGGCGTCGACGATCACGGTCATCACCTGGTGCGGGATGAGGCGTGAGGGTCTGAATAAATGTTAGCAAGGTATAAGAATAAATAAGGATGCCGACCTGCGTGTCGATGATAGAGGAGATGTATTTGTTTAACATCTAAATAAGACTGAATATGTATGTTGATTTGAGTTATGATAATAATAAGAATGCTTTCGTTTTGACTGTTGGTGTTTTGAAAAAGGATAAAAGAGGAATGTGATTAAATAGAAATACACAAAAATATTTATATTTACCACACATGATAGGTTATGGTAGGGGATGGTCGAGCTAACCTTGGGAGACCCCATGTCTCCGAAGTGCTGCCTACATAGCCCATTGCACAAAGCAAGGAGGGGCCTCAGACCGATGTAGTTCTCCCTTAGGACCAGGGAGAGGTGAATTTAGGCAACTTGGTACGATTAGGCAATTGGTTGGTTGGTAAAAATGTTGATATTAATATTGGTAAGGTAAGGTTGAGGGTGTTGGTAATGAATTGGTGATGTTGTAAAAGGTATAAGGGAAGCGAAAGTTAGCCTACCCAAGTGGTAGGGAATCATGCCCTGATTAAGATCAACACACAATCCTAGATGCGAGGCAAAGAGGAAAGATTGCTCCGTAGGTGAAAAGAGCTAAACAAACCACACAACGTAGAACGAGCTTGAAGCCCTAGGTACCGATGCATAGACGAGAAGTCAATAGGTGAAAAGAGTTGTATGATCACAACATATCGAGTGTACGTTACGTCCCTTGAGTTGAAACAAATGGTGAGGTGAGGTGAATGGTATAGCTGAGGTACGGAGAACTTATTACAAAGTGAGTGTTCTGACGAAAGAGAACCTACCCTAAATAGACAAGTCCATGACGCAAAAGTTCTTTTGAATGAGGCTTTTATTTATTGAATGTAGACTGATCGATGTGGGAAGTCTACAAGGGATAATGATTGTATTATTCTTGAGGTCTTCACGAAGCTGATCAATGCGAGAAGCTTCTGATAAAAGGCTGACTGTGCATAGCTGTCCTTCGAGGGAGCAGTCTATTTATAGTAACAGCTGTGATTTTAGTGCATAGCTGTCCTTCGGGGGAGCAGTCTATATATGATAGCAGCAATAGTTTGGCATATAGCTGTCCTTCGAGGGAGCAGTCTATATATAATTTAGATAGCTAGATGTTCTTTTGGCGTGAAGCATCTAGTTTGGTAGGAAGTTTGACTCAAGAAAATCCCATAAGAAGGTGTTATTTTAATACTTTGAAGTCATGGACTAGACTAAAAAGGGGAAGGCATCGTTAAGGGGAGGTGAGAAGTGAGCTTGATTTTATTTGGAGATGTAGGAAACAAAGTGTATGTAGCGGTAAGTGAGCTCAAGGGACGAGCAGTAGGTAGATAGGAAGTGATGTAACACTAAATTCAACAGTAGAATGGTCGAAGATGCAAGGCATTAAGGGGTTCAGGCTCAGGCTTACCATTAAGCGAAGCTAAACGATAAGTACCTGATCCATAAGTGTGAGTGATTATATAAGGCCCAATCCAATTAGGAGCAAATTTTCCACGTTTACTCTTTTCCAGTTTGGTTACATGTTGATTCTCTTTGAGGACAAGATCACCAACTTTAAAGGTACGCTCATGAAGTCGCTTATCATAAGCACGCTTGATACGTTTTTGATAGATTTGAAGGTGATCGAGAGCTGTAAGACGACGTTCGTCAAGAAGCTCCAATTGGGCTAACCGCTCTTGGCAGAAATCATCGTTGGTGAGAATATCCTGAAGAGATATCCTGAGGGAGGGTATTTGTATTTCGAGAGGCAAGACAGCCTCGGTACCATATACCAAAGAAAAAGGTGTAGCATTAGTAGAGGTACGAATGCTAGTACGATAAGCCCAAAGGGCAAAGGGGATGTGATCGTGCCAATTTCTTCCAGACTCATTGACAACTTTCATGAGGATTTTGGTTAGGGTTTTATTAGAGGATTCGGCTTGTCCATTTACTTGTGGATAGTAGGGTGATGAGAAGCTAAGTTTGATACCAAAGTTGTTACAAAGGTCTTGCAATAACTTATTTTTGAAAGATTTTCCATTATCTGTTATCAGGCGATGAGGAACACCAAAACGACAGATAATGTGGTGGTTAATGAACTCTACAATTTTTTCTTTTTTGGTTGAAATGAGTGGAATAGCCTCCACCCATTTTGTGTAATATTCGGTTGCTGTGATAATCCATCGGTGACGTTGCGAAGAGGAAGGGTGAATCTCACCAATAAGGTCTAAACCCCATTGTGAGAAAGGCCAAAGATCTCGGGCGACCTGTAGGGGGTGGCTAGGAGTATGTTGAAGGTTGGCGTGTTGTTGACACATAACACAACGCTTAACATATTCGTAGCAATCGTTATTGAGAGTAGGCCAATAATAACCAAGGCGAAGGATTCGTTTGGCCACGGCAAGGCCACTAAAATGCCCGCCACAAATACCGTCATGTACTTGTTGGATGGTATGGGTGACCTCCGCACCGGTGAGACATCGAAGGAGGATGCCATCAAAGCCACGTTTATAAAGGAGTCCTCCCATAACAAGATAACGAGAAACATGTTTAAGAAACGCGTTTTGCCGGTACTAGTAAGGTCAGATGGGAGAACAGAGGTTGTAAGGTAGTCGTGAAATTGGTGATACCAGGTATCCTGCGAGTTAGCAGACACCGTATTTATCGTACAAACAACCGGGGCTGAATAAGATGGGGCAAAGAGTTGTTGGACCAGGACGAAAATGTCAGAGTCAGTTGATGAAGCTGGAATTTGCGAGGCTAAGCAAGCCATAGTATCCGCAAATTTATTAGTGGAGCGGGGAATGGTTTGGATAGAATAGCGAGTAAATAAGGCTAGAAGTGAATCCACGTAGTGTTTGTACTTTTGAAGTTCCTCATTTTTGCATTGGTAGATGCCCATAACTTGATTGACTACCAATTGAGAATCGCCAAAAATATTGATAGATTTGATACCTAAGTGTAACGCAACTTGGAGACCCAGAACAAGGGCCTCGTATTCCGCTGTATTATTAGTGCAAGGGAAATCGAGTCGGAATGAAAGAGGCATGGGCTCAGCGTCGAGAGGAATGAGAACAACGCTGGCTCCTCCACCACGGTGGCATTTGGATCCATCGAAGAAGAGGGTCATTGGATACGACTCCTCCTTGAGGGAAAGAGTAGCGATGAGTTCGTCTGGGAATGTAAAATTGGTAAATTGTTCCCCTGGTAGAGGGGCTTCCGCAAGTTGATCTGCGATGGTTTGTCCTTTGATTGATTTCTGGTGGACAAACTCAAGGTCGAGGTCGGCGAGGAGCATGAGCCATCTGGCGATGCGTTGGTTTAGATGAGGTTTGGCATACATGTAATGGATGGGGTCCGTGTTGGTGATGACGAAAGTTTTGTGATTCAGAAGGTAGTGTCGGAGTTTGGTAGCCACGAATGATAGGGCTAGGCATAACTTTTCTACATGTGTATACCTAGTCTCATAGTCCACCAAAGTACGACTTATATAATAAACGGCTTGCTCTCGATTCTCAGAGTCACGATGTGCAAGCATGGCCCCTACAGCGTGGTCGGTGGCGGAAAGGTAAAGGTAGAAAGGGCGGTCGTCCTGAGGTGGGATAAGCACGGGTGGCTGCAAGAGATAAGTTTTGAGAGCTTCAAAGGCTATGTGGGACTCCTCGCTCCATTGAAAATCAATGTCCTTCTTAAGAAGGTGATGGAAAGGTTGACATCGATCCGAGAGTTGGGAGATGAAACGTCGGATAGATTGGAGCTTACCTTGTAAACTACGCAATTGTTTGAGATTGGTAGGTGGGGGCATTTCTAGGATAGCTTTGACTTTAGATGGGTCGACCTCGATGCCACGCAAAGAGACGATAAAGCCAAGAAGTTTCCCCGAAAGGACACCAAAGACACATTTCTTTGGTTGAAGGCGGACAGAATATTGTAACAGGCGATCAAAAATAATGGTTAAAACATCGAGATGTTCACTACGATGTTTAGATTTGCCAAGAAGATCGTCGACGTAATCTTCAAGGATAGTGTGCATAATGTCATGAAAAATGTAGGTCATAGCCCGCTGATAGGTTGCACCAGCATTCTTAAGGCCAAATGGCATTACACGGTAACAGAAGGTTCCCCAAGGAGTTATGAAGGCAGTTTTATGTTGATCGGCGGGGGCAACCAAAATTTGGTTATATCCCGAGAAACCATCCATGAGAGAGAGCATCTCATGGCCTGCAGTGAGATCTACAAGTTGGTCAATGCTAGGCAGGGGGAAGTCATCCTTAGGGCAAGCGAGGTTAAGATCCCAGAAATCCGTGCATATCCGAAGTCCCCCCGTCGCTTTAGTGACAGGTACGATGTTAGAAATCCATTGAGGATAGTCAATAGGCAGAATGAAGGAAACAGAAAGGAGTCGTTGAAGCTCCTCTTTGACCAAGAGAGCAATGCGTGGATGCATTTTTCTCAATTTCTGTTTAATTGGCTTGGAATCAGGTTTTAGTGTAATGTTATGGACGGCAATGTCAGGATCAATTCCTGGCATGTCAGCGTAGGACCAAGCGAAAGCTTGGTTGCGAGCACGGAGAAAGGTAGTAAAGGTGACTTGTTCTGATGTGTTAAGGGATTGTCCGATCTTCACAATGTGAGGATCTTCCTCCGTGTGGATGTTGATTTCTATAGTAGATTCGTTCAGCATGGTTTGAGTTTCAGATGGTAAGGCGCGTTGAATATAAGAGTCATCCGCGCCAAGGTAAGTGAGGATGGAGTCATCATCCTGACACTCAACAACGTTAATTGAAGGTGAGTCCTCTTCAATCATATCTGGATACAGAAGGGGGATAGAAGAGGGGTCCTCATTATCGCGTTGATAATTGAGAGGACCTAGGAAGATAGCATTTATGAAAAAAAAAAGTTAGGAGGGATAGATTCGGGATCTATTGACTCTGTGGGTGACGAAGGAAAAATGGGTGATGATGGTTCGGTAGGGGTGACGTCGTTGTCTTCTAGAAGACAACTGACACGAGGTTCCTCCTGTGTAGGTGTTTCAGGAAAACCGAGACCACTGCGATCATTGTGTTTGCGTGTAGTCACGGGAATGAGTGTATGTCGGCCTTGTTCATAAAGACCAAAACCAAAGCCTTTCCAAGCACAGCGAGTCAAGAAGGTGAGGGCGAAACGATGATTTGTCAAGTATTGAAAATCGGATTGGAAGGGAACCACACCAAGAGGGGGTTCAGGGGTAATGGAGGATGCGTCAACACCCCCATACGTTAGGTTGGTGCGGCAATGGGGTGGTCCGTAAGAGATTACTTCCCCCACACGACGGTCATAGGTAGGATGTGCATGTACCTGTCCGTATTCCTGTGGGGTATGGAAAGAACTAACGTTATATAGGCGATACTCCCCCAGCGTAAGGCATTGAAAAACATCTACTAAGGGGTCTGCGGTTGGGATGTTAGCTGCGGGAAGGGAAGTGGTTTTTGCGACGGTGGTTTCATCAGTTGAAGGCGTAGGTGCGGTTGAGGTGGATGGTTGAGGTACATTTGAAGAGGACGGTTGGGTTGAATGAATGGGTGTCTTGATTGGTATAAGCACATCGTTAGGGCGGTATAACATATTGCAGGTTTTAAAGGGGGGAGGATCAGCTTTTACGGTGTAGGACTTCCCCTCGTACTCAAATTTTATGCATCTATGTAATGTTGAGGGAACGCATCCCATAGCCCGGATCCAAGGGCGACCTAGCAATATGTTATATTGGAACTCTCCTTCAAGGACATAGAAGAGTTCGGGTAAAGTACGTGGTCCTACCCGAATGTTGAGGATCACGGTGCCTAAGGTAGAGGTAATAGCGTCATTGAATGACCGCAACATGATGGGATTGGCACACATGTAGCTAGAAGGGATATTCATTTGTTGGAAGGCTTTTGAAGAGATGATGTTTAGGCTAGCGCCCCCGTCAATCATAACACGACGTACCCGAATGTCCCGGACGTAAGCTGAGATGAAAAGGGCAGGGTCAGGATCTTCTGTACCAAAGTCAACAATTTCATCTTCAGAGAAACTGACTGCCGCAGCTTGTTGTACAGAGACAGAAGTGGTTGGGGCAGTGGGTTGTTTGGTGAGAGAAGCAACGTGATTGGGTGTTAGAATGGAGGCAACAGGCAGGGTTTCATTAGGTAAGACCTCGATCCCTTGAAGAATTTCAACGAGAGCTTGTCGATGGGATTCAGAAGTCTGAATGAGATCATATAGTGTCATTTTTACGGGTGATTGGTGAAGCTGTTTGATCATGGCTCGATGGGCAACTCCATTAGAGACGGGGTAAGCGGGTCCACGAATAACCACTTTGGGTGGTGGTGCAATCGGGATGCTGGATGGAGAAAGAGAGGACGCATGTGTGCTTTCTTTTGCTTTCTCGTTGTTTTTCTGCGCTCGAGTAGCAACACTAATCATATTAATCTCGTAGACCTGAGATGAGGAAGATGGTTGGGATAAATCATGGTCTTCAAGAGGTGGGGTTGTAATAATGATAGATCTTGGTGAGGCGGGGACAGATGGTATAGTAGAGGGAATTGAAGCTAAAGGTCTCTCCCTTCGTAAGTTGTCTTTCTTAACCTTTGTATCTGGGAGAGGTGACTGACGAAGGATGGTTTTTAAAGCTTTGCATCCCTCCACATCATGTCCTGGTGTGCGGTGATAGGCGCAGATTTTAGACTCATCGTAACCTATAGGTCGAGGTTTAGACGGGTCATAAGGTCTAAGTGGGGGTAGGGAAATGGTCGCATTCTCCACCAACATAGCAAGGATTTTGGCGTAAGATCCTTTGAGTGGGTCAAAATCGGAGGAGGATGAGGGTATTGGTTTTGCGGGTTTTGGTAATGTTTGGGCGTGGTTGGTTCGTACGGGTGGTGGTTTAGCCGAGGGGTGTTGACACGTGGTTTTCACTAAACGTGGTTTCTTTGGCGCAGAAGCTATATTCAGCTGGTTAGATGATGAGGCTACAGATGACGTGGTAGCGGGAAACAACCACGGAGAAAGGGGAGTGACAGAAAATAAATCCTTTGATGATGGAGTTCATTTAGGGTTGATGGGTGGACAGGATATGTGGGGTGACAATGTTGATATACCCTTTGATCTCTGTATAGGTGCAGAAGGCGTAGGTCGTTTTGAAGAAAACGCAGGAGGTATGATATATTGATGCAAGGTGGAGGGATGAGGTCCCAATATGGAAGGTAGGTGTGACGATGATGGTTTTGATTGTGATAGAGGCACGGATTGAGTTTGTCTCCTAGGTGGCGGGGCGGCTTTATTTTTGGATAAATCAAGTCGCTTAGGCGGGTGCGTTAGACTGGGCATTGGTGAGGTCCCAAGTGTAGGGGAAGATTTGGTTAGGTTAATAGAGGGGGATGGGCTACTTGGTATAGATACGGGGGGTGAGACTGAGGACATAGGCATTTTGAGTTTCTGTAAACACTTAGGATATATGGTAGAGGTGTCCGGATCGGTCACCTGCATTTGAGTAGAATAGGGGATACTCAAACGCTCCCATAGGACTCGTCTATCTTCTGGAGAATGACAATCTTCAGGCATGAATTGTAAATTTGGTACGGAAGAAAGACGGGTTGTGATTCCAGTCCACTGTGGGTGTGATACAGGGGGTAGATGAGGTACTGTATCAATAGATATTAAGAGGTCGACCGGTTGTTGAAAAGATTTAGGCGATGAAGGACTAATAGGCAGGAGGGCATGTTTGAGAGGGTCTGTTATGGTTAAAGAATTTGGTGATGTTGGTGCAAGAGATTTCTCATCTAAGGATGTCAAAAGGAGTGGCGAGCCTTCCTCTTGTGCAGCAAGAGCGGTAGAAGGGGACATTTGGGAAATAGATAAATTAGATAACATCCGTTCGCAGTCTTGTAGGGATGTGGTGTAAGCAGACTCATTGATGAGAAGAGAAGTCTGGGCAGTTAACTCTTTTATGGGTAAAGGAATGATTTCGCTTTGGCTTGATGGTGGTGAAGGAGGTTCGGACTCCTGTGTTAGTGGAGAGGCTTGATTCAAAATTTTCTCGATAGAGGCTTTTGGCTGGGAGTCGAAGACTGCATGGATCTCATGAACACTCTCCTCGGCTAAGATATCCTGGTTTACGTTACTGTTGGACGAGTGATTTGGGAATGGTTTGTTGAAGATTTTCAAATTTCGGTTGGCAGGGGCATTAGGATTATCGAGGGTTATATCACCTGCGTCAACCATTTCCTGCACTATGTTTTTCAACATTTTGCAGTTTTCATGACTATGTCCTTTTACGTGGTGAAAGTTACAGAAGTCATTTTCTTTGTACCAGGAAGGTATAGCGCGGGTAGAATCAAACCCGGAGTGGGGTTTAACAGGAGGCAAGGCGATAGCTCCGGCTTTGAGCAATTTTTCCAAGATGACACCATAAGTTTCTCCCAAGGGAGTGTAATTGATGGGCTCGGCTTTGTACTTATAGGTGGTTTTTGGTGGGGTATTAGACGGTGTTTGAGATTTGACCATCACCGCGTGGACAGCTCCTTTTGATTTTGAAGAAGTGGACGTGTGAGGAGTGGTGGTGTTTGGTTTATTGGTAGAATCTGGAGTTCAGAAATTGGGGTTTTTGTTGCGCAACCGCAATTTCTCTTCTTCTAAGGCTCGAATTTCTAGTTTCCGAGCCATGGTAAAGGCCTCATCAAATGTGCGGAAAGTTTGAATTTGAAGAGTAGGAGAAATGTGCTTAGCACATGCCCGCGTAAAAAGTTCGATAAGTTCAGCCTGAGGCAAGGCATATGTAAGTTGGTTGATAAGGCCCCGCCATCGTCCAACGAAATCTGCGATAGATTCGTCTTCGAATTGTCGGATGGCATAAAGGTCAGTGATAGATACTTTCTTGGCAATGTTAATGGAGAAATGATCCAAGAAAGATTGGGCTAGTTGGTTAAAAGAGAAGATTGAGTGCTGGGTTAAAGCACTGTACCACTCCAAGGCGGGTCCTGATAAGGACATGGGAAAGGTGCGGAGTAACAAGGCATCATCATGAGCAATCAAATAACAAGCATGTCTAAATGATCGCAAGTGTTGTTGAGGGTCCTCTTTACTGTTAAAACGGGTAAATTTTGGTAATTCCCATTGAGGAGGATACGAATGAAGGGGGACAGAAGGGTGAATAGGCTCCCGACAAACTTGTTCGTATGTTAAGGCGCTACGACTTCCTGAAACAGAGGCCTCCAGATTTTGCATTTTGTCCATCATTTGTTTGATGAAATCCGTGGTTGGATGAGATGATGGTGCGATTGTGGTAAACGGAGGCAAATTGGGCCAAGGGCCTCCGCTGGACAATGGTGGGGTTAAGTGTTGATAAGGTATGGAGGATGAATATGTTGAGGCGACCGAATAGGGATGTCCCATATAAGATGTTGAGGTCACTGGATACGTGTATGGGAATGAAAAGGTAGGCGGAGCTTGAGAAGGAAAGCTAGTGTGGATAGGTGGCAGAGAGCAAGTCATGAACGGAGCAGTCTGCAAGAGAGATGAGGTAGGGGCAGTCGGCGGTAATGATATGTGGGGTCCAAGATTAACCAACGGAAAGCCAATCTGAGTCGTATGAACCTCTGAAGCCGTCGGATTGGGAGACGGGGCTAGAGATGCAGGAAGCAAGGCGGTGTTATCAGGCGGAGTGGGAGCTAAATGAGCAGCTATACTAATAGGCATACCAACAAGGAGCTGACCATCAGGCGTACGGTCAGGGGTATGAGACAAATAGTATTGTACAGCGCTAGAATTAGCATCCAGAAACTTGGCAAAGTCCTTATCTCCCACAGGAATTTTAGGAACCTCGCTGGTATCCGTAGGATTCCCCACAGAATGTGAAGGGGGTGATTCAGGCAAAGAAACAGAGCAAGCATGTGAAACCATGGCGGCGGCTTGCTTTCGAGTGATAACAACCATGGACAGGAGTTCACAGTAGGGTTTCAATCTGTCAGGAACAGAAACAAACTCAGACTGGTGAAATTGGTAGGTTGCTGGTTTGTCAGGAATTGGGAAAGACAGTAACCGATATCGGTCTCGTAACCGATGTCGGTTATACTATAGCCGACGTCGGTCAGGTAACCGATGTCGGTGTAAGAAGTCTGGGCTAACAAGATATAAAAGGCTGCTAATTTGATTTTTAACAACGTTTAGTATACTTGTCCAGTTATTGATCACAGAAGACAGGGTATGAGAAAGAAAACAGAACTAAAAACAAGCAAGATGCACACGCAAATCCAGAGACTAACCCTAGGGTTAATTTTAATTATTGTGGGCTTATGCCTTTAGACGCGGAATGATGTCAATCCTAAACAAAAGACTTAGGGGAAATGTCAAGTTGTTTTGGCTTATAAGGTTACCTCAATCGGGCGGAGGAATACCGCGGAAAAGGGGGGATGTTTGAGCTGTTGTGTTAATTGTGAAGTGATTCGGTATGTGTTGTGCAGTGAAAGTAAGATTAATTTCTTGTCAATACCGTGGATATCACCCCCACGTGTACGACCTGTTACTTAATCTATGTTCGCTAGAATTGAAAACAGCAAGCAGTAATGCAATGCACGTGTTTTAAACCCAAATCAAAAATGATATTCGATGAAGCAAAAGAGATGACTTTCACTAATGCGAGATGTAAAAAGCAAAGCAAGTTCTTTTATCAAAATAATACAAAACCTTGTGAATATCTTTTAGAAGAAGAAAACAGCAAGTATACTCCCTATATGAAAGCAAGTAAGAAAGAAAGAAACCCAAAATGGGTCCCACCGGGCGTGCCAAAATGTTTCGCTCGGAATGTTTCAGCTTCTGGGAATAGAGTTGCTTCTATCCTTTCATTCCTTTTAGAAACAGATAAGGTTAGGGCTAGGAGGAATACCTGTTGAACGTCGAGATGGTGTGCGCGTACCGTAGAGAAAGATCAGGTTGACTGCGAAGAACTCCTTTTTGTCTTGGAAGGACTACCTGCAAATAAGAACACAAGACCACACGATTTTGATTAGACAATAAATGAGGGAACTGCCTTGGGCCCAGGAAATATAAAACTTCCTTTCGAAGGTGGTCAGTTCCCCTGCTAATATGAATTAACACAAAAGACTGTAAGATATCAATTAAATTGCTACGTTGAACTGGGTAGGGGAAAGGCTGGTTTTTGGTTATAGTCAGGATAACCGATACCGGTTGCTGATAACCGATATCGGTATGGTCTAGGATCTGAAGGTTGGTTGTTTTGTGGGGGTGGTTGTGTTGTTTGGTAGTTGTGTTATTTGTAAGGCTGTATATAGGTGATATTAGGAAATAAGGTGATGAGAGGTAGATGAATGATAGTTAGATGCAATAGCACGCTGGGTAGTGGATCTAGGAATGGATTTGTGAGGATTGTGCTTCAAAAAGTCTAAGAAATGTTATTAAAGAGGACATGCAAGATGTAACTTACTGGTTATTGACGAAGATGCAGGTCCAAGAACTCTGATGACAAAGGTAGAACTCTAGGTAGGATGGCTGGACAAACAGAAGATGAAATATCTCCCTCCCGATGATCAGCTGAGTATCTGAGAACTCTGGCTGTTCTGTTGCAGTTTTGGGCTTGATCTCCTTTTGCTGCAACTCTTCTGGTTTCTTCACTCGTCTCTGCTCGGTCAAGTGAAGATCTGGACTCTCTTGATCGCTCCCAAATGATCTCTGTTGATTCCTAAAATCCTTCCACCCTTGTTTCTGGTTAGGGGAGCCCATTTTACAGGGAACCGATGGCGGTTACGTAACCGACGGCGGTCGAGTAGGAATCGGCATCGGTAAGGAAAAAGTAGGCTATTTTTAGTAAAATAGCCCACCTTCCCTGCTTTTCTCCCGAGGGATTAGTTGCGGGCTTGGTCAAGTGACTAGAAGGTCGGTTTTGGGTCCGAGAAAGGGGTCATTAGTCATGGGTGTAGGTGTAGACCAAGTTATAGGTCTTAATTAGGTTAGTTTAGGGTTAGGGCTAGGTCATGATGAAGTGGCAAAATGAGGTGGCAGGTGAGATGATGTGGATTTGTCAATTACAAGGTAATTAATAAATAATTGTGTAAGGTTTAGGTGATGAGGTTAGGTTGCGAGATGAGCACCCACTAACGTACCGTTATCACGTTTGGCCAATCACTTAGATTATGTGGATAGGGATTTACTATGGGGACACCTCTTACTCCCCGTCTCACCACAGATGCAGAGATCCCTTACTGATACCTCCACTATCTACCCAAAGACATTTTCACCAATCAAACCAAACATAACCACCTCTATAGCAACACCTTCCACGATACTTATTAGAACTCAAACCACACCCTTACCCATAACCCAACCTATATCTAAACCCAAATCCATACCTACAATATCTTCCTCAACTAAACCTATTACAACTTTAGGGGTCACCCTTACCACCATCCTTACTCATCCACCTATTAAACTAGATTTATCTACATCCTCCAACATTAATACCACACCTGTGATTTTCATGTCTATCTTAAGACCTCAGCTGCCCAACATGGTCAAACAATCTCCACCCATTCACAAACCAATAACACAACAACCCATTCCTTCCTCATAAACCTCTAACCTACCCAGGAACACAACATGACTTACACCTGCACCTGCAATCTCTTTACCACCAATACCTCCAATACCCTCAGCTATTGCTTCACTACCCACTACACTTCAGTCATTTTCCCTCACACCCCAAGCACAACCCACATCATCTACCTTCACAGCACCCCCGTTATCCCCATGGGTAACTCACCCTTTTCCTCCATCTTCTTTTCATTCTAGACCTCATACACCCACATCACCTTTACCAAAAAAGGTGCAACCCAAAAATAAAACCCCACTACCCCACAATAAGGTAGTTAAAAAAAATACACACCCTCCTAACCATCTATCTATTATACCCCTACCCAAGAAAATATGATCGATACCTAAAACCACACTGACACCAAAACCCATAGCTCAACCCACTCCTACTCTTCCAAAAATAGTTTCTCAACAATCAACTACACTTACACCCAAACCCACATTCACTTCCCATTGTGATCCACAAGCAGGATCCTATGCCATAATTTTAACCAACCTCCTCGAGACTTTTGTTATCACATTACCGCCACTCCGACCTTAAGACCCCCTCAAACCCAAGCCAAAAGGGTTTGACGATACTAAAATTTTTGCATACCATCGTGTGTCAGGGCACGATGTAGAGAACTACAAGGCTTTGAAAACCATCCTTATCCAATTGTGTCCACCAGAAACCAACTTTTATGACGAGGATCCTGCTTCACCAGCACCCATTCCAACACTACCCACTCAAAAACCACAACCTCCACCCTCACAACTCCTAGATCCACACTCAAGATTTGAAATTAACATGGTTCTTATCAAAGAGCTTTCCACGCCACCACCCCAATGTCATTGCACCTAGCTCACCTCACAAGGATTTTCTCCTCCAGTAGGTTTTTTCCCTTCATGTCATTACACCACTCACCCTACACCTTCCCCATTCACCAACTCACCTCAAATCAACATGATACATGTCACTACACGTGTGCAAAAGGGAAAATAAAAGGCAACTGACCCACTAACTAATCCTATACCCAACATACCATCTACACCCATACCTAAAATAACTATCCGCGGCCCCACGTACCCCATTTCTGATGGCATCACACATCAAACCATGCTTAAATAGTTACACCAATATCCCCTCAAAATGTCCTTATATGACCTCATCCAAACCTCAGAATCCCATCGTCAAGCCCTCATGGAGGTTCTTCAATCTATTGAGGTTTTAACCAATGACCGTACACCCATAGCCTTCATTATCACACCCCATCATGTAGCCTCTCTCACCAAATTACGACCTTCATCTTCACCCCACCTTGTTCACCAAGTGGCCTCCCTTAGCTTCTTAGAGGAAGAGATTGTGCCACACCAAAATGATGACCCAGACCCATCCCTTTTCATATTCATCCACATTGATGACATACGGGTACGCCATGTGATGATTGATGGAGGCACTAGCATTAAAATACTTTCTTCCCATGCATTTACTCAAATGTGCATACCTGACAATTACATGCATAAACATATTTTCATGTTTCATTCATTCAATGATGCTATGACCTCTACATTAGGCACTGTCATCCTCCACGTACGCATGGGTCCCTGCATTATTCCAGAATTGTTTTATGTTTTGGAGGGGGAATTCCAATATAACTTGTTGCTTGGTAGACCCCATGACGGGTCGTTGTATTACCAATCATTTAACCAACTCATAGACAAGTTGGTGTCATTATAAACAAGGTGGTGTCTAAAGCTGTATGCAAAAGGAGAAAGGAAAAACTTATTCAACAATTCTTCTTCCAATGAAAACATACAAAAATTAAACATGCATGAAAAAAAATACAAAACAACTAAACTACTGAAATAAATCTGCAGTAAATAAACTATACTAAGAAATAATAGAAAAATCCTCCTCCTTGGGGAAGAGTGGCTTTTGTCCAATCTCTTCCCTTTGGATTTGGAGAAACTACAATTCACTTTTAAAACTGCACTTGTATTGATTCAAAACTGATTTACAAAATATGCCCCCTTTTCCAAATATATGGAAGAGGTATTTATAGACATTACTCCTAGTTTACTTGGTCCACACTCCAAGAACTAACTGCCTATTCTTGGGTGGATTTATTCAAAGAAATAAATACTAAATAAACTTGACTACAACAACCCACTTATCGTAGATAATATTTCTACAACTCATCCCTTTAATCTAGGAACAAAAAGTGAGAGAGTACTTATTCAACATTCCTAATACTATTCCACCATTTTCTCATCCTTGAAAATGGAGAGAGAAAAGAGGAGTGATAAGTCCATGACTTTGAATTCTTCTTGGAATGCCACATGCACTCATGACTTTGGATTGCCACATGTTTGGATCTATATTCTTGGTTGATGACGTGGAAGCAAAGAGTAGGCTGAATAGTTCGGTGCTCCTTTACATTATTTGGAACAAACCAAAATACTTTCACTAGCTGGGTGTTTCCATGGCTGTGTGAAGAATTTCCATAGCTAGAAATTTCATAGTTGTGTGAAGAATTTCCGTAGCTACATGAATAATTTACATAGCTACAATCTATGAACTTAGAGTATAGTTGTTTACGACCTGTTTTCTACACACTATTGCATTCCAAATTTAGAAGATATAACAATAATTAGATTGTAAATAGATTTCTAAAGATATGATAAGAGAAATCCTATATTCTACCTTAAATATGATATATGTTATTAAAACTACATCTAAATTCACTTGAAAGCTTTATTTTGAGAGAGAGAATAAGAATGTTATTTGGTGATATAATGAGACATAATTTGGTCTCATCACCCTGGATCCATGTCATGGGTTGTGTTCCTTCCACTTTGCATCATTGTGTAAAGTTTGAACATGAAGGACACACTTATACCATTCTAGCTGAGCCATCACCTTTCAAAACATGCAACATGTTTTACCAACCCAATGATGTGCTCAAACCTGTCAAACTGTCTACCTCCGAAACCACTACAACTTCACCTACACCTCCACCTACCAGTACAGCCACTGCTTCTACCGCACATAGCTCCTCCATTCCTACCACTGCCATAACCTCCATGGCTGACCCATTAGCTTCCCAATCCGTTAACTCCACCTCTGCATCGACTCTTGACACATCATCCATTCCAGCTACCTACTTACTAACCAATGATCCCTTGGAAGGTGTTTTTCAACGCCTCACTCTGAGGGAGTACTGCCTATATAGTGTCAACACACTCCGGAATTCTTCACCAACACCCTTGCTATGATCACCGTATAGGATAAGACCTCCTTTATGGTCCTCCTCATCTTTGTACCAGTCTCACCTATGGGGAACTTGATACTACCACTTACACACCTGAACCACCTTCACAAACCCATCCATTTTCCATTGATTTCCAATCACTTAGCAATCGTTGTTTCACCCATACCTTCCTATACCACTATGTGTGGAAGGGTTTTGGTTTTGGATTTTACGAGCAAGGCCACCATACCGTTATTTGATGTACCACATGTAAACATAACGACTGAAGTGGTATCAGTTTCCCCAAACATCCTATAAAACAAGCCTGTATTGAACTCATTGAGGACCCTAGCCCTTCTCCACCTTCATCTTCATCACCACCTTCACCCGCTCCAGCTTCATCATCACCCTCATTGATGGAGTTGATGGATGTTGAATCTATCCCTCCTAAAAAAATTCATAAACACCATTTCCTTGGGGCCTTTGACTTATCAATGCGAAGGTGAGGCCCCTTCCACTCTTCCATTCCTATATCCTGAATTGATCGATGACGACACACCTACAATTAACGTCATTCAATGTCAGGATGATAAATCCATACTCACCTACCTTGGTGTAGAAGACTCATTTATTCATCATTCATTACCCTCTAAGACACAAACCATGTTGAATGAATCGACTATCGAGATCAATATTCATACTCAAGACAACCCGCACATCCTAAAGATAAAATAATCTTTAGATGCTACTAAACAAGACGCCATCACTTCTTTTTTTCAAGATCATAACCATGTTTCCACTTGGTCTTACATAGACATACCCAATATTGACCCCACCATAGTGGTCCATAATATCATAACTATTCCCGATGCCAAACCTATCAAACAAAAGATGAGGAAAATGCACCCTCGCATTGCTCTTCTCATCATAGAAGAACTTTAGCGCCTTTTTTCTATGTCCTTCATCTTACCCATTGATTATCCTCATTGTATTTCTAACATTGTCCCTATTACTAAAGCAACAGGGGGACTCTACATTTGCATGAACTTCCATGACCTCAACCTAGCCTGCCTGAAAGATGACTTTCCCTTACTCAGTATATCAACTGGTTGACCTCACAGCTAGTCATGAGATGCTATCACTCATGGATGGTTTCTTGGGTTATAACCATATTTTTCTTGCCCTAGAGGATCAACACAAGACCACATTCATATCCCTTGGGGGACCTTCTACTTTCAAGTCATGCCTTTTGGCCTTAAAAATGCTAGTGCCACATATTAATTTGCTATGAATTACATCTTCCATGATATCATGCATCACATATTGGAAGATTACGTGGATGATCTCTTGTCCAAATATAAATGTCGCTCTGAGCACCTTTCCGCCCTCAAAACCATCTTTGACCACCTCATTAAATATTGCATCTGCCTTCAGCCTAAGAAGTGCATCTTCGCAGTTCTCTCAGGAAAGCTCCTGGGATTTATTATTTCCCTCCATGGTATATAAATTGACCCTACTAAATTCAAGGCCATCCTCAAAATTCCTCCACCTATTAACCTTTTCCATCTCCATAGCCTACAAGGTAAATTGCAGTCCATTCACCATTTCATTTCACAATTATATGATTGGTCCCAACCATTTCATCATCTACTCAAGAAGGATGTCTCCTTTAAATGGGATGATGACTATCATAAATCTTTTGAAGCCCTAAAACAATACCTTCTCCAACCACCCGTACTCATTCCACCTAAAGACAATCAACCTTTTACCTATACATATCCATTACTGATCATCCCTTAGGAGCCATGCTCGCTCATCGTGATGAAAAACATAGGGGGCAAGTGTAGTTTATTACATAATCTATACTCTTTTGGACTATGAAACCCGATACAACCATTCAGAAAAAAATTTATTAGCCTTATTTTTCATTTCCACCAAACTCCGCCATTACCTACTCAACCAAAAAACCTATGTTGTGACCAACACCAATCCCTTACACTTCATGTATGCCAAACCTTATCAAAATTAGCGTGTCGCGCGATGGCTTATGCTTTTAGCTGATCTTGACCTTGAATTCATTCATCAAAATTCCATCAAGGGCCAAGCTATCACCAACCAACTAGCCGATGCACCTATTTCCGGGGATCAGCCCTCTAATTTTTACTTTCCAAATGAGTCAATTATTACCCTTTCCCTAGATGAAACCCCTTACCAAATGACACTTTTATTTGATGGTTCCAAGTGTCAGCATGGGGGAGGAGTTGGTATTATCATCATTCCTCTTGATGGAGAACCCATACCTTTGTCTTTCAAACTATACTTTGAATGCACCAACAATATTGCTAAATGCGAAGCACTCATACTAGGTCTCCAAGATGCCTACGCCCTAGATGTCAAATCAATCAACATATTTGGTGATTCACAATTGGTTGTAAACAAAGTCAATGGCATGTACCAATGTCGTAATGAGGTACTTCAAAAGTATAAACAACATGTCAACATACTTTTGACCACCTTTGATCGTTACACCCTTCAAACCATCCCATGTTCAACCAAAAAAATTGTAGATACCATGGCCTGGTTAGCTTCCCAAATACCCGCTTCCACCGCCGATTCCAAAATATTTATCACCGTACAATTCCTCCATTCACCTTCTTATTTACCTCATGATGTTTACTCATTCGTAACTGACACCCCGAATCGGAGTGACCTTTGGTATAAACAATACTCTGACTACCTCTCTCTCCATCTTACCTCTTGATCTCACCCATAATGGATAGCGCGCCTTCCTTAAAAAGGTCTCTCTTCTTGTCATTCTAGGTGGACTCCTTTATAAGTGCGCATTTGATGGTATTATCTTATGATGCCTCACAAGTTCTGAAATTCCTTATACCATTAAGGAGGTTCATGATTGCATATGTGGAGGTCACTTTAGTGGCCTTGCTCTTACTAAGTGTATTCTTCACCTAGGCTATTATTGGCTGACCCTTAACCATGATTGCTGTGACTATGTCAAACGTTGTATAAAATTCCAACAACATTCCAACCTTCAACATACACCCAGTCATGCCTTACAGGTCACTCATGACCTTTGGCCCTTCTCTCAATAGGGTTTGGATCTTATCAAAGAAATTAATCCCCATTCTTCCCAATGCCATCAATGGATCATAATTGCTACCAAATACTACACAAAATGGGTAGAAGCCATACCACTCATCTCCATAAAAGCTGAGAAAATATGTGAGTTCATTAACCATCACATCATTTTTCGCTTTGGTGTTCCTCATCACCTCATCACTGACAATGGAAAACAATTCAAAAATAAAACATTGCAAAAACTTTGCGACGCCTTTGGCATTCAGCTTAGTTTCTCATCACCTTATTACCCACAAACCAACGGCTAAGCCAAATCCACTAACAAAACCCTCAAAAAAATTCTCATGAAATTGGTTGATGATACTGGGAAGGATTCACATACGCGCATTCCTTTTTCCCTATGGGTATACCGCACTAGTATTCGCACTTTCACTGCAGCCACACCCTTTTCGCTAGTCTACGGTACAGAGGTTGTTCTGCCTCTTGAAGTTCAAATCCCCTCAATCCACATTTCTCTCCATGAAATGGTTACTAATGATGAATTTTGTCAAGACAACTTAGCACAACTAGAGTTATTAGAAAAACATCATCTTCATGCTCTTGATCACCTTCAAGTTTACCAACAATGTATCAAATGCTCTTATGACAAACATGTTCATGAACGAACCTTCTAAGTCAGTGACCTTGTATTGAAATAAAATCAACACGTAACCAAAGCAAAAAAAAGTAAATGGGGAAAATTTTCTCCTAATTGGCTTGGGCCATACATTGTAACTCATACCTATGGATCAGGTGCTTATCATTTATCTTCACTTGATGGTAAACCCGAACCTGATCCCCTTAATGCATTCCATCTTCAACCATTCTATTGTTGACTCGTTATCCTACCTCACCATTTGTCTCTTTAAAGGCTCGTACCTTGAGTGTTACCCACTCCATACACCTCCCTAATGATTAAACAAGATTCATGTGAGTACCCTTCACTTGTTATCTTCTATTGAATATGTGTACCACAGTACTGCACATAGCATGATTCTCATGGATAATTTTCGTCTACCTTTAGATGAGATCCTATGGTCATTCCACCTTGCCTTTTGAACAAGATTCCTATCCTCCACCTTGGTAATTTCCATGATTTCAAATACCTCACATGGGACCAAAATCCTTGAGTCAAACTTCTAATAAAAAGATGACTCCCTTAAAAGGACATCTTCCTCTTGACTAAATTTTTACTATAAATAGACTGCTCCCTCAAAGGACAGCTATGTGAATCTTTAAAAAAAAATGAGAGAAGCCAAAGCTTCCTGCATCGATCAACTTCATGAAGAGCTCAAGGAGTACCATATTACGTATCCCATATAGACTTCCTGCATTGATCAATCTATCAAAAAAAAAAAAAAATTAGTCATGGAATTTCCCACTATGACCTAGGAGCCCTTGCCCAAATGCCCTGTTAGTCAAAACATATAATATTAACTACCTTTCACCCTCCTTACCATTTCCACTCTCATTTCCTCAATTTCCTCAAGGGACATCTTGGAATTTAGACATTTGGTGATCCTGTGACTACTTTCACCATAGAATAGTCAATCGTGCAATGTCTTTAGGGTCGTATGTTCATCACCCCCTCCAAGGTATGATCTACTCGGTATGATCCTACCCAATCAAGTGGCTTTATTGACCCCCTCTTATCGTTTAACCATATTTATTTACATTTTGATTACCTTATACATGAATTTTTCCTCGATGGTTACCTTTGGGGTAATCCTCCCCTTTCACCATAATCACCGTCACCTACATCCTTTTACCTATAATCTACCCACACCTATTAAACCTAAACCCACAACATGCCTTAAAACCTACCAGCTCATTTTTCATACTCTTCCCTAGCTCATGGGAGAACTACATCGGCTTGAGGTCCCTTTTCACCGAGACTATGTAGGTAGCACTCTGAGTACATGGGGCCCTTAGAGGTTAGCTTGGCCATTCTCTACCCTAAAACAATTCATCAACCATGCCTAACTCACCATTTACATCACATTTTACTTAGTTCCCCTTTTATAACAAAATTGGAAATTAAGCCACATACATAACAAGTTGCTTACCATAGCATACATTTATTACACCTACCATCTCTATATCATCACTATGCATAGATTATAGAACATTTCACATCTGACCCATAGTATCATTCATTGCCAAAATAATGAATCATAACTAAACCTACTTTCAACTCGACCATGCCTAACCCAACCTGACTCAACCATTCCTATAACCTGACTCGATCCATGCCTATAACCTAACTCAATCCATGCCTAATCCGACCTAACTCCATCATGACTAACTCACCTAATTTCAATCTACATCAAAGTAACAAATCCATATCTCATCTAGCACAAGCCATAAACCAACGTCTCATAAACACATCAACAAATCACAAAATACCATGTATATCATCATATAAATCAATAAATATGTATCTCAACATATATATATATACACATTTCTACCTCACCATGTCTATCATCTCAAAAATGTTGACACGCAAGCCGATATATAATACAAAATATCATTGGCACACAAGCTAGTATCATATATACAAAAAGAATGAATGAATCAAATACAAAATCTCTTTGGCATGCAGGCTGGTATATGCTCAAAATATACAAAATCACTCATACATCCTCACTATCTTCGGCACATAGGCCAGTATGTGATAAAAAATTCAGCTATCTTCAGCACGCAGGCTGGCATATATATCAAAAAATCACTAGTATACATCAAAAATCAGGTGACCGCATATCAGGCATCTCGTCAGATGTCCTCCATCTCTGTGTCACTTACACCCTCAGCCCCCTGTGTCCCTGCTGATACCTCACCTGACCCTGGTCACCATGCACTGGTGGCCTCTCCTTGATTGGGCTTTAGAGCTCGCTGACCTCCTATGCTCTCCACACTATGCATGTGAGATCTCGTCCTCTCACTGGATGCTTGTTGTGCCCTGTACTCTCCGTAAGATAGGAATTATATCCCAGCCACCATGAGCTGGTCCAGATAATATCTCACCTCACCAAGGGAATCCCATAACCTAGATACAGACACAATTTGTGGTGGTCCCATAGGTCTCAGACCTTGTACCTACCCTGTAGCAACCTGCCTTGTGTCGGCCTATGAACTGGGACCTAATCCCTATGCCTATGGTGGTGCCCTCTACCCCTATGCCTGTATCTGGTCCTATAAGGCCCCAATATATGCCTGGGTTATGGCCAACTGGCCCTATAAACTTACCAACGAAGCTAGTAAGGTTGTCACCTAACCATCTCTATCTCTATCTCCTCCATCTCCTCCATTCTCTCCCTCTACCATCTAGGCCTATAAACTAGCCACATTTACTCATATCTCTACTACCTCTACCTCTGACCCCTCTAACTATGTCTGTAGTATACCTATCTAGGTAATTAGCGTCACTATCTGCCCCTGTAGGGCATCTCTCTACACTGTAATGGTAGCTAGGATTGGTTGTTCTAGTCTAGGTGGTATGGCTCATAACTGAGCCACCCACCACTTCCTGTACCTATCTATACATTGCATGTTATCTATCCCCCAATCCACTAGCTCCTCCTCCTCCCCTGTAGGCACTGTAGGCTATGGTAGAGGTAGAGGCCTCTCCACGTCATCTCTCTGATAATGTGGGAAGGATGGAGGAATGTCCTGTATGAGCCCGAACTGTCGTCAGACCCTGTCTACTAGGATCATCTCATCCTCCCTAACACGATAACCATGTATCCACCTCTCTAGATAGAGCTCAGCTAGCTCCTCGTGCATGTGCCTATATGAGGGTAATCCCACACATGGCCTCCAGATAATGTCCAATCCAGACAACCCCTCCAACAACTACTGAAAATGGGCCACATCATATGTCGGCCTATCTGATCTCTGCTCTCCTACAACTGGCACCCATCTCTTGTATCCCACCCACACAGATCTCACTAGGAATGCATCTTCTCAGGGTATCCCTATAGGTTGAACACAAACTATATTCTCTTAGGCCCAACAGTGTAGTATAAATGTATAACATAGGCTAAACCTGTGTAACCACCCATATGCCCACATCTCTCGGTATAGCTGCACCAAGAATGTTGGTGCCCAGGAAAACTGGGTCTCCTCTACCATCATATCATGGATCACCCCCATCAGTGATTGGGGAAAGTAACCACCCTCTACATCTGGCAGTGCATAATAGCACACTTCCTCCATCAATAGAACTGTTGGTGGCGAATCACAGCACCCCTAAAATGTCTGCAACTCAATGGGTTGGGACTCTCAGGGGTGCTGCGATTCAACACCACTATTTTGGAACACCCGGTGGGACACCAAGAGGTCATTCCACAAGATTTGAAGGATTTTTCATGAAATTCAGACTAAAATTTTGTAGATTTTACAATTTTAGATATTGCACCTTCCAGGCTGAACTCCGAAATCAATTTTCAAGGATTTAACTAGCTCAAAACAAGTCATAATTTTACCAGTCGGTAGATCTGAGGGTAATCTTCAAAAGGGTATCCTTAGTTTTTTAAGATTTTGACTTTCAAATTTTTATGGTTTTTTGTGTTTCAGGTTTTCGAGGTCCGAGAACATCAAAGAAGACCCAACAGTCATTTCAGGTTTTGGGGGATGCATTGCATGGTCCTATTCCTGAAAACAGTCATTTCAGGTTTTGGGGGATGTCGAGCATGTTCCAAGTTCTGAAACATGGCAATTCAGGTTTTGTAAGTTACATTGCATGACCTGAGTTCCACCTGTACTTTTCGGGGATTTACAGCTGCACAACAAGGCCTGAATTCTGAATTGAATATTGTCTCCTCTAGGTCCTTCGAAGTTTAAATTCTATTTTTAATATTGTCAAGTTTGGTGTGTAACTTGGAAAAATCTAGTCTTTTAAGGCTTGTTATCTAACACATCTGGCGACTCTGAAGGGATAGAATTTAGTGGTGTAGCAGCATAAGTTGCCCAGGCACATGAGAAGAATTCGAACCAGGTCTAATACTCGAGAAAAGGGGCTGTTTTTATACTTACAACTATCACCAGGAAGGAGAGGAATAAGACCAAAAAGATCACCATCTCCACCTAACGGGACTTTGTCTACGCCTCCACCTGGTAGACCTTTTCTCGCATCAACCATAGTTCTTAGGCCAATCATAATGGTGCATCTACCACCGAATCCCTTTGTCAACTTCACGGGAAGTAGTCCACTTTCCCTAAATGTTTAGAATAAAATTCTAGTTGTAGCGCTAAAGAATATCCCCTATTTTAAAGGAGAAAATCATACTACTCCTATTGATCACATCCAGGATATTGCTAATGCATGTGCATTCCACAAAATAAATGAAATGGATGTTGCAGTCAAGTTATTGGCTTCATCTTTCAAAGGTAAGGCCTTACAATGGTTTAGGAGCCTAGTAGCAGGGTCTATTACGAATTGGAATCAACTTTGTTTAGCTCTGTGTAACCAATTTGGGGAAAGGGCAGATAATTTTTCCTTATTAGAACAACTGACAACAATCAAAAGGGCTCTAAACAAAAAAATGATAGATTTCAACTTCAAATTCCAATGGACATGGGACAGGATTCCAATAGCTATTAGACCAACTCTCGAAGGAGCATTCCTTTATTTCTTAAAGGCTATAAATTCAGACATAGCCATGATGATCCAATCAATGGGAGGAACAACGCTGTCAGGGGCCTATGACATAGCTATCAGAGTAGAGAACTATTTGATCCAAGTAGGTAAGCTTACACCAAGGCCACCAATGCCTCTCTATCCAGATATGGGAAATCCTACAACCAGTCAAGCACCAGAGTTGAATCCCATTCCAACTCCTAGAAATCAAAGCAGTAGTGAGGTGTCAACTTCTTCAAATACTTCAAAGGAATTGCAGGAGGTTATGAAACAGCTATAGAACCTTGGAAATGAGCTAGTGACTATCAAAAGACATCAAGCTCAAAGTGCTAGACCGTATCAGCCTCAAGTGCAATACCAAGCTAGGCCCTCATACCAACAGAATAGACCACCACCTTAGGCTGCAAATCAAAACCAAAACCAAGGAAAACCTCAAGTTGCCAGGCCATTTCGACCATATGACCCAAATGCAATGACGTCCTCAAGAGCCTTGGTTCCAATAAAAAATAACATGGCACAGGAGTACGACTAGTGTTACCCTTGCAATCTATCTCACAATCAGTCAGCATGTTTCAATGGTGCACTAAATCAGGCCTTGATGGTGCAAACCATTGGTGTTCTTCAAGAACCAAGCTAGGAGGAGAATAAATAGCAAGAAATGCAACAAGAAGGACCTCCAACAGAAACCACATTGGCCAATTGGAAAACGGAAGACTTCTGTGGAGTTAACCAACAGCCTTTTCAAGGCATGGCTGCCAACACACGGTCAAAGAAGAGAAATATAGGAGAGGGAAAACCATGTAATCTAGTTGTTTCTCAGTCCACTCCTACACAACAAGGGGTCAATAGACCAAACACAGCCCCAAATGTGCAAAATCAGCCTAAGGTACCTGTTGTAGCAACACATGCACCTGTTCAAGATCCAAAAAAGTTTGCACCAAGTAAGGGACAACAAAAGGAAAATTCATCCCCTTTCAACATAATCGATCAAATGAAGAAGACACATGTGAACATTTCCATGTGGGAATCACTTGCGATCCCAAGGCAATGAGATTTATTGCAAGTTGCAATGGCTAATTGGTCTACCACAAATGTATCAAACCAGGGACATGAGAAAGTTCTCACTAATGCAGTGCAACATGATGGGGGCCAGACAAGTAAAAATTTGAAGCCTCCACCATTATATGTTTCATTCATTGTTGGAAACCACTTGGTACACAACTGCATGATAGATTCAGGGGCAAGTAGTTCGGTGATGCCGAAGTAAATAGCGGATCAACTGGGTCTAAAGTATGAACCAGTGTTGAAAGGAGTAGTGCAGCTAGATGGAACGGCAATAGGAACAGTTGGGGTCATCAAGGGGTTAAGCCTAACACTACATGCCTGTCCTAATGTTACAGTTCTACAAGATGTGTTTGTAAATTGACCTTCCGCCACTCTTTGCGTTGTGTTTATCAAGAGACTTCACTGCAAAGATCGGTGGATAATTTATCTGTAGATTGGTCGCACATGATTTTTAGGACAAGGTATGGGGCCAAAGCAACAATCAGGTCATAACCAATTGCCAATTTCCATATTGAGCCTCATGTACCAAGTCCTATCAATGTAAATTGCTTAGCTTTTAATCAGGAGTGTTCAAATGATCTAGAAACAGGTACTAAGGTCAAGGGAATTCCTAATTTGACTTTGGATGAATGAGCAAACAAGAGTCATGAATTTGACCCATATAAGGAAATTGAAGAATCTGAATTGGGCGTGTATTGTGTACACGAAGAAAATTCACCCATTCCTGACATCATTCAGCCTGAACAAAAGGATGAAAACAAAGTTTGGAAATTATTTTTCGATGGTTCGAGAAGCAGACAAGGTGCTAGAGGTGGTGCAATGTTGATTTCACCATAAGACATCAAATTTTTTTCAGCTTTTCGTTTCCAATTTTCCTGTTCAAACAACACAGCTGAATACGAGGCATTGATTCATGGACTTCATTAGGCCAGGAAAAAGGGCATAAAGAACTTATAGGTGTTCGGAGATAGTGAGCTAATCGTCAACCAAGTTAGGGGACAACATGCTACAAAGAATGACCTGCTAAAGAGCTACAAGAACAGGGTATGGGACCTCATTGAGGATTTCAAAGCTTTCAACATTGTGTCCATACCCAAGAAGAAAAATGAAGTTACAAATAGGCTTGCAGCAGTTGGAGCAATGTTCGATGTGCTTGAAAACATCAAAAGGGAAAAAACACAGCCACATATCCATGTGATTGTGAGGCCAGCAGTTCCAAATAATAACACAAGCTGGCAGGTGTTTGAGAAAGATCAACAGATTGTCAATTTTTTACAAGGAGAGGCTACATTCTCAGCTAGAAATCAGGACAGACTAGAGCAGAAGTATGGGGATCAAGTAGTGTAGCTGCGGAAAAACAAGCTTCCTAAGGGTTTAGTAACATTGGAGTCTATCTTCAACCCTAACGACCAGTTCCGTAAGGAAAAGGCTAACATACAGGTCAAGAGAGAAGATTTAGGGCCAATTCTGGTTGGGGAAGGCAAAACACTTCAAATTGGTAAAGTGGCCACTGAGCAAGAGAAATCATATTTCATACAGCTTTTCCAAGAATTTCCAGATGTCTTCACTTGGAGCTATGAAGACTTGAGAGGATTCAACCCGAAGTTGGCACAACATACAATAGAATTGGATCTAGATGCTAAGCCCATTAGGCAGAAGCAGAGACCAGTCAACCCTCACATTGAGCCTCTAATGAAGAAAGAGCTTAACAAGCTAATAGAGGCAAGCATTATATTCTCGATCAAGCACTCAAGTTGGGTTGCAAACTTGGTTCCTGTCAAGAAAAAGAACGGAGAGATCAGGTTGTGTGTGGACTTCCGAAACTCAATAGAGCATCTCTCAAAGACCATTACCCACTTCCTTCAATGGAACAACTATTACAAGTAGTATCCGGTTTAGAGAGATTCTCTCTCCTAGATGGCTACTCAGGGTATAATCAGGTGATGGTGAAATAAGATGACCAGTTCAAGACGGCTTTCACCACCAAATGGGGGACCTATTCCTACAAGAAGATGCCATTTGGGCTATCAAATGCTAGAGCCACTTTCCAAAGGGCAATGGATATGGCATTTAAGGGGTTAATTAATAAAATAGTTCTGATATATCTTGACGACATCACTGTGTTCTCCAAAAATGTAGCGGATCACCTCTGTCATTTGAGGAAAGTATTCCAGAGATGTAGAAGATTTGGAGTATCATTGAATCCCAAAAAATTCATATTCTTGGCTCACGAGGGAAAAATCCTAGGCCATATTGTTTCAAAGGAAGGGTTGATGATTGACCCAGAAAGAGTTGAAGCAATTCGAGCGTTTCCATTGCCAAGTCACAAGAAGGATCTTCAAAGCTTCTTGGGAAGTATCAATTTTTTCCGTAGATTTGCTCCAAATTTTGCTGCTCTTGTGAAGCCAATAACACTAATGTTGAAGAAGAGCATGGTATTTAAGTGGACATCTGAAGGCAAGGAAAGTTTTGAGGCAATAAAAGAGGCTATATCTCAAGCTCCAACGCTCATCAATCCATACTTCTCCAAGGACTTCGTGCTATATGCCTTTGGTGGTGTGGACACGATTTCTATAATTCTAGTACAACAGAACATAGAAGGATTGGAACAACCAGTTGCTTTCTTCAGTCAAGGCTTGGAGGAATACGAAACTAGGTACTCTTTCATTGAAAAGCATGTCCTTGCAGTGATCAGGAGCTTAAAGAAATTCAAGCACCTAGTCTTAAACAACAAGATCCAATTATTGGTCTCTCATGCGGGAGTCAAGGAATTCCTTCTAAACAAGGATATGAATGAGAAACATGTAGGATGGATCACTCGTGTCATGGAATATGACATCAAAATTAAGGTCACTAAGCTAGTACATGGAAAAAGACTATGTGAACAACTAGCTTTGAGTCAAAATGTTGAAGCAGGTGATGAAAAAGAGATTGCCTTGGTACTGCAGGATGGTCAAGAACAAGAAAATGATGACGTGCCTACTCCTTGTTGGACTCAAAGTATGATACACTTCCTACAGATAGGCCTATGCCCTCCAGAAATGAGCAAAGAAAGAGGAGAGAGAGGTTACTTTAGATTACAAGCTATTCCATATGTGCTTGTTGATGGTGTTTTGTTCAAGAAAGACATCAATGGAGTTCTATTGAGGTGCATTGGGATAGATCAAATTGAGAGGGTGTTACGAGATTTTCATGATGGAGATTCTGGAGGACATTTCACCCCACGAGTAACAGCTCTCAAGATAATGAAGGAAGGGTATTATTGGCCCATGGTGTTCAATGACTACTATACATGGATAAGAAAGTGTAAGAAATGTCCACTCTTCACAGGAAAAGAAAGACTAGCAGCACTTCCATTTCACCGAATTTTGGTTGACCAACCATTTATGCAATGGGGATTGGACTTCATCGGGGTCATCAATCCAAACTCAAGCCAAGGCCACAAGTGGATTCTCACGGCAATGGACTACTTCACCAAGTGGACTGAAGCAGTAGCGCTCAAAGAGGCAAACAAGTCTAATATGCTAGAATTTTATGAAGGAATAGTGACCAGGTTTGGTGTGCTAGCCAATATCATATCAGACAATGCATTGGCATTCGTAGGTTCCAATATTATAGAATGGGCTGTCAAGAATGGAATCTATTTGAGCACCTATTCAAATTATTACCCGCAGGATAATGGATAGGCAGAGTCCACGAACAAAAATTTGATAAGAATCATCAGGAGGACTCTGGATGAAAATCAAAGAACATGGCATACCAAGCTAAAATCAGCATTATGGGCTGATAGAATAACACCAAAAAGGTCTACAGGTAATTCCCCTTACAAGTTGGTCTATGGGAAAGAGGCAGTATTGCCTATATCATTAGAACTGCCTGCATTTGAGTTCATAAAGCAGTTGGATTTGGCTAAGTTCGAACCAATGGAGGCCAGGTATGCAGAGTTGATGGAATTAGAAGAAATTAGAGAACATGCAGTTCAAACAATTGAGAAAAATCAGGCCTTAGTAAAAAGATGGTTTGATAAGAAAGCAAGAGCGAGGACCTTCCAGGAAGGGGACCTAGTTCTGAAATAGGATGCAGATCGGGCAAAACTAGGAAGGCATTCCAAGTTTGATGCCATTTGGAGTGGCCCCTACATGGTCATGGAATGTAAGAATAGAAATTCCTTCCAATTGTCTACATTGGATGGAGAAGAACTCCCAATTCCAGTCAACGGAATCTCTCTTAAACATTGCTACTGAAAAGAAAAGGTTTACCCTTGTAAATATTAGCCTAGATTTTAATTCCTCCAAGTGTGTATGCACATTGTCTTGTTGTAGTTAGGTTTCAGTTTCCCTAAGTGCTTTGGCACTGGTTTTTCTGCTTCTAGGTTGGTTTTTTATAGTTCAGCGTGCGCTCAGAGAAGGAGTTGCAGTATCAGGCTCGGGATCAGATATCAAGTTGGTTTTAGGTTATTACTTATGACTCCATGCCCAATGGATTGCTAAAAGGCCACTGATGTTCTACCTAGCAGGTAGGTAATCCCGTTGAGTCACCAAATTGTTGTATATATCTACCCCCCAGGTAAATATAGAAACCCAACACAAAGGAAAATATGTCGAAGAGGTCAAGAAACCCGACACAAAAGGAAAATATGTCGGGGAGGTTCAAAAACCCGACACAAAAGGAAAATATGTCGGAGAGGTCAAGAAACCCGACACAAAGGAAATTTCAGATTTCAGGTTTCAGCAAACATGAGACATGAAGCATGTAGATTACAAGGGATGTCCCGATGCTTGAGAGTTCCACAAATCCAAAACACTAACTAGTACAATTGGGTCTTGGAGTCGGGAAAAAATGTCGGGAAAGCATGGGGCAGAAACATGTCGAGCCACCTTCCAAACCCGATGCACATGCAGGTCCATTTTCTGACCCTGAAACAAAGGAAATCTTGGAAATACTGGTGGAAGTATGTTTCAGGAAAACATAAGAATCAAACACATGTCGATGCATCCTCAAAACCCGATGCAAATGTAGAGGAGAACCCTGAACCCGACAGGCAGAAGACCCTGACGCGGGAAGTATTCAGATCACCATAACTTTTCACAGGGAGCTCGGATTCATGCAAGGTCCTCTGCCCAACTACAACTAGATATCTTTAATTGGGTGGGAAAAAGTTCTAAAAAATTCAAAATACAGTTTTCCATATTTTGAGTTTGTTAGGGATCTCACCTACCACCATAATGAGATGAGTTAGGTGCAGTCTGGAGATGGTTGGGGCAGATTTCAAATTCCTCTCTTCTCCCTCTCTTTTTCCTCCTATAAATTGTAAGGAGGGGCTTATTTCTAAAGGTTGGACATTTTTGTTTTGCCCCTCCCTTCTTCTCTTTGGCAGGTGAATTTGTGGAGTTAAAACCTCCCATTTAAAACTGTAACGTAACTTTGCCTCTTAGCACCTTGTAGTGTGTTGTATCAATCTTTGGAGTAAATAATGCATGTCTGTGGATGATTCTCAACCCTCTCTGTGTTCATTTTCATCCTCTTGATCTTTCACTACAAATCTGGCTATCTGTGCATGATCTTGCATTGTATTTTTTATGTTTTGTGTTTATTGGCAAGACAAGTGTTCTTCATTCCTTGGTGCATCACCTTTGTAGTTTAGGTTTTATTTTATTCATTTTCTTACCATGTCTCCTTGGAAAGTTAGATTATATTTTTAGTAAACCCTCTGCATTTTATTTGTGTATCTAAACAGAGGAATAGGAACCATCCTTCATCTGGAGAGATTTTCTGATTTCACAAGGTCCCACACTTGGGAAAAGCTCCATGTTATGCAATCACACTGAGAGTCTTAACCCATCGTGTTGCAGACATTCAGGGGTGCTGCAATTCACCACCAACAAGAACCACTAACATCGTCTCATCCAGACAGGCTAGGTACATCTCTCCATAGCTCAAACTGGCACTATGGAATCTCATATCCAATGCCCCCTCGCCAAAAACTATCCCAATCAGCTCCTCTAAGGCCTTAGAGGAGATAGATTAAATCTGGGCACATAATATGGGTAGCCATAAAATCCAGAACACCTCCTCTAGGGTGATAGTCATCTCACCCATCGGAAGGTGGAACGTGTTGGTCATGGAATCGCATCTATCGATGAGCATGACCATCAAGCTGAGCTACAGAACAACATGTCGGTAGCGTTGAATCCCACTCAATCCCACTACCTCCACGTGTTTCAGCTCCAAAGGGGTCTCTTAGCCACGTAATGTCACCATTAGAGGTGGAACCTTGTCCCACATGTGTAACTACGCTCTCCCCTACATCCAATCTAAGCACGACATTAATCATCACCATATTCACCACTTATCATTACCCTCCACCCTATTTTTAACCTACCCATCTCAACTACCTAACCTACATCACTTTTGCACCCTTATGCCTAAAAGCCTGACCGGTACTGATTTATTCTAACCGACTTCAGTCACCTTTAAACCGGCATCGGTCACCTGTTTGGTGACCACTACCGGTTCATCTTTACCAACCACAGTTACCACTTAACCGACATCGATCACCTATTTGGTGACCGATCCCGATTCTTCCCAACTGACATTAACCAAGCTTGACCGACACCGGTAATTGTCACAAAAAATTCCGTGACTTCCCAAACCCCCCTTTTTATAAACTCTCCCACCTGCCCATTTTACCCCACCTACAATGACTTACACTACCCCAAGACCCCTACCCACCCCACCTAGACAATTTACTACCCTCCCCCCTCTTTTTTTCCCGTTATTCCCCCCATACCCACATTTTATTTTTAACCACCCACAAAACCCTACAAATGACAATCCTCAAAACCTCTAATCTATCTAATCACCAATCTAGAGTTAGGCACTTACCTTGTCATGTTGAAGCCATCTTGGTGGCATGTCTAGCTATTGTGCTAGTGGTCCACCTGATCCCTCTCCAACCTCTACCATCACTAAATAACTACTCGCAACCTCCGAGAAATCAACTCTCTCCCCCTGATCCCGTGGACCTGCTACTTACCAGCCAAACCCTCATCAAATTAGACTGCCAGCTCATTGTCCCATTTCCTCCAGACACTTTTCTCACTTTGCTCTCTTATTTTTCATTTATTCACTTCTCAAATAAAAAATGAATAATAACAATGTGGATTTTTTTTATAACAAACTTGACCTAACCGACGTCATTTCCCCTTGACCGGCATCAGTCGTGTGCCCTACCTCACCATCGTCAGTTTTCCTACACCGACGTCATTTATCCATGACCGCCATCGGTCACCATCACTTATAGATTACTCTTACTTTTCCCTTTTTACCCCACCCTTTATCCTTTACCCTACACCACATGTACCCAACCTATTTACCTTACCTTTCCAAAGCTCCTCACTTACCTGCCTTCCCTTGTCCTCCTTTGGGGACTCATTATTTTACCCATACCTTGGCCTTACCCATGTCGTGACCTAGATATTTGGACCTGGACCATCGCTAGTGACCTTTGACCTCAAGTGTTCACTATACCTTGAGGCACTATAACCTATATTGATTGACCTAATGACCTTACCTAGCCTATTACCATGACCATTTATCCTAACCCTACCTTTGGTGTATCAAAACATACCTAAATATTCCTGCACCTAACCTACGTTGTGTTTCCTGACCATATCTTATACCTTGGATATCAGATTCACTTCAACCTTGTCTGGATAAACTTATCGACCTTAGATGATGTAGAGTTTGCCTACTCTTCAACCTGGCAGTGTGTTGCAGTTTATACGTGTGTGTGCATTTGACTGTTGCTACCTTTGACCCTAACCCATTAACTAGATTTCCCAAGTATGCCTTTCACCCTTTTCCCCTGTGCCCATTTACCTTTTCCTCACATTTACCTTTTATCAAACCACTCACCACTTGAGCCTACTACCTCATCAGTTCCTGGTTTAAGGGGGATCATCTTCACCTACACATGGGGCATCACTTACCAATACAAGCTATGCAACAAAAATGGGCAAAATGTAGACACCAAATATAGGTCACACTCCCCTTTCATCCCATGACTAATAAGCACCCTTTTTTACATTTACCTACCCATGGCCCCTTTCACCCCACTAATATTAATTTAATTAATTTAATTAAATTAATTCATTATCCTCACTATATTTATTATTTAAATATCTTATTTAAGCAATATCCACACATACAGTTCACTTAGACACCTCACCAAGACAACTCAACCAAAGACTTATTCTTAGTAAGTTTCCATAACTAACTAAGACTTACCCAAACCCTAAAAATCAATGCCTACATTCCCTCTAACCACCTTCCCACATGCTCACAAGAATCTTCCAGTCTAATCCGTGGGATAATGACACGAGATCCAAGGAAATCAGGAGGATCTCCCTAGTTTAGTAAACCTAGGAAATCCCACCTTGACTGACGTCGGTTACCCCTAACCGTCACCAGTTAAGATGGAACCACCATCGATTACCCTTTAAACCCCAAAACAACCTTATTCTCAAGGTTTGCAAACATTGGGAGATGGTTGACAAGCAAGAATGCATCTAAGAGAGATAACGCATCTTCAAAGAGTGAATTCTAGCAAAAACCCACATGTAAGTAAGGAGATTGAGCATCTTCTTCTGCACAGCCATCCTAGCCATGGTCTAATCTATCCAAGCAAAGAGGAGTGTACATGAAGCCCATGTAAAATCTTTTTTTCAGTTGGTGATCCCTTGCAACCTTCAAACCCCTCATCAACACCTTCATCTCTCACACACAGGCATTCAAGAACGGAATCCAAGTAAGTATAACATCATACTTTCGTGGTTTATCTCATTTTCATCATCATTTTATCATCCATTTTTTACCTTTCCCCCTATTGACCTTCTCGGACATTTTCACCTCCATATACCCATTAAAACCTCACAAATCTTACCCAAATCACCCAATACCTCATCCCGACCAACCAAAGTCCTTTGTGTAATCAAAAAGGAAGCCATAACTTATTCTGTGACATTTCTGGATCTCATAGTAACCAGCACCAGTTACACCGAACCGTCGTCGGTCACCCCTGATCGACACCAATCTCTGTATTTTCTCAGACAGCCCTAAACAAATACCTACCCACCAAATTTCATCTCACCCTCATTCATCTATGATCTACCTAAGATCTCTGTCAGACCTGTAGAGACCCAGAACTAATCATTTGACCTTCGGATTCTAAACTAGCTTAGCTTGTTAGTATAGATATATTTCTTATTTTGTTTTAAGTGAGATACCTAAATCATTTCAAATTACAATAGGATTTACTTTGTTTACACCATTAAATTTTTTAAAATAGTGGACTGACAACCATCTAGGAAGTATCACACTTCTCAGATCTAGCATACGCTAGGAAGTTCACTGCCCATATGGTTTATTTCGTTCTGGTGGTCTTGTTTTCATTACAGGTAGTTCCTCCTAGCCAAAGAGAAGATCTCATGATTAGCTTTGGATCTAGAATTCATACATGTGCAACAACCCATCAACTAACATTTGAACAGGTATTCCTTGTATGCCCGTTACCCTATCTGTTTTGTCAACACTTCAAAGAAATGATCTAAGAATCAGGTGAAATAGTATGATAGTTTTTGTGTGATATATACTAGCCTACGTGTCAAGAGATATTTATAGTGTTGATTACATACCGACCTACATGCCGAAGACAGTGAGGATATATGAGTGATTTTGTAAATTTCGAGCATATACCGACCTATATGCTAAAGAGAGTTTGTATTGATTCATTATTTTGTTATATATATGAGACTGGCCTGCGTGTCGATGAAATTTTGTATTATATAGTAGCTTTCCTATGATTTTGAGATGGTGTACATGATGATACAACCATGTATATTTGAGATACACATTGATTTAGTTATATGGTGAGATACATGGTATTTGTTGATGTGTTTATGTGTTTATGAGATACATGGTATTTGTTGATGTGTTTATGCAATATGAATTTGTTGTGTTGATATGGATGGAAATTAGGTGAGTTAGACATGATGCAGTCAGGTTGATTTAGGCATGGATCGAGTCAGGTTAGTTTAGGCATGATTCGAGTCAGGTTGGTTTAGACATGATTGAGTCAGGTTATAGGCATGGTTGAGTTGAAAGTAAGTGAAGTTGTGATTCATTATTTTATGCAATGAATGATACTATGGGTCATATGTGAGATGTGGTATAATCTATGCATAGTGATTATAGAGAAATTGTAGGTGTAATAAATGTATGTTGTGATAATGTTTAAATTATGAAACAACTTGTTATGTATGTGGTTTAATTTCAAATTTTGGGTATAAAAGGGAAATGAAATTAGGTGTGATGTAATGTGAGGCACATGGAAGATGAATTGTTTAGGGTAGAGGATGTCTGAGATAACCTTCAAGTGCCCCATGCCCTCGGAGTGTTTGCCTACATAGTCCCAGTGAAAAGGGACCTCAGGCCGATGTAGTTCTCCCATAAGCTAGGGAAGAATATGAGGTATGAAAATGAGTTGGTAGGTTTTTGAGCATTTTGTGGGTTTAGGTTTGTTAGGTGTGGGTAGATTATAGGTAAAATGATGTAGGTGAGGGTGATTATGGTGAAAGAAGGAGATTACCCCAAAATTAAACATCAACGACCATGTCCTGTATAAGGTAATCAAAATGTAAACAAAGATGGTTAAAAAACAAGAGGGGACAATAAAGCCGCCTGATTGGTTAGGATCATACCGAGTAGATCATTCCTTGGTGGAGGTGATGAACATAAGACCCTAAAGACATTGCATGATGGATTGTCCTACGGTAAAAAGTAGTCACATGATCACCAAATGTCTAAGTTCTAAGAAGTCCCTTGAGGCAGTAGGAAATGAGAGTGGGCATGGTTTGAAGGGTGAAAAGTGGGTAATATTTATATAGTATAGGTGGTATGCATTTTGAGCAAGAGAACCTAGATCCCAATGGAAAAGTCCATGAAAAAAAGTTTGACTTATAGTTTGAGATAGACTAATCGATGTGGGAAGTTCATATGGGATGAATAAAATTGAACTCCTTGAGGTCTTCATGAATTTGATCGATGCAGGAAGCTTTGGTTGCTCTCATTTTTTTTTGTAAGATATTTGCATAGCTGCCCTTTGAGGGAGTAATCTATTTATAGCAGTAATTTTTCAAGAGGAATATGTCCTTTTGAGGGAGTCATCTTTTTATTGCAAGGTTGACTCAAGGAGTTGGGTCCCATGTGAGGTCTTTGAAGTCATGGACAAGACCAAGGTGGAGAATAGGGCTCTTGTTCAAACGATAAGGTGAAACGACCATGGGATCTCATCTAAAGGTATATGAAAAGTATCCATGAGAATCATGCTATGTGTAGCACCGTGGTGCAAATATTCAAGAGAATGTAACAAGTGACGGTACTCACATGATTCTTGTTTAATCGTTGGTGAGGTGTATGAAGTGAATAGTGCTCAAGGGATGAGCTTGGAAAGAGACAAAAGGTGAGGGAGGACTACAAGTCAACAATAGAATGGTTGAAGATGCAAGGTGTTAAGGGGTTCAAGTTCGGGTTTACCATCGAGTGATGATAAATGGTAAGCACCTGATTCATAGGTATGAGCCACAATGTATGGTACAAACCAATTAGGAGAAAATTTGCCGCGTTTAATTTTTTTGCTTTGGTTACATGTTGATTTTATTTTAGGACAAGGTCACTGACTTGGAAGGTTCATTCATGGACACATTTTTCATAGGCACATTTGATATTTTTTTGGTAAAATTGAAGGTGATCCAGAGTGTTAAGATGACATTCATCTAATAACTCTAGTTGTGCTAAATGATCCTGATGAAATTCATCATCATTCAGCATGTCATGGAGAGAAATGTGGAGTGAGGGGATTTGGACTTCGAGAGGCAAGACTGCCTCTATACCGTAGACCAGAGAAAAAGGTGTGGCTGTAGTGGAAGTGTGAATACTATTTTTGTATGCCCACAGGGAAAAAGGAATGTGCGTATGTCAATCCTTCCCAATATCATCAACCTCTTTCATAAGAATTTTGTTGATGGTTTTGTTAGTGGATTTGGCTTGGCCGTAGGTTTGTAGGTAATAAGGTGATGAGAAACTAAGTTGAATGCCGAAGGCGTCGCAATTTTTTTACAATGTTTTGTTTTTAAATTGTTTTCCATTATCAGTGATGAGGCGATGAGGAACACCAAAGTGACAAATGATGTGGTGGTTAATGAACTCACATATTTTCTTAGCTTTCATGGAGATGAGTGGTATGGCTTCCACCCATTTTGTATAGTATTTGGTAGCGGTGATGACCTATTGATGGAGTTGGGAAGAATGGGGATTGATTTCTCTGACAAGATCCAAACCCCATTGAGAGAAGGGCCAAAGGTCTCAAGCGACCTATAAGGCATGACTAGGTGTATGATGAAAATTGGAATGTTGTTGGAATTTTACACAATTTTTGACATAGTCACAACAATCATGGTTAAGGGTCAGCCAGTAATAGCCCAGGAAAAGAATATTCTTAGCAATAACAAGGCCACTGAAGTGAACTCCACATATGCCATCATGAACTTCCTTAATGGTATAAGGAATTTCAGACTTGTGAGGCATCGTAAGAGAATACCATAAAATCCATGCTTATAGGGGAGGCCCCCTAGAATTACGTAACGAGAGACCTTTTTAAGGAAGGCACATTTTCCGTTATAGTTTAGATCAGGAGGTAAGATGGAGAGAGAAAGGTAGTTAGCGTATTTTTTATACTAAAGGTCTCTCAGGTCAGGGGTGGTGGTTCTGATCGAGTAAACATCATGAGGCAAATAAGAAGGTGATTAGATTCATTATACGGTGATAAATATTGTAGAATCGGTGGGTGAAGCAGGTATTTAGGAAGCTAAGTAGGCCATGGAATCGGAAAACTTATTGGTTGAACATGGGATGGTTTGAAGGGTGTAACGGTCAAAGGTGGTCAAAAGTATGTCTACATGATGTTTATACTTTTGAAGTATCTCGTTATGACATTGGTACATACCATTGACTTGGTTTATGACCAATTGAGAATCACCAAAGATTTTGATTGATTTGACATCTAGGGCGTAGGCAGCATGGATACCTAGTACGAGTGCTTTGTATTCGGAAATATTGTTGGTGCATTCAAAATCTAATTTGAATGAAAAAGGCATGGGTTCACCCTCAAGGGGAATGAGGATAATACCAGCCCTACCCCCATGCTGACACTTGGAACCGTTGAAGAAGAGTGTCATTTGGTAAGGGGGTTCATCCAGGGAAAGGGTAGCGATCGACTCATCTGGAAAGTCAAAATTAGAGGGTTGATCCCTGGAAATAGGTGTGTCAGTCAATTGTTCAGTGATTTCTTGGCCCTTGATGGACTTTTTCTGAATGAATTCGAGGTCAAGATCAGCTAAAAGCATAAGCCATCATGCAGAACACTGATTTTGATAAGGTTTGGTGTACATGAAGTGTAAGGGGTCATTGTTGGTCACAACATAGGTTTTGTGGTTGAGTAGGTAATGACGGAGTTTTTTGGCAACAAAAACTAAGGATAAATTTTTTTTTTTAGGATGGGTGTATCAGGTTTCATAGTCTAAAAGAGTACAACTTATGTAATAAACCACATGCTCCCTATGTTGTCCATCATGATGAGCGAGCATGGCTCCCAAGGAGTGATCGGTAGCAGATATGTATAGGTAAAAAGGTTGATCGTCTTTAGGTGGGATGAGTACGGGTGGTTGGAGAAGGTATTTTTTTAGAGCCTCAAAATCTTTGTGGCAGTCATCATCCCATTTAAAGGAGACATCCTTCTTGAGAAGATGATGAAATGGTTGGCACCAATCTGATAATTGTGAAATGAAATGGTGAATAGACTACAACTTACCTTACAGGCTATGGATTTGTTTAAAGTAAGTAGGTGGAGGCATTTCGAGAATGGCCTCGACTTTAGCAAGGTCAACTTCTATACCATAGAGGGAAATGATAAATCCCAGGAGCTTTCTTGAGAGAACCGCAAAGATGCACTTCTTAGGATAAAGGCAGATGCAATATTTAATGAGACGGTCAAAGATGGTTTTGAGGACAGTTAGGTGCTCAGAGTGGCATTTAGATTTAGCCAAGATATCATCCACGTAATCTTCCAATATGTGATGCATGATGTCATGGAAGATGTAAGTCATAGCCTGCTTATATGTGGTACCAGCATTTTTAAGGCCAAAAGGCATGACTTGATAGCAAAAGGTCCCCCAAGGGGTGATGAATGAGGTTTTGTGTTGATCATCTAGGGCAAGCAGGATTTGGTTATAACACGAGAAGCCATCCATGAGTGATAGCATCTCATGGCCAATGGTAAGGTCAATTAGCTGGTCAATACTAGGTAAGGGAAAGTAATTTTTTGGACATGCTAGGTTGAGGTCATAGAAGTCTGTGCAAATACAGAGTCCCCCTGTCACCTTAGTGATAGGGATAATGTTAGAAATCTAATGAGGATAATCAATGGGTAAGATGAAGGAAACAGAAAGAAGGACTGAATTTCCTCTTTGACGAGAAGGGTAATGTGAGGGTGCATTTTCCTCATCTTTTGTGTAATGGGTTTGGCATTAGGAATGGTTACAATATTGTGGACCACTATGGTGGGATCAATACTGGGCATGTCTGCATAAGACCAAGCAAAATCATGGTTATGATCTCTGAGAAAATAAGTGATGGCTTCCTATTCAGCAGCATCTAAAGATTTTCTGATATTTAGGATGTGCGGGTCATCCTAAGTATGAATGTTGATCTCAATAGTCAATTCACTCAACATGGTTTGTGTCTCAGAAGGTAATGACCGATGAATATATGAGTCTTCTGCACCAAGGTAGGTGAGTATGGATTCGTCCTCCTAACATTGAACGACGTTAATTAAAGGTGTATCGTCATTGATCATTTCAGGATACGGGAAAGGAAGAGTGGAAGGGGCATTTCCCTCACATTGATAAGTCAGAGACCCCAAGGAAATGGTGTTTATGAAAAAAAAAATTAGGAGGGATAGATTTAGGATCCATCGAATCTGTCGGTGAAGGTGGTGATGAAGGTGGAGTGGGTTAAGAAGGTGGAGAAGGGTTAGTGTCCTTAATGAGTCCAATGCGGGTGTGTTTGGTAGGTGGTTCAGGAAATACAATACCACTATGGTCATTATGGTTACGGGTGGTAAATGGAATGACGATATGGCGTCCTTATTCATAAAAGCCAAAGCCAAAACCCTTCCATGCACATCGGTGTAAGAAGGTGTGGGAAAAATGGTGATTGGTAAGTGATTGGAAGTCAGCAGAAAAGGGGCAAGTTTGTGATGGTGGTTCGGGTATGTAAGTGGTAGTATCAAGTCCCCCATATGTGAGACTAGTACAAAGGTGAGGAAGACCATGTAGGAGACATTCTCCTATACAGTGATTGTAATGAGGGTGTTTGTGAAGACTTCCATACTCTTGTGGAGTAAGGAATGTGGTGACACTATATAGGTGGTACTCCCTTAAAGTGAGGCATTGAAAAACACCTTCCAAGGGATCATTGGTTGGTATGTAGGTAGCTGGAAGGGATGATGTGTCAGAGGTTGATGTAGAGGCAGCGTTAACGGATTAGGAAGCTGATGGGTCAACCATGGAGATTATGGTAGCAGTAGAAATGGAAGAGGAATGTGCAGTAGAAGAAGCGGCTGGACTGGTAAGTGGAGGTATAGGTGAAGAAGTAATGGTTGCAGAGGTAGTCAGCTTAATAGGTATGAGCACATCATTTGGTCGGTAAAGCATGTTACATGTTTTAAAAGGTGATGGGTCAGATGGAATGGTATAGGTGTGTCCTTCATGTTCAAACTTTACACAATGATGTAAATTGGAATGAAAACAACCCATGACACGAATCCAGGGTCTGACAAGCAACAGGTTATATTGGAATTACCCTTTCAAAATGTAAAAAAATTCTGGAATAGTGTGGGGGCCCACAAAAATGTGGAGGATGACGGTGCCGTGTGTAGAGGTGATAGTGTCATTGAATGAATGCAACATGACTAAATGTTTATGCATGTAATTTTTAAGTATGTGCATTTGATCGAATGCATGGGATGAAATGATGTTAATGCTAGCACCCCCATCAATCATCACACAGTGTACTCGTATGTCATCGATGTGGACAGAGATGAAGAGGGCTGGGTCTAGGTCATCATTTTTGTGTGGAGCAATCTCTTCCTCTGAGAAGCTAAGGGAGGCCACTTGGTAAATAGGGTGGGGTGAAAATGAAGGTGGTAATTTGGTGAGAGAGGCTCCATGCTGGGGTGTGATAATGGAGGCCATGGGTGTAGGGTCATTGGGTAAAACCTCAATAGATTGAAGAACCTCCATGAGAGGTTGACGATGGGATTCTGAGGTTTAGATGAGGTCATATAAGGACATTTTAAGGGGATACTGGTGTAATTTTTTGAGCATGGTGTGATGTGTGACACCGTTAGAAATAGGGTACGTAGGGCCATTGATAGTGATTTTAGGTATGGGTGTAGATGGTATGTTGGGTATAGGATTGGTTGGTGGGTCAGTTGCCTTTTTTGCCCTTATCCTTATGAGCACGTGTAGTGACATGTATCATGTTGATCTGAGGGGAGTTGGCAAATAGAGAAGCTGTAGGGTGAGTGGTATAATGACACGATGGGCAAAAACCTATCAGAGGAGAAAAACCCTATGAGGTGAGTAGGGTGCAACAACATTTGGGTGGTGGCATGGCGAGTTCTCTGATGTGAACCATGCTAATTTCAAATATTGGGGGTGGCTCTAGGAGCTGTGAGGGTGGATTTTTTGGTTTTTGAGTGGGAAGCTTGGGAATGGGTGTTGGTGAAGTAGGATCCTCGTCAAGAAGGTCATCATCATCAAAGTTGGCTTCTAGGGGACACAACTAGATAAGGACGGTTTTCAAGGCCTTACAGTTTTCCACATCATGCCCTGACACATGATGGTAAGCACAAATTTTAGTATCATCAAACCCTTTTGGCTTGGGTTTGAGGGTGTCCTAAGGTATGAGTGGAGGTAATGTGATGATAGAAGTCTCAAGGAGATTGGTTAAATTTTTGGCATAGGACCCTGCTAGTGGATCACAATGGGAAGTGAACATGGGTTTGGGTGTACGTATAGTTGATTGTTGAGGAACGGTTTTTGGAAGAGGAGTGGGTCAAGCTATGGGTTTGGGTGCTAGCGTGGTTTTGGGTGTTGGTCATGTTTGGTTAGGTAGGGGTATCATAAATGGATGGGTAGGAGGGTGTGTGGTTATTTTGACTACCTTATTGTGGGGTAGTGAAATTTTTTTTTGGGTTGCACCTTCTTGGGTAAATGTGATATGGGTATACAAGGTCTAGAAGGAAAAGTAGATGGGGGAAGAGGATGAGTTACCCACAGGGATAATTGAGGTGTTGTGAAGGTAGAGGATGTGGGTCATGTAGGAGGTGTAAGGGAAAGAGATTTAAATGTAGTGGGCAGTGAAGTAACAGCTAAGGATATTGGAGGTATGAGTGGTAAAGATGTTGCAGGTGCTGGCGTAAGTCTTGTTGGGCATTTGGGGAGATTAGAGGTTTGTGAGGAAGGAATGGGTTGTTGTGTTTTTGGTTTATTGGTGGGTAGAGGTTTCTTGTCCATGTGGGGAAGCTGAGATCCTAAGATGGATGGGATAGGTACATGTGTGATTGGCGCAGCTGGGGTATGAGTTCTATGGATTTTGTGCTTTTATTTGGGTGTCGGAGTAGGTGTGGTTTTGTCTTTAGAGGATGTAGCTAAATCTAGTTTTATAGGTGGTTGAGTAAGGTTGGTGGTTGGGTGACCCCTAAAGTGGTAATAGGTTTAGTCGAGGATGATGTCATAGGTGAGGGTTTGGGTTTAGCTATAGATTGGGCTATGGGTAAGGATGTGGTTTGAGCTATGAAAGGTTTCGTGGAAGGAGTTGTGATAGATTTGGTTGTGTTTGGTTCAATTGGTTGAAATATTTTTGGGTAGATAGTGGAGGAATCAGCAAGTGACCTTTGCATCTACGTTGAGATAGGAAGTAAAAGGCATACCCGTAGTAAGGCTCTATCCACATAATCTAAGTGATTGGCCAAACGTGAGAATGACACATCTATAGGTGGATTTGATTAGGACCTAATGGAAATTCTTGTAAAATGTGGCTTAGAGACAGGAAATTGGCTAGCTTCAACTTCCATGGGTAAGAGAGCCGAAAGTAGGTCTGTAGGATTTTGCGTAGCGGATGGAGAATGCTCACCAAGAGGCAACAGTATCTCAACTAGGTCTATGATAGGTGGATGAGATGATGGGAGATCCTCTATAGGTGGAGGAGATGATGGGTGCTCCTCTATTGGTGGAGGAGGTACTGTAGGTTAAGGTTCTCTAAGTGGAGAAGCCAGGGGTGAGATGGTCTCAATTTTAGTGGGGGATTCCTCCGTAGGTGATGAAGGAGATGAAATATGTTCCTCTGTGGGTGAAGGAACAAGGGAGGTTAGTTCCGATGCGGAAGGAGGATTTTGGGCTAGGATTTCCTCTATGGAAGGAATGTGAGGTAATTTGGAGGTGACAGGTATGTCATTTAAGATAGCATGGACCTCACGGGTATGGGTATCATGAGTTGAGGTCTCACCAGTTTGATCAGAAAAAGGGGCATGGTTGCGAAATGGTTTCTTGAAGATTTGTAGGTTTTAGTTGGTAGGTGTGTTAGGATTATCCATGGTTAACTCACGTTTCTCGAGCATTTCTTTGAAAATATTTTTGAAAGTGATGCAATTTCCGTCACCATGACTCTTTACTCGATGATAGTTACAGAAGTTATGTTCTTTATACCATGTGGGCATGGGGCGAGTAGGGTCAAAACCAGTGTGTGGTTTTATGGGTGGAAGGGTAATGGCCCCAGCTTTGATAATATTTTCTAAGATAGAAGAGTAAGGTTCCCCAATTGGGGTGTATTTCCATTGCTCTCGTCTGAATTGAAAATTTTGGACAGGTGAGAGATTAGATGAGGGGGTATCCTGATTTGATAGATGAGTTGGGCCGGCCTTGAGTATCACTGCGTTAGTGGTGCCCTTAGCCTTTGAATAATTGTTTTGTGGTTTAGAAGAAGAAGAGGTATCATTCAACTTTAATTTCAAATTCTTATCGTGTAATTGGATTTTCTTCTCTTCGATGGCCCGAATCTCTAACTTTTGTGCCATAGTGAAGCTTCATCGAATGTTCAGAAGGTTTTGACCTACAAGGTTAGTGATATATGTCTAGAACAAGCCCATGTGAAGAGCACGATGAGTTCTATTTGTGGCAGTTAGAAGGTGAGTTGGTTGATCAAGCTACGCCAGCGAGTGACAAAATCTATGATAGATTCGTCCTCATACTATCACATGGAGTATAGGTCTTTCATGGTAATCTTCTTGATGATATTGATAGAGAAATGTTCCAAGAATGATTTTTATATCTAATTGAATGAGAATATAGAGTGTCTAGGTAAACCACTAAACCAATCTAATACAGGTCCGGTCAGGGACATGGGAAAAGTTCTCAAGAGCAAGGCATCATCGTGAGAGATCAAATAACACCCATGTTTTAACAACTACAAATGCTACTATGGGTCTTCTTTGCTATTGAAACAATTGAATTGAGTCATTTCCCAATGTATGGGGGATGGGCGGATAGGAATTGATGGGTGGATGGGATCTTTGTAAATCTCATCATAGGTGAGAGTGTTGCGGGATCTGGAAACTGATACCTCTAATGTTTGCATCTTGTCCAACATCAATTTTATTAGGTCATTGGTAGGTTACGATGATTGGATGCCTCCTATAGCGTGAGAGGGTTGGTTTTGGGCATATAATGGGGGTGGCACTCTAGTGTATGGTGTTTCCATGTAGGTTGATTGGGAATAAGGTAGTGAAACTGGGGGTACGTACCTAGAGTAAATAATGGAGGAAACGAGAGGTGGCTGATAGTATGTATATGGAGGTGGAAGGGTCGTGGTAACCCTAGTGGAATTGGGGGCTAATGATTATGGAATGGAAAGGACCATGTTTTGAAAAAGGGGTAGGGGTCACCAACACGGGAGGTGGTAGTGTAGCTACGGGTATGTGTGAGACATTAGGGGTGGATGAGGTTGTGTTTTAGGTAGTTGTTAAGGGTATGATAGATGTGACGGGGGTAACGGAGGTGGCAGATGTGGTAGTCATAGCAGGTATAGGACCTAGCTACGAAACGACTGAGGGTAAGGTAGATGCGGGTAGCACAGAGCTAGATGGAGCCGATGCAGGAGTGGGAGTGATAGTCAGGGGGATAGATACAGGCATGTTGTATATCAACTGACCTAGGGCATCTTGAGTAGATGAGTGGGAAAGGTAAACTGCAAGGTGGAAGGGTTTTGGTCAAGGAGTTGTGTGAGGTCCTAATCTCTGATAGCGATAGTGATAGGTTGGATGGCATCCATGGATGGTGATAAAATGGAAGGTGGTGAAGGACTACGTGGGAGTGGTTGACAACTGACATGAAATACGAGTGCACTTTCTTGTCTTCAGGTCAGCACCATATGAACCAGTAGTGATCAGGTAGGGTTGCTTCTCTGTAAATGACATAGAAAAAAGCAAGAACATGTGAATATGATGGTAAAAAGTGGATTAGGTACCAAATGGTGGTTGGAAAGTGAAACAGGATAACTGATTCCGGTTAAGAAAAACCGACACTGGTCAGGGGTAACCACTGCCGGTCACTGTATAGAATGTTCAGTGAGTGAAAACCTAAGGAGAAGGTCAAATCTGACAGGTATGCCAAATCTGATGGTGTTTTACAATGTCAATGAGAATGACAGTAGTAACAGGGACTATGAAAAGTGGAAGAAAATGAATAAAATGTCCTTTTGAGTAGGTTAACAAAAGGACCTGGAACTGATGTCCATTGGGTATAACCAACGATGGTCAAAGGGTAACTGATGCTGATTACTGTAAAATTGAAATAGTGATGAAAGAAAAGTGGTTGTGAATTAAAATATGATGTAGAATCATACCCAAAATTCTAGGAATGATGATGATATTTCCCAGGCACACTCAGGTGAAGCTAGAATACACCATCTGTGATGAGGAGCATGCAAGGATGAACAAGAAAAATTAAGAATGTGATCTCCCACCTCAAAACACAAGCCAAATAGAAACACTAAGAAAAATGCAATCCTAGGAGTGCCTTTTTCTATTATGTTTGTTTAGCTTATGCTATTTAAGGTCTAACACATGAATTATGAAACATAATTTTTTGGTGAGGATGGCTTCCTACGAAGAAGGAGATCTAAAGGTGATGTTTCAGGTATGTTATGGTGGGGGTGGGCCTTGCTCTGAAGTATGACTCAATCGAGCAACGAGTTGGGTGCCCACTGTGTCGTGATTGTGTGATCACTTACAGCTTCTTTCAGATAAGATGTTGTTTAAGAATGTGTATATTTTTAATTTTTGTGAGGTTTGGTAAAACTCAAAGAGAGAGAGAGAGAGAAAGAAACAAAGTGCTTTCTATGGTTCATTTGTCAATCATCAGCTGGTCATGACCTTCATCGTATAGGTTGCCCGCAATTAATGTGAGCTAATGTGATAAATCAGATTTCAATGCACTTATTTTTAATCCCAAATTGAAGTTTGAAGTTGGATGACAAAAAAATATGAAGCGGAAGAGGGATTCTCTTTCACTACAATGTAGAAAACATGAAGAAATGGTTCTTTTTAATTACACCAAAAGAAAGGTTTCCTTTAGAGAAAATAGAAAGAAAAGGTGGGTTACCAAGGAAGAAGATTAATGTGTATGCTTTTCAGAAGGGAAACAAACACACAACTTTTCCTAGGAATAAATGAAATGCAAGGAACCCCAGATGGGTCCAACCGAGCATGCCAAAATGTTTCAGTTAAATTTAGATCATTTCTTTGAAGTATTTATGAAACAATTAGGGTAACGAGCATAGGAGGAATACATGTTCAAGTGTTGGTTGATGGGTTGTTACATGCGTATGACTTCTGAATCCACATTTGATTGTGAGAGATTCCTTTTGGCTAGGAGGAACTACCTGTAATACAAAGCAATATCACCAGAAAAGGTTAAACAATATATGCAGTGAACTGCCTAGCGTATGCTAGATCTAAGAAGTGTCATACTTCCTAGATGGTTTTCAGTCCATTGTTTTAAACAATTTAATATGGTAAATAAGGTAAATCCTATTTTAATTCGAAATGATTTAGGTATCTCGCTTAAAACACATAAGAAATAGATATAATCTAACAGGATAGGTTAGAATAGGATCTGAAGGTCAAGTAACTTGTTTTGGGTCTATGCATGTCTGACAGAGGTCTCAAGTAGATCACAAATGAATGAGGGTGTAAGGGAATTAGGTGGGTAGGTCACTATTCTAGGTTGTATGGGAAAATACAGTAACCAATGTCGGTTAAGGGTGACAAATGGTGGTTGGGTGTAACTGGTGCCGATTATTGTAAAGTTCTGGGAATGCCACATAATGAGATTTAGGTCTCCTTTGTGATTGCACACTGGACTTTGGTTGGTCGGGATGAGGTATTGGGTGATTTGGGAAGGATTTGGCAAATTTTTAATGGGTATATGGAGGGGGAATGTTGAAGGAAGTCAATGGGTGGCTAGGTAAACAAAAGATGATAATATAATGATGAAATAGAATAAACCAAAGAAGTATAATGTTTACTTACTTGGATTCTAGTCTTCGATGCCTGTGAGTGAGGGATGGAGGTGTTGATGAGAGGTTTTGAAGGCTGCAGGTGATCACCAACTGAAGGAAAGCTTTTGCATGCGCTGCATGTACATTCCTCTTTACCTGGTTAGATCAGATCATTACTGGGATGGTTGTACAGGAAAATATGCTTGATATCCTTCCTTACATGTGTGTTCCTATTGGAATTCACTCTCAAAAGATGTGATATCTCTCTAGAATTTGCTGAGGTTCACCAACTTTTCCAATATTTTTCCAACCTTCTGCAAACCTTGAGAATAAGGTTGTTTTGGGGTTAAAAGGGTAACCAATGGTAGTTCCACCTTAACCGGCGATGGTTAGGGGTAACCGGAATTAGTCAAGGTGGGATTTCCTAGGTTTACTAAACTAGGGAGATCCTCTTGATTTCCTCGGATCTTGTGATGTTAATCCATGGCTTTGACTTGGAGCTTCTTGTAAGCATGCAGGAATGTGGCTAGAGGGAATGTAGGCATTGATTTTTAGGGTTTGGGTAAGTCTTAGTTAGTTATGGAAACTTACTAAGAATAGGTTTTTAGGGTGAGTTAACTTGATGAGGTGTCTAGGTGAAGTGTATGTGTGGATATTATTTAAATTAAGATATTTAAATAATAAATATGGTGAGGATAATGAATTAATTTAATGTAATTAATTAAATTAATATTAGTGGAGTGAAGGGGGTCATGGCTAGGTTAATGTGATGAAGGGTGTTTATTTTTCGAGGGACCAAAGGGGAGTGTGACCTAATTTTAGTTTCTACAATAGGTCATATTTCATACTTGGAAGGGATAAGCATTAGCAGGAAGTGTCAATATTTTTCCCTCATGTTCATATTTGATGCAACAATGAATTGTGGAAGAGACACAACTAATGACATGGATCCAAGGTCATTTGATAAGAATATTGTATTGAAACTCCCCTTCTATGACATATAATACTTCATGGAGGAGCTTCTCACCAAAATTGCTAGTAAGGACAACCTTTCCCAAGGTTGGAGTGATAGCATCATTAAATACACAAAGGACCATGGGTGTTTTCCTGATAGTGATTTTAGGGATCTTGAGTTGATTAAAGGTATGTGATGGTATTATATTTATACTTTCCCCTTTATCAATCATGGATCATCAAAGGAAGGTGTCACTGTTTCTAACTATGATGAAAAGGGAAATGTCACGGTCTTTAGGTGGAATTTTTCAGATCTTAGCATCATCAAATGAGATGGATGTAGAAGCCTCAAGTGCTCCTACGAGAGATGTAAAAGGTTGAGTATCATCACTAGATGTTGGTATATGTTTCAAGGCTTCAATGAGAGACTTCCTATGGTCTAGAGAGCTTTAGATGAGCTCATAAAGTGACATCTTAACCGAGGCATGATGAAGTGTCTTGAATTTTTTTTTTAATATTTCGAGGGGTTACTAAGATAGAAACCTTAGGTTTAGATGATGATGGAGATGAAGTGGGCTCACTAGAAGGAGCGGTAATCACAATCTTAGCTATTGATGATGATGGGGATGGAGATGAAGTAAACTAATTAGGAGGAGGAATGGAAAATAAGGTATTTGATTTTGATTGGGTTATTAGTTTAGAATCATGTGAACCAGATCAAGTAGCTATACAAACAGTATTGATGAATAAAGGGGGACCATCCTTAAAAGATTTTTTTTTCTGGTGGGATGGTCACAAAATTCCATGATGAATGAGGGGACTTTTTTATTTTGGTGGATGAAGTTTATGAGGTAGATATTGAAATGGTCATGGGTGATGAGGTGGAAGGAGGAGATTGATTGGTTTCAAGAAGAAGGTCATCCTCTTTAATAATATTGTGAACAATGGTTTAGAGTGCTTTGTAATGTTTTGTGTTATGTCCATGGGTATGATGATAGGAAAAAATGAGGTTCGGATAAAAACACGATGGATTCTTAATATATGGATCAAAGGCCTTGATAGGAGGGAGTGTGATGGTGGAAATTTGAAGCAAGTGTTAGAGGACCTTTGCATATGATTATGTTTCACCATATTCTTAAGTAGTTAATGAAATAGATAGAGGGTGATAGGCCAAGGAGGAATACATGTTTGTGATGTCAGTTGAAGGTTGTGCACGTGTTCTAATTTCTTGATCCAATGTTGATTGTGAGAGATCCCTTTTGGATAGGAGGAACTACTTGTAAAATGCAAAAAAATACCACCAGATAGAGTTAAATAAAACAACGAGTGGACTACCTAGCAGAATCTAGATCCAGGAAGCATGATGTTTCCTAAACAAGACATCAATCCACTTTTATATAACAGTATTAATGCTATCCACAATAAACATGAGATAAAAGTCTTATTGGAATTGAAAAAAATTAGGTATCTCGTGCAAAACAAATAAGAAAGGTTAGATAAAAGGTGATTGAGGTCAAAACGGATCAAGGGATGGGCTGGTATTGGGTTGCAGGTCTGGTATAGGCTCTGTGTAAAATTTAATAAAGATTAGGAGTTATTATAGGCTATTAGGGAATGGGTATGAGCTCGTTGGTCTGAGGTATGTTTCTAGACATAATAACCAATGTCAGCTATGTGACTGATGCCGGTTTTGTAGGATGACCGATGTTTGTTGGCTAACTGGTGTCAGTAGGGGCAGTTAGTAAAATTCTCTTAGAAACTGGTTTCCAATCTCTCTTTGATTGTTGAGAGGATGTAAATGGTGAAGGTGAGGTCGTAAAATGGCCTCAATAACTAAGGGATAACTAGGAGAGGGTGAATATATGTGAAAGGGATAGATATGGTAAGGTGATATTTTGGTGGGAGTAAGGAGGTGTACGAATGTACAGAAAAATAAATTACTGAGAGGAATGATGATCTTACTGAAAGAAAATAGAGATAGCTGAAGAGATCTTAGGTACTTAATAAAGAACGGGTCTGGATAGCATGGGTGATGAAAACAATGATGGCATAGATCTGGAGAGAAGGGTTGTCATGTACATGTCACAGTAGTTTGAGTCTACATGCTTCTTTGTGTGAATTCCTTATTGTGAAGAAGGTGATGGATTTCGATGGTTGTTGGTAGTGTTTTTGGGTGATTTCCTTTGCCTGGGTGCTTCAGAAATTTGAGTTCTCCAAGTCTCTATTCATGGGAGATCTTGAATCAAATGACCAACCTCATCAAAGGCTTTGGGAAATATATTTAACATAACTGATGATGGTTGGGGGACCGACATCGGTTGAGGTATAACCAGTGTCAATTTAGGTAGGAATATCTAGGTTGGTCAAAAATAGCCTGATTATCACTATTTTGACGTGGTCTTCAATCTTCGTCTGATTCTTGAGTGATAGATCACGGGAGGATGAGTATGATTCCTCTTAGGTTTGTTAATAGTAGTTAAGTCTAGGTTTAGACTAAGTCCTAGTTGGTTAATATATGCTTAGACTTGGTCTTAGGTCATTAATGGGGTTTGAATGGGTCATGGAGTGAGGTGGTCAAGTGAGGATGTTAATTAAATTAATTAAGGTAATTAATTCAATTTATCATGTGCACCATGGGATATGAATAGGTAAGGTATGGTTAATTTAATTAAAAATGTTTATACGGGTAGTATGATCTAATTTTGGTGTCTACATTTTACCCCTTTTTGTCACATAGCTTGTATTGATAAGTGAAACTGAAAAAAATAGGAAGTGATTGCCCCATGTATGGGTGAGAGAAGGTTTTCCCCAAGTGTGGGTGAAGGTGACTCCCCTCAAACTAGGAACTAATAAGGTGGTATACAAAGTTGGTGAGTGGTTTGATAAATGTGTAGTTAGTGAAAGTAATGGTAGATGGGTTGTGGCTAAGGGTATAGGAACATTTGGTAAAGGGTGATGATCAAATTAGGTAATAGGGAATGGGAAAGGGTCAAATCAGGTAATGGGTAAGGGAAATTGAATGCACAGACATGTATAGACTACAACACAGTACCAGGTTGAAGAGCTTGTAAACTCTACATCATCTAAGGTCGATAGGTTTATCCAAACAAGGTTGAAGTGATTCAGGTATCCAAGGTATAGGATATGGTCTAGAAACATAACGTAGGTTAGGTGTAGGAATGTTTAGGTATGATGTGGTACTCCATAGGTCTGGTCAGGATAAATGGCATAGCAATAGGAAAGGTACGATTGTTAGGCTAAAATAATGTAGGTAACAACATCGTAAGGTATAATGAGTACACAAGTTCAATGGTCACAAAAAGTAGGTCAGGTTTAGGTAAATAGGTCGTGGCATGGGTAAGACCAAGGTATAGGTAAAATAACAAATCCCTAAACGTAATTAAGGAATTATATGGGTAGTTTAGGCTTGTGGGTAGGGTACAATGGGTGTTGGTACTAGAAAAAGGTATGTGGTAGTAATGAGGTTGGTTAAAATAGGTAAAAGGGGGTGCAAATGGTAATGGCAGGTAACCAATGTTAGTTTAGGTCTGACCAATGTCAGTTTAGTAGGAAAAAACATGACTGATGTCATTCATGTCGATTTGGGTATAATTTTTTTTTTTTTTGTATGTATTCACTTTATCTTGTTGTCATTTGGGAAAATGATAGATTGATAATGCTTTCGTAGAAAGTGACAGTACGAGACTCTAAGCTGAGGTGGAGGTTTTTAAAGTGGTGATAAGAGCTAGGTAGCTATGTCCATGAGGTCGGTTGGCAGCATGTGATTGGTGGAGATATTTGAGGTAGATTTTTTTCATGGCAGAGGTGGGAGAGGGTTTGGGTGGACCACTGACCCAACAGTAAGATGTGCCACCACATAGGAAAAATCATGATATGTAGGGGGCATTTCTTAACTTGTTGATTTGTTGTAATTGTGTTTTACAATGAATAAGTTTTGGACGGGAATATTAATTTTGAAATGTGGGTGAAAATAGATGAAATCTAGGGGGTGAGGTCAAAAATAGGCTAAGTAGGGGGAGAAATAAATGTGGGGTGTAAGTGGTTGAGATTAAATAGGGTTATAGGTTGTTTTTGTCAAATTTTAAGAAATAGAAGAGGGGGTTTTAGTTTTGGGGGTCACGATAGAGACTGGTGTCGGTCAAGGTTTGGCCGATGTTGGTTGGTTATAGCCAACATTGGTCAATATTAAGGTGACTGACACTGGTTAATCAGAACCGATGTCGATCAAGGAGAACTAGTGAAAGTCCAGGAGATCAGCACTGGTTAGGGTGAAAGAGGGATAGGGGTAAGAAATGTTATGTATGAAAGGAAAAGATGTCAAGAAGGGGCAAGTAATGATTGGTTTTAGAGGGGTAAGGGTAAAATATTATCTTTGACTAGATGGGATAGGTGAGTGTGTGAAATAATATGAAGGTAATCATTCATGATTGTAAAGGGTAGGAGATTGGTATGTGAATTAGGTAAATGGGGTAAGCATGATTGGTGTGATTGGTTATGTTTTTGGGGTTAAGATGTAATTGAAGGTAGTATGGTCTTAAAAATGTTGTGTTTTTTTGGATACAAGCTAGGGAATAGCTACGTATGTGGGACAGAGTACCACCAATGTTGGTAGATATGTAGTTGAGTGTGACTATAGAGGAGTGGGAGCATATGACTGATGTTGGATTGAATGAGATCTGACTCTATAGGAATGTAGCTCAAGATCCTATTTTGATGGTCACACTCATTAATAGATGGGATTCAGTGACTAACACTTTTCATTTACTGACAGGTGATATTACTGTCACCCTGGAGGATGTATATAGGATCCTACGACTACTGATTGTGGGTGAGTGAGTGTATTCTATTTCTTCAGAGACCTATGTGGAGCCTATAGTGGTTGTGTTTGGGGAGGTGATGGGTGAGTTGAGGTACCATAGCTCAATCCTTAGCTATGGAGAGATGTATGTAGCCCATCCTAAGGAGATGAGGTTGGTTGTTTTGATGATGGAGGTGGTATGTTGTTTCACCTTACCAAATGCCGAGGGTGGTAGATTCCCATGAGCATTGATGGGAGTGTTCTAGGATATGGTGGAGGAGTGGATCTATTTTGTATGGGCACTGGCATTCCTAGTGTAGCTGTATAGGGATTTGTGGACCTATGGGAGATTTTGGTGGTTTAGTTTGTGTTACACTTTTCTCCTACATTGATGGGTATATGAGCACATCATATGTGTATGTCCAGTTTGTTTTCCCCAACTTGATTGGTTCGAGGGTGGCTTGGTCAGAGTCGGATATAGATGGTGGGTACCATTTGGTGGGCAGCATAGGGTGGCTAGGGCCACACATGATGTTTCATATTACAAGCAGTTGTTGGAGGGATTGTCTAGTGTGGATATTGTTTTGAGGCCATATGTTGGCTATCCCTCATGCAATGACATGACATAGGAGTTAGAGGGGTTATAAATGCTAAGGTAGATGCAGGGGTGTCATGTTCAGGAGCACGAGATGATAACTGTAGATAGGGTGAGACAAAATTTTAGGCTTCCATATGATGTGCCTCCACCCTTCCCACAGTAAAAGAGAGATGACATGGAAAGACCTATGTCTCCACCATGACCGAGTATGCCTATAAGGTAGAATGAGTAGGCGGTGGATAGGAGGATTGATGATATAGGGGTCACCAATAGATATAGATAGTGGTGGGTGGCATAGCTACATGCGGCATCACCGAGACCAGGGAAGCCATAGTTAACCACCATCACATTACAGAGGGATACCTTGCAGGGTCATGTGGCTACCCTTTGATAACAAATTATAGCTTTACAGGGGCAGCTTACCAGGTCAGAGGCATAAGTTTCAATTTTATAGGAACAGGTAGTTGCACTACAGGCCCAAGTTACATAGGGAAAAACCCCTACACAGGGTGGAGATTGAAATGGGGGACAGGTTGTCACCTTACTGGCACATGTAGTAGCTTTTTCAGACCAATTGGCCACTGCACAGGCTCAGGTTATGGCCCTACAAGCCTAGGTTATAATGTAGGAACTGCCATAGACTTAGGGATAGGGTCCCATACTATAGGCAGGTGTGATAGGATAGTTTCCCTATGTACAAGGAGGAGGACAGGGAGCACAAGTACATGATCCAATGCCATCCCTAGCAAGATAGAGCTCTAAGTTTGTTATGAGACCTATGGAACCACCTCAGAAGATGTTGATGATGAGGTTCAAGAATTCCTTAAATGAGGCATGGTATTACAAGGATCATCTGACTACCATTAGGATAGATGTCCCTTCTTATGCTGAGTACAGGGCATAGTAGGTAGTGAGTGAGATGAATAGATTCCACACTCATAGTTCTGAGAGTAGAGGGGGTTGGTGAGCCCAGAGGCAAGGTCAGGGCAAGGCTACAAGTTCACAGAGGTTAGTCCTAGGTGAGGGGCAGGAAAATATTAGGCCAAGACCCATGCTAGGTGGGGAGATACATGCAGGACGTCAGGCCGAAGGTGAGGAGGAGGAGACAGATGAGACAGGAATGGATATTAAATGGAGTGATGACTAGTCACCTGATATGATTGGTGTATCAATTTTTGGTATATACCAGCCTACGTGCTGATGATAGTGAGGATGTACATGAGAGTTTTGTGATTTTGATTATTATATTGGCTTGCATGCCAAGATAGTGAGACTGTATCTAAGCATCTTGAGATACTTGTATTTATTTGTGTCTGTGTACATTAATATTCATACAAAAATATTTTCATTGATATATATGATGATTTTTATGGTGATGTGTATGTATTAATGATTTACTTGGTTTTAATTTCCATTATCATTCTGTATGTGATGGAAACTAGGTAAATTAGGCATGTTTGAGTCAAGGTCATGTAGGCATGGTTGAGTTAGGTCAGTTACGCATGGTGGAGTTTGAGGTTTGTTAGGCATGGTTGAGTTTAGGTTAGTTAGGCATGGTTGGTTAGGTTTAGGCATGGTTGAGTTTAGGTCAGTTAGGCATGGTTGAGTTTAGGTCAGTTAGGCATGGTTAAGTCTAGGTGAGTTAGGCATGATGGAGTTAAGGTTTGTTATGTTGATTTAATTACCAAGTTATTAGTAACATGGGAAATAAATGATGATGTATATGTATGTTATGGTGTATATTTCCAAAATATTTGATATCATGGAAATGTGAAATGATGGATGTATGATATGATGTTGTTAAGAAAAGGGTAATTATTTACGTTTGTTAATTGTTTAATTTCCAAGTATTTGTGAAAAATGGAAACTAAGGTGAAATGTTAATTGAAAACATGGGGGGAAAATTTAGTTAGGGCAAAGCATGTCCGAGCTAACCTCTAAGGGCCCCATACCCTCAGAGTGTTGCCTACATAGCCCCAGTGAAAAGGGGCCTCGGGACAATGTAGTTATCCCATAAGCTAGGGAAAAATAAGATGAGGTAGTGGAATGGGTGGGTATCTTAGTTTTAGGTCATGATTTGGGTTCTAGGTCATTTAGGTCTGGTTGGGTTTAGGTCATTTTAGGTATGGTTGAGTTTAGGTCATTTAGGCATGATTGATTTTGGTGAAAGGGGAATCCTTAAAACATAGGTAGCGATGGTCTATTCTTATATAGAATAATAAATAAGTAATGAAGAAGGTGAATGGTAGGAGGAGATAAAAAATATGCTTAATTAATAAGAAACATAACTAGTTCACCATACCTTAGATTGGCTTATGAATAGAAGACCCTGAAGGTGTTGCATGATTGACTATGCTAAGGGTGAAGAAATTCACATGATCATGAAATGTCATGTTTGTGGAAAGTCCCTTGAGAAGGTAGGAAATTAGGGTGAAAAGGCAATGAGGTGAAAATGGTTAGTTTTTTTAGCGTAACCTAGTGTAAGATAGCATGCCTACTTGGCAAGATACCTAAGATCAAAATAGGCAAGTCCATGATGAAAAATTTATCATTTTCTTCTTTTTTTTGTTGTTTTGATAGATTGGTCGGTGCAAGAAGTCTATGTGGGATGAGTACATTATCTCCTTAAGGTCTTCATAAAGCTGATCGATGCGGGAAGCTTTCTGAATATTTTATTTTATTTTGTAAGAATAGTCCTCTTTTGATGAGATACTAAGTACAATATGGCTAGCTTTGTATAGTTTTCCTTCGAGGGAGCAGTCTATTTATAGCAGCAAGATTAGAGAGAATGGATGTCCTTTTTTGAGGGAGTCATCTTTTTGCTAGAAGTTTGACTCAAGGAGTTGAATCCCATTTGAATTTTGATATTATTTTTTTGTTAGACTGTTAAGTCATGGACAAGACTATAGAGAAAAATAGGCTCTTTGTTTGAAGGAAAAACCATAGCACACAAAGGCTAACTATGCAAGAGAGAGTTTACGTGATGAATGACCATGGGATTCCATCTTGAAAAAGATGAAAAATTATCCATGAGAATCATGCCATGAGTAGGGCCATGGTACTCATATTGAAGATAGGGCCAAAAAAGTGACAGGTAATCACATGATTCTTGTTGATTCATGGATCCTTAAAATAGTTAAAATGGAATGTGAATGGTGCTCAAGGAACAAGTGTTAAATAGACAGAAGGTGATATAGGACTTGATTCAACAATAGAATAGTCAAAGATGCAAGGCATTGAGGGGCTCAGGTTTGGGTTTTTTTTCAAGTGAAGACAAATGATAAGAACCTGATCCATAGGTATGAGTAATGATATAAGGTCCAAGCCAATTAGGAGTAAATTTTCCCTGTTTACTTTTCTCCTCTTTGGTTACATGTTGATTTTCCTTCAGGATGAGGTCACCAACTTGAAAGGTTTATTCATGGAAATTTTTATCATAGGAATGTTTGATTCATTTTTATTAGATATGAAGACGATGAAGAGCATTAAGACAAAATTCATCTAAAAACTCAAGTTGTGTTAAACAGTCCTGGTGAAAGTCATCATCATTGAGAATCTCTTTGAGTGAGATACGAAGGGATGGAATCTATACTTCAAGAGGTAGGACAACCTCTATACCGTAGACCATAGAAAAAGGTGTGGCCACAGTTGAAGTATGAATACTAGTATGGTAAGCCCATAAAGCAAAAGGATTGTGTGTGTGAAAATCCTTTCCCATATCATCAACCACTTTCATAAGAATTTTGTTCAAGGTTTTGTTAGTTGATTCAGCTTGGCCATTTGTTTATGGGTATTAAGGTGAAGAAAAAATAATTCGAATTCTGAAGGCATCACAAATTTTCTGTATGGTTTTGTTTTTGAATTGTTTTTAGTTATTAGTGATGAGGCAATGAGGAACGTGAAAGAGACAAATGATGTGATGATTAAGGAATTCACATATTTTCTCAGATTTTGTAGAGACGAGGGGGATGGATTCTATCCATTTAGTGTAGTATTCAGTTGTGGTAATAATCCATTGATGGCATTGTGAAGAATGAGGATTGATATCTTTGACAAGATCCAAACCCCATTGAGAGAAAATCCAAAGATATTGTGTGAACTGTAAGGCATGAATAGGTGTGTGATGAATATTATCATGTTAGTGACATTGCACACAACGTTTGACATAGTCACAACAATCATGGTTGAGGGTGGGCCAATAATAGCCTAGGTGAAGGATGTGTTTACCGACAGCTAAGCCACTGAAGTGGCCTCCACAAATTCCATCGTGAACTTCCTTGATGGTATAAGGAATTTCAGAACACTTAAGGCATCATAAGAGGATACTGTTAAATCCATGTATATAAAAAAGGCCACCTATGATGACATAACGAGAGACATTTTTGAGAAAGGTGAGTTTCCCATTACGAGTAAGGTCAGGAGGTAGAATTTAAAGGGAAAGTTATTTTTTAAACTTCTTATACCAAAGGTCACATGGTTCAGGTGTAACATTTCAGATGAGGTTAACGTCTTGAAATAGATAGGAAGGTGATTGCATCCTTTATACTGTGACAAATATTTTTGAGTTGGAGGGTGAGGTGGGTATCTGAGAAGCAAGGAAGGCCATGGTATCCACAAATTTTTTAGTGGAATGTGGAGTGGTTTGAAGTTCATAACGGTCAAAGGTAGTCAAAAGTATGTCTACATGATGCTTATACTTTTGAAGTATTTCATTACAACACTGGTATATACCATTGAACTGATTTACAACCAGTTGAGAGTCACCAAAAATATTAATTGATTTAACATCTAAGGTGATAGTGGCTTGAAGACCTAGTACAAGCGCTTTATATTCAATAATATTATTAGTACATTCAAAATCTAGTTTAAAGGATAATGACATAGGTTCACTATCAAGAGGGATGAGGATAACACCTACACCACCCCCACGCTGACATTTGGAACCATCAAAGAATAAGGTCATTTGGTAAATGGTATCATCCAAAGAGAGGGTAGCAATGGATTCATCTTGAAAATAAAAGTTAGAAGATTAATTTCCGAAGAGGGGTGCGTCTACAAGCTGGTCATCAATGGTTTGGCCATTGATATATTTTTGATGTGAGTGAATTCAAGTTCTAGATCTATAAGAAGCATGAGCCAACGTACAACACGTTGGATTTTGGTAGGGTTTGGTGTACATGTAATGTATGGGGTCAGTATTGGTGACAACAAATGTTTTGTGATTGAGTAGGTAATGATGAATTTTAGTGGTGACAAAAACTAAGGCTAAGAAGAAAAATTTGGTGTGGGTTTATCATGTTTCATAATCCAAAATTGTATGGCTTATATAATAAACTAATTGCTCCTTGTGTTTCTCATCATGATGAGCAAGCATGGCTCCCAAGGAATGATCTGTATCAGAAATGTAAAGGTAAAATGGTTGGTCTTCCTTAGAAGGAATGAGTACAAGTGGTTAGAGGAGGTATTTGTTTAAGGCCTCAAAGGCTTTATGGCATTCATCATCCCATTTGAAGGAGACATCCTTTTTGAGGAGATGATGAAAGGGGTGGCAGCAGTCAGAAAGCTATGAAATAAAATGATGAATAGACTATAACTTGCCTTGCAAACTACGCAGTTGGAAAAGGTTAGTAGGTGGAGGAATTTCAAGAATAGCCTTGATTTTAGTGGGATCGACTTCTATGTCACGCAAAGAAATAATAAAACCAAGGATTTTTCCCGAGAGGATAGCGAAGACACATTTCTTAGGTTGAAGGATGAACACAATACTTGATGAGATGGTCAAAATTTACCTTAAGGACTATAAGGTGTTTGGCTCGATGTTTGGATTTGGTAAGAAGTTCATCTACATAATCTTCCAATATGTGATGCATGATGTCATGAAAGATATAAGTCATAGCCCACTTGATATGTAGCACCAACATTTTTAAGGCCAAAGGGCATGCCTCAATAGCAGAAGGTCCCCAAGGAGTGATGAAGGTAGTTTTTTTTTATCTTCTTGGGAAAGTAATATTTGGTTATAACCCAAGAATCCATCCATGAGTGATAACATCTCATAGCCGGTGGTGAGATCAACTATATGGTCTATACTAGGTAGAGGGAAGTCGTCTTTAGGGAAAGCTAAATTAAGGTCATAGAAATCCATGTGTATATGTGGATTCCTCCTATTGCTTTTGTGACATGAATGATGTTAGAGATCCATTGGGGATAATCAATGGGTAGGATGAAGGAAACTGAGAGAAGGAACTAAAGTTATTCTTTGACAAGAAGGGAAATGCGAGGATGCATTTTTTACAGCTTTTGTTTTACATGTTTGGTTTCAGGAATAGTTACAATATTGTGGACCACAATATTTGGGTCAATATCAGGAATATCAGGACCAATAAAAAGCTTCCTTATAATCCCAGAGGAAAGAAGTGAAATCTTCATGTTTAGAAACGTCTAAAGATTGACCCATTTTGGAATGTGCAATTCATCCCAGGTGTTAATATTGATATTGATGGTCGATTCATTTAACATGGTTTACATCTCAGAAGGTAATGACTGGTGAATATAAGAATCTTCCACACCAAGGTAGGTGAGGATAGACTCATCGTCCTGACATTAAATGACATTAATGGATGGTGAATCATCATCAATCATGTCAGGATACATGAAGGGAAGAGAAGAGGGAGCCTTGCCATCATGTTGATAAGTCAGAGGTCCCAAGGAAATGGTGTTCATGAAAAAAAAAGTTAGGAGGAATAGATTCAGAATGTATATACTCCGTGGGTGAAGGTGATAACATTGGTGAATGGGTGGGTTATTGTCCTCGATGAGGTCAATGCGATCCTTCTTGTAAGATGTTTTGGAAAAGCCAATACCATTGTGGTCTTTGTGTTTACGTGTGGTACACAGGATGATAGTATGGCGGCCCTTTTTGTAGAACCCAAAGCCAAAACCTTTCCATGCACAGTGGTGGAGGAAAGTGTGGGAAGCAGTGGTTGGTGAGAGATTAGAGGTCAGATAAAAATGGTCACGTTTGGGAAGGTGGCTCGGGTGAATAGGTGGAAGTATCAAGTCCCCCAAATGTTAATTTGGTGCAAAGGTGGGGAGGACCATAAGGGGAGACCTCGCCTATGCGATGGTCATAACAAGGATGTTGGTGTAGGTTACCATACTCTTGTGGAGTAAGCAATGTTTTTGATGTTGTACAAGCAATATTCCCCCAGAGTGAGGCATTAGAAAACACCTTCTAAGGGATCGGTAGTGGATATGTGTGTAGCCATAATAGATGAAGTACTACGCAATTGGGAAGAAGAAGGATGAGTTGTTTTAGAACTAGACGGGTTAGTGGATGGGTCAACTGCAAAGGCCGCGGTAGTAGTGGGAATAGAAAAGGTAGGCACATGTGAGGTAACAGCAACACCAGTGGATGGGAAGGAGAAGTGGTGGTAGTGGTAGATGCCTTAACTAGCATGAGGACATCATTAAGTTGGTATAGCATGTTACAAGTTTTAAATGGTGAAGGGTCAGCTGGGATGGTAATGTTATGTCCTTCATGTTCAAATTTTACACAATGATGTAAATTTTAAGGAACACAACCCATGACATGGATCCAAGGTTAGCCAAGCAACAGGTTATACTGGAATTCCTCTTCTAAAATGTAGAATAATTTCGGCATAGTATGGGGGGCCACATGAATGTGAAGAATAATGGTGTCAAGGGTGGAAGTGATGGCATCATTGAAGGAGTGCAGCATAATTGGGTTATTATACATGTAATTTTAAGGGATGCACATTTTATTATATGCGTGGGAGGAGATGATGTTGATTCTAGCACCACCATCAATCATAATGCATTGAACACGAATATTATCGATATAGACAGAGATGAAAAGATCGGGATCGAGGTCATCTAATTTGAGAGGTACGATCTCCTCATCATAGAAGATGAGGGTGGCCACTTGATGAGTGGGAGCGGGTGTAGAAGAAGGAGATGATTTGGTAAGAGAGGCCACATGGTGAGGCGTGATAATGGAGGCTACTGGTATGGGGTTTTTAGGTAAAACCTTGATGGATTGCAAAACCTCCATGAGGGCTTGTTGATGAGATTCAAAGGTTTGGATGAGATCATACAAAGAATTTTTTAGCAGGAATTGGTGTAATTGTTTTATCATTGTACGATGGGTGACCCCGTCAAAAATAGGGTATGTGGGTCCTCGAATGGTGATTTTGGGTACAGGTGCAGATGGTATGTTAGGCACATGATTAGCGGATGGGTTGGTTGTTTTTTCTTTTCCTTTTTCTTTTTGGGCGTGAGTGGCAACTTGGATTATGCTAATCTGAGGAAGAGAGGTGGAGGGAGAAGGTATGTCATGAGTAGTATAACTACATGATGGACAAAAACCTAATGTAGGGTAAGAACCTTACGAAATGAATAGGGCGCATGTGGCATTTTGGTGGGGTTTTGGTGACCTCTCTTATGTGGACCATGTTGATCTCAAATTTTGGAGGTGGATAAAATGGTTATGGAGGTGGTGATGTAGGTCACCGAATAGGTAGTGGGTGAGGATGTATGGTGATAGGTGAAGATGGAAATAGGGTCCTTATCAAGAAGATCATCTTCATAAAAAATTTCTTCAGGAGGACATAATTGGAGGAGAGCTATTTTTAGATCCTTACAACCTTGTACATCATGTCCTAGCACACGATGGTAGGCATAAATTTTAGTTTCGTCAAACCCCTTTGGTTTGGGTTTGAGTGGGTTGTAAGGGCTAAGCAGTAGTAATGTGATAACTGAGGTCTCTAAAAGGTTGGCTAAAATGTTGGCATAAGACCCTACCAATGGATCACAGTGTGAAGTGAGTGTGGGTTTGGGTGAAGGTGTGGATGATTGTGGTGGAAGAGGTGTTATAGGAGGTGGAATAGGTTTGACCACCGTTTTGGTAGGTGGTATTGTCTTAGGTTTTGATGGTACATGCTTGGGTAAAGGTGTGGTAGATGAACTAGCAATAGAAGGTGTTATGGGTTTAACTAAATTTTTTTAGGGTAGTGGGTTCTTGTCCTTACATTGCACCTTCTTGGGTAAAGGTGAGGTAGGAGTACATGATGCTAAAGGGAGATCGGATGATGGTAGAGGATGGGTTAGCCATGGTGATAACAGAGGTGTGGTAAAGGTTGTTGGTAGAGGCCAGGTGGAAGGTATGGGTTGAAGAGAAGTAAGTCTCATATGTAGTGATGGGGCTATGGTAGTTGGTGGGGGTATATGTGGTAAGAAAGTTGTGGGTGATGGTTAAGGTTGCGCAGGTCGGTTGGATGTAATAAAGGAACATGATAAAGAGGTGGGTTTTTGCACTTTTTATTTACTTTGGGTAGGATGTTGCTTGACCAGGGTAGACTGGTGAGGTCTGAGGATAGACAGAAGGGGTGAAGGTGATAGAGGCATGGTGGGTGAAACTGGTGTGTGTGGCCTAAAAAGTTAGGTCCTCTTTTTAGGTGGAGGATTGGTTTTTATGAAGCTTGAGAGGACATGGCTAAGTCCAATTTGACGGGTGGATGGACAAGGCTTGATGTTGGCATGACACCCAGGGTAGTGATAGGTCTAGAGATGGGAGAATATTTAGGTGCAGGTAGGTTCTTAGGCATAGGAATGGGTTTGGTTGTGGTTAAAGGTTCAGATGTAGGTAAGGGTGACGAAGAAGAATTCATTTCAACAGGCATGGCCATGGTTTATTTGGTCACTTGAAATACCTTTGGATAGATCGTGGAGGTATCAGTAAGTGACATTTGCATTTGGGTTGAAAAGGGTAACCGAAGGTGTCCCCAAAGCATGGAATTATCAATGTAATCCAAGTAGTCCAAGTCATGAAAATCATACCACTGTAAGAGGAGATGTCATTGGTTTAGTGGAAATCCCTGTCTATGAGATAGGGAATTGGTTAGCCTCAACTACTATGTAGGTAAAAGAGCCAAGAGAAAATCAACGGGATCCTAGAATGCTAATGGGGAATTGTCACCAATAGGAAATGACACATCTAAAGGATCCCCCATGGGTAGGAGAGATGGAAGGTGGGGTGAGGTAGATTCTTCTTTCAGTGGAGAAGAAAGAGAGGATGATTCTCCCATGGGTTAGAGAATTAATATTGTTGATCTTTTGTTAGGTTGCAAGGTAGATGGTGAAATAGCATCGGCATAAATTATGGACTCCTCCATGGGTGAAGGGGGAGATGAAGGGGACTCCTCTGTGGGTGAAGGAGTAGATGAGGTTGGCTCCTCTGTGGGTAGAGGATCTTGTGCTAGAATCTCCTCAATAGAGGGGATAGGAGGAAATTGAGGAATGGTTGGTACGACTTCAAAAACAGCGTGAACTTCATGGACATTGTTGTTGTTGGTTGAAGGTTCACCATTTTGATTAGATGATGGTGTATGGTTAGGGAATGGATTCTTAAAGATATGCAAGTTTTGATTTTTTGGTGTGTTTGGGTTGTCCAAGATGAGATCTCCATTATCTAACATTTCCTGGACAATTTTCTTGAAGGTTATGCAATTACCATCGCTATGGCCTTTGACGTAATGATAGTTACAATAATCATGTTCCTTATACCATGCAGGAGTAGGACAAGTGGGTTCGAAACAAATATGTGGTTTTATAGGTGGAAGTGTAATGGCTTCAGCCTCAAGAATCTTTTCTAAGAATGAAGAATAAGTCTCTCCAATTGGAGTGTACTTTTGTTGCTCCCATCAGAACTGAAAAGTTGTAGTGGGAGAAATATTGGAGGAAGGTTTTTCTTGGTTAGATGGGTGAGATGGACCAGCTTTGAGAACTACCACATTGGAAGATCCTTTGGCTTTTGAATAATTATTTTGGGGCTTTGAAGATGAAGAGGCATCATTTGATTTGAACGTGGAATTTTTTTTTCACAATTGAATTTTCTTCTCTTCAATGGCATGAATTTCTAGTTTTCATGCCATGGTAAATGCTTTGTTGAAGGTAAAGAAGGTTTGTACTTGTAGACTTTGGTGATATGTGGCTATCCCAAGCTCTAGTGAACAAATCTATAAGCTCAAATTGAGGTAACTAGAATGTTAATTGGTTGATAAGGCTTCACCAACGAGCAACAAAATCTGTGATAGATTCGTCGTCATACTGTCGTGTTGAGTATAGGTCAGTCATGGTGAATTTTTTTATGACATTGATTGAGAAATGGTCTAAGAATGCTTGAGCCACTTGGTTAAATGAGTAAATGGAATGTATGGGTAAACCACTATACCAATCTAACATGGGTCATGTCAAAGACATGGGGAATGTTCATAGGAGTAAACAATCTTCATGGGAAATTAGATAGTACCCATGTTTGAACAAACGCAGGTGTTGTTGCGGGTCTTCTTTACTATTGAAACAATTAAACTTGGGAATTTCCAAAGGTACATGGTATGGGTGAGTGGGGATGGATGGATGAATAGGCTCATTACATATTTCATCATAAGTTGAGGAGTTGCGAGAGCCAGAAACTGATGCTTATAATGTTTGCATATTTTCCATCATCATCTTAATGAGGTCATTGGTGGGTTGTGAGGATTGGGCACCCCCTATAGTATAAGGAGGTTGATGATGGATGTATGATGTGGATGACATCCCAGTATATAGTGGTGTTCAAGCATGAGAACTGTGAAGGGGGAATATATGTAGGCAAAAGGTATCCCGAATAGGAAATAGACGAGACTAGGGGTTGTTTGTGATATCTATAAGTAGGTGGGGTATTCATAACAACTCTTGTGGTAGTCATAATGATATGTATAAGACTGCGGGAAGGAAAGGATGAGGTTTTGGAATGGGGTATGGGTTGCCGACACCATGGGTGGTTATGATGCAACTGGTACATATGAGGTAAAGGGTGTAGATGGGGATATGCTTAAGGTGGTTGAATAAGGAATATTTGACACTACGGGTGTGATAGATTCCATAGGTGTAGTAGTTATAGAGGATGTGGGGTCCAATTGAGACATAGAAAGTGGTAAGGTGGAAGAAGGTAATACCAAGCTAGTAGTAGCTAACACAAAAGTGAGGGAAAAGGTAGGAGGGATAGACACAAGCTTGCCATATACCAACTATCCTAAGGAATATCAGGTAGATGAGTGGGTGAGATAATATTGTAGGGCATCAAGATTCTAATCAAGGAGTCTTGCGAACTCCTTGTCAATGGTACTAATGGTGATGGGATGAGTTGGATCCCTAGGTGATAAGATAGAAGGTGGTGATGGGCTAGGTGGAAGTGGCTAAAGGATAGCATGAAACACAAGGGTGTTGGCTTGGTTGCAAGTCAAAATCATGTGAATTAGCATAGACCTGGTACACTATACTCTATAAATGACATAAAAAACAACATAAATGGAGAAAGATAGATTCCGGGAGGTGAAACGGGTCGGTGTCTTAAATAAAAAACAAAAAAAAGGAACCGACGATGGTTAGGTTAACTGATGACGGTTACATGGTGACTAATGATGATTAGGTAAATTGATATCGATTATTATGGGAAATCAATAGTTTTGCAAATGAGGCAAAAACTGATGAAAATGAAATAAATAAGTTGTATGTGACTGTGATTTTAAAATTCTAGGGGTATGATGATGCCCTGAGAACTTCAAAAGAATAGAAGATGTGATGAATGTTTTTTTTTGTAGAATAACCAAAAGAGCTAGAAACCAACACCGGTTAGGTAGACTGATGATGGTCAGATGTAAAATGATGACGATCACTGGACTAACACTGGTCAATGTGAAATTTGAAGAAAAAATGATTTCTTGAATTAAGTTAAATGGAATATCAACCTAGAAGTATGAGTATGATAGGACTGGACCCTGAAACACTCAGAAATAGTCAGAATACACCAACTATGATGGCAGAGTGTGTAAGGAAGAAGAAGAAAATGAATAATGCAACCTCACAACTCAAAACACAACTCAATAAAAATATAAGAAATACATGAAATCCTATAAATGAATTTTATGTTTTTATCTTATGCTATTTAAGACTGACTTGTGAATTCAGAACAGAGTTTTTTGGTTGGGAAGGTTTCCTATGAAGAGGCAATTTCTAAGGGTGGTTTTATGTTATGTTTTGGTGGGGGCAGTCCTTTCTCTGATAATGACTGGTTAGAGAAACTAGTTGGGCACCCACTACCAATCCTTTGATTGTGTGATCATTGACAATCTCTTCTAGGTAAGGTTTCTTTTAAGAAGATGTTTAAATTATATTTTTGTAGTTTGGAAAAAAGAGAGAGAAGAGAAAGTGCTTCTAGGATTCAATTATGTCAACCATCAACTGGGCATGAATTCCAGCATATAAGTTGCCCTCATTTTTAATGTGAACTAAAAATATAAGCACAGAAGTATGGAATGCAAGTATTTTAGGACCCAAAATTGAAATACAATATTCGATGTAAGCAGAGAGTGAATAGGAAAGAGAATGAATTTCACTAATTTTGATGCAAGAAGAAAAACAATGATTCTTTTTAGTCCTGAAATACAAATGTTACTTAGACAAATAGAAGAAAGATAATATTCCCAAGGAGAAGATTTAGTGTTGACTTCCTTTTGAAAATAAAATAAACGTACAACAATTCCCTAAGAATTAATAAATGCAAAGAACCCCGGATGGATCCCACCAGGTGTTCCAAAATGTGCCAATAAGTTAATGAAATAGATAAAGAGTGATAGGATAAGGAGGAATGCTTGTTTGTGATGTTGGTTGAAGGTTGTGCATGCATTCTAATTTCCTGATCTAATTTTGATTGCAAGAGATCCCTTTTGGCTAAGAGGAACTACCTATAAAATGCAAAACAATACCACTAGATAGAGTTAAATAAAACAACCAGTGGACTGCCTAGTAGAAGTTAGATCCAGAAAGTGTGATGCTTCCTGAATAGGCTGTCAATCCACTTTTTATATGAAAAATTTTAATGTTATCCAAAATAAGAATGAGATAACAATATTATTGGAATAGAAATGATTTAGATATCTCATGTAAAATCAATAAGAAAGGTTAGATAAAAGGTGATTGAGGTCAAAACAGGTCAGGTGATGGGTTGATATTGGGTTGTAAGTCTGGTATAGGCTCTGTGTAAGATCTAGTAAATATTAGTAGTGATTCTAGGATATTAGGGAATGGGTATGAGCTCATTGGTCTGAGGTATGTTTCCAAACATAGTAACCGACATCGGCTATGTGACCAATGTTGGTTTTGCAGGATGACCGATGTTGGTAAAATTCTCTTAGAAACTTGTTTCCAAGCTCTTTGTGATTGTTGAGAGGCTGGAAATGGTGAATGTGAGGTCATAAAATGGCCTTAGTGACTTAGGGATGACTAGGAGAGGGTGAAGATAGGTGAAAGGGCTAGATATGATAAGGCGATAGGTTGGTGGTAGGAAGGAGGTGTACGGATGTATAGAAAAATAAATTACTGAGAGGAATGATGATCTTAATGAAATAAAATAGAGATAACTAAAAAGATGTTAGGTACTTACTGAAGAATGGGTCTAGAGAGTGCAGGTGATGAAAACAATGATGGAATAGCTCTAGAGAGAAGGGACGGTGTGTACGTGTCACAAAATTTCTATCCTCCGTGCTTCTCTATGTGAATCTGTGATCGTGAAGAAGGTGATGGATGCTGATGGTTTTTGGTAGTGCTCCCGTGTGCTTTCCTTTGCATGAGTGCTCCAAGTCTTTGTTCATGTCAGATTCTGAATTGAATGACTAACCTTAGAAAATGCTTTGGGAAATGTATTTAACCTAACTGGCGACAAATAGGGGACCGACGTCGATTATGGTATAACTGACATTGGTTAAGGAGGGAATATCTAGGTTGGCCAAAAATAGCCTGATTATTACTATTTTTGGTGTGGTCTTCAATCTTCGCCCAAGTCTTGAGTGGCAGATCATGGGAGGATGAGTAAGATTCCTCTTAGGTTTTTTAATAGGAGTTAATTCTAGGTTAAGACTAATTCCTAGTTGGTTAGGATAGGCTTAGACTTGGTATTAGGTCATTAATGGGGTTTGAATGGGTCATGGAGTAAGGTGGCTAGGTGATTTGGCTAGGTGAGGTGGTCAAATAAGGATGTAAATTAAATTAATTAAGGTAATTAATTCAATTAATCATGTGCACTATGGGATATGAATAGGTAAGGTATGGTTAATTTAATTAAAAATGTTTATAAGGGTAGTATGACCTAATTTTGGTGTCTACAGATTCAACCAAAGTATTAGGAGGTGCCTTACCTTTGTGAGAGTTTTTTATTTATAAGAAGAGGTGGGTGTTTGGGGTGTAGATGTGTGAGATGATTTGTATGTTGGAGGTTGATTCTAAGGTTAGATAGGTTTTGGGGTTTAGTAATGGTTGATGTTTTATAATAAGTATTGGACAGTTTTGATTAATGGGTGGATTGATATTTTTTGGATGAAGGGGCTAGTCATATGAGAGATGGATGTGGTCCTAAAATATAATATTTAGTGTGGGATTGTTTTATCTTAGGTGTAGGGATGTCTATCATTTTATGATGCCATGAAAGATACCTTTGAGGAAGCATGCCAAGGGTTTTAGATTTTTTTATGAAGAGGTACCCTTGGGAGGGATGACAACAATATCAATTGAAGATTTTGGTGATTGTGTTGTTTGGGTTGATATTAGTGGAGGGATTAACTTATGTTTAATGATATCTAAAGAAGGTTAAGATTGGGTTGATGTGGAGGTGACTTATTTTGTGGATGATATGGGAGGATCACTTAAATTCATCGCAAGTTGGATTGATTTAAAAAACTCTTCAAATGATGAGAATGATGTGGGAGGATAAGATTGTGTAGATTTGGTCACAATAGTCGATATGATTAGTGTGGTTAAAAATATAGAAATAGGAATTAGAACCGAAGTTAATAATGGGTCTAATATAGTAAGTGGGAATTAAGTAGGTGTAGGTGTAGTAATGGGTATGGTAAAATCTAAGGAAGTAGATGTGGCAAGTGATGATCTAGATGTTGGTGTAAGATCAATGGTGGATGTAAATTTTAGATGTGGATATGATTGGTGTAGATATGGGGACAAGTGTTGGTGGAATCATAGACATAAGTATGATGTCAAAAGAGGAAGTAGATGTAATGGTTGTTGAATTAGGTGGGGTTATTCATGTGGTAAGATCTTGATCAATGGTGTCGGTAGTGTTGATGGTGTTGATGGTGTGAGCATTGGGTGGTTGAGATGTGGGAGGAGTGGTTTCATTTGTTAGTGTGTGATTAGTACATGGTTGTTTGAAAACATCAAGTGGTTGATTAGGAGGTGCATTTGGGTTATCCACTTGAAGGTCATCTTGGTTAATGCATTTTTGGACAAAGTCTTTGAAGGTTCAACATTTCTCTATATCATGTCTGTGAACTTAGTGGTATTTGCAATAATGATATTCAGTATACCAAGTTGGTTTAGGTCTTTATTCATCAAATGGTAGAATGTGGGGAAGTTCAATGAGATGAACCACCATTAACTTATCGAATATCGAACTGTATGAATCTCTAAGAAGAGTGTATGTAGGTGTTTTTCTAGGATCTCTTTGTTAAGGCCATGTACTAGAGGTGGGTATGGAAGAAGACTTAACCACCACGTCATTGGCCACACTCCTGGATTTTTCATTTTGTGTAGATGGTCTGGTAAACTCATTTTTTGGCTTGTTTGATTTAATTTTAAGTTGGTCTTGCTCAAGGGCACAAGTCTCAAGTTTACGAGCCATAGACTTTTTCAAATGTTTGAAATGATTGGATTTGTAAGGTGGATGAAATTTTCTTCATACAAGAGCGTGAAAATAATTCAGTGCATTTTTTCTATGGAAGGGAAAATGATAATCTATTTATGATTCCATGTCATTGTGCAAAAACATCTATGATAGACTCATCGTCAAATTTTTGGATGGCATATAAGTTTTTAATGGTGATCTTGCACGCAATGTTGATTGAGAATTGTTCTAAGAAGAGTTATGTAAGTTGGATGAATGAGAAGAATAAGTGTTGGGAAATTCCAATGCGGGACTGGCCAAGGACATAGGAAAAGTGTGAAGCATGAGGTCTTGATCATGGGTAATGAGATAACATGCATTCCTAAACATATGAAGGTGTTGTTGGGGATCCTCCTTACTATTAAATTTTGTGAATTTGGGAAGTACCCAATGAGGAGGATAGTGTTTTATGGGGACTAATGGATGGATATTTTTTTTGTAAATTCATTCATAATATAATGTGACCTTGGGTCCCAAGGTAGCGGTATCAAGGCTAGCCAACCTATTCATCAAGGCATGCATGGGGTCATTTGAATTGATTGGATGAAAAGTGAGGGGTTTTGGTTTCATGAGGTGAGAATTAGCTTGATAAGGTTGTTGGTAGCCTTGTGAATGAGTGGGTGTTTGAGGAATTTCTTGATGAGGATGAATGTATTTCTGGTTAAGATTGGATGGGTTGTTGTAATGGTTGATGTTTAGATATAGGAATGTGATGTGATTGTTAATATTGGGTTGGTTTTTGAGGTATATGATGAGTGGGGAAATGAGTGATGATAGGTTGAGATTTTTGGAGAGGTGGATTAGACACCATGTAATGACAAACACGCATAGGAGGAAGTTGGGAAGTGATGACATTTTCATGAATGTGTGATGTGAGGGGAAAGGATTGATTATGTTGTTCAGATATGGGGTACAAGGTTTGGGTTTGTTGAAAGGATTAGATGGGAATACTAGTGATGATATTAAATAAAGAAGTGATAGGAATGGAGCTAGTAATACTTGTGTTGATGGGAGGTACATTAAGAGGAATGTGTGTGAATAGTTATGTGGTTTTATTGGGTTGATTATTGGTGGAAGAGGATGGATCAAGATCATTTTCAGCCATAGAAAGCTCATTTATGGCTCTAAGGGAAAATACCACAAGTTGCGAAGAAAGAACTTGGGTTTTTTCGGGGTTGGAATGATAAGTATAGATTTTTTGGAGAGACGGGCCATTAATAGGAATTTGGGTGGAATTATTAAGGAGGTTATCATGGAGGGATATGGGATTAGCATCAGTAATCTCTCAGAACTCCACACTACCACGAGGGATAATGGGAGCCCCAAAAATATTCAAACAATGCAATCTATGGAGGGGTGGCTTGTCTGAAAGGGATGGATTGATGAAGTAAGAAGGGATTTGTCTCATCATAGGTGGTGGTTTTAACAAGAGGTCATTGAAGAGGAATATTGATGGTAAAAGGTTGGGTGAACATGGAAGAGGTAACCATAGGCATGGACGAGACAATGATCGTGGCAGAATTTTGTTGTGATGAAGTGATGGGATTTTTTGATGCAAGGTTTTGTTTAATTTTACTAGATAAAGAGTGTGTAATAATGGGCATGAAATAAAACAAGAAAATAAAATCTATACTAGTCAAGATAAATAAGTCAAGCATGAAATGTTTTCTTTATCTTGAGCAACTTAAAAAATGTGAAAAATAAAAAATGGGAATGGATAATGAAGGTACCTAAGAAATGGAAATCTATGGTTGATTTCAGGTAGTTTTGGATGGGGATTCATTGATATACCCAAGGATACTTGAGGCTTGAATCTATGCAAGATTTATAACACAACTAGAACACCATGGTGGATTTCCTATTGGGTGATGAAATCCCAATTAGGTCCACCTAGTATGGGATTATTTTTATGTGTGAATTTGATTAGTGTGTTTGTATGTGTGTGAAGAAGTGTTAAATTCATCCAATTAAACCCTTACTTACACTATATTTGCAAGCAAGAATGCAAGAGGTTCGTTTTAAGCCCAAAATCAAATATGGAGATTTGATGAAAACAACTACACAAGGAATGGAAAATGTGATGCAAAAGGAGAAACAAATATAAAAAGAGGAATACATGGAGAGTGATTTTCCTTTTTATCTGATCTTCAAAATAAAGGAAGTGAAGAAAAAAAATCCAAGCAATATAAAATCCCAACACTAACAACTAAAATCAAATCCTCTACCTACAATGTTAGTGGAAAATAGAAGAAATATGGAAAATGAAATGACATGCAAGAGACTCACCTAAAAGGGTCATCCCACTGGGCATTCTAGAATGTTGGACTAAATTTTCTCATTCTTGTTCAAATTAGTGGACTAGATACTAAATAAATTGAAGCAACTCAAAACATGCAAGGGCTTAAGGTACCTGTTGGTTGCTCAAACGTGCACCCGTGTCTCAGATCTCGAAAGGGCCAAGGTGTTTGAGACCATAATGGAATCATCCCCAAGTTGTGGGACCTTGCGAGCTTGGGATGGATCTTCGAAGAAGGTCGATTCCTCTATCTATTTTTACTGCTACTGCTACTCCTAGTGCTGAAAGGGGAAACTAAGCTAAGAATGCCAAGGGACCAAGTAAAAAAGGATAACATGAAGTAAACTACACTAAAAGGTGATAGCACCATAAAAGAAGGGTGAACACTATCTATTCTGAGAAATAATGATAGAGAATGCGTGAAATAAGGCTAGGCATGAGTCGCACAAAAAAATATGCATTCACCAGATCATTCTCATGTTAAAAACCAAGTATGGAACTGCAGGGGACTTGAATATCACAACAATACACAATGCAAGAGAATAGGTAAGAAGAAGGAATGCAAACATGTTAGGACAAAGAATAGTCACAAAACGATGCTTCTATTACTTCTAAAAATGCACATAACTATTACAATGATAAGGAGACCCATATCCACATGCAAGAGACAAGTATGAAGGTCTACAACTCAAAATATAGAAAATATGGAGTCCTTAGCAACATGCATAAGGATACAGAGTGTCAAACCCTTTACAATGAGCCCCGATCCCTCCTTTATAAATTCACCATAGAGGGAAGAAAGAGAGAGAGAAGTGGGAAAATCTAATTTGAATCTCAACCACCATCGTTAATGCCTCCTGCAAATCCACCCCAAATCTATCGTGCCTATATCAATTACTTGTTTGGTTCCTTGAAGGAGGAGGAACGGTGGATCAGATCAAATCTGATCTGGTTGTTGGGGGAAAATAGATCTTGTATTAATGGCACAAAGACGTTTCTTCATTATTTCTCCACCTAAACTCTCCAAAATTAAATTTTTAGATCCCCACAACATAGATGAGGTCGAGATCTTTCCAATGGTGCCAGATTTGTTATATTTCGAGCACTGAGTCAAAATATATGCTCATTTGAAATTTGAATCGGGTTCATACAAAAAGGTAGGAACCAGCTACCAAAATGGGCCTCCTTTTAAAATCGGACATGTGGAAGTTTGGCACATGTCTGAGGGCAGCCTTTGTATTTCACTTTTGATGTTGCACCGGGTTGACACGTGGCTGATTCCGTAGCTCACTTAGTTTCTTCATGTTTTTGCTAAGTCTTTCCTCGGTAGGTTCATATATCTAACCGGGACACGTGGCATCCTGGCGCTAGTTTGGAAACCCTTCCCCAATTTCACTCTTGAATTTGTGTCATGCTAACACTTGGCATCATCTATTGGCCTGTCTCAATGCTTTGACTATTTAACCCCGACCTTGTCCTTTTATGAAACCTGCTTAGGATTTTTCCTTTGAAGGAGCCTCAGGTTTCCATGTGGAAAGAAGGTAAACGTGTGTAATGTGGGTGCAAGGATAAGTGGAAGAAAAAGGTGAAGAGGGGCGCACACGAGAGGAAGGAATATTTTTAGAAGGCAAGTATGAAAACAAGACATGGGCATTCAACTAAAGGAAGTTATGTGAAGGGAGAAAGAAAAGAGGACACACAAAATAACTGAGTCTTGGTAAGCACGCAGGAGGAATGTTAGGGACTTAGCTTATTAGAAGGTAATTCTATAGAGGTGTATGTAAGGAGTGCACAATGGGCTAGGAGAGAAAGAACGCACATAGGAGGAAGGCACGCAATGACGTGCAGAGGGACTGAAATTGTGCTAAGGTGTCTTAAAAGAAAAATCTTGAGCGCGCACAATCTGAAATGTGAAACACCAGATTCAGGATAAAAATATAAGTTATCCAGATAACTAGGAGAGTTATTTGGATAACAGTTTTGGTGACTTTCGGGAGCCATCTGCCTGCTAGATGAAGAGACTAGTAGCCTTGGGAGTCCTTTGGGCATGGATTCGGGCACTTAATTTTGAATATCTAGTCTGCAACTTGAAGAACACCCTGGAGTCACTTGAAGTTTTCTGAACTTTGAATTGAACCTCACAACTGCTAAGAGAAGCTCTACATTCTAGAAGTAACAAAAGAGTGTGCACAAGAAGCACGCGAGGGGAAAGAACTATGTACAGACAAACAATGTGCATGGAGCACACTTGGAGGAATTAAAACTACTTAATATATACAACATGATGTAGCAAACCTAATGGATGGGTTTGAGATAGATCCTGTTTACTAGGATTTATAATGCACTTCCATCCGAATGAGTTAACATGAAAGACTTATCTTCTTTGTAGGACTTGATGATGTATGGGCCACTCCAAAGTGCATCAAACTTTGAATGACACCCTAGTTTAGCTTTGTCAGCATCCCATTTTAGAACTAGGTCCCCAAATTTGAAAGTTTGAGGCCTAGCCTTTCTGTCAAATCATTTCTTTGTTGCTTGTTGATGATGTTCTAGCTTGATCATGGCATGTTTTCTGAGCTCTTCAAGATGAACTAGCTCTTACATCCTTATTTCTCTCTGATCCGCACCCTCAAATTCCAGTTTCTAGGCAAGCGCCAATGAATTTAGTTCTAGTGTCAAAGGAAGGGCAGCCTCCTTACCATAGACAAGCTTGTAAGTTGAAGTTCATATTGCCTTTTTTACTGTGATTTTATCTGCCCAGAGCGTGTGCAAGACCTTCGTATGCCACTGTCTTTGGTTGATGTTCATTGTGTGCTTCATAATTCTGATCAGGTTCTTATTTGTTGATTCTATCAAACCATTTCCCTTAAGGGAATAGTTGGAAGAGGTTTTCAGGTAAATTCCCAGACTTAGAGCCCAATCAGTGCTTTTGGCACCAAGGAAGGCCTTTGCATTATCAGAGATAATGGTTTGAGGAATGTCAAACCTTGTGACCAAACCTTTGAGAGAGTTGAGGATGAATGCCTCAATTGATTCCTTAAGCACAACAACTTCTATCCATCTAGTGAAGTAATCTATAGCTATCAGCACCCATTTATGTCCAGTGCTTGAAGGTGGATTGATCATGCCTATGAAGTCAAGACCCCATTATACAAAAGGCTGATCCACTTAGATTGGTCAGAGGGTAAGAACTGCTAACCTTTTCTTTCCTATAAAGAAAGTGTGCTCCTTACATTTTGTGACCCACCTATGTGTATCTGCAAACAGGGTAGGCCAAAAGATACATGCCATTATGATCTTCATTGTTGTAGTTTTGGCAAAGAAGTGTCCACCAGATAATCCATCATGAAATTATGCTAACACTTACTCAGTCTGCACACCATTGATAAATATTAATAGCACGCCATCTAGATTTCTTTTGAATAGAAGTACATAAATCAAAACATAAGGGATATATTGCAACCTCGAGTGCCTTCTCTTTGCTTTATTCAAACTAGGAGAGTATGCACCCTCAAAAAGGAATGTGATCATGTCCTTTATCCAATCACGCATGTAAGGGTCTATATTTTGTTCTTGTTCTACACGTGGGAGGTATTCATCCAGAAATAATGAATCCTCAAGTTCACTTTGTGCGTCCTCAACAATCTGCTTGCACAGTGCACTACCTCTTATCACCTTTATGGCCTTAATAGTCACATCATATTCCATGAATTTTGTCACCAATAATGCTCTCTTCTCACTGATTTATGCGCCCATGATGAAGTCTCTGATAGATGATTGGGAGACTAACACCTTGATGTGATTTGTGGTGAGCATGATTTTGAATTTCTTTAGCATGCGCATGATGGTGAAGACCTGCTTCTCCGTATGACTATATTTTAATTAATAATCCTTCAGCATCTGGCTGAAGACGGTCACTGGCTATTCTAGTGCTTGTTCATTTTCCTATGTTAGGATAGAATAAATGCTTACATCAACACCATAATCATAAAGGATGAAATCATTTGAATGATCTGGATTGATGAGTGTTGGCACACAAGCAATCTATTTCTTGATCTTGTTGAAGCTTTCTCTTCCTTCTGCTGTCGATCTAAAGGCTAAATCCTTTTTTAGCATGAGGGTGATGGGATGATCTAGTCCCACAAATTTAGGGATAAAATTCCTAACAAATTTAATCTTTCCAAGGAAGGACTGTAAGGGATTTTTTTGCACTGGCAGGGAAAGGGCTAAGATGGCTGAAATGCACTCAGGATCAATCACGATACCATCTTTTGAAACCACATGGCCTAAGAGCTTGCCCTAAGCCACTATAAAATTACACTTATTGGGGTTAAGAGATACCCTAAATTCTCTGCATCTCTCAAAGTCCTTTTCCATGTGCACCATGTGATCTACACCTTAATTTAAGAAGATAGTTATATCAGCCAAGTAAACCAAGATGAACTCATTGATGTAACCTTTGAAGGCAATATCCAAGGTTCACTGAAACATTGTACCCACATTTGATAGACTAAAGGGCATTTTCTGGTGTGTATATGTTCCCCACTTAGTTATAAATGTTTTTTTGAATTGATTCTCTTCCTTGAACAGGATCTAGTTGAAACCTAAATACCCATCTAACATGGAGAACCTTTGCATGTCAGCCACAATCTAAAGAATATGTTCCATTGAAGGTAAAGGATAATGATCCTTCAAATATGCCTTATTCAAATCTCTAAAATCAACACAAAGTCTGATTTCACCATTCTTCTTACGTACTGGAACCAAATTTTCAACCCAAGTAGAGTATTTGATAGGAAAGATAATTTTTACCTCAATGAGTTTTGATAGTTCCTTTCTCATGAGGGGCTCTATCTTTGGATTGACTGGCAACTACTTTTTTCTAATGGGCTTGATACCAGGATCAAGGTCAATAGAGTGTTGAGCAACACTTGGATCAAAACCTTTGAGGTATTCATACTCCCATGAGAAAATATCACTGTATTTTTGACAGAGAGAGATGGAGGCTTGTTTTTCTTCATGCGCACAAGTCCTGCTGAGTAAAAAATCCTTTCCGTGTGTAATAGTAATGTAGGAGAAATCTTCTTACGTGGCATGCATGTATCTTTCTTCACCTTTGAACTCATCATCAGGGCTGAACATTTTTTCTAAGGTGACCAGCCCTTTAGGCAACTTATTTGTCTTCATTTTTATTACTTGGTCACCATAGCTGGCATGGAGGTCAACTTTCATACTTGATGAAAATTCAGCTTCATTTTGGATAAAATGGAAAATCTACACATCACTGTCAAACACTTGCCAATTGGTGTTATTGTCTAGAATGGATGGTCTATTCACCATCTTAATGTGTTGAGTGTTTCCTTTGACAAAGTCCTCAACCAGAGAAAATTGTGAACCGAGCGTGGCCATTTGGTCAGCCTCTTTGTTCATTCTGTGTAGGACTACTTGTAGATTAAGGGCATCAAAGCTCTCAATTAGGTCCCAAACTCTATGTTTATAAGCTTTAAGAAGCTTATTCTTTGTTTGGCATTTGTTGGTGACCTTGTGGATGACCAATTCTATTTCCCCAAAGATCTGCAGTGCCTTAATTTTGTTCTTCTCAATAATGAGCAAGCCATGTACTAGCGCTTCATATTCTGCCACATTGTAAGAACATGCAAATTACAACCTATGCATGAAGAATAATTTCTCATTTTTAGGTGAAATGAGAACCACTCCTACTCTCACACCATTTCTGCTTTTGGATCCATCAAAGTATAACTTTGATAGACCAGTTTGAATTTTTTCTTTTATGAGCATGCGTGGAAGCATAGCGTCTTCTTATAGAATGCAATAAGTACCAAGCCCAGTTTCATAGGATTCTAGTTCTTCAGCATAGGGATCAAATTTTTGATGCCTTTCCACCTATTCATCAAGCAGTATGTCTGGAACAAAGGGTGGAAGAGACTGCTCTTCAGAAACTAAAACTTGTTCTTCCTGGATAAGACAATTGGCTTGGAGGGGGGATGGGATATATGGCTCTACATGATAAGAAAATATAGGCTTAGCTTGTATGGTAAACCGGGTACCATACCTTGTCTTGAGTAACATATGATACCAATCAAAAGATAAGTAACCACCCACTTTAGTAGTAAATTTTCTTGATAGACACATGGCAAACAAAGGAGGCAGGTCAATAATTGACACATCTTGAGTAATTGTTAGGCTTGGACATGCATAAAGGGTTAACTCAAGATCCTTGATAACTCCTAAGGTGGTTACAATTGATCCATCAAGTTGTAGGAATCCTTTAGAAAAAGGGTTGTATTTCAGACCCAAGACATCACTATCTTCTTAGGCATAACAAAAGTACTAGTGCCTAAGTCAATCAGGTAGTTATGCACTAGGTGTTTTCCTATAATCAAGAACATTTAAAAGGGTGGGGTTTTAGCAAATTTAATTACTTGTTTCTCCTCTTCTTGGTATATTTTTATAGAAGTTCATGTCTTCTACATAACCAGGTCAGCGTGCAGAAGTTGTGCTAGAGCTTCATACAAGCGATCCCGCTCAGATGGAATGTTTAGGGCATCCCACATTGTGATGTTTATGTTTGTTATCTTCATCTAGTCAAAAATGCTGAACAGAAGCCCCCCCAACTTGTGCATTTGGGGAACAACATACCTTCATGATTTTTCAGACACAAAAGCCTGAATTTTAGCTGGAGTAGAGGCCTGGCCTACCAAAGGATGGCTGATGGGTCGTTGTATTTTTCCAATCATTTAATTGATTTAATCTTGGTCAATGTCATTCTTAAACTAGGGTTGTGTCCAAGGCAATATGCAATAGAGTCTAGGAGAACCAGTTATACGTTGAGTTTGTTGGGGGGGGGGTTGCTCAGTTTCAATGACTATTCTAAAGAAGTGCAGTTAAAATCTACGAAAATCAAATACAAATCTACAGAATTCAACTATGTGCAATGAAATGGATTTCAACAACTAATCTTCTACTATAAAGTAAAACACACACACACTTATTCTTAACAAATTAAATCACAACTAAATAACTGGAATTTTCTATAGAAAGCAATATTATTCATGAACTAGATTCGCATATCAAAAGTATCTATTCCAAGTGAAAGTGATAATGGAGAAAATAGAGATAGTTAATCAAAACATGCATGTGAAACTCATCAAATGAAAACTGTAGTAAAACTAATCGAAAGACTATATGCATGTAAAACTCAAAGTAACCTCGTATCTCCTCGATTGAGTGGGCCGTTGCTCTTCCTTGGGATAGAGTGATCAACAACTTCTGATTCTCAAAATTCCATAGATTTCATTAACTTCCAAATGATTTCATAACATATCCAAAAAGACAAAATCTAGAACAGTATGCAGATAATCTTCTTTTTTTTTACGATCAAAAAGTGGCACCACTAGTTCTAAAGACAAAGTCTTCATATAGATAATTTTTATTACAAGATCTGCCATATATAGCAGCATTAAACATTGTTTCATCAAATATCAATTAAAACTCTTAGATTCCTCTGGGCCGTTAGAGTCAAGCCTAAGCTAATAGGTAAATTTGGAAATAGTCTTCAGCCACATGCATCAAACTCAGGAAACTTATCCACCAGTAACCTCCATCATTCCCTACACACATCATCACATTTGATCTCATAAAAATAGTTAGTAGGAGGTCATGTGATAAATGGTTTTCATAAATAATAGCAAGGAAAAATGCATCAACCTACTAAGACATGACTATACAAAACATCCCTATATACAAATAAGTCATATCACGAAGAGTATTTCTGGTTTGAATAAATGATAGTAATGAGCCAAACTATGCACTCATCATTCCCCCTGAAGTTACCTATTGCATGTCCCAATGCAACTTATCTGCGTCCTGCTCACTTTCCAAGTTGTTCAGCCATGTCATACTCCTCAAATTGATCAGTGTATTGCTTTATGGTATTCTTGCAGCCCTGAGTATTGGAGGTAATTTTCACCCAGGCAGTGAAACTATCATGGGACTATGCTGCATTGTTCTGCCATGTTGTGAGAGGGCTCAAGAGGAGTGGAGGCCATACTTGAAGGCCGGCCCATTCATCAATGTATTGTTGGCTGGTATTTTCTATAGTTTGTCTAATAATGGTGATGAGGACATCACCCCTTTGTATGCTCCAGCTCAAATTCTGAGGAGAGAGGACCTCCCTACATTTTAAAGGTAGGATTAAAGTATCCCATTTCCTATCGCAAGCTTGCCAAGCAGCCCCAAAATTTTCCTGACTATAATTTTCAAAATCAATAATACACTGAAGCAAAATCTAAGAAGTATGCACCCCAATCCCTACCTGATAATATAATCATCTAAAGTTCTTACGTAGAGTGACATCTATGTGATGGGTTGGGTGAATGTAAAATCCAATGGATTGAGTAGTGTTATTGTAACTGTCTGTTTACTATCTCCAAGTTATTTGATTCCTCAATATAGACTGAAATGCTTTAATTTGAAAATCCCCCACAAATAGGTTGATCAAGAAATCAAAGAAATTGGTCACTATCATGTTATGTAGATAAAATCACAGAGAAAATTTTGAATTTCTGTAGTGTTGTTCTTGTAGACTTATAAAAAACTAGGTCCATCAGGAATTTCATGAGGGGCTTAAGAACACAATTGAAATAACTGCCAAGAATACAATTTCTCTTGGACATACATGTTGTAGACACAGGAGGGTTTCCTACAGGACAGTAGGTTGATGGCTAAAGGACAAACATAGTCTAAGATAGATGTTAACTTTTGTTTTTCCTCTTCCAAAGATTCTTTTTCTTTTTTTAATTTTTGATTTTCTTTCCACAATTCCATGTCCTGAAGGGATAACTGTTAGAAATTATTCAGGAGGATAAGACCCTTATCACATTGTCACTTTAGACAACTCACTTCATGCTGCAGGGCAGCAATCTCCCAAACTTTTTCTACTGTCTTGTGTGTAAATTCAGCTTGTAATAAAAGGGTGGACTCTTCCATACCTTGTAACTGAGATTTTAGCAATGCAATTTCCTCTAGATAGATGTGAGAAGGCTCCACTTGGATGTCAAGCATTTCCAAAGCTCCAGTGTGAATTTACGTAGATGAAGGAACAACAGATGATGGAGTAGCTGGGACATCCTCCGTATGTAGTTCCTCCTGAATGTGGGTGGTGTCATCAGGCAAGGAATCCAATTGGAAACCACCTGTCTGCAAACATGAGCTAAGCCACCAGGACCGTAGTTGCATGGAGGAAGATGGGGCCATGGGACACTTTCCTTTTGAATCATAAATGGATAGGAATTGTCCCTTAGGAGTACCAATGGTGTCGGCATGCCCAGGAACGCTAGCTGCCTCTACTTGACTATGTGAAGGGCCCGATGCAAGGGTAGACCAAGGTGCAGAAGAAAGGATAGATTTTAATTGCTTAGGCCTAGAACCTTCACCACCAACACATCCCTCAAGCCTCCGCTTTGGGCAAAAGAAAACTTGGTGTGAACACAACAGATGAATCAACCCTGGGTGCTTAAGCATGGACTTGCCACCACTGGACTGTTTCTTCTGGCATACCTTAATGATAGAATCATCAAGGTACTCTAGTAAATTGACCCAAAGGGCCTAGTCGACATGTCCCTTTTTAAGGTGAATGAGAATTTTGAGCATATCACCACCCAAAATAGAGGCCTGGCCGTCACATATAAAATACTTGTTGACCCATTCAACAATCTCACCCCAGATTCTAGGAAAACGTTTCCATTTAACACCCTTCTGGACACCCAATGGATTCAGGATGACCTCTGGGAGTGCCTCTCCTTTGTCATGGAACTAAGCAATGAGACTTTGCAAAGGGGCATTCGTCATAACCTTTAGACTGAAATTTGGTAGGCCAGACATGTCAGAAATGAACTGATTGGTAATTTCAACTCTTCGTCCACCAACTTGTGAGCATGTGGACTCAAAATTATTCAAGAACTCTTCCACAATGTTCTGATCAAAACCTTAAAATCGCCGAATGAAATCTAACCATCCAAAATCATGAAATACATACCAAATGGCGGTATTTCGGAGCAAGGCATCAGGTGAAGCAGGTTCTGATGTCTTTTGCAGTCTCATGCTAAGCCAAAAAGTGAGAAATACACGGTAGAGGGAAAAAAAACCAGAGTTGAGCGTGAGATGAGCGTCCCTTCTACTTCCTATCTAGTGTCCAATAAAACAAGTCATGACTGATTGGCATACCACAATGGGAAGAAGTGGTTGCAGAGCATTAAATTTCAAATGACACCAAATTCCTTGGGTAGCGCAACATCAAGTGAGGGTGACGGTGGAAAAATAGTGATGAGACCGGCCACCCGCATGAGATTAATATTTTTGTGGCGGCACATATCCCATGGTTAAGGAGCACGTGCCACCTGTCCTGACATTAGAGAGTGCAACACATCAAATCATGTGGTGATTTATGAACCATTACTCCTTTTATTTCATCATTTATAAAGTTAGATTTGGAAGGAGACCTAAGATGACCATAGTAATCATTTGATGATGGTTTCATAATGAAAAATGGATACATGGGGAATTTTTTGCATAGAAATATCATTAGGAGGTTAAAATGAACTTACCCATGCCACATTTAATCAGCTGATATCCGTAGATTCCTACGCCCTACAATTTTGGGATGAAACATGATTAGCGGCAGTAGAAATAATGGAAATTCCTACACTTATTGGAAATTACAATAAAAACTCCTAAGGAAAGAAGATCGAATGAAGGATCATCTTCCTTTATTGAATTTGAAAAATATTAATTACTCCATGCGTGAGAGGCAAAGAGCCTCCTCAGCATGCATTTTCATTTGTAACAGAATGTTTTCGGTGAAGGTCTACTTATCGAGTGGTTGGTGATAAACTCGGAGACTATGCCCATTCACTAGAAGATTTTGTTTGTCTCCATCAATTGGTATCAATCAAACAGTTCCATTATCAAACACTTGATGCACTTGATACGGACCTAACCAACGTGTACACAACTTTCCTTTAAACTGTTGATAGCGGGAATCAAAGAGTAAAACCCAATGTCCTTCATAAAATATCTTTTTTCATGCCAAGTTTTCCGCTGATGCTATAGAATTTCAGTCTGCTACTGTGCCTCCATCCGCATTTCATCTAGTCCATTCAACTATAACATTTGTTCATGATGTGCTTCATCTAAATTGATCCAAAATTCTAACGTTGTTCGCTAGGTGCAGAACTCAAACTCAACAAGTAGCAGTGGATTCTTCCCAAAGACTAGCTCATAGGGAGAGAAACCAATAGTTGTTTTCCAGGTCGTGTTATAGGCCCAGACGGACTCAGGAACATTTGGTACCCAATTCTTTCTATTGGCATTGACCACCTTAGTCAAAATATTCACGAGCTCTTGATTGGTTACCTCCACTTGCCCATTGGGTTGAGGGTGATATGGTGATGATTTCTGGTGCCTGATTCTGTAGATTCCTAAGAAAGATTCAATCATATTTGAAACAAGTTGAGGACCTTGATCAGATACAATGGCCCTAGGTGATCCAAATCATAGCAATATCTGGTTGTAGAGAAAATCAGCAACAACATCTTCATTGGTAGATGCCAATGCTTGAACTTCAGGCCATTTGCTAACATAGTCTATGCATACCAAGAGATACTCCTTCCCGAAAGATGGAGGATCAAATGGTCCAACAAAATCAATACCCCATTTCTCAAATGGTCCTAGAACCAATTAAGGGTTCAGAGGCATTTCCATAGAAAGTGTAGGTTTTTCCATTCATTGGCATGCATCACACTACCACACATACTTTTAGACAGTCTTATGAAGGGAAGGCCAATAGTACCCTTCTCCAAGGATCTTGTGAATTGTTCATTTTACTGAATAATGTCCACCTCCTGGCTCATCATGACATGCTTGAAGTATGTCATGTACCTCATCCTCTCGAACACACCTACGAAGAACCATGTCAGGACAGGATTTAAATAAGAATTCGTTACACCATTTATATGTTGCACTATTTCTAACCAATCACTTTTTTTCCTTATGAGTGAAATAAGTAGGAAACTTCCATGTTGTTAAATAATTTACGAGATCAGCAAACCAGGGAGTCTTGGTGGAGATAGAAAACAAGTGTTCATCAGGAAATTAATCTTGGACTACTTCGTCATCACCTAAAACATTTATTCTAGAAAGAAATTCAGCAACAATGTTAGATTTCCCGGGCTTATCTATAATAGTGAGATTGAATTCTTGCAACAAGAACAACCAACGAATGAGCCTTCTGCCAACCACTGGTCTGTTCATCAAATATCAAATGGCAGAGTGGTTAGTGTAAAAAAAAAATTTATATCTAGTAATCTAATGATGAAATTTATTCAAAGCATACACCACAACCAAAAACTCTTTTTCTGTAGTAGTGTAATTCTTTTCTGTAGGAGTCAGATTTTTGCTGATAAAATAAATTGCATACATATGATCTTCTTAGTCTTTTTGTCCAAGGATAGCACCCATGGTTGTATTAGAAGCATCAGTGTGGATATGAAAAGGTTGTCCCCAGTCAGGTCCACATAATACAGGGGATGTTGTCAACTTTTCTTTGATAGATTCAAATGCCTATTGACACTGAGAAGACCATTCAAAAACACAATCTTTGGTTAGCAATGAAAACATCGGTGCAGCAATTTTGCTAAAATCTTTTATGAATCGGTGGTAATAACCTACATGGCCAAGGAAACTTTTGATGTCAGTCTAATTAGTTGGTATAGATAATTGGGTGATGACTGATATCTTTTTGGGATCCACCTTTATACCTTGGGCTGAAACATGATGTCCTAAGACAATTCCTTGATCAACCATCATCAGACATTTTTCATGACTCAAAGACAGTTGGTGTTGTTCACATCGACTGATTACTTTCTCAAGATTATTTAGAGATTCTTCAAAAGTGGATCTATGGAGAGTGAAATCATCCATGTAAACATCAACACAGTCGTTAGCAAGATCTACAAAAATGGCCAAGACTGCCCGCTGAAATGTGGCAGGGGCATTACAAAGCCCAAAAGGTAAGACTCTGTAAGCGAATGTACCCCAAGGGCACGTAAAATTATCTTATCCTAATCAGAAAGGGCAATACTAATTTTATTATACCCACCAAATGCATCCAAGAAAGAGAAATATTTCTTACTAGCCAAATTTTCCAGGACTTGGTCAATGAAAGGCAAGGGAAAATAATCTTTCTTGGTTTCTTTGTTAAGTTCCCTATAATCAAGACATATTCACCACTTACAATTCTTCTTGGGAACAATAACTAATGGGGAAACCCATTGACTATCAGATATAGGATAGATGAAACCTACCTTTAGGAGCTTTTCAATCTTATTTTTGACTATGTCTCTCAATGTTGGATTGATTCTTCGTTGCGGCTGCCTTATAGGTTGGATGTAATCGGTGTAAATATGATGTGTACAAATGCTAGGATGAATTCCTTTCATATTAGTGTAATCCCAAGAAAAATCATGAGAATGTTTCTTTAGAACCTCAAGCACCCTAGCTTCTTGATTGAGCTCTAAGTCGCCTCCTATAGTCAGTTCTCTACCCATATTGATAAGCACCTGCTTAGTATCATCCGCAAGAGCAAGCTCTGTACTAGTGATAAAAGAATTCAATGGGAAAACATGGGGTTGAAGCATGTGTAGGATGGATATGTTATCAAAAGATAGAACCGTGGTTAAAGGACAATAGAAATCAGAAACTAAATGTTTAGAATTATAAGCATAGAGTTTTCTACCAGACTTAGCAGAGGTAATGTCTTCTGCCGATATTCTAAATTCTGTAGAAGTAGTGTTGATTTCCGTAGTTGCAGAGTTCTTAGAATCAATCAACACATAAGACTTTGTAGCTTCCGTCATATGATTGTGTACTGCAATAATGGCCAGAAAATAATAATTCAAAGAGTTAGCATCCAAACAATTCACCCACACTTGGTCACAATTGTTCAGATAAGGCTGGGTAGGAGGATATAATGAAATGTGTTTGGATTTTTGCCCATTTAGAATTGTCATGTTTCCTAACCTATAGTCAATGTAAGCAGTAACCATAGCCAGCCAAGGTCTTCCTAAGATGACTGGATATCCAACTTCTAAGCTTTAGGCTACAAAACCATGAAATCCACCGGGTACTCCCATGATTCAACAATGACCATTATATCTTCAACCACACCATCAGGTACATCAATGGATTGATCTACTAACTGCAGAACAATGTTGGTTGGTTGAAGTCCTATCAAGGATAGTAGGTTAAACATTTCTGTTGTGATAACATTAATAGTAGCACCAAGATCCACCAAAACATTAGATATTGACTAGTTGTTTATACAAATAGTAATGACAGGGATCCTAGGATCCCCATATTTTGGTGAGATGAGGGTGCCAACAACTAAATCAGCCAAATTCCCTTCAACTCTGACAGTATTTGGGTATTTATTTTTTCTTCCTGGTGTCTTTATACATTCATTTCTAATGGTTTGGTTTAGTTCAGGGATGTCCCTTATTACAGGTAGCAGTGGAACCTCAATATGCACTTTTTTCAATTCCTGAACTAGTTTTGTTTCATCTACAATCCGAGTGTCCACTAATCACTCAGGAAAAGGGGCTGTATTTGATGTGGGTATTTGATCATCCTATTTATCTGGCATTGGTGAAGAACCATTATTACTCTCAAGTTTTTATTCCTTATTGGCATCATCAGGCAGTTCTATGATAACAACAAGAGGGTTCACTATTTTTTCATATCGTAATCATAAATTACCAATAGTGTTAACTTGCATGGTGTTACTTGCATCTGTGTCATCAATTGAAGTTGTCTGTTGATTTTTAGGATTGGATACCGACTGAGTCGGAAGTTGTGTTTGTGTTGTTTGTCCTTGATTTTTGTAGTGATCAGGGGATCATTTCTAAAAGTTCCCTAAACATCTCTAAATGGTGTCAGTGTAGAAGATCATCTCGAGAGCTTTCCAATGACTGTGAGAACGTGAAAAATAGACATCGGGAGCTCTAGATATGTTCGGTCAAAGTTTGGTCAACAGGAAAGTCAACTCTAGTCAACTGGTCAATATTAGACCGAATCACACTGCGACACGTGGTGAAAAGGAAAAAGGGAGTTGTTTATGGGTTTTTGATCACTGGTCTTCGACGAGCGTAAAAGTGGTGCACGGGAACAAGAGGCTCAACTTTTATAACAGAGGGGAGCCCGGCCGCCATGTGGACTAATTGGTCTTCACCGACGTCATGGGTCCACAAGCCACCATGTGGCTTGCCACCACGAGTTCAATCTTCTAATTGTAACTCGACAAGTGGGCTACATTAATTAGTATTAAGCTCACATAAACCAACCGACCACACATATCAGCCAACATGCTAGGTTATGTCCACGTGGTAAAGGCATGCATTGTCATGCGTGGAAGATTCCACGTGAGGAGGGGGAGATGAAGTGGTGGTGTGGGGGCAAAGGCCCATGCGTGGACTATTCCACGTGAAGAATTGAGTAGGTAAGGTTTAATAAAACCTTACCCAAATATAACACCGCCAAATGTGGGATTTAATCCCTCTTTTCATGTATGCCGCTCCTTATGGGATTTTTATCCCTTAACAAATGCCTAGCCACACCAAATGGGATATTTATCCTATTATTTAAACATGCTAATCAGATAAAATGGGAATTAATCCCATAGTATATTCAATCTGCCCATTATTGGGAATTTTGATCCCAAATTACATGGTATGGGCTAGGTTCAAAATAGCCTATGGATGATATTAAATGCATTATTTTTGGGCCCTAATTTTGTATAAATAGGGAACCCATTATATTGTAAAAGGCACACAACACGAGCTTATTATTTGTTAAGCTTGTTGTGGACACACTGGTGACACATTACACACCGAAGCCACGGAGAAGCTCATTGCTAGAGCACGGAACAGTGGACACTGGTGCAATGGAGACACCGATCCCGAGCTTATTATTTGTTAAGCTTATTTACAGGATGTGTCGACAAGTATTGTCTATTGGCCTATTATTTTAGGTAATATTAGATGGAATATTTGTGATTGGGAGTGAAATGTAAACTACCCAATAGGCCCATAGCGCCACACCAATTACTTGCAAATCCTGGATTGTCGACCGGAGTGCTAGCTTCGTATTGTTTGTGTCGGGAAGGCTGATCATAGCCAAAGGAGATTGTGCATCAAGAAGGTGGAAGTCGGGTGCTATTTTTCACCCTTTTCATCTGAAGGTTTGGTGTACTGGTAGGCAAGTAAAATTCCATTAGGTTTTCTTGTGAAATTACTATTGTAACTTACAAGTTTTGACTAGTGGAACGGTTCGACCACGAACTCGGAGACGTAGGCAATTGCCGAACTCTGTAATCAATCTGTGTGCAATTTTCATTTCTGTCTTGCATTATTTTAAAATTGATTACTTAAAAGGAGTAAATTATCGGTGAATAATTAAAGCCTACAAGGGTCTGAGATTAGGTAGTAATAATCTGATTATTTTCGGATCATGTTTGGTATCAGAGCTAGTAATCGACACCTGCAAACTTACTAATCTTCAAAGCAAGTTGGTATGGAGCAGGTTAATCAGTACAGGTTGCTTTGACAGGAATGGCATTGGCTTGTACTTCTGGATTTCCAGATTGGTGGGATAGACTGAGAGACAGGTTTAACATACTCAGTAATTTTCTCGCATTTCTATTTGGATGAATCCATTGTATCTCATATGCAGATAAAACCATAAACTATTGTGTTAGGTAGAATGTATTGGTAAGACCCCTTTGAGGGAAACATTTGTATACATCTAACCAGACATGGCACATTAGTTAAAGACCCAATTTTGGGCAATGTTTGTACTCTGTTATACTTGCATTAGTAAGACCCCTGGAGGGCAATTATTTTGGTGGTTTTTCTAACACCATAAAATGCAGTATATTTTCCTTGTTTAGTCATTGTTCTGACAGGGAGGAGACAAATGAAGTCAATCCACATTGCAATGCAGTGGAGAAAGACCAATCTCGTCATGCAGAGTCGAAAAATGGCAAAAAAAGAGTTCCTCATCCCAGAAGAAGGAGATTAAGAGGAATTTTTGTGCTCATTGCCAGAGGAATGGGCATCGGGTGGAAAATTACTGGAAACTGCATCCATCTCACCATCAGAGTAATGGCAAGCAAAAGATGGAATGGAGGCCTATTAAAAAGGTAGAAGAAGTTTCTACTCCACCACCAGTTGACAAGTCAACCCAGGACCAGTATTAAGTTTGGAGAGTAGATTCTGTGAGGAAATGCTGAGAGAAAGGTTTACAATACTCAGTGGATTTTCTTACTTAGAAAATTTGATTAATGCTCCTAACATATCTCCTAATCAGCGTGTGAGTACCTGTTACAACTTGGATACAGAATATGACTCATATAAAGCTTGGAGATTGATCTGCCATTTGTGCAGACAATAGAGTTCACAAAGATCAGCTCGGAACTTCATTTTGTGTAGAGGTGTAACACTCTGAACTGTTGTTACTTCCTCCTGAGCATTCAAGTGTTGATATATGATTTCTTCTGTAAAAGGATGTGTTCCTTTGATTGTGAAGTCATGCTTGATATGTACTGTATCTTCTTTGCTATTGAAGATCTTTGACTGAGTCGGAATATGATTGGACTCTTTTATTTCTTTCATTTTTGCACCTGAGTTTAATCTGATCTCGGAATGAATTATGGAGTTATCCATCTATAAGACCCAGCCTAGGATCAGTGGCATTGATCCAAGAGATGCTTTAAGTTTATTCGGGATGAACAAAAATTATAGACCTTACGCAGGTTGCAAGGTCTGAATGCGTTGAACAAGCTATTCCGGAGTCTAACTCAGACGGAACGTGTTAAATGAATTGGTTCCCGATATCGTAATATCAGGAAGGTCTCGATCGTGGGCCAGGTAATAAATTCAGATACATTTATTCAACTAGCCTATTGGCAGTGCAGGAGTGAATCCTTTTCATGAATGTATGTTTGTAGGTTCTTATTCTGAACATTCTAAATGTTAGACCTAAACTGGATTTATTAAGATTAGTAACCTAAACCTAAACTATAATCTATGGGTTAGATTAGTGTTAATCTAACCTAGGCCTAAGCTATAGGCTAAATGTTCTAAGTTAGTAACCTATTGCTATGAAGGTTAGACTAAGTATTATCTTAAATCCTAACCTATGTTTCTAACCTAACTAATGAGCAAGGAAGAAAGGGGACCTATGAAGGGGTGCGAGCCATGGGCGGTAATTTCTATGGCATTAAATGGGATGGATAAGCATGAAGGACAGGTAAAATGGTAGAAGTTTTAAACGGCTAGCAAGAGCCGATGTGGCAGAGTCGCCAAAGTTAGATATGGTCTTTGAATTGTTTTTATCCATCGCCAACTATGGCGGTCGGTGGCAATGGAGATTGAGCGGGAAATTTGGAGTAAATGCAATTAATGAACTCGGTCTTCGAGCTCGGGTTTCTCGGGAAGGCATGCAAAATGGAAAACTGGTAGTTTGTTTGGTTTTTCATGCGCTCCGGTTTTCCCTCTGTCTGATCACTGGTTCTTCGCACCAGTCTACTTGGTGTTGCATGGCAAAAATGAGTGTAACTCACTCTTTTCTCTGTCAAGGAAAGTTTATAAGGCATGGAAATAACAAGTTATTGTTGTTGAATCTAACGTGGAAAAAGAGGAGAAGGCACGAGCTCTTTCAGTGGTCTTCTTCGGATTTTTAAGCAAATAACCAGGCATGTTAGGCCCTAACCTTTAAAGATCTTGCTTTCTTTCAAATGATTTCATTAGAACAACTCTGTTCAAATGATTTTTGGGTTCAGTTGGTTTCTATGGTAACTGTGAATGGATTAGTTGTTGTATCTTCTTACTGGATGGATTTTTTTTTAGAGAACCCTTGATGGGTGTATATTTATTTCGAACGATTATACTATCTCGTTGTGTTTTGCATTCTAGATAAAGTTTGTGAAATGCATGCAAGAAAGTATACGAAACCTGCTCTGTGGGAGCCCATGAATTGTTTCCTTGTTGGGTTCAGGCTACAGTCGATACTTGCTGTAGATACTTGTCGAAAAGGATACTGTTGGATTTTTGTTTGAATGTTCAGTATAATTCGACTTCTTTGTAAGTTCTGTCATGGTAATATAAGTGGTGGTTACTGAATCTTATTGGGTTTCGCTATAATACTTAGGTTATTTTGAACGGATAACTTGCTGTGTTTACAGTATTTTAATGCGACCTTGTAGAAGTTGTTTTCCCTCCCTTGTGTTGCAATTATGGGATTTAACCCGTTGATAGTTTGCAATATATTTATTTATATACAAAATGACTCTGTGGAGTCCTTGGAATGGTTCGTATATTATGGACTACTGTAGAAGTCATGTATGTGAATACTGGTAGTTTGATTCAGTCGGAGTCCTGGAGGGGTAACTGGTAATACGACTTCTGTTGTCTTGTTATGAATACCTTCGTTTAGCAAGGAATTTCTTGGTACAGACTCAGTTGGTGTACTTTTTATGTTTTCCTCTCTGTGTAAGCTTAGAGTGAATATTGTTGTAGGGGTTCAGTTGGAATCCTTGTTATGAAACCAGTATTTTGCTTCTGTATAAAGCCTGATTGTGAATATTTATCATTATTGGCATGGTTGGAATCCTTAATATATATTTATCTTGTATATCGGCTTCTGTAGAAGCTATATCGTGAATACTGTATGATTTTGGATATGGTGGGAGTCCTTGAAAGGTGTCTAGTATTTTTAATTTCATTCAAAGCTGGGTTGTGAATGCTGTTGTTATTATGAATACTAAATGTTATCAACTTTGGTGGAGACACTGAAAAGTAATTTATGTTGTAACATCTGTAGGAGTTCCTGCTGTGAGTACTTTTAGTATTCTTGACTTGTTATCATACGAATTCAACTTGATTTGAAAACTTTAACATAAGTATTGGTTGAACTTGGCACTGTTGGAGCCCATGTTATGTTGTATGTTGGCTCGATTCTCGATCTTTGTCCTTGCTGTGTTTTAGTAGGGACTAAATTGAACTGAATGTTGATGTGAGTTTTGACTCAGTAGAATTGTTCTTGTGTTTGAACATGATTACGTCTTCTATTAGCATGAATATCTAGTCGTGAGCTTGACTGAACTATAGAGCTGTTAACTGTACCTCGAAAGCGATGGCATTGAATATTTTCTTGTTTGTCGCTTTGTATGGAAGGTTATGTGGGGTCTATTTAATAGATTATTCATCACTGTTTTGGCGCGAGAGCTACTGTACTGCTAGTAAGCTACAGGAAATTGTTATATTTTAATTTTAACAAAACTGTGGTTCTTCTTGTGGCTCGTCTGATTTATTCGCATGCGTATAAGGTGAATGCTTTACTCTTGAGAAGACGGTACAGTCATGAGCTTGTTTTGAAGGGAAATATGAATGACTCATTCTCTTTCTCTTCTGTTGTAAAGTATATGTTGATATATTTTTATCTAACCGTGGGAACTGTTTTAACATATTGATGGAATCATGATTTGTTATGATATTCATTTTACTAAGTTGAATGTAATGGTCTGTCTGATGGTTGTTGTCCTTGGGATTCAGATGGATAGTTGTTTTGGATACTTTCATTCTTCTTGATCCCTAATATTTTGATGAAATATTTGAAAAGTATCTAGGACTATTCAGTAACGATAATATGAGTTACGCGTTTATAGTCATGTTTGTATTACAAAAGCATAGTCTGAAATATGTTTATTTGTTTGGTGAAATGATCTCATTTAAACAGGTTGTTTAATGAAAACAGTTGGTGGATTGCAATTGTTTTAAGAGTTAGTGCTTATCATGCTCAGTTCATCGAACTGACCCATGTTGACAATTTTTGCAGATGGTTTCCGTAAGTGGTAAAAGCACGCAGATCTGATAGGATGTTCAGATTGTTTAATTTGATTTTATGATGAATTACAGCTTGATTCTCTAAATGTACTATATGAGGAAAAATGTTCTTTTTCTGTTGAAGTATTGTATCAAGTATGCTGAATGCATAAAATGTATTTGATTAGCTTGAAGGGAATGAAAAGAGATATTTGTTACTTATGTATTTGTATTCGTATCTTGAAAGTTTGACCTTCTTCGGTTCAAATGATCTTGAGAGCATTGTTATTATTGTATAATTTGGAGACTTTTGTGATTATCAATGTAAGCTTGCAAGAATATGTGACTGAATACTTATGATTGTTTAGTAGTTCTAGTATGTTCTATCTAAAGCTAAATTGGAATTTAGATCACTGTCTTTCTGGAAGCTAGGGTTAAAATATACCTGAGCAGGAAGCTAAACAAGCTGAATAAATTATTACTTCCTAGTCTTGATCTAAGTCAAGACAACGTTTAATTGGATTCTTAATCACTATATCTCGATACTAATAAGTAAGATATAAATTCAGTTATGAGAACTGATGCAAACCTAAAAAGGGTTTGGTTGGCAATCGCATGTGAAGATTATGGGTTATTGTCCAATTTCGTTGATTTAAGAATTATGTATATTCTATGAACTTCTTGAGGGGACCTCTAGTCTTAATAACTTCTCTTGTGTAATGGGTTTTACTAAGGAAGGTAATTCTAAGGTGAGGAACCCAGGGATTGGGAAAGACTACCTTAAGGGAGCATCTTATGGTATAATTTAACTCAACGTATGTAACACTTATTAATAAGTAGATCTTTTCGAGGCGGATTTAAAGGTTGACGGCACAAGTCAACTGCAGGGTTGTACCTTCGAGAAGATTAGGATCTTCTCGAAGATACAACAATGCAGGTGACTTATGACGACACCCTTTGCATTGATCGTTAATATTTACACCTTAAACTTGAACAAGTTACTCTGGGACTGATTAGGAATGTGGTCTCGTTATAAGGCTGCCCTAGGAGACTCGGGGTATCTTGACACACTGGTTTAACTAGGGTTGACCCAGTATGTCAGCGTATCCCTAGTCCTCGGGAGCATCCATATAACGTTGTCATCTTACTAATCCATTCCTGAGTGAATAACTTGGGATAGGAGAGACTGACAGGAGTCAGTATAAGACATTCTATATAACATAGGAATGGGGTGAAGGACGTATTCCAGATTGATGAGTATGCCGTCAAGGAATACGAGACATAAGCATTATGTTTCAAATCTTTGGCCAAAGTATCGCAAGCTACTGATTGCGTTGTCCTAAGTCACCTAGTCTAAGGGATGAGATGCCGATGAATAATGGTAACAATTATTCAGATAGGTTCCTTAGACAGAGCATTCTGAATCCCAGATTAGGGAAGAGAACCGCAAGAGTGATGTGTTAAATAAAAATGCCAACTCTTAATACACATGAATAGATCGGTAGATTACCGAGTCATGGAATGAATAGATCGGAGGTACTCCGAGTCATTACAGCTGCATATGGTTATCTGTTATAAGAATGGTTGTTTTGATTTGTGAGTTCTAAATTATGTATTTAGAACCAGGAAGCATTTATCAAAAAAAAAAAATTTACTTGTTCTAATGTATAAAATGAGGATGTTACATCTTGGTATCAGAGCTGAAGGTTGCAGCTCTTGGGCCTATTGTGTCCATAATCTGATAAGAACCTGAATTTTCTTGTAACAGAAAATGGTTAGAACAAGGGGGAACGTTGCAAATAATGCTCCACCTGAAGGAGGGGTGGAAACAACCCAAAAACTTGATGAGATCCTTGCTGCCCTGTTGGACACAAGAGATCGTTTAGCTGTACTTGAACAGCAGGTGATGGGAAATGAGGAGGATGATGAAGCTGGTAATAGCAATCAACAACCTCCTGAGGACAACCCCGATATGGGTGTTGATGTTAATGCTGGAAATGCACCTGTCCAACCAGAAAACAAAAAGGCCAGGTTGGCAGCAGAACTCACTAATGATATAAAAAGGATAAGCCCACCTAAGTATGATGGCACCACATTAGGAGATGGAGCTGAGAACTGGCTCAGCGAAATGGAGAAGTACTTTGCAATAAGAAACTTCTCAGAGGAAACCAAAGCTATTTGGGGAGCCTATCAGCTTTCCCACGAAGCATCTTCGTGGTGGGATAGCCGTAAAGCTGAACTAAATATTGATGAGACCAATATTACTTGGGATCAATTTAAAGGCTATTTTAGGCAACGTTGGCTGCCACAACTTTTCTATGATCAGAAAATGACAGAATTCCAGAACTTAGCTCAAGGGAAGCTAACGGTAACTGAATACTGGGAGTGGTTTACAAAACTCCTCAAGTATGTACCGCAGTATCAAACTGACGAGAAGTTCAGAATACGAAAATTCATCATGGGATTGAATCCCGTGATAGGGGGAGAGGTCGATGTTCATAGTCCAACCACTATGGAAGGAGTTGTTGAAAAGGCCATAAGACAAGAACAGAAATTAAAGGCTATTTCTGCTCATAAAGAGGAAGTGCGGAAGAAGACTGCAAACCCTTCTTCAACCTCTCTTGCACCCAAAAAGGGACCATGGAAAAAGTTTGGAAACAAAAGTAAGTTTCCAGGGGATAATAGTAAGAAAGCAGTAGCAAATAAGCCTGCTGGAAATGTAAGGGATAATTTTGCCAAGAATTATAACAATGGGCAGAAGCCCTATGGAGGCCAACGTGATAATTACAAGGCTGGAGGCAATTTTGAACCTAAAAAGGGACCTGTAGGAGGCTGCTACAATTGTGGCAAAGACCACTACGCAAATCAGTGCCCTTTGAAGAAGGATGATCGTAATCAGCAGCATAAGATACATGCTGCAGTAGCAGACAAGCAAGCGGAAAAGCAAGTGACACCTATAGAAGTTCCAGGTAAGTTATTTGGCATACCCGTCACTATTCTTTTTGATACAGGAGCTACTGAATGTTTTATTTCTAATAAACTTGCTTCTAAACTTAAAAGAAAAGCTGGAAAAATGGATAAATCTTGGACTGTACAGTATGGTAATAACTCTGTTCATACAGTGAGTATGTGTCTTTTTGGGGCAGTCCTTGACTTACCTAACTTTTCCACGGAAGTTGACCTCTATGTTGCACCTTTGGGATCGTATGACATTGTCATCGGTGTCAATTGGTTAGCTGACCATAAAGCAAAAGTAGACTGCTATGAAAAGAACATAAAATGTTTAGATGATCAGCTGGAAACAACAGAGATTCAAGGGGTTAAACGGGAAATTTCAGTTAGAAAACTGTCAGCTATGCAGCTTAAAAAGGCTAAAAATAAAGGATGTACCCTTTATGCAGTAAAGATATCTGAATTTTCAGAAGAAGATGGTGATTCCATGAAACGATTTCCTCTGCTACAAAGTTTCAGGGATGTTTTTCCGGAAGAATTACCAGGGTTACCACCCAAGAGGGAATTTGACTTCACCATCGAAATCAAACCAGGAACAGAACCTATTTCCAAAGCACCGTATCGGATGACTACTACAGAGTTAGTCGAGCTTAAGGCACAATTGCAAGAACTTTTGTCTAAAGGTTTGATTAGACCAAGTGTTTCACCTTGGGGAGCACCCGTAATATTTGTGAAAAAGAAGGATGGAACACTTAGGCTGTGTATTGATTATCGGATGTTGAACAAAGCAACAATCAAGAACAGATACCCACTTCCAAGGATCGACGATCTATTTGATCAGATGCGTGGGGCAGCGGTTTATTCTAAGATAGATCTTCGATCTGGTTATCATCAGTTAAGGATTAGAGAAGAAGATATTCATAAAACAGCTTTCCGAACAAGGTACGGACATTATGAATTCACGGTTCTACCCTTTGGATTAACTAATGCACCCGCAACCTTTATGAACTTAATGAACAATATCTTTCAAGAATATTTGGACAAGTTTGTACTTGTATTCTTGGACGATATTCTCATTTATTCTAAAAGCGTTAAGGAGCACAATGAGCATTTGAAGATAGTTTTGGGAATTTTGAGAAAAAGAAAGTTGTATGGTAAGTTATCCAAATGTTCTTTCTTTGATTCAGAAGTTCACTATTTGGGTCATGTCATAAGTAAAGAAGGAATTGCTGTAGATCCTTCAAAAATAGTGGCAATAACTGAGTGGCCTGCACCAAAGAATGTGCACGAAGTAAGAAGCTTCATGGGTCTTGCTGGTTACTATAGAAAATTTGTTAAGGATTTTTCTAAAGTGGCTGCACCAATAACTTCATTGCAGAAGAAGGATAAGAAATTTATATGGAATGATAAGTGCGAAGCGGCTTTCAAAAGTCTGAAAGGCCAGTTGACTTCTGCACCTATATTAGCTGTACCAGACCCTAATGGGAGCTTTACTGTTGTAACGGATGCTTCTGGGGAAGGCCTTGGAGGTGTTTTGTTACAAAATGATCAAGTCATAGCATATGAAAGTAGAAAACTTAAGTTACATGAGCTGAATTATGCTCCTCATGATTTGGAGCTTGCTGCCATTGTTCATGCGCTTCAAGTCTGGAGACACTATTTACTTGGGAAACCTTTTGAGTTGAAAACTGATCACTTAGGACTGAAATATATTTTTACTCAGCCTAATCTGAATGCCAGACAGAGAAGGTGGTTAGAATTTTTATCACAATATGATTTTGATATTAGCTACATCAAAGGGAAGGAGAATAGAGTAGCTGATGCTCTAAGTCGTAGGAAGCACATTTCTGCTCTTATAACATTAAGAACTCAGTTTAAGGATGAGGTAAAAAGTGCCTCAGAATCAGATGCATACTTTCAGCAAGTAAAAGCAGCGCTTGCTGCAGAACCTAATGATGAAAGGTATAAAGGTTTTCATTTTGATAATGAAGGAATCTTGCGTTATGAAAATAGGGTATACGTACCTATGCTGAATGATTTGAGAAAGAAGTTGTTAGTTGAATTTCATAATTCACCTTTCTCTGGACACCCGGGTATCACAAAAATGCTTGCGGATCTGAAACAACAATACTTTTGGAAAGGTATGAAAAAGGATGTCATTGATTTTGTGACTCATTGTTTGGAGTGTCAAAGGGTTAAGGTAGAACATATGCACCCTGCTGGACTGTTATATCCTCATAGCATACCGCAGTACAAATGGCAAGTAATAACCATGGACTTTGTACAAGGATTACCCATGTCCAGGAATAAACATGATGTTATCCTTGTAGTTGTAGATAAACTAACTAAGGTAGCTCATTTCATCGCTGGAAATCTAAAGGATGATTCACCAGTGCTGGCCAAAAGATTCATACATGAAATTTTCAGATTGCATGGTGTACCAGAATTGATTATATCTGACAGGGATCCAAGAATGACGTCAAGATTTTGGCAAACGCTTAATACAGCTCTTGGAACGAAACTAAACTTCAGTTCTGCATATCATCCGGAAACGGATGGACAAACTGAGAGGGTAAATCAAGTGTTGGAAGACATGTTGCGAATGTATTGCATGGATCAACAGTATAAATGGGAAGAGTATCTTCCATTAGTTGAATTCGCATACAACAACACTTATCACTCATCTCTTAAAATGGCACCATTTGAAGCACTTTATGGAAGAAAGTGCAGAACTCCTGTTAGTTGGGATAGTGTTGAGGATAGAGTGGTAATTGGACCAGAGATTCTCACTGAAATGGAACAGCAAGTTAAGCTGATTCGTGAACGATTAAAGGAAGCAGCGGATAGACAGAAGAGCTATGCTGACCTTAAGCGGATTGATCGAAGGTTTGAGCTTGGTGAGAAGGTTTTTCTTCGTGTTAAACCCAGAAAGAGTTCTATAACTTTTGGCAAGGCTGCCAAGTTGTCACCTCGATTCGTGGGACCTTTCAAAATTGTCGAAATAATCAATCCTGTAGCTTATCGATTAGCATTACCACCTGCTTTATCTCACATGCATGATGTTTTCCATATTTCTTTGCTTAAGAAATACATTTCAGATCTGTCACATGTTTTAAATTGGAATTCCTTGTAGGTCCAAGACCCAGGAATAATCATGGTTAAACCCACACGAGTGCTGGAAACTCGCCAATTGCATTTGAGAAATCGTGAAATACAACAATGTAAGGTCCAGTGGGACCAGTTTAACGAAGAAAGTGCAACTTGGGAAAATCTGGAAGAGATGAAAATTGCTTTTCCTTTTCTTTTTCAACAGAATGAAATCTGTTGACAAAACATTTCTTTTATGAACTTATCTTTTTCAAGTTTATATGAAAGCCAGATGGAGGCAAACATTATTCAGGCTGAATAAAATGTGTTGTGACATTGATTTCTGGAACTATTCAAGTTGGAAATAGTCGCATTGTTTTGTGAACTAATAAATTGGTTGACCTGAAGGTTAATCGAATATGTAATCATCGGGACGATGAATCTTTTAGGAGGGAAGCATGTAACACTCTGAACTGTTGTTACTTCCTCCTGAGCATTCAAGTGTTGATATATGATTTCTTCTGTAAAAGGATGTGTTCCTTTGATTGTGAAGTCATGCTTGATATGTACTGTATCTTCTTTGCTATTGAAGATCTTTGACTGAGTCGGAATATGATTGGACTCTTTTATTTCTTTCATTTTTGCACCTGAGTTTAATCTGATCTCGGAATGAATTATGGAGTTATCCATCTATAAGACCCAGCCTGGGATCAGTGGCATTGATCCAAGAGATGCTTTAAGTTTATTCGGGATGAACAAAAATTATAGACCTTACGCAGGTTGCAAGGTCTGAATGCGTTGAACAAGCTATTCCCTAGTCTAACTCAGACAGAACGTGTTAAATGAATTGGTTCCCGATATCGTAATATCAGGAAGGTCTCGATCGTGGGCCAGGTAATAAATTCAGATACATTTATTCAACTAGCCTATTGGCAGTGCAGGAGTGAATCCTTTTCGTGAATGTATGTTTGTAGGTTCTTATTCTGAACATTCTAAATGTTAGACCTAAACTGGATTTATTAAGATTAGTAACCTAAACCTAAACTATAATCTATGGGTTAGATTAGTGTTAATCTAACCTAGGCCTAAGCTATAAGCTAAATGTTCTAAGTTAGTAACCTATTGCTATGAAGGTTAGACTAAGTATTATCTTAAATCCTAACCTATGTTTCTAACCTAACTAATGAACAAGGAAGAAAGGGGACCTATGAAGGGGTGCGAGCCATGGGCGGTAATTTCTATGGCATTAAATGGGATGGATAAGCATGAAGGACAGGTAAATGGTAGAAGTTTAAACGGCTAGCAAGAGCCGACGTGGCAGAGTCGCCAAAGTTAGATATGGTCTTTGAATTGTTTTTATCCATCGCCAACTATGGCGGTCGGTGGCAATGGAGATTGAGCGGGAAATTTGGAGTAAATGCAATTAATGAACTCGGTCTTCGAGCTCGGGTTTCTCGGGAAGGCATGCAAAATGGAAAACTGGTAGTTTGTTTGGTTTTTCATGCGCTCCAGTTTTCCCTCTGTCTGATCACTGGTTCTTCGCACCAGTCTACTTGGTGTTGCATGGAAAAAATGAGTGTAACTCACTCTTTTCTCTGTCAAGGAAAGTTTATAAGGCATGGAAATAACAAGTTATTGTTGTTGAATCTAACGTGGAAAAAGAGGAGAAGGCACGAGCTCTTTCAGTGGTCTTCTTCAAATTTTTAAGCAAATAACCAGGCATGTTAGGCCCTAACCTTTAAAGATCTTGCTTTCTTTCAAATGATTTCATTAGAACAACTCTGTTCAAATGATTTTTGGGTTCAGTTGGTTTCTATGGTAACTGTGAATGGATTAGTTGTTGTATCTTCTTACTGGATGGATTTTTTTTAGAGAACCCTTGATGGGTGTATATTTGTTTCGAACGATTATACTATCTCGTTGTGTTTTGCATTCCGGATAAAGTTTGTGAAATGCATGCAAGAAAGTATACGAAACCTGCTCTGTGGGAGCCCATGAATTGTTTCCTTGTTGGGTTCAGGCTACAGTCGATACTTGCTGTAGATACTTGTCGAAAAGGATACTGTTGGATTTTTGTTTGAATGTTCAGTATAATTCGACTTCTTTGTAAGTTTTGTCGTGGTAATATAAGTGGTGGTTACTGAATCTTATTGGGTTTCGCTATAATACTTAGGTTATTTTGAACGGATAACTTGCTGTGTTTACAGTATTTTAATGCGACCTTGTAGAAGTTGTTTTCCCTCCCTTGTGTTGCAATTACGGGATTTAACCCGTTGATAGTTTGCAATATATTTATTTTTATACAAAATGACTCTGTGGAGTCCTTGGAATGGTTCGTATATTATGGACTACTGTAGAAGTCATGTATGTGAATACTGGTAGTTTGATTCAGTCGGAGTCCTGGAGGGGTAACTGGTAATACGACTTCTGTTGTCTTGTTATGAATACCTTCGTTTAGCAAGGAATTTCTTGGTACAGACTCAGTTGGTGTACTTTTTATGTTTTCCTCTCTGTGTAAGCTTAGAGTGAATATTGTTGTAGGGGTTCAGTTGGAATCCTTGTTACGAAACCTATATTTTGCTTCTGTATAAGCCTGATTGTGAATATTTATCATTATTGGCACGGTTGGAATCCTTAATATATATTTATCTTGTATATCGGCTTCTGTAGAAGCTATATCGTGAATACTGTATGATTTTGGATATGGTGGGAGTCCTTGAAAGGTGTCTAGTATTTTTAATTTCATTCAAAGCTGGGTTGTGAATGCTGTTGTTATTATGAATACTAAATGTTATCAACTTCGGGGGAGACACTGAAAAGTAATTTATGTTGTAACATCTGTAGGAGTTCCTGCTGTGAGTACTTTTAGTATTCTTGACTTGTTATCATACGAATTCAACTTGATTTGAAAACTTTAACATAAGTATTGGTTGAACTTGGCACTGTTGGAGCCCATGTTATGTTGTATGTTGGCTCGATTCTCGATCTTTGTCCTTGCTATGTTTTAGTAGGGACTAAATTGAACTGAATGTTGATGTGAGTTTTGACTCAGTAGAATTGTTCTTGTGTTTGAACATGATTACGTCTTCTATTAGCATGAATATCCAGTCGTGAGCTTGACTGAACTATAGAGCTGTTAACTGTACCTCGAAAGTGATGGCATTGAATATTTTCTTGTTTGTCGCTTTGTATGGAAGGTTATGTGGGGTCTATTTAATAGATTATTCATCACTGTTTTGGCGCGAGAGCTACTGTACTGCTAGTAAGCTACAGGAAATTGTTATATTTTAATTTTAACAAAACTGTGGTTCTTCTTGTGGCTCGTCTGATTTATTCACATGCGTATAAGGTGAATGCTTTACTCTTGAGAAGACGGTACAGTCATGAGCTTGTTTTGAAGGGAAATATGAATGACTCGTTCTCTTTCTCTTCTGTTGTAAAGTATATGTTGATATATTTTTATCTAACCGTGGGAACTGTTTTAACACATAGATGGAACCATGATTTGTTATGATATTCATTTTACTAAGTTGAAAGTAATGGTCTGTCTGATGGTTGTTGTCCTTGGGATTCAGATGGATAGTTGTTTTGGATACTTTCGTTCTTCTTGATCCCTAATATTTTGATGAAATATTTGAAAAGTATCTAGGACTATTCAGTAACGATAATATGAGTTACGCGTTTATAGTCATGTTTGTATTACAAAAGCATAGTCTGAAATATGTTTATTTGTTTGGTGAAATGATCTCATTTAAACAGGTTGTTTAATGAAAACAGTTGGTGGATTGCAATTGTTTTAAGAGTTAGTGCTTATCATGCTCAGTTCATCGAACTGACCCATGTTGACAATTTTTGTAGATGGTTTCCGTAAGTGGTAAAAGCACGCAGATCTGATAGGATGTTCAGATTGTTTAATTTGATTTTATGATGAATTACAACTTGATTCTCTAAATGTACTATATGAGGAAAAATGTTCTTTTTCTGTTGAAGTATTGTATCAAGTATGCTGAATGCATAAAATGTATTTGATTAGCTTGAAGGGAATGAAAAGAGATATTTGTTACTTATGTATTTGTATTCGTATCTTGAAAGTTTGACCTTCTTCGGTTCAAATGATCTTGAGAGCATTGTTATTATTGTATAATTTGGAGACTTTTGTGATTATCAATGTAAGCTTGCAAGAATATGTGACTGAATACTTATGATTGTTTAGTAGTTCTAGTATGTTCTATCTAAAGCTAAATTGGAATTTAGTTCACTGTCTTTCTGGAAGCTAGGGTTAAAATATACCTGAGCAGGAAGCTAAACAAGCTGAATAAATTATTACTTCCTGGTCTTAATCTAAGTCAAGACGACGTTTAATTGGATTCTTAATCACTATATCTTGATACTAATAAGTAAGATATAAATTCAGTTACGAGAACTGATGCAAACCTAAAAAGGGTTTGGTTAACAATCTCATGTGAAGATCGAGGGTTATTGTCCAATTTCGTCGATTTAAGAATTATGTATATTCTATGAACTTCTTGAGGGGACCTCTAGTCTTAATAACTTCTCTTGTGTAATGGGTTTTACTAAGGAAGGTAATTCTAAGGTGAGGAACCCAGGGATTGGGAAAGACTACCTTAAGGGAGCGTCTTATGGTATAATTTAACTCAACGTATGTAACACTTATTAATAAGTAGATCTTTTCGAGGCAGATTTAAAGGTTGATGGCACAAGTCAACTGCAGGGTTGTACCTTCGAGAAGATTAGGATCTTCTCGAAGATACAACAATGCAGGTGACTTATGACGACACCCTTTGCATTGATTGTTAATATTTACACTTTAAACTTGAAGTTACTCTGGGACTGATTAGGAATGTGGTCTTGTTATAAGGCTGCCCTAGGAGACTCGGGGTATCTTGACACACTGGTTTAACTAGGGTTGACCCAGTATGTCAGCGTATCCCTAGTCCTTGGGAGCATCCATATAACATTGTCATCTTACTAATCCATTCCCGAGTGAATAACTTGGGATAGGAGAGACTGACATGAGTCAGTATAAGACATTCTATATAACATAGGAATGGGGTGAAGGACGTATTCCAGATTGATGAGTATGCCGTCAAGGAATACGAGACATAAGCATTATGTTTCAAATCTTTGGCCAAAGTATCGCAAGCTGCTGATTGCGTTGTCCTAAGTCACCTAGTCTAAGGGATGAGATGCCGATGAATAATGGTAACAATTATTCAGATAGGTTCCTTAGACAGAGTATTCTGAATCCCAGATTAGGGAAGAGAACTGTAAGAGTGATGTGTTAAATAAAAATGCCAACTCTTAATACACATGAATAGATTGGTAGATTACCGAGTCATGAAATGAATAGATCGGAGGTACTCCGAGTCATTACAGCTACATATGGTTATCTGTTATCAGAATGGTTGTTTTGATTTGTGAGTTCTAAATTATGTATTTAGAACCAGGAAGCATTTATCAAAAAAAAAAAATTTACTTGTTCTAATGTATAAAATGAGGATGATGTCTTGAAAAAGGCTTAGCATCATGCATCGGAGGCGTTGAGGGCTACAGAGACTTAGCATCATACATTGGAGGCTTGAGGTCTTGAAAAAGGCTTAGCATCATGTATCGGAGGTGTTGAGGTCTACACAGATACTTAGCATCGTACATCAGAGGCTTGAGGTCTTGAAAAATGCTTAGCATCATGTATTGGAGGCGTTGAGGTCTACACAGAGACTTAGCATCGTGCATTGGAGGCTCGAAGTCTTGAAAGAGGCTTAGCATCATGCATCGGAGGCATTGAGGTCTACAAAAACTTAGCATCATGCATCGGAGGCTCGATGTCTTGAAAGAGACTTAGCATCATGCATCGGATGTGTTGAGGTCTGTAAAGGAACACTGGACACCAATGTAATGGAGACACCAATCCTGAGCTTATTATTTGTTAAGCTTGTTTACGGGATGTGTCGACAAGTATTGTCTATTGGCCTATTATTTTAGGCAATATTAGATGGAATATTTGTGATTGGGAGTGAAATGTAAACTACCCAATAGGCCCATAGCGCCACACTAATTACTTGCAAATCTTGGATTGTTGACTGGAGTGCTAGCTTCACATTGTTTGCGTCGGGAAGGCCGATCACAGCCGAAGGAGATTGTGCATCAAGAAGGTGGAATTCGGGTGCTATTTTTCACCCTTGTCGTCTGAAGGTTTGGTGTATTGGTAGGCAAGTAAAATTCCATTAGGTTGTCTTGTGAAAGTACTATTGTAACTTACAAGTTTTGACTAGTGGAACGGTTCGACCATGAACCCGGAGACGTAGGCAATTGCCGAACTCCGTAATCAATCTGTGTGCAATTGTCATTTTTGTCTTGCATTATTTTGAAATTGATTACTTAAAAGGAGTAAATTATTGGTGAATAATTAAAGCCTACAAGGGTCTGAGATCAGGTAGTAATAATTTGATTATTTTCGGATCAGGTAGGCTTGAGGTGGAGGCTTTAAAGCTTGTTGTGGTTGTTGGAACCTACATTGTTTATTACTATTTTGTGGTGGTGCCTAAGATTGATTTTGGCTAAAATTTTGTTGAGGACCCCACTACTGATTGTGCCAAGGATTGGCTTTGGGTGGTGGAGACCAACGCAGCTAAGTGTAGGGATTTGTCCATGGTGGTGGATATTGATAAGTCATCCAGTTTGAGTTTTCCCACTCAGGTTGTCCCCAAGAAGACTGAGAGGCTTGATTTGGCCATGGCATTCTCCAGGGATTCTGAGTTGGTCGAGATGGGAATCCACCCTGATCTTTTGGTCTTTGGAAAAAAAAAAATTCAGCACTTGATTGAGAGATGGCAGTCAAACCCCCCTTCAATTTTGGTAAAAGTGTGTAATGTTTAGTGTCATGGTCAGTCACTTCACAAATTAAGCACATATCTATGACATCCAGAGGACATTCTCTCAAGGGGTGTCTCTTCCAACATTTAGGGCAATACATGTCCAATGGTTCTTTAGTAGGAGTGGCTTTTGCCTTGAGTCCATCTATGGTGGATGTTAATTGCAGCAGAATATCTGTTTTCATGTTGGTCATTTCTTCTAGAAGTTCAGAGGTACCCAAAGACTTGGATGTTTGTTTCCTTCTTATTCCTCCACGTGTTCTGGAATATCTTCTACATAGCTCAGTAATTTGTTCCATGGTAAGCTTGTGCATGTCTCCAGCTCCCATGAGATGGAGAGAATCCTTGGTTTCATCATCTAGTCCTTTTAGAAAGATTGTTTTAGTGATGTCTGCATGTAACTCATACCCACTTCGTTTATGGAGAAAAAGGAATCTATCCAGAGAATCTTCTAGATTCTCATCTTCCTTTTACTGTATTTGGAATAATTCCTCCTTTCTATCCCTTCTGTTTCACACAGAAATGGTTCCGTTCCTAGAATAGAGTCGCTTCTATTCTTTCATTCCTTTGAGAAATAGATAAGGGTTAGGGCTAGGAGGAATACCTATTGAATGTCGAGAGGGTGTGTGCGTACAGAAGAGAGAGCTCAAATCAATTGCAAAGAACTCCTTTTTTCTGGGAAGGACTACCTGCAAGTAAGAATACAAGACCACCAGATTCTAATTAGACAATAAATGAGGGAACTGCCTTGGGCCCAGGAAATATTAGACTTCCTTTCAAAGGTGGTCAGTTCCCCTACTAATATGAATTAACAAAAATTCTAACAAAGAAGCTATTACAAAATTACAATTTAATTACCTTGTTAGAGCAATAGAGAAAAGGTTGGTCTTGGTTTTGAACCATAGTGACCGATGCTGGTCACTGTCACCGGTACCGGTTACTGATAACCGATATCGGTAGGGGCAGTGATTTAGGGGCTTTGGTGAAGGTTAGCTATAAGGTGGCTATGGTGTTTGTTAGGCTGGTAAATGATTGGGGATAGGTAACGGGGTAATAGAGAGGGATCATAGGGTATGGGAGTTGTTCTTGGGGCAGTGTAGGGGTAGAGGAATGATAGTTAGATGGGGGGTGTTACCGGGTAGTAGATCCAGGAATAGACTTGTAATTACAGTGATTCAGAAATCCAAGAAATGTTATTAAAAGAACATATAAGACTTACTTACTAGTTCCTGATGAAGATACAGGTTCAAGGAATGTGATGACGAAGGCAGGGTTCAGGTAGGATGGTCTGAAAATCCAAGATGAGCTATATTCTCTCCCGATGCTTGGATGAGTGTCACTGGGATCTGGTTATTCAATTGCAGTCTTGGGCTTGATATCCTTCTCTGCAAACTCCTCTCTTTCCTTCACTTGTCTCTGCTCGGCCAAGTAAATTCCAGATTCTTCCAATGACCTCTGATTCGGATCAATGAAAATCCAACCTTTTTGTTTTTGGTTGGGGGAGGTCATTTACAGGGAATCGATGGTGGTCACGTAACCGATGGCGGTCGAGTAGGAACTAATGTCAGTTAAGTCAAAGTGGGCTATTTTTAGTAAAATAGCCAACTTTCCCTCCTTTTCTCCTGAGGGATTAGTTGTGGGCTTGGTCAAGTCATTATGAGGTTGGTTTTGGGTGCGGGTGAGGAGTAATTAGTCATGGGTGTGGATGTAGACCAAGTTATAGGTCTTAATTAGGTTAGTTTAGGGTTAGGACTAGGTCATGATGAGGTGGCAGGTATGGGGATTTTTTAATTATAAGGTAATTAATAAATAATTGTGTAAGGTTTAGGTGATGAGGTTAGGTTGCGAAATGAGATGCGGGGCACAGGGGGTCGTAAGACACAAATTTGGTGTCTACATTAGCCCCTTGTTGTCGTGTAGCTTGTCTTGTAAAGCTGCACTGACAATAATAAGAAGTGGTTACTCCTGTTAAGGGTATAGGTAATCCCCCTCAAATCTATCAGAGATTGAGGTAGCGTGAAATCAGGGATAGGGTTGATACAACGTGAATGGTGTTGAGAGGATAGTAAGATGGTGGGGTCAATCCAAGGAAGTAGATGCACGGTGAAATGTAGTAGTGCGACCAGGGTACATGATTTAAACAGCAAACAAGCAATTCATAGGCAAAGGTCGATAGTTTATCCAAACAAGGGTGATATAATCCTGGTATCCAAGGCATAGGAAGTAGCTCTAGGGGATATAACAGGTAAGGTACAGGAACGTTTAGGCATGTTCGGCAGTACCAAATGGTTGGTTTGGTTGAGATAAACGTCACGGTCTTGGTCTAGGCAAAGTTGGTTGACTGATCAAGTCAAGTACCGTAATCATGCTAAAACACAAACATGTGAGCTCGATTGAACAAAAAGCTACATGATGGGTGGATAAAATTGTAATTTGTTGGTTTTGGGTGAGGTATTTAATTGGTGCAGCCTTGGGTCAGGCCGATTGATTAGTGAGGGACATGGGTCGGGCCTGATTGGTTGGTTGCGGCCTTGGGTCTGGCCAAATTGGTTGGGTGCGGCCTTGGGTTGGGCCAAATGGTTGGTTGCAACCTTGGGTCAGGCCAAATTGGTGTGTTGCGGCCTTGGGTCGGGCCTGATTGGTTGGTTGTAGCCTTGGGTTGGGCCAAATGGTTGGTTATGGCCTTGGGTCGGGCCAAATTGGTTGGTTGTGGCCTTAGGTCGGGCCTGATTGGTTGGTTGCGGCCTTGGGTTGGGCTGAGTGGTTGGTTATAGCCTTGGGTTGGGCCTGATGGTTGGTTACAGCCTTGGGTCGGGCCAAATGGTTGGTTACGGCCTTGGGTCTTGCCAAATGGTTGGTTACAGCCTTGGGTCGGGCCAAATGGTTGGTTACGGCCTTGGGTCAGGGCAAATGGTTGGTTAAGGCTTGGGTCGGGCAAAATGGTTGGGTGTGGCCTTGAATTGGGCCAATGAAGTCAAAAAAGGCTATTTAGCAAAGGAGGGTATAGGCGATGTGGTGAGAAAGGGAGATTAGTGAATAAGGGCAGAATTTGAGGTAAAATAGGGATTAAACCAATATCGATTCTCTATGACCGGTATCGATTAGATGACCGATACCGGTTGTTTAGGGCATAATATAACTAATATCGGTTATAGGTCAAAAACCTATAAAAATAAAAAATACGGCATGTCATTGTCACATTGTCAATTTGAAAACCAATTTTAGTTGTCTGAGGTGTTTTAGTGAGATTGTTGAATTTGTCGGCTAAGGTGGCATTATTTGAGTGGAGAAGTGAGTGGTTGGTAGACCCCAGCGAGTAGGAGGCATCATTTGATTTGTGGAGGACCCAGCAGAGGAGATTTAGAGCCATGGCATAACCAGGAGGAGTAGGAGGTGCTAGACCAGCTGGACCACCACCACCTATCCCACCACGATGACATGTCGTCGTACCGGTAGGCTCTAAACCTCAAATTATGTGAATTTAATGGTTTTAAGCTAGGTTTGGGTTTTGGGTAGGAATCCAAGTTTTTAATAAAATAATGAATAAATTGAAGTTGTTTGAAAAATGGAGAAGGTAGGTGGGTTAATTAGGCTAAAACGGTAGGGTGGGTAGGTTTTTAGGATTTTTCAATGGGTAAAAGGGTAGTAATAGGAAAAAATGGGTTTTTGGGGTCCGTGTCGGGTTTGGCTTCGGCCGTGGACAGTGACCGATGTTGGTCACTAGGCGACCGGCATCAGTCACAATTTTTTCGGGCAAGGTGGGTTGTTGGTGGACCGGTGTATAGCATGTGCTGTAGGGGGACTGGTGGCGGTCAAGGGTGACCGGTACCAATCATTAGTTAGGAGTTATTATTTTATTATTATTATTATTATTATTTTTGTTTAGTTTTGTTGTTGTTTTGGTTTTTTTGGTTGTTGTTTGTTGTTGTGTTTGTTTGTTGGTTGGGTGTTTGTTTGTTGTTTGTTGGTGGGTTATGTGTTGTGTTTGTTGTTGTTGTTGTTGTTGGTTGGGGTGAAGAGGGAGGGGGTAGAGTTGATAGGAAAGGGGATATCGTAGATGTTTTTAGGGGAAGATAGGTGGGTGTAGATGTGTGTTATAGAGTCGGGGTGTGGTCGGGTGGGTAAAAAGGGGTATAGAGGGTTAAAGTAGTTGTTGTAAAGGGTGGGTCTAATGAAGTGGGTTATTTATACAGGCACGTCAGCAGCTAACTATGTGGGATCGGATGCCCCCGCTATTGAGACGGATGCGGCCACATGTGTTCGCGGCGCATTGGGCCATTATGCGCGAGGTGGGACTTGGCGGAGTCCAGTGGTATAGGGCTGTGGAGAGGGACCACAGCCTTATGGTTGCCCTCATCGAGAGATGGGATCTGGCAACCAATGTTTTCCATCTCCCGACTAGAGAGATGACTATTACCCTGGAGGATGTGTATCGCATCCTAAGATTGCCGATCGTAGGGGAGGAAATATTCCAGGTAGATGTAGAGACGGCTATGGATAGCATTCTACAGGTATTTGGGGATGCAGCCACGTTATTGACTTATCACAGCGTGAGCATTGCCTATGGGAACATGTATCACGCCCACAGACATGAGACATGGCTTGCCGTGCTGATGATGATAGGTATCACCTGCTTCCCCCTCCCGGACTCAGAGGGAGGCCACTTCCTATAGGATTTGATGGGAGTACTGCATGAGATGGTTGAGGAGCATACGTGCTATGCCTGGGCACCAGTATATCTAGTGCAGCTATACAGGGAGCTATGGGGTTATCGCCAGATGAAGTGATTTGGGATTTGCTCCACATTTTTGTTACACTACTGGGCATATGAGCACATCATATGTATTCAACTAGTAGGGCTGCCCCAGCAGCCAGGGCCACAGGTTATATACAGGTATGGCTTTCAGAGGTGGTTGGGGGTCGTTGGCCAGCCACGAGCGGTGCTCACAGGATGGGATGTAGCTTACTACCATCATATGCTAGAGGGCTTGACTGCATTGGATATTATATGGAGGCCTTACAGAGGCCATCAGCCCCGTGGAGGATCCCAAGCACAGATACGTTGGATCCATCATGCTTTCTGGATAGCAGGACGGAGGCTGGGAGAGTATGAGTAGATACCCTTAGAGAGGGTACGACGGTAGTTGGGGCTGTAACAGGATGAGCCACCTCCCTTCCCACAGTACCAGAGGGATGATGTAGAGGCCCCACTGCCAGCTCCATAGCCCGTTGATCCAGATTGGGTAGCAGAGAGGCTAGCAGACGATACAGTGGATGACGCCAGGTGTACAGGTTCATTTTTGGTTTGGTGGGCAGGTCAGAGAGCAGCTAGGATAGCACAGCCCGCACAGCCAGATTTGGCAGCTGTTACAGTAGAGAGGGACCACCTCCTAGGATAGGTGTAGTTATTACTGGGGTAGCTTGCTGCTGCACAGGCACAGATCAGGGTATTACAGGGGTAGTTAGCCCAGGCACAGGTGTAGGCACAAGTACAGGTACAGGTACAGCCACAAGTACAGCCATAGGCACAGCCACAGGCAAAGCCATAGGCTCCACCACCGGCACCAGCACAGCAACAGGCACTGGCACAGGGTGTACCGGCAAGACAGGGGCCATTATTATTAGGAGTCAGGGGACCAGCCCCAGTAGCCATGGTGGCACGGGCCCATTATATGGAGGCGAGAGCGGAGGCCCGGTATTATCAGGATGTCCTTGATGGTACCGGGGCTGACTCTCAGCCATATGTGATGCACCGAGCCGAGACCTTTAGGAGCCAGAGATCCCAGGGGGGCGTAGCCACAGCTGGTGGGTCGGTGACAGGGAGGCGGCGAGAGCCAGCATAGGGACCAGCAGGGAGAGGAGCTGAGGGTGGTGGGGAGAGCTGAGACATCCCTGGAGCAGAGATGGATGTTTTGTTTGTATATTGGATATAGGCACCAGTCTGTGAACTGGTTATTTATTTAGAGGCCTGCGTTCCCACATATGATTCATTTATTCATTCTTGTTGTATATACCGGCCTGCGAGCCGAGTACAGGTTGTATAGTTGATACTGGCTTGCGAGCTGAGTATATTTTGACATGAGAGACCGGCCTGCGAGCCGAGTTGAGATTTTGACAGTGATTGTGGCCTGCATGTCGGCTTTGTATTATTTTGAGATCACAGAGGCTCCCATGTAGGGCAAGTTGTATATTTGAAACATTGATATATAGAGAGATGATGATTTTGATCCACATGTTGTGTATAAAATGTTTTATGTGTTTTATCGATTGTTTTTGAAATGGAATGTATGTAGATGATGAGTTAGATCCAAATGGTGTATATACTGATGGGTTTGATGTATATATTGTAATGTCGTACGCAGTTTGTTGATGGTTGTTTTATTGTAGATAGATGATGTTGATGAAATTATGATAAGATATTGATGTGATTTTGATGACAAATATTGATAATGGTGTTGTTATGCAGGAAAAAGGGGCGGGCGCTTCAAAAATTTGCAACAAAATAAAGAAAAGGCCCAGATTTAAGAAAAATGAGGCATGTGACTGATATCGGTTATCTAACCGACATCAGTTGCATGTTGACCGATATCAGTTATGCAACCGATACCGGTTATGCCAAAACGAGCTTTTCTAAAAATAGAAAAGCTTGGGCGGCAACTGAAGTTCTTATTTTTAGAGTTCCTATTTTTAGAGTCATGCAACAAGTTAAATACGTGAATGCAACACTCTTTGATGACTGATATAGGTAATTGCATGAAAGAATTGAGTGATAAGGAGGAAAGAGACAGGTGAAGTGAGTGTGGGTTGAGATTAAGAAGTTAGAAAGGTAAATTATATTGGAAGAGGGTGGTGAACATGGTTGAATGAGGAGAAGCATCCAGCAGGCAGGGACGAGAGGGAAGACAAGTTTCACCCCAAGCTGCTGCATCCCGAGAGGTAAACTGTTTGGTTGTATTGTAATTCTTGCATGTTTTGATGAATAGGATGAGAGAAAGTAAGATGGTAGAGATGAGAAAGAAAAGTTGATAGGTAAGGGTTTGGGATAGAGTGAATGTTATGGGGTAGGTAAGCATGGTGTTCATGTATGTTTATAGGTATAGAGAGGAGTAAACGAGCAAAATAATTATCGTGGGTGGATGTTTTTATGTAGGCTGTATATGTTTGACAGTGACCGGTATCATTTAGAGATAACCGGTATCGGTTAGTAAACTAGTATCGGTTATCAATAACCGATACCGGTTACTGTAGGAATTTCCAGAATGTGAGAAAAAAAACCATGGGGATTTGATTTATTGAATGATTGTGTGTCGTTTTGATGTATGCAGGCGGAGGCAAGGTTAAGGATGAATGATACTATGCCAGCTTTGTTGTCATGAATCTGAGCGGATGTAACACCAACTGAATGGGCATTGAGAAACCATGTGGGATTAAGTGGAATCCGCTATTATTCACGAATCACACGTAATCATGCTATGTTGCAGGCGTTGATTGAGAGATAGAACCCAGAAAATAATACCTTCTATCTGCCAACAGTGGAGATGATAGTGACGTTGGAAGATGTGTTTAGGATCTTGAGGATCCCAATTACAGGAAGACCAGTGTATCAGGCATTGCCTAGCATGAGGCGGGTAGCGATAACAATAGTATTTGGTTCAGCTGCATGAGATTTGGCACAACGAGGTTTGACAATCACTTATGGTACAATGTATGCAACACACCTTGAGGAAACAAGGTTGGTAGTGGTATTAATGATAGCGGTGGGGTATTATGCATTACCGAGGGCGGAGAAGGGAAGATTTCCAAAAGCATTGATGAGTGTTATTTGGGAAATGATAGAAAGGAGCATGACTTTCGCATGGGCACCTGCATATCTGGCGGAGTTATACAGGGGTTTATGGGCCTGCAGGCAAAAACACAGGACGACACTGGATTGTTCATACTTATTACATTGTTGGGCCTATGAGCACATTATTTTTGTGCGACCGATAGGCCGACCCATCCAATCAGGAGAGACAGGAGTGCAGAGGTTGGGATTCAGATGATGGATCCAGATAGAACAAGAGGCGAGATCCCAGGCTGTGATAAATGATATCAAGTATTATAGGAAGGTATGGGAGATGGTGACGATTGTGGATATTTTTTGGAGGCCTTATTGGAACTATATGGTGACAGAGAACATAGCTGAGGAGTTGAGGGGTGTAGAGCGATTGAGGTGGATCGCAGGGCACGGGCCAGGTGAATACGAGAGGATTCCTCTAGATCGTGTGCGGCAACAATTTGGATTTGTTCAGGATATAACTATGGCTTATAGACCATACATGAGGATTGACGCCGAGGTAGCATTCTCACCTCCCCGGCCAACACCTCCAGAAGGGTCAGAGGAGATAGCATCCCATCACAGGGTAATGGATGTAGGAGCGATAGAGGCCTATAGATTATGGTGGGTAGCAGAGCTGTGAGGTGTAAGTGATCGTTCTGACATAGCTGTGATTACAACGGAGAGAGATCATCTGCAAGGTGTACTTCATCAACTCCAAACACGGGTGAATGAGACAACCGGATTGTTAGCGGCTGCAGAGTCACGAGTGGAGGGACTAGACGTAAGATTCCTCCATGCAAGAGGACGTATTCGTATGTTACAGGAGATGTTGGTGGATCAGTGGGAGGAACCAAAGATTCTTTTTCATTTTTTAATTTTTGATTTTCTTTCCACAATTCCCTGTCCTGGAGGGAAAACTATTAGAAATTATTCAAGAGGATAAGACCCTTATCACGTTGTCACTTTAGACAACTCACTTCATGCTGCAGGGCAGCAATCTCCCAAAATTTTTCTATTGTCTTTTGTGTAAATTCAGCTTGTAATAAAAGGGTGGACTCTTCCATACCTTGCAACTGAGATTTTAGCAATGCAATTTCCTCCAGATAGATGTGAGAAGGCTCCACTTGGATGTTAAGCATTTCTGAAGCTCCAGTGTGAATTTTTGTAGATGAAGGAACAACAGATGATGGAGCGGCTGGGACATCCTCCATATGTAGTTCCTCATGAATGTGGGTGGTGTCATTAGGCAAGGACTCCAATTGGAAACCACATGTCTGCAAACATGAGCTAAGCCACCGGGACCATAGTTGCATGGAGGAAGATGGGGCCATGGGACACTTTCCTTTTGAATCATAAATGGATAGGAATTGTCCCTCAGGAGTACCAATGGTGTCGGCATACCCAGGAACGCTAGCTGCCTCTACTTGACTATGTGAAGGGCCTGATGCAAGGGTAGACTGAGGTGTAGAAGAAAGGATAGATTTTAATTGCTTAGGCCTAGAACTTTCACCACCGACACATCCCTCAAGCCTCCGCTTTGGGGAAAACAAAACTTGGTGTGAACACAACAGATGAATCAATCCTGGGTGCTTAAGCACAGACTTGCCCCCACTGGACCGTTTCTTCTGGCATACCTTAATGATAGAATCATCAAGGTACTCCAGTAAATTGACCCAAAGGGCCTGGTCGACATGTCCCTTTTTAAGGTGAATGAGAATTTTGAGCGTATCACCACCCAAAATAGAGGCCTAGCCATCACATATAAAATACTTATTGACCCATTCAACAATCTCACCCCAAATTCTAGGAAAACGTTTCCGTTTAACACCCTTCTGGACACCCAATGGAGTCAGGATGACCTCTGGGAGTGCCTCTCCTTTGTCATGGAACTGAACAATGAGACTTTGTAAAGGGGCATTCGTCATAACCTTTAGACTAAAATTTGGTAGGACAGACATGTCAGAAATGACCTGACTGGTAATTTCAACTCTTCGTCCACCAACTTGCGAGCATGTGGACTCAAAATTGTTCAAGAACTCTTCCACAATGTTCTCATCAAAACCTTCAAATCACCAAATGAAATCTAACCATCCAAAATCATGAAATACCTACCAAATGGCGGCATTTCAGAGCAAGGCATCAGGTGAAGTAGGTTCTGATGTCTTTTGCAATCCCATGCTGAGCCAAAAAGTGAGAAATACATGGTAGAGGAAAAAAAAACCAGAGTTGAGCGTGAGATGAGCATCCCTTCTACTTCATATCTAGTGTCTAATAAAACTAGTCATGACTGATTGGCATACCACAATGGGAAGAAGCGGTTGTAGAGCATTAAATTTCAAATGACACCAAATTCCTTGGGTAGCGCAACATCAAGCGAGGGTGACGGTGGAAAAATAGTGATGAGAACGGCCACCCGCGTGAGATTAATATTTTTGTGGCGGCACATATCCCATGGTTAAGGAGCATGTGCCACCTGTCCTGACATTCGAGAGTGTGACACATCAAATCATGTGGTGATTTATGAACCATTACTCCTTTTATGTCGTCATTTATAAAGTTGGATTTGGAAGGAGACCTAAGATGACCATAGTAATCATTTGATGATGGTTTCATAATGAAAAATGGATACATGGGGAATTTTTTACATAGAAATATCATTAGTAGGTTAAAATGAACTTACCCATGCCACATTTAATCAGCCGATATCCATAGATTCCTATGCCCTGTAATTTTGGGATGAAACATGATTAGCGACAGTAGAAATAATGGAAATTCTTACATTTATTGGAAATTACAATAAAAACTCCTAACTAAGGGAAGAAGATCGAATGAAGGATCATCTTCCTTTATTGAATTTGAAAAAGATTAATTACTCCATGCGTGAGAGGCAAAGAGCCTCCTCAGCATGCATATTCATTTGTAACAGAATGTTTTCGGTGAAGGTCTGCTTATCAAGTGGTTGGTGATAAACTCAGAGCCTATGCCCATTCACCAAAAGATTTTGTTTGTCTCCATCAATCAGTATCAATCAAGCAGATCCATTATCAAACACTTGATGCACTTGATAGGGACCTAACCAACGTGTACACAACTTTCCTTTAAACTTTTGATAGCGGGAATCAAAGAGTAAAACCCAATGTCCTTCATAAAATATCTTTTTTTTTATGTGAGAATCATGTCAAGATTTCTGCTGATACTGTAGAATTTTAGTCTGCTACTGTGCCTCCATCCGCATTTCATCTAGTCCATTCAACTACAACATTAGTTCATGATGTGCTTCATCCGAATTGATCCAAAATTCTAACGTTGTTCGCCAGGTGCAGAACTCAAACTCAACAAGTAGCAGTGGCTTCTCCCCAAATACCAGCTCATAGGGAGAGAAACCAGTAGTTGTTTTCTAGGTCGTTTTATATGCCCAGATGGCCTTTAGGAAGCTTTGGTACCCAATTCTTTCTATCAGCATTGACCACCTTAGTCAGAATATTCTCAAGCTCTTGATTTGTTACCTCCACTTTCCCATTGGGTTGAGGGTGATATGGTGATGATTTCTGGTGCCTGATTCTGTAGATTCTTAAGAAAGATTCAATCATATTTGAAACAAGTTTAGGACCTTGATCAGATACAATGGCCCTAGGTGATCCAAATCATAGCAATATCTGGTTGTAGAGAAAATCAGCAACAACATCTTCATTGGTAGATGCCAATGCTTGAACTTCAGCCCATTTGCTGACATAGTCTATGCATACCAAGAGATACTCCTTCCTGAAATATGGAGGATCAAATGGTCCAACAAAATCAATACCCCATTTCACAAATGGTCCTAGAACCAACTAAGGGTTCAGAGGCATTTCCGTAGAAAGTGTTGGTTTTCCCATTCGTTGGCATGCATCACACTACCAAACATAATTTTTGATAGTCTTATGGAGGGAAGGCCAATAGTACCCTTCTCCAAGGATCTTGTGAATTGTTCATTTTACTGAATAATGTCCACCTCCTGGCTCATCATGACATGCTTCTAGTATGTCATGTACCTCATCCTCTTGAACACACCTGCAAAGATCCATGTCAGGATAGCATTTAAATAAGAATTCGTTACACCATTTATATGTTGCACTATTTCTAACCAATCACTTTTTTTCCTTATGAGTAAAATAAGTAGGAAACTTCCATGTTGTTAAATAATTTGTGAGATCAGCAAACCAGGGAGTCCTAGTGGAGATAGCAAACAAGTGTTCATTGGGAAATTAATCTTGGACTACTTCGTCATCACCTAAAACATTTATTCTGGAAAGAAATTCAGCAACAATGTTAGATTTCCCAGGCTTATCTATAATAGTGAGATTGAATTCTTGCAACAAGAGCAACCAACAAATGAGCCTTTTACCAGCCACTGGTTTGTTCATCAAATATCGAATGGCAGAGTGGTCAGTGTAAACAAAATTTTTATATCTAGTAATCTAATGATGAAATTTATTCAAAGCATACACCACAACCAAAAACTCTTTTTCTGTAGTAGTGTAATTATTTTCCGTAGGAGTCAGATTTTTTCTGATAAAATAAATTGTATACATATGATCTTCTGAGTCTTTTTGTCCAAGGATAGCACCCACGGTTATATTAGAAGCATCAGTGCGGATATGGAAAGGTTGTCCCCATTCAGGTCCACGTAATACAGGGGATGTTGTCAACTTTTCTTTGATATATTCAAATGCCTATTGACACTGAGAAGACCATTCAAAAACACAATCTTTGGTTAACAATGAAAACATCGAGGCAGAAATTTTGCAAAAATCTTTTATGAATCGGTGATAATAACCTGCATGGCCAAGGAAACTTTTGATGTCATTCTAATTAGCTAGTATAGGTAATTGGGTGATGACTGATATCTTTTTGGGATCCACCTTTATACCTTGGGCTGAAACATGATGTCCTAAGACAATTCCGTGATCAACCATCATCAGACATTTTTCATGAATCAAAGATAGTTGGTGTTGTTCACATCCTGATTACTTTCTCAAGATTATTTAGAGATTCTTCAAAAGTGGATCTATGGATAGTGAAATCATCCATGTAAACCTCAACACAGTCGTTAGCAAGATCTACAAAAATGGCCAAGACTGCCCGCTGAAATCTGGCAGGGGCATTACAAAGCCCAAAAGGTAAGACTCTGTAAGCGAATGTACCCTAAAGGCACGTAAAATAATCTTATCCTAATCAGAAAGGGTAATACTAATTTTATTATACCCACTAAACCCATCCAAGAAAGAGAAATATTTCTTACTAGCCAAATTTTCCAGGACTTGGTCAATGAAAGGCAAGGGAAAATAATCTTTCTTGGCTTCTTTGTTAAGTTCCCTATAATCAAGACATATTTGCCACTTACCATTCTTCTTGGGAATAATAACTAATTTGGAAACCCATTGACTATCAGATATAGGATAGATGAAACCTACCTTTAGGAGCTTTTCAATCTTAGTTTTGACTATGTCTCTCAATGTTGGATTGATTCTTCGTTGCGGCTACCTTATAGGTTGGACGTAATCGGTGTAAATATGATGTGTACAAATGCTAGGATGAATTCCTTTCATATTAGTGTAATCCCAAGAAAAATCATGAGAATTTTTCTTTAGAACCTCAAGCACCCTAGCTTCTTGATTGACCTCTAAGCCACCTCCTATAGTCAGTTCTCTACCCTTATTGACAAGCACCTGCTTAGTATCATCCGCAAGAACAAGCTCTATACTAGTGATAAAAGAATTCAATGGGAAAGCATGGGGTTGAAGCATGTGCAGGATGGATATGTTATCAAAAGATAGAACCGTGGTTAAAGGAAAATAGAAACCAGGAACTAAATGTTTAGAATTATAAGCATAGAGTTTCCTACCAGACTTAGCAAAGGTAATGTCTTCTGCCGATATTCTAAATTCTGTAGAAGTAGTGCTGATTTCCGTAGTTGCAGAGTTCTTAGAATCAATCAACACATAAGACTCTGCATCTTCCGTCATATGATTGTGTACTGCAATAATGGCCAGAAAAGAATAATTCAAAGAGTTAGCATCCAAACAATTCACCCACACTTGGTCACAATTGTTCAGATAAGGCTGGGTAGGAGGATATAATGAAATGTGTTTGGATTTCTGCCCATTTAGAATTGTCATGTTTCCTAACCTATAGTCAATGTAAGCAGCAACCATAGCCAGCCAAGGTCTTCCTAAGATGACTGGATATCCAACTTCTGAGCTTTAGGCTACAAAACCATGAAATCCACCGGGTACTCCCATGATTCAACAGTGACCATTATATCTTCAACCACACCATCAGGTACATCAATGGATTGATCTACTAACTGCAGAACAATGTTGGTTGGTTGAAGTCCTATCAAGGATAGTAGGTTAAACATTTCTGTTGTGATAACATTAATAGTAGCACCAAGATCCACCAAAACATTAGATATTGACTAGTTGTTTATACAAATAGTAATGACAGGGATCCCAGGATCCCCATATTTTGGTGAGATGAGGGTGCCAGTAACTAAATCAGCCAAATTCCTTTCAACTCTGACATTATTTGGGCATTTATTTTTTCTTCCTGGTGTCTTTATACATTTGTTTCTAATGGTTTGGTTTAGTTCAAGGATGTCCCTTATTGCACGCAGCAGTGGAACCTCAATATGCACTTTTTTCAATTCCTAAACTAGTTTTGTTTCATCTGCAATCCGAGTGTCCTCTAATTGCTCAGGAAAAGGGGTTGTAGTTGATGTGGGTATTTGATCATCCTATTTATCTGGCATTGGTGAAGAACCAGTGTTACCCTCAAGTTTTTATTCCTTATTGGCATCATCAGGCAATTCTATGATAACAACGAGAGGGTTCAATATTTTTTCAAATCGTAATCATAAATTACCAATAGTGTTAACTTGCATGGTGTTACTTGCATCTGTGTCATCAATTGAAGCTGTCTATTGATTTTTAGGATTGGATACCGGCTGAGCCGGAAGTTGTGTTTGTGTTGTTTGTCCCTGATTTTGGTAGGCTTGAGGTGGAGGATTTAAAGCTTGTTGTGGCTGCTGGAACCTATGTTGTTGATTACTATTTTGTGGTGGTGCCTAGGACTGATTTTGGCTAAAATTTTATTGAGGACCCCACTACTGATTGTGCCAAGGATTGGCTTCAGGTGGTGGAGACCAACGCAGCTGAGTGTAGGGATTTGTCCATGGTGGTGGATATGGATAAGTCATTCAGTTTGAGTTTTCCTACTCAGGTTGTCCCCAAGAAGACTGAGAGGCTTGATTTGGCCATGGCATTCTCCAGGGATTCTGAGTTGGTCAAGATGGGAATCCACCCTGATTTTTTGGTCTTTGGAAAAAATAAAATTCAGCACTTGATTGAGAGATGGCACTCAAACCTCCCTTCAATTTTGGTAAAAGTGTGTAATGTTTAGTGTCATGGTCAGTCACTTCGCAGATTAAGCACATATCTATGACATCCAGAGGACATTCTCTCAAGGGATGTCTCTTCCAACATTTAGGGCAATACATGTCCAATGGTTCTTTAGTAGGAGTGGCTTTTGCCTTGATTCCATCTATGGTGGATGTTAATTACAGCAGAATGTCTGTTTTCATGTTGGCCATTTCTTCTAGAATTTCAGAGGTACCTAAAGACTTGGATGTTTGTTTCCTTCTTATTCCTCCACGTGTTCTGGAATATCTTCTACATAGCTCAGTAATTTGTTCCATGGTAAGCTTGTGCATGTCTCCACCTCCCATGAGATGGAGAGAATCCTTGGTTTCATTATCCAGTCCTTTCAAAAAAACTGTTTTAGTTATGTCTGCATGTAACTCAGACCCACTTCGTTTATGGAGAAAAAGGAATCTATCCAGAGAATCTTCTAGATTCTCATCTTCCTTTTACTGTATTTGGAAAAATTCCTCCTTTCCATTCCTTCTGTTTCACACAGAAATGGTTCCATTCCTGGAATAGATTCGCTTCTATTCTTTCATTCCTTTGAGAAACAGATAAGGGTTAGGGCTAGGAGGAATACCTGTTGAATGTCGAGAGGGTGTGCGCATACGGTAGAGAGAAATCAGATCAATTACAAAGAACTCCTTTTTTCTGGGAAGGACTACCTGCAAGTAAGAATACAAGACCACCAGATTCTAATTAGACAATAAATGAGGGAAATGCCATGGGCCCAGGAAATATTAGACTTCCTTTCCAAGGTGGTCAGTTCCCCTGCTAATATAAATTAACATAAATTCTAACAAAGAAGCTATTGCAAAATTACAATTTAATTACCTTGTTAGAGCAATAGAGAAAAGGTTGGTCTTGGTTTTGAACCATAGTGACCGATGCCGGTCACTGTCACCGGTACCGGTTACTGATAACTAATATTAGTAGGGGCAGTGATTTAGGGGATTTGGTGAAGGTTAGCTATAAGGTGGCTATGGTGTTTGCTAGGCTAGTAAATGATTGGGGATAGGTAACGGGGTAATAGAGAGGGCTCAGAGGGTATGGGAGCCATTCTTGGGGTAGTGTAGGGGTAGAGGAATGATAGTTAGATGGGGGGCGTTACCGGGTAGTAGATCCAGGAATAGACTTGTAATTACTGTGATTCAGAATTCCAAGAAATGTTATTAAAAGAACGTATAATACTTACTTACTAGTTCCTGATGAAGATACAGGTTCAAGGAATGCGATGACAAAGGCAGGGTTCAGGTAGGATGGTCTGACAATCCAAGATGAGCTATCTTCTCTCTCGATGCTTGGATGAGTTTCACTGGGCTCTGGTTATTCAGTTGTAGTCTTGGGCTTGATGTCCTTCTCTACAAAATCCTCTCTTTCCTTCACTTGTCTTTGCTCGGCTAAGTAAATTCCAGATTCTTCCAATGACCTCTGATTCGGATCAATGAAAATCCAACCTTTTTGTTTTTGGTTGGGGGAGGTCATTTACAGGGAACTGATGGCGGTCACGTAACCGATGGTGGTCGAGTAGGAACCGATGTCGGTTAAGTCAAAGTGGGCTATTTTTAGTAAAATAGCCAACTTTCCCTCCTTTTCTCCCGAGGGATTAGTTGTGGGCTTGGTCAAGTCATTATGAGGTTGGTTTTGGGTGCGGGTGAGGAGTAATTAGTCATGGGTGTGGATGTAGACCAAGTTATAGGTCTTAATTAGGTTAGTTTAGGCTTAGGACTAGGTCATGATGAGGTGGCGAAATGAGGTGTCAGGTATGGAGATGTGGATTTATTAATTATAAGGTAATTAATAAATAATTGTGTAAGGTTTAGGTGATGAGGTTAGGTTGCAAAATGAGATTCGGGGCATGGGGGGTCGTAAGACACAAATTTGGTGTCTACACCTTCCTCTACAATAGTCTTGGTTTTATCTATGAAGGCTATTTCCATGGCTTCCCAGGAATTAATGGAGTTAGATGGTAACCCCATAAACCATCTCATAGCAGAATCTTTGAGATTGGAGGGAAATAATTTAATTTTTTGATTGTCAGTTCAGTAATCATATGTCTGGCACAGGATTTTAAATTCAAATAGAAACTAATCAAGGTCTTCTTTGGTCATTCCTCGAAAGAGGGGGAGGATGGATGGTGAGATGTTTTTCATGGGTGCATCCTCATCTACATCGAGGACAATGGGGTATGTAAATGTTCATCCTAAATTTTGTTCTTTAGCATTCCCAAGATCCCCCATTGCAGAATGATGTGAAGAGGATAAAAAATGCTCAGAAAAGGTTCTAGGTGTGGAATTGAAATTTGTATCACTCTCAGTGTTTCCCTCTTGTGAAGTGTCTAAAGAGATTTGTTGAATATTTCATGCTATAAATCTCCCTTGGTTATCTTGTGACCTATGCATCTAGGTTGGTTGGTTTAAATCAAGGTCCGAGAGAACTATTGGTTTCCTATATGAAATCTATTAACACCCATAACATATGGAATAAAATAATGGAGCTAATGGTTATGTAAGTCCCTGGTAACGGCATCAAAAATGATGGGTCGTTGTATTCTTCCAATCATTTAACTGACATAATATTGGTCATTTTCATTTTTAAACCAAGGCTGTGTCCAAGGCAATATGCAATAGAGTCTAGGAGAACCAGTTATATGTTGAGTTTGTTGGGGGGGGTTGCTCGGTTTCAATGACTATTCTATGGAAGTGCAGTTAAAATATATGAAAATCAAATACAAATCTACGGAATTAAACTATGTGTAATGAAATGGATTTCAACAACTAATCTTATACTGTAAATTAAAACACACACACACTTATTCTTAACAAATTAAATCACAACTAAATAACTAGAATTTTTAGCAGAAAGCAAGATTATTCATGAACTAGATTCACATATCAAAATTATGTATTCCAAGTGAAAGTGATAATGGAGAAAACAGAGATAGTTAATCAAAACATGCATGTGAAACTCATCAAATGACAATTGTAGTAAAACTAATCGAAATACTATATGCATGTAAAACTCATAGTAACCTCGTATCTCCTCGGTTGAGTGGGCCCTTGCTCTTCCTCGGGATAGAGTGATAAACAAATTTTGATTCTCAAAATGCCAAAAATTTCATTAACTTCCAAATGAGTTCATAACATATCCAAAAAGACAAAATCTAGAACAAAACAGTATGCAGATAATCTTCTTTTTTTACGATCAAAAAGTGGTACTACCAGTTCTGAAGACAGAGTCTTCATATAGATAATGTTTGTTACAAGATCCGCCATATCAGGCTACATTAAACATTGTTTCATCAAATATCAATTAAAACTCTTAGATTCCTACGGGCCGTTAGAGTCAAGCCCAAGCTAATAGGTAAATTTGGAAACAGTCTTCAGCTGCATGCATCGAACTCAAGCAACTTATCCACCAGTAACCTCCATCATTCCCTGCACACATCATCACATTTGATCTCATAAAAAAAGTTAGTAGGACGTCATGTGATAAATAGTTTTCATAAATAATAGCAAGGAAAAATGCATCAACCTACTAAGACATGACTATACAAAACATCCCCATATACAAATAAGTCATATCACGAAGAGTATTTCTATTATGAAGAAATGATATTACTGATCCAAACTATGCACTCATCATTGGGCACGTGCTGCTTCAACAAGATCTTTACGCTGGACCTCCTACATAGGGATTTGAACACTTTTGTTGCAAGAGGTCTTGTCTAATTAATTTTTCTTTTGAAGATCTACTTGTGTTGTTGGGATTGTGGCATGTGCACCTAACTCTAATATTATTTTCTTATATCTTGTGTTGTCCACAACTAGGGTGCATGGTTTGTTTTTATCTTCTGTAGCTTGGTTGATTGCACAGAATTCCTCAGCACTAAAGAACATCAAATTTATTTCTAAATCATCTTCTGGTCTTTCTATATTATCTGCTTCATGGGCGCTCGTTGAGGGCTCACAAGATGAAGAATTATGGATCATGAAGGCTTGGGCGCGTGAAACATTAGCATAATGATATTGACTATGAGGAATTTTGCAAGGGAAGCACCATTCTGATTCTTATGCCAAATTTTTTTGGATTGGAACAAGCACCTAACTCACACTGGGTTATGGGAGGGAAGGTACGGGAGGGATAAATTACAAGGGCAGATGTGCATTAGGTTTCCACCTATCATTCTACTGGTTGGGTTCGTATCTTTGATTTCTGTATTGATTCCACCAAGGCTGATTCCCTTGGCCATGTGCCTGATTGGAATTGCCTCTATAGGCTTGTGCCTACTTCTTTTCTAATGATATGATTTTGTTTGAAAAATTTCTGATCACGGCCTTCATTTCTTTTTTTTCCTTTTACTATGATGGAGAATAGGATGTTGAGGTAACTGTACGTTGGAAAAGCAACAGGCGAACGTGAGAATCAACAAGTGACTCTTCCACGTACCCGACCTCTCGAGGTCGTGCTGAGACAGCCGGTGGGGGGAGAATATGCAGACAAACTAGTTAGGGAGTCTAATGTCTTCGACATGCACTAATGGTATTTGTGAATCTAAGGCAAAGAAGGCCCTTCTAACTTGGACTGGTGTGATAGATCAATCAGCGAGGATGACTACTTGAAGGCTCCAATCAATATTGAGCTCTGGCGTGATTCGATCTATGGGTTGTGGGATGCGTGGAAAATGACCCGGGATGGTTTCGTGTATTTCTCCTAATAGGGTCATATGGTGAATATAGTCAACTCTATGGACGATTCTCTGGCCTAGTCCAAAATTCTCTAGCTTTGTTAGCTATTGTGTCTAGTAGGGACAACTGTTGAATGATGATAGGTGGAATCGGAGTAGACTGAAATACTAATGTGCGTAGGCTAGTGTCTATATCTAACTGACTTGTGGATTCGTTAGGCTATGGGATTTGTGGATCACAACCGTTGACTCTTGGTTGTTGCGGTCCTGTTATGGTCATACGTGAGATCAAGTTCTAATCCCTAGTATCCAGTAGTCGTAAGCTTTCTCACCCTCTACGTTTAGAATCAGTAATTGTGCGATTTTCTCAGAATACCTCACAGGTGTTCTAGCAACTTGAATTCTTAAGCTGGTATCTATATCTACGAGGGTGTCTCCAGCGTCTGGCTATGGAACTAAAGGATCACACCCGAATATTTGTTCTCTTTCAAATCCTTCTACAGTCATGCGGATGTTTTCTAGGATAACCTGCAATTTGGTTGATTTGACCAAAATGTGTGTGCTTGGTCGTCTTCTACGTTTAACCCTCTCAACTGTTCCCTGATCTATTGGAAGTCTGTTGTTGTTTGGAAGACTTGTATCCTAAGGTTTTGGTCAATGTCAGTTACTGCCACTACGATATTGGGTTGGGGCACAATTGGCTTGAAAATGTATTCCCTGGGCTCCCTAGGTCCCGTAATTGTCATGCAAAAGCAGTAATGAAACAAACTATAATAAAGTAAAATCTAAGTACACTTCTAGCATATATAATTTCTTTTTTTTTGTATTTTCTGGCAATTTATAAGAAAGCAGCTATCTAAAAATATTTAGAATTGACAACTAAACTAATAACGTAAAACAAACAAAATAGCCGAGTGTAGCTATTTGTCTGTGTAATTTTGTATATCTATTCTAAACAACGAAATAACTAATCTATTTGCAAGATTCTCGATCCTACCTTAGAAGTGAGGAATGAATCATAGTTTGTCAGAAACTATCAATCCCCACAACTTCCCTGGCAATATCGAGAATGGAAATAACTGAAATAAAGCGATTAACTACTTTATTTGATAAGTTCTAACTAAAACTTTGAAAGATGGAACCTGGATTTCGCAGAACAGTGGCGAATCCGACGGTGTGTGTGTTCTTGTCCCCTCAGTATGATCTCCTCGTTCTTTGTGCTCACGTGAATCCAGAAAAGTGTGTAATGCTTGCATCAACAGGAATGGATATTTGGATCAATGGACAGCCTTCAGAATGCAGACAGAATAGAATGTGGATAGGAGAGGGATAGCGCAAGAGTACAGAGCTTGGCCTATGCAATTCCTAGCGGGGTCTACTGCGAATCATGCAACAAAATGCGTCCAGAACCTAAAACTCATCTGTATGAAGAGAAAAACCTGTAACTTTAATGGCTGCCTAAACTATTCTACTCCAAAAGCAATAATACTGTTTGCACAAGTTGGATCTGTGGCTTACCAACAGCTGAGTAAATGCAACTAAGCATGTAAAAGATTTAAACTATCAAACTTAAGCAAACTAGAAGACTGAACTACTGAAAGTGATGAGTTTTTTTAAACAAGAATGAGGGGCCATTTGAATGTACACAAACCATGCATTTATAGGAATTCAAACACCCAAAGATCAAAACCAAACTGAACTCCTAAACAATAAACAAAGGAAAACACTATTCCAGGGGACAAAAAACATTAATGCATGCTCAAGTCGGCAAGAAAAGCTGGTGAAGCATTGAACTTTGCGTGCGTTCCGTCAAAAGAACGTTCTGGAAAAATGCGTAAAGGACCGCCGCCCTGCTCAGGGCGGCGGTTACAGGACCGCTGCCCTGTTCAGGGCGGCGGTCACGAGAAGGGCGGCGGTTTCGTCACTGAAGACCAAAAAGCCAAGAAAAGAGGAAAAAAGGGAAAACAAAGCACGCGGGGGCTAAGTGGGGCATGTGGGATGTTAACGCATATCCGTAAAGCTTCTCTGGATCCCGAACACCTTGCGAAGAGACTTGTATCATCATTGGGGCATTTATTACACCGTTCCACAGTACAGTACCTTACAATTTTGGGTATGTACATATTGCCCCCTCGGAGAAGTGTTTTAGCCATGAAGAGGCATAAAACGGTGGGTCCGAGTATGGCAGTACCGAAATGGGGAGTTCGAAGTTATACCTTATACGTCCGTGTGTCGAAATGACGCCATCCGAAATTCCCGCCACCTACAAAGTGAAAGGAGAACTCAAGTGCAGATAGATACAACAACTTGGAAAATAAACGCTAAAATAATAGGGGAAGAGGACGTACCATTAGTGTGAGGATAGAAAATTACCTCCGTTGGTGCTCCGAACCTGTGAAAAGGGGATTTAAAACGAATTAGAGCGCTATATATATAAAAGTGGGCCCATTTTCCTATTCATTTGCGCGTGTCAATTTGATAGATTTTGAGCTCTGGGGCCCACGGTAATGGTTTCTCACGCGAGTAGAGTCAAAACGTCCACAGCGAGATAGTGATCATGCCTCCACGTGTGGAACGCCACCCCGCGAGATCACAGGTTGGTTTTTCTTCAATTTTGTGCTTTTCCCTCTTCAATTTTGAAATGCTAAATTTGTTGTAATGGGGGGGTCATTTTTGAAAATGTTAGGTTTAAAAGGTCCGTCTAGGGGGGGCGCCTACTGGGTAGGCTTTGTTTTTAGCCAAAATGGTCATTTTTTGCTAGTTTTTGGCTTTTTGGGGTTAAAAACCCACGCGGGTTTTCGGACCGCGACCGCCGCCCTGGCCAGGGTGGCGGTTATATGACCGCCGCCCTAGCCAGGGCGGCGGTTATATGACCGCCGCCCTGTCCAGGGCAGCGGTCACGAGACCGCCGCCTTCAAGGCGGCGGTTACAAAACTGCCCCCCTACCCAGGGTGGCGGTTTTGCACAGAATGTAAAAGGACCTCTTTTGAAAACTTACACTTGTATTTTTAGCATTTGTGTATGTTTTTAATTCGTCTTTCTATCGTTTAGATACTAACTTACTCTGTTTTGTGTGTTTTTTTGGGTGTATGCAGGCGAAGGAGGAGTATATTAGATGGAGCTGGGAGAGAGAGTGTGACTGGCTGCCCAGAGTATTGGATGCCCTCTCGGCAGATGAGGAGGACACATTGCAGAGGGCCGGCATATTGCGGATATCCCATGTGCCTCACGTTGCTCCATCTAGTCACATACTCTGTGACTTATTCTCATATTGGTATGTAGATCGGAACACTTTCCGATTGCCAGGGGTCCGTGGTGAGTGGACCATTACATTAGAGGACATCTACCGCATTCTGGGGGTCCCGATCATCGGGAGGCGACTTACATTAGAGACAGCAGGCTCACGGGCACAGATTGCACAGTGGGCGACATATATGGGAGATGCAGCTATTTCCACGGGGCCGAAGAAGGGAGTGAGAGTTAGATCCATTCCTTCTTTGCCCATCCCCGTATTCCGATAGGCCATCATGGGGATCCTTGCCTCGAGACTGATCGAGGACAAGGGAGGGGACACTTTGTTATACTGTTGGGCCCCCATCATTGCACAGATAGAGGGGCATGGCCGGATATACGCCTGGGGGGTAGATATTTTGGGGACCACCTATCACGACTTATATAGGGTGGTCTGTTTACAAGGACAGTCGTTGAGCCACCCAACTCTAGTCATGAGTTGGGTGTATGAGCATTTTATTCCTTATGGCAGAGGCATGGAGGTGGCAGATCCTGGGGCTGTGAGGGCGGCCAGATGGTCAGATATGTCAGTGCTTAGAGCACCTCACCAGCCAGTAGCCTCCCTCACTATAGTAGACATGGAGGCCACACCGTACCAGCTTATGGCCGGCATATGGGGAGAGGAGGCCATGACATTGGTTTCCTGCTCTATTACAGGGCAGCTTATTGACCGTGTGGGATGGGTGGAGGTACATCCTTTCAGCAGGGTTCCTCAGCAGTTCGGCCTCCCATATGCGGGCATGCTTCCTCCAGTAGCACCAGTTTCTAGATCAGTTCGGGAGGCTAGAGGGGGGCCTAGAGGCCGTGGTTGGACAGTGGTCACCCCTGGCATTCCTATTGCAGCCAGGGGGATAGTTCGGTCTAGAGGGAGACCTGGTGCGCCTCGGGCACCTTTACTTCGGATTACCGCGGGTCCTGCTCATAGTAGCGATGACCCTATAGATATTGACTCTGATTCTGAGGAGTCCACAGAGGGAGGGTCGGAGGAGCAGACAGATGAGAGTGATCCTGAGTGGCATGATACTCAGGATATCATGCAGGCGGAGAGGGCGGAGCAGAGCGCAGAGAGAGAGACTCTAGTTTCTGAGGAGCCACTCTCCCGGGGCCATGGTGGAGATGATGAGTCCATTGTGGGGCGTCATATTGCCCCAACTACAGGAGTAGCTACTCAGTCGGTGGCGGCATCTGCAGCGGGTGCTGGCCCTAGTGACCCATCTTGGAGGCCCGGTGACCCGAGTAAGTTATCCTTTCTCCCTTTCAGTGTTAGTTTGATTTTTCTTTTTGACTTGTTTTAACTACTATCCCTCCTTATATTTGTATCTTGTATATTTTAGCCTCTTGCCTAGTTTCTAATTCGTCTTTCTTCTTTGTTTTGTAGAGACTGTTGACGAGTGGCGAGATCTAATCTGTAGGGTATGTACTGATTCTCTGATGATCCCTATGGATAAGACCCGTGCGGAGCTATCCGTAGATGCCGGGGAGCCCTCAGCAGCCGGCAGGCATACCGACGTCTTTGCTCCCATTTGGCATGTGGCCAAGATGGTGTCTACTCTCCGTACAGAGTTGGTAGGCTATAGGACAGCCGAGTGCCTTATGAGGAGCCGTTCTCATGGCGATACCATGACCACCCCTCGAGACCCTGAGCCTTCCATCCATTCAGAGCGCCAACGTAGTCGTAGTCCTAGGCGAGGGTGCGAACCTTCAGCGGGATTGCGTAGGGGTTGAGAGGCCACTTGGCTCCTATGCACTTTTTGTATTATGGATTCTTTTGTGTATTACGGGCTCTTTGAGCATTTTGACCATGCCTAGTGCATGATGGCATTGTATACAAATATTGACTATTTATATATATGCGCCGATTTTGGATCAAAACTTTGTCACTTGTGTCTTCCCTTTCTGTTCCAGCTTTTTCGTGTATACTACGATGTATGTTTTATATGCTTTCTAGAATGTATGCAATGGAAAACAGATGACGCAAATGTTTGCTTTCTTTTTGTATTTCATGATGCTGATACATGATATTGTAGATATATATTATGATCTTGAATCTTAACTTTTGTTTAGCAATTTGGATACCTCATGATTTGTTTTGGCAAAGTGATGAGAACAACCAGTATGATGAATAGATTGAATTGCCCCACCCTTAACTCCACGCAACTAGTAAGATGCGAGAGCTCATCACCAAGAGCTAAGAAGGGCGCAAGTTATGAAATATGGTGAAGTGATAGTGATGAAAGATAGACGAAGCTTTGGTGGAACCAAATTGAAAACTACAAGCTTACTCTACCTGAATGACTTCATAGTTTTGGATGTAACTTACCTTGCGGTTTATCCAGACTTAGACCTGTAGATGGCCACATAGTAGACAAAATCTGGGTTTTTTAGGATTTTTAACTCTTTTTGGAATTTTGAATATCTGATTCATTCGTTTTTGACTCAAAGTTTGAATTGTTTGTTTATGACCTTTTAACATTTACTTTGTCTAGAGGACCCCCTACACTTTTCCCCGTGCTACCTGTAAGAAGCATGGGTTTATCACCGTGGACAAGGCATAGGCGAGTAAGGGCATTTCCATCCTTTCCCAACCCTACGTCACTAGTAAGAGACGCAAGCTCATCACCGAAGGTTGGTGGGGCAAGGAAATGTGTAAAATAAAATTTTCTGTTTCATCACTTCTTGACTTGTTTGTTTGAGTAAGATGTCAGTATATTCTTATTTCCAAAGAGATGTGCATATGGGATAGATGTGACACCATGAAGCTTCTAGAACAGACCATAGGCAAGACACCTATCCTAAGAAGAAACCAAAGCGAGAACAAACTTGCAGAGCTTGGTATGGTTACCGTTAGGACTTCGTCATGTCTGACTTTATTAGATAAAAGATTCTGAATTGATTGATGATATCGAAGACGGAGAGGTATGATTAAAGAACTTTATGCCAGAAACATCACGAGTTTGAAATAAATTTCTTTGAGAATAGATTCCTTGATCACAATTTTTGTAAGAACAAGTGGACAAAATGATCCTAATTTATATGAAAATGTGATGTAGATAGTTATATAGGCAGCGCTTGCTGCTTATGCGTAGAAATGTTTGAGGTGGAGGGAATTGACTATTTTGCCAAACTCCTCACCTTCTAGCGTGCATAAGAGATAAAGCACCATTCCTGTAGTCTTTCATGACTCGGTATGGGCCCAACCATTTGGGCCAGAATTTCCTTCCTTCGCCGGTCTTCTTGTCGATCCGGCTGTCTAACCTTAGAACTAGGTCACCTTCGTATATGTCACGTTCATAGACTTTCTTGTTATACTACCGACACATTCGGTCGGCATAGACTCTATGTCGTTGTTCAGCATCTAACCTAGCTTCATCCAGGCTTTCTAATTGAGAAAGACATGCTTCTCTGTAAGCGTCCTCATCCAGAATCCCTTGTAGTGAAATGCGGAGACTGGGGATTTCAACTTCGAGTGGGAGAACTGCTTCTGACCCAAATACCAGCGAGAAAGGAGTTGCTCCTATCGGAGTTCTTATTGAGGTTTGATTGGCCCACAAGGCCGGATATAACTTCAAATGCCAATCCTGCTTGTTTTGTTTCACTGTTTTAAGGAGAATGGCTTTCAGTGTTTTGTTCGTTGCTTCAGCCTGCCCATTGGCTTGGGGATAGTACAAGGAAGTCGTATGATGGCTGATTTTAAATTTGTTGCATAGCTCACGAACTTCTTCATTCTTGAAAGAAGTTCCATTATCTGAGATAATAATTTGCGGGGATACCGTACCTGCAAATGATTTGGTTCAAAATGAACTTAGCGATTACAGAACCAGGTACAGTTGTAAGAGGCATGGCCTCTACCCATTTAGTGAAATATTCAGTGGCCGTGATTATAAAATTGTGGCCGTCTGTGGACGAGGGAGAGAACTTCCCTATCAAGTCCAGGCCCCATGTAGAAAGGGCCACGGAGTAGCGATCGGTCGCAAAGCTTGTGCCGACATGTGGATCTCATGAGAGAACTCCTGACATTTATGACACCTGCGTACAAACTCTATTGCGTCATGTTCTAGAGTGGGCTAGAATAGCCCATTCGATGTATTTTCGAGTGGTGGCGTGGCCGCCGAAGTGGCCTCCACATATACCACTGTGAGATTCATGGAGAATCTTCTTGGATTCTTCTGTGTCAACACACCTTAAGAGCATTCCATCGAATGCTTTCCGATAGAGCACTTGCTCTATAATGACGTATTTAGCTACGATAATGCGTAACCGCCTTCTTTGTTGAGGTGTAGCTCCTTCTGGGTACCTAGGGTCCATGATATAACTAATGATATTAGCGTACCAAGGGCACTCAGATATAGCAGGTTGGGTTTCGACGTAGTACACGCATTCGTCTGGAAAGTATAAGTCTACTAAGTCACCTCCATCTAGCGGGTTATCAGCTAACCAATCTGCGATGATTTTCCCTTTAACTGACTTTTGGTTTACAAAAGTTAATTCGAACTCTCCCATTAAGGTTACAAAGCATCCTGCCTTTTTAGACAGGGACCCTTGTGTGAGGAAGGTTCGTAAGTGGTCAGTTTTTACCATGACCCTTGTCTCTTGATTTAGCATGTAGTGTCTTAAGCGTTTGGTTGCAAAACTATGCAAGGCATTCTCGTTCTGCTTGTGTATAGAGTGTTTTCGTAGTCGAGCAATGTTCGGCTAATGAAATAAATTGCACGCTCTCTCTTGTCATCATCTTCTTGGGCTAGCATGCAAGCTAACGAAACATCGGTAGCCCGTGAGTATAGAATTAACGGGCGATCTAGCTTAGGTGGCATTAGCGTAGGTGGTGACAGTAAGAAGCGTTTAACTGCGTTGAAAGCTTTGTTGCAGTCTTCAGTCCAATCATGCTATAGTCTTTCTTGAGTAAATTATTGATTGGATGAATAGCGAAGCTTAAGTCCGGGATGAATCTCCGGATTGCATCCAGCTTCTCGAGAAATGATCTGAATCCAGATTCACTCGGAGGTGGGACCATTTCAAGGACAGCCCGAATTTTGGTTGGATCAACGTCGATCCCTCGTGATGATATGATGTAACCTAGGAGCTTTCCTCCTGTTACACCAAAGACGCATTTTCCAGATTTAGCGTAACTCCGTATTCTATTAAACGTGAAAGAATAACACGGTAGTACCTTCGGGATGGTCACAACGCTTCTTGGCTTTAGCCAACAAGTCATCTACGTAGGATTCACGATTTTATGAATTAAAATCGTGAAATATATAAGTCATAGCCCCGCTGGTACGTGGCACCAGGCGTTCTGTGAGACCGAATGGCATAACAGCGTAGCAATAGGTTCCCCAAGGAGTTATAAAGGTGGTTTTAGCTTGATCTTGCTCAGATATTCTAATTTGATTGTATCCTGAGAATCCATCCATGAGAGACAAGAGCTCAAACCCAGCTATTGCATCAACAATGACATCGATAGATGGGCAATGGGAAGTCATCCTTAGGACACGCTTTGTTAATGTCCCGGAAATCTATGCAGATGCGTATCTTTCCATTCTTCTTGAGAACGGGAACGATGTTTGATACCCATTGGGAGTAGTTAACTGGCTTGATGAATCCTACCTGAAGGAGTTTTATTACCTCCTCTTTTACCATAAGGGCTACCTTGGGGCTTCATAGGTCTTGATTTTTGCTTATTGGCTTCGCCCTGATCTAGTGACGAGGTTGTGCACCGCATGTGGGGTGCGACTCCTGTCATCTCTTTGTACTTAATGCAAATGCCTTCTGATGTTCTTTGAGAACCTAAGTATGTATTTTCTACTTCTTCTGGGTTAATGACGACCTAGTTCCATCTCTTGAGTCATTGTCTGGTCCCAAGTTGCCATCGATTTGGTTACTTCACTTAAGAGGAGTTACCCTCTTAGCACTCCGGTGCGTGCTGGAGGTAGATCCTATATCATCCCATTTCTATTGTTATATGCTAGGTTCCTTGTGAGGAACAGATCCGTTACAGGATTTCGAAGTAGGAAGATGAATGCGCGGATCAGAGATAAATCAGTGTGTGTGACAGGAGCGAGAATGCCTGGCATCGGAATTTAAGTAATCCACAGTAGCCACATCATTCCCCCCCCCCCATGGTAGGAAGGTTTAGATTCCTTTCCGCTGAAAGAGGATTTGTCATTGTTTTTATCAAGGTTCGTTACGATGGATACTGTGATTAGTGAGTATCTTCTGCTCATATGATTGGAGTTGAAGCGTGTGCTGCCGCCGTTGCTATTGAATTGGCGAGAAGATTTTCTTCGTGGGATTGTTCAATGGATATGAAATTAACACGCTTGCTTAAATCTAACACAGCGTCTTGTAGAGGTTGTACAATGTTCGCCTTTAGTTGTCATATATTTCAGAGCCCCTTGGTGTGTTTACTAATTGCGAGTCTCCAAAAACTTGATGTTATCAATACCATATTTGGCGAAGGTAAGGCCAAGGAGGAGAGCTTCGTACTAAGCGCCGTGTTTGTGAATTCAAAGTTCAACTTGACAGAGAATGTGAGGACCTTTTCCTGGGTGACGGTAAGACTATATGCCCCTTGCTCCATACGCACTTTAGCTCCACGAAATGGAGAGTACCATATTTAGCAGGGAGGCATAGATGTAGGTGTATCTCTATATTTTGCACATTCTACTTACGACCAGCAAAGTCTTCTGTCTGGAAGAGAGCCAAACCTAAGGAATACACTATACCTACCAATTCAAAGGTAAGAAACATTGGTAAATCTTGTTCTATTAATTCAACGATTTTGCAGAGTCCTTAATGATTAACGTTTCTTTAGCTTACCCGCCAGGAAGTGGGGTTTGTTTTGGTTCCGTCGATGGTTTCAAAGATCGTTCATAGGTACCAACTCTTCTTTTGACTTTGAGGTTCAGGGGTTTATTAAGTTGGGTTTGTTGGAAGTTCGAATTTCGAGTGTACACCTGGGTCCTTCTTAAATCAGCTAGTTGTTACGTCAAAAAAGCTTGGATCCCTTTGGATACAAATACCTTTCCCAGATGCAAGGAATTTATTCTTGAATAGCGTGGAAGGGATTGCTTCATCGATGTATCCACGGGAAGCGAGGGAGAATCATATTCTAGTTATTAGTTCCGATATTATATATAAAACTCAGTCAGGATTGTTTAGGTCCCCGAAGCGACCGGTAGTATTATGTTCCATCGAGTGGCGTAAGGCTGTTGTGCCTCTCAGGTATTTAGAGTTCGTGGAACAGTTGTTTCCCCTATCCAATTTTAGAGAAAAGAGAAAGGGACTATGTTAAACCGCAGGGCAGCCCATCGTCAAACCATTGCCGTTTACATACTTATTAAAAACCTGTACTTGCAAGTGTAGGGAGGATCGCCTCGGTGTGCGAATCTCGGCATCCGTAGGGCATTTACTTATCGCGAAATATGAATTTGACTCCATCCCTATCTGCCTTGTACAAGAGGATAAACATCAAAGTTTATATGATTTACTTGGCTCTGGTGGGGAGTGATACTATTAAATGACCAAACCTACCGCCTTCTAAAAGAGCAGCCTGTGAGAGGGGCATTCTTAGTAAAATCAAGGAATCATGAAAATGCGGAAGGTTTTTGTTCGATCATTCAATGAGATCGTAAGCACCAATGTCGGTTTTGCTACGGTTTGCCTGATGTTATCTCTTCCCGCCGATGGCTTGGATTGGTCGAGAGAAATAATCTCGTGTCCTCGTAATTGCTCTAAAGTGTCATTCGGAGGTTTAAACTCAACAATCCAACCAACTCAGAGGTCCGGCTGACTGCATACAGTGTGGAGCGATACAAGGATTTTTAGCGCAGTTGAGGCCCTAGTGATCGTTGGGTCTTGTTATTTGCACCTTTGTTTGGTACAGTTGGTTTCAACCCATCGTTATCATGATTTGGGAGTGGATTCATTAAGATCGAGAGGCGGCATGCGGAGGGGAAACTGTCCCTGCGAAGGTAACGTGCCGTTGGTGATGTAGGACTGCTAAAACATATCCATAAAAAAAAAACAAACCAAAAAAAAATTTTTTGTTTTTTTTTTTTTTTTTTGTTTTCCCCATTTGGAACGCGTTTGCATGAATTGTTGTAGTCGGACACGGGTCTCGGGTCAGTCCGATTTAGGGAACACCACAATAGAATTGGATTATAATTCCCCGTGTTGTTGTGGTTTGGTGCGTATATGGCCTAAAATTCTGATCAAAACTGTTGGCGAGTAGGGACCAAGTGTTTGGAATGTGTTTGGTTATGACTTTGGTTTGGTAACCAAATGAGTTTTGGCCTGGCCTTGATGGGCTTTTCACAGTTGTGTTGTGGATTATTAAATCCACCGTTTGACCGTCGGGGTAAAATTGTTTTTTCGTGGTTTGTTTGTTGTGAAGGAGTTATAAGTATTAACGACCTTACCCTCTTGGGCTCGCAGTTTCCCCCATCTGTGTTACCCACGATTTTTGGTTAACGATTTGGGCCGTGATTGAATTTGGGGAGTTGGTAGTATTTGAGTGGAGGTGATTCAACCGCCACATTGGATAAATAAGTCTACCGGCCACTTCTATTGCTCAACTGGTTCTACTTAGTAAGAGCGGCTCTCAAGGTACTTCGTATAGTCTTAGTGGGAACTTCTGAATTCTTCCTTCACGTATTTGACTAGAGATGAAGGAATACATCAATAGCTCATCTTGATCCATGTTTGGAGTGCTCGCGAGGAATAAGGAGCAAGTTTATGAAATATGGTGAAGGGATAGTGTTATTTGAAAGTATATTGACGAAGCTTTTTTGTTGAACAAATTGAATAACTAACAACTTATCTCTACTGAATGACTTCATAGTTTTGGATGTATATTTACTTTGCGGTTTTCCAATACTTAGACCTGTAGATGGGCATATAGTAGACAAAACGGTTTTTAGGATTTTAATCTTTTTGGAAATTTTTGTAATATGATTATGTTTTGACTCAAGTTTGAATTGTTTGTTTATGCTTTTAATTTACTTTGTCTGAGATGGACCTACACTTTTCACCGTGCTACTGTAAGGAAGCATGGGTTTATACCGTGGACAAGCTAGGCGAGTAAGGGATTTCCATTTTCAACCTACGTATGTAAGAGAGCATTAGCTCATGCACCGAGGGTTGTGGGGTCAACGGAATGTTGTAAGAATAAAATTTCTGTTTTTTCATCACTTCTTTGCTTGTTTTGTTTGAGTTAAGATGTCAGTTATTCTTATTTACCAAAGAGATGTGCATATGGGATAGATGTGACAGACATGAAGCTTCTAGAACAACCATAGGCAATGACCCTATCCTAGAGAAGAAACAAAGCGAGAAAAACTTGCAGTGCTTGAGTATGGGTTCGTTGGCTTGTCATGTTCTGACTTTATTAGATAAAGATTCTGATGGATTGATGATAATCGAAGAGAGGAGGTATGATTAAAGAACTTTATGCAGAACTCACGAGTTTGAAATAATTTCTTTGTAAGATAGATTCCTTGAATCATCAATTTTTGTAAGAAAAGTTGGACAAATGATTATATTTTATATGAAATGTGATGTGATAGTTATATAGGAGCCGCTTGCTGCTTATGCGTGAAATGTTATGAGGTGGAGAATTTGACTATTTTTGATTCTAGCGTGCATAGAGATAACACCATTCTGTAGTCTTTTCATGATCGGTATGGGCCCCAAACATTTGGGCAGACATTTTCCTTTCCTTCGCCTGTTGTGGTGTTTTTTTTGGTGGCTTCTTGTCGATACGGCTGTCTAACTTAGAATAGTACCTTCGTATATGTCAGTTCATAGACTGTTCTTGTTATACTACCGCACATTGTGGCATAGAACTCTATGTCGTTGTTCGGCATTAACCTAACTTCATCCAGGCTTTCTAATTGAGAAAAGCATGCTGTCTCTGTAAGCGTCTCATAGCCAGAATCCTGTAGTGAAATGCGGAGATGGGGATTTCAATTCGAGTGGGAGAACTGCTTTTGACCAAATACCAGCAGAGAAGGAGTTGCTCCTATGAGTTTTTATTGAGGTTTGATTGAGCCCACGGCCGGATATCAACTTAATGCAATCTGCTTGTTTTGTTTAACTGTTTTAAGGAGAATGGCTTTCAGTGATTCTTTGTTCGTTGCTTCAGCTGCATTGGTTGGGGATAGTAAGGAAGTACGTATAGATGGATTGATTTTAATTTGTTGCATAGGCTCAGAACTTTTCATTCTTGAAAGAAGTTCATTATCTAGATAAATATATAGAGCGAGATACCGTTATGCAATGAATATATGGTCTCAAATGAATTAGCGATTAAGACAGGTAAGTTGTACGAGCATGGCTCTAATATTAAGTGAAATTCGATAGAGTGTTATAAAATGGTGGCCGTCCTGTGAGAGAGAGAGATATATATATATAATCAGGCCATGTAGAAGAGATAGAGATAGATCAGCAATATAGATAGAGATAGATGGAATTCATCGAGAGAATCCTGACTTTTGACACAATGCGTTACAATCTAATTGCGTCATGTACTAAGAAGTGGGCTAGAAATAGCATTGATGTATTTTTTCGAGGGTGGAGTGGCAGCTGAAGTGGCCCACAATATAGCTGTGAGATTCATAGGAGAATTCTTCTTCGGATTCTCTGTGCAACAAGTTCTTGAGTTTGCATTCCATGAATGCTATTCCGAATAGAAGCACTTGCTCTATAATGCGATTTAGCTACGATAATGCGTACCGGCTTCTTTGTTGAGGTGTTAGCTTCTTCTGGGTACTAGGTCCATGAATGATACTATGATATTAGGTACAAGGGACTCAGATATAGCAGGTTGGGTTTCGACGTAGTACACAACGCATTCGTCTGGAAAGTATAAGTCTATAAGTTCCATACTAGCGGGTTATAAAGCTAACCAATTGCGATGATTTTTCTTTAATGATTTTTGGTTTACAAAAGTTATTCGAACTCTCCTTAAGGTTACAAAGATCATGCCTTTTTAGACAGGGACTTGTGTGAGGAAGGTTCGTAAGTGGTAGTTTTTTACATGACCTTGTTCTTGATTTAGCATGTAGTGTCTTAAGCGTTTGGTTGCAAAACTATGGCAGGCATACTCACGTTTGTTGTGTCTGGAGTGTTTTCGTTCGAGCATGTTCGGCTTAATGAAATAATTGCAGCTCTCTCTTCGTCATCATTTCTTGGGCTGCATGCAGCTAACGAAAATCGGTGCGTTGAGTATAGATTACGGGCGATCTAGCTTAGGTGGCATTAGCGTAGGTGGGTGAATAAGAAGCGTTTAACTGGCGTTGAAAGTTTGTTGCAGTCTTAGTCCAATCATGCATATAGTTTTTTGAGTTAATTATTGATTGGATAATAAGCGAAGCCTTAAAGTCCGGGATGAATTCCGATTGGCATCCAGCTTCTCGGAGAATGATCTGAATCAGATTCACTCGGAGGTGGGAAACCATTTCAAGGACAGCCCGTAATTTTGGTTGGATAACGTCGATCATCGTGATTGATATGTGTACCTAGGAGCTTTCTCCTGTTACAACAAAGACGATTTATTTCCAGATTTGCGTAACTCCGTATTCTATTAAACGTGAAAGAATAACACGGAGTCTTCGGGATGGTCACACGCTTCTTGGCTTTAGCCAACAGTCTTACGGGATTCCACGATTTTAATGAATTAAATCGTGAAATATATAAGTCATAGCAGCTGGTACGTGGAACAGTCGGCGTCTGGCGATGGCATAACAGCGTGCAATAAGGTTCCCATAAGAGTTATAAGGTGGTTTTTAGCTTGATATTGCTCAGATATTCTAATTTGAATTGTATCTGAGATCCATCCATGAGAGACAAGAGCTCAAACCAGCTTATTGATGAACAATGACAATCGATAGATGGCATGGGAAGTCATACCTTAGGATGCTTTGTTAATGTCCGGAATCTATGCAGATTGCCGGTAATTTTCATATCTTACTGAGAAGGGAATGATGTTTGATACCCTTGGGAGTAGTTTTAACTTGCTTTGAATGAAATCTACCTGAGGAGTTTATTCCTCCTCTGTTTTAAAATAAAGGGCTACCTTGGCTTCATAGGTTTGATTTTTGCTTATGGCTTCGCATCTGATTATGCAGGTTTGCACCGCAAGTGTGAGGGTGCGACTCCTGTCATCTCTTTGTAATTAATGCAAATGGCTTCTGATGTCTTTGAGTAACCTAGTAGTGTATTTTACTTCTTCTGGGGTTAGATGAAGAACTAGTTTCAATATCCTTGGTGTATTTTTCGGTGTCCAATGTTTGACATCGCTTGTTTCTTCAATTAAAGAGGCGTTACCTCTTCGAAACTCAGGTGGTGCTGGGGTAGATCTATATATCCATTTTCTATTGTGTATATGCTAGGTTCCTTGGTGAGGAAAGATGTTACAGGTTTCCGAAAGTAGGAAGATGAATGCGGATCAGAGATAAATCTAGTGTGTGACAGGAGCGATGTAATGCTGCATAGGAATTTAGTAATCCAAAGTAGCCAAATCATTTCCAACATGGTCCTAGGACGGTAGATTTCATTTCCCGTTGAAAGAGGATTTGTCATTGTTTTTATCAATTGGTTGTTACGAATGGATACTGTGAAGTGAGTTATCATTCTAGCTCATTGCTGAGAAGTTGAAGGGTGATGGCCGAAGTTGCTATTGAATTGGCGAGAAGAATTTTTCTCTCGTGGGAATTGCTTCAATGGTATGAAATTAAACGCTTTGCTTAATCTACACAGGCGTCTTTTGTAGAGTTGTAAATAGTTAAGCTTTAGTTTTCATATTTTCAGAAATTGGTTTGGTTAATAATTGGCAGTCTCCTAAACTGTTGATAGTATCAAAAATACGCAATTTTTTGGTAAGGTAAGGCCAAGGAGGATGAGTTCGTACTCAGCGCGTTTGTTTTGTGCTTCAAAGTTATACTTGAAAGAGAATGGGAGGATTTTCCCTCGGGTGAGGTAAGAATTTATACCTGCCCCTGCTCCAGTAGGGCATATTAGCTCAATACGAAATGTGAGAGTCCAATATATTAGCCGGGAGCATGATGTAGTGGTGTATCTACTATATTTGGCACATTTACTTCGACTATGCAAAGATCTTTGCTGGAAGGAGCACCTAGGAATATCTATACGTACCAAATCAAGTGGTTAAGAACATTGGTAAATCTTGTTCTAGTTTATTAAGCGAATTTTTGCAGTTCCCTAATTGAATATCGTTCTTTAGCTTACCCCCAGAAAGAGAGGACGTCAGAGGGGGGGGAGGGGGGGGGAAATTGGGGTTGTTATGGTTACGTGATGGTTTCAAGATCGTCTCATAAAGGTAAAAATTTTTTTGACCTTTGAGTCAGTGGGTTTAATTAAGTTGGATTGTGTTGGAAGTTCGCAATTCTGAGTGTACACTGGTCTCATTTCTTTAAGACGCTAGCAGATGTAACGTCAACACAGCTTGGATCACAATTATGGTACAAATACTTTTCCCAGATGCAGAATCTTACTCTGAAATAGGTGGAAGTATTGCCTTCATTGATGTATCCACGGCCAGCCCGAGGATCATATTATAGTTTAGTTTTCCCCGATCTATAATATCAAACGTCAGTCAGGATTGTTTTTGGTCCAAGTGACGGTAGTAAATTAATGGTTCCTATCGATGTGGCCTTTAAGGCTGTTGTAGCCTCTCAAGTATTTCGAGTAGTGGAACAGTTTTGTGTTCACCATATCCCAATTTTTTAGAGAAAAAGAGAAAGGGACTATGTTAACCGCAGCTCCAATCCGTCAACCATTGCCCGTTTTACAATAATTATTAAAAACCTGTACTTGCAAGTGTAGGGCGGATCGCCTCGTTGTGCGATCAATCCTGCATCCGTAGGCATTTTATTATCTCGATATGAATTTGAACAGCCCCTATCTCCTGTCCCAGAGGATAACTCCAAAGTTTATATGATTTACTGGCTTCTGGTGGTTGAGTGTACTAATTAAATGACCCAAACCCTAACGCCCTCTAAAAGAGCAAGCCCCTGTTATTAAGGGGAATTCTTTAGTAAATCAGGAATGAAATAAATGCAGAGGTTTTTTTAGAATCCTTAATTAGATCGTAAGCACCCATAGGTTTTGCTTACGGTTTTTGCTGGATGTTTCTGCTTCCAGCAGATGGCTTGGACTTGGTTTGATAGAAATAATATCGTGTCCGTAATTGGGGGGGGGGAGGGGGGGGGGCTTCACGTGATTCGGAGTTTACTCCACTCATCCAACAACCTTAGGTCGCGGCTTTGACTTCCAGTTTGTGGCGCGACTAACGGATGTTAGCAAGTTGGAGGCCTCGTGTCGTTGTTTCTTGTTATTGCACCTTTGTTTGTTCCAGTTGGTTTCAACCCGAATTCGTATCATGATTTGGGGAGTGGATCATTAAAGCTCTTGAGAGGGGCATTCTGAGGGGGCAACCTGCCCCTAGCGAAGGTACTTGCCTTTGGGTGATGTAGGATTCTGCTAAGAACATAATCCAATCACAAATTGTTTTTTTTGTTCATTTGGAAAGCGTGCATGAGTTGTTGTAGTCGCGACAAACGTTCTAGTGTCATGACCCGAATTTTTATGGAAAACCACAATAAAATTGGGAATATAATTCCCGTTTTTGTTGGTTTGTGTGTAAATTAATGGCCTAAAATTCTGATCAAACGTTTGCCTATTAGGACCAAAGTTTTTGGAATTTGTTGTTTTTGGTTTTGACTTTGGTTTTTGGTAACCAAATGAGTTTTTGGGCTTGGCCCTTGCATGGGATTTTTCCCCGTTTTGTTTGTTGTTGATTATTAAATCCCCGTATTGGACCGTCGGGGTAAAATTGTTTGTTTTCTTTGGTTGTTTGTTGTGACGGAGTAATTAACGACATTTACCCTCTTGGGCTCGTCAGTTACCCCATCTGTTGTTTACGCACCCAAAGCGATTTTTGGTTAACGATTTTGGGGGTCCTTGATTGACATTTGTGGTAGTTGTAGTATTTGAGTGGAGGTGAATTAACCTCCCATTGCTCCATACGTCTTATACGGCCACTATCTCTTGCTACCCCCATGGTCTTTCTAGGCTGCTCTCAAGCCTTCGTCCCTAATCGCTTAGTTGGGACTTCTGGACTTCTTCCTTCAATTCTTTGCTAAGAGAATGAAGGACTAAATCACATAGCTCCATCTGTCCATTGTTTGGAGTGCGTGCCGAGGAATAAGGACTGTGCGCCACCTTTTTGTGATGAAATGATGGTCGACAACTCTTTAAGTTTCTGCTTGATGTGCAAGAACTCTCCCTGTTCCTTTCCTTAATAGTTTTGTTCCTGTCGCAGGCTTTGTGACCTCCGACACGAGTTTGTTTGCAACATGAAATGTATGGAAGCCTCGGTATTTCTGTAAATACCATCGAGGGCATGCCTCCAAACGTTTTTGGGGAATACATTTGCAACGACCCATCCATGGGAGTAATTTCCCCGAATTGGCTGTAGCGTAAGCTTGTTGATATGGCGCATTCGAAATCCCTTCTCCTTTGTATTTGGGAAATCGTGAAGAGGCCTTGAAGCATAACGCCCTTCTGGTGAAAATCTAAGGGCTTCCTTTAAATATTCTTAATAAGGTCCCTATTGAATACTTCTCAACATTGATGGTGCCTGTTGAGGAGGTGGTGGGAACGGTTGTTATATTGTGTAACGTACGGGTTGGCAAGGGGCATAAGGCAATCCCTACATTTGAGTAAACATCGGAATGCGGGGGATGAGTACATATCACCCTTGTGGGCGATTTTGGAATACATATTTAATTCAAAGGGGTACTATCCCGGAAGGATTGCTCTGTACCGACCAGGAGGAACTGTGCCTTAGCGATATTGGGTCTATTTGGTACTTGTTGTGATATTGAGAGTCATACCTAAACGTGCCTACTCTGTGAGAGATCTACTTTGGGCTAGGATGGTGCGGAGTGATTGGACCCCCTGTTTGTTGGATTCGAATTTTTGATTCGCTTGGGCAAGTTCTAATCCCTACCTTTTCTATAGAGTTAATGACTTCGTTTGGTGAAGTCACGATATCGTGCCTTTGTGCATTTGTTGTATATATCTGGTGTTTTTTTCAATAGGCATGTGAATAGCCTTCATGAACTATTGCCTATCTTGCCAAGTTTTCTCTGAGAGTATTTTCATACATGATGGCAATAGGGATTTTCTTGAGGAGAGAACTCGGGCTGTATTTGCAAAATCCTACAGGTAGGGTACATGCCTTGATAGCGTTGTTTTCATTCCTAGGATAACGTATTGAGTACTCATCATCTAGACTTGTATGGATCTGATTGTCTACTAACATGTTGGCTCTAAGTAAGCACTGAGGAGATGAAGCAGATTCGCAGTCAATGTCACTTTGTTTGAGCCTGAAAGGCGCTATTTTGTGTTTTGAGCGAGTTGGTTGCCCAACCTCCTCTGCGTTGGAGAGGACGAACTATATCTATGTCCTTGGCGTTTGAGGTGACAACTGATTATTGAATAGTTTTGTCACCCCACTTGAGAGTGAGGGTGATGATCATATTCCGTTGGGCCATAGTAGGCCCAGACCAGGAGGGTCTGCCATACTGCATTGAATCCCGACATATTCTTGGGGTATTGATACCCCAGAATGAATGGGAAGGAGCGAAGGTGATTTGTGAAGGGAAATTGAGTATTTTGACTCTGACGAGGAGGTAAGGAAAGTTTTTACATCAGCTCACTAATTTCGTTTGATTCACATTGGGGTTCACAATTTTGTACGTCAGAAAAGCAACAGGCGAGCGTGAGAATCAACAAGTGACTCTTCCACGTACCCGACCTCCCAAGGTCGTGCCGAGACAAGCCGTGGGGGGAGAATATTTAGAAAAACTAGTTATGAGTCTAATTCTTCGACACGCACTAAATGGTAATTTTCAAATATAAGCAAAGAAGGCCCTTCTACTTGGACTGGTGTTATAGATCGATCAGCGAGGAATGACTGCTCGAAGCTCCACTCAATATCCGAGCTCTGCGTGATTCGATCTGGTTGTGGGATGCGTGAAATGACCCAGGATGGTTTCGTGTATTTTTTTCCTTATAGGGTCATATGTGAATATAGTCACTCTATGGACCCGATTCTCTTGCTAGTCCAAAATTCTCTAGCTTTATTACTGTTGTGGTCTAGTAGGGACAATTGTTTGATGATGATAGGTGGAATCAGAGTAGACTGAAACTACTAATGTGCGTATGCCAGTGGTCTTATATCTAACTGACTTGTGGATTCGTTAGGCTGTGGGCTTGTGGATCCAACCGTAAAGACTCTTGGTTGTTACGGTCCTGTTATGGTCAACTGAGATCAATTCTAATCCCTAGTATCCATATCGTAAGCTTTTCAGCCTCACGTTTAAGAATCAAATGGTGCGATTTTCTCAGAATACCTCCAACGGTGTTCTAGCAACTGACATTCTTAGCTGGTAGCTATATCTACGAGGGTGTCTCCAGCGTCTGGCTGTGGAACGAAAGGATCGCATCCCCGAATATTTTTTTTCTCTTTCAAATCCTTCTATCTACATTCATGCGATTTTCTAGGATACATGTAGTTTTGGGTTTATTTGACCAAATGTTTGTTCTTGGTCGTCTTCTATGTTTAACCGCTCACTGTGACCTGCTCTGTTGGACGTCTGTTGTTGTTTGGAAGACTTGGATCCTAAGGTTTTTGGTCACTGTCATTACTGCACTACGATATTGTGCTTGGGCACAATTGGTTTGAAAATGTATTCCCTGGCTCCCTAGGTCTCGTAATTGTCCATGCAAAAGCAGTAATGAACAAACTATAATACAGTAAATCTAGTACACTCTAGCATATATAATTTCTTTTTTTTTTGAGTTTTTTCTGGTCAATTATAAGAAAGCACTATCTAAAAATATTTAGAATTGACCACTAAACTAATAACGTAAACAAACAAAATAGCCAAGTGTAGCTATTTGTCTGTGCAATTTTGTATATTTATTCCAAACCAAGAAATAACTATCTATTTGGCAAGGATTCTTGAATCCTAAATACCATTAGAATTGAGGAATGAATCATAGTTTTTCAAACTATCATCCCCACAACTTCCCTGGCAATAACGAGAATGGAACTAACTGAATAAGTGATTAACTAGTTATTTGACAAGTTCTAACTAAAACTTTGAAAGATGGAACCTGGACTTTCGCAAACAGTGGAGACTCCTATGGTGTGTGTGTTCTTGTCCCTCAGTCTGATCTCCTTGTTCTTTGTCCTCACGTGAATCCTCCAGAAAAGCGTGTAATGCTTGCCTCACAGGAATAGATCTTTGATCAATGGACAGCCTTCAGAATGCAGACAGAATAGAATGCGGATAGGAGAGGGATAGCGCAAGAGTACAGAGCTTGGCCTATGCAATTCCTAGCGGGGTCTACTGCGAATCATGCAACAAAATGCGTCCAGAACCTAAAACTTGTCTGTATGAAGAGCAAAACCTGCAACTTTAATGGCTGCCTAAATTATTCTACTCCAAAAGCAATAATACTGTTTGCACAAGTTGGATCTGTGGCTTACCAATAGCTGAGTAAATGCAACTAAGCATGTAAAAGATTTAAACTATCAAACTTAAGAAAAATAGAAGACTGAACTACTGAAAGTGATGAGTTTTTTTAAACAAGAATGAGGGGCCATTTGCATGTGCACAAACCATGCATTTATAGGAATTCAAACACCCAAAGATCAAAACCAAACTGAACTCCTAAACAATAAACAAAGGAAAAACACTATTCCAGGGGACCAAAAACATTAATGCATGCTCAAGTCGGCAAGAAAAGTTGGTGAAGTGTTGAACTTTGCATGCGTTCCGTCAAAAGAACGTTCTAGAAAAACACGTAAAGGACCGCCGCCCTGCTCAGGGCGGCGGTTACAGGACCGCCGCCCTTCAGGGCGGCGGTTTTGTCACTGAAGACCAAAAAGCCAAGAAAAGAGGAAAAAAGGGAAAACAAAGCACACGGGGGCTAAGCGGGGCATGTGGGATGTTAACGCATATCCGTAAAGCTTCTCTGGATCCCGAACACCTTGCGAAGAGACCTGTATCATCATTGGGGCATTTATTACACCGTTCCGCAGTATAGTACCTTACAATTTTGGGTACGTACAGTAACCTGTTGCGCACTCTACTTAGGAGTAGGAATAAAGGCTATAGAAGGTTGGAGTGCTTGTAACATTTCTAGGAACAAGGGCATATGCAGTCTTGGAGCCAACTTTCTCACCTGAATGAGACTATTTTATGCCCTTACTATAATGCTATAAGCAGTTGGTAAAGTCCTACCTCCCATAGATTGGATCATAATTGAAATATCACTTTTGAGTGCCTTTAAATAATAAAGGAAAGCATGTTGGGTTGTAGGTATGTTGGCTAGAAAATTTTTTAGGGACAAATTGGTGGTTATCTTACCAACGCTCTAGGAGTCTAGATCCCTCTAATTAACCGGTCTTGCTACCATATGTGCATGCGTGAATGAAATTTGAGTTTTATCCTAATGGCCTTCAGCCGGGGATCCAATAGGGGCACTCCACTAACCCTGCAGAAAATGCTTGCATATACCTACAAGAGATGACTTTGCTAGGAAGGCGAGAAAAGGAATGAGAAAAATAGAAAAGAGAAAAACTAATGCTGCAAATAGAAAATTAGAGACTTACATACACCAGCCAGAAGTTTCATTACATGCACTTGAATATATAAGAAAACAAATCTGTGTAATAGCTACAAGACTAAATGAAGCTTAATGGGCACAAAGTAGCAATAAACTCCTCAATCAAAGAGGCTAAAATTCCTTCTTCCCTTATTGAAGCTCAAGTAGAATTTGTACATAGTGTGAGAAGTAGAAGACTTTTTTTTAATAGGAGAAATGGAAGAAAATTGCTATATCTTGCTCTCTTCACAAGGATAAATCTCTCATGAATTCACAAAAAATAGCTCCAACATCTAAGAAGTAAAATTCAGAAGACTTTTTAGAAGACCCTCAAATGAAGAGCTTCTTACAATTTATAAAAGAGGAGGAAAATTTTCATCTTCCTAGTGACTTTTTGAATACATTAATGTGACTTAAGATGTCAAATCCTACTCCCAAGCCTATCCAGACCCCAAAATCAGTCCCTTCACTCCCCTTTTCTGCATCTATTCCCTTTGACTTCATAGAATATGCAAACAAAGCCAAGTACAGATTACTGAAACTGAATATTTGCGAACTGTTGGAAAGAAATTTTGTTAGGTGGAAAAACCTGTGGATTTCTTTCCAACGCTCTGGGAATCTAAGTCCCTTTAGTTAACGGGTACAACTTCTTTATATGCATACGCTTGAAAAGGTGGATTTTTTTGCTAGTCTTTCGATCGGGGACCCAACAGGGGCACTCCACTAACCCTACGGAAAATTTAGTAATATCTTGCTAGGGAAGTCTTCATTTGTAGAGTAGGAAAGGGGAGTGAGAAAAGAGTTAAGAGAACTAATGTTGCATGTAGAAAATTAGATTCCTTCATGCACTAATTAAAAACTTCAACACATGCATTCATGAGAAGAAACAGCCCTGTAAATAGCAACAAGACCAAACAGAATTTATTGACCACAAAGTATCAAGAAACCCCTTAGTCAAAGAAAGCTAGAAACTCTTTCTTTTATTGATTTTTCAAACCAAAGATGTACATAGTGGAGAAATAGAGGAAATTTGAGAATGGCGGAAAGTAGAAGAAAATGGCTATCTCCTTTGCTTTCTCTAGGTACAATGCACTCTTGAGTCTGCAAGATCAATCGACAACCCTTTGAAATGGGAATGGTGTTACAATTTATAGAAGGAGAGGTGACTTATCATCTTCCTCATGACCCCCCATATGCCTTATTTCCAACTTTAGACTATTCATATTCCTACCAAAATAATTAAGTCCCTTTTATAAAATCAAGGCGACTTAATTTACATTATGTTTCTAAAGTCACTTTTAAGTGACTTAAAGGAATATCAAAAACTGCAAACCCCAATGAAGAATTAGAAAATTTGAAAGTGAGAGAAAGTTAGGGGGAAGAGGAGAGAGAAAGAGAGAGAGAAAGAGAGAAGAAGAAGAGGATATGTCACCTGATGAAGTCCGTTGATCCTTGTTGATGGAAAGCTCTAAATGCAATGAAACTATGAATCTTTGAACTCTTTGCGCAATGTGAAACTCCTCCAAATTAGCTCATGAACACTCACCAAGTTGAATGAACTAAGGTGGATTTTGAATGCTTTGTGAAAAATGACTAGGATGCTCCCGAACAATGATGTCCCCCTAAATGATTATCCTTGTACATCCCATTGTGCCAAGACTTCTCTTTGAGTGTAACTTACTAGTTTTAGTAAGTGTGAAAAAAGCAACTCCCTCAATCCTTTGCTGAGTGTTGTGACCTTGATTCCCCTTTCTTCCTACGTCCCTCACTCCTTTTGATCAAATTTATATTTTTAGCAGGTGCTCAAGGGCTCACTTACTATATTTAGTAAGTGCCAAAAAAATTGTTCTGGTGAATTCTCAGCTATAGTGTACCTCCAATGTCTTCATCTCCTTCACAGGTTCTTCTGTTGATGAATTTCCTGAAATAGCAATTCCTATGTAGTAGACCTACTATTTTTAGAAAAATTTCCTTTGGGAGTTGGATTGACGTGGAACAAAGTTTTTTGATATGGGTTTTTTTCCCAATATCCTCCCTCTGAAATTTCGGGCCCACCCGCTTAATAGTCCAAGAGATTTTAAAGTTTTAATTTTCGGACCTGGCAGTGCTTCTAGGTACGGCACCCATTAATGGACCTCAAAATTAGAGGTCTAGCTTTCTCCTCTATTTTTGAAAAAAATTATATTTTTGATGTGGGTTTTTTCTTCTAGTGCTTCACGTGCGATCTTACTTCAATCCGGCAACCGGTTTGACGGGAAATCCCACTTCTTTCTTCGTTGAGTCGGAAAGGAGATTTCTTCATTATGGATGCTCTTTCACATGAGAGGGGAGTTTGAAGGTGTATTTTTTATGGTATTGGGAAAAGGAATGAACAGAAACAAACATTTTGTTGTTTCATGCACCGGCTTGCAATATTTCTTCATATCTTCGTTTTTAGGCTATGGAGATTTTCATTGTTTTCTTCCTCTTGTTCTTCGTTTCTCCTTATCATTTTGATGAAAAATCCTTCTGATACCTACACATCACTTTGGGAAATGTGGTTAAGTTCTTGGGTTGATTAGGTTTGAGCATTTGCAATGGAAGAGTGATGGTAGAATGTTGCAGAGGAAGGATGAAGATTGTCTGTGCACGGGAGTGGAAGCAGCTGGAAGCACTAGAAGCACTGAGTGGCAATTAGATTTTTAAAAAAAATTGAAATCATGGAAGGAGAATATTTGGAAAATTTTCATGAATTTATTTCCCTGATCTCAGGTATGTGAGGTACTATAAATTCCATGGTGGTCTTGGAGCTGACACGTGGAGCCCGATCCAATGGCAGGGAATGAATGTTCCAAACAAGCACCCGGGGGCTAAACTGCAATCACGTGTGTAGACACCAAATTTGTGTCTTACGACCCCTTGTGACCCGCATCTCATCTCATAATCTAACCTCATCACCTAAACCTTACACAATTATTTATTAATTACCTTATAATTGATAAATCCACATCACCTTACCCACCACCTCACTTTGCCACCTCATCATGACCTAGCCCTAACCCTAAACTAACCTAATTAAGACCCATGACTTGGTCTAGACTCACATCCATAACTAATGCCTCCTTACTCGCACCCAAAGCCGACCTTCTAGCCACTTGACCAAGCCCGCAACTGATCTCTCGGGAGAAAAGCAGGGAAGGTGGGCTATTTTACTAAAAATAGCCTACTTTTTCCTGACCGATGCCGGTTCCTACTCGACCGTCGTCGGTTACGTAACCGCCATCGGTTCCTTGTAAATGGGATCCCCAAACCAAAACAACGGATTGGAATTTCATTTTGGGAGATCAGTCGAATGATTTTGAATCAATAGAGATCATTTGGGAGCGAAAAACAGAGTCCAGATCTTCACTTAACCAAGCAGAGACGAGTGAAGAAACCAGGAGTGCTTGCAGTAGAGGATATCAACTTGCATCTTGGTCAAAACCAGTAAGTCACATCTTGCATGTCCTTTGTTATAACATTTCTTATGCTTCTTGAATCTCAGTGCTCCTAAATCCGTTTTTGAATCCACTACCCAATGTGCCATTGCATCTAACTGTCATTCTTTTGCTTCTAATCATCCCATTTCCTAATACCATCCAAAAACCAGCCATTACAAACACCATAGCTACCAAGAAGATCCTAGAACCCACCGGTATCGGTTATTAGTAACCGGCATCAGTTATCAGTAACCGGCATCGGTTCCTCTGATCAAAACTAGAAAACCAGCCTTTCCCCTACCCAGTTCAACGAAACAATTTAATTGATATTTTGCAGTCTTTTGTGTTAATTCATATTAGCAGGGGAACTGACCACCTTCGAACGGAAGTTTTATATTTCCTGGGCCCAAGGTAGTTTCCTCATTTATTATTTAATCAAAATCTTGTGGTCTTGTGTTCTTATTTGCAGGTAGTCCTTCCAAGACAAAAAGGAGTTCTCCGCAGTCAGCTTGATCTTTCTCTATGGTACGCGCACACCATCTCGACATTCAACAGGTATTCCTCCTAACCCTAACCTCATCTGTTTCTAAAAGGAATGAAAGGATAGAAGCAACTCTATTCTCAGAAGCCGAAACATTCCGAGTGAAACATTTTGGCACGCCCAGTGGGACCCATTTTGGGTTTCTTTCTCTTGCTTATTTTCATTTTAGGAAGCATATTTGCTGTTACTGCTTTTTGTTATATATTTCGTAAAGAATTTGTCTTGCTTTCCTAGTTTCGCATTAGTGAAAGTCATCTCTCTTGCTTCATCGAATATAATTTTTGATTTGGGTTTAAAACACGTGCATTGCATTCCTGCTTGTTGTTCTTCAATTCTAGTGAACATAGATTAAGTAACAGGTCGTACACGTGGGGGTGATATCCACGGTATTGACAGGAAATTAACCTTAGTTTCACTACACAACACATACCGAATCACTTCACAATTAACACAACAGCTCAAACATCCCCCCTTTTCTATGGTATTCCTCCACCTGATTGAGGTAACCTTATAAGCCAAAACAAACTTGACATTTCCCCTAGGTCTTGTTGTTTAGGATTCTGACATCATCTTACGTCTAAAGGCATAAGCCCACGATAACTAAAATTAACCCTAGGATTAGTTTCTAGATTTGCGTGTGCCTCTTGCTTGTTTCCAAATTCTATTTTCTCTGTCATACTTTGTCTTCTGTGAGCAATAAGTTGATAAATATACTCAACGTTGCTAAAAATCAAATTAGCAGCCTTTTATATCTTCTTATCCTAGACTTTTTACACCGGCATCGGTTAAGGGACCGATGTCATTTTCTCTGTGACCGACACCGGTTAGTAAACCGATATCGGTTACTGTCTTCATCAGCCCCTGACACACCAACAACTTGCCAGATTCATCATTCTGAGGTTGTTTTTGTTCTTGATAGATTGAAACTTTCCTGTGTGTTCTTGTCTATGGTTGTCATCACTCGGAAGCTGCTCATTTAGCTCCCACTCCTCCTGATAACACTGCCTTACTTCCTGCATCTCTAGCCCCGTCTCCCAATCCGACAGCTTCAGAGGTTCATACGACCCCGATTAGCTTTCCTTTGGTTAACCCTGGACCCCACGTATCGTTACCACCAACTGCCCCTATCTCATCTCTCTTTCAGACCACTCCATTCATGACTTACTCTTTGCCACCTATTCACACGAGCTTTCCTTCTCAAGCTCCGCCTACCTTTTCATTCCCATACACGTATCCAGTAACCTCAACACCTCATATGGGACATCCCTATTCTGTGGCACCATCATCTCATCCAACCACAGATTTCATCAAACAAATGATGGACAAAATGCAAAACCTGGAGGCTTCCGTTTCAGGAAGTCGTATCGCCTTGACATACGAGCAAGTTTGTCAGGAGCCCATTCACCCTTCTGTCCCCCTTCATTCATATCCTCCTCAATGGGAGTTGCCAAAGTTTACTCATTTTAACAGTAAAGAGGATCCTCAACAACACTTGCGATCATTTAGACATGCTTGTTATTTGATTGCCCATGATGACGCCTTGTTACTCCGCACCTTCCCCATGTCCTTATCAGGACCCGCCTTGGAGTGGTACAGTGCTTTAACCCAACACTCAATCTTCTCTTTTAACCAACTAGCCCAATCTTTCTTGGATCATTTCTCCATTAACATTGCCAAGAAAGTATCTATCACTGACCTCTATGCCATCCGACAATTTGAAGACGAATCTATCGCAGATTTCATTGGACGATGGCGGGGCCTTATCAACCAACTTACGTATGCCTTGCCTCAAACCGAACTCATTGAACTATTTACGTGGGCCTGCGCTAAGCACATCTCCCCTACCCTCCAAATTCAAACTTTCCGCACATTCGACAAGGCCTTTACCATGGCTCGGAAACTTGAAATTCGAGCCTTAGAAGAAGAGAAATTGCGGTTGCGTAACAAAAACCCCAATTTCCGAACTCCTGATTCTACCAACAAGCCAAACACCACCACTCCTCACACGTCCACTTCTTCTAAATCAAAAGGAGCTGTCCACGCGGTAATGGTCAAATCTCAAACACCGTCCAATACTCCGCCGAAAACCACTTATAAGTACAAAGCCGAGCCCACCAATTACACTCCCTTGGGAGAAACTTATGGCGTCATCCTGGAGAAATTGCTCAAAGCTGGGGCTATCACCTTGCCCCCTGTTAAACCTCACTCTGGGTTTGACTCCACCCGCGCAATACCTTCCTGGTACAAAGAAAATGACTTTTGTAACTTTCACCGCGTAAAAGGACATAGTCATGAAAACTGCAAGATGTTGAAAAACATAGTACAGGAAATGGTTGACGCAGGGGATATAACCCTCGATAATCCTAACGCCCCTGCTAACCGAAATCTGAAAATTTTCAACAAGCCATTCCCGAATCACTCGTCCAACAGTAACGTGAACCAAGATATCTGAGTCGAGGAGAGTGTTCATGAGATCCATGCAGTCTTCGATTCTCAACCAAAAGCCTCTATTGAAAAAATTTTAAATCAAGCCTCTCCACCAACACAGGAGTTTGAACCTCCTTCACCACCATCAAGCCAAAGTGAAATCATTCCTTTACCCATAGAAGAGTTAACTGCCCAGACTTCTCTTCTCATCGACGAGTCTTCTTACACCACATCCCTATAAGACTGTGAGTGGATGCTATCTAATTTATCTATTTCCCAAACGTCCCCTTCTACCACTCTTGCTACACAAGAGGAAGGCTCGCCACTCCTTTTGACATCCTTAGACGAGAAATCTCTTACACTAACATCACCACATTCTTTAAACGTGACAGATCCCCTCGAACACGCCCTCCTACCTATTAGTCCCTCATCGCCTAAATCTTTTCAACGACCGGTTGACCTCTTAACATCTATTGATACAGTGCCTCATCTGCCTCCTGTATCACACCCGCAATGGACTGGAATTACAACCCACCTTTCTTCCATACAAAAATTACAAATCACACCTGGGGACTGTCATTCCACAGAAGATAGACAGGCCCTATGGGAACGTTTGAGTACCCCTTTTTTCTACTCAAATGTAAATGACTGATCCTGATGTCTCCACCATATACCCGAAGTGCTTACAGAAGCTTAAAATGCCCCTGTTCTCACCTTCACCCCCCTCACCTCTACCAAATGCCCCGTCCCCTTCTATCAACTTAACCAGATCTTCCCCTACACTTGGGACCTCACCAATGCCCAGTCTAACGCACCCGCCTAAGCGACTCGATCTATCCAAAAATAAATCCGCTCCGCCACCTAGGAGACAAACTCAATCCGTGCCCCTATCACAATCAAAACCATCATCGTCATACCTACCTTCCATATTGGGACCCCATCCCTCTACCTTACATCAATATATCATACCTCCTGCGTTTTCTTCAGAACAACCTACGCCTTCCGCACCTATATAGAAATTCCAGGGTATAGCAACACCGTCACTCCGCGTATCTTGTTCACCTATCAACCCTAAACAAATTCCATCATCAAAAGATTTTTTTTTAGTCACTCCTATTTCCCCGTGGTTGTTTTCTGATACCACATCATCTGCGGCCTCATCATCCAACATAGCTTCTGCGCCAAAGAAATCATGTTTAGTAAAAACCATGTATCAACACCCCTCGGCTAAACCACCACCCGTGCGAACCAATCATGCCCAAGCATTACCAAAACCCGCACAACCAATACCCTCATCCTCTTCCGATTTTGACCCACTCAAAGGATCTTACGCCAAAATCCTTGCTATGTTGGTGGAGAATGCGACCATTTCCCTACCTCCACTTAGACCTTATGACCCGTCTAAGCCCCGACCTATGGGTTACGATGAGTCTAAAATCTGCGCTTATCACCGCACACCAGGACATGATGTGGAGGGATGCAAAGCTCTAAAAACCATCCTTCGCCAATCACCTCTCCCGGATAGAAAGATTAAGAAAGACAACTTACGAAGGGGGAGACCTTTAGTTTCCATTCCCTCTCCTATACCATCTGTCCCCGCCTCACCAAGATCTATCATTATTACAACCCCACCTCTTGAAGACCATGAGTTATCCCCACCATCTTCCTCATCTCAGGTCTACAAGATTAATATGATTAGTGTCGCTACTCGAGGGCAGAAAAACAATGGGAAAGCAAAAGAAAACATACCTGTGGCATCTCTTTCTCCGTCAAACATCCCAATTGCACCACCACCTAAAGTGGTCATTCGTGGACCCGCCTATCCCATCTCTAATGGCATTGCCCACCGAAATATGATTAAATAGCTTCACCAATCGCCCGTAAAAATGACACTGTATGATCTCATTCAGACTTCTGAATCTCATCGATAAGCTCTCGTTGAGATCCTTCAAGGGATAGAGGTTTACCTAATGAAACCTTGCTTGTCGCCTCCATTCTAACACCCAATCACGTTGCTTCTCTCACCAAACAACCCACTGCCCCAACCACTTCTGTCTCTGTACAACAAGCTGCTACAGTCAGTTTCTCTGAAGATGAAATTGTCAACTTTGGTACAGAAGACCCTGACCCTGCCCTTTTCATCTCCGCTTACGTCCGGGACATTCGAGTACGTCGGGTTATGATTGATGGGGGTGCTAGCCTAAACATCATCTCTTCAAAAGCCTTCCAACAGATGAACATCCCTTCTAGTTGCATGTGTGCCAACCCCATCATGTTGCGGTCATTCAATGACGCTATTACTTCTACCTTAGGCACCGTGATCCTCAACATTCGCGTAGGACCACGTACTTTACCCGAACTCTTCTATGTCCTTGAGGGAGAGTTCCAATATAATATATTGTTGGGTCGTCCTTGGATCTGAGCCATGGGATGCGTTCCCTCAACATTACATAGATGCATAAAATTTGAGTACGAGGGGAAGTCTTACACCGTAAAAGCTGACCCTCCCCCCTTTAAAACCTGCAATATGTGTATACTGCCCGAACGATGTGCTTATACCAATCAAGACACCCATACATTCAACCCAACCATCCTCCTCAAATGTACCTCAACCATCCACCTCAACCGCACCTACGCCTTCAATTGATGAAACCACCATCGCAAAAACCACTTCCCTTCCCGTAGCTAACATTTCAACCTCCGACCCCTTAGTAGATGTTGTTCAGCGCCTTACACTGGGGGAGTATGAAGTAACTGCCTATATAACGTTAGTTCTTTCCCTACCCCGCAGGAGTATGGACAATTACATGCACATCCCACCTACGACCGTCGCATTGGGGGAGATAATCTCTTACGGACCACCCCCCATTGCCGCACTAACCTAACATATGGGGGGTGTTTGACGCATCCTCCATTACCCATGAACCTCCTCTTGGTGTGGTTCCTTTCCAATCCGATTTTCAATACTTGACAAATCGTCGTTTCGCCCTCACCTTCTTGACTCGCTGTGCGTGGAAGGCTTTGGTTTTGGCCTTTACGAACAAGGCCGACATACACTCATTCCCGTGACTACCCGTAAACATAATGATCACAGTGGTCTCGGTTTTCCCGAAACACCTACACAGGAGACACCTCCTGTCAGCTGTATCCTGGAAGAAGAAGATGTCGCCCCTACCAAACCATCATCACTCACTTTGCCATCATCACCCGCAGAATCTATAGACCCTGAATCCATCCCTCCTAACTTTTTTTTGTCATAAATGCTATCTTCATAGGTCCTCTCACTTATCAACGCGATAATGACGACCCATCTTCTTTGCCCCTTCTTTATCCAGACATGATCGAAGAGGATTCACCTTTGATTAATGTTGTTGAATGCCAGGATGACGACTCCATCCTCACTTACCTTGGCGCGGATGATTCTTATATTCAACGAGCCTTACCATCTGAAACCCAAACTATGCTGAACGAATCTACCATAGAAATCAATATCCACACGGAGGAGGATCCTCACATTGTGAAGATTGGACAATCCCTTAACACATCAAAACAAGCCGCCTTTACTACCTTTCTCCGTGCTCGCAACCAAGCTTTCGCATGGTCTTACGCTAACATGCCAGGAATTGATCCTACCATCGCCGTCCATAACATCACCCTAAACCCTGATTCCAAACCAGTCAAACAGAAATTGAGAAAAAATGCATCCACCACGCATTGCTCTCTTGGTCAAAGAGGAGCTCCAACGACTCCTTTCTGTTTCCTTCATCTTGCCTATTGACTATCCTCAATGGATTTCTAACATCGTACCTGTCACTAAAGTGACAGGGGGACTTCGAATATGCACAGATTTCTGGGATCTTAACCTCGCTTGCCCTAAGGATGACTTCCCCTTACCTAGCATTGACCAACTTGTTGATCTAACTGCAGGTCATGAGTGCTCTCTCTCATGGATGGCTTTTTAGGATACACCAAATTTTGGTTGCCCCTGCCGATCTAACACAAAAACTGCCTTCATAACTCCTTGGGGAACCTTCTGTTATCGTGTCATGCCATTTGGCCTTAAGAATGCTGGTGCTAACCTATCAGCGGGCTATTACCTACATTTTTCATGACATTATGCACACTATCCTTGAAGACTATGTTGACGATCTTCTCGGCAAGTCTAAACATCGTAGTGAACATCTTGATGTTTTAACCATTATTTTTGATCACCTGTTACAATATTCTGTCCGCCTTCAACCGAAGAAATGTGTCTTTGGTGTTCTTTCAGGAAAACTTCTTGGCTTTATCGTCTCTTTGCGTGGCATTGAGGTCGATCCATCTAAAGTCAAAGCTATCCTAGAAATGCCCCCACCCAAAAATCTCAAACAATTACGTAGTTTACAAGGTAAGCTCCAATCTATCCGACATTTCATCTCCCAACTCTCGGATCGGTGTCAACCTTTCCATCACCTCCTTAAAAAGGATATTGCATTCCAATGGAGCGAAGAATGTCACCAAGCCTTCGAAGCTCTCAAATCCTATCTCTTACAGCCACCCATGCTTATCCCACCCCAAGACGACCGCCCTTTCTACCTTTACCTTTCCGCCACCGACCACGCTGTAGGAGCCATGCTTGCACATCGTGACTCTGAGAATCACGAACAAGCCGTTTATTATATAAGTCGTACTTTGGTGGACTATGAGACTAGGTACACACATGTAGAAAAATTGTGCCTTGCCCTATCATTCGTGGCCACCAAACTCTGACACTACCTTCTAAATCACAAGACTTTCGTCATCACCAATACAGACCCCATCCATTACATGTATGCCAAACCTCATCTGAACCAACGCATTGCTAGATGGCTCATGCTTCTCGCCGACCTCGACCTTGAGTTTGTCCACCAGAAATCAATCAAAGGACAAACCATCGCAGACCAACTTGCGGAAGCTCCTTTACCGGGGGGAACAATTTACCAATTTCACATTTCCCGACGAACTCATCGCTACTCTTTCCCTCACGGAGGAGTCGTACCCAATGACCCTCTTCTTCGATGGATCTAAATGCCAGCGCGGCGGAGGAGCCGGCGTTGTTCTCATTCCTCTCAACGCTGAACCTATGCCTCTTTCATTCCGACTTGATTTCCCTTGCACTAATAATACAGCGGAATACGAGGCCCTTGTTCTGGGTCTCCAAGTTGCGTTACACTTAGGTATCAAATCTATCAACATTTTTGGCGACTCTCAATTAGTAGTCAATCAAGTTATGGGCGTCTACCAATGCAAAAACGAGGAACTTCAAAAATACAAACACTACGTGGATTCACTTCTAGCCTTATTTACCCACTATTCTATACAAACCATTCCCCACTCCACTAACAAATTTGCGGATACTATGGCTTGCTTAGCCTCGCAAATTCCCGCCGCGCCAACTAACTCTGAATTATTCGTCGTGGTCCAACAACTTTTTGCCCCATCCTATTCAACCCCGGTAGTTTGTATGATAAATACTGTGTTTACTAATTCACAGGATACCTGGTACCACCAATTTCACGACTACCTTACAATCTCTGTCCTCCCACCTGACCTTACTAGTAATGGCAAACGTGTTTTTCTTAAAAGTGTTTCACGTTATGTTGTCATGGGGGGACTCTTCTATAAACATGGCTTTGATGGCATCCTCCTTCACTGTCTAACTGGCGTGGAGGCCACTCATACCATCCAACAGGTCCATGACGGTATTTGTGGTGGACATTTTAGCGGCCTTGCCGTGGCCAAACGAATCCTTCGCCTTGGTTTGTTATTGGCCTACTCTCAATAATGACTGCTACGAATATGTTAAGTGTTGTGTTATGTGTCAGCAACATGCCAACCTTCAACATACTCCTAGCCACCCGCTCCAGATCGCTTGAGATCTTTGGCCCTTCTCACAATGGGGTTTAGACCTTATTGGTGAGATTCACCCAACCTCTTCACAACGGCACCGTTGGATAATCACAGCGGACCGAATATTACACAAAATGGGTGGAGGCTATTCCACTCATTTCAATCAAAAAAGAAAAAATTGTCGAGTTCATTAACCACCACATTATCTGTCGTTTTGGTGTTCCTCATCGCCTGATAACAGATAATGGAAAATATTTCAAAAACAAGTTGTTGCAGGACCTTTGTGACAACTTTGGTATCAAACTTAGTTTCTCATCACCTTACTATCCACAAGCGAATGGGCAAGCCGAGTCCTCTAATAAAACACTAACCAAAATCCTCATGAAAGTTGTCAATGAATCCGGAAGAAATTGGCACGATCACATTCCCTTTGCCCTTTGGGCTTATCGTACTAGCATTCGTACCTCTACTAATGCCACACCTTTTTCTTTGGTATACGGTACCGAGGCTGTTTTGCCTCTCGAAATACAAATACCCTCCCTTAGAATATCTCTTCAGGATATTCTCACCAACGATGATTTCCGCCAAGAGAGGTTAGCCTAATTGGAGTTTCTTGACAAACGCCATCTTACAGCTCTTGATCACCTTCAAATCTATCAAAAATGCATTAAACGTGCTTATGATAAGCGACTTCATGAGCGTACCTTTAAGGTTGGTGATCTTGTTCTCAAAGAGAATCAACATGTAACCAAACAAGAGAAGAGCAAACGTGGAAAATTTGCTCCCAATTGGATTGGGCCTTATATAATCACTCATACCTATGGATCTGGTACTTATCGTTTAGCTTCGCTTAATGGTAAACCTGAGCCTGAACCCCTTAATGCCTTGCATCTTCGACCATTCTACTGTTGAAATTAGTGTTATATCACTTCTTATCTACCTGTCGCTCGTCCCTTGAGCTCACTTACCACTACATACACTCTGTTTCCTACACCTCATAATAACAATCAAGCTCACATAGTTTGATCCTCACCTCCCCTTGATGAAGCCTTCCCCTTTTTAGTCTAGTCCATGACTTCAAAATATTAAAATAAGCCGTATTCTTATGGGATTTTCTTGAGTCAAACTTCCTACTAAACTAGATGCTTCACGCCAAATGAACATCTAGTCATCTAAATTAAATATAGACTGCTCCCTCGAAGGACAGCTATATGCCGAACTATTGCTGCTATTATATATAGACTGCTCCCCCGAAGGACAGCTATGCATTACAATCATATCTGCTACTATAAATAGACTGCTCCCTCGAAGGACAGCTATACATAGTCAGCCTTTATCAGAAGCTTCTCGCATTGATCAGCTTCGTGAAGACCTCAAGAATAATACAATCAATATCCCTTGTAGACTTCCCGCATCGATCAGTCTACATTCAATAAAAGAAAAGCCTCATTCAAAAGGACTTTTGAGTCATGGACTTGTCTATTTAGGGTAGGTTCTCTTTCTTCAGAACACTCACTTTGTAATAAGTTCTCCGTACCTCAGCTATATCATCCACCTCAGCTATATCATCCACCTCACCTCACCATTTGTTTCAACTCAAGGGACATGACGTATATCCGATATATTGTGATTATACAACTCTTTTCACCTATCGACTTCTCACCTATGCAAGGTACCTAGGGATTCAAGCTCATCCTATGTTAATATGTGGTTTGTTTAGCTCTTCTCAACTACGGGACACTTTTGCCTCTTTTGCTCGACTCTAGGATTGTGTGTTGACCTTAATCAGGATACGGTTCCCTACTATTTGGGTAAGCTAACTTTCGCTTTACCTATACCTACATCAACATCGCCCATACCTTACCAACACCAACAACATTACCCTATCAACATCAAATTCTTATCAACCAACAAATTGCCTAACCATACCCAAATTGCCTGAATTCGCCTCTCCCTTATCCTAAGGGAGAACTACATCGGTCTGAGGCCCCTCCTTGCTTTGTGCAATGGGCTATGTAGGCAGCATTTCGGAGACATGGGGTCTCCCAAGGTTAGCTCGACCATCCCCTACCATAACCTATCATGTGTGGCAAATATAAATATTTTTGTGTATTTCTATTTCATCACATTCCTCTTTATCCTTTTTTCAAAACACCGAAAATCAAAACACAAACATTCTTATTATTATCGTAACTCAAATCACCATACATAATCAGTTTTATTTAGATGTTAAACAAATACATCTTCTCTATCATCGACACCAATATCGCCTCTATCCACCTTTGCTGCACACCATTTGTTCACTTGTCTGGCCTGACCTACGGCCTCAACCTACCTATTCAGCCTGACCCAAGGCCTCGCCCTACCCATTTGGCCCGACCCAAGGCCTCGCCCTACCAATTTGGTCTGACCCAAGGCCTCAACCTACCAACCGGCCTGACCTACGGCCTCAACCTACCTATTCGGCCCAACCCAAGGCCTCACCCTACCCATTTGGCCCGACCCAAGGCCTCGCCCTACCAATTTGGTCTGACCCAAGGCCTCAACCTACCAATCGGCCCGACCTAAGGCCTCAACCTACCTATTCGGCCCGACCCAAGGCCTCAACCTACCTATTCGGCCCGACCTAAGGCCTCAACCTACCTATTCGGCCTGACCCAAGGCCTCGCCCTACCCATTTGGCCTGACCCAAGGCCTCGCCCTACCAATTTGGCTCGACCCAAGGCCTCAACCTACCAATTGGCCCGACCCAAGGCCTCCCTTTACCCTTCTGGCCCAACCCAAGGCCGCAACCCAACAACTTGGCCCGACCCACGGCCGCACCACTTCCATCCCTTACCCAAAATCAACACCATACACTTTTATCCACCCATCCGGTAGTTTTTTGTTCAATCGAGCTCACCTATTCGTGTTTTAGCATGATTAGGGTCCTTGACTTGATCTGTCGACCAACTTTGCCCAGACCTAGACCGTGACGTTTATCTCAACCAAACCAACCTTTTGGTACTACCGAAACATGCCTAAACGTTCCTGTACCTTACCTGTTATATACCCTGGGGCTACTTCCTATGCCTTGGATACCAGGATTATATCACCCTTGTTTGGATAAACTATCGACCTTTTCCTCTGCACTGCTGGTTTGCTCGTCAAATCATGTACCCTAGTCGTACTATGGCATTTCAATATGCGTCTGCTTCCTTGAACCTACCCCACCATCTTACCATCCCCTCTACCCCAGTTACCCGTTATCAACCCTATCCCTGATTTCTCGTTCACTCAATCAGTGATAGATTTGAGGGGGATTACCTATACCCTTAACAGGAGTAACCACTTCATATTATTGTTCGTGCAGCTTTACAAAACAAGCTACACGACAATAAGGGGCTAATGTAGACACCAAATTTGTGTCTTACGACCCCTTGTGACCCGCATCTCATCTCGCAATCTAACCTCATCACCTAAACCTTACACAATTATTTATTAATTACCTTATAATTGATAAATCCACATCACCTTACCCACCACCTCACTTTGCCACCTCATCATGACCTAGCCCTAACCCTAAACTAACCTAATTAAGACCCATGACTTGGTCTAGACTCACATCCATAACTAATGCCTCCTTACTCGCACCCAAAGCCGACCTTCTAGCCACTTGACCAAGCCCGCAACTGATCTCTCGGGAGAAAAGCAGGGAAGGTGGGCTATTTTACTAAAAATAGCCTACTTTTTCCTGACCGATGCCAGTTCCTACTCGACCGCCGTCGGTTACGTAACCGCCATCGGTTCCCTGTAAATGGGCTCCCCAAACCAAAACAACGGATCGGAATTTCATTTTGGGAGATCAGTCGAATGATTTTGAATCAATAGAGATCATTTGGGAGCGAAAAACAGATTCCAGATCTTCACTTAACCAAGCAGAGATGAGTGAAGAAACCAGGAGTGCTTACAGTAGAGGATATCAACTTGCATCTTGGTCAAAACAAGTAAGTCATATCTTGCATGTCCTTTGTTATAAAATTTCTTATGCTTCTTGAATCTCAGTGCTCCTAAATCCGTTTCTGAATCCACTACCCAACGTGCCATTGCATCTAACTGTCATTCTTTTGCTTCTAATCATCCCATTTCCTAATACCATCCAAAAACCAGCCATTACAAACACCATAGCTACCAAGAAGATCCTAGAACCCACCGGTATCGGTTATTAGTAACCGGCATCGATTATCAGTAACCGGCATCAGTTCCTCTGATCAAAACCAGAAAACCAGCCTTTCCCCTACCCAGTTCAACGAAACAATTTAATTGATATTTTGCAGTATTTTGTGTTAATTCATATTAGCAGGGGAACTGACCACCTTCGAAAGGAAGTTTTATATTTCCTGGGCCCAAGGCAGTTTCCTCATTTATTGTTTAATCAAAATCTGGTGGTCTTGTGTTCTTATTTGCAAGTAGTCCTTCCAAGACAAAAAAGAGTTCTCCACAGTTAGCCTGATCTTTCTCTACGGTACGTGCACACCATCTCGACATTCAACAGGTATTCCTCCTAACCCTAACCTCATCTGTTTCTAAAAGGAATGAAAGGATAGAAGCAACTCTATTCCCAGAAGCCGAAACATTCTGAGCGAAACAACGTGAGTGTCCAGAAGACTCCCTATGGGGATGGGCACATTTTTCAAGGTTTTATATCCACCACCTTAGGTTCATAATGGACATAAAATCCCACGATGGTCTTGGATATGACACATGGCACCCGATCTGACGGCAGGGGATGAATGCTCCAAAAAAAGCACCTAGGGACTGAACTGTCAAGTTTGGAAGTCACACGAGGGTCAAAGAGGTCATATGAGGGCTGAAAGGGCTTCAAGGGGTCTGGGATTACTTTTCCAACCTTGGTGTCCCTGACCTTGGGGTACGTGATGGACACAAAATCCCGCCAGGCTCTTGGTGCTGACACGTGTCCTCCCAAAAATTTAGCTAAGTCCTTAACTTGTAACAGTGATAACTTGAAATCCCGATGGACTTTTTTGGAAATATTTTATATGATCCTTACTAGAAATGGCCTTATAAATCCAATGGTTTGGATATCATGTCTTTAAAATTCCATTTGATCCTAAAAAATTGGATTTTTTATTTTGTACTCCACTTGTGCCTGAGAAACACTGCCTACAGACCTGATGCGCCAACGTGTTGTGAAAAATATTATTTCACCATAATTTATGTCTTAGAATCATATTTTTGGATATGTTTTTTTCTCCTAACTCCATTTGGAGCTCCCAAAATCTTTTTCTGAAGCCCAGAAGTTATTTTAGGCCTGTGTACCACGTAGGCTTGTGAACCTTGTTTTTAACTCAGACTAATCCAAGTCTTGAAAAAAATCACTAAAAATTTCAAGATCATTTCCATGATGTTATAAGGTTTTCAATTCACCTCCATGTCGAATATTACCCTTGTTTTCCACTCCAGGGTGGTTGTTCTAGTCCTGGGAAAGCCAGTGATAGCCCTTCCCTATACTGCCAAAGATAGTGTCTTTTTAGAACTCCCTAAAATAACCTAGGTGGAATGAATAGAATTTCCTAAATCACCTAGGGGACCAAATTGAGATCAAATAGGGGGTGATAAAACTAATGGATTTGACCTGGGGTTCCTAAGAATGATAAAACATGAAAATTTCGCCATATGGGTATAGTTTTCGTGCTTAGAAACTTCCAATTTCCCTGTTGCACATTTTCATGACAACACAGACTCATCCTGAACAATTCGAGAGGTTTTTATGATACATCAAGAGTGGTAGTCTAACACCTAATGTTGTAACTTCTAGTTCCAAAGGCATGCTACCAAACACACCTACACCTCCCTCACAAAACATGCTTTCTCTGAGTGCATCGAAGACTGATAAAGTTGAACCTTTCTATGTCTCCCTTCTTGTTGGAGAATATGCACTAAACAATTACATAATAGATTCTAGTTCCTCAGAAAACATGATGTCTTTGAAGGTCACCACGGATCTTAAACTTACAATGACTCCACCTAGTGGCTCTTGTTACTCTTTGGAGTCAAAAAAGTCCCACTTGTAGGTAAGGTCAAAGATGCACAAGTGTTTTTCGCCAAATTTCTGGACAAGAAAATTTCAGCGATGATTTTGGTAGCTGATGTCCCAGCATCATTTGGAATTTTTTTGAGTATAAGTTTTTGCCAAGACTTGGGAGGAAAAATTCAGATGAATTGGTCATCCGCAACCATACCAGTCAAGGGTGACATGGAGAAATTGCTTCCTGAGAAGAAACTGAGGTACATGGTACAAAAGCTTGGAATCTTGGAAGCTAACATCTTGTATCAAGGTAGTAGGCAGATGAATAACTTTATGGCAACCAAGGAAGAAGAGGATATCCCCATCTTGATAGGCCTAGACATTCCTTCCTAAAGAGATTTGGATTTTGAAGAAGCATTGAGGAGATTCGAGTTACAAGAGGACAGCCTTGAATGACCAAATGATGCAGACCATGAGGAAGAGGAGATGGTTCTTGATGATTTTCAAGAAGAAAAATAAGTTTATATGATTTTACAAGATGAGGATTTATTCTCATTCCCATTCAGGGATGAGGATGATCTCAGTCAGGCCATCTATGGAGAGACAAAATCAGCTTGTGATGAGGCCTTGAAAGGTTTGAAAGAAATGTTTGTACAATAAATGCTTAGAGTCACAAAAGAAACTGAAGACCCTGAGCTCAGTCTCGAGCTCCTGATGCAAGCCATAAATTTGCAAGACAAGTGTGAAGTTGATTTGGAAGCCTTAACTAACGTGAAGGTTGGCCATATTGAGATATTGTATTATGAAACAAATCAGATGTCGCTCTTGAGCTACTGATTGTTAAATGGAAAGCCTTAGTAGAGAATGAAATAGGTCTTAAGCTAAAATGTCTCAGGTCAGATAATGGAGGGGAGTATTGCAGCAATGAATTTGATGATTACTATTCTAAGAATGGAATCCACAGGAAAAAGATGGTTCTAGGAACTCCATAACAAAATGAGGCTGTTTTTTATGAAAGGATGAATAGAAAAATGCATGGAATATGTTGAGGATGCATGAGGTTATCCCTGCAGGACTAGCCTCTTTCTTTTTGGGTAGTAAGCAGTGAAGCATAGCTGTCATACTTGATACAACAGAGGAACCTACAAGTACCTTGGATGGAGGCATTACTCCGTACAGGAAATATTGGTATGCAATAAGAAATTGCAGATTATCTCGAGCCTATTCTTAGAGTCTCTTGGATGTGAGGTGTCATGGACATACAAGACAAGTATGAGTTTGCATCCAATCCTTCTGTCAGTACTCAAGAACCTCGTAATGGATTGAAGGAAAAGGATGAATCAAAGGTTTCTCATAGAGAATATGTCAATGAGCTTAGACCCAAGAAAGAAAGTCACTTAGAATATCAAATTTTGGAGTATTAAGGACAAGAAAATCATTCAATCTAGCGGCAGCGATGAGTATGCTCAATGGAGAAAGTCGATGTATAAGTAGTAAACATGTAAGAAAACTAGGGACAATGAAAACCAATTTCAAAGAATATGCAGGTAGTAGAGGATCTTCCGGATGGGAAAGTGACACATGAGTATCAAGAATCTCAAATGGAGGCACTCCTAGAAAGTAAAAGCACTCTTGTCACATCAACCTGGATTTGATAAGTAGATCAGGAAGGGAGGCTACAAGTCTAGAGGACCCAATAAACGCACCAAGATTTCAGAACCAAGTCATCACCTTGAGGTACACTCTTCAGAGGCTTATAGATAATCTCTATTAAAAAAATGAAAGAAAAGTGATTTTAATCCAAGTGGTTTGTCCCACTCCCTTATATGATAGGTGTGTTTCCATTTCTGTTGAATGTGTTTCCCTTGCATGATGTGTGTCATGTGTTTCCTATCACTTTGTTGACTGAGTGTGTATGTGTGTGTGTGACCCTATGTGTGTGTGTGTGTTTCCTACTAATATTGCAATAGAAACAAGAAAAAATACTTGTACTGCATTCAGAGCCCAATGAAATAAATACACTTTACTCAATGACTAACATAGAATAACTCAAAGTTTGATCAAATTTAGATTCAACAAGGGAAAGTCTTCGCAGAACAATCTCAAAGCTATGTCAATGGTCCCCACAGCTATGCAACCACCTTGTTGTCAATCAAATTTGATACAACAGAGAGATATGGACAGGCTTCTACTAGAATGAAAACTATACTCAAAATGGATGGGCTCTGTCAAGCTTTTATCATTGCTAGGCACCCCAAGTCAAATCTTGATCCTTCCAAAAACTCACCAACCTATTTGATGTACAAAAAAATCCCCTAGGTGCCATTTATAGGGATTTCCAACAGAGCCCTATCTTCCTCCCAGTATAGACAAAAAATTTAAATCCACTAGTGCTTGCCAGGACTGGATTCAAATCCCTGGATTCGTAGAATCAGATCTGTAAAAGTCAACACAGAGATGCTAAACGAGGACCTTAAATCATAATACAAATTGATTTCTTCCCACGTTTGGGGAACTCATTTCTTCAGGAAAAACAGTAGTCTGAGTCCAATCCAAGGTTCACCAAGCCTAGGTGGTATACATGCCCCATATAGCTATTATGGTTTCAAATCTAGCCCCTTGCGTGCTCCAGATGGAGTTAGGAGAAAAATGAAAAAAATCTCTAGATTGGACCCGAGAGTCCAAGACTGTTTATGAATGGTGAAAGAAATATCTTTCACAACATCTCTCCCATGCAAACTCTAGATATGCAGGAAGTTAACTCGCTCCTCTGTTTGGCATGTAGTAAAATAGCAAGAAATCATGAAGACTCACACTCTCAGGAGTTTTACAGATCAAATGGGGGGGAATAATTAGATTTAGATGCTTAGCAACCATTTATCTTTGATTTTGAATGTGGGCCATTTCTATGTGGAAGATGCATATAAATAGGTTCCAAAAACTTCCTTCAGGAGCTATTTTCTAACCCTTTTTAAAAAATTGAAAAAATTAGCTCAAATTTTCTCTAGAGAACTCATGCTTCTGAAAAATGGAGCTTAGCGGACATTTTGTGTCCTGAGGTAGGTCCCCTAAGGAACCATAGAACACCAAGGTTCTACAGTTATCCGAGCTCTCTTTTGGAAAAAGGAATACCTTTCAAGTTTTCCCTACATCTGATGCCCTTGAGACCCTACTTTTGACACATGTCCCAGATGTGGGTCCCAGTTCAGACCCTAGGTCCTTTTATGGAGCTTTAATCTCCTTTTCCCTCAAAGGGATCATTTTTTCACTTTTCAGCTCCAAAAGCCTCTGTGCACCTTTATGTTCCATTATGCACTTGATTTGGGGGACATCAGACCTTGAAAATTATCCCATCCCCTATGGGGATTACAAGCCATTTTGGATACCCATTTTAACCTTTAGCTGAAGCAAAGTCAGGTGAAAATTTTGAATTGCATTCTCTATCATCATATCAGGTGCCATGTGTCAACTCCATGACCACCATGGAATTTTATTTCCCTTATGCACCATATTTGGGGGACATAAGACCTTTAAAAATGTGCCCAACCCCCATTTGGAGTACCTCTGGACACCCAGTGTGAGCTCACTTTCACGTGTCCTAGTTCTTTGGAAATCAATTTGTTTGAAGGCTTAAAGCTCAACGGAAGGATCAAAATGCCACATGTCATGCTCTTGACCACCTTAGAATTTGATGTCCATAAAGTCCTTGAGGTTAGGGAAATAAATAATGGAAAAATGCACCCAAGCCCTACCTGTGCATATCTTTTTGAAATTTTTCCAACTGCTACTTTTTTTGCTTCTAACTTCTAACAGTTATATGTGTAGTTCATTCCTCCATACTTCCTCAGCAACTTTCTTCCATCACTTCACCATTGCAAGAAATAAAACCAGACCTGATAAAAATTTGCTCCCCTCCCACTCCATGAAATCATGCAGGACCTAGAAGGAATCCTCATCAAACACATAAGGAGAAGCAAAGAGCACAGAAGGAGAAAACAGAGAAAACTCCATAGCCATGAAATGAGAAGTTGAAGAAATCTCCCAAACGGATGCATGAAACAACAAGATATATTTTTCTACTCATTCCTCTACCCAAGGCCATCAATAATACACCTTCAAACTCCCCCCATGTGTGACAAATCATCCACAACGAAGAAATCTCCTTTTCGGCTCAACGAAGAAAGAAGTGGGATTTTCCATCAAACCGGTTACCGGATCGAAGTAAGATCACACGTGAAGCACCAAAAGAAAAAACCCACATTAAAAATATAATTTTATTTACAAACATAGGAGAAAACCATACTTGCAATTTTGAGGTCCATTAATGGCTTCCGTACCCAGAAGCACTGCGAGGTCTGAAAATTAAAACTTTAAAATCTCCTGGACTATTAAGCGGGTGGGCCCAAAATTTTAGAGGGAGGATATTGGGAAAAAACCCATATTAAAAAAAAAATTCCATGTCAATCCGAATCTAAGAGGAAAACTTTCTAAAAATAGTACGTCTACTACATAAGAACTATTATTTTGGAAAATTCATCTATAGAAGAACCTGTGAAGAAGACGAAGACATTGGAGGTGCACTACAACTGAGAATCCACCAGAACGGAAATTTTGGCACTTACTAAAAATATTAAGTGTTCCCTCGAGCACCTTCTAAAAATAGAAAGTTGATCTAGAAGGAATGAGGAACGCAGGGAGAAAGAGGAAAACTGAGCTGCATCATCCAATTGAAGATCGGGGACTTGATTTATCATACTTACTAAAAATAGTAAGTTGTTTTTTATAAGGGAGATATGAAGCCAAAGTGGATGGGTCAGAATCCTTCTCAGGATTATGAAGTGGAGAACAGTCAGAGAATGGAGCCAATTCCACTGTAGCAACTCATTCTTTGGCATAATTTTTCTTCTTCTTCTTCTTCCTCTTCTATCTCTCTCTTCGCTCCTCATATGAAACTCTCTCTTTTCAATGTTATATTTTTGTGTTGAGGGTTTCACTTTTTAATATGACTTAAATGACTTTGGAAATATAATGTAAATTAAGCCACCTTGCTATTATAAAAGGGACTTAAATATTTAAAGTGGAATATGAATAGTCTTAAGTCATATTAAGGTATTCGAAAGGTCATGAGGAATACGATAAGTCACCTCTCATTCTATAATTGTAATGCCATTCCCATTACAAAGGGTTGGTAATTGATCTTGTAGACTCAAGAGTGCATTGTACCTAGAGAAAGCAAAGGAGATAGCCATTTTCTTCTATTTCCCCCTTTTCTAAATCTCCTCCATTCCCACATTATGTACAACTTTTATTTGAGCAATCAATGAAAGAAGAATGAATTTCTAGCTTTCTTTGACTAAGGGGTTTCTTTATACTTGGTGATCAGTGAATTCTATTTGGTCTTGTTGTTATTCAAAAAGTTGTTTCTTCTGATAAATGCATGTGTTCAAGTTTCTAACTAGTGTGTGTGCAGAAATCTAATTTTCTACCTACAACATTAGTTCTCCTACCTCTATTCTCACTCCCTTTCCTAAACTTCAGACAAATTCCTCCCTAGTAAGAGACTATTAGCTTTGTCACAAGGTCAGTGGAGTGCCCCTGTTAGATCCTAGGTCGAAATGTCACCGTAGAAATCCACCTTTTCATGTGCATGCATATACGACAGTTACACTGGTTAAGTAGAGGGACTTAGATTCCCAGAGCGTTGGTAAGAAATCCACAAGTTTCTCCATCTGAAAAATTTTCTTTCCAACAATGTCTTACCAAAAGAGGAATTCTGTCCCAACTCTTCTAAATTTTGATGTTTAAATCAGTCATCTACTCATTCGGCACCCTTTGTTTTGTTGTTCGTTGCTCCACCAAAGATATAATCTAAATTTTTCTCAAAATAACTACATAGATCTATTCCCAACTCATCCTAGGTGCTAATAAATCCAAGTCTCAAGCCTTTATACAACTAAAGTGCTTTATCTTTGAAAGAGGCTGCAAGCAGCCTGACTGCTACATCATTATGTGTGATCAGATAGAATGAACATAGATTTTCTACATCCTAGATATGCTCTTGAGGGGTGACTTGATTCTCACTAGTAAAGTAAGGAATACTCTTGATCACGCCATTTGGCATATCATGTTGCATGGCCAAGAGTAAGGGGCTCCCTCCATCAAAGTTTGCAAAGCTTCTTAATGGAGGAGTTTGTTGATTCGCCATTGTAGGGTGCACAAGTTAAGTGTTTTGAGGAGGAATTGAGTGGGTACAACATTCTGGAGATAGAGATGCGTGCACGGGATTTTTGGAATGAACTCTTCTCAGGGATAGATGGAGGTATTCAAAAGAATATTCAGCTATTACACTTCTCCTTGTGTGCACTCTTCTCATGAAAGGCACTTAGGACTACTAAAACATAGATTTCAAAATATTGGGATTCGTCAGATGTGTTTGAAATGAGCCTCAAAAGGCTGAAACAATAAGTTCACACATCATAGCTCAGAGGTATGAAATTTGAGATTTCAATGCTGGTGCCATTGGGCATGCTAGAAAATTTTGGTTTCTCAAACATGTACCCTTGTCTCAGATCTCGAATGGGCTGACGTGTTTGAGATAACAATGGAACCATCCCCAAGTTGTGGGACCTTGTGAGCTTGGGATGGATCTCCAAAGAAGGCTAGTTCCTCTATCTATTTCTACTACTACTACAACTCCTAGTGCTGAAAGGGGAAACTAAGCTAAGAATTCCAAGGGACTAAGGAAAGAAGGATAACATGAAGTAAACTACACTAAAAGGTGATAGCACCATAAAAGAGGGGTGAAAACTAACTGTTCTGAGCAAGAATGATATGGAATGCATGAAAGAAAGCTAGGCACGAGTAGCACAGTGAAATATGCATTCACTAGATCTTTCTCATGGAGCACAACCAAGATCGGAACTACAGGGGACTTGAACAGCACAACAATACACAATGCAAGAGAAGAGGCAAGAAGAAGGAATGCAAACACATTATGATAGAGAATAGTCACAAAAAGATGCTTCTAGTAGTTCCAAAAATTCACAGAACTATTACAATATAAGGAGGCCAATATCCATATGCAAGAGCCAAGTATGGAGGTCTGCAACTCAAAATACAGAAAACATGGAGTCCTTAGAAACATATGTAAGGATCCAGAGTGTCCAACCCTTTATAATGAGCCCTGACCCCTCCTTTATAGATTCATCCCAGAGGGAAGAAGGAGAGAGAGAAGCGAGAAAAACTAATTCGAATCCCAACCACCATCACCTACAAATCCTCCCCAAATCTGTCATCTTTGCATCAATTACTTGTTAGGCTCCTTGAAGGAGGAGGAATGACATATCAGATAAAATCCGATCTGGTTGTTAGGGGAAAATAGATATTATATTAATGGCATGAAGACATTTCTTCATTTTTATCCACCTAAACTCTCCAAAATTAAAGTTTCAGATCTCCACAACATAGACGAGGCTGAGATCTTTCCAACGGTGCTAGATTTGTCAAATTTTGAGTACTAAGTCAAAATATATGCTCATTTGAAATTTGAATTGGGTCTGTAGTGCCCACTTCCCTTTGACACCCTTTGATACTAATCTTGATACTATTGATTACATTATGGATATTATTATAGTTTTGATTTAGTATGATGTTATATGTTGGACCATGGATTATTGTTGATCTTGATTTAGTTATGATGCATGATGATTATTAGAGACACTTCATATGTGAATGATGATATACTATTTGACATGGATATATTATGAATGTTGTTCAGACATATGATTTTTGGATATTGTGAGTAGACCTAGAAAATGGACATTATATGATGATGATATAGTTGTTGATATAAATTGTAAGTGATATTGTTGATTGCCTTGATGTTGTTGTGATTCATATGTATAGATGATTTTGTGATTATATTTATATCATGTTGGATGTTCTGATATGGCCATGAGGCTGAAGGAGGTATTTGTGTTTTGCAAGTTAAACTATCACAAAAAACATCGGGGGATTGGAGACCAACCACATTGGAATTCTAGATGAATTCAACAAGGTCACCATGGCAACTGTATTTGTTGTGTGTGTTGTATTTTTTTAGGGATTCCCATGGGGGGATTACCTTTGAATGTGACCAAGGGGTTATGTGTATTTTATTAATGTGGTTCCTTTTTATTATTGTTTGCATGTGTTTATTTTGTGATGCATTTACCCCTTTCATTATTCTTTTAATTGTGGAGAATTAATGTGAGTAATCATATTGTTAAAATAAATAAATTAATCAAATTTGGGATATAAGAAAGTAATTATAGAAGTTATTGGCTCTTGTATTAAATGTGGTAAGTGATGTGTAAGTAATGTGAAATAATGTGTAAGTTATGCATAAGTATGTGTAAGAGTTGTGTTAATCAGATTTTGGAGAATGAAACACTCCACCTTCTTGGAAATTCGAATTTTTTCTTACAGGCTGATTTTGGAGGCTTTTGGGACAAGTAAATCTTGTCCCATACCTATTAATTTTATTTACCAACCATACCTATGGTTGGAGGGTTGAATTTAGACCTTTTTTATGCATTTTGATATGACTAATTATAAGTTTTAATTACACTCTTCTTACATTTTATTAAATTCAGTCCTTATGGGTGTGGGCTTTTTGGAGTGTGTAAGTATATTATCATATTATTCACCCACCTCTTTATTGTGCATTTGAGAATGAATTTGACTTTTTTTTTGGAGTTGGGGATGTGTGATGTGGCATCCTACATGGATCCACCTCATCCTCTTCTCTTCCCTCTTCTATAAAATTAGAAATCCTTGCTTTGTTTTGGGTTGTTGAACATTTTTCATACTTCCTTTTGGGAAAATTTTTGTTGTGTGGAGCTCTTGCTTTTGGAAGGAGATTGGAGACCTTTGCATGCTTGTTGGTTGTTGATTTTGAACTATATTTTGGTATTGGAAAGATTTGTTGTTTTGGAGATTAGACAACTCCATCATGGAGAGGTAAGAGCTTGGCTCTTGAAATACTCCTTTTCTTTATGAATGTACATGTTATTGTGTGAATTTTTTAGCATGTTTGTGGGTTGTTTGGGTAGACTTCCTAGGAATGGTGTAGGAGAAGACTATGGGGTACTCTTGAGGGAGGCATAAGTGTTTTGGGGAGGTATAAGTGTGGAGGGAGTTGGGATTGGGTTCCACCTTGTAAAAATAAATAGCTTGCATTTCTTTACTCGTTATGGGGTGCCATAAGAGGTTGGGGAGCATAAGAAAATGTGAGGAATAAGGGGTACTTGGGGGAGGCATAAGGGCATGATAGGGTTTGAAATGATATGTGTGTGTGTGTGTGTGTGTGTGTGTGTGTGGGTTGTTCTCAGGTGGTGATACCCATTTCCCCTTTTGGAGGCATAAGTAGCATCCCCCATAGTTTCTTGCTCCTTTGGCTTGCTTGATGAAGCCTTAGTATTGCTTGTCATGTGTTAATGTAGTTGTAAAACTACATTTTGTTTTGGACTGTGTTTATTGTGATTATGTTGCTTGTATGTTTTGTGGAATCCTGTTGTTGCCATGAGTTGGATCACACCTTTTATTACATTGTGGTTGGGGCTCGGGGGCCAATGAAGAAGGATGGATTCTCCTTTTCATTGGATGTCTTGGTTGGGTGGAGAGCATTGCCTTTCCCCTACTCTTTATTGTGATCAAAACTTGGAAGAAGAGAATTCATGTTGTTGTTCTAGAGCAAGGAAGAAAGACAGTTTGACAGTTCCATTGTGAAATATAAATCTCATTGTAACCTTTCCCACTTGAAGTGGATGATCTTGTATATTATGTTTTAATGGAAAGATACTTTGTATTGATTATGAAAGTTGTAAATTTGAAATTTGAAAATAGATATACTCTGTTTTGTTCATTTGAAAGAATGAAATTGAAATGATATTAAGTTGTAATTGTAGATTTGAAATCAATAAAAGATTGTATATTTGAAATCATTAAAATATTTGTATTGAAATTGGTCATCAAGTTGTGATTTGAAATCTCTATTTGGAAAATTGAAAAGAGGAATACGTATGAAGGAAACATATGTAACTCTATTCTTTCAAAATATGTTAAAATTAGAAATCAGACTTTGCATTTTAGCTATTAAATGGTTTTTTTGAATCAACTAAATGTATTAGACTAGAAGGGAAGTGAATTTCCATACTTGGAAGATGGAAAATGATAAACAGATCCTATAGAAATTGACCTCTGTTTTGATTTTTAAACTGGAAAATACTTCCTCTAAAATGCACAGTTTGAACCTGCAAACAATAAATAACATTGAAACTTTAAAATCTAACATGTTATGATATAAATGAACTCAATTGGACTAAAACACTTAAGGAAAAATCCTTCAAACATTGCAAAATCGGGCCCAAACCTTTCACAGTCTTTTTGCTATCAAAAGTTGTAAAAATTTGAATTGGAAATCAATCAAGAAAAATTACCTTCCAATACATCCTAAAATTCATCCTAGAACAATCCTCCATGTCTATTTGATGTGTTGGGAGAGATAAGATCAAACTAAACAAATGTAACAAGTTAAAATTTACCAGCTCGCACTATATAAGTTTGCAGGCCGTTTCCTTAAACATTATCAAAATCTAAAATTAATGATCTTTGTGTAAAGAGGACATCAAGAGCTTTCTATAAAGTCCTTATTTTCCCAAAACCGAGCTTTCTATCAAAATTTATGGCCTTTTGAAGTTTTACTTCATTTTGGCTTAAAAAATTAATCTAATTGTCAAAAAGAAAATTTAGAAAAATTTCCTCCACGGACCCGCTGCCCCACTTTTTCCCTTTGTCACCTTTCGTGGGCTGAAAATTTGAACTTAACCTTTTTTAAAAATTTTGGGAAAATTTTCCAACTTTTTCCCATCATCCCGCAGCCAATCAGAAGCTACCACATGGCCTTGCAAGGAAACAGTGGAGGTGCAGAATCCATTTTGACCTTAGAATTTTAGAAAAAATTTGGGAAAAATTTCTAGTTTTTCCCTACCACCTGCAACCAATGGTAGGCTAACATGTGGCAGCCCTAGGCATTGGCGGAGGCGCAGAATGTTTTACAACTTTGAAAATTTAACTTTTTGCTTTGGTGAAAATCCTAAAGTTTCCCCACCACCCCATGGCCTGCAACCAATGGAAGGATGATGTGTGGCAGCCTTAGGCATCGGCAGAGGCATGGAATGTTTTGTACCTTTGAACTTTTTACCCTTAAAATATTAAAGTTGAAAATCTCTCCGACGGCCCGACTTCCCGCCAGAGTTTTCTCTGGCCGACACGTGTCCTCTTCAGGCCCATGGGTGTGTGTAGGTAAATCATAATTTTTTCCCTGAAAAGGAAAAAAATGCCAAAACTCTTCCCCACTCTGCCAACCCATGCAAGGGAAAATTTTCACCCCTGGGCCCGCAGGCCCACTCTTGGGGGAAAATTTTCACCCCAAGGCCCGCCAGCCCATAACTTGAAAAATATGAGGAGTTAGGAGGACTTCTTTATATCATTGGAAAGGTGAGGAAATTTTCTATCCAATGGGAGTGATTTAGGAAAAATTTTAATGCATTAAGTATGATAAAAAATCAAGTTGAAACTTTAATCCTGTTAGAGAGTGGGTATGGTGAGGAATTTTTCCCTCTGAACCTAATTGAAACTTCTAACCCTAAATTTTGGACCTTATGACCTCTAATAATTATTAATAAAAGAAAAGTATCCTCTAGTAGACTAGAATTGTTCCAGAACCTGTTAGTGACAACTGTTGTCTTGTAACTTGGTTGTAGATTCTTTTAATCAAAAAAAAATTATTCCATAATTTTCCCTAACTAATCCTAGGTTGTTCTTGGGTCTCAAGTGGGTTGTTTTAGTGGGTGTTACACTTGGTATCAGAGAAGTGGTTCAAAATCTTGGACCATTGGGCACACTAGAAAACTTGAGACATGAAACTTAAACCTAGCACACTTTTAAATCTAGAAAACAACTTAGTTTAGAAATTACATATTTTAGTAAACATGGAAAGGGAATAAAACTTAGAAAAATGAACTAACTCTCACCTTGGTCTGTGCAGGAGGAGCAGACGGGACAAGGGGAATTTTCACATAGACCTAGACTTACCACCACCAGATCATGTTGTAGTAGCCATCCTACCCCATATTTTGCAGACTCTTCAGGATGTTAATGTTGCTCTACGCAGAGGATCAGTAGGAGGACATGCAGCCAAACATGACAGAGTCCCTTCCATTGAGGGTCAGGTATCTCCTTGACCTAGCGAGGAGCATGGAGGAGAGAACTCCCATGCAGATTCAGCCAGGGTAGAGTCACCATAGAGGGGACAGGGTGACCGAGTTTTAGAGCATAGAGAGAGGTCTCGAAGCCCTAGGCTTAGGGATGAGCATGTAGAGAGACCTAGAGGCCGTCAGACCATAGCTGCAGATCACATCAGGGAGATCCTGAAGCTTTGACCATCACATTATTCTGGTGACATAGGTGGATTTTAGGTAGAGGCCTAGTTGGTGAGCTTGAGTGGATGCTTCAAGCTTTGTCCTTGTTCTAGCAACACAAAAGCTCATGTTGTGATCCATCTACTGAGGGATGGAGCTGGTGTCTGGTGGAGGACAGAGGAGTAGAAGCTCCATGTTGATTCTGAGATAGTTACATGGGAGCTCTTTGAGGAGCATTTTAGGAATAGATATTTGTCACGGAGGTTCATACAATAGCGGATAGATGAGTTTCATGACCTCCGACAGGCATCACTCATAGTGGCTGAGTATGAGAGTAGATTTCTGGATCTACTCTAGTATGTTGGTTATATGCAGGATGAGTAGGTGTGGATTCACAGGTTCATCTGGGGCCTAAATCTAGACATTGGAGGTGCAGTGTGGATCCATTGTCCACAGACATTAGCTGAGGCCGTCGAGAAGGCCTATATAGAAGAGGAGACTCAGGGAAAGACCCAGTAGGCTAGAGACTGAGTCTGGAGCCGCATACAATAGATGTAGAATAGCAGATCGAGGGGGTCATTACCTCTTCCTTATGGTGGATAGGGTTCAATACAATCATCTTTTAGACCCCAGTAATAATAGCAGTAGCAACAGTCCCACCCACCTTATAGACCTCCACAGAGATTTGATGCACAGAGAGGACAGAGTATGGGGCCTCCTCCTAGGGGTCCCATTAGGACATAGGGTGCCCAGAGAGCTCACTCAGTAGGAGCTTACCAGCAGAGACCTCAACAAACTGTAGATGGATCATTAGGATCCATGCCACATACCTCTAGAGTACCGACTGGACCTGCTACATAGGGGAGAGGATCAGGTGGTTGTTTTGGTTGTGGTGTTACTAGAAATTTTTGGAGAGACTTCCCACATAACCCTAATAACAAGGGTAAGACACAGATCTCAGAGCCTACTATTGGTGATATGGGGTGTAGTCATAGGATGTATGCAATGGTTGAGAACCATTAGGTAGAGCATCAGAGTACAGTTATTGAGACTGCAGGTAGCATTGGTGGTATTCCTACCTCCATCTTGTTTGATTCTGGTTCTTCTGATTCTTTCATTGCACCATCTTTAGTAGAGTGATGCAGGCTGGTGGCAGTTAGGTAGGGTCATAGTTGGAATGTTGAGATGGATTCTGGAGCCAATATCTCTGTAGAATCCCTAGTTAAGGAGTGTGTGGTGGATTTGGGACCTTTCACCACTACCTCGGATCTCTGTATCCTTCCTTTGGGCTCTTATGGAGTCATCTTGGGTATGGATTGGTTGTCTGCACATAGGGCTAGAGTGGATTGTTACCACAAGACTATATCTTGTGCAGATGATTTGGGAGTTGAGTCAGTGATTTCAGGGTCAGGAGACCAATTTCTATTCGCACCATCTCTGCTATGTAGCTTAAGAGGTGTGTACGATGGGGTTTCAGATGTATGTTGTTACAGTTAGTGACAGATCAGAGGATGGGTCTAGTGGACCATTGCTAGATGATCACCCCATTTTGAGAGAGTTTGTAGATGTCTTTTTGGGGGAGCTACTCGGGGTTACCACCCCCACGTGAGATTGATTTTCATATAGATCTAGTTCCGAGAGCAGAGCCTATCTCACGAGCACCTTATCAGATGACCACCCCAGAGCTCTGTGAGCTCAAGTTACAGCTTGAGGGCCTTTTGGAGAAAGGCCTTATCCATCCTAGTGTATCCCCTTGGGGTGCACCGATGATCTTTGTGAAGAAGAAGGATGGATCCTTGTAGTTGTGTATTGATTACCTCCAGCTGAACAAGGTAACGATCAAGAATCGTTATCCCCTTCCACACATTGATGATTTGTTTGATCAAATGAAGGGAGCCATAGTTTTCTCTAAGATTGATCTTAAGTTAGGTTACCATCAGCTGAGGATTTTGGAGGTGGACATTCATAAGACCACCTTCCATATGAGATATGGGCACTATGAGTTCACAGTGGTGCCTTTTGGTTTGACTAATGCCCCCGCAGTGTTTATGAGTTTGATGAATGGGGTATTCAGGACCTTCTTAGATCGCTTCATGCTCATCTTCCTTGATGACATTTTTATTTACTCACGTACGCGTGAGGAGCACAAGGGGAACCTTCGCCAGGTTCTTCAGTGTCTTCGGGAGCAGTAGCTTTACGGGAACTTGGAGAAGTGTGCCTTCTTTCAGATAGAGGTACAGTACTTGGGTCATATCATTTATGGGGAAGGTATCATAGTCGATCCTTCCAAGATTAGAGCCATTATGGATTGGCTAGCACCCACTACTGTGACCGAGGTGTGTAGCTTCATGGGATTAGCAGGTTACTATAGGAGATTTGTTCAGGACTTCTCTCAGATTACACACCCCATCACTTCCCTTCAGAGGAAAGGGAAGAAGTTTTTTTGGTCAGACAGATGTGAGCAGGCCTTCAGTACACTGAAGGAATGCCTCACTACAACACCTATTCTTGCAGTACCGGATCCACATGGTGAGTTCTTTGTTTGCACGGATGCTTCTTTAGCAGGGCTTGGAGGTGTGTTGATGTAGGAGGGCAAAGTAGTGGCTTTTGAGTCTCACAAACTCAAATATTACGAGCTTAATTATCTAACTCATGATCTTGAGCTTATGGAAGTTGTGCATGCTTTGGTTTGATGGAGGCACTTTCTTCTTGGTCAGAGATTCACACTTAGGACAAATCACCTTAGTCTTCATCACCTCTTCATGCAGCCCAATCTCAACGCTTGTCAGTGGCGTTGGATGGAGTTACTTTGTGAGTATGATATGGAGATAGAGCATGTGAAAGGGAAGGAGAATGTGGTAGAAGATGCTCTCAGCAGATGGAGACATGTGGTTATGGCCACCTCAATGAGCACAGATTTGTGGAGCAGGATTCTTCAGCAGCTTCCTCTTGACAACTTCTACATTGCAGTTCGAGTAGAGATCAAGTCTCAGAGACCCCTCGAGGGGAAGTTTGATGGTTTTTCCTTAGAGGTAGATGGTCTTCTCAAGCACAGAGGCCAGATTTATGTTCCCATAGATGGAGGCTTGAGGTAGGACATCTTGGCAGAGGCACATCGTGCACCCTATTCAGCCCATCCTAGGGTGAAGAAGATGCATGCCACCTTGAGATAGTTGTATCATTGGAGAGGACTTCGTAGAGATGTGGCCCAGTTCATGTCATGATGTTTAGAGTGCCAGAGAGTTAAGGCCGAGCATCAACATCCAGCTAGCCTTCTTTTTCCTCATGCTATACCGGAATGGAAGTGGACACCATTTCCATGGATTCATTGTTGGGCTACCGATGTCAAGATATCACCACGACGCCATCATGGTCATGGTTGATAAATTGACAAAAGTGGCTCACTTTTCTCTAGTGAATACCACTTATACAGCTAGAGTAGTGGCATGGGTATATTTGGATGAGATCATCAAGTTGCATGGGATTCTATGGAAGATCATTAGTGACCACGATCCTTTGTACACTTCCCATTTTTGGACTACCATGCAACATGCCCTCAGGAAAGAAGATCAAATTTCAGCACAACATATCACCTTGAGACAGATGGATAGACTGAGTGGGTGAATTAGATTTTAGAGGACATGCTCAGGATGTATGTGATGGATCAGTAGTCTAGATGGGAGGAGTACCTGTACTTGGTGGAGTTTTCCTACAATAATAGTTTTCAGAGTTCTATAGGCATGGCTCCTTTTCAGGATTTGTATGGTAGAGAGTGCAGGACACCTCTTAGCTGGGATAGGCTAGAGGATAAGGGTTTCTCTTGGACCAGCTTTGTTGCAGGATATGGAGCAGTAGGTGGGTTTGATCAAACAGAGACTACAGGAGGCACAGGACAGACAGAAGAAGTATGTGAATTAGCATAGGACCGACCATAGTTTTGATGTGGGCATGAAGGTGTTCCTTCGTGTCAGGCCACATAAGAGCCCTATCCATTATGGAAAAGGTTCTAAGTTAGCTCCTAGATTTGTGGGTCCTTTTGAGATCTTGGAGCATATTGGCCCTTTGGCCTACCATCTAGCATTTCCACCTATCTTGTCTCACATACATGATGTGTTTCATGTTTCAGTTCTTAGGAGATATGTTACAGATCCTTCTCATGTGTTAGATTGGACATCATTGTAGGTGTAGGATCAAGGGCAGGTGATGGTGGAGCCCATTCACATCCTAGATCATAGGACCTTGGGCCTTCAAGGAAAAGAGGTTGATCAGTTCCAGGTGTTGTCGGACAAATACGATGAGACTGCAGCTACATGGTAAGATGCTACATTATTGCGGATTTAGTTTCCACATTTGTTCCAGTGACTTCCAGGAGGAATTCAAGTCTAAGGGGAGGGGGATGTAGTGCCCACTTCCCTTTGACACCTTTTGATACTGATCTTGATACTGTTGATTACATTATGGACATTATTATGGTTTTGATTTAGTATGATGTTAGATGTTGGACCATGGATTATTGTTGATCTTGATTTAGTTATGATGCATGATGATTATTAGAGACACTTCATATGTGGATGATGATATACTATTTGACATGGATATATTATGAATGTTGTTTGGACATGTGATTTTTGGATATTGTGAGTAGACCTAGAAAATGGACATTATATGATGATGATATAGTTGATATAAATTGTAAGTGATATTGTTGATTGCCTTGATGTTGTTTTGATTCATATGTATAGATGATTTTGTGATTATATTTATATCATGTTGGATGTTCTGATATGGCCACAAGGCCAAAGGAGGTATTTTTTTTTGGCAGGTTAAACTATCACAACAAACATCAGGGGATTGGAGACCAACCACATTGGAATTCTAGATGAATTCAACAAGGTCACCATGGCAACTATGTTTTGTGTGTGTGTGTTGTTTTTTGTTAGGGATTCCCATGGGGGGATTACCTTTGAATGTGACCAAGGGGATTTATGTATTTATTAATGTGGTTCCTTTTTATTATTGTTTGCATGTGTTTATTTTGTGATGCATTTACCCCTTTCATTATTCTTTTAATTGTGGAGAATTAATGTGAGTAATCATATTGTTAAAATAAATAAATTAATCAAATTTGGGATATAAGAAAGTAATTATAGAAGTTGTTGGCTCTTGTATTAAATGTTGATGTGTAAGTAATGTGTAAGGGACTGTGTAAGTGATGTGTAAGTTTAGTTGTGTAAGTTAGATTTTGGAGTATGAAACACTCCACCTTCTTGGAAATTCAATTTTTCCTTGGAGGCTGATTTTGGAGGCTTGTTGGGACAAGTAAAACTTGTCCCATACCTCTTAATTTTATTTACCAACCATACCTATGGTTGGAGGGTTGAATTTAGACCTTCTTTATGTATTTTTATATGACTAATTGTAAGTTTTAATTGCACTCTTCTTACATTTTATTAAATTCAGTCCTTATGGGGTGTGGGATTTTTGGAGTGTGTAAGTTTATTTTCATATTATTCACCCACCTCTTTATTGTGCATTGGAGAATGAATTTGAATTTTGTGTTGGAGTTGAGGATGTGTGATGTGGCATCCTACATGGATCCACCTCATCCTCTTCTCTTCCCTCTTCTATAAAATTAGAACTCCTTGCTTTGTTTTGGGTTGTTGAAATTTTTTGCATACTTCCTTTTTGGCGAATTTGTGTTGTGTGGAACTTTTGCTTTGGAAGGAGATTGGATACCCTTACATGCTTTTTGATTGTTGATTCTGGACTGTATTTTTGCATTGGAAAGCTTGTTGTTTTTGAAATTCGACAACTCCATCATGGAGAGGTAAGAGCTTGGCTCTTGAAATACTCCTTTTCTTTATGAATGTACATGTTATTGTGTGAATGTTTTAGCATGTTTGTGGGTTGTTTGGGTAGACTGGCCTAGGAATGGTGTAGGAGAAGACTATGGGGTACTCTTGAGGGAGGCATAAGTGTTTTGGGGAGGTATAAGTGTGGAGGGAGTTGGGATTGGGTTCCACCTTGTAAAAAGAAATAGCTTGCATTTCTTTACTCGTTATGGGGTGCCATAAGAGGTTGGGGAGAAATGTGAGGAATAAGGGGTACTTGGGGGAGGCATAAGGGCATGACAGGGTTTGAAATGATAGGAATAAGGGGTGCTTGGTGTGTGAGTGCATAAGTGGGATTGTTCTCAGGTGGTGATACCCATTTCCCCTTTGGGAGGCATAAGTAGCATCCCCCATAGTTTCTTCCTCCTTTGGCTTGTTGATGAAGCCTTAGTATTTCTTGTCATGTGTTAATGTAGTTGTAAAACTACATTTTGTTTTGGACTATGTTTATTGTGATTATGTTGCTTGTATGTTTTGTGGAAGCCTGTTGTTGCCATGAGTTGGATCACACCTTTTATTGCATTGTGGTTGGGGCTTGGGGGCCAATGAAGAAGGATGGCTTCTCCTATTCATTGGATGTCTTGGTTTAGGTGGAGAGCATTTCCTTTCACCTTCCTTTGTTGTGATCAAAATTGGAAGAAAGAGAATTCTGCATGTTGTTGTTCTAAAGCAAGGAGAAAGACAGTTTTGGCAGTACCATGTTGAAATATCAATTTCATTGTAACCTTTCCCACTTTGAAGTGGATGATTTGTAAATGTTTTGAAATGGAAAGATGTTTGTATGGATTTTGAAAGTTGTAAAGTGAAATGAAAAGGATATATACTCTATTTTTGTTCATTTGAAAGAATGTGAAAGAAATATGTTATTTGTATTCAAGAAATTTGAAATATGTAAAGTTGTATATTTGAAATCAATAAAATATTGCACTATCTTTTCTCAAATTACAATTGAAATTGATCATCGAATTTTATTTGAAATCTCTGTTTGGAAAATTGAAAAGAGGGATACGTATGAAGGAAACATATGTAACTCTGTTCTTTTGAAATATGTTAAAATTGGAAATCAGACTTTGCATTTTAGCTACTAAATGGTTTGTTTAAATCAACTAAATGTATTAGACTAGAAGGGAAGTGAATTTTCATACTTGGAAGATGGAAAATGATAAACAGATCCTATAGAAATTGACCTCTGTTTTGATTTTAAAACTGGCAAATACTTCCTCTAAAATGCACAGTTTGAACCTGCAAACAATAAATAACATTGAAACTTTAAAATCTAACATGTTATGATATAAATGAACTCAATTGGACTAAAACACTTAAGGAAAAATCCTTCAAACATTGCAAAATCAGGCCCAAACCTTTCACAGTCTTTTTGCTGTCAGAAGTTGTAAAAATTTGAATTGGAAATCAATCAAACCAATTGAAATTTTCCAATACATCCTAAAATTCATCTAAGAACAATCCCCCATGTCTATTTGGGCATGTTGAGTGAAGGAAGAAGATCAAATTTTGAACAAATCCTTTAAGTCAAAAATTTACCAACTTGCACTATATAAGTGTGCAGGATGTTTTCTTAAAATTTACCCATTAAACATTATCAAAATCTAAAATTAATGATCTTTGTGCAAAGAGGACATCGAGAGATTTCCATAAAGTCCTCATTTTCCCAAAACTGAGCTTTCTATCAAAATTTATGGCCTTTTGAAGTTTTACTTCATTTTGGCTTCAAAAATTAATCTAACTATCAAAAAGAAATTTTGGAAAAATTTCCCCCGCGGACCTGCTGCCCCACTTTTTCCCTTTTTCGCCTTTCGCGGGCTGAAAATTCAAACTTAACCTTTTTTAAAAATTTTGGGAAAATTTTCCAACTTCTCCCTGCCGCTGTGTCACCCTGCAACCAATCAGAAGCTGCCACATGGCATTGGGAGGCAATGACGGAGGCATAGAATCCGTTTTGACCTTAGTGTTTTAGAAAAAATTTGGGAAAATTTTCTATATTTCCTCCACCACCCTACCAACCTAATGGTAGGCTAACACGTGGCAGCCCTAGGCATCGGTGGAGAAGCAGGAATGTTTTGCAACTTTGAAACTTTAACTTTTTGCTTTGGCAAAACCCAAAAGTTTCCCCATCACCCCGTGGTCCGCAACCAATGGAAGGCTGACACATGGCAGCCTTAGGTGTCGTAGAGGCACACGAACATGTTTTTACCTTTTGCATTTTTACCCTTAAAATCTTAAATTCAAAATCTCTCTGCAAGGCCTGACTTCCCGCACCAGAGTTTCTCAGAGCTTGACACGTGTCCTCTTCGGGCCCGTGGGTGCATTGAGGACAAATCACACTTTTTTCCCCAAAAGGGAAAAAATTACAAAACTCTTCCCCACTCCGCCAACCCACGCAAGGGAAAATTTTCACCCCTGGGCCCATAGGCCCGCTCTTGGGGGAAAATTTTCACCCCAATGCCCGCCAGCCCATAACTTGAAAAATATGAGGAGTTAGGAGGACTTATTTATATCATTGGAAAGGTGAGGAAATTTCCTATCTAATGGGAGTAGTTTAGGAAAATTTTAAATGTATTAAGTGTGATAAAAACCAAGTTGAAACTTTAATCCTGTTAGAGAGTGGGTATGGTGAGGAATTTTCCCTCTGAACCTAATTGAAACTTCTAACCCTAAATTTTGGACCTTATGACCTCTAATAATTATTAATAAAAGAAAATTATGTTCTAGTAGATTAGAATTTTTCTCAGAACCTGTTAGTGACAATTGTTGTCTTGTAACTTGGTTGTAGATTTTTTTAATCAAAAAAAAAATTATTCCATAATTTTCCCTAACTAACCCTAGGTTGTTTCTTGGGTCTTTAGTGGGTTTTTTACTGGGCGTTACAGGGTTCGTACAAAAAGACAGGAACCAACTACCAAAATGGGCCTCCTTTTGAAACCAGACACGTGGAGGGTTGGTTCATGTCTGAGGGAAGCCTTTGTATTTCACTTTTGAAGTTGTGTCGGGCTAACACGTGGATTCTTCCATGACTTGCTTAGTTTCTTCATTTTTTGGCTAATTATTTTCTCGGTATGGTTATATATCTAACTGGGGACATGCAGTAGCTTGGTGCTAGTTTGGAAACCCTTCCCCAATTTTTCTCTTGAATTTTCACCATGCTAACACTTGGCATCCTCTGTTGGCCTATCTCAATGCTTTGACTATTCAACCCCGACCCTATCCTTTTATGAAACCAGACGCGTAGAGGCTTTGCACTTACTTAGAAACCCACTCAATATTTTTCCTTTGAAGGAGCATCGGGTTGCCACATGGAAAGAAGGTGAACACGCGGAATGTGGGTACAAAGGAGAAGTGGAAGAAAGAGGTGAAGAGGGGCGCACGAGAGAGGAAGGCGTACTTGCTGAAGGCAAGTATGAAAACAAGATGTGGGAATTCAACTAAAGGAAGGCATGTAGAGGGAGAAAGAAAAGAGGATGCACAAAATAACTGAGTCTGGGTAAGCACACAAGATGAATGCCGAGGGCTTAGTTGATTGGAAGGTAAGTCTGCAGAGGTGCACGCAAGGAGTGCACAATGGGATAGGAGAGAAAGTAGGTGAGCAGGAGGAAGGCGTGCAATGGAAAATGGAAGGAGATAGAAGAATGTGAAAGGGATTAGGAAGGTGTACAAGGGCATGTAGATGGACTACAACTATGCCAAGGTGTCTTAAAAGAACAATCTTAAGCACGCATAATCTAAATTTTGAAACACCAGAGTCAGGATAAAAATATAAGTTATCCATATAACTAAGAGAGTTATTTGGATAATAGTTTAGGAAACTTTTGGGGGCCATCTTCCTGCTAGATGAAGAGACCAGTAGCTTTAAGAGTCCTTTGGGCATGGAATCAGGCACTTAATTTTGAAGATCTAGTCTACAACTTGAAGAACACCCTAGAGTAACTTGAAGCTGTCTAAATTATGACCTGAACCTCACAACTACTAGAAGCTCTACATTCTATAAGTAATAAAATATCATGCACAACAAGCACACAAGGGGAAATAACTATGTACAGACAAACAATGTACACAGATCACACTTTGAGGAATTTAAACTACTTAATATATACAACATGATGCAACAAACCTAATGGAAAGGTTTGAGATAGATCCCATTTCCTAGGATTTGCAGCGCACTTCCATCTAGAAGAGTTAACTCGAAAGAGTTAGCTTCTTTGTAGGACTTGATGATGTATGGGCCACTCCAAAGTGCATCAAACTTTGAATGGCACCCTAGTTTAGCTCTGTCAGCATCCCATTTTAGAACTGCACTATTCAACTAATAATTTTTGATAAGTTAAAAATTGTTGTACATAATTTCTAATATCTTGTTTAATTCTAGGCCAAAATTAATTCTTCTCTATAGATAAATAAGTTTTCTAAAATCCAGGGTGACCAGCAATAGGAATATCATAAGAGCCTCTAAGTATTTTATTTTCTATTATTATAATATAATAATCCATTAGACCCAATTAGATATGATGTGAGTATGTCATTCAAATGTACATTACTGGTTCGATTTACTAAGCCTTTATAAAGTTCTTGAAAATAGTCATCAGTACGTAACTTATCTTTAATAGATTTTTCATAATTACTTCTTTCTAAAGCTAAAGCATTAACAAAATTATTTTCCTACTTAAGGAATCTACTACTAAATTGTCTTTTCTAGGGACATATTTAATTTTAAAATCATAACCACTAAGTAATTTAAACTATCTTTGTTGGCTCATATTCAATAAAGGTTGAGTAAAGATATGTGTTAAACTTCTATGATCGGTTTTTATCAAATAGTGTCTCCAAATCTTCAAAGCATGTATAATTCCTAAAAATTTTGAATCATGTATAGGGTAATTTTTCTCTGAAGGAATTAATTTCTTAAATTCATAAATTACAACCTTATTATCTTGCATCAACACACCACTAATACTAGAACCACATGTGTCAGTAACTACAATTTTTTTTACAAAAATCAGGAATACAAAAACTAGGAGCAGTTATCGATTATTCTATTAATTTACTAAAATATTGATTACATTCACTATTACATTGATAAGTTTTATATTTTTTTCTTAAATCAGTTAATGGAGAAGTTATCTCAGAATAATTTTTAATGAATCTATGATAAAATCTAGACAAGCCAATAAAACTTCTTATTTCATGTGCATCTTTTGGTATTAACCTTTCTTATATAGCCTTTACTTTAGTTGGGTCAGGTGTAATTCCTTTTTGATAAATTATGTTCCCTACATAAGAAAATTTGGTTTTAAATAATTCACATTTTCTCAACTTCCCATAAATTTATTATTTTCACAAGGTTTCTAAAACTAGCCTAACATGGTGTTCATGTTCTTATTCACTTTTTGATAATATCATAATATCATCTAGAAATATATTCACAAAAATATCTAAGAAATTTCTAAACACATCATGCATCAAAGTCATAAAATTAGTAGGAGAATCAACTAAATCTAAAGGTATAACTAAAAATTCATAATGTCCATATCTATTTCTAAAAGTGGATTTCAAAATATCTGACTCTTTAATTCTAATTTTATGATAACCAGAATGCAATTCAATTTTAGAAAATTATTTAACACCACTTAGATGATCTAACAAGTCATAAATTCTCAGTAAGGGATATTAGTTTTTTATGGTCAATTTATTTAGTTGTTTATAATTATTACACAATCTCATAGTTCCAACTTTCTTCTTAACAAATAACATTGGGGCACCCCATAGAGAAACACTTGGTCTAATTTTTCCTTATTTAAGAAATTCAACTAACTACACTTTAAGTTTAGCTAACTCATGGATCGATTGACAATAAGGGGATTTGGATACAGGTTCATCCCCAGGAATTAAATCAATTGCATGCTCTACAACTCTTATAGGGGGTAAATTTTCTATTTCTTTAGGGAACACATCCATAAATTCTTGAACTACATGTTTGATATTAATTTCTAACTTGATTCCATCACGCTATTGAGTGATCATAGCACAAAAATCTTTACAATTCTTCCAAAGACTCCTTTTTAATTTCATAGTATAAATGGGACTCATGGTTCCTTGTAAATTTCTAAGGGAATTACTTGTGTCTTTTTATAATAACTTTTTTATTTTCACAACTAATCAAAGCATTGTTATTCTCTAACCAATTCATTCCTATAATTACATCATATTGTCTTAATTTAAGAAAATTAAAATGATCACAAGAATCAAGACCATCTAAATTATTTTTTAGGTGTTTGATTATAGCTCTAATATGTCTAACTTTCCAACCATCTTCCATCTCAACTCATATATGTTCTATTTGTATAGTCCTTAATTTCATTTCAAAGGATATGTGTGTTGACACTTCATTCAGAGAGGTTTTAACGTTCACCTTTAGCACACACAACTACCATGTCCCTCCTTTGAGATGTTTGAAAGGAATTTAGCATGCATGTTCATATGGATAATTAACCAAGAAACCATTCAAGCATAAACAACCATTCTAGTCATGTCACTTTGGAAACACATATAATAATGAAAAATAACAATCTAAACAATAACCAAGATCAATTGCACCATGAAATCCCCATATTTAGACACATCAATGATTAAAATCCATCCATAATTATCCATTATACCAAAAATCATTACATAGTAGAAGCTAAATACATAACATTCAATAACTAGTGCATTGGACCATGTGTGTAAGTATCAAATGCTAGATCTGTAGAAAAATAACATGACTCTGCTAACATATATTGGACTCTCCCCAATAAATTACCTTTATCAAGTATATATATGGGTTGGGACATTCCCTTCACCGCCCATGCGCTCTCCTAATAATAGGTGTGCTCACAAAAATAACATGCATACTTTTACAAAACAACTAATAATAAATTAATCCTAAAAAATAAGTATTGCTTTAATCATCTTAATAGCATTTTCCATGCGTGTGTTTTAATCCAAGACCTATATGTGCTTTCTCAAAAAATAGTCTTCGCTTGAATGCCAATTCATCCTACTTTTATCCCTTTCATGATCAAAACTCCTATTTTTAGCTCATTTTAAAAAATGGCTAAGTCCACTTCCTTTTTTCTATATGCATGTTACCCTTCACGTAACCCTTCATGTGATGCTCCATTTTCCAATGTGTACACTACTGTGCATAGAATCCTCTCTTAAATCCTTATAATTTTTTTGATCAACATTACCCCACACTAGGTATGTTGTATATCATTGGCAACACCAAATTGATTAATAGCCCATCAAGAATGCATGAATAAATAATATAGTTGATCAATGAATGAATGAAATAATATGGCTTGCGTAAAATAATCAACTATTCAATTTTTTTACTAAGAGGTAGGGGAATTAGAAACTCCTTTACTAATATCTTTTCTAACTCCCTCCAGCCTTCTAGCTCCTTTGTCACTCTAACCGGCACAACATCAACTATGTTTGGAACCTCTACAAGAGTGAGCTCTTCAACATTTCCCTTCAAATATGTGACTAGTTTCTCTATCTTCTTGGCTACATCATCTAGCACATGTGTTCTATGTGTGACCTAGGGAAAGAGTTATTTAAATCGATCATTGAGTGTGGTCTTCAGAAGTGATATATAATCGCTCTTCTGCTCTAATTCTGTCAGTAATTTCTCCTTCTCAGCCCTATTATTCCTCATTTCTACATTGATTTACTTTAACTTTCCTCATCATCTGCATCCATCATGCTCATAACTTGGTCAAAATCCTAGAATTGGTAAAAAAATCTTTCCATGCAGCCTCCTTAACCTCTACAACAAGCGCCTTGTATTGTGCAAGATGAGCCTCAATATGCTCCCTATCTATTTTATTCTACACTGCTAACTCCTCAATTATCAATCCCTTTAACTTTCTTTACTCGTGTAATATCATCCATGCCATATCTTCCAAGTAATACAGTGCCATATTATATTCTTCTTTTTTGTTTGTAGAGAGGCTAGGGTACATGGCAGTTACAGTATCTACAATACACTCAACTTTCTTATAGGTTACGTGCATTCATGCTTTTTCTTCTCTTAGCTCCTGCTTTAACTACTCAAAGGTTTCATCCTTATCCTTCATTTCCTTGCATATTATCTTTATCATACAATCCTTATCAAAAATTTGGATCCCCACTTCTGATGATAGCTTATTTAGTACATTGTGTGTCTTCTCATTTGTAAGTAGTTGTAAGTCAACTATGGGATAAGCCTCTCCTGGGGCCGATTTTATAGGTGTTTTAGATAGTGCATGTGTGCTAACCTTGAACTCTAGATCCTACATGTGTGAATGATATGTAAAATATATCATCTTTTTGGTGCACATAAAGGCCTCATTCTTGTCAAAGAATGACCAATAGAAAAGGTCTTTTGTGGCCACCAAAATATGATATCGTGTGCACAGTAATTTGGAGGTATTATTATTGTATTTCTTAAGGGGGACTTGGAGAATGTTCCTACACTTCCTCCCCTTTCCTCTCCATCCCTTATGTTAGTACCCAATTTTTTTCTCCTTTTAAGTCTAAGCAGCATCAGAGATATAGCATGGAGATTAAAGTCAGATAGATCATGATGTGTGTCATTTTATAGTCGGGGATGTGATCTAACTGGCACTCAAATTTGTGGAGAGATGGATAGAACTCAAATAGGACTTGACCTTGTCCTAACTATATTAGTTTGTTCCTTTCAACTAAGGTAAGAGGACCTATTTTGTAACCCTCAAATGGTGAAGGAGATGAAGATATCCCTAAATTTATGCAAATAGTATGAAAGGGGCCTTGCTAAAATATGATCAACACTCTAAATCTGACTTTCACAAGTTGTCACTCCCAGATTATGGATATATTTTCAATGCAAGGCAAGGGTTATTGAAGACATAACATGATCTTGATTTGCTTTTTGCATTTTTGTAGATGGATTATATTCTATTGTTGACACACAATGCAATGCAAGGGTAGTATGGGGTAGGATTAGTTATTTTGAATGAATTTTTTGGTGGGAGAAAGCTTTATTTTATCATGACCTAAGGTGCACCCAAATTTTTACAAGTAATCTCTAAATTCAAGGAAGGTAAAGTGATTTTAAATCTGTTTATCTCTTTATCAAATGAAATCTCTTCTAAATGGGAGATTATAAATGCTAATAAACTATCAACAAGAAATGAGACCATGTATGATCAAGAGATATTTTAAACACAAGACTACAACAGGAGCAAGAAACACAAATTGAAAGCATTCTGGAACATAAGTGCATACAAATTTTTCCAAGAGAGAACACAAAATAATCTCGAATGACCAAATTTATCAGCAGGGGAATGTTATAAGAACAATCTTAGATATTTTTGATGGCTTTACAACTGAAACCAACTCAACATGATACAAATCTGATGCAAAAAGGAATTAGAAAAGGTTCTTAGGTGGTTTCTCAGAGAATGGGATTTTTCCCAATTTTTCCCGTGAAATTCTAAGTTTCTCCGACCTTTTTCATGTCCAATAACATGCATTATATAACATTCTATTACATTTTATCCTTCTTTCCCAAGAAAATAATATGCCCAACATCAAGTTTGTTACAAAATTCCAACATGATTCGCAGATAGGGATATTTAACAAATTTGCAACAAAAGTTGACAGGTGTTTCAAAAAAGATGAATCATTACAAATCCTTCATCATTATCCATTGTAGAGGAAAATTTTTCATCCTCGAAGCATGTAGGCCACTTTCATTTCATTATTTCATCCTTATCCCTCCAAAATTTGATTTTACAACTTCTTGATTTGATATTCCACATTTTGGATGGGTTGGGGAAAGAATTACTTTAAAAACACCTCACATCTATAAATTGATCACTAAAACCACTTGCATTGGTCCTTGCAGGCACAAACGACATGAATTCACCAAAAAATTGATGAAAATTGATGTAAAATTCAAATTTCCACACATCCTGGAGAAAAAATGGTGGCCAAAATGAAAAATGCACAGTTACCATTGATTTCCCCTTTTCCCTTCAATATGGGCCCTCCATGTGTCAAAATACGATTGGAAATGGATTTGGGATCACTTTTTGACTTTTTATCATTTTTGGAAAAATGTAAAAATTTTGACTTTTTTCTTCGCCCCTCCACCCTTGAAATTTGGTGCTGACACGTGGCACATGGTGAGTCCCATTGAAGTCGCATCTCAATTCTACACATTTCCACCCTTTTTTGGAATTTGGGAAATTTTCACTTTTTTCCCCACGGGCCCACACCTCCACATCTATCCTTGACACGTGTCCACTTCTCTATCATTGAGGATCCGTGGGCTTATTTCACGTTTTAACCCCTTTTTCGCTAAAGGAAAATTTTTCACTTTGCCTCCACTGGCTCGTGCCTCTGATTTCTTCCCTGCCACGTGTCACCTTTTGATTTTTCACAGAGCCATGCCTCAAATTCTCATTCTAAGTCTTTTTACCAAAAGGAAAAAATTTCCCTTTTTCCTCTAGCAACCCACCGACTCTTCTCGCCACGTGTCTCCCCACTATACTTAGCGGACCCGCGGCCCCTTTCGCAACTTTCATCCCTTTCGCTAAAAAAGGAAAAAAATGCCTAAGTCCTTCACCGGTCCGCACTCCCCTTTGACCCCACCCTGCCACGTGTCCACCCCTAATTGGCCTGGTGGACGCGCGAGCCTATTTTGGTCTATAATTCCTTTTCACCAAAGGGCAAGATTTTCCAAACTGCTCTACCTTTCTCCCTGCCTACCACATGTCCCCCTTTGGTTCATTTCAGACCCGCGGCCCTTTCCTCCCCTTTTTCCCTTTTTACCAAAAAATGTAAAAAATCTTCTAAGTCCCCCGCCAGCCTTCCATCCTACCTGTGAATAAGAACATGACATGTGTCCCTCCTACAAAGTTGCGGGGAAAATTTGGATTTTTTGCCAAAATGCAAAAAACACTAAGTCTTCAAAGAAACCCATCAATTCTTGACCAAAGAAAAATGGCCACGTAGGAGGAGAGGCTTGGGATTAATTTTGATGGGAAAATGACACCCGTACGACCGTTAAAAAACACATAATTTACCAGAGATGCCCAAATTTGATTTTTTCTTCGTGGGTGAAGGATTTTTTTCGGTCAAAAAACAAAGGGAAATTGATTTTATGTAATATTAGGACCATGGGGATAGATATTTTGAGGGAAAATAAGCATAAAACGAACAACCATTTGAGCTCCAAAGGCCATGGGAAAGAGTGGAAAAATGAACAGAGGCCCATAGATTTGGAAATTTAGGGCACAAAACAGGGCATGCATGTATTTTTTCTTTCACAGTTGGGGAAAAAAAATAACTTGTTGAGCCACTTTAAGGCATTCAATCTAGATGGGAGAAAGTTTGCAGATCACCAAATTTAAAGAAAAATGTTTTAGAACACAGGAGAACCAAAGGGGCAAAGATGACGATTATAATAGAGGATCAAAATGGTCACCAACATCGGCTCCTGCTTGAGGATGGGCACTCCTAGTGAGTGCCAGAAGAACAATAAGTAGACCAAGTGCCAAAATAATCCATTGGGCAAATGGAGTCATGAGCCAAAGCCACCAAAAACTAGCTGAGAAACTGACAAAAATGGATGTCACACACCAAGGCAAACCAAGAACCACCAAAACACCAAAAATAGAGCAAAAACCAAACACTATACACTATACAAGTTGGTGCATACCTCAAATTTGGGGATTAATCCAAGAAATGCTTCAGATTCCTACCATTAACAAGAAATTCAAGCAATTCCCCATCTAATTCTTTGAGAAAAAAAGTATTCTCACTAATTTTGATATCAATGGAGTAAGGGCCCATCCACAATGCATAAAATTTTCCATGTTTGCTCTTATCTTCATTTCTATTGTCCCACAGTAAAAACAGATCTCCAATATTGAAGGCCCTAGGAGTGACCTTCTTGTCAAACAACCTTTTTAACTTCTCTCTAAATCTGACATGCCTTTAGTGGGATACTCTTCTCTCTTCATCTAGCTCTACAATCTAATTAATTCTTGCTTCATATGGGTTAACCTCATGATCTTCAAGTTTTTGAACAAACTAAAATGAAGATAATTACAGATGTAAGGGTAGTAGAGCTTGAGTTCCATACACCAACTCAAATGGGCTCTTACAAGTAGCTCTCTTGGTAGTGATTCTATTAACCCAAACTGAAAATTTTAGTTGTTCACCCCCCTTTCTCTTGTTCAACTCCAAGGTTCTCCTAATGATATTCAATAAGTTCTTATTGGTGGACTCAACTTGTAATTTCCCTTGAGGGTTATAGTTTAAAGAATAATTCAGATTGGTTCCATACTCCTTGCACATTTCCATCAAAGGTTTAGCTCTGAAAAACATGGCATTATTAGCCACAATCTTGACTGACACACCAAATCTGCATATGATATTATTCAACAAGAAATCCATGATAACTTGGTGTGTTGCTTTCTTGGTGGGGATTACTTCTACCCACTTGGTGAAGTAATTTATGGCTACAAGGATCCACTTATGTCCAGCACTGGAAGGGTCTGACATCTCACCAATGAATTCCATCCCCCATTTTTTGAAAGGAGCTTCAATTAATACAGGCTAGAAAGGAAGGGATCCTGAAGCTTTCATTCTTCCAGAGAAATGCTGGCAGCTTTCACATTTTCTAATTAGCATGGTTGCATCTTTGAAGAGAGTAGGCCACCAATAACCAGCTCTCAAAACTTTGTGTACTGTAACCCTTCCAGAAAATTTTCCTACAAAAAATTTCCCATGGAAATCAACAAATTACTTTGGGAGCTTCATCTTCAGTTATACATTTCAAGAGGACACCTTCAGGGTTCTTCCAAGCCATCCCAAAGTCAGTGATGATGTATTTTTGAGAAGCCAGCTTGAGGGCTCTTTTCTAATTTTTATTTAAATGATCAGGACAACATAGGTGTCTGAGGTAAAATATTATATCCTTGTACCACTCAGAACTTACCAATTTCTCAAGAACATCTGCCCTTTCTTCCTCTACTTCATTCACTTCCACAGTCTACAAGTTGCTCTTAGCCATGAGCTTGGCAAGACCCAAACCTCTTACTAGCTTTATGGTTTGGATGTCCATATCATACTCCTGTAGTTTGTTCACCCATCTACATATTTTACTTGAGATCTCCATCTCTAATAAGATGTCTTTTACCATGGTGTGGGGAACATAAGCAAACAACTTTTGAACTTAGGATATAAGGCCTGAAAACCTTTGTTGCTTTCACCAAGGTAAATGCTTGTTTTTCCATGATTGTGTACTTCAGCTCAACAGCTTGTAAAGCCTTGATAAAGAAGGAAATAGGCCTCTCAGCCCCATCTTCATCCTTTTGGAGCAAAACAGATGCAATAGTATTTTCAGAAGCAAAGGAGAAGATTTGGAAAGGCTTCTTGTAATTCGGGCTGCTAAGATAGGTGCATGTTTCAATGCCTCTTTGATTCCTTCAAAAGCTTTAAGTAGTAGCCTCCTCCCACTTGATAATTTTATCTTTCTTTAACATGCATGTGATGGGAAGAGTCAACTTAGAAAAATTTGACACAAACCTTCTAATGAAATTGATCCTCCCAAAGAAAGATTGAATACCCTTCTTTGTTCTTAGAAATTAGACCTTGCTGATTGCTTCTACTCTCTCAGGGTCAATCATGACACCAGCCCTTGAAATAATATGACCAAGTAGCTTGGCCTTGTGCACAACAAAGTGACACTTCTTTGGATTGAGAGAGATTCCAAATTCTCTACATCATGATCAACATTCTTTCCAAGTGCTGCAAGTGAGCTTTTCTGCTCCTTGAAAACATGGTCACATCATCCTGATAAACTGCAATGAAGTCATTTATGTAACCAAAAAAGAAACATCCATTTCCCTTTGGAAACTAGCCCTAACATTCATGAGACCAAAAGGCATTCTCACATAAACATATGTTCCCCAAGGAGTGGTAAAGGCAGTTTTAAATCTTTCTGACTCCTTGACAACAACTTGATTATAGCCAGAGAAACCATCCAAGGTGGACAACAATTCAGATCCAGTCACTAACTGCAGCATGTTTTCCATGTTTGGAAAAGGATAATTTTCTTTCAATGAAGCTCTATTCAAATTTCTGAAGTCTACACAAAGTCTGATATCTCCATTCTTCTTTCTGACTGGCACAAGGTTTATAACCCAAGATGAATACCTTGTGGGCTAAATGATCCCTCCCTCCTTCATTTTCTTCAATTCATCTTACATTTTCATGGAGAGGAGTGGATTAATTGGTCCTTTTCTTCTTTCTAAATGGTTTGGACACCTTTCTCAAGAGGGATCTCATGTTTGAATAAGTCTTCTCTATATGCTTCCAGCTCTAAATATGACCAGGAAAAGCAGTCTTGATATTGTTTTAACAATTGGAGGTAGGATTGTTTTTCTTCCTTACTTAAACTGCTGCCCAACCAAACTTTTCTTGGTTTATCATTAGTTCCCAAGTTATGCTCTTCCACATCCCTTGAGGCAGATATGTTTCTATTGATGATGCAATCAGCCTTGTCAAAATTTGACTCAAGAGCAACAAGACCTCTCTAGGAATGGTGTTAGTTTTCAATTAGATAATATCCTTTCCAAACAAAAGTCTCTCTTCCTTCAGTCATACATACCATTGGATCTCAATCAATATTCTTATCTACAAACTCACCTTGATTTTGTAAGAACCTTTGCACTTGAGCATCATCATTAAACACTTGCCAATGCTTGATGTTGTCAGGGACAGCTGGCCTAGTTAACACTTCAACATTGTACTCACAATAAGGTGAAATGGTGCAATCTCCAAATCTTGATCCCAACACTGCCAACTTGTCAGTAGCAACATTAAAACTTTTGTCATGGTGCACAATATTGAAGGAATCAAACATCTCAATTAGATCCCAAACTGCATGCTTATATTGTTTCATCCACTAATTTTTTGTAGCATACAGTTTTCTTATTTGTTTGACAACTAGCTCTGAATCTCCTTTTGTAATGATGTCCTTGACACCATACTTCCATGCAATTCTCAGACCCAACAACAAGGCTTCATACTCAGCAATGTTGTTAGTACATTCAAAATTAATCTTGAAGGAAAAAACAAATTCTTCCAAGCTAGGAGAAATCAAAATTATACCAGCACCATTTCCAAATTTGGAGCAAGCTCCATCAAATAGCAAGGTCCAAGGAGAACTTACCTAATCAAGGCACTTTGAATGATCCATCTTGTGTTCTTTTCCATCATCAAACCCAATAAAATTATCAGCATCAACATCAGCAAACAGCACGTCATAGGAAGCATTGTTTGGATCCTCAATTAGATGTAACATTTTCTTCTCTCCATATAATTTGACAAGGCTTCCCTCAATGGGAATGGTGGAAAAAGACATATCCATTTGGACACTCCCTCCAACACTTGCAGCCCACTTTCTTGACAATAACATACCCCATTTGGCAGGGCAATCAACAATCACAACATCCAATTTTAAATTCCTCCCGGGATAAGATGCAAGCTGCACCACCAAACCCTTCACACAACCAACTACCAACACTTCTCTTGAGTCCATGGTAGTACACTTTCCATAGGCTGTTGTCACTTTGATATCCAACTCATTCATGACTTCTAGAGGCATGACATTACATGATGCATCGGAATCAAACATACAATTGTGAAGTAGTCTATCCTTTATGATCAAAGTTGTGAAGAATGGATCAACATTCAATTGGGAATCAACCAAGGATGTCCCCAAATATACCTCAGGTGTTTCTCCAAGATCCTCTACTACTTGTGGTGTTTTAAGGTCTACAATGATCTGAGGAGGAGTTTCAACAACATTTACATTTCTACCTGGAGTAGTCTTCTCCTCCTTCAATCCCAAGTACTCAAATGCTCTCTTCTTATGCTCAGGAATCCTAAGCAACTCAATGATTGGAACACTCACTTTGATTTGGCTCAATACTTGGGCTATGTCATAGGGAACACTCTTTGGAAAAGTAGCATTGGAAAGGAGACAAGAAGATTCATCAGATGGCAAGGGATTCTTGGTAGCTTGGGCATGAGGAGGACTGTAGATTTTTTCTTTGGGACAACATAGAGCTTTGGCAAGTGCTTCTCTTCTAGGAGCTTCTTTGGGAATGCTTGTGAGCAAGGGTGTTTTAGGTTTGGCTTGAGGCCCAACTCCCTTAACAACTTTTGCTTCTAGTGTTATAGTTCTTTCTCTTGAGCTACAAAAACATTCATCAACAATTGTCTATCTTCCTCTAAAGGGATACCACCATCATACTTCTTAATCATCAAAGCTCTTAAGTATTCAAAGTCATTGTTAGGAATTTCAAAAGCTTGCACTACATCAACTTCAAGAGTATGAGGGGGAAGAAAGACTTGTACCCATTTGATGCAATCCCAAAAGGTTGGATCTTTCCTTGCACTTATTACTTCAGTATATGTTGCTCCTCCTTGTGACCTTAAAGAACATCCCATCATGTAGATATCATCATCAATTCCATATTCATTACTAGCTTCACCATTTTGCTGGTCCACTTCACATGGAAGATGGGGCAGAAAACACCTATCACACCAATCAATATTAGTAGCAACCCTAGCAGTTAGGGGATCGGGTAACACTCTTCCTTCACGCACTTGAGGATGTCTATTTGCAGACCCCATGTGTCCTTTCCCTCTATCATATACCCTTTGATCACCCCTAGGATGATTGGTAAATCTGTCATGGTTTTTTGCTCTTTGCTGACCTTGTGAAGTCTACCCAATTCCTTTCTCAGCTCTTGCCAACTTGTATGAGATTTCTTTGACAACCCCTACCAAAGTTTTCACAACCTCCTCCAAATTAGCACCCTTTCTAGCTTGAGGTTTTTCAGGGTTTATCAACTTTACACCATCTCTCATGAGAGGTTTATCAATTGCTTTGATATTGTTTTCAATTTGAAGTGCCATGGTGAAAGATTGTCCTTAGATTGGTAGGGTTCTTGTCTCTTAAGTAGTAGGCTGATTTTTTATCAAATGCATCTACATATTTGATTAAACAAGACTCATCACAAGGCCTCAAATTAACTAGAAACCTTCTCAAATTTTTGTTAAACCTTGTGTTGAAGTCATGAACTGATTCATTGGGGTTCTTCTTGATATTCTCAAATTCAGACAAGAGAAATCTAGGATCAGTCTTGTCACCATATTACAACCTAAATGCATTCTTCATCTCAGTCCATGAATCAATAGAATTATCAGGCAGATCCTTGTACCAATCCCTAGCATCCTCTTCTAGTGTATGAATGAACAATTTAATATACACATCTTCAAACTCTATTTCAAAATCCTCCATCATGTTAACAAAAAGTTTGAGATGTTGATCACCAGTTATAGCATTGTTACCTTGGAATTTTGGCAACCTATTTCTGACATCTTGTGGGACAAGCATTTGGGTAACCATCCATTCCTCTAAAGTCTATAGGACCAAAGGTGTTAACAACAAATGGAGGTCTAGGCTGAGCCATATTGTTTGGTGGAGGTGATCTTGGGGGTGACACAAGTTGATGAGGAGTGCAAGGTCTTTGGGGCTCAAGAATGTGATTCACAAGACTGGTATTCTCTAAGTGCTGATTTTCTTGGAAAGTTTTATTTGATTTGAAACACAGAGGTGCAGATTGAAGAAGGAACTTACTGGGTACAGCAGAATGACCTTCACTAGCTGAGGAAAACAAGTTTATGAGAGGATTGCTTGGATCAGAATCACTGGAGGAAGAGTTATAATCATCTACCAAAGGATGATCTCTCTCACCAATGGATATATCTTTTCCTGATGTCTGACCTTTAACAACTTTCCAAACTCTTCTCCCTTCTAACTCTGAGTTCCTTGAATCTGAAAACAACTTCTTAGCAGAGTCTCTAACAAAGAGAGATCTTCTTCCTTCTAGTTTTGCAGAGGTTAGCAACACCAAAGTAAATGACAGAAAGGTAAGACACTGGTATTTATCAATATCAGAACAGCATGGAGTCGCCACTAAGGATTTTCACCCTAGTTGTGCAAATGCACTAAAATACTCTGTCAAATATCTATCAGCACTGAAAATCTTGCCAAAATTTATAGATCAGACCTTCCTTTCTTGAATTTATCAATCACAAATGCAAATGAAGTGCAACAACTACTGGAAACTAATAAAATTGTAGGTAGAACTTATATCTTCACTTAATCCTTACAAATCTGATTATAAAATGATGCTTCAACAATGTATTTGCATGCAGAATTTGCAAGGTACATTAACAGGGTTTGACATTCATTCAAATATCTCAAATATGTAGGCACATGGATCAGATTGAACTAAGAAAATATCAAACTCAGAACTCTACCCTTCATTCCAGCCTTATAAATCTAATCAGAAGATGATACTCAGATTTGTAATTGCACCATAAATCACATAAGAAGTATTACCAGGGATCTGAAATACTGAAATACTGAATAATGTCCCCGGTAGCAGCACCACTAGTGTTGGTACACAAATTTGTTCTCCTTTTTAGTCTGATCAGCATCAGAGATATGGCATGAAGCTTGAAGTCAGATAGATCATGATGTGTGTCGTTTTGTAGCCAGGGATGTGATCTAACTGGCACTCAGATTTGTGGAGAGATGGATAGCACTCAAATAGGACTTGATCTTGTCCTAAATTTTTTAGGTTGAGCCTTTCAACCAAGGTAAGAGGACCTATTTTGTAACCCTAAAATGGTGAAGGAGATGAAGATATCCCTCAATTTATGAAAATAGTATGAAAAGGGCCTTAGGAAAATATGATCAACACTCCAAATCTGAATTTCACAAGTTGTCACTCCTAGATTATGGAGATATTTTCAATGCAAGCCAAGGGTTACTGAAGACATTGCATGATCCTGATTTTATTTGTGCATTTTTGTAGATGGATTATATTTTGTTGTTGACACACAATGCAATGCAGGGGTAGTATGGGGTAGGATTAGTTACTTTGAATGAATTTTTTGGTGGGAGATTTTAGACAAGACTAACCATAATTTGCCAAATTCTTTGAGGACCTTTGCAAGAAATTTGTAAGACCTAAATAGTAGAATGCTTCAAAGGGGTTAAGGTACTCCTTCAACAAGGATATGTACAATAAATGGAAGCCCAGATCTACACTCTTCCACATAATATTTGACAACCTTCCACAAAATCTTGAAGCAGATGAACCAACAAAGCATCCAGAAACCTCTATTTTATCATGACCTAAGGTGCACCCAAAGGTTTACAAACAATCTCAAAATTCAAGGAAGGTAAAGTGATTTTAAATTTTTTTATCTCTTTATCAGATGAAAGCTCTTCTGAATGTGAGATTGCAAATGCCACTAAACTATCAACAAGAAATGAGACCATGTATGATCAAGAGAGATTTTAAACACAAGACTGGGATAGGAGAAAGAAACAAAAATTGAAAACATTCTGAAACATAAGTGCATGCAAATTTTGCCAAGAGACAACACAAAATAATCTAGAATGACCAAATTTATCAGCAGGGGAATGTTATAAGAACAATCTCAGAGCTTGTTGATGGCTTTACAACTGAAACCAACTCAACATGATACAAATATGATGTAAAAAGGAATTAGAAATGGTTCTCAGGGTTCTCAGAGAATGGGCTTCTTCCCAGATTTTCCCATGAAATTCTAAGTTTCTCTGAACTTTTTCATGTCCAAGAACATGCATTATATAACATTCTATTACATTTGATCCTTCTTTCCCAAGAAAAGAATATGCCCAACATCAAGTTTGTTACAAAATTCCAACATGATTTGTAGATAGGGAAATTTAACAAATTTGCAACAAAAATTGCAAAGTGTTTCAAAAAAGGTGAATCATTACAAATCCTTCATCATTATCCATTGTGGAGGCATGTTTGTCATCCTCAAAGCATGTAAGCCCCTTTCATTTCATTATTTCATCCTTATCCCTCCAAAATTTGATTCTGTAACTTCTTGATTTGATATTTCACATTTTGGACGGGCTGGGGCAAAAATTACTTCAAAAACACCTCAAATTTACAAATAATCACTAAAACTACTTGCATTGGTCCTTACAAGCACAAACGACATGAATTTTCCAAAAATTTGATGAAAATTGATGCAAAATTCACATTTCCAAGCTTCCTGGAGCAAAAATGGCGGCCAAAATGAAAAATGCACAGTTACCGTTGATTTTCCCTTTTCCCTTCAATCTAGGCCCTCCACGTGTCAAAATATGATTGGGAATAGATTTGGGATCACTTTTTGACTTTTTAACATTTTTGAAAAAATGTAAAATTTTGACTTTTTTCTCCGCCCCTCCGCCCTTGAAATTTGGTGCTGACACGTGGCATATGGTGGGTCCCATTGAAGTCACGGTTCAATTCTGCACATTTCCACCCTTTTTTGGAATTTGGAAAATTTTCACTTTTTTCCCCGTGGGCCCACACCTCCACCTCTATCCTTGACACGTGTCCACTTCTCTATCGCTGAGGATCTGCGGGCTTATTTCACGTTTTAACCCCTTTTTCGCTAAAGGAAAATTTTTCACTTTGCCTCCACGGGCCCGCGCCTCCGATTTCTTCCCTAACACGTGTCACCTTCTAATTTTTCATGGAGCCATGCCTCATATTCTCATTCTATGTCTTTTTACCAAAAGGGAAAATTTTCCCTTTTTCCTCCGGTGACCCACCGACCCACTCTTCCTACCACGTGTCTCCCCGCTATACTTAGTGGACCCGCAACCCCTTTTGCAAATTTCATACCTTTCACCAAAAAAGGCAAAAAATGCCTAATTCCTTCACCGGTCTGCACTCCCCTCTGACCCCACCCTACTATGTGTCCACCCCTCATTGGCCTGGTGGACACATGGGCCTATGTTGGTCTATAATTCCTTTTCACCAAAGGGAAAGATTTTCCAAACTACTCCGCCTTTCCCCCTACCTACCACATGTCCCCCTGTGGTTCATTATGGACCCGTGGCCCTTTCCTCACCTTTTTCACTTTTAAGGCCAAAAATATTTTAAGTCCCCCACCAGCCTTCCATCCCACCTGTGAATAATAACATGACACCTGTCCCTCCTGCGGAGTTGCGGGGGAAATTTTGATTTTTTGCCAAAACTCAAAAAACACTAAGTCTTCAAAGGAACCCACCAATTCTTTACCAACGAAAAATGGCCACATATGAGGAGAGGCTTGGGATTAATTATGATGGGTAAATGACACCCGTATGACCGTCAAAAAACACAGAATTTACCAGAGATGCCCGAATTTGATTTTTTCTTCATGGGTGAAGGATTTTTTGGTAAAAAAACAAATGGAAATTGATTTTAGGCAATATTTGACCATGGGGATTGATATTCAAGGGAAAATAAGCACAAAATGAGAAACTTTGAGCTCCAAAGGCCGGGAAATATGGAAAAAACAACAAAGGCCCGTGGATTTGGAAATTTATGGCATAAAATTGAGCCTGCATGTATTTTTCTATCAAGTTGGGGCAAAATAATAATTTTATGAGCCATTTTAAGCATTCAATCTGGATGGGGAAACTTGCAGACCACCAAATTTGAAGAAAAATGTTTTAGAGCAAGGAAACCAAAGGGAAAGATGGCGATATAATAGAGGATCAAAATGGGCACCAACACCTTACATACCTCTTATACAATGGAGTGGATTACACCTCTTGCTTCACCCATACTTATTTCTTCCCCTGTCAGGGTACCCTTAATTGTTTTTTCCTCTTCCTCATACTAAATTTCTCACTCAACATTGTGATTGGAATTACACTCCTCTTCTTCATGCTTTCCTCCTACGCCTTTTGTATAGGGCTCATAATGGCCTTCTTCATAATTCTTCTTCATCCCTTCTTCTTCTTCATTCATCTCTGGGGCTTTCTCATGGCACACATCACACTCTTCATCTTATGAATCCACTCGAGTGTGGATTAATGGAGATAACAAGGCAATATCTTCACCATACTTCCCTCTCTTAGTCTCCTCACTCAAAACCACCTTGGGTTTCTTCTTCTTGCATGTCTTCTTCTTCATAATTGGATTTTTTAGTGACTTAGGGGTTTCTCCATATGTACTCGTTCCTTTCCAAGTCTCCTTGTGTCACTCGTATTCATTGTAGACACCTATAATTATGCCCAAGCAGTTTAAATACTTAAATTGCACTAATTATCCCATTTCTCGCAAATCAACGACATATCGTCAAAAGCACTTATTTTCCCTCATATCATCATTAATTAATTACACTAAGCTAATTAATTAAGTTTCCTATCCAACAAATACCCTAATTAACGACCTTTTGTTAATAAATCACCCCTTCTACCTAGACTAATTAATTATTATTAATTAATTAGCTTTCCCTTCCATTTAACCAATAAATCAATATTTAATTGATTTAATCCCCTTATAATAGCCTAAATCGCACTGATATTCTTATAATTGGCTTCTATAAGCTTACACCTACCTATTAATTAATCACCTTTGATTAATTAAAATACCCCCCAACTCCCATGACTTGCTAAGCATAAATTAAACCCTTCTAAAGTAAGGTTACCTTTAATAAAGCAACCTTATCCATTCCTAATCATGTTTTACCTTTATCCCACATTCATGAGAATGTGTTGAATCCTTTATCCTTTGGGCTATATAAAGATCCTTCCGCCTACCTTTTTACTTACACCTAAACTCTTTAGAGAGAAAATGCAAAGCATATAGCAAAGAGACTAAGAGCTTGCACCTTGCCCTTTTGAGAGTTCATCATCTTGAAGAGTTAAGCCTCTTTCTTAAAGTGCTTGGGTCATATGGGAGGTGTCAAAAGGGTCTTGTAGCCCAACTTTGATTAGCCCCCATTCCTAGGTTCTTGGAACATTAAGGACAACTATTTTGATAGCCATGGAGCTTACTTAGGTCCATTCATTTATTTTTTGTTAGAGAATAGAGGAGTTTAAATATTTAGCATTGTTAGTTTCAAAGTTTGTATTGATGAATGCTAGCATCTAACCCTTGTTTAATTCTTATCATGATGGTGTTTATGCTTTGTTTTAGTTAAATTGTAGAACTATTTTAGGTGGTAGTTCTTGCTTCATTTTATTTAGCATTAAGAAAAGTATACATGCACACATTTGGCACGCCCGGTGGGACTTACTCCATTGTCCTTTGCACTTAATTTCAAGTTTTTGTAGTTAAGTTTTATTTTTGGTTATTAACCCTCTTTTACACATGTTGATCTAACTTGTTTTTTTTAACTTGTTTTGTTGAGTTTGCATGTGTTGGGTATTCCTTGTAGGTATGAAAGAGGTGAAGTGCTGTCAAAATTAGAATTTATGGGAAAATTTCAAGATTTCATCATGTTTTCATTTTTAGAGCTTACTTTTTCAACATTTTACATGCTAGTTTTGTCAATTTCTTGAAAATTTTCAATTCTTGAGCATGTAGGTTAGTGTTTGATAGTGCTGAGTCTTATATTTACATATTAATGTGGTGGGTTGCTATAAAAATTTAATCTTGGTGAGAAAATTTCAAGATTTTATCATGTTTTCATTTTTAGAGCTTACTTTTTCATCATTCTACATGCTAGTTTTGTCAATTTCTTGAAAATCTTAAATTCTTGAGCATGTATGTTAATGTTTGATAGCATTGAGTCTTCTATTTATATATTAATGTGATGGGTTGTTGTAAAAATTGAATCTTGGTTGGAAAATTTTGCCAATTTTGCAGATTAAGGGACGTTTTTTTTGACATTTTTTGAGTGCATGTCAAGTGCATACCCATGAACATAAGAACATATGTGTAACCCATCTTCTGAAGGCCATAACTTTTGCTCCTGAACTCGAAATGACTCCATTTTTTTTGAGTTGGAAAGGTATTGAAGTTAAATATGTAATGAAAACATAAATTTGGGATTTATACTTACATAAGTTATAGTTTTTTTTTTTTTTTTTAAACTTGTCATTTTCTAACATGTCTAATGTTTTGATGAATGTTGTATTTCCATGCTTACTCGATTTAGACCAAAGCATTTGTATACTCTTCTCTTGAACCTTTTGGTGATCTTGAGAATCAAAAAAAACTTGGAAACTTGATTATTCATTTTGTTTAAGGGAATGAACCTTTTACAAAACATTTTTCAATGGTCCTTTGATTTGAAGTTTTCCATTTCTATATAGTTGGGATAAAGTTTGTGTATGCTCTTCTCTTGCACCTTAGGGTGATCTTGAGAATAAAAAGAAACTTTAGTATTCATTTTATAACATTTGGTAAATTGGAAACTTCATCTTTCACTTTTGGTTTAAGGGAATGAACATTTATCAAGAATTTTGTATGGTTCATTGATTGAAAAGATTTTCTTTACTTTTTAGTTGGATTATTTGCTGTGTATGCTCTTCTCTTGCATCCTTGAATGATCTTGAGAATCAAAAGTAAATCTTAATCCTCTTTTAAATAATGTGATTTTCTTGGAGAACTACTAACGCTTGAGTGCATGACCTAAAAACGCTTGTCAAAGAAAGGAAGAACCAAAACAAAATCAAAAACTACTAATACAGTTGTTATACAGGTTGCCAAAAGGTGTTCAAGAAAACCACACCTAATTAAACAAGATAAAAAGAACAACATATTCAAAACACTGTATTTCAGGTTTCGGAAAAGGCTACGTCCCTCTCTGCTCAACTGGAACATAACCCCTTTGGCATAACGCCTTAAGCTACAACAATGGGGGTGGTTCCAGGAACCCCAAAGTAGTCCACACAAGAGGGAACCTTGTGGATGAAACGGGAAGTGCTCTGCACTACCTACTTGACTAGTGATTCCTTTGTGAGATAGAGTTACAGGTTTTCTGTTGTGGAGACCCCAGTGATAGTACACGTAGATGCACTAGTTTCCTACTGTTCTTGAAGGGGGTAAAGTAAAGCCGAGATACTCCCAAACTAGTCAGTGTGAATTTTTGGGTAAATCGCACTCGCTCGTGGCAACTTTGTAACACCTAGGGTGAGAGAACAACCTAGGAGAATATACTTTGGCTAGGAGCCCACTTTGACCATTTGAAAACATTGTTGAGTTGTGAACCTTCTTTTTGAGAAACATGTGACGCATTACTTTCGCCTAGTTTTTACTTTCCTTAGGGTGAGGTGAAACTCTGTTGAAGTGAGGCTAGCATTTTTCGTCATTTTTCTTGATTTATTTCCTTCATATTCTTTTGACACTTTTTTGATCAAAAGAGGTGTGATTACCTTTGTGTTGCCATTTGACTATTTCTCTCACTTTTATGTCCGTTTACGCCCATCCATGTTTGTGGATGGGTTAGTTAAATGTCTAAAATGAGTGGAGGCGTTTTCACGTCATTTGGTAGCCATTATGATCTTGATACCCACGTCAAGATTGTTATTGTAGTTAGGCATGGTTCATCACTGTGGACTTCCATAGAGGAGTTAGCTTGTTTGTCTTGTATCATTACAATTTTGATATTTACATCTTGTTTCTTGTAAACTTGACATAAATACCTATATTGTACGGTTATGCTGCACACATTCTTAACTATTCCTAGCTATACTTTGAGATTTTTTTTTTTCGGTTTTATTATTACCTCGATTTCAAAAGGTGTTAGGCACTACCATTTGTGCATGTTATATCAATAACACATCGATATCAATACTTCACTTTCTTGCAAAGTGGGTTAACATATCTTGGTGATATTGTTGTGTCATTCACAAATTGTAATTGGCACTTTTTGAGATATAGGTCTTAATCAGACTTGAGATTGCTCATCGTATATCTTGATTGGGAGATCGCATTTAACTTCATGTATTTACTTACGTCTTGTTCATTCCTTTGAACTTGGCATAAGTGGAGACATCTTGTTAATCATCCGGCGTCATAAATTACTTTGAAACGTAGTCTAGGAGGTACTTCATTTGATTAAGTTTTGGTACCAAACGATTGTTTCATTGGTGACTTTATCACTCTATCACATTGGTATTCTCACACTGTTAATTTACTCTTAACACATACATCTTGTGTTTTACTTAGGGGTAGTCATTGAATTTTGAACAAATCTACAACTTACCTTAGTGAAATTTATCATGAAAACATGGCTCCCAAGATGCATCTAGGGTTAAAGAAACAAACATATGAGGAACAACAAGCGCAAGCTTGGGAAACCTCTAATAGACAAGGGTCAAACCCATTTATTGGACATGATCTAGGACCACTATTTTCTATAGAAAAGGAAATAGAAGAAATGGTTGATCATAGTGGAAATGAATTAGAATCACCACACACAGACTTTGATTTTGACCCCACTCTACTAGATGAGTTTCTCCTTAGAAACAAAGATAGAGTGTTGGCACGGGTTGTGGAATTAGAGGCCAAATTGCCCATCGAGAATGAACCAATATTACCTACAAATGACACTACTAAGGAAGAATGCCCCCTTATCAATATGGAAGATATTTTAATAGGTGGGCATGCTTCCACTTCTTACACAGAAAATGATAAAGTGGTAGGGCATAGAATACCCCTCATCAAAGTTCCACGAAGAAACAAGATAGAACATGAGACAAGGGAAGAACCTCCATAATACGAAGAGGAAGAACCTTTAGATGAAGAAGACACAAACCAAGTCACAATCCAACAACTCAGTAGCCTAAGCAGACAACTAGCTTTGCTTACTTTCCAGGTACAGAAATAAACAAACAAGAATGTTCAAAAGTCAAGGCCTAAGTTTAGGATCCACGAACTCCGTCGAGAAAACCAAGGAGAAGAAGACACGGGGTATCATCGTGTACACATACCCACTTCTCCCACTAGAGAACAATTTCTCGCACAAGAAGTGCAATCTATGAAAGCAATGCTTGCGAGCATACAAGAGAGCAATATAGGGAGTATTAGGAAATACCAATACGAAGAACTATGCCCTTATCCTTTTGATAAGACAATGACCCTTCAACCCTTTCCAAAGAAATTTGATATACCAAAGTTCAACAAATACAAAGGAAAGGGATACCCAAGGGATCATGTTAAATATTTCTACATGGCATGTCAAGAGGTGTCTTATAGTGATAATTACCTCGTCAGAATTTTTCCTAAGAGTCTCGAAGGTCAAACATTGGAATTGTTTACGCGCTTACCACGAGGATCAATTTTCACCTGGCCAGAATTAGCGGAAAGATTCATGCGTCATTTCTTGTATAACATAGAGAGTGACATCACCATGGCAGACTTGTGCAGCACAAAACAACGCCCAAATGAGACCTTCACTAGCTTCCTCCAACGATGGAGAGGGATAGCTAGTCACTTCCCTTGTGCTTTCCCTAAGAAGCAGCTAGTCAGTATTTTTGTCCCTAATCTCAACCCAGATATATCTTTCCACCTCCAAATGCATTGTGTCTGCACCTTTGAGGAGGTTATCGAGAAAGGGATTCAAATAGAAAAGGCTCTCATTGCCAAAGGCACCCTCAAAACCCAATCTAAAGAAAACCAAAGTGTCAAACCCACTGAAAAGCCAAAGATCTTTAACAAAAGCAAAAACATGGTGGGAGACAGAATCACTGATTCCAAACATGTTCAAACGGTCCAAACCATTCAACTTTTAAACTAACCAAGGGCCCAATTCAACCACCACCAAAGTGATGAACATTCACCTCCCTCAATGAATTGTTGTCCCTCATACTAAAATAGTTGGATGCGGCCAACATGATGACCTATCCTACAACGCAACCATTTGATGACAACACTCCTAAACCTTCATGGTATAAGGAGCATGAATATTTTGAAATGCATCACGTTAAAGGTCATAAAACAGACAAATGTTTGTGACTTCACCATTATATTCAAGACCTCATTGACAATGGGGAGATAGAGGTGGATAACCCTAGCCACATGCAAACACCTAACGAGAAAATGGGGATTTATAAGGAACCATTCCCCAAGCATGATAAGTCAGAAAAGACAAAGCCGGATTGTGGAGAGTCATCCCAAACCTATAAAGCCATGAATTAATTATATACAAAAAGAGATAACAATCATTACGATTCGCTTATCGGATGTATTCACTCCCCTGCCGACTGTGTCAATACCATTCAAATCAAGGGAAAGGACTACACTGTGATAACAAGGCGTGCCTACCTCGTGATTCCAGAACCCTCTCTGTTGACCCCGCAAACTGATAAATATAACCTTTTAGAACAACTTGAGAGGACACCTGCTAAGATCTCAATCTTAGATCTTCTCAAGATATCCAATGTGCATAAGGACATTTTGTATCAAACTCTTCAAGGGTCGGGAGTGCCTTTAGAAGTTGATCCTACGTACCTTCAAGACGTGGTGGCAAATATTGAATCAAGTGAGCATCTTACTTTCAACCATAGGGATATCCCTACCACAAATCCTACACATAATCTTCCCTTGTACATTGAGGTAGTTGTCACCCGCAGGAAAATCAAACGAGTGCTTGTGGACAATGGATCAGGATTAAACATATGCACGCTTAAGCTGGTCAAACAATTGGGACATACGGAGGAAGATCTTGAGTCCCATATTATTACTATCACCACATACGACAACATGGAAAGAGAGTCAGCAGGCACATTACGCTACCCATGGAGGTGGGCCCCACTTGCCATCAAACGAATTTTCACGTCCTATACTTGGAACTTCCATATAATATGCTTCTAGGTCGACCATGGATTCATGCCATGCAAGCCGTGCCATCAACATTTCATCAATGCATCAAGCTGAAGCATGAGGGACATACGATTATAATACCAGGAGATTCAGATCCCTTTGCCCATTGTAGAGCTCTAAATAGCTTTACACGAAATGGTACATATGCATGTCCCTCCACAAATATAGTTGTCTGTCTTCATTCTAAGGCCATGGAATCTCGAGTAGATTCAAATTCTCTTAGTTCTTATGCTCATGGGGCGTCCACTTCCACATCTCCATTTGATTCATGGGAGATGAAAATTCTAGAATATGGTTGTGGGGAGTATAATTTACAATAAGCACTCTTGGTTTCTGACCTCTCCTTGTCACCCAAGACTAGAGGTCGACCCAACTACCGCTTCAGGAGACCTAGAGAGGAACACACTATTGGGTCATTCCTACCTAGAGGCTTGTTAGCTGAGGAAAAATTACTTGATCCACCTACTACTTGGGTCCCTGAGGACACTCAACCATCTTGTTATCAAACCCCAGAATATGAAAAATCTAGCAGAATGATGTACTCCATGGGCTATAAAGGCCTAGGATGTGGGAGGAATGAACAAGGACAAAGAGAACCAGTCCCTCTTCCACATTTCAAAATAGAAAGATATGGCATTGGGATTTTCCCTTATGGAGCACACCCCAACGATCAAGATGCGACTTGTTCCGAGCATGAGGATAGCTTTGAGTACCTAGACAGCGATACGGATTCCCATTATAGCCTATATGAGGATCTGGTCTCCACAAACCTTTTCATGAACAATGTTTTCCTGACCATAACCCCCACCGAATCGACCCTTGACCTTGTGTACCCTTCCCTTGTTGAATGGGACCAACAACGTCATGTGCCACTACATTTATTCGAGAACGATGAGGCTATTGCAGAGTTCATGGGCATAAGGGATATAATTCCCGTTAGAGATCACAAGAAGGGTTTCTTTATCGACTTAGACACCTACGCCTACTTTGACGAGGAGGTTGAACTTCGTGGTCAGAAAAATTTAAAGAAATGCGAGGGCAAGAGTTCTAAAGAAAAGCCTCAACAAAAATCAAAGTCCAATTCACACAGTGAAAACCTCTTTGAGGAACTGGCTGAAAAACAAATAAGAAAATCAAAGGACAAAAAAAGTGACCACGCCATGGATGTAAATATCATAGAGACATCCTTGGATGAAGATCTCAACCTACCTCCCGATCCTACATGTATGGAGGATTTATCAAAATTGTTAGTTTAAGAAACCATTGATGTCAATATTAGTACCGAAGAAGATCCCAAGATAGTAAAATTGGGAGCATCACTCTTGGCCAGAGAACAAAAGACGTTCACTATGCTACTGTGATATTTTATTGATGTGTTCACATGGTCTTACAAAGACATGCCCGGATTAGATCCAACTTTAGTCATGCACAACCTGGTTGTGCACGTAGATGCTAAGCCTATCAAACAAAAGCTCTGAAAGATGCACCCAAGAGTGGCCTTGTTAGTTAAAGAAGAGTTGGAAAGGTTACTTGCAGCAGGATTCATCAGGCTAATTGATTATTCTGAATGGATATCAAACATTGTTCCTGTCCAGAAGAAACCTATCGTTATCCGAATCTGCACAAATTTTAGGGACATCAATAAAGCTTGCCCTAAAGATGAATTTCCATTTCCCAACATTGACATGATTTTTGACTCAACCGTAGGGTACAAAATGCTATCACTCATGGATGGATTTTCAGGTTATAATCAAATTAAGATCACTGAGGAAGACCAACACAAAATAGCTTTCACAACTCCTTGGGCCACCTTTTGTTATCAGGTGATGCCATTTGGCCTTAAGAATGCGGGAGCAAATTATCAGTGGGCCAAGATAGTAATCTTTCACGATATGATTCATGACATCATGGAAGACTACGTAGACGACATCCTGGGAAAGTCCGAAATAAGAGAGGATCATCTTATCATTTTACGATGTATCTTTGAACGCCTGCGTGAATACAAAGTCATATTGAATCCAAAGAAATGTGTCTTCGGTGTGTTATCTGGGAAACTATTGGGCTTCATTTTGTTGAGATGAGGTATTGAGGTAGATCCCGCTAAAGTGTCTGCCATCACTGAAATGCCTCCACCTGAGAATATCAAACAACTACGTAGCTTGCAAGGGAAAATTCAAGCCATTCGCCGCTTTGTCTTCCAGCTTGCAGATAAATGTCACTCATTCACCCATTTGCTTAAAAAGGACATCACTTTCCTTTGGGGAGCCGAGTAACAGCAAGCCTTTTCTTTGCTTAAACAATACCTGGCTAATCCACCTGTCCTCATGCCTCCTACTCCAGGAGAACCACTTTATCTCTATATTTCCACTATGCAATACGTTATTGGTGCATTGCTCGCCAAATATGACCTTAGCCTTAAAGAGAAAGTGGTGTACTATCTGAGTCACACCCTCATCACCTATGAACTTAATTATCCTCAGATTGAAAAGGCTTTCTTGGCTGTCGTTTTTACCTTTCAGAAACTTCACCATTACCTGCTAAATACTAAGACCAAGCTCATATCCAAGGTCGACCCACTCAAGTATTTTTTGTCCAAACCCGCCCTCAGAGGTAGAATGGATAATTGGATCATTCTACTTAGTGAGTTTGATATAGAATTTTTCCATCAAAAATCAGTTAAAGGACAAGTACTTACCGACCAGCTAGCAGAAGCACCTTTTCAAAGCACAAAACCTTTGAGTCTAGATCTACCAGATGCATCTTTGCTCTACATTGAAGAATCTATCGTATGACAGATACATTTTTATGCATCTTTTACATTTCATGGTTCAGGTACAGGAGTGGTCCTTATTACTCCTTTGGGTGATCCTATACCATATGCTTTCCACCTAGCCTTCCCTTGCATGAACAACATTACGGAATATAAAGCACTCATTACAGGGATGAAGCTAGCCATCAAGTGGAATATTCAACATGTTAAGGTTGTAGGTGATTCGCAGCTAATCATCAAACAGGTTAATGATGAGTATAAAGTTAAGGATGATAAGCTCATACCTTACAAAAAGTTAGTGGAAACTCTAAAGGAGTATTTTGTGCACATCACCTTTGAGTAGATTCCAAGAGCACAGAACAGATCGGCGGATGCCATGGCAATGGTGGGATCTATGCTTCGTATTCCACTAGGGAACAATGATATGACATTCTTCATAGAAAATATACGCTAGCCCACGTATGACATGCCAGAATATTTCCTGGCTTGTGAGGTTGTCGGTCCCCATTCCCCATGGTATGAACCCATCTTCACCTATCTTAAGGACAGTACTTTCCCTCCCAATATCTCCCATTCTAAAAAGCAAATCCTAATTTTCCAGATAGCCTGTTAAACACTTTTAGGAGGTACACTTTATTGTCGTGGCTACGATGGGAATCTGTTACGTTGTCTGGATGTGACGGAGTCAATCCAGGCAATTAAAGAAGTACACGAAGGAGTATGTAGAGCACATACAAACAGACCGGTCTTGGCTAATAAACTGTTAAGAGTAGGTTACTATTGGCCCACAATAGAAACTGATTGTTGTAATTATGTTAGAAAATGTGTGCTTTGCCAAAAATATGGAAATTTCATCCATGCTCCATCACAACCATTGCAACCAATCACTACCCCGTGGCCATTCTCTAAATGGGTACTTGATCTAATAGGGAAGCTTACTCCTACCTCATCTGATGGTCATACACATATCATCACAGCTACAGAATACTTTAAAAAATGGGTGGAGGCTGTCCCTTTAACCTATGTCACAGGAGCATAGATTTCTAAATTCATGATGAATCACATTATTTTCCAATATGGTATCCCTAAAGCCATTGTCACAGATAATGGGAAGTCATTTAAGAACAAAACTGTGAAAGGTATTTGCCAACGGTTCCAAATTAGATTAAAATGGTCCACGCCATATTACCCTCAGGGTAATGGACAAGTTGAGGCAACAAACAAGACTTTGGTAAGGATAATGGAGAATATGGTTAGCAAAACCAGTCAAAACTAGCACCTACAAATCCACCCAGCCCTCTGGGCCTACCGAACATCAATTCACACTCTTACGGGTGCAACACCATATTCCCTGGTGTTCGGGATAGAATCTATCATCCCTTTAGAGATTGAACTCCCATCCTTGTGAATTTCTCTTCGGGACTATTTGGATAAGGATGAAGATTATCAAGTGGCAAGATTGGCTGAGTTAGAGCTCTTAGATGAGAGGCGCATTCGCGCTCTTAATCACCTGAAGGTATATCAACATAGAATCTCCCGCAACTACAACAAGAGAATCATCCCTCGCCAGTTTGAGGTGGGTGATTTAGTTATGAAGGAGAGCCAGCTCAACACCAGATTAGAGCGAGAAAAAAAGGGAAGTTCAAACCACGCTGGTTAGTACCCTATGTCATAGTTGCCAAGTATGGCACAGGGGCATACAAGTTGGCTCACCCCAATGGTGATGAGCTCTGGGAGCCCATGAATGCCATGCATCTTAAGAGGTTTTATGCCTAAACATGGCACAAGAAAGTCATAAAAATCACAAAAAAATCAAAAAATAGAAAAACATCAAGAAAAAAAATAAAATAAAAAATCAGAAAAAGAAAAAGAGAAAACAGGTCGTCCACTAGTGAAAACCACGCAATTGTGGCACTTTGGACAATTCCTTGGGTGGAAACCGGTTTCTGGCACCTCGGGAGGATTCGTTGTTCACAAGCATTTTGTATTAGAAGGGTAGTTATCTTTGGCCTGGACCTTGTTCTACCTTCGAGTTTCCTTGTGCACACCATTCTATCCAGCCTTGATCCACCTTTTCCTTCTTCTATTCATCTGTGAGGGATGTGGTCTTTCGTTATTTCCCATCTTACGCTAGGGACAACTCAACGAGTTCACCTTCTTGTTCATTAGCGCGTGGCTTCTGCCCTTATATATTCCCCACCTAATGCTGGGGGCATCCATGCTTTCTTGGTTACCTGCACATAGCTTTGGAAAACTGTTAAAACCACAAAAATAATATAAAATTGTTTCGAGAAAAACACAAAAATAATAGAAAATTGTTTCGAGAAAAACACAAAAATAATAGAACATTGTTTTGAGAAAACACAAAAACAATAGAACATTGTTTCAAGAAAACACAAAAATAATAGAAAATTGTTTCACAAAACACCAAAAAAATATAAAATTGTTTCACAAAAACCTAAACAATAGAAAATCAGTTTATGAAAACATATCTTACAAAAACATTTACTTGCATTGTCTTGTTTTCTTGCTTTGCTTGTTGCTTGTATAGTGTTTTGCGTGCTTTCTTTTGAGTTGTTTGTTGCTTGGGTGTACTTTTTCATAGTTTATCTTTTCTTCCTTAGAATAGATTCATTCTTGCTTGTGCATATTGTAGTGGATTTCGACATGCTAGTGTGTTAATTCTTTCTTTCTTTCTTAATGCATTTGGTTGTGTTTTGTTACTTGTTAATAAGGCATGGTGATTCATGGTGTATTACATTGATTCCTGGTGCTCTTTGTATAATTTGGATGTGTTTCTTGCATGTGCTCTATTTTTTTATCATTCACATCACATTACCATCACTATCATCACATCTAGCATCATCTAGACATCATATATAAACAAAAATGCTAAGTTTTACAGCATGCATGTATACTAAGCTAATCATCACATATCATATCATCAATGGGGGAAAGAGGGGTTGTGCATAATCAAAAATCTATCCCCCCCACACCAATATCATCATATCATCCCATTCATAGACATCAAAATAACACTTGAAAACAACATTTGATATTGTCTATAGATCTATCATCTACAATCTACAGCACGCCTCAAACGATCACGTGTGATCACCATCTCTCCTGAGTATCAGAGCCTCACGGTAAGTTTTCTAAACTAAGCGGTTAAAATGAACTGATTGTGATGTTTTTACCCCCCTTGGGGGGTATATTAGCCTATTTTTCACTGATCGGATGGCTAGGACACCCGTTTCGCTCGTCGTTTTCTCCTCTGTTCGCTGTGGAATAATTATTTTTAATTAAATAATTATTTTTATCTTATTTTTCACTGTATTGGGGCATTTTTTGTCCAATACCCCCTTCTTCTCCCCCGGAAAATTTTATTACTCCCTGGTGATTTTTATTCTTCTTCACACCCTCGTAAATAATTATTTTTTCTTCATTTTTCCACTAAACAAGGACATTATTTGTCATTTGTTTCTCTTTTCTTCCACCTAGGACACTTTCTGTTGCCCCTAGGCCCTTTGCTTTCTTCTTCTACTTTCTTCTACTGTTCACCATGGTTTGGAAAGCAAAAAAAACAAAAACAATATATATATATCAAAAAAATCTAAAAACAAGGCAAAATTTTTCAAAAAATTCATAAAAAATAAAACACCCTACAAAATGGTAACTTGCTTCTCACGGCTGAAAATTTTGTCTTGCACATGGTATTTTCTCCATATCTTGTTGGTTTGTCTCACATCTTCCCCAATTAATATGACTCGCGGATCACCAGATTCACAACCATTCACAAAATCTAGTTTCTTGCTTTGTCTGTACTCTGGGGAACTTTTGGTTTCCTAGTGTTGTTTCGTTGTGCACAAACACTTTTCATGGACCCCGTGTCCATTTTCCTTTCCCCTTGCATGTATCCTTGCTTAGGGAATCATTTTTAACCCTTGTTGTCAATCACAAACTTGTGGATCTCTTCAGCACTGATAACAAAATATTTTTACAACTGTCTTGACCATTGTTGGGTTAGATATGTGCATTCGTACTTGTTTTCCCTATTATATGAGCTTGTTTCCTTCTCGTATTGCATTGCATTATTGTATGTTGCATGGAGTTGGTACTTTCAGCAATGGATAATTGTTCATAGTATGGTTTTTCATGTCATTCTACCTTTGTTGTATGCTTATATTTTTTATAAGGACCGATGATGTAGTTCCTATGGCAATATGATGACATCAAATTTGTTCCAAACAAATAAGCAGCTAGAGGTTAAGATCTTCTCTCCCCTCATCCATATTTCTTCTACACCACTTCTCTTTCACCCCTAATTCTCCCTCTCATTGAGGCATCCTGCCTCATCCCCCTTCTTCTGCCTATATCTCACCTTTTTTGATCATCGATCGGATTCTTCCATCACCCCATCGACACTCGAGGGGGCATCTCTCCCTCCTACTAATTTTTCTTCTATCCCTTCAAAATCTCTTTTTTCTACTATCTTTGAAGTGGCATCACTTATGCCACCCCAAATAGGGGCAAATGTAGACACCTATAATTATGCCCAAGCAATTTAAATACTTAAATTGCACTAATTATCCCATTTCTCGCAAATCGATGACATATCATCAAAAGCACTCATTTTCCCTCATATCATCATTAATTAATTACACTAAGCTAATTAATTAAGTTTCCTATCCAACAAATACCCTAATTAATGACCTTTCGTTAATAAATCACCCCTTCTACCTAGACTAATTAATTATTATTAATTAATTAGTTTTCCCTTCCATTTAACCAATAAATCAATATTTAATTGATTTAATCCCCTTATAATAGCCTAAATCGCACTAATATTCTTCTAATTGGCTTCTATAAGCTTACACCTACCTATTAATTAATCACCTTTGATTAATTAAAATACCCCCCAACTCCCATGACTTGCTAAGCATAAATTAAACCCTTCTAAAGTAAGGTTACCTTTAATAAAGCAACCTTATCCATTCCTAATCATGTTTTACCTTTATCCCACATTCATGAGAATGTGTTGAATCCTTTATCCTTTGGGATATATAAATATCCCTCCACCTACCTTTTTACTTACACCTAAACTCCTTAGAGAGTAAATGCAAAGCATATAGCAAAGAGACTAAGAGCTTGCACCTTGCCCTTTTGAGAGTTCATCATCTTGAAGAGTTAAGCCTCTTTCTTAAAGTGCTTGGGTCACATGGGAGGTGTCAAAAGGGTCTTGTAGCCCAACTTTGATTAGCCCCCATTCCTAGGTTTTTGGAACATTAAGGACAACTATTTTGATAGCCATGGAGCATACTTAGGTCCATTCATTTATTTGTTGTTAGAGAATAGAGGAGTTTAGATATTTAGCATTGTTAGTTTCAAAGTTTGTATTGATGAATGCTAGCATCTAACCCTTGTTTAATTCTTATCATGATGGTGTTTATGCTTTGTTTTAGCTAAATTGTAGAACTATTTTAGAAGGTAGTTCTTGCTTCATTTTATTTAGCATTAAGCAAAGTATAAACACCATCATACTTTCCATTAGACAACTTCAGCTTTAGGTAGATATATACTTTGCAACCTACTCAGTGTCGATCTCCAAGGTTGTGGAGTTGATATTGATATCATTGTCTCTACATACGTGGTCCTCTTAGGGTAGAAATATTTCTTTCACAATGTATTGTGTTCAAAATCAACTTTTCCATCATCAAACTTCAGCTTGCACGCTTCAACAAACCTGTTTAACGATGCCTAGAAGTACCTCACTATAAAGGTAATGGAAGTTTGCACTAAGGATTCTTTTCTCCATTCTTCAATTTTAACCTCTCCAGGAAGTAGTATTAATACACTACAAACTCAGCCTTCCCTACAAAAATTGAGGGCATCTCACTCAAGATGTGTGACTCCTGTCTGAATGCTTTGCGCATTCATCTTTACCATATGTCTACCCTTAGCTTATATGTGTTTTTGATCCCATCATACATATAATCGATGAACCTCTTCCTAGGGGACTTTTATTCTAGGGAGAAATTTCACATGTTATCATTTGGCCATATGACACCCCAATCTATAAGAAGACAATCAATAGGAGAATTGCACCAAAAGTGATTTTATCTCTAGTGCATGCCTCTTCTATAATACATTTAGCAATAAATCCCATAAGTTTGTAACTATTCCATTGGCCATTTTTTACACAATGTGGACCCATCTCTTTTTCACCTGGGTCTACCTCTCCTACACTCCCAACTTCATAACTAATAGTGTGGAAAATATAATAACAGGGTCGAACAGTTTGATAATATTCATTTCTTCTCCTCCTCTTTGATACTAAAATGTGTTAGAAGTGACATGTACTCCATCATCATCCTCCACGTCGATTTTTATTTTTTGTGCCCAAAATTTACAGGCCAGTCACTCTTCTAATTATTCATCCTTCACATCATCTAATTTTCTATCTCACACCTATTCACATCTGAGTGATAATTATAGTTACTGATGGTGTTCTTCCTTATGTGGGACACCCATTCCTACCCCATAATAATGCCTTCAAGGTATTGCATCTTTTTGTACCATTCCTTTGGTGCATCCTCAACCATGGGCTACTCCTTTCCTTTGCCTTTTCCCTTTCCCATAGGTGAGATGGTTGTTGGTTTCCTTGGTGTAATTTTGTCAACTACGTAAAATTTCTAGCTATTTTTTCTCAACCGTCTGCGTAAAATAAATTACTCTATCTTCCCTAACTACCTTCACACCTTGGTATTTTTTAACCAAATATGTGCCCTAACTCCAATTTTGTGTTCTAATGTTTGCGCAAACCCTAGATTGAAGAACACAAACCCTATTCTGCTAAAAACAACCCTTCACACCTTCCTCAATCTCTACACTTCCACAAGAAGGAGCTGCTGAATTCAGTGATGTCTTTGCTTGATATGGGTTGCTTAATTCTTCAAGTTCTTACATAGATTCGCACTAATTTTCTCAAGTTGAAACTCTTCAAATTCGTAAGGTAAGGTGAAAATAAACTCATTCTGGCACTCCTTTTATAGATTTATAATTGTTTATCACATTAATTACTCCTCACCTACCACTGTACTATAGCTTTAATTGCACTTTTTCGTGCTTTTCTTTTCTTTCTTTTACATGTTGTTTTTGTAACTTTCTGGTGCGCTTACTACTTCTAAGAAAAATATATCCTTACACGTGTTTCCCTACGACGTAACACATCTTCCCTCTACACTTAATACTAAGTAGTCCATCATGTTACTTCCTACCTCGTGTTACACTTCATGTACTCTTCCTCAAATGGTCTCCAATCTGTGTAATTTTTCATGAGCAACATCATTCTCAATACCTTTTACCTCTTTCCTTTTCTTTCATGTACCTTTCTAACAACATCCCACATTTTAGCTTTCATGCATTCATCTTCTTCAACTTTCTCATGTACTTGCACCTAGTTCACCCCATACTAAAATTATGTGTGATACTCTACACATGAACTCGATAGATAGTAATCAACTTCATGGGCACAAGCATGCTTATTACAACAAAACAAGAAAATAAAAATAGACAAAACATGAAAATGAAACCTAATCTAAATGGAAATAATGTCTTATTATAAACTCCAAGAAGCTTTATTTATAGTAGGGATTCAACATACTACCATTAAAGTAACCAGGAAACATGGTGTCATCCATCATTTGTAATTAGCATGCACCTAATTTGAGTATCTTGTTTACTCCAAAAGGTCCCAACCAATGCACCTTCAGCTTTCTTGGGTGGCACATAAACTTGGAGTTGTAGAGAAGGATGATCTGGCCAACTAAAAATGTCTTGTTCTTAATATACCTATCATGTTAGTCCTTTTTGCACACCTTCTTAGTCTTATAGATCCAATGCATAACAGCGTGCCACTCATCTGGTTACGTTAGTTTCTCAATGCAATATGCTACAAACTATTCATCATATAACCTATTCAATGCAATGTTGGCATCAAAATCTCCACTGGTAGAACTACCTCTGTGCCAAACACCAATTAAAAGGGTGTGGCCTTATTCAACCTGTTATATGTGGTCTTATAATCCCAAAGTACAATCACACTTTATCATCCTAATCCTTTCTTCCAACATCACAAATCTTCATTACATTTTGGATCAAGATCTTGTTGAAAGCTTCTCTAGTACCATTAACTTGGGGGTGATAAGGGGTACTTATTATCACCAAATCACAGCACCCCTGAGTGTTTGCAACTTGATGGGTTGAGACTCTCAGTGTGATTACATAACATGGAGCTTTTCCCAAGTGTGGGACCTTGCGAAATCGGAAAATCTCTCCGGATGAAGGCCGGTTCCTATTCCTCTATTCAGATGCACACGAAAAAAAATGTAGAGGGCTTACTCAAAATCTAATCTAACTTGCCAAGGAGACAGGGTAAGAAGATGCATAAAAATAAACTTAAACTAACAAAGGTGATGCATCGAGGAATGAAGAACACCTATCTTTCCAATAAACACAAACCATTAAAATGTGATGCAAGATCATGCACAGATAACAAAATTTGTAGTGAAAGATCGGGAGGATGCAAATGAACACAAAGAGGGTTGAGAATCATCCACAGACATGCATTACTTGCTCTAAAGATTAATACAATACACTACAAAATGCCAAGAGGAAAAGTTGGATTATAGCTTTAAATGGGAGGTTTGAACTCCACAAATTCACCTGCCAAAGAGAAGAAGGGAGGGGCAAAACAAGAATGTCCAACGTTTAGAAAGAAGCCCCTCCTTACAATTTATAAGAAGAATGAGAGAGGGAAGAGGGAGGAAATACAAATCTACCCCAACCACCTCTATGTTGCATTTAATTCATCTCATTATGGTGGTAGGTGGGAACCCTAGCAAATTTAAAAGTGGTGAACTATATTTTGCATTAAAACTGGTTGTTGAAACGTCATTTCTGGCCATTACCATGTCCCAGAGGTGTTTTTATGTTTTCTCTCTCCAAACTCCATAAAAATTCAAAAATGACCCTGGAATCTTGTAGATAATTTCACCAGATTTCCATTGATATAAATAATGCAAACAACTGAGCTCTAGATCGAAAGATATGGCGATTTGAAGTTTTAGTGCAAAACAGGGCCCAATCGGGTCGGTAGGCAAAAATTTGAAATTTTGACCCATTTTTCGTCTTTGGAAAAAAATTTGAATTTTCCCTGTGCTCTACTACCCAAGTGCCACGTAGCATGATTTCATTGGACATGGGCCCTTCCTGACCATTTCCCTTTGTTTTTGCCTTTGGAAAAAATTTCAAAATTTTCCCATCGGGCCACTGAGGTGAAGACACGTGGCGGGCGCTAATTAGACGCGGGCCTGTCTTTCCTAAATTTTGCATGGGTTGCTTTGACATTTTGACTTGGACACGTGTCAAAACCCCATTAGATGTGGATTTGACCCTCTAAAATTTCCTTGCAGGCTTTTCCAATTTCTGGCGCCACCTGGACACGTGGCGAGATTCTATTGGCTCGCAATAAGGGGGCAGGCTAAAACACTCCTTTTGGATTTTTGGTGAAACACTTAGCCAAATTTCCAAATTTTTCCCCTTGTGGCATGTTCTAATTCGTCCATGGGCCTCCTTATCTCATTTTCGGCCTTTTTGTCTTTTCGCGTCCCATGCGTCCCTCGCGTACTTTTGTCCCAACTGTCCCGGACGAAAATCTCCTGCTTCCGCCGATTCGGGCTTCCTTATTCCTGTTTGCAGCCTTTTCACCTTTTCGTGTCCCATGCGTCCCTCACATAATTTTTTCCCAACTGTCCCATGGACTGCCTGGGACAAATATCTCCGAACCGCCTGAAATGGACTATCTTTCGGTAAACCGGCCGATTCGCGTCCCACGCGTACTTTTGTCCCGGCTGTCCCGAACTGCGTGAAACAAAAGACTTAAGAAAAATTTTCCCGCTTTCGGCCGATTTGGCTTTTCGCGTCCCGACGTCCCAACTATCCCATGGACCACCTAGGAAAAAAATGTCTGACTTAGCCAATTTTCTTTTTTTTTCGGCCCCAAGCTTGGTACGACAAACCTTGGTACAACCCAAACCCTTCAGACCCGAAATGCCTTAAAACAGTCCTACAACCTTATTTTTTTCATTTTCTCAACTTGTTGGGATTTCCTCTTGGATGGGAGAGTTAGAGAGAAGCCGAGGGACCCCAAAAAACATGATTTTTTGCCTTGAATCAATCTACTTTCTCGGGACTGAATAATTTGATGCATGTTATCAAAATTACCTTGAGGGGTGAATTTTGGATAACAATTTTGGTGACTCAGTGGGGTCATCTACCTACTGGATGAAGTTACCAGTTTCTTGAAGCATCCATTGGGCATGGAGTCACCTTATTTTCTATCTAATACCCTAACTAACTAGAACGTTGCAAGGAGGAACATGGAATATCACCTGATGGAGCAAGGCCTGCAAACACATTCCCAAGAATAGCAAGCATGTGCCAAAGAACTTAGGGAAAGCAAAACAACCTACAATAAAACAATGTGCACAAGTACTTGGAGGAATGAAAACCTAAGCTAATATTTACAAGGTGGAGAATTTCCCTTTAGTAGCAATGCTTTAGATAGATTCTGTTGACTAGAATCTACAGTCCTTCGCCATCCAATGAAGAAAATTGGAAGGCATTGTTGTCCTTACACTTTGTGACCATGTATGGGCCACTCTAAATGGCATCAAATTTTGAATGCCTTCCCAATTTTGCTCTATCTGCATCCCATTTTAACACTAGATCTCCAACTTGGAAAGATCTACTCTTGGCCTTCCTATCAAAGGTCTTCTTGATCAAAGCTTGATCCTTCCCCATTGCTTGGGATGCCTGATCTTTGATCTCTTGGAGCTCCATCAACTCTGCATATCTCAGCTCCATGGGCCCAAACTCTAGCAACTCTAACTTCTTCATGAGTTCCAATGTTGGCAACTCAAGTGAAAAGGGCAAGATTTCCTCTCTTCCATAAACAAGCCTGAATGGAGAGTTACCTGTGGATCTCTTGGGAGTTATCCTATTAGCCCATAAGGCTATTTTCAGTTTGGTATGCCAAGACCTCTGATTCTCATCAAGAGTCCTCCTAATGATCCTCAACAAGTTCTTGTTTATCGATTCAGCCTAGCCATTACCCTGAGGGTAATAGTTTGATGAAGTACTTAGGTAGATCCTGTTCTTGACAGCCCACTCAGTCACCTTGGATCCAATGAATGCTAATGCATTATCTGAGATTATTGTAGCAGGTATGCCAAATCTAGTTATTATCCCCTCATAGAAGTCTAAGATGCTAGACTCATTTGCTTCCTTAAGTGCTACTGCTTCAGTCCATTTGGTGAAGTAGTCTGTGGCTGTCAAAATCCAGTTATTCCCTTGGCTTGAATTAGGATTAATGAATCCAATGAAGTCTAAACCCCATTGCATGAATGGCTGGTCAACTGAAATTAGATGCAATGGGAGGGCAGCAAGCCTCTCTTTACCTGTGAAGAATGCACAATTCTTGCACCTTTTGATCCACGCGAAGCAATCACTGAAAATCTTGGGCCAATAATAACCAGCCTTCATGATTTTTAGGGTTGTCACTCTTGGTGTAAAATGACCACCAGCTGGTCCACCATGGAACTCTTCCAACACCCTGTGAATCTGGTTTGTACCAATACATCTCAACAGTACTCCATTCACATCTTTCTTGAACAAAACACTATCTACTATGGCATATGGGATAGCCTGCAATCTGAAGTGTCTTCTTTGGGTCTTGTTCATCTCTGGAGGGCATAGGCCCATGCTTAGGAAGTGCATTATACCTTGGGTCCAGCAAGGAGTGGGGACAGCATTAGCCTCTTCTTGAGTGCTACCTTGCACATGGTTGTCTTGAACTGTCAAAACAGCCTCTTCTTCATTGCATGCTCCCTTTTGCTTTCCCAGAATTAGCTGCTCACACAATCCTTTTCCTCTTACCAGCTTGGTGACCTTGATCTCTATGTCATACTCCATGACTCGAGTGATCCAATCTGCTCTTTTCTCATTCAAATCCTTTTTGAGGAGGAAGTCCTTTACTCCCGCATGAGTGACCAACAACTGAACTTTGTTGTTTGAGACTAGATGCTTGAATTTCTTCAAGCTTCTGATTACTGCAAGTACATTCTTCTCACTAAAAGAATATCTCTCCTCATAGTCCTCCAGGATTTGGCTGAAGAAAGAAATTGGGTGCTCATCATTTTCCTTGTTCTGCTACACCAAAATGGCAGAAATAGTATCATTACCTCCAAATGCATAGAGGATGAAATCCTTGGAGAAATCCGGGTTGATGAGAGTTGGTGCTTGGGAGATGGCTTCTTTGATTGCTTCAAAACCCTCCTTGCCTTCTGATGTCCACTTGAAATCCATGCTTTTCTTCAACATTTTGGTGATAGGTTTGACAAGGGCTGTAAAATCTGGGACAAACCTCCGAACAAATTTTATTCTCCCCAAGAAACTCTGAAGGGCCTTCTTGTGGCTTGGCAATGGTAGTGCTCTTATGGCTTCAAACCTCTCTGGATCAATTGCTAATCCTTCTTTGGAGACAATATGGCCAAGGAGCTTTCCTTCATATGCTACGAAGATACACTTCTTAGGATTCAAAGACACTCCAAATCTCCTGCACCTTTAGAAGACTTGTCTCAAATGAGAGAGGTGGTCTGCTGCATTCTTTGAAAAAACAGTGATATCATCAAGGTATATTAGGACCACGTTGTTGATCAAACCTTTGAATGCCATGTCCATTTCTCTTTGGAAGGTAGCTCCAGCGTTGGATAGCCCAAATGGCGTTTTCCTGTATGCATAAGTTCCCCATTTGGTTGTGAAGGTTGTCTTGAATTGATCTTCTTCCTTCACCATAATCTAATTGTAGCCCAAGTAGCCATCAAGTAGTGAAAAGCTCTCGGAGCCAGCCACCACTTGCAAAATTTACTCCATAGAAGGGAGTGGGTAATGGTCCTTGAGAGATGCTCTATTCAAGTCTCTGAAGTCAACACACAATTTGATTTCTCCACTCTTCTTCCTAACTGGGACCAAGTTGGCAACCCAACTAGAATGCTTGATTGGGAATATGATTCTTGACTCAATCAACTTGTTCAATTCCTTCCTCATGAGAGGTTCCATGTGTGCATTGACTGGCCTTTGTTTTTTCCTGATGGGTTTAGTATTTGGATCCAACTCAATGGTGTGTTGAGCTAACTTGGGATTGAAATCTTTCAAGTCTTCGTAGCTCCAAGAAAACACATCAGGGAACTCTTGACACAGCTGTATGAACTCATAATTTTCTTGTTCAATTGTCATCTTTCCAATTTGTAATGGTTTGTTCTCTTCCACCAAGATGGATACTGAATCTTCTCTCTTGACCTGAATTTTTTCTTTCTCTTTCCTAAACTGATCATTGGGATTAAAAATGGACTCCAAAGTGATAAGTCCCTTGGGTAGCTTGTTTGTTCTCAGCTGTACCACTTGGTCACCATACTGCTATTCCAATTTTTCCTAATTTTTTGCTGAGAACTCAGCTTCTTCTTGCAAGAAATGGATGATTTGCTAGTCATTCTCAAACACGTGCCAACTTACATTGTTATCTGGCACTGAAGGCCTCATAATCACATGGATGTTTGGTTGTACCTTGTCTTTTTGAATGCTTTCCACAACGTCAAAGCCTGCCCCAACTGTTGCAAGCCTGTCAGCAGCTTGGTTCTTTTTCCTAGGAACTGATTTGATGCCAAAGCCCTCAAAATATTCAATGAGGTCCCACACCCTATTCTTGTAGCACTTGAGTAGATCATTCTTGGCAGCATGCTGCCCTTTGACCTGATTTACAGTCAATTCACTGTCACCAAAGACTTGCAAGTTATTTAGTCCTCTCTTTATTGCCCAATGCATCCCTTGCACCAAGGCTTCATATTCAGCAGTGTTATTGGAGCATGCAAACTGAAATCTAAAAGCTGAATAGTACTTTACTTCTTGAGGTGAAACCAGCATGGCTCCCCCTCCGGCACCTTGTCTACTCCTTGATCCATCAAAAAACAGCTGCCATACCTCATTATCATCCTTGTGGTCTAGCTTGGTGATGCTAAGAATGGGCTGATCTTTTTCATGTATGCAATAGACTCCTAGCTCATATTCTTCTACTTCTTGATAAGGATCAAAAGCATGCACCTTGTTTGCCCATTCATCAAGAGTTAGATCTAGGATGCTTCCAACCTTGGTGTCAGCTTCATCAGTGCTTGGGTGATCTTCTTGATCAAATGCCGAGCAGTTGGCATTGATTTGACTTGGAGTGTAGGGCTCAATGTGGAAGTTTGCAATAGGTTCAGACCTGATTGTAGTTTTGGTTCCATACCTCATTCTAAACAGCATGTGTGACCAATCAGCAGAAAAATATCCTCCAATCTTGGCTATAAAATTTCTTGACAAACATAGGGCAAAGAGTGGTGGAAGGTCTATAACTGATACATCTTGTAAAACAACAACATTTGGACATGCATGCAAGGTAAAACTCAAGTTTCTAATCACCCCAACTTTTGTTACTGCTGTCCCATCCAACTGCACTACCCCTTTGGATATGGTTTCATATTGAAGTCCTAGCTGATCAGCTATTTGCTTAGGCATCACTGAGCTACTTGCCCCAGAATCAATCATGCAATTGTGCACCAATTGGTTTCCAATGATTAATGAGACATAAAAAGGAGGGGGCTTCAACATTTTACCTTGTTGTCCTCCATGATTCCCTTCAGGCTGGGAAACATTTGTGAGTACCTTCTCTTGCATTCAGATGTGCTGATTCGAAGTTGGCCAGTCCTTCATGGTAGCTTGTAGCAAATATCTCTGGCCTAGGATAGATAGGGATTCCCACATTAATATATTTACATTTGTCTTCTTCATCTGATCAATGATACTAAATGGTGATGAAGGATCTCTTTGTTGTCCCTTAATTTGCATATTCATCCCTTGCATGTGGGCAGTAACAACTGGTATTTGAGTTGGTTTAGGAGCTGGTTTGGGTGCTCCTTGCATGTTTGGGACTACATTTTGTTTGCCAAAATATTTTGGAGTGGTAGAAGGTTATGGATTACTTGGAGCCAATGGCTGTCATTCACCCAAATTTCTCCTTTTTGACCTTGTATTGGCTGCAACACCTTGAGAGGGTATTTGATTCATACCATAGAAATCTTCAGCCTGCCAATTGACAAGAGTAGTTTCATTCAGAGATGTTCCTTGCTGAGGTGCCTCTTGCTACTGATCCTCTTCGTGGATGGACTCTTGCGACCCACTAATGGTTTGCACCATAAGAGCCTGATTTAACGCATTGTTAAAGCACATTGATTGGTTATGTGGCTGACTGCATGGGAAACACCAATCAAATTCTTGGGCCATGTTATTTTGCACCAGTACTAAAGCTCTAGATGTGGATGCAACATTGAGGTTATCGGGCTGAAATGGTATGTTGGCAGGAGGCCTTGCTTGATTCTGATTTACAGCTAGATTGGGTGGTCTTTGAGGCTGATATGGCTACCTGTTAGGCTGAGCTTGAGGCTGGAAGGAATGTCTAAAACCTTGAGCTTACTACCTTTTGAGTGTAACCATCTCATTACCTAGATTTTGCAATTGCTTCATGACTTCTTGAAGCTCGTTTGAGGCACTAGAAGATGAAGTAAAAGCTTCATTTGAACTCTGATTTCTAAGAGTGGGAATAGAAGCTAAATTAGGCACTTGGCTAGTACTTGGGCTCTCTAAACTTGGATATAATGGCATTGGAGGCCTAGGAGCTAGCTTTTCAGCTTGAATCAAACAATTTTCAGCCCTAATGGCAATCCTATAAACCATAGGGATAGCTATGCCTCCCATGGACTGAATCAACATAGAAATATAAGAATTTAGAGCTTTAAGGTAATAAAGAAAAGCACCTTCTACTGTTGGCTTGACTGCCACTATAATTCTCTCCCAAGTCCTTTGAAATCTGAAATTAAAATCAGTCAGCTGCTCATTGGAAGCTCTTTTGATAGTTGTCAGCTGCTCCAAAAGGGAAAAATTGTCTCCCTTTTCCCCAAACTGCTCATGGAGGGCTATACATAGCTGATTCCAATTTTGAATAGAACCTAAGGCAAGGCTCCTGAACCATTGTAAAGCTTTCACCTTGAATGAGGATGCCAGTAATTTGACAGCAACTTGCATCTCATTAATCTCATAAATTGCACAAAGGTTGGCAATGTCTTTAACATGATCACCAAGAGTAGTCTGGTTCTCTCCAGTGAAGTATGGAATGTTCTTCAATGCTGCAACTAGGATTGGATGTTGTGCATTGAGAGCAAGTGGGTTGCTGCTAGTGAAATTGACATACGGATTTGGTGGTTGCGCCATTCTGATTGGCCTGATAACCCTTGTTGATTGGATGAAAGGCCTACCAGGTGGAGGTGTTGACAAGGTTCTATTAGGTGGAGATGGAGATCTTTGAGCTCTTCTTCCCCTTCTCTCTCTTCCTGGAGATAGGTGTAGATGAACGAACAATCCTTCCTCCCTAGTTCTTAACCTGGTCTGTATTCTTCTCATAAATTTGCCAGGCTTGGACTCCTGAAACTAGTAGATTATGCTTCTTTTGGAGTCGCTAGATGTGTGATTTTAAGATCCTTCAAAGCTGGAACTTACAACAAGTGCACATCGATCTTGTTGCAATAAAATTGAAGACCTCTAAGGTCCCACCGGGCGTGCCAAAACTGTTATCACCAAATCACAGCACCCCTGAGTGTCTGCAACTCGATGGGTTGAGACTCTTAGTGCGATTGCATAACATGGAGCTTTTCCCAAGTATGTGACCTTGTGAAATCAGAAAAGCTCTCCAGATGAAGGCCGGTTCCTATTCCTCTGTTCAGATGCACATGAAAAAAATGCAGAGGGCTTACTCAAAATCTAATCTAACTTGCCAAGGAGATAGGGTAAGAACGTGCATAAAAATAAACTTAAACTAACAAAGGTGATGCACCAAGGAATGAAGAACACCTATCTTGCCAATAAACACAAACCATTAAATGTGATGCAAGATCATGCATAGATAACAAAATTTGTAGTGAAAGATCAGGAGGATGCAAATGAACACAGAGAGGGTTGAGAATCATCCACAGACATGCATTACTTGCTCCAAAGATTGATACAATACACTACAAAATGCCAAGAGAAAAATTTGCATTACAGTTTTAAATGGGAGGTTTGAACTCCACAAATTCACCTGCCAAAGAGAAGAAGGGAGGGGCAAAACAAGAATGTATAATGTTTAGAAAGAAGCCCCTCCTTACAATTTATAGGAAGAATGAGAGAGGGAAGACGGAGGAAATCCAAATCTACCCCAACCACCTCTAGGTTTCATTTAATTCATCTCATTATGGTGGTAGGTGAGAACCCTAGCAAACTTAAAAGTGGCGAACTGTATTTTGCATTAAAACTAGTTGTTGAAACGTCATTTCTGGCCATTACCACGTAGCACAGGCATTTTTATATTTTCTCTCTCCAAACTCCATAAAAATTCAAAAATGACCCTAGAATATTGTATATAATTTCACCATCTTTCCATTGATATAAAGAACACAAAAAACCGAGCTTTGGATCGAAAGATATGGTGATTTGAAGTTTTAGTGCAAAACAAGGCCCAATCGGGTCGGTGGGCAAAAATTTGAAATTTTGACCCGTTTTGGTCTTCGGAAAAAAATTTGAATTTTCCCTATACTCTGCCACCCAAGTTCCACGTAGCATGATTTCATTGGATGTGGGCCCTTCCTAACCATTTCCCTTTGTTTTTGCCTTTGGAAAAATTCTCAAAATTTTCCGACCGGGCCGCTGAGGTGAAGACACGTGGCAAGCGTTGATTAGACGTAGGCCTGTCTTTCCTAAATTTTGCACAGGTTGCTTCGAAATTTTGACTTGGAAACATGTCAAAACCCCATAGGATGTGGGTTTGAACCTCTAAAATTTCCTTGCGGGCTTTTCCAATTTCTAGCGCCACCTAGACGCGTGGCGAGATTCTATTGGCTCACAATAAGGGGGACGGGCTAAAACACTCCTTTTGGATTTTTGGTGAAACACTTAGCCAAATTTCCAATTTTTTCCCCTTCTGACATGTGGTACATTCTGATTCATCCGTGGGCCTCCTTGTCTCTTTTTCAGCCTTTTCACCTTTTCGCATCCCACGCGTCCCTCGCGTACTTTTGTCCCAACTGTCCCAGATGAAAATCTCCTGCTTCGGCCGATTTGGGCTTCCTTGTTCTTGTTTGCGGTCTTTTCACCTTTTCACATCCCACGCATCCCTCACGTACTTTTTTCCCAACTTTCCCATGGACTGCCTGGGACAAATATCTCCGAACCACCCGAAATGGACTGTCTTTCGACAAACCGGCCGATTCGCATCCCATGCGTACTTTTGTCCCCGCTGTCCCGAACCACGTGAATCAAAATACTTAAGAATATTTTTCCCACTTTCGGCGGATTCAACTTTTCGCATCCCTCGCGTCCCGATGTCCCAACTGTCCCGTGGACCGCCTGGGACAAAAATGTATGACTTACCTGATTTTCTTTGTTTTTTCGGCCCCAAGCTTGGTACGACAAACCTTGGTACGACCCGAACTGGTACGACTCGAACCCTTCAAACCTGAAATGCCTTAAAACAGTCCTGCAACCTTATTTTTTGCATTTTCTCAACTTGTTGGGATTTCTTCTTGGATGGGAGAGTTAGAGAGAAGTCAAGGGACCCCAAAAAACATGATTTTTTGCCTTGAATCAATCTACTTGCTCAGGACTGAATAATTTGATGCATGTTATCAAAATTACCTTGAGGGGTGAATTTTTTATAACAATACATTTATGGTGTTCCACCATAAAATCTACCAACATAATTCTAATAGTGTCATTCAAGAAGTGAGTTCCTCTATTACTGGTCGAGATCAATTGATAAATGTACCTATTAATGATAATTCACCAAAGTAACCTTGCTGATGTGGTTTTTGTACAATCATTTGTAGGCACCACCTTTTCCCACCTGGTGAGATAATGTGTACATGTAATTATAACATGAACTCCAGTTATATGTGTGGGTGGTGTGATAGGTCCTATAAATGCAATGACACACTTCTCAAAAGGTTTCATGCTCGATATATGTTTTAGGGGTATATCATCCCTACTTTTAGGCCTTCCAAGTCATTGATAATTATCACATGCTTTAATGAACTCCTTAGTATCCTTGTACATTGTCTCCTACTATAATACAACTAGAAGGATCTTGTGCATAGTCACATCTGACGCATAATTTCCTCCTACAATGCCACCATGAACTTCCTCCATGATTGCTTCACATTCATAATCCAAAACACATTCACACAATACCTCATCATGGCCTATCTTATACAAATATCCCCCAATCAACTAATAATGTGTGGCTCAGATAGTAAGTTGTTTTTTCTTTAATGTATTCATCCCTTCTTGAAAAATTCCAAAATACTGATATGTCTTCTAAATATGTGGTCATACGATTCAACCTAAATAGTTATGCATGAGGCATAGTTTCCTCAATATTCTACACATCTTCACCAGAATTGATCCTTCATAAGAGGTCACACCCTAAATTGTTCTTTCTTGGTTTTATAACAATTGCGAAATCAAACTCCTAAAAGAGAAGTATCCACTAATAGATGTTCCCTTACAAAATACACTTGTTGACCAAATATTTCAATGTCATATGATCTATATAAAATATGAATGGAATGGCCAAAAATTACTATTAACATTTATGAAGTGCATAGATCATAGACAATGATTCGTGCTCAATTATTGTATAATTCTACTTTGTTGGTGTCAACTTCCTACTTCCAAAGTATATAGGATGATAAAAATTACCTTCTCTGGGTTGTGCCAAGAATGTGTTAGTCATCATGCATGAAGCATCAACATGTACATGAAAGGGTTTTTTCCATGAAGAAAAGCACAAAATTGGTGTAGTGGTAAGATTTTCCTTCAATGCCTCAAACACTTTCTACTATACATCACCCCAATGAAATTTTCCTTTGGCCTTAATAAATTCCTCTAGTGGCATAGAAATCCTCACATATCCTTTAATAAATTTTCTATAATAGCCCTTATGCCCCAAAAATTCACGCACTTCACTCTGATTGGTAGGTTCTTCAAAACCTAAAATCATGGCTATCTTGGTTGGGCCTACCAATAGTCCTTCCTTATAAATGGTGTTACTAAGAAAATTTCCAAAGGGTGTAGCAAAGATACACTTCTTAATGTTAAGAGAGATACTCAATTACCTACTCTTCTCAAACATGAGCCTCAGATTATTGCAGTGATCTTTGACAAGCCCATAGACAGTCCAATCATGCAAGTTTACCTATAAGAACTTGTGAATGAAGTTATGGAAATCCTACACAAAAATGCACGAGAATACTATCGGTGCATTCTTTAACCCAAAAGGCATAACAATGCATGAAAAAGTTCCGCATTCATTGGTGAAGATGGTATTTTCTTTGTCATCGCGCACAATGTGCACCTAATGATAGCCTAAGAACCCATCTGTGAAAGAATAGATCTCATGGCTTATGACTCCCTCAAGTATATCTTTTGTGACTGGTGTAGGATAAAGGATATGTAATGCGTGATGCGTTAAGCTCCCAGTAATATACACAAATCCTAATCCACCCATCTTTATTGATACTGGTTACCATAGGGATAACCCACCCAAAATTCTCAATTGGATCAATGATTTAAGACTTAATCATTTTATCTATTTCTTCCTTGACCCACACACGTAATTTCAAATTCATCCTATAAGGCCTCTTCTGAACTCCTTTCAACTCATGGTATCCTTGCAAGATGAAAAATAAAATACCATCTTATTTCATATTAATCTTCATTTCTCCCAATGAGGGGTGCACTCCTTTCAACTCATGGTATCCTTGCGAGATCAAATTCTGGAATTCATGCAAGAGCTCAATGATATTTTCTACCTTAGGTTCTAACCAGTAATCACCAATAATGGCCTCCTTAGGTACATCCTCAATATCAATGTTTACCTTATTTATCTTTATGGGTGTATGGTACACGGAAGCCTTTTCATATGTTATGTCCATTACTTCACGCGCACCTTCCATATGGATAATCTCCAAATTCTCAACGTCTTCATCATCGATGAGATACACCATTTACCCTTCTCTTTCTCCTTCTAGGATTGGCCCATATGTATCTCCTCTATCTCTTCAATATCTAAACACTCCTCAGAATCAAGTTATCAAAGCAACACGAGCATGATATATTCTTATTTTACGTTATCCCCTAATGTGATGTGCTACATGATTTACAAAGCTTCATGGGCTAGAGGTTTATTAGAAAAATAATCAAATGTATGTACCATACCTGCATTCATATCTCCCCAGCTTTCAATTTCTTTCTTTATCTCAGCATGCACATACCACATGCATGTATAGCCATGTAGAGTGGAATAGAAATTATGCACCCATAGAGATGGTGATAAGGCCTCTAAGCCTTACGCCATTATCTCTCACAGTTATGAATGTGTACCAAAGTAGAATTCTACCCATCATACTTGTAGATATATGTAGGAACATTGTTTCAAGTAAACATTGTTGAAAAGGTTATTCTCACTTCTCGATATCCCAACAAGTTATATTTGTGTGTCGCCCACCAGTGCTTTGTTGTTCGGCACAAATTATAAACCAACATGATCCTTTGATCACCTTCATTCTTTTAGTGTTCATATATGGTGCACAAGAAAGATTAAATATTTTCTTCACCAGTATATCTAGGTAACTGAGTTATTCCAATACACTTAAGTGTGTATAGATTGATCATTCTAGTCACTCTCCCTTGCGTCTCATCCCTAACCATTTTATGTGTGTCATGGGCCCAGTTATCACAAGCAACAATTTTTCTGTCGCTAACTGACTACATATCCTCCCACTAAAGTATGCCTTCCTTAGATGGTTCCACAATCTCAGGATCTCGTACAATGTATGCATAAATCCTATTCAAATATTCTTCACTCAAGGGCTCAAGGTAAGGTGTATCTCTTTCCTCATCTAGAGGTATAATCATGTGCTCATCCTTATTCTTGAAGCTAATATATCCCTTATTAAAGAATAGATCATAATTGTTCCCATAACACCAGGGATGTCCAAGTAGTGCTGGAAAAAAAATTCTTCAGTAAGCTCTAATACGTAAAAGTATCCAGTAAACTTGGCTCCCTAAATTGTAATGGAAGCATTCTTCAACACCCCAATAGGCATATACCTTGTTTTTTTTACCATATACAACACATTTGAATATGTATGTGATGTTAGTCTCCCCATCTGATTCCATGCACCCATATTCAACACATTCACCTTAGTTCCTATATCTATTAAAATATTGCTTACCAACCACCCATCAATTAGTTAATCCAGCGTGATTTCTTTATCATACTCATGGTTCTGTGGTGGTAGATTTCCATGTAGTATCTTTCATTTATGCTCAACTCCAATGTGTGGGACATATCAACTCAACCACTCCCTTGATAGTGGATGATATTCTCTTGGTACATCATCTTACATACCTCTTTCATATACTCCACATACTTCTGAGGGAGCTCCACATTATTTACACATTCTCTCTTGCAAATTTGTTCCTTCAAGCATTGTATTTCACCCTATAGAATTCTGATGACTCCCATAGTCTCTTTATATACATCCTTCTGATGGTCAGTATCTGGATACCAAGAATGTATTACTTCTCCTCTCATGATGAATGGTTTGGCCTTAATAGGCTCATGTGTGCATGCCACTTCAGCAAGTGTAGTAACCAATACAACTTGTAACTTAGGATCAAACATATTCTTAGGCATCCACTGATTAGTTTTCCCAAATTGTACCTTGATCAGCCCCATGTCCTTGTCCTTCTTATTCTTACACATGTACTCATAAAGGTCAGGGAAGTCCTCAAGATTATGTTGCTTTCGAAAATAGGAACATAGTATATTATCAGGAAAATGATACTAATAATTATCTAGGGACTCAAAATTATAAAAGGTCCCACGTGGAAATCTACTTCTTCCATTACAACCTCTTCTTCTATATCCTCCATGGAATCCACCTACTACAGTGTTATGTTCTTCAAAATTTTGTGTGTTTTGTACCTGAAAGTTTCTTTCCACTGTGTTCTATTGTAATCTAGTCTCGTATGCCTCATAAATTTTATCTAATATCCAACAATCATTTGTATCATGAGTGTGCATGTCATAGATATTACAATGCATAGATACATTCTTCATATTCATGCACTTCAAGAGAGGAAAATTTAATAGATCATGTTCCTTATGGTAAATCTCACAAGACTATAACAATGTGCGCACTATAATATGTGGGAAGCTATCCTTGGTATGTAATTCAACCTCATAATCAGTGCACCATATACCACTGTGTGTCTTGTGTTCTGAATTAGAAGAGAGCTTCTCCAGTTTCTTAGCCATTTTTTTTATTTGTGCTTCCAAAAATGTGCTCACTCCAGTGTCAAAACTTCCAAATTCTTTGGCATGTAGAGCTGCTTCCAAGGCCTCACGTGGATATACATATTTCTTATGAGATAAATCTCTTTAGAAAAGAGTCAACAATCCTCCAACGAACCATTGTGCATGATGATTATGATGAATATCATAAGACAATTTAGACAACAGAGTCTTAAAACGTATGTTATAATCTATCATGCTTTCAAATAAACCTTGTTAGATATCTTTGAGTGCGCTAATGCTCTACTTCTCAAACTCCAAAATGTGAAACTCAACCAAAAATGTAGTTTACAAAGAATTATAGTCCACCCTAGTTTGATGTGGGTCGTGCTTCCTATACCAACTATGTACACGCCCTTGAAGCATAGTGGAAAATTGGCTTTCCTTCCTATCTAAAGTTGTAATTCCCTTAGTGCACTATATTAATTCACACTTATGCATGTACTCTACTATAACTTCTATACCACTATACTTTGGAAAGTGGAGTGTTATCTCATAATAAAATTGAAGTGGTGTTTTTTTAGTCTGATTTGGTGGTGGTTGTTGTGGTGGTGGACCTTTCCCTAGATTAGGACAAACCCAGATCTTCCACTAGTATTTATTTTAGGTGGTTGCTAACCTGATCCTCCTAAGCCTTCCGCACCCCATGTTGTTGGCTGCATCCTAGTTGATGAAATTCCTTGTGTCCCAGTTTTATAAATAAACTAGACACCCACTATATGTGTTGTCCCAACACCTATAGAATTACTTCCAATAGTTTGTGTACCAATACCCTACCTTGTTAATGCTCTTAAAAGAAATCCTACAAGAGTACTCCCAAACACTGTCCTTTGTTGTGATGTCATGGGTGCATTACTAGTCTGATGCACTTCCTGATTTAGCACAAAATGATATCTACCTAGATCTTCCTTATTACCTTCACTATTAAGCCCTTCAACTACCTTCGGATCTAGAACACCAAGCATAAGGGCTAGGTATCCAAGTTGAGTCAGATGCGCACCCATGGTTCTCATCTTCTCCTATGATGCACTCTCATCTGAAACTAATGGGGAATCACTACTGCACTTTCCTAATATCAAGAGGACATGATGTTGTGGTTCCTTGTATTTCATGAGAGATTTAAAACCTTCGTGAGCTAGCATTATTCTAAATTACAATGCTTCTTCAATTTCTATATCTCGTGCTTCATTATACTTGATTCATCTTTCTTCTCTCTATCTATCTTTCTCCATGGCCTCTATCCTTCTCCACACCTACTCTTACCCCTGCAGGTGGTGGGGATTTAGCTAGTCAAAGGAAATCTCTCTAATCTCAATTCTATCATCAAGATATTGATAGCTATGGGTATTGAGCATAAGTAAGGTCCTTTGGCTCACGTAAAAAATAAAACCCAACTTATTTTAGATAGAAATACATGGTAATTGTAACATTCCCATTTTGAGACTTTAGAAACAAGGGAATTATATTTTCTTGAAACATAATGTTCTTTGTTCTAAATAAAACATTGTTTAGAAAACACGTTCCATGCCAATCAATCTCATAACAGATAACCATATGCAGCTGCAATGACTCGGTATACTACTGATCTCTCATTCCATGACTCGGTTACCAACTGATCTCTCATGTTAACTTAAAGTATAGAATAATTTATGTATACTATGTATACTTGGTTCTCCTACCCTATTCCATGTACTTAGTGATCTATTTAAAAAACCTATCTGAATATTTTTTACCAATATTCATCTGACATCACGTTGCTTTAAAATAGGTGACATAGGACAATGCAACCAGCAGCTTGCGATACTTTGGCCAAATATTTTCAACATATTGTTCATGTTATTATTCCTAGATGACATAATTATCATTCTAGAATACATCCTTCACCTCACTCCTTTGTTATCTATAATGGTCTTACTGAATACCGTCAGTCCACTTGCCTAAGGTTTGACCCTAGCCCCGGTTAGCATCATAGTTTGTTATAGGAAGATGCTCACGATGACTTAGGGTATATGGGCATACTCGGCTAACCTAAGTCATCTGAATGTGCCAAGGTGCCCTAAGTCATAGAGAGCTACTACCTATCCAAAACATGCTACTAACTTGACCTAGAGGGAAATGAAGTTCAAGTCCAGATGTACATAGATCTAGATGAACAAATATGGAAGAGTGTTGCCACATGTCAACTGCAACACTGTATCCTTGAGAAGTCCAGGGACTTCTCAAGGGTACAGCCTTGTAGTTGGCATGTTCCAACATCTGTTAGAACTGATTCATCAAGATGTACATACCCCCTTAGTGGTCATTAATTCATGATTAATTGGGTTAAGATTCATATTACAGAAACCATGCCTAACCCTAATTCCAACATTCCTTAAGTTATTTATCCAACATTAGCTTGATTAGATATGGATAACTTCATTAATTCATGTTTGCATTGTTATTCGTTAACGTGGCATAACAAGCAATTATCCCAAAAAAATAGGACAACAAACATCTAACGTTTAATTCTTAATGAAACCTAGCTGTCCAAATCAAGTGTGTCATCCACCTAGATTTAGCTAGTGTTTACTTTATAAACTTAGTATAATGATTAAAGATCATACCACTATTCCTTTTATCTTTCATCCCATGAGAGAGGAAGAGTCTTCTTCTACATGGTTAGATGATAGGTTTAACCTAACCTTTTTATCATTCGTTACTTATATAGTTTAATTGTATGTCCAAAGAATATTTCATTATTAAACTATAGTTGAGTAGTTAGAGAATGACATCTTTTGCAATTTATCAAGTTCATTAATATAAGGGAGATTATACTATCTCCTTAATCCAACTCATTATATGATAACGGCAATAGTATACAATCGATATAAAGAATACAGCCAAGATATCACTATTATTTCCGTCATACAAGTACAAAATAATTCACATCACAAATTAGATTCCAATACAAAACCTTCTAATTCATGTTGTTAAATATATATTTACAAGACTATGCAATTCAAACATTCTGCATGTCAATCAGAATTAAGATCTTAAAAGAACTCACTTTTATTTTCCAATATAGCTCAAGAATGATTCAAAACTCTTTACATAAGATCTAGAATTAAATAAGCCAATGCATCATAAAATTTCTTGCCTTCTTTTATCACTTACGATGTCCATCTAAAAAAATTTCTAGCACGAATCAGTTCAATGAACTGAGAATGATAAGCACTAAGCATTAAAGTGAAGTGCATTACACTAAATGTTCCATTAAAACAAATCTAATTTAATGAAACAATTAATATATCATACAAATAATCATAAGTAATAACATTCAAAAAAGAAGTACAATTAAAGATTTTGAATTCACTTTTAAGAAAGGAGCATAATATAATCCGCAACACATGCATTATATCATAAGGTTTAATATATCATATCAATTACTTTAAAACAATCAATAGGTCTTGTCATCCAATTGTTTCATAGTTCTATAAGAATAGAAATACACATTTATCTTTACTAAGTAGAAAAATAAGTTAATTACGGCATAGCTCATATTAGGATGCTTTATCTTTCCATATAGAAAAAGAAGAAGAATCAATACATACTTATTCCCCATACTCTAATCATCTGAAAGACAAATATAGGTTCAGAACACATGAATCTACCGCAATCCAAAGATAACAATATAAGGATTCAACATTAAAGGAAAAACATCTAACAAGAATCCCAATCAATCCAAGTAGGGGTAGAGAGTCAAACAGCCCTCCTGCAAGTCTAAACTAACCTCCACATGTTAGAAGATATAATTCAAATATCTGAAACCAAATGTTCCACAACCCAAGCTAGACTCACACAGATTTAATCTCTTATCCAATCCATCCAATAAGGGTTCATAATAAAAAAAGAGTGCAAAAAGAGACAACCTTTCAATATCAATCCAAATGGAGTATGACTCAATCAATCAAAACAGTCGGTCTAAGCATGATATTATTTTCTTTCCAACATACTGAATCAGCTAATCTATTTCCAAAACATTACAATAAATGACTTAATCAAAGTAGACTAAACATGCCACTAGAAATTTCCATCTTAGAGGAGAATTGAATAGAGAAGTTCAATCAAATGAACTCCTCCAAATAAAAGTAAGAAGGGATCTCCATTGGAAAAGGTCCAATCCATAATTAATTTCATTTATACTATGAAATGAATTCCCATTTCTATTTCAACTTAGAAATTCTCTAACTAGTTCCTAAAAGAGAACACAAAACCAAATGCACAGTTAAAGAAAGCACACTTCTAATTTTCCATTACAAATCTAGCAAACTAGTTTACGTATTTTCATTCATCAAGCACAAGTTCAAATTCAATTCTCAGAATGAAGTACACAGTATCGTTCCTAAAACCGTATACTATCCCCAAGAGAACATATTCATTTCTCTTTTTAAATCCCGGAGATTCGTTCAATGAATCCAACAAGGAATATAATCCACAAAAAGTGTAAGATATACAAGGTTCAATACAACTCATGAACTAAAAAGACTAAAATTGCATTACAAGGCTTAAACATCCTAATACAATAGAGTAAATAGTTCGCGATCCCAAATAAGAAAAATAATACAAAGCATTCTGAATAGAGATAATGTATCCTTCCATACAAAATTTAGTATATTAGGTTTTAAATTAAACTTTCTAATAAAACTCAATAAATCAATTAAGAATATCTTAAGAGAGGAAGAAAACCCAACAACATTTAAGTCAAGCGATGTTCCAAGCTTACTTTAAACTTGACTGAAACAGAATCACCACAAGACTCTTGAGTTCCATCCAAAAATATTATGACATGAAGGTATTCATTTCAACATTACTCAGAAGAAGGAAAATGCATAATATATTTCCATAAACCTCTTAAACTGTTAACGACCACTCCAAATAACTATAAATCAAACCAAATACACAACAAGGTATAGTTACAGTCAAATAATCCCTCAACCAAAACATTCAAGCCTTCAACAAGACATGGGTTCGCTCAGGGAAGAGAAGGAAAGGATAGACTTTGTATTCACACACCCTATCAAGTTCAAAGAAGGTGGTACAATTTCCAAAAATAGAAGTACCACAATCAGTCCAACAAGAAGCTAAAAGAGAAAGATCTCAAAAGAGATTACCAGGTCTAATTTAAAACAGAATAAATCTCTCAAGATCCTTTCGAGTAGATAGTCCATAAATGAGTTTAAATATTTTCAAATCCTTAATACCAACAAAACTCTAGCTCATAATACAAGCATAGAATCAAACACTTCAATTCCAACACAAGTTCAAAACATGCAAGAATGGAATACTAGTACAGTGTTTAACACGAGCTTCAAACAAAAGTTCAGAACTTCATAAGGCTCTAATACAGGCTCAGATCAAACACAAAGCTCAAATATAAGATCTTAACACAACACAAAGTTCCTATACAAGTTTCAATGAACAAAAGCTCCAAATAATAGTTTAGAATGAAACCTAAGACTCCCATAAAGGTTCAGGACCACACAAAGAAACTAATGCCAGTTCATAACAACACTAGCCTCGCAAACAAGTTTCAGAATGAAATACAGAGCTCCCAATACAAGTTTCACATGCATGTCACCATTAAACTAGCACAGAGAAAGTTTCCCAAAAACTATCATTACCAATAATGGATTTGCATTCCAAAAACCACAGAGATTCATAAAAACATGAAATTAATTAACCAGAAAAATCAAACAAACAATTATCTCATGAGAGAAGAGTTGTTCTAATGAATCACTTAGAAGAAAGCAAGAAATATTAATGGGTAGGGCTTCATCAAATTCGAAGGAGACTTCTAGCCAAGATTCCCACTCTTTTTCTTCTCCATAAAAAATCAACAACTAAAAAAATTTTCTTCCAATTCTTCATATACATTCCCTTGATTGAAAATAGACCAGAGAATCCAAAAATAGACAAAAAGAAGAAGAATTCAAATTACTGGTTCAAAGAACTAGATAGCTCCATGCAAAGAAAAATTCGTGAGGCATGTAAAACCAAACAACCTCACATAAATCCACCTCCCTTGTTTCCAAGATGGTTTGTACACAAAAATTGAGATCCATTAATGCCATAACTCCCAATTCTCTTGCTTATCTCTCCTTGCCACTACCTCCCAAAACTGGCGAATGCCATATTTAACTTCACATGTAATTCCATATTTAGTGAAGACTCCACCAGAGTTAACTAGCCTTTTCCAAAACTGGTAGTACCTCATGCATTAAACCCAATCAAATCACTTAAATGCCATTGGAACCACCATCTTAGTGCCATGTGACCCTTAGGTTCCTTTTAAATAGTTTAGGCTAGATTTCCCAAGCCTTAGGTTAGTCTAACAATAAATCACCTTAGGTCTTAAAACATTGCCATAGGTAGTTTCCACCTTAGTTTAGATTAAATTCACAACCATTAGTATTAGGTTAATATATTCCAGCATTACTATAATAATATGTCCCTTATTATTTTAGCTCAAGAGCTTAGGCTAGGTCAGCCCCCAGCACAATAGAATAAGAAGCTTAGGTTAGATTATAACCCAATTAAATAGACGTAGCTAGGAAGTAGGTGCTCCTACCTTGTTCAGAATACCATTAGGATAGTCCTTTAGTTTTAGGATTCTGATACCCTTCATAGTCATGAAGCAAACTATTTTTGTTTACGCCAATAATGTCCTGCAGAGATTAGTCCCTAAGACCCAAGCACAACATACAACCAAATGAAGGTATGTTCACTCAAGACCAAAGAGTTTGTAACATATGAAGTTCAATCCCCTATGTCTCTCAAACTAATGAATGTCAATTTACCATCCAGTCCATTAAGAAGATTTAAAAAATTCCTTGGATCACTAAAATTTATCCAAGGATGAGTCAGTAAAAGAGATAAGTTTGCCACTCTAAAAATCATATTGTAGCTTATCAATAAGAAGTGAAAATGGATTCTTACAAGCCATATCATTTCGTTATAAAGAATCCAAGAGTAGAAATAATTTATCCATGACAAGCATGATTTTCAATAATCAAGGGAACACACCTCATTCAAGAAAATCACATGCCAAAACTTGTAATGCAAAGAGAAATATAACAGTTTGACCAAGGGGTTACAGTAATTACATACTCTAACATATAATTTTGTAACATTCCTACCCACCAGAAATCTACAAATTTGTTCCACTCTTCATCTGTGTTAAAGAGAGTGTGATAATATTCAATCATCCAAACTCTCTCTCTAGGGTAGTAACTTCTGATGGATGCATAAGCTGCTAGCGACTAGTAAAAATATAATAGAAAGAATTTGAAGAACGTCTCATATAATTCGTGATAAATATTACCTTCCACCCATTTCATGCATTGAAATCATGTCCAGTGCTATACCTTTGTGAAAAATTATGTTGGCCATTTTCTACCCAACTTTTAATTCTCTTCGAATATATTTGATACACCATCTGCATGAAACATCCTGTAGACAACTTGAAAATGTGTCCTGGAAACGGAACCAAAATATAGTCCTTAATTTCACTTTAAATTCTATGTGCACTAGTACTTCATTTAGAGATGTTTGCATGCTCACCCAAAGCACACAAAGCTATCAGGTCCCTCTTTTGAGATGTTTGATAGGAAATTAGTATACATGTTCATATTGATAATTAACCAAGAAACCATTCAAGCATAAACAACCATTCCAGTCATGTCACTTTGAAAACAAAAATAATAAGGAAAACTAAAAATATAAACAATAACAAATATCAATGGCACCATTAAATCCCCATATTTAGACATGTCAATGATTAGAATCCAACCACAATTATCCATTATGCCAAAAATCATTACATAGTAGAATTTGAATACATAACAGTCAATACACTAGTGCGTTGGACCATGCACATGAGTATCAAACCCTAGATCTATATCAAAATAGTATGACTCTACTAACATATATAAGAATCTCCCTGAGAAATGACCTTTATCAGGTATATATAGGGGTGGGCACTTTCCCTTCACCGCCCATGCACTCTTTTAATAATAGGCATTCTCACCAAAATAGCTTGCACGCTTTTTCAAAATAGTTAATAATAAATTAGACCTAAACATAAGTATTTATTTAATCCTATTAATAGAATTTTCCATGTTTGTTTTTTAATCCAATACTTAAATGTTTTTTCTCCAAAAATATCCTTCTCTTGACCGCCAATTCGTCTTGCTTTTATCCCTTTCGTGATTGGCACTCCAAGTCTATTTTTAGCCCATCCTCAGAAAATGGATAATTCCTCTTCCTTTTTGTCTATGCACGCACTACCATGTCTCTTCCCTATGTGTAACCCTTTGAGTGATGCTCCATTTTCCATTTTTCATGCTCCTACATGTAGACTCCACTCTTCAATCCTTAGCATTTTCTTGATCGACAATTTCTCTGATAGATAAATTCAATTTAGAAACAATATTAGGGGAAATAAAACTATGAATACTACCAGAATAAACTAAGAAAACTACATTATGACCTTTAATTCTACTTTTTAATTTTATTAAAGAGACTTGATTATGTATTGTACATGTATTGACTGTATCATGGACTTTCATGTTTGGAGGTTTATCCATATTTTGATCACTATCATTTTTCTAATTTTTATCACTACTTTTATTCCACCCCTTTTTTTGTGGAAAACCTTTTGCATAATGGTTTTCTCCACAATTCCAAATTTTAATTTCATTACGACTTTTCTTAACAAATTCTTTGTTTCCACTTTTATGCTGATTTCAAAAATTAGCATTCTTACATTGTACAGTCTCAGAATATTTTCATTTTCGGTTATTTCTATAGAAGGAATTATTATTATTTTTCTTAAAATCCTAATTTATTTTTATCCTTATCTCATTTTATTTTTCAAAAAATTTCACTATTTGATAGGATTCATCTACTGTAGTTGGTTGACCATACCAAACACTAGGCTTATAGTATTCTTTAAGACCATTGATAAATCTGACTCTATCTCTCCCAGGGATGAAAGGTACAAACCTATTTAATCTTTCAAACATTTTCCTATACCCATTCACATTTTGTGCACATTTTTTTAAATCAAAGATCTCATTTTTCCTTTCCTGTAGGAAATAATCTGAAAGGTATTTATTTTGAAATAAAGTTTTAACTTGATCCCATTTAACTTTGTGGGGTCTTTTTTTTTTTTTTTTATAGTGTCTTCCCACCAATTTAGACCAAAATTTTTCAATTGATAGGATGTTATTTGAGTTTTATTTATACTACCAATGTTTTTTAAATTAAAATAACGTTCTAAACTAGATAGCCACCTTTCAGCTTCTTCTCTTGTTCATACTTCACCCAAAGATTCTGGTAGTTTGATTTTTTTCCAAAGTGCATAATTTCCTTATTATTTCTACTTCTATTATCAGAATCAGAGGATTCATAATCAGAATTAGAATAATTCTCATCAACAAAATTTGAATTATCAATAGGTTGATTATTCCTTTTTCTAATCAATTTCTTGTCAAATTTATCATTATTCTTTATATTTTTCTTTATAGAATCAACATATTACTTTTTCAAATTGTAAAGTAATATCTTGTACTTTCCTAGATAGTTGTTAATTTCATCTTTCAAGTTCATGGTAATCCAAATCATTTTGAGATTCCATCTTTAGACTTATTATGTGTATACACAAGAATTCACGTAAAAATATCCTTGTTAAATAGCTAACCTTCACCGACTCAAAATAGGAATAAAATTTTTTTCAAGTTTACTATTAATAATACACGTGACAAAAATGGTACCTGAGGATTTCGAAAACCCTGTAAATTCATATAGAATCTCCTAATTACCACATATTTATGAAGATAAAGGAATAATATAAATGTCAATGAGATAAGAAAATAAAATTTTAATTATGAAATCGTGACTACTTGTCGTTTTGCTTCATTTTTAATTTATTATAATTTTAAAAATAGATATCTATGGAAAAAAATGGAGGTTAAGATACATATTAGTATTTATCAATCTTTACCGAGGTGGGGGGCGAGTTGGGTCTGAGCTAGGTGAGCTACAGACCAAGCTAGTACCTGAGCTAGGTTCTTAACATTTTATTCAACTCATTGAGTAAATTTCTAAGAAACTCACTATACATATTTTATAAACTCTTTTAACTAATTAGTCAAGCATCTCAACTCACTAACTAGTGAAACCAAGTTCCAACTCCACAGAGTAACTAGTGAAAATTCAACAAGCTGGATGACGAGTCTGGAATTGAGCTGAGGTGGGTTTGCCAAATAAAAATAGAGCATAGTGTGGCCGAATCCATGACTAAACTTATCCTTGCCACATCTTATAAACACAATAGCTACACCCAACATCAACTGTGTGGGACTAAATTCCCTAGGAAAATAAAAAAAAAAATCCACGACCAAGGTTGGAGGAAATAGTCAGGAGAGAGGGGACTGGTATATACGTGGATACTTATTTGGCATCCACATGGGGGTGAGTGGGAGGAGATATAGGGTGTCCACATTTATGATTTCTAAGTGGTCAAGGACTTGTTAAATGACATAGGGGTTAACAGTCTAAGCAATTATTTTAATGTGGATATTATAAAAAACTAAACGAGGGAATAAAGTGAGTTACACCACCGTTACCATTCCACATAAATTATTAAATAAGAGCCCTCAAAATTGTGTGTGTGTGTGTGTGTGTTTGTGTATTGAAATATAAACTATAGTGTTTAAACTTATAGGTTTAACATAGTGTTTAATATAAGTCGAATCGCATATAAATAGGTGTTTTATATATATATTTAGGTTTTGTTTTAAATGTTTAAATGTTTTAGGTTTTGAGATGTTTTGAACTATATTTTTGAAAAAAATTAAACTCAACATTGATTTTTTAAGAGGTATTTCTTAGTATAAATTTTAAAAACTATAAGATATGTTTTTGATTAAATACCACTAACATAGTATATTTTAAGCTCTATAGCTTAAGAAATACATATTTAGATGAATATTATTTTTAATCAATATAGTTGTAAACTATACAAAGAGGGGCCAAACCAAGACATATGAGAGGAAATAAAATTGGAATAAATGTAATAATTTTCTCCATTCCATGGTTCTTGACTAGAACCAATAGGAAAATTCAATTTCCTATATTCGTGGAATGTTGTCTCCCTCTAGCAGACCTTACGTAACTTTTTTTTTACATATTTTCATTAAACTTTCCATGAAGATTATAGCAGTAAAAAAACAAACATATATAAATGTGATTCCAATTCATGTGAGAAATAATTAAAAATAAAAATAAGTATTCACAAGGTGTTCCAAGGTCTTAGGGCCCTGATGCCAAATTGTAATCGGTTTTTTTCCCATTTTATAATTTATTTTTTAATGAGGTACTTTATAATATAGAAAAATATAATTTTATTTTAAGCATCTGAAATAATGTTTAAATCATTTGAAAACTAAGATATTTATGAAATTAATTGTTTTTTCTTAAAATGTAAATTTATTAAATAAAATAATAATTACAAATTTATATACATATTTGTCTAAAGTGTAGTGAGGATTGTGTGTTTCTTAAGAAATTCTTAGTTGATAACCAAGATTCAAAACCTCAAGATATGGCCACATTATCAAGAGGAAAATAATTATTATATGATCTTCTTGTCCTGTCCAGGAACCATCTTGGGTTATACTTAGCATACCCCAATTAGGAAACCTTTAAGTTCCCCTCTCCAATGCCTACCACTTTCCTTCACTTGTAACCACTTCAAATTTCTTGAGAAAAATCCAATAGGTGAGATATGTCCTAATTAGTCCTCACCATAGGTTTAAATAATATTTTTCTTCAGTTGGTTTGGTAACCAACACACTCGTTTATAACAACATTTTTACAAATTAATTAATACCCACCCATAAAATAGGGTCCATATTTTATTCTTAATACCTCCTTTGAAAGGAGTTTGAGAAGTTCTTTTTCTTTTTCCTTAATTCTTTTATTCCTCCCTATTTTAAAGGGGTCTTTATGTGCACATCATTACACCCTATTTTAGAAAGGATCTTCAATATACATTTCTTCTACTTTAGGATTTTATCCTTAAAAATAACTTTATAATACCCATAATAATTATTTTTTTCCAAAGTAAATAATGTTCAAACTTTACCTTTTGGGGATTTTTGTCATAGAATACACCATTAGTATTAAGAAATATCATTCTACATGGTTTACCCCAAGGTTATTCATGGGTCATTAGCTTTCAATCCACTATAACACAAATAAGGTATCAACCCATTGAAAGGATGAGTCATCCTCCTAATTTTAATGTTTCTCAATCTGTTCCTATTAATTTGTCTCAAGTTTTAATGATCTCTAGTATGCATACATATCTTGGTAATATTCCCATTTGTTATGACCTTTTATTCCAAAAAAAATGTATACTCTAATTATTTCAACAACCCTAACGAGTGTTGCTGTGGATTCTATATAATTTTAACTAGAAACTCTTATTCTTGGTGATAATATTAATTCTCAAAATGTTTTAGTTGGTTCCTCTTCCACCCTTATTCTAGTTCCTCCTCAATTGTAATCTCTTTATACTTCTATTTAAAATTTCCATTTCATCATCCACATGTTCCTTATTTACAACAACTTCTTAACCCATTATTTAAAATATTCCTCTTCCACCTTCCACTCCCTCCACCTTTATCACAACCACTAATATTATACCACAATTGGATATGGTTTAGGACATAGATTCAAGTAAAACATTGTATTTTGTGGATTTAATCATCTCTAGGAAGTTATATGGTCCATTCCCATTGTACCTTCATTATCCATGGGTTTATATTATTTATTTTCTCTTAACCGTCTTATTTAACCTAGAATCCCTTATACAACTCCCCATCTAATCATAGTTATGGTATTTCCACCCACTCTTTAACCTTCCACTACTTCCATCCAAGTGCCACTAAATCCATGTGTACCCTCCACTTTTTCAATGTTCTTAAGGGATTTCACCCATTACCTATAAATATTGAGAGATATTTTCCCTTATAACAAGAGGTAGGACTATAAAAGAACATGATACTTTTTTAAATCTTCTCTTAAACACCTAGATGTAAAAATGATGATGTCACCTTTAGGATATTTCCCTTTTTAATTTAAGATGCATCTTATGATTGGTTTTTGAATCTCCTTGAAGAATTTATCACTTCTTGAAATCTTATTTAGAGTGATTTCAGTTCTCAAATTACAAATCTTACTAATCTTGTCATTCTGTATCAATATTTTTATATCATGAATATATAACCAAATGATCCAATTTGAGCATTCAATTCCATATTTTAGAATTTGTATAGAAGTGGTGATACAACCTATACATAATATGTTACATTATCTTAGAGATGTATGAAATATATTTGTGTCCATTGATAAATATTTTCTTTAGCATATATGTTGTTGTTGCTAATATACCATTAAACTATTCTAAAGCTATTAATATTAATAGACAACTAAATCCTCAAGGAAGTTTGATTCCTCTTATAATTGATGTGACCAAAGTACAAAGAGGACAAGGGCTCACAAAGGGGATGGGGTTACATGGCACCGGAGTCCTAATTGGGTGCTAGTTTCTAGAATGACAAGTTTCGAAAGCTAAAAAGATAGACTGAGAAATTACAAGTGCAAGACTGAAAGAAGAAGCATAAAGCAAGGAAAGGTGGCCAAAGACATGTGTTAATTAGTACTTTTATTACTTAGGAATCATGTAAATAGTATTATTTTATCAAGACTAGATAATGACTCAAAGTGCGTGATTTTTTGTCTACAATAATTACCACAGTGATGATTGAGATAATGTGAGTACCATAATTATGTCTAAGATGTTATCTTTCCTTAAACATTAATATAATGAATTAAAATAAGAAATATATGAAATGTATTCCTTTAAATATTTCTAGAGAGATAAATATACTTTCTGGCATAGGAATTAACAAACCATGATTACATCCAAGCCTCATAATAATCCTGACACATCTCTAAACTTTAGAAATGATAATAATTTTCCTCCTCTTAGAGGAAAGGCACCACAACAAGTGACTTCTAGTCAAAAAACATATGATGATTCGCCAATGATATCTATAAAAATAGTATATAATATTAAGGAGGATATGAATAACATAAATAAATTAGTTTCTATGAGCTATTATAAATCACCTAAAAAGGGATCTATTATTGAATTATCTTACTTATAAACCAAACCAACCCAAAAAAAGGAAGACTAGACTAATATAGTCATATATATGACTAAAAGACAAGTGATATATTTTTTACTGATAATTATCTAAAAAAAAACTTTATAGAATATTGTGGAGGATATTGTTTCACTAGATTCTTGTTAGATTAATGAAATAGATAAGGGTAAAATAGGCTAAGGAGGAATACCTGTTGTAATGTTGGTTGAAGGTTGTGCACATGAATCTAATTTCCTGATCTGAGTTGATCGTGTGAGCTTCCTTTTGGCTAGGAGGAATGACCTGAAATGAAAAGTAAGACCATAAAACATATTTAATAGCAAAAGGTTAGTGGATTTCCTAGTGTGAGCTAGATCCAAGAAGTGTGATACTTCCTTGATGGTTGTTAATCTACTGATATGTATAATTCAATGTAAAATAAATGAACATGCAAATAAAAGAATATAACACTAGTGTTCTGATTTAGGTATCTCATATTACTATCAATGTTAATTCAATTAGATGCTTTAATAAATACACTGATGAAGGTCCTGAGTCAGGTTGCAAGTTGGGTAGGTGGTATGAAGATCACAGGCAGGGTCTAGGTAAGACTTGATGGAGTTTGGGTTGGTCTTGGATAACTAGGAAGCTTGTTGGTCTGATGCATTTTACCAGACATAGAGACTAACACTAGTTAGTGTGTGACCAATGAAGGTTTAGGTATGATCGATACCGGTTTAAGATAACTGATATCGGTTCTTGTGGGAGTGGCTAAAAGTCATAAATAGGTATCTAGGCTCTATTTTTGTCTACACAGAGAGTTGTGAAGGTCTGTGGTGAGGTTGTAGGTTGTGTATTAGGTTTTAGAAAGGTTCTATGAGGTTTTTGGGGTGTTAAGGTCAGCTTAGTGAAATTCTGAAAAGAGACACAATAACCAACGTCGGTTGGGAGATCGATAACGGTGAAGAGGAAACTGATGACGATTAAGATAACCAGCATCGGTAGGGGAAATTTAGTGAAAATTGATAAAAGGTAATTTTGGGCTTCTCTGTGATTACACAGAGAGTGAAGGAGGGATTTTTGGGTTTGCAATAATATGAGGAAGACTCAAGAAGGTATAAAGGATAGGTATGGAGAGCTAGAAGGATGGGGTGGCTAGATAGGTAGGTGGGTAGGAAAGTGGGGATGGAAGAATGTAGGGAATAACTAGATATAATAACAAAAGATAAAGAACCTATTTAAGTAAGTACATAAGCAATCCAAAATCAAATGCACTTACTTGTATTGCAAGCTTTATGGGTGAAGGATGGTGATGGTCGATCTGTGAAGAACTTAGGGGTTAGTATTGTGGTAGTGCTTCCCAGAGTGCTACTGTGAATTCCAATACCTTTAGATCAATCTCTAGTACTTGCTTGGACCTTTGGCTGAATGTATTATGTCATCTTAATGCTGAGAAAACTTTTTTTTGCTTGAATGTAGATAGCGCTCTCCAAAACTCGAAGTGACCAACCTGGGAGAAAGGTTACAAAAATGTATCTATGGTAACCAATGATGATCAAGGTTATTGGCGTCAATTTTGGGTTAACTTACGTTGGTTAGGATGGGAACTCCTAGTTTTACCCAAAATAGTAGATCTTTGCTATTTTTGGCGTGTTCTACTTGTCATTCTGGGTCCCAAGTGATGGTTAGCACTTAGATAAGAGGGAGTGTTTTTGAAGAAGGAATAGGAATTTAGCGTTAAGGTTAGACTAAGTAACAGTTGGTTAAGATAAATAGAGACTGAGTCTTATTTAATTAATAGACTAAGAAGAATTCCATGGTGAGGTGTCTAGGTGAGGTTTCTAGGTGATGTGGCTAGGCGAGATGTAAATTAACCTAATTAAAGTAATTAAATTAATAAATAATGTTAGGATGGGTATTAATTAAATTTTAAGTAATTAAATTAATATGAATTTGGTATAAAGGGGTCGTGGGTAGGTGAACATGTTATGTTAACTGATTGAAAGGGGAATAAGGGGAGTGTCACCCAAATTTGGTGTCTACATTTGCCCCTTTTTGTCGTGTAGCTTATATTGGTAAGTGATGCTGACAAAAATAGGAAGAGGTTGCCCCAAGTATAGGTGAGAGTGGGGTTTCCCCAAGTAGGGCTGAAGATGAGGTTACCTCAAGTATGGGTAAGAATGGGGTTACCCCAAGTAGGGCTGAAGGTGAGGTTGCCCAAAGTATGGGTGGAGGTGATCCCCCTCAAACCAAGAGCTAACGAGGTGTTAGACAAAGTCAGTGAATGGATTGATAAATGGTTAAGTGATGAAAATGATGGGAGGTGGGTTGTAGGGAAGGGTATGGGAACTTTGGGTAATGGGTAAGGGTCATATAGGGTAATGGGTAATGAAAATCGAATGCACGCATACATATAGACTGTGACATGGTATCAGGTGGAAGATCTTGAAAACTCTACAGTTTCCAAGGACGATAGGTTTATCTATACAAAGGTTGAATTGATTCAGGTATCAAAGGTATAAGATATGGTTTGGAAACACAACTTAGGTTAGGTACATGAAATTTTAGGTATGATCTAGTACACCAAAGGTTTGGTCGGGATAAACAACATGGAAATAGAAAAGGTAAGGTCATCAGGCTAAATGACATGGGTAACATCATCGCAAGGTATAACGAATACACAAATTACGATGTCATAAAAGGTTGTTCAGGTCATGGCACAAGTAAGGCAAAGGTATAGGTAAATACCATGTCCCTAAATGTAATTAAGGAAATGTATAGGTAGTTGAATCTTTTGGGTAGGGTATAATAGGTGTTGGTAAGTTCAAATGGTATTGGGTCAGTAATGTTGTTAGGAAAAATGGGTATTAGGTGGGTCAAAATGTAAGGGGAGTTTACCGATGTTGGATAGGGTATAACCATTAATAGGTGTTGGTAAGGTCAAAAGGTATTGGGTCAATAATTTTGTTAGAAAAAATGGGTATTAGGTGGGTCAAAAGGTAAAGGGAGGTGACTAATGATGATTATGGTATAACTGATGTCAGTTGGATAGGGTATTACATTACCGATGTCGGTCATGTTGATTTGGGTCTAAACAATAAAAATCCATGTTTTATGGATTCATTACTTTTTTATTTGTAGAAAAAGACAGAGGAGTAAGTGAGGAGTGAAAAAATGACAATACGAGGCATTGAGATGAGTTGGTGATCCTCGTAGCGGGTGATTGGCATTCGATCGGAGGGTCCCAAAGATCGATTCTAGTTTTTTCATTGGTTTGGAGGAGAGGAGGTGAATTAATCATGGCAGAGGTGGGAAAGGGTGTGGGAGGTCCACTGGTGTAGAGACCCAAGGTGCCACCACGTCGATGGATTTGATTAGAGGTTAAAATTATCGGGGTCTGACAATATATGCACATTGTTTGAGATCACAGTATGATGGTTGCTCTTATTGATAGATGGGATTTTGTGACCTATATCTTCCACTTACTGATGGGTGAGATGACCATCACCCTAGAGGATGTGTATCAAATCCTATGGCTTCCTATTATTGGGGAGCCAGTTTATTCTATTACTTTTGATTCATCGCTGGAGCCGATAGTGGATTTTTTTGGTGAGGTGATGGGTCTATTGACATATCGTAGTACGAGTCTTACATATGGGGACATGTATGCAGCCTACCCACAAGAGATGAGGCTGGATATATTAATGATGGAGGTAGTAGGTTGCTTTACACTACTAGATTCTGAGGGTGGGAGATTCCCATGAGCACTGATGGGACTGCCCTAGGATATGATGGAAGAGTGGATATGCTTAGTTTGGGCACCAAATTTCCTAATTTAGTTATATAGAGAGCTATGGGCTTATGGGAGATTGCAGCGGTTTGGGATGTGTTGTACCTTTTTACTACACTACTAGGCATATGATCATATCATATGTGTGCACCTAGTTGGTTTTCCCCAACATGATTGGTTCGGAGGTGGCTTTCTCTAAATTGGATACAGACATTGGGTACCAGATGGTGGGCAACTGAGGGTGGCTAGGGCCACATATGATGTTATATACTACAGGTGGCTGGTGGAGGGGATTTCAAGATTTGACCTTATTTTGAGGCCTTATGTTGAATTTCCATCTTATAGAGGAATGACACAAGATCTAGAGGAGCTCTAGATATTGATGTGGATATAAGGGCATCGTGTCGGTCAGAACGAGATGATACATGTAGACAAAGTTAGATGATAGTTTGGGCTGACATAAGATGTACCCCTACCTTTTCCACTATACGGTCATGATCACATGGAGAGATCCATGTCTCCACCACATCTGAGTGTGCCAACAAGGAAGGAGGAGAAAGCTATGGATAGGAGAATTGATGATGTTGGAGTCACTAATGGATATCGGTAGTGTTGGGTGGCACAGCGATGGGCGGCACCACTGAGGCCAGGGCATCCAGATATTGCTACAGTCATGGTTCAAAGAGATGAATTGTAGGGGTAGGTGGTGACCCTATAGACATAGATCACATATTTAGAGGGTCAGTTGGCAAGAGCACATGCATAAGTGGTCACCTTACATGCTCTAGTTACGGCCCTACAAGCACAATTGGCATAGGTACAGGCACCCACATAGGGCGGTGATGGTGATGGAGTAAAGGTGGCCACCTTACAGGCACATGTGATAGGTTTGTAAGGTCAGCTAGCCACTACACAGGCACAAGTTGTGGCCTTAAAGGCCTAGGTTGCAGCATAAGGACAGGTACCCACACAGGCCCAGGGATAGGGTCCCATATTACAAGAACCTACATAGGTAGGAATACAGGCATCAGGGTAAGGGATGATGTCATTATATATAGGACAGAGCTCACAGGTAGCAATGAGACCTATGGTACCACCTCAGACTGTGATGATGGAGAGGTTCAAGGATGCCCTGAATGAGGCTCATTATTATCAAGATCACCTGATGATTGTTTGTATAGATGTCCCTTAATATGTTGAGTACAGAGCCCAGAAGGCAACGATCGGGAGGACTAGATCCAAGACTCACATTTTAGGTAGTACATGGGGCCTATGATTCTATGGATAAGGATAGGGAAAGGTTTTAGTTCTCAGAGACTAGGCCTGAGTGTGATCTATGAGGAGATTAGATCTAGACCCATGGAGGGTGTAGAGATGCTGACAGGGTGGCAGATAGGTCAGGAGGAGGAGACAGGTGAGATTGTCCTGGAGGATATCATATGGGGTGATGTGTAGTCACTTGAGATGATTAGTTTTTTTATTTTTCATATATATATATATATATATATATATATATATATATATATATATATATATATATATATATTGGTCTATGTGCCGAAGATAGTGAGGTTTTATATGATATTTTTTTATTTTGAGTTTTATACTAGCTTGCGTGCCAAAGATAGTGAGGTTGTACCTGAGTGAATTAAGATACTTGTATTTATTTGTATCTATATATATATGTGTGTGTATTAATACATAGACTCTCCTAGTTATATATAGTTGATGATTTTTATGTATTAATGATGTACTTGGTTTTAATTTCCATTACAATTGTGTATTGATGGAAACTAGGTGAATTAGGCATGATTGAGTTCAGGTCATGTAAGCATGATGGAGTCAAGGTGACTTAGGCATGATGGATTCTAGATGAATTAGGCATGGTGGATTTTAGGTGCATTAGGCATGGTGGATTCTAGGTGAGTTAGGCATGGTGGAGTCTAGGTGAGTTAGGTAGTCGAGCTCATGTAGGCATGACGAAATAAGACCTATAGGCATGGTTTGTTCATGTTTTTGGGTTTGATATAATTACCAAGTTATTGGTAGTATGGAAAATAAATCATGATGTATATGTATTTTATGGTGTAACTTTCCAAATATTTGATGTCATGGAAATATGAAATGATTGATTGGATGTTTTGATGATGTGATAAAATGGTAGGTATATATGTTTGTTGAGCGTTTAATTTCTCAATTTTGTGTAAAATAGAAAACTAATCCAAGGGAGGATGTGAATAGAAAAATGGGGGAAATGTTTTTAGGGAAAAGAGTTCTCGAGCTAACCTCTAAGGTCCCCATGCCCTAGGAGTGTTTCCTACATAGCCCCGATGAAAAAGGGGCCTCAAGCCGATGTAGTTCTCCTATAAGCTAGGGAAGAATATGATAAGATAGAGGGATAGGTTGGTAGGTTTTAGGCATGTTTGAGTCAAGGTCATTTAGGCATGGTGGATTTTAGATGATTTTAAGCATGCTTGAGTTTAGGTGATTTTAGGCATGGTTGAGTTTAGGTGATTTTAGGCATTGTTGAGTTTAGGTCATTTAGGCATTAGTGATTTTGGTGAAAGGGGAATCATTAAAATGTAGGTGTCGATGGTCTAGTCCTGTATAGGATAATCAACAAGTAATGAATAATTCTTATGGTAAAAGGTGGAAAAAAAGAGCCACCTAATTGATAAGAATCCTAATGAGTCTATCATACCAAAAATTGGCTTATGAACGTAAGACCCTAAAGGCATTGCATAATTGACTATTCTAAGGGTGAAGAAAGTCACATGATCAAGAAATTTCACATTTGTGGAACGTCTCTTGAGCAAGAAGGAAATTGGGGTGAATATGAGATGAGGTGAAAATAATTTGGTGTTTAACATAACCTAGTGTGAGACAACATGACTATTTGGCAAGAGACTCAAGATCAAAAAAGGCAATTCCATGACAAAAAGTTATCTTTTTCTTTTTTCTTTTCTTTTTTATAGACTAGTTGATGTGGGAAGGCTATATGGGATGAGTAGATTATCTCCTTGAGGTCTTCATGAATTTGATCGATGCGAGAAGCTTTAGAATATTTTATTTTATTTTTTTTGCAAGAATAGTCTTCTTTTGATGATAGACTATGTACAGTATGGATAGCTTTGTATAGTTGTCCTTCGAGGGAGTAGTCTATTTATACCAGAAAGATAGAAAGATTAGACATCCTTTTTTAGGGAGTCATCTTTTTGCTGGAAGTTTGACTCAAGGATTTGAATCCCATTTTACTTTTGAAAATGTTTCACTTTTGGAATTTTAGGTCATGGATAAGACTATAGAGAATGATAGGCTCTTGATTTAAAGGCCAAACCATATCACACATAGGTTAACTAGGAAAGAGAGGGTTTAAGTGATGATTGAATTTGGGATTCCATCTTGAAAAAGACAAAAAGTATCCATGAGAATTATGTTATGAGTAGAGCCGCGGTACTCATATTGAAGATAAAGCTGAAAATTCACAGGTAATCACATGATTCTTTTTTAGTCATTAATCCTTAACATAGATAAAATAGAATGTGAATGGTGCTCAAGGGATGAGCGTTTTAACTAGACAAAATGTTATATAGGACTTGATTCAACAATATAATGGTCAAAGATGTAATGCATTTATGGGATCATGTTCTTGTTTACCTTTGAGTGAAGACAAACGATAAGTACTTGATCCATAGGTATGAGTAAAAATATAGAGTCCAAGACAATTAGGATCAAATTTTCCCCAGTTTCTTTTCTCCTCTTTTTTTATATGTTGATTTTCCTTTAGGATGAGGTCACTGACCTGAAAGGTTTGTTCATGGACACATTTATCATAGGCATGTTTGATACATTTTTTGGTAGATTTGGAGGTGATCAAGAGCATTGAGATGATTTTCATCTAATAACTCGAGTTGTGCCAAATGGTCTTGGTGAAAATCATCATTGTTGAGCATCTCTTTAAGTTAGATATGAAGAGATGAAATTTGGACTTCAAGAGGTAGAACAAACCTCTATACTATAGACCAGAGAGAAATGTGTGGCATTATTTGATGTATGAATACTAGTGCAACAAGCCCATAAGGAAAAAGGAATGTGCATATGCTAATACTTTCCTTAGGTTGGCAAGAGTATCGTCATAGTAATATTCTAATATGTGATGCATAATGTCATGAAAGATATAATTCATACCCCACTAATATGTGGCACCAGCATTTTTAAGGCCAAAGGGCATGAATTGATAGAAAAAGGTCCCCTAAAGAGTAATGAAGGTGGTTTTTTGTTGATCTTCCAAGGCAAGTAATATTTGGTTATAACCCGAGAAACCTTTCATGAGTGATAGCATCTTATGGTCATCGGTGAGATCAACATGTTGGTCAATACTAGGTAGAGGAAAGTCATCTTTAAGGCAAGCTAAGTTAAGGTCATGGAAATCGGTGCAAATACGGAGTTCCCCTATCACGTTTGTGACAGGAACGATGTTAGAGATCCATTGGCAATAATCAATGGGTAGGATGAAGGAAACCAAAAGAAGGCATTGGAGTTCTTCTTTAACAAGAAGGGAAATGTGTGGATGCATCTTTCACAGCTTTTGTTTCATGAGTTTGGCATCAGGAATGGTTATGATATTTTGAACCACAATGTTTTGGTCAATACCAAGCATATCAGCGTAGGACCAAGAAAAAGTGTTGCTATGATCTCAGAGGAAATAAGTACAAGCTTCTTATTTAGAAACATCTAAATATTGGCCTATCTTTAGAATGTGCGGGTCATCCTGAGTGTTAATATTGATTTCAATTGTCAATTCATTTAACATGGTTTGTATCTCAGAAAGAAATGACTAGTGAATATAAGAATCTTCCACACCAAGGTAGGTGAGAATAGACTCATCATCCTGACATTGAATGACGTTAATAGAAGGTTTATCATCATCGACCAAGTCAGGATACAAGAAGGGAAGAGAAGAGGGAGCCTCACTATCTCGTTGATAAGTTAGAGGTCCTAGAGAAATTGTGTTCATGAAAAAAAAAAATTAGGAGGAATGGATTCTAGATCCATAGACTCCGTAGGTGAAGGTGGTGAAGTTGGTGAATGTGGTGAATAAGGTTTGTCATCCTCAATGAGTTCAACTCGGGCCTTCTTGGGAGATGGTTCGGAAAAGTCAATACCATTGTGGTCTTTATGTTTACATGTGGTGCACAAGATGATAGTAAGGTAGCCTTGTTCATAGAAACCAAAGAAAAAATCCTTCCTTGCACAACGACGGAGGAAGGTGTGGGTGAAGTAGTGGTTGGTGAGATATTGAAGGTCAAATGAAAATGGTTGGGTTTGGGTAGGTTGCTTGGGTGATTAGGTTGGAGTATTAAGTCCCTCGTATGTTAAGATGGTGCAAAGGTGGGGAGGACCATAAGGGAAAACCTCGCCTATGTGGTGATCATAGCGGGGATGTTGGCAAAGGATACCGTAATCTTGAGGAGTAAGGAATATTTTGGTGTTGTATAAGCGGTGCTCCCCCAAAGTGATACATTGAAAAATACTTTCTAGGGGATCGGTAATCGGTATGTGGGTAGTGTAAATGGATGAATTACTATACAGAGAAGAAGAGGAAGTGTTTTTTGGTTGAGAATTAGATGGGTTAGTGGATGTGTTATCTGCAGAGGCTATGGCTATAGTGGGAATAGAGGAGTTAGGTGTGGGAGAGGTAGTGTAAATGTTGGTGGAAGGGGTTGTGGGTGAAGGAGAGGTGGTAGCAGTTGAAGATGCCTTAACTAGTATAAGGACATCATTAGGTCTATACAACATGTTACAGGTTTTTAATGATGAAGGGTCAGTTGGAAAGGTATAGTTATGTCCTTCATGTTCAAATTTTATGCACCAATGTAAGATTGAAGGAACACAACCCATGATGTGGATCCAAGGTCAGCCAAGAAACAATTTGTATTGGAATTTCCCCTCTAAGATGTAGAATAATTATGGTATGGTATGGGGGCCCACGTGAATGTGGAGAATGATGGTGCCAAGGGTTGAAGTTATGGCATCATTGAATGAATGCAACATAACTAGGTTATTATGCATGTAATTGGCGGGGCTGCACATTTGGTTATATGCATGGGAAGAGATAATTTTGATGTTGGTATAGCCATCAATCATAATGCATCAAATGTATATATTATCAAAGGTTTGTGGAGGTGGAGATGAAGTTCACTAGATAGGTAAGGGATGAGGGTGTATGGTGATAGGTGAATGGGTAACAAGGTCCTCGTCTAAAAGATCATCGTCATCAAATTTTTCTTCAGGAGGACTAAATTGGAGTAGAATGGTCTTTAGAGCCTTAAAATTTTCTACATCATGCCCTGGTACATGATGATAGGCATAAATTTTTATATCATCAAACCCTATTGGTTTAGGTTTGAGTGGGTCATAAGGTCTAAGTGGCGGTAATGAGATGATAGTGGTCTCTAAAAGCTTTGCTAAGATGTTGGCATAAGACCCTACCAATGGATCACAATGGGAGGTAAGTGTGGGTTGAGATGGAGGTGTGAGTAATTTTGGTGGGAGAGGCATCAGGGGAGGTCGAATCAGAGGTGGAATAAGTTTGATCACTAGTTTGGTAGTTTGTAATATTTGAGGTTTGGGTTGCACCTTCTTGGGTAAAGGTGTACAAATGAGCTAGCAATAGAAGGTGTTGTAGGTTTGACTACCTATTTTGAGGGTAATTTATTTTTCAACTTTGGTTGCACCTTCCTAGGTAAAGGTGAAGACGGTGTGCGTGATGTAGAAGGGAAGGTAGATGGAAAAATGGGATGGGTTAGACAAGGTGATAATAGAGGTGTGGTGAAGGTTTTTTGAAGAATCAAGGTAGAGGGTATTTGTTGAAGAGTGGGGTATACCATAGGTATGGATGATGCTACTAGAAGTGGTTTGGGTATAGATGGTAAAAAGGTTACAGGTGATGGAAAAGGTGTACGTTGTGTAGGTAAGTTAGGTGTAACAGAGGCTCATGATGAGGATGTGGGCTGTTATATTTTTAGTTTACCTTGGGTAGGAGGTTTTTTGGCCAAGGTGGATGGGTGAGGTCCAAGGATAGATAGAAGTGGTGAAGGTGATAAAGGGGTAGTAGGAAAAACTAGTGTATGCAGCCTTGGAGGTTGGGTCTTCCTTTTAGGTGGAGGAATGGTTTTTGCATGGGCTTGTGAGGATGTGGATAAATCCAATTTGACAGGAGGATGGAGTAGGCTTAATGTCAGCATGACTCCCAATGTGTTGATGGTTCTGAATGTAGGGGAAGGTGGAGGTTCAATTAGGTTCTTAGGCATAGGAACAAGTATGACTATTGGTAAGGGTTTAGGTGTAGGTCAAGGTGATGAAGAAGAGGTTGTTATAGTAGGATTGGGCATGGTTGGTTCAGTTTTCTAAAATACCTTTGGATAAATCATAGAGGTATCAACGGATGACATTTGCATTTGAGTTTAAAAAGGTAGCCGAAGGCGTCCCCAAAGCATGGAATTATCAACATAATCCAAGAGGTCATCCAGGCATGAAAATGGCATTTTTGTAGGAGGAAATGATGTTAAATTGGTGGTAATCCCTATAAAAAATGTCTATGAGACAAGGAACTGGTTGGCTTCAAAAATTTTGAGTAATAGAGTTGAGATAAAATCAACAGGATCCTGGAAGTTTAATGGGGAATGGTCACCAATAGGCAGTGATGCTTTTAAAGGATCCCCTATGGGTAGGGGAGATGATGTTTACGATGAGGACTCCTCCATGGGTGATGGGGCAGATAAAGTGGAATCCTCTGTGGGTGAAGGAGTAGATGAAATAGGTTCCTTTGTGGATAAAGGTCCTCATGTAAGAATCTCCTCTTTAGAGGGGATAGGAGGAAATTGAGGAAGGGTTGGTACGACTTTGAAAATAGCACGAACTTCATGGACATTACTATCATTAGTCGTAGGTTCACTAGTTTGGTTAGATGATGGGGTGTGATTAGGAAATGGCTTATTAAAGATATGCAATCTCTGATTAGTCGGTGTGTTTGGATTATCCAAGACGAGATCTTTGTTGTCTAACATTTCCTGGACAATTTTTTTTAAGGTTATTAAATTATTGTCACTATGAACTTTAACATGATGATAGTTTTAGTAATCATGTTCCTTATACCATGTAGGCATAAGACAAGTAGGGTCAAAAATAGTATGTGGTTTGATGGGTGGAAGATTAATTGCTCCATCTTTTAGAATTTTTTCTAAAATAGAAGAATAGGGCTCTCCTATGGGAGTGTAATTTCATTTCTCCCTAATGAACTGGAAAGCTTGAATGGGAGAAAGGTGAGAAGAAGGTTTTGATTGATTGGATGGGTGAGATGGGCCAGATTTTAAAACTATCATGTTGGTAGATCCTTTGGCTTTGGAATATTTTTTTTGGGGTTTGGAAGATGAAGAGGCATCGTTTGACTTGAATCCATCATTTTTGTTATGCAATTGAATTTTCTTCTCTTCTATGAAATGGATTTCAAGTTTTCTAGCCATGGTGAACACTTCATCAAATGTACGGAAGTTTTGGATTTTGAGAGTTGGTGAGATGCTCCTGGAACAATCCCTAATGAAAAACTCTATAACCTCAATTTGAGGTAGTTTAAATGTGATTTGGTTGATGAGGCTCCGCCAAGGAGTGATGAAATCTATGATAGATTCATCTATGTATTGTCATGTTGAGTACAAGTTGGTCATGGTGACCTTCTTGATGATATTGATCAAAAAATGGTCTAGGAAGGATTGAGCCACTTGGTTAAATGAGTAAATGGAATTTCGAGGTAAACCACTATACCAATCTGACGTAGGTCCTATCAAGGACATTGGGAATGTCCTTAATATTAGAGCATTGTCATGAGCGATTAGATAACACCCATGTTTGAAAAACTGTAAGTGTTGTTGCAAGTCCTCTTTATTGTTGAGCTGGTTGAATTTTGGCATTTCCTAATGCGTGGGGTATGGAAAAATGGGAAGATACTGATGAATGCGCTCATTGTAGATTTCATCGTATGTCAAAGAGTTGCAAGAGCCAGAAACCGATGCCTCCAATGTTTGCATCTTTTCCATCATCATTTTAATAAGGTCATTGGTAGGTTGTGATGACTAAGCACCCCTTGTAGTATGAGGGGGTAGATGGTGATTATATAATGAGGATGACATCCCAGTATATGGTGGTGCTAAGTATGAGAACTGCAAGGGGGGAATAGATGCAAGTGGAAAATATCCTTGATAGGTGATAGACAAGATAGGTGGTTGTTGGTGATATGTGTAAGTAGGTCGGGAGGATGTAGTGATTCTTGTAGTGATTGGAGGTAAAGACTACAGGATGGAGAGGAAAATTTTTTGGAATGGAGTATGGGTTGTTGACACCATGGGTGGCTACAATGCGGTAGGTATATATGAGGTGGCTGGTGAAGATGGGGGTATGTTCAAGGTGGATGATGAAAGAATGGTTGACACCTTCAGAGAAACTGATGTCAAAAGTATGAATAATGTCATAGGTTCCACAAATATTGATGATTTGGGGTCATGTGGGGATACTACGGGTGGTAAAGTGGAAGAAGGTAAGGTTGAGCTAGTACTAGCTAACATAGAAGTGGAGATGAGGGTAAGGGGAATAGACACAGGCATGTTGTATACCAGTTGTCTTGATGAATCTCGAGTGGATGAATGGGCAAGATAATATTGTAAGGCATTGGGGTTTTGGTTAAGGAGTCTTGTAAACTCCTCGTCACTAGTACTGATGATAATGGGCTGAGTAGGATCCATAGGTGACAAGATGGAAGGTGGCGATGGGCTAAGTGGTAGTGGCTGAAGGCTTGTGTGGAATACAAGGGTGTTGGCTTGACTATGAGTCAAAACCCTATGAGTTGGTGTAGGCTATGAAATCTAATCTCTATAAATGACACAAAAAAATAGAAGAAATGGAGAAAAACAATTCCAAAAGGTGAAAATTGATGTTGTTTTAATTAAAAATTTAAAACACAGGAACTGGCAATGGTTGGGTTAACCGATGGCGATGATAGATGGTGACCAATGATGGTTAGGGTGACCGATACTAGTTATTGTGGAATAATCAAAAAAATTATAAATGTAGTAATAATTTATGTAAATGAGACAAATCCTAGATTTGACAGTGATTTCAAAGATCCAGAGGTATGATGATGTATTTGGGGAACCTCATTAAGAACATAAAATATGATGATTGTTTTTTCAGTGAAATAACCCAAAAAATCAGGAAATCAACAACGGTTAGGTAAACCAATGATGGTCAAATGTAAACTACTGATGGTCGCTAAACTAACGCCAGTCACTATAAAATTTGAAAAGATGAGGAAAATGGGATTCAGTGACTTAGATCAAATAGAATACCAACCTAGAAACCTGAGTATGGTAATGATGAACCCTGACACACTCAGAATCAGTCAGAATACACCAACTATGATTGTGGAGTGTGAAAGGAAGGAAGAAAATGGAGAAAATAACCTCTCAACTCAAAACACAAATTAAGAAAAAACTAAGAAACACAAAATACTATTGGTGAATTTTACGTTTTAGCTTATGTTCTTTAGAACTGAATTGTGAATATAATAGAGTTTTTGGTTTGATAGAAGGTACCCTATGAAAATCCAAGAACTAAGGATGGTTTCAGGTAAATTTTTTACGGGGGCAATCCTTTCTCTAAGATAATGATTGGACATAGAAACCATTTGGGCACCCACTGTCAATCCTCTGATCATGTGATCATTGACAGCTTCTTCTAGGTAGGATGATGTTTAAGAAGATCTATAAATTATTTAACTGGTTTGGTATAGAGTGTTTGCAAAGTGAACTATGATTGGATTAGTCAACCATCAGCTGGGCATGACTTCTAGTGTATAGGTTGCCTTCAATTAATGTGAGCTACAATGCAAAAAACCAAAATGAAATGTAAATGTTTTAATCCCAAATCCACAGTTATGTTCGATGTAGTAAATGAAGAATATGAAAAGGAATGATCTTTCACTAATTTAATGCAGTAGAAAGAAAGATGTGTTCTTTTTAAAGCACCAAAAGCATGATTTATTTTAGACAATAGAAAGAAGGAGAATATTCTAGAGAATAAAATTAATGTGAATACTTTTCAAAGGGAAATAAACACAATATTTTTACCTAGGAATGAACAAATGCAACATAACCCCTGATGGGACCCACCGGGCATGCCAAAATGTTTCACCAAATTCTTAATATATTAATGAAACAGATAAGGGTAAAATAGGCTAAGGAGGAATACCTTTTGTAATTTCGGTTGAAGGTTGTGCACGTGAATCTAATTTCTTGATCCAAGTTGATTGTGTGAGATTCCTTTTGGCTAGGAGGAACTACCTTAAATGAAAATCAAGACAAAAAAACATAGTTAATAGTAAAAGGTTAGTGGATTTCCTAGCGTGAGCTAGATCCATGAAGTATGATACTTCCTTGATGGTTGTCAATCCACTTATATGTGTAATTCAAAATAAAATAAATGAACATGCAAATAAAATAATCTAACACTAGTATTTTGATTTAGGTATCTTATATTACTATCAATGTTAATTCAATTAGATGCTTTAATAATTAAAATGATGAAGGTCTCGGGTCAGGTTGCAGGATGGGTAGGTGGTCTGAAGATCACATACAGGTTCTGGGTAAGAATTGATGGAATTTGGGTTGGTCTTGGATAACTGGGAAGCTTGTTAGTCTGATGCAGTTTACCAAACATAGATACTAACTTTGGTCAATGTGTGACCGATGAAAGTTTAGGTATGACCAATACTGGTTTAATATAACTGATATCGGTTCTTGTGGGAATGGCCAAATATCATAAATAGGTATCTAGGATCTATTTTTGTATGCACAAAGAGTTGGGAAGGTCTATGGTGAGGCTGTAGGTTGGGTATCAGGTTTTGGCAAGGTTCTATGAGGTTTTTGGGGTGTTAAGGTCAGTTTAATGAAATTTTGACATGAGACACAATAACTGACGTCGGTTAGGTGACTGATGCTGGTGAAGGGGAAACAGATGATGGTTAAGGTAACCAGCATCAGTAGGGGAAATTTGGTGAAAGTTGATAAAAGTTAATTTTGGGCTTCTCTATGATTGCACAAAGAGTGAAGGAGGGATGATTGGGTTCGTAATAATATGAGGAAGACTTGGGAAGGTATAAAGGATAGGTATGGAGAGCCAAAAGGCTGGGGTGGCTAGATAGGTAGGTGGGCAGGAAAGTGGGAATGGAAGAGTGCAGGGAATAACCAGATCTAATAACAAAAAGATGAAGAACCTATTTAATTAAGTATAGAAGTTATGTAAAATTAAACGCACTTACTTATATATGCAATCTTGGTGGGTGAATGATGGTGATGATCAATCTGCAAAGAACTTGGTGATTAGTATCGTGACAGTGCTTCTCATAGTGCTATCATGAATGCCAATACCTTTGGATTAGTCTAAGGTACTTGTTTGGGCCTCTGGCTGAATGTATTATGTCATCTTAATGTTGAGAAAACTCTAGTTCTTGCTTGAATGTAGATAGCTCTCTCCAAAACCCGAAGTGACCAACCTGGGAAAAAGGTTACAAAATTGTATATATGGTAACTGATGATGGTTAAGGTGACCAGCGTCGGTTGCGGGTTAACCAGTGTCAGTTAGGACATGAAATCCTAGGTTTATCAAAAATAGTAGATCTTGGCTATTTTTGGTGTGCTTTGCTTGTAATTTCGGGTCTCAAGTGATGGTTACCGCTTAGATAAGCAGGAATTTTGTTGGAGAAGGAATAGGAATTTAATGTTAGGGTTAGACTAAGTCCCAGTTGGTTAAGATAAGTAGAGACTGAGTCTTAGTTAATTAATAGACTAAGAATAAGTCCATGGTAAGGTGTCTAGGTGAGGTGTAAATTAACTTAATTAAAGTAATTAAATTAATAAATAATGTGAGGATGGGAATTAATTCAATTGTAAGTAATTAAATTAATATGAATCTAGGGTAAAGGGGTTGTTGTTAGGTGAACACGTTATGTTAATTGATTTAAAGGGGACTAAGGGGAGTGTGACCCAAATTTAGTGTCTATAGATATGACTAACATAAAAATTATTTTATATGGGTGAGCGTAAATCACCAAAAAAGGGATATATTATTGAATTCTCTTACTTATAAACCAAACCAACCCAAACAAATGGAAGACTAGACTAATGTAGTCATACATATGACTAAAATACAAGTAACACCTTTTCTATTGATAATTTATTTTTTAGAAATAATTTACGTAATTGTTTATTTAATTCATAACCATAAACCAATGTAATGTCATTACCAATTTATAATAATCTCAATATAAATATTACAAATTTAGAAAAAATTGTGATACAACTTGATAATACTAAAGTTTATGTCATTGGGTAATTCCTAATTGTTCATATCTAGATTTCATTAAAACCTAGGGTTTAAACATTTATTGATATTCAAGTGGTTTAAATTCTAGAGATTTATGGTATGCTAATCAGTATGGGTTTTTTAAGAGAATTGAGTGGTTACATTTAATTTATTTTTCACCCATGTGGATGCCATGTAAAGGAATTATCAATTAGATTCACATGGATAGGGAATCAAAGATGAAATACACCATTAGAAAATATAATGCTAAAAAGGAAAAAGTGATGATTGCTTCTACATTCATTGGTTTTTACACGTTGAACATAAAATTAAAGGAGGATATTAAACATATGGGAGGAATATTGAATCTATATAGTTATGGAGCTCATTCTAATTATGGGGCTATTTCTAGGGTTCTCTTAATTAATCCATAAGGAAAATAGTACATTCAGACTTACATGCTTTGATTTTAATGCACCAACAATATAGAATAATATGATGCATTGGTTTTGGGATTAACATTGTCTCTATAGTATGTTGTAAATTATTTACAATAATTTTGATATTTATAACTAACTATGAACCAATTTAGAATTAAATATTAGTGTAATATGTCTTATCTCCGGAAGTATAAATTTAAAATTTGGGATATGATAAATTATCATTATACTTTCAATATCACAATCATCCCTAGAGAAAATTACTATATAATATATGCATTTTCGGCTTTAATAACTAAACTCTCTCTATCAATAATTTCAGAGTTAATAAAATTTTCTATTAAATAGGCCCCTAACCATTTGTTTGAGATAATGTGGAGAAATTTCAATTGTTTTATGATGAACAACTAATCGTTTAGTTTATGAGTTCTGTTATAGTGTTTGAATATTATTATCACTTATAGTGATATTTATCATTTAATAAAAGATGTTTTTTTTATTATTGGTAAATAGTTTTTTGAAAGGGACTATACCCTTGCATACAAAGAGGGCCTAAAAGCCAGAATAGGAATGAAAAGCATCAAAAAAAGGATCAAGATCCAGATAAGTCAAGATAACCAAAGGTAACCAAAGAGAAGTTACCACAAAACAGCCAAAAAATAGCTAAAAAACAAAAAAAAACATGAAGGAAGGCATCAACAGTAGCGCAGCTCCACATTTACTTCTTGGCGGCTTTGGCTATTCTGGATTTGATAGTTTTCCAAGAGGTAAACAAATCCAATGTTGTCATGTGAGTAGAGTCAGAATTATCCAGATTTTGAATGGTCTGTTTGCTTTCTTCTTCCGTGCCCCAAAGAGTTGTTGGGATTTCACTAAGAGCAAAGACATTGCAGACATGCTGGTCAATGAAGCCTTCAATTGCACTAAAAATAGCCATATTATGGTCATGACGATTCTTGGCTTTCCCTAGACGGTTGTCCAAGGAGTTTAGTTTTTTATAAATATCCCCAACTTGTTTATTGTCAAGATCAACCTCCTCCTCCTTCTTCCTCTTACCTTTTTGCTTAGCCAAGTTTTTAAATTCATCTTTCATCAGCAACATGTATTTTTCTAAGACTTTCAGCCTTTGTGTGGAACTCTTGGTGTGCAAAGCCTCATGTAAGCCAACACTGCTAATATGGAGCAGATTTTGAGCATCCTCCAATTCCTAAGGAACGTTCCCCGAAACAGGGGTATTCAGTTTTAGCTTCTTAGAAGACCTAGTAATGGGTCTGGTCAAAGTGGAGGAAATGGGGGTGGGAGCAGAGGTGGAGGGGATAATAAAAGATGTTGATGTGGACAAAAGCATGAATTTTAAATATTATAGAATCCTCAAAGGACCGATAGTTCTAGAATTTTTGTTTTTTATTAAATCCATCAGAATAGGTTAAATAATCTAAAACCCCAAAAAAATTTAATGGAATTGAATTTGGGATCTCCATAAGAACTGCAATATGTTGATGTAGGTGTGAATTATTGAAAAGGAGAAGGGTGAGTTGGAGGATTTACTTATAAATTATGAGGTCATTATTGATTTTGATTATAACCAACTCATTTTTATGATCCATATGTCCTTAAAAAATTATCCCATTAAAATAGGGTCATAATCCTTTTAGACAGGGGTGGAATTTGGTAAATCTAATTGCAGAGCCTTTGATTCAACAAGAATTTTAAAAATTTACTCACAACATGCATATCTTCCTACTTAGGCATTCCAATTGAGTTTCAAACATCATCCCAGAATGTAAGAAGAATGGAGAAACTAGGCTACATTTTGATTTTATAAATCTAAAGAAGGAATTAGATAAAGATAATTATCCTCTTCTTTCTATAGATGAGATAATATAAAATATTATTGGATTAGAAATGATATCATTCTAGAAAAAATTTCCAGATAAAATAAGGTTATAATGGAAAGAGATGGCATATTAAAGACTTATTTTACAACTAAATGAGGCACCTTTTCTTATGAATGAATGACATTCTAACTTATAAATATACGTTATACTTTCTAGCCATGGATCATGAGTTTTAGGGATTGGATGGTAAATGCATTGTCATTTATATGCATGATCTTATAGTATATTCAAATAAAATAAATTAACACTTCTACTATTTAGAGAAGATATTAGAAACATACAAGTTTTATATCATCTCCATAAATCCAAATAAAAATGTATTTATAGTTATAAAAGGAAAAATTTTGGGACGTGATAGTTAAAAAAGGAATTTCCATAGGCCCAGATATATCAACAACCATTTTGAATACTCCACTACTAAACAATAAGAAAACTCAAATAATTCTTTGGGAAAATAAAATTATATGATGAATTTTATTTATAGTTTAATAAAAAGAGTTAAGCCATTTAATTCCATGTTTAAGAAAGATGCAAAAATTGAATGGTCAAAAAAATCTAATACAAACTTTCAAGTAATTGAATAATTAATTATGAGTTTCCCTATTATGGTTAGTCCTAATTTTAATAAGGATTTTATCTTTATTCTTTCATTTAATCTCACATTACAGTCTTATTAACTCAAAAGGGATAATATTATGAGCACCCCATTGATTTCATTAATAATAATATAATGAATGAAAAATTAATTACCCTATTAGAAAAGTAAGTATATACACTAGTGAAGGTAGTGAAAAAGTTTAGACATTATATCTTGAGGAGAAGGGTGCATATAATTATGTCTTATATAGAAATAAAAATGATGCTTAGAAAGAATGATCTCAGTGAAAGAAGGGATAAATTTATGACTTAACTACAATAATATGATTTTTAGATTAAGCCTAAAAAAGGTGAGATGTTAGGGAATGATATAATTAATAAGACAAGTAGACCCAAAATAATAGTCATGCAAATTGATCAAGCCCCTATACAAGGTGAGGAGTGGTATACCCATATAATCCACTTACTAATGTATAGGAAATATCCCAAATAATTTTAAAAAAATAACAAAGAATAGGTATTAAGTTTAAGTTTGGACATTATATCTAAAAAAGGTGCACTATACAGAAAAAACCAAGAGGGCATATATATTAGGTGCATTTATAAGAAATAACGAGAAATTTTCATGAGAATATTGGGGGAGGAAACCAATATAGAAATTATTTCTCATCCAAATTCAACAGTAGAATATCATTGTCTAATGGTATTAAAATATGTTCATAATAATTTTTTAGTAGGGAAAGAAATGTATCTCTACCTCTTCAACATATGATAGAAAGGATACCTTTTGCACAATGGGCATTAGATTTTTTTGGTGTATTGAATCAAAATTTAACTCAAGTACATTAATTTTTTTAACTTATAAAAAGCATTTTACTAGGTGGAATAACGTTATAACCACAAATAATAAAACTTCTAAAGAAGTGATAAATAAAATATAATCCCTAGATTTGGCACTTCTTTTTCCTTGGTATGTGATAATGGTCCTACTTTTCAATCAATATAATTCACATAGTAGGTTTATGTTAATGAAATTAAGCTTAAATTATTATCAAATTAATATCCATAACGGTGTATATATATATATATATATATATATATATCAATATGAACCTTATAGATGTAACCAAGAAGGCTATTGTACATAGAACAAGAGATAGGTGTATTCTTCTAAAGTATGAATTATTGGTCAATAGGAGTAGGAAAAAATGTATTTAAACATCCTCATTTCTTCTTGTTTATGGGAAAAAACCAATTTTCCCAGTTACTTTAAGATCCCAAATTACCAATTTATGCATGAGTAAATCATTAAAGACCAAGCGGTTCACTCTAGGTTAGAGATTCTATAGATGGAATAAGAATTGGAGAATTTAAGGAAATACCAAGCTACAATAAAGAAATGGTTTGAAAAGAGAGTAAAGGTGAAGGTATTTAGAATTTATGATTTAGTCCTACTATGGGATAAAGCTCATGAAAAGAAAGGATAACGTTAAAAATTAGATATTTTATGAATTTTTCCATATCAAAGAGTGGAGATATTGGAAAATAATGATTTTAGTCTCAATTGTATTTAAGTAAATGAGTTGGATCTTCCGGTAAATGGTCAACACTTGAATCATTACTTTTTTTATGTACCATCAACCCACACAATCAACTACAGGTCAGTTTAGAGGGAGGCTTAGAGTAAGAATAGGTTAAAAGTGGTTTAGTTTCTTTCAATACCTTTTTCTTTTACTATTTCAATCTTAAATTATATTTTCTATTTTAAATAAGTATCTATGAGACACTTTGTAATATTTTTTATAAAATCTAATTTAAATAACTCAATAATTTTGAAAAATACTCAATCATTAAGTGATCTTTTCACATAAGATTGAAATTATCACTAAGGATTATGCCTAAGTTTTGTTAGAACTTAAAAGGAGGATTGGTCTTTCTAAAACTGATTAAAATTGAAGTATATTTGGTTTATGAGATCTTCCTATGAATGGAATTTGTATTAGGATTATTATGTGAACACGATCAAGTCTTTTCATGAAAGAGGATCATAAAACCACATTAAACACTTAAACATTAAACACTTATTTGAGAAATAAAGAAAATTTTGGATAGATTCATTTGAGTGTTAGTTATTTTTTTTAAATAAGTAAATGTTGGGTTCTTATCCTTTGTTTACAAGAGAAAGATATCTCAAAAGTCCCATAAAGGGAATATTCAAATAATTTAAAAAAATAAAAAAATGAAGATCTTCTAGAACTATGACTATCACAATTTATTTCTCCTTCAATGGTGATTTGGGTAGATCAACTAGGGATATGGAATCCTAACTAGAAATGGATCAAGACTTGGAATGGAGCCAAATGTATCTTTTTCATGGCTATAAATGCATGGTTTGAAAAAGAGAAATTCTAAAGCCATTTTTTAATTTTAAAATTGTATTTAAATGTTTTTGTTTCATTCTTATCACAGTAACTCAAATTACAATTGGATTAACAACAAAACACACACACTTATGATCCTTGAAATTGCATCTGAATTACTATTTCATATAATTAGACTGAGATTTGTTTCTTTTCTTTGGTTGAGTGTATTAAATACCTTCTCTTCAAGTGTTTGTTTATATTAGTATAATTAACCATAAATTCTAAGTTCAAAGAAATTATTAAGTTTTTTCTCCACATGAGTCACTATTTTTAATGATCAACATTCCCCTATTTTTTATTTACAAAATTGAGACCTACTGCAAACTATAAAATTTATTTTTGATTGAATATTTTCTCATAAAATCACAATATAATCAAATTATATTTGTTTTCTAATATATTTTCATCTCTAAAAGAGATTTCATGGGTATGTTAGAGTTTTTTCAATATGTGTAAGGAATTTATGAAGACGTCGTCAAAAAATTACAAAGGAAATAATTATAGGGTTATAGGAGAACTGAAATTTACTTTTCATTTCATTCAATTGAAAATTACAACTCATATAATTTTCACACATGTGACATTTCAAACTAATTAAATGATTCAAAGTAACTTTCTCTACAATTTACAAACTTTTTAAAGCCTTCTATGGAGTTTTAACACTTGGCATAGATTCAAATTATCCTCAATGTAATAAAATATTAACAAGATAGAGGTATAAGGTTCAAATGTTACAAATAAAGGGAAAGTGGCAGTCTTTAATTATCTTTAAAAGGAAAGAGAAATTAGGATAAGGAGATTGAACAATCCAACAAAAATCTTTGTTAATCCTTGAAAATTTTCTTAATTGTGTAATTCAAAGACCTTTGGATAAAATAATGTAGTTGAGAATATGTTGTGTGATCGACTTTCTTGGATTATTAATGCATTTCCTCATTTTGTATCTCCGAAATGAACACAAAAAAGTAGAAAGATTCAATTTATAAAACACACTGAAGTAATATCTATAAATATTATGCTAAGTGGAAGCATATCAAAGGTTCACATAAATTATATGTAAATATAAAGTACTTAATATGTTTAAAGTACCCATAACCCAAGAGTTTATAAGAATGAAACATGTGTCAATATATCATATTCTCAAAGAGAGGTAATAAGGTTATAGAATTCAAACGTCACAATTATTTAATGGTGAAGATGTTATAAATAATTGACAATTGGATTCATCCCATACCTTTGAGTAAAAATAAATTAAGTTTGAAGTATAGAATCTATGTGAAGAATGGTTCACTTTAAAAACATATGAGATCAAAAAAAATTCACAATATTATGTTCTCAAATACTTCGAGAAAGATGCAAAGGGAAACTGACCTTTGACCGGTAAAATTTACAAATGGGAAACACATATCATCATCTCATACTTTCGTAATGAAACATAAAAAATATTATATAAATTCCTATAAGTTCCATTTTTTTAGCCCATAAATTTTGAGATACAAATTTATATTCGTTAAATAATAAGTCCCACATTGAGAAACCATTATTACTATTTAATATTTATTATTCTTTGGAGTGAACACCTTTAGTGGAATAATATTACAAAATCTGCATGCATGTTTCAGAATAAACAAAAAAAAATCCATGCCCCATTATAGAGCATGAAGATAAATTTGGACCCACGTAGATATAATTTGGATCCACAAGGAAGATACATGTGAAAGGAGGACCAACACACTAAATGAATAGCTCGACTAAGTATAAAAATTAATTGTATTTTTAACCACGTACATACTAGGAAAGGAAAAATGGCATGTGAAGTGGCATTTGAAGGAAACCGGGGGAAAGAAATAGATTTTCTGAGAATAAATAAATAAGCATGTAGAACAAATAAGTGGTCATCAAAGCAACGGAACTATAAGGAGGTAGAACAATGAAAACCATTCATAGTGTTAGGTTGTAAGATAGGTTACATGTGGCATAGCCATTTCTTAAATGTAATAGATAGATATTTTTAGAATGAACTCAAGGGATAAATATAAATCTTGTTCAAACTAGTGAAGGGTAGTATCTAATAGTGTAAATACCCTTTGCGGTCTTATGGTAAGAGATATATATAGAAGAGACACACATAAGAGAAAACAACATGAAATAGACGTGTCAAGGGAGAAATAATTATTGTACTAATGAGCATTTAGTTATGGATATATTAAAGGATTTTCTTTAAGTTATTGTGTTATTTTTTCTTATGGGTAAAGCCTTCTTATTCATGAATTTACACTATTTGAATGTTCTTTTTTCTTAGCAATATAGTTTATGCACATGAATTTATTTTCTTAATTTGCTAAACATGAGGGAGACCTACAATATCTCATTATTTAGGTGAGTGTAGAAGGATCCTTCCTAGTGTGATAAGAAACTATAGGTGGTAGATCTCGATCAACATATACCAAGGTGTGAAGGGTTCATACATGCATAAGTAGGAGTTATGTGGTAAACCAGACATGCAAAATTTATGTTCCATTACTAGGGCCCATTATCATTCAGCCAAAGATGGAAAAGTGGATGAAATATGATTCATCTTACTAAGGATAATATTGAGCATTGTTTGCATCGTGTGGAGGAATATTTTGTGCAAAGTACCCAAGTTGTACAAAAATTCTCCAAGGAATTGGGTGGAGAATAATCTATATGATTCTCTCTATAAAATTTTATTCAACAAATATCTAGGGAGTTTACATCCTTGGTTAGCTACATAGTGCATGAATAAAAGTATCAACTTGGGGAATAAATATACTTAGATACCAAGGCACACAAGGATAATTTCCCAACATGCCACTATTTGGATGTGTTATTGATTATTAGTGGTACATGTTTTTGTAAAATTACATGTTGTAATATGAAGTATCTACATTCTCCTATGGATACAAGGTAGAATTAAATTTCTATAGGGATCCATGTGGATCATATATAAGGAAATTATATTTTGAGATTAATAAGCTATTGGTACTTTTGGGGATTAAAATTTTCTACATGTCTAAATAATCTCCTAGATCCATGAGCAACACCTTGGGTTAGAGAAAGGAAGAATAAAATAATTTTAGCATGGATCCATCAAGTGAGTGATAATTAAGGATAAAAATCTATGAATAAGCTTGGCACATAGCATTAGCAGATAAATGAAAACTTTGGGAAGATGGATCAGCCTTAGGAATTGTTAAGGAAAAATAAAGTGAATGGTTATGACATAAGGAAGAAGGGAGTGTTGAAGATTTCCAAAGGAGATATGAAGAGCATGCTAAAACAATTAAGACTCCTGATGATTAATTTATTCTATATAATGTGGATGACATCTTTTTCCAACCTACCATGACTTCTCGTGTGACTGATTATATGGATATTGAGAACCAAGTACTAATAGATACTAATAGTGAGGATGGTATGGGGAAATAAAAAATCAGAGACGTGTTATATGTAAGAATTCATTTTATATATCAATATACACCACAAATGTCAAGTAAATTGTAGTTTATAGATATTCCTAACATACTAAAGTAAGGCAAGTTTAAAATGATCTCATGTTGAGACAAACAAATTAGGTAGCTAGTAGCACGTGACATGGAGAAACTAGAGGTGTTATACCATTTCAACAAGTGGTAAATAATCAGAGGTGGGCCATCCATGTGCATTGTCATTAATAACATTAGATCAAATGGAAGTGGTAGAGGAGGTGGATCTTCTAAATCACCACAAGCTATCTCAAGATCACAAGGGTGAGTTTAAGAAGCTACGTAACAAATACCAACACCATAAATATTCTATGAAATATCGTTACCTTCCAGAGTACTGTGGAGTTGAGAATATTATGTAACATGTGCATAAGTGCAAGCTAATATTTTACATGAATGAAGTTACTTCCTTAGAGAAAAAAATAATCCAATTTTCCATATTTTTTATAAATCAAGCATATACCTATTATAGGAAGCATGATCCACACTATGAATTCATAGATTATGACCAACTAAAAGAGGTCTTTTTAAAGGAATTTTATATCCCCAAGTTTGAGAATCAAAGTATGTTGTCACTCAAAGAAATAAAATAGGAGCTTATTGAAAGTTTTCACACATATGATGCATGGTTCAAAACATTGATCTTGAATCTATCCTATGAGATCCATTCGGCATAACATACACAGTGGTTTTGGGGGGTTACCTCTACCATTCAGATGCACTTTGTTACATAAAAAATTTAGAGACCCATAAGAAGCATTAGATTTTGAATTACAAACTAAAGTATTTGGTAGTATTGATACCATAATTATTCCATTTATATAAACATATATTACATATAAGGAAAATCAAATAAAATATTAACTATAAATAATTCCAACAAACACATAATGGAATTGTGTGCACAAATTGTGAGGTATAAGTCCATACAAGGAATACTAGTCCTCTCCACTATGTAAAGGAAATGTTGATGGTTTGTGATATATGTGGGAATGGTCATGTTATAGGAAAATTCACATTCATAAAGTGTGTGGTTCAAATGAAAATGTCTTACTATTGTAATATTTTTGACATGCACACACACAACACTAAAGATTTTTGCATAATTGACTAGATATATGAGGCATGATCACTTGGGATAAGGTAATCCAAAGTACAAAAAAATCATGAGTAACATAATAATAATGTATGATGGAAAGGTTATTGAAGAGGTAGAGGAGGAGGAGGAATATTTCCACTAAGGAATTGTTATAAGTGTGGTTCGCTAGGTCATTATCAATGAGATTACCCAAAAAAAATTATATGCACATAATTTGAAAAGGAGCATAACGTGGAAGACTACACTAATATTTATGTGGGGATATTGGAAAATGATGCAGGATCATTATTTTACAAAGTCATTTTTGTCTTTTCTAGGTTTTTTAGGATGTAAAGGGTCCATTTGGGATGGTCTTGTGATGTTACTAGTCCATTTGGACTCTCTAAGAATGTAATAAGTGGTTTTGAAATTTTTCTCTCTAAAACCTTAGGTTTGAATATTTGGTATTTTCATGTTAGTGTGTTTTAAGTTCTAGATGTTAGTATAGGATGAATAAAGAAATGTAAATGTGGTTTTAAGACACGTTATCACCTAGACATAACTCCCTTAACTCTAATAAGGATATAACTCCTTTTGGACATTTTAACTATAGTTGGGTTTGGTTGAGTTAAAACCCTAACCACCTCATTTCTTCACATTTTGATATAGAGGTATTCAAATTAGGGATGCATGCTGGATTGTAAAAAAGTTGGTTTTAGAAGGTGGAAAATCTGTAACAAAGCCTTATGGCTAATGAATCTTTGTAGCATCCATGACTTTGATCAATTAAAGAGCTTCTTCGAAGGAGAAACTATGTATAAGGGTTTGTTTTGATATTAGATGTTGAATGTTAAGAATTTGTGAGTGATTCTTATGACTAATGTTGAAATAATTTTTTCTCATGTATAGAGAGACTCCATAGTGATGAGGCTCGTTGATACTTGCACTTTAGTTATCTTATGATTTCCATTCTAGGGCGGTGTCTGTGGCTATTTGTGACAAAGGAAATGGTTGAAATTATGCTCAGTAATTATTCACTAAAAAACTTAACCAAATATTATGCTAGATTCTATGAAGAAATGAAATAGATTGATAAATAAAAAGATTACTGAACTCAAAATTAAAAGTCCTGAAAAAATGAAATTATGGTAAATCAAATAAATGCTAAATAACAGAGATAAAATGAACAAAAAATTATCCCTTCACATTGGGAAGGAGTGGTCATTTCCCCTTCCCGTTGATCCAGTTCAAATTTTAAAATCACATAAGTCAAATTATCCCTTGAATCAGCACTTTATTGAATGAAATAATTTATTTTACAGTAATCAATGAACTCACTTTTTGATCTTACTACAAATGTTAATTTATACTCAAAACAATACTAGTCACTCTAAAAGAGGACTAATTATTTGGAATTTGTTACAACTATTTGACTAGAAGATATGCATAACAAAAAAATAATTGTTTGAGGAGTTACAATTGTGGAAGGATTAGTGAATGTCGCATTTGGATCAAATTCATCTTGTTAACTACATATGATGTCTGTTATTCACTCTTAGTTGTGATATTCAATCAGTGCCAGAATATATAAAATAATATGCATTAGATCCCTATAATTGTGATGATTATAAGTCTATGAGTTTTTTAGTTTGTTTGCTCCACATCTTATATCAACTGGTGTTAAGTAGAGATTGCATGGTCCTAATAATTCACATGATGGTTAAGATGGTAGCCCATGTTTCATGATCCTTTCATCATGTCAACTAATTTTCCATGTATATCAACTCAATGTCTTTCCATCTGAGTCATTTTCCTTATTTTTTAAAAGTTCTTCATTCTAATTGAGTCTGCATTAGTGCTTCAGGAGATTCTTGTGCTCCATAGTGAGTCCTATATTAATACACTGGTAATTCTTGCACTAGTTCATAAGTGAGTCCTACGTTGGTCTATATTTGGGTCTTGTGAAGGCTTAAGATATGATCTTTAAGTACATTTTTAATACACATAAATATTTATTTAACCCATTTTTTAAGAAGCAAACACAAGATGAAAATAAAAAGGTTATGCACAACATTTCCTTTCAAAAAATAGTAAAGTGTTAATTAAAAAATGACAATATCATACTTAGTGAAAAATTATGACATGACAAAAAATGGATTTACATAGGATAAATGAGGGCTCATCACTCCCCCACACTTAATATTTAGCAAGTCCTCCTACTACATGTTCAATTTCTCAACAATTCTTGAGAAATTATATTCATTAGCAAAAGTAAGCCATGTCTCATCTTGCTCTGTATTACAAAAACCAAAACACTCAATGACTATTTCTTTTCATGCTTTGTAAATAGTTTCATATTGAACCCCGTTAGAGTTCCATCATGGAAAAATGGTTATCATCAATGGAGGTTTGTACCTCATTCCAATCCATTTTTCCTGCATTTCCAAGATAATCTTGCAAAGGTCTTTGGCCATTTTTAATGACTAGCAGAGATTGGTTGGAGAAATAACATCCTTTTTCCATGCCTCTGGAAGTAGTTCATATCTAAATTGACAAGAAATAAAATTGACATTAATTTTGGGAGTACCTGCTCCCTAAAATTTGATATGCAAGTTTTCATATTTACTTTATACTTTTCCACTAATTGTAAACAATAAACTTGGGACTAAAAGCTTCAGAAAAATCTGATTGGATCAAGGATATCATGCCTCATTAAGAGGCCTATATTATATTTTTCCCTTACATATTCCACTCTTTTCTCCTTCTACACAAATTGGTGTCTTAAAGTAGAGATAAATGACCTCAATTGTACCTCTCCCACATATAGATTAATTTGAATTTCAATTTTCTCGGGAAGAAGGAATTTATGGACCTAACACTCACATAATGTATTTTTGAAAACATTGTCTACTATTGTATATGCCCCAAAAATGTGTATGCCTTAATCAAATTCTATAGCCTCCATGGAACAAACCTAAGAAATTTTCCAATTGAAGAACAATTTCTTTAAAAATAATGCATAGAAATTAGAAGGATCCCAGCAAGAAAAGGCATGGTCATATAACCAACAAATATAGAGCACATAATCTTGAAGCATTTTATTTTCTTCTTTAAACACTTTATTTTCTTCAGCCACTCCCCTAAGCCCATAACATTCTTGCATCAATTTTTCCATTCCCCTCAAGACAATGATCTGAGGAAATACGAATTCTTTTTGAGTTGTCCAATCTACGGTAAATACATGCTCTATTTCCTTCCTATTTTATTATAAGAGTGCAAGTGATGTGTTTAATTCTTAAACTTTATTTTTAAGGAATTGAATCATTTTCTCTTTTTCTTCTACATTATTTTGAATTTGAAGGATTACCTCTTCTTTCTATTCTACTATTTTTTGGAGATGTTTGATTTTCTATTCTTTTTCTGACTGTAACTATGATAAATTGGTCTCTTTTGTTTTCAAAAGAAGTTGTAAATGGAAAATTCTATCCTAGCTAGGTTGGATTTTGTATTGAACATTAGAAAGATACAATACTTGGGGAATGATTGTGTTGGAATCAAGAGGAGAACTAGGTTCTCCTACAAACAAGGTTTTTTTCCTATCCCAAATGGGAGAGTCCTCAACAGTGATTGGGGTTTTTTAAACTTCCATCTCAAGAACTAGAAAAGAGGGAGATACAGAGTGAGGAGGATACACATGAAGTGTCTAGAGTAAATTGTGTATGATTGCATTTGTTTCTTGTTCCTCCTTAGAAGGAACAATTTCTTCTTGGGGTTCATTAAGGTTTTAAGTAGGCCTTGATGTCCTAAGGCATTTTCTAGGTCATTCTGAGGTGGGGGGCCTCTTTCTAGAACCAATACAGGTTCTAGGGCATAATTTTCTAGAATTCAACCCACTTCTTAAGGACATGGAGTTTCTTGATAAAATAACGCTTACAGATTAAATGTATTGGGCTTTGGAATTTTAAATAAGAAGAACCCCAACAAAAAAAATTGGTAGCAATGGAGACAAAATCAAATAAGAATTGGGGCAAGTTCAACTTGTTATGGGATTTATTTTGGCCACGGTGGATGTGGATAAGGATTCTTAGAGCAAGGCCTATAATGACTTCATACTAACCTTCACATGTGAAATATTTAATCACCCACTTAGATACCTCTTCCTATGGTTCAGGAAGAGTACCCCTTTTATGACTTTAGCCTATCCTTTATTATTCATGACCAATTCTAATTTTTCCTTACTTGCAATAGAAAATATCTTAATTCTTTCAAAATAGGGGGTCCTGAGATTAACTAGTTTCCCCTCCTCTGGAATTCCTGAAATATGACTAATGATAATAAGATTGAACGGAATTTTCTTACCTTTTACCTTAGCATGTCCCTCCTCAATATTCTTTACAAACTCTTATGCCATCCTTAGATTGAATTTTTCATAGTCCAACATAAATTTGAGCCACCTTGCTTTCTCAAAAATTTATACCAATTACGTATTAGAGAGTAATTCATCTAAATTTGTAGGTTCATGTTGTAGTCTAATTCCCATGGTTGATGCTTAAAACAGAGAAAGTAATTACATAATGTTGGAAGTGAGTGAAGCCCAAGAATAGGGAAGTAATGGCACATGAATGGAATTTCTGCTAGCACAAGAATGATACTTGTAGTAGCACGGGAGTGAAATGGCAGAAATAGAAAATTGGAAAATGATAGGGGGGACAAAATGGTTTTATATGGAACAACAAAAATTGGGGAAGTTTTAAGAAGTCCCAATGTGACAGCGATAGAGTGGGAATTAATTTGGTATGTGTGGGAGATTAATTTGGAAATGAGTGGTGGATTTATTGGAATATGTGGTACATGAGAAAATATCAGGAATGGGGGAATTCATCAATTCACACAAGCACAATAATGATCATCTCATAAATTAGACTTTAAAACATTTAAGAAATGAATAATTACGCATAATTGATAAATTTCACTTGTCAAATCCATCGGATATCATTTAAATTCTTCCTTGTTTCTCCATCCACATGTTGTTCCTCATTTATTGATTACATGATTTTGGAGTGGTGACTACCATTGCTGGCTTTCAGCCACCTACACTTATGTTATTTTATTTTCAATTATATTTATTTTTATTTTATTTTAGAAGTAATGACCACCATTTCTAGTTTTTTAGTCAATACTTCATAGGATGATGATCACCATTTCTGGTTTTCAACCATATCTTATTTATTCTTACTGAGAACTAATTTAGCTCTGAGTTGAATTGGACAAAGATACTTTGTCCAAACAATTCAGAGCTACATATTCTTATAGCATGTTCTTAAATTCCTCTTTAGATGTTGGTTTTTGGTATAGCCTCAATCTATGGCTATCAACCAGCATTATTTTTCTTTCACCATCAATTGTAATCAAATGAAATATTCCATTATTGAATACTTACTCAATTTGATATGGACCCATCCATATTATTTGTAATTTTCCTTTGAAGTCCTTGTACTTTGAATAAAATAGTAAAGCCCAATCTCTTTTTTGAAACTTCCTTTTCTTAATATTTTTATCATGCCATACTTTCCTTTAGTGTTGGATGATTTCTTTCTGATGCAATTCTTATAGTCTCATCTCATCCAAATCATTCAGTTGAAGAATACTTTCTTATTTTGCTTCTTATAAATCAATTCCTACTTCAGCGACTATTCTTAAGGTTTGAATTTCAAATTCTATAGGAAGAATAGGATTCTTCCCACAAACCAACTCATAAGGAATGAATTGTGTGGTTGTCTTCCAAGTAGTATTGTAGGCCCATACTACTTTAGGTAACTTTTAAACCTAGTTTTTCCTTGAAATATCTATTGTCTTCGTATGGATCTTTTAGTAACTTCCACTTGATCATTGGATTGTGGATGGTATGGGGATGAATTTTTGTGCTTTAGCTGGTATGTTTCCATTAATGAACTAATTACACCTGACATAAATTGTGGTCCCTGGTCTAAAATAATGGATCGTAGTGCTCAAAACCTTTGGAAGATGTGTTCATATAAAAATTCTAAAACTTTTGCATCCCTTACATATTGTAAAGCTTATACCTTGGCCCATTTTGTAACATAATATATACAAAAAAAAAATGCACTCCTTCCTTTGATAATTTGGTTCAATTGGTCCAATGAAATCTAATCCCCAATTTTAAAATGGTTCTAACAAAACCTAAGGTTGGAGTGGTATCTCAAATGTAAATGTTGGTTTCCCCATCCTTTGACACTAATCACACTGTCAAATAATTTTTGACATCTCTGTACAAAGAATGCCAATAGTAACCAGTTCCCAAAACTTTTTGGATGGTTATTTTAAATGAATAATGTCCTCCTGATAGCTCATCATGACATACCCTGAGTATTTCAAAGATATCATCTTCAGCTACACACCTACGTAGAACATGGTCAAGTCCACATTTAAAAATTATTCCATTCAACCATGTATACATCACACTTTTTTTAATCAATTTCTTTCTTTTCTTATGTGTGAAGAAGGTTGGGAACTTCCCTGTAGCCAAATAGTTAGCCATATCTACAAACCAAGGGTAGATAGTGGAAATTGCAAAAATATGTTCATCTAGAAAATCTATACCTAAAATGGTTACTCTTGAAAGAAAATCAGCCACCACATTTGATTTCCTTGGCTTGTCAATAATTTTAATATTAAACTCTTGCAATAACAGCAGCCACCTTATAATCCTCCCATGCACTAAAGGTTTCTTCATTATATACTTAATAGCAGAGTGGTCAGTGTGAACAATCACTTCATAGCCTATGATATAATGTAAAAAAATGTTAATTGCATAAACAACAGCAAGAAATTCCTTCTCTATGGTGGTGTACTTACTTTTAGTAAGGGATATGTTTTTACTAATATAGTAAATAGCATGCATCATTTGTCCTTCCTCTTGTTGTCCGAGTACAACCCATATTAATTCATTGAAAGTATTTTTTTTATATATGAAAGGGGAGCTTCCAATTTGGGCCTCTTAATACTGGGTTTGTTCACATGCCTTTGTCCATTCAAATTCAAAGTCTTTAGTTAGAAGATAAAACAATGGAGAAGTTATTTTACCGAAATCTGGAATAAATCTTCTATAGTAGCGAGAATGTCCAAGAAAACTTCTTACCTCTGTTTGATTTGTGGGAGATGGGATTTTTATAGTGATACTAATATTTTCAAGATCTACCTTGATTCCTTTAGTTGAAACATGATGGACTAAGACTATTCCCTTCTCCATCATGAATAAACATTTTTCATGGTTTAAGTATAATTTATGTTTTTCACACCTAGAGAGTTTTTTTCTAGATTATCAACTTCCTCTTGGAATTTTTCCCCATAAACATTGAATTCATCCATGTAAATCTCAACACAATCATGAGTGAGATCAGAAAATATTGCTAACATGGCTCTTTGGAAAGTGGCAAGAGCATTACAAAAGCCAAAAGGTAACACCCTATAATCAAATGTTCCCCATGGGTAGGAAAAAGTGGTTTTATCTTGATTATATAGTGTTATTGTTATTTGAATTTACTTGTTGAACCCATCAAGAAATGAGAAATACCTTTTCTCAAATAGATTATCTATGACTTGATCAATGAAAGGCTAGGGAAAATAATCTCGATGAGTTACCTTTTTTAAATCTCTATAATCCACATAGGAACTCTATTTCCCATTATTTTTAGGAACTATCATTAATGGAGAAACCCACTTGCTATCTAAAATTGGGTAAATGAATCCTACCCTAAGAATTTTTTCAATTTCAGTTTTTATAATGTCTCTTAAGGAAAGGTTTATCCTTCTTTGTGGTTTTCTGACTGGTCTGGAATCCATTGTGTAAATGTGGTGTGTATAAATATTGGGGTGAATACCCTTCATGTCACTACATTCCCAATAAAATAACTTGGGGATGAGAACATAAAATTTTAAATAGGGTATTATCCTCCTGACTAGTCAACCAATTATTAACTGCCAAAATAGTACTTGGTGTCTAGGTGGAGAGAATTTACAAGAGGGGATTCTATTAATAATTAATTCAATGGGAACTTGTGGGGAATTAATTTTTGAATGACATTAATGTTATGAAAGATAGACTCGGTCAAATCTATGTTTCATGAAAAAGTACATATGATAGGTTGAGTGTTCTCATCTATCATGTCATCTCTTATTTCAACTATTTGTAGCGCATGACTCATATTCAGTTCAACACAATATTTGTGTTGAAGTGTAGGACTTAAACTCAATCCACAACATGACTCATGATCACCATCCTAAATTTAATCTAACTTTTCCTAAATTATGACCATGGCTAGAGATGAAACCATATCTTCTGACTCATCCATATTATCCTTCCACCATTATTTATTTTCTGTAGAAAAGGATTTTATGGCTAGATAAATGGATAAATTCTTCGAATCGTGTCCATTTATAATCACCATATTTTATATCCTGTAATCAATCAAATCAGAATTCATGGCCAACCAAGGGAATCCTAGGATCAAAGGGTATCCAATTTTTCTATTCTTCATTTTTATGACCATAAATATTACCGAATAATTCCATGACTCAATGGTTATGGTAACATCTTCTATAATCCCTTTTTTCTTGGCTACAGACTAGTCTATAAATTGTAACACTATTGAGGTTGATTACGGTTCAAGGAGAGACAATGTGGACAAGGTGTCAGTGGTCATCACATGAATAATTGCTCCTAAATCAATTAGAACATTTGGAATATGTATATCTCCTATGGAAGTAGTAATAATAGGAATTCCATAGTCTTCATATTTTGGAGGGGTAATATTCCCTTCTGGTATACTAGCTAGCTTCCCATCAACATGAATTATTTTAGGTTGATTCTTTCTTCTACCTAGAGTCTTAAAATAAAGTTATTTTACGGTTTTATTCAATTCTGGAATTTCCTTAAGAGTTTGTAACAGAGGGATTTCAATAATCAGTTTCCTTAATCCCTGAATCAACTCTAACTCTGATTTTTTATGAGTTACAATGTTTCATTTGTCCAAAAGTATTGATGTAAAAGGAATATTAGAGTTTGGTTCAGGTGTTTCTTCAACAACAATATTGGGTTGTGTTTCTTCTAACTTTTCTTCATCTTTAAGAATTTCTTCTATAATAGGAGGTGATGGTTTTGAGCTAACCTTCACTAAATGCAACAAGATGTTTCTATAGCCCACATAGCTCACTATGGGATTTTTGTATGATTCCATGGTATATGTTGGGTTACTCTGCCTCACATTTTTTGGGTTCACCACAATATAAGATAGAATCTGTGGCTAGGTAGGTTGTTCTGATGAGGTAGAATTTGTAGGCTTAGCCAATAAAGCATGTTATCCTTGAGGTCTTATTTGGTTATAATATTATTTCCCTAATCCTTGAGTTGTATTCCATTTTTGTTATAATTGAGGATTAAATTGTTAAAATGGTGGAATGTTTGAGTTTGGAGTCCAGGATTATGGATAATAATTTGGTGGTGCATCCCAGTTATAACCCCATTCCTATGGGACTTTTTGAGCCGAAGGCTAGGGGTATGACCATGGTGCATTCCACTGGTTTGGAACCCATTTTGTTTTTTGTGCATAGGATTGGTTTTGATTTGATTTAAAATTCCCTCCTTTCCTCTAAGCCGTATAATTAATATCAGCTTCATTTTGTGTGTTTTTCTTTGAATGATTCTTTAGGAAGGGCATTAATTCACATTGGTATATGGCATGATTTAGTTCATAGACAAGGTAGATGTTTATTTTATCTAATGGATAGTCCTTAACCCCATGTTTTTCCCTACATCTTGGATAGTATATGAACAATGGCTTTGCATTCATGGCTTTCTCTCACTATTGGGCCTCGAAATATTGGCTAAGTACCAAAGGGCACATGAGTGCACGGGACTAGTAAGAAGAAGGGTGCGCAAGGAGAAACATTCAGAAAAAGGGTTTAATAAGGGTTTAGGAGAAACCACGGCGTGCATGCAAGATAGTACATAGGATCTAAGGACTTGGCCATATTTGGTGTTCTAGGGGAACTTGAGGGAAAACGTGACCTGACTAGGTATGTTGAGTGGATAAGGTGTCATCCTAGAGACTTGGTGGTCAAGAAAAGGATATTCCACATAGGGAATATTCCTAGGAAGAAATTATTACAGAAGGTGGAGAGCTCGGAATGGGATAAGCATTCACCAATGAAGGACCACATGGACACTTGGCATGTGATCTACTCCTAAAGGAAGGCATGGTGGTCAGTTCTGAAGCTATAAAGAGATATGCTTGAAAGAAAAGAAAAGAGAGGAAGGAGGGGAAGATATATATGGATAGACATATAGCATGGGGAAAGCTAAGCTCTACATAAAGGATTAAGAGGCCCTAGGGTTGGGGTTTTCCATTAGGGAGTTGCAAGAAGGTCATCATGTCTAAGGGATGGGTCTATAAAAATCATGTAATAAGGGGGGCATAGCTAGGACTCCTGATATATGAGTTAGATATTTGTTTTAACATATACTATATGGTCCAAATCCATGGCATTCACTGTGTTCGACCTGACATGGTCTTTTGAATGTAATGTGGTTACTTAGCACTCTTGATCAATGTGTGTGTGTGTGTGTGTGTGTGTGTGTGTGTGTGTGTGTGTGTGTGTGTGTGTGTGTGTGTGTGTGTGTGTGTGTGTGTGTGTGTTTTGAATATCTTGTTCATGGGTGTAAACCCTAGTGTCATTTCTTCATATTATAAATTAGATATGTTCTTCATAATCCATGTTGTGTTGTTTCTCTCATTTTCATGCATGGGTATAAGGATATGGTAACTCATATTGTGCTTTTACATGAATATCTACTTTTCTGTAATTAACCCTCTCACAATGGCAAGATCTTATCATAATTCTCACATAAAGGATGGGCTCAGTGCCCACACATGCCTTGGGTGAGTTCCTAGCACTCGCTAGGTTATAGTTCGGTGCACATGGGATAAGGAAGGTGTACTAGGGGTACATGAAAAATGACTACATCTTGGTTCGTTGTCGAACCCTCTTTTCAAAGTTATTGTGAGAATGATGTGTGATAATAGAGTGCTTGAACTTGGACAGTGTCGAAGGATGGTTTAAGAGCATGGAGGATGATTTTTCTCAGAGATTTAATACTGGACTTGATTTTTATGCACACAGATGGGTAGAAAAACACATGTATCATGAGCTATATGAGAGCTTATTTTGTTGTTTTACAGTGGAGTTGTATGAATGGCTTTTAATGTATGCATCTAGATCAAGTTGGTACTATAGACCTTGTGTGTGGACCCAAGATGAGTATCATAGGTTGCATTATGTTGATCTAACTTGGATATGTGTTGTTAATCATTGGTGGAAGAGAGTGCCAACCAATTATACCCTAGAATACATTATTTCTACGTATTCTTCTCCTAAGGTTACTAATTTTGAGTTCTTAAGGGATCCTAGAGGATCATTTTTTCTTGTTATCCATTTAGCCATAAATAACATGATCATTACACTAAGTTTGGAAGCATTCCCTATGGCTGGATAAGCTTCTATAAGCGTTGGGCGAGGAAGATAGGGTGAAGGAATATGGCAGACCTTGCGGCTAAAAAGGAGAGGGAGAAGAGATGACTAAAGCATAGTGAAGCTCGTGTAAGGGATTTGGATAGACAACGTTAGGTTACAAGAGTGATGTATATCTGGAGGTAGATGTTATGGGAAGGAATTGAGGTTCACGCAAAGGACATGGAGCCTGAGCATTTTGTGCTACCCCATCTTAGAAAGCACGAGAGAGATACCCCTTCAGCTTCTAATGAGATTTCGTCACTTAGAGAAAAGAGATTCATTGGCACGCATCTGAATCCACCTGGTGACCAACCCATGGCACTTAGTCTTCCAATCAAGTGAAAAGTATTGCTAACCTAGTTGGTATTGGTGGGAGTGAACAATCTACACCTAGGAGATATAATTTCTCATTCGGTACATCTATGACTACACAATCATTCCTTATGTTTGAAGGAATATTGTGTGGAACAATGTTTGGGAAAATTACGGGTATGTAAAGTTTGGGTATCGCATTTGGAAGTGGCATACAGAACACATCTAGTAGCGGCGCAATATCACAGACTGTTGGCATGAAGTTTAGTGGGACACTAGGCACGAACACTTCAGGTCTGTTATCGGCTACAGGAGGTGGATCTAGTGGTACTAGATCTAGAGGACCTAGTGGACCTGGTGGATCTAGAGGATCTAATGGATCTAGTGGTGGAGGTAACACCAGAGGAAATCAAGGTTTTGGATCAGGTGAGAAAGGACCTCAACCACCTCAACAAGTATTTTTTGAGATGTCTTTTCACTTACCAGACCTTAAAGGTGTTGAGGATGTTGCAAAGCATGTACACAAGTGTGAGCTAGTATGTCATGCAAAGTGGATCACTACCCCAAAGTGGAAGGAAAGTCATTTTGTAATGTCGTTGTAAGGACACGTGCATATTTGGTACCAAAATTATGATGTCCATCAAATAGTGGTGGATTACACCACGTCGTAGAATGCCTTCTCGGTTGAATTTCATATCCTTGAGTTTTAATAGAAGAGCATCAGTGCACTGAAGGAGATTCAACAAGGTATGGTAGAAAGTGTGTGGGAGTACGACACACATTTTAATACTCTCTTATCAAAACTGTCTTATGATATTCATCCTTCTCAGCATGTTCATTGGTTTTTTAGAGGCTTGATAATACCTTTTAGGAGAGCACTTTCACTCAAGACTTTCACAGACCCGCGTGAGGCCTTGGAATCTGCCTTATGCACTAAGGTTATTCAAAGCATTTATATTGGTGTTATCCCTTTTCTTAAGGCTCATATTGTTGTAATGGCTAAACAGCTAGAAAATATATCTAGAAACTCAGTGCATGAGACTCGCAGTGGTCTATGGTGTATGGATTGTGAGGTACAGGGGCATACAAAGGACATTTTCCCTAGGATATCAGTATGTGCCATGATAGTGGGTTGTGAGATCTACCATGGAGATCATGATGTAATTAGGTGCCCACTATTGTAGCATACGATCCATAAGAATGTGTCTTGTTATTACAAAATTTACACCTCTACTACTCATGACACCAAGGATTATAGATTGATTGATAAGATACATGATTACATTGATATTGGGGTATGACAAACCAGCCTCAAAAATAATTCTAAGGATGATGGTCATCACTATGAAGGGCGCAAAGATGGAGGGCGTGTGGAAGAGGTTTCTAAGGAGGATTTCATGGTCATGAAAACCATGAAGGAGGAGGAAGTGAGTTCCTACATGGAACCTATTACAACTGTGGGTCTACGGAGAACTATAAGCATGAATTCCCTGATCTGTTACAATGCTCTTGGTGGTGGAAAAAAACATAAGTATGAGGAGTGTTCAAAGCTATTTGAATATATGATCCAGTAGCAGTGAAAAGATGAAGGCATCAGAATGATAAGCATGAGGAAGGTCGATTCATAATGGATGCCAAGAGTGGCGTTTGAGTCAAAACTAGAGCCTATACTAGTTATGATGTGAGATGAGGTTGCACGCGTAAGGGATATACCAAGGCAAATACCTCTAGTTACAAGAGAAGAGGTGGTGGATGGGAAGTATCCAGACCCTACTCATCAAAAGGAGGTGTATCAAGAGACCATGGATGTAATTCAAAGCCTATAAGGAGAGATCTAATGCCTAAAGGAATATTCAAGGTAGTTAGAGGAAAGGAATAATGTGAAGGCTCCACAGAAGGATATAAATGAGGTCAGAGAAGTATACAAAATGTTGTAGAAAGATAATATCATTCCCTTACTAAGAGAATGGTTATGAGAGAAGGTACCATATGTTGGGGGAGAGCACGAGAGGTAGGTTCTATATGCTAACCTTCCTCCCCACAGCCTTGACTATGATAAGTAGATTACTTTGAATTCTATTGTGGATGGATGGCTTCTGAGTAATATTTTTATTGACACAGGCATGGAAGTCAATGTTCTCACTCTATATGTATGGCATCAAATAGGAAGGCCCCCATTACAGCCATCTTCGAATGTGTTGTATATGGCTAACAAGACAAAGGAAATGCCCATTGATGTCTTGAAGGATGATGTTATCATTATCCAAGGGGAGAAGGTCACTGGGGATTTTGAGGTCTTGGAGCTACCTGAGGTAGACAACTTTCCAACATTACTTGGGTGCCCCTAGTGTTATAAGAACAATGCTGACCTAAGGTTCAATAAGGGATACATAAGATTTTAGAACAATGAAGAGTAGGTCATCATCCCCTTAACTGATGGAAATTCAGCACTGTATATTGAGCCCTTAGGAGAAGAAGTAATTGACAAGATCTATGTGTGCTCTATCAGGGACCCTAAGGTGATTAACCCTATGGAAGGAGTTATTTAATTTGAAGACACCCAATCCCTGAGTGATACAACCAATGTGGCATGTGACAATTGGGAACATAGGACTTATGAGTGAATTGGGTGGTAGTTAAGAGGATCTATGAGAAGAGTAAAAAAGGTGCACTTAGTCAAGTGCCTGGGAGGGAAGAAGTTTGCAAGCTACTAAAGAGGGGCCAACCCTGATGAATTCTTACAATAAATTGAGGCTCAGTGGAAAAATGAGATCGAAAGAAGAGGAATGATTAGCTATAACTTTCTTGGGACTGTAGTGTGTTGGTGGGTGACACATCGTGATATCCTTCTAGAGTGGCTCAAAGTGAGAATCATGTTCTTTGTTAGGTTTTTCCAAAGTAATGCACCCACTACAATTTTATACTACCATGGGAAGGAGCATGCCTCAGTTCACGTTGAAGCATGTGAGAAATCATGGATGGAAGGCACATAGGCCTTGCCACCTTATTTATGTGTGCATAAGATGTATTCCACCTTATAAGGTTGTGCATGTGCATGGTACATTCACTCATAAATGTGTCTTCAAACAAGAAATTAGCAGGAGTTGATGGCTGACCTTCTTCAAGCTTTCAAATACCGAAGTATTAAACCATCGGTAGATAACGCATTGCAAGTTGTTAACCACCTAATGATGGGAGATAGTTCCATAGTGGAGGATAGGATACTAGAATTATTGGGTGAACCCAGTATGGAGACATGCTTTGATGAAGAAGAATTAGAAGAAACACAACTTGAGCATGTATGCATGGAGAAAGAAAAAGGAATATTGGTCTATGTGATAGATGGAAAAGAGGTAAAAAATTTAGATGTTAACCACACTGAAGGTACACATGAAGTTAGGGATAGTGTTGATGAGCAAGTGTACACCTACCATAAACCCCTGGAAACAAAGAAGGTTAACATCTGTTCAGAAATAGAACCTAAGGAGGCCACTATTGGAGACTATTTGTCATAGAATGAGGTTTCTAAGATCATTTATCTACTGCATGATTTTCAAGACTTATTTCCACATGGATACCATGAGCTTAAAGGCATTCAAAACTCCTCGGAAGAAATTAAAATCAATTTAAAGGAGGTTGTGTGCCCGATTTGGAAGATTCCTTATCGAATGAATCTTAATCTTCGCATCAAATTTAAGGAGGAGATAGAGAAAATGATTTCTTTAGGCATCATTAAATCTATGGAGGAATCAGAATGGGTAAGCCCCATGGTCATCAGCATTAAAAAGGTTGGAAGGATAAGGATCTGTGTTAACTACAGGGACTTAAATGTGATATGTGTAATTTAACCATTCCCAACCCCTTTTACTGAGGAAACCCTAAAAGGAGTGGCTAGGTGTGAAATCTATTCCTTCATAGATGGATTCTCAGGATACCATCAAGTTAGAATTGCTAAAGAATACCAAGAAAAGATAAATTTCTCCACTGAATGGGGAATTTTCACCTAGGCAGTCATGACTTTTGACTGAAGAATGCGCCTTCTGTGTTTTCACGCACAGTGGTCCAAGAATTTGAGGATTTTATCCATAAGTTTCTACAAGTCTACCTTGATGACTGGAAAGTATATGCACTAGTGAAAGACCATTGTGATAGTTTAAGACTAATGTTTTAAATATTTTAGTAGTTTAGGATATCCCTCAACATTGAGAAATGTGTTTTTGTTACTCTATTTGGGACCTTTTTGGGGCATATTATATGTAAACAAGGTTTACTGGTGGATCCCTCCAAAAAATTTGTTATTGTGGGATTAGGGGAGCTTACCATTCAGAGCACAATGAGCAGATTCCTTGGGTATACAGGGTACTACCAAAAGTTTATCAATGGGTATGTCAATATCTCCGTGCCATTGGAGTTACTAAAACACAAGAGTTCCTTTCACTAGGGAGAGGTGTAGCAAACAACGTTTGACAATTTGAAGGATAGATTTGTCATTACACCCATATTACGATTTCCTTCTTGGGATAAACCTTTCTATGTTCATGTTTATGCCTCAGGGATATCCATTAGATAAGTGCTAGCACAACCTGGTGAGGGGAATTTTGATCACCCCCTTTTCTTTGAGAGTAGGAATTCGACACTAGCAGAGAAAAACAATACTACTACTAAGCACGAAGCACTATCAATGACCTACTTGTTGCATAAGTTTAGGTAGTATCTTCTAGCAACACCCTTCATATTTTACATGGATCACATGGTATTAAATTATTTGATTAACAAGCTCATTTTACAAGGGTGCATATGTAGATGGGTTCTATTTTTTCAAGAGTTTAACTTTACGGTTGTTGTGAAACTAGGTAAGAGTAATTTTAGACATGAATATTTATCAAGAATAAATTCAAAAGAGGATGTGCAAAACATTGAGGATACAATTCCATATGCATAGTTGTTTAGACTATGACATGATACCCTTTGAATTGCAAGATATTGTTGTGTTTCTCAAAATGGGTGTGGCGCCAGAAGGAATGAAAACTTTGGAAAGGAAATAGTTTTCTATATGCATTATGCACCCTACATGCTAGTTGGTGGAGACTTATACAAGTTAGGCCATGATGAGGTTCTACGCCGATGCATGTTAGAACATGAGCATGTTGCAATCATGGAGGAAGCACATGGTGGGATTGCAGGAGGGCACTATGCAGGGAATGCCACAACATGGAAGATTCTACTCATAGGGATTTGGTGGGAAAGTATCTACCATGATTGCATTGAATTTATCAAGGCCTATGACCATTACCAACACCTTGCAAAGACAGGAAAAAGATATGAGATTCCCTTGAGATCTATAGCCAGTGCATAACCATTTGAAAAATGGGAAATTGATTTTGTAGGACCAATTTCACCTACCACGCGAAGGACTGGTTCACACTATATCATCACTTGCACATATAACTTAACAAGGTGGGTAGAGGTAGTGCCTATAAGGGATTGCATTATGGAGTGACAGCTACTAGATTATTATGGGAGAACATAATCAGTACGTATGGATGTCCTTTAAGGTTGACTAGTGACAGGGGTACACATTTTTTGAATGAAGCAGTCATGATTTTATTGGCAGAATTCATGGTGGCCCATCACAAGAACACCCCTTATCACCCCCAAGTAAATGGAACTTTCTCAGGCATTTAAAAATATATTAAGCCACAAGATCAAAATTTGTGATGTGGGAAGACATGATTGGGATGACAAGGTATCATCCATTCTATGGGAATACCAGACAACCTACAAGAGATTGAACAAGGCCACACCATTTCAATTGGTGTTTTACATGGAGGCTGTTTTACTAGTTGAATTTATGCTACCATCACTATGTATTACATGCACAGGAGGGTTAGCTGATGAACAATCAATTCAAGAGTGCATGGAGAAGTTAATGCAGCTAGATAAAAGGTGATCACTTGCTAGATGGAGTTAGAAGACTGAAAAGGCATGAAAAAAAGCATGGCATGATCATCATATTAAAAACAAACAATTCAAGGTTGGGAAAATGGTTTTGTTATATGATTCCAAGTTTTTGCGTCATCCTAGGAAACTCAAAGTCCATTGGATGGGCCCATATATTATATCTTATATACTTGATTCAGGTGCTTGCCCATTACAAGCACTGGATGGAACATGGTTACCAGGCCATTTCAATGGGAGTAGACTGAAGCCCTACTATAAATAAGTCTTCCTTGTGTTCATAAATAAGGAAGTATTTCCATTTAGCTTAGGATTCCCCTTAATGCATTTATTTTCCTTGTGTTTCCCTTTCTTGTTACTTGTTCCTTTCTTTTTGTGTTGTTGTTTTGTGTGCCTTGTGTGCTGGTAGTCACTTATTTTTTTCAAAAGGTTGTGTATGTGCAGAGGACCGCACATCTGGTTTTGTGTGGGGAGGAGTAATGTAAAGTAAATTGGAAGATGATAGTGGAAGTTGTGTTTTGATGGCTTGAATTCAAGGTTAAAAGAATGCATAGTGTGGAAGAGCATGTGTAGAAATGGTGGACATAAGGAGTTTGGTGTCAGGATAACTTTACAAAGACCACATACAAAGGATGAGAAGCATAGGAACAACATGAGGTAGGCGAGGGAAAAAATTAAGTTAAGGACAGAAGAAGTTCCTTTGGTGTTGCAAGCTCTTGTGTGAGGATCTTCAGTCAGTAAGGATTTGTTACGTGCCATAAGGTTACAGAATTTTTTTGCATAAGATTGGGCACAGGGGTAAGGGCACTTAAGGGTGGGCTTTAGTGGAAAAAGTCACCTTTATTACAAAATTACATTGGTAGGTGGCATAGCATTTATTACGTGAGATGAGAAAAAATCTATAAGTAGAAGGTCAGGAACATTATTATTTACCTTGCAATTACAATATCGAAGAACTCTTGCGAACTAGGGAATCCATGAAAATAATTTGTTTGAATGAAAAATTGTGAAAATCTGAGTGTGTGACTAGTGTGATTTGTGAACTAGAGTGGAAGAAGTACATGGGAGTAGGGAAGAAGGTTTCAGGAGAGTACATCATCTTGTGGAAGGATTGTCTAGGTTAGGGTTCTGCAGCTAGGGCATGGGAGTAAAGGGATTTTTCACAAAGGTAAGCCACAGATTTGAGTAGAGCAAGGAAGAGTAGCAAGGAAGAGTTTGTTTTTAGTAACCCAACAAGAAGATGGCACCAAAGAAGGAAATTGTTTCACCAAAGAAGGGCAAGGGCAAAGGGAAACAGGTTGTTTCCATTAGTTTCAATGAGGAGTGGTATGTGTAGATGTAATACCCAGATGGTGTGTTGCTCAGAAAAGAGTGGGTGTCTCACATGTAAGGAAAATGGTTGTAAGTGACTACAACCATCGAACAAGCACCATAGAGAAATAAATATCATTGGAGATGGTGAGACCTATAGAAAAGTGGACACCAAATGGAATTCCCATCTATGACGATGAAGTCAAGGCTAAAATGGAGAAAGCCAGATTATTGCAACTATATGAGTTGCCATATTTTGGTAAACACGAGGGGTTGTACCAATGGCTGATGTCATGCATGCATGAGGATACCATTTCTACTTTGTGGATGAAGGATGAGGATAACTCCCCAACTGATCTCCAAATTTATCGGTCTTACATATGAAGGAGACTCATTTGATGATGACTTCAAGGACAAAGAGACCATAAAGAAAACTATGGAGGCATATGACTATAAGAAAGGATTACGATACTTTGACATATCAACAATTTTGGACCCTGTGATGAGGATGGCCATGCACTTAGTGACCAATTTGAATGGAAAAGAGATGTGGACACATATCAACAAGTCTTGGTTAAACGTTTGTCGGAATATCTCAGAAGGATCCATCTACAGCCTCTCAACATTCATAGCAAAGGATATCATCAATCCTACACGCGACAAGGAGAACATCATGTTTGGTAATGTCCTCCTTTCCATCATGTTTTCATAAATTGGAGTGCCCAATGGGCTAGACAAATTTTATGGGAGTACCTGGATGAGAACCCCTCCATGAATAAGAGATTTAAGAAATATACTTGTGACACCATAACGGCCGCGCATAAGGCACGCCTAGAGAAATGGTACAAGTGGATGCGTGACATGTTTGGGGCTGAGTGGAGGATACCCAAACAATTACCAATGCTAGTGCAAGGGAGAATCCAAGTTTGTTGTATACAAATTATATTTCTGTATTGGCAAGTTCTCCTTGAAAAAAGGGACTAATATCCCATGGTGTAAATTACCCTTCTCTTTCACTGCTCAATATTTCCAAGGAGGGTTCAACCACTTCAAGGAGGCCAAAAGACTAAGGTTCGACCTCAGTGAGGTGGACCAAGACCACTGCAAGCTTTGTAGAAAGCTAGTATACCTCAAGAAGCACATTTATGTGGAGAAGTATGTCTCCCATGAGGTACACATGATAAAACCTGTGATGCTACTAATTGCTAGAAGAACCGCAGTGAGGGTATACCTATGCATTAGGCCCAAGTATGAGAAGGGTGCCTACATGGAGAATTATGTTTTCATCCTAGAAGACCCTTCCACAAGGAAGAAGGTCACGCTAAGGAAGAGTGTGAGAGAGGAAGCACCATAGAATAAGGCACAAAGTGTACAAACAGCACAATCGATAGGTGCGCCAGCGTCAGGTGTGAGGCCAAACACATATGTAAAGAGGAAGAAGTCCCCCGTTAAGGAAAAAGAAAATACACCTGAGGAAGAGGTGCTAGAGCAAGAAGACCCCCCTACAGAAGAAGATTCACTGAGGAAGGAGTCACCTACTGAAGAAGATGAGAAGGAAGAATCCCCTATACTGGAGCCACTAGTTAGGAAGAAGAGAAAGGTGGCAAATAATGTGGAATCAGAAGAAACAAAGAGCTTGGAAGCCTACATGGGAGAAAAGGATGATGACGAGCATGAAAAGGCTCAGAACCATCCCGTGTATGATGTACATGACTCAAATGAAGGAAGTGAAGAAAATTATGGGGAAGAAGAAGGTTATCAAGGAAAAGGGGAGAGTGAGGAGGTGAACACCAAAGATCAGAGGAACCCATGACTCACTAAGGAGCAGATAGAAGATGTCGTAGAAAGGGAAGTAGCGGTCATAATAAAGGATTTGGTGGAATAGGAGGTAGATCCTAATGCTAATGAAGTACTCAAGGAGATAGAGGAGGAAAGCATGGGAAAATAATATGGAAGCATGGGTGGAGACCCCAGCCTAACGGTAAGCTTTCCTAAGGTAGTGCACATAGGGGGAAAAGGTTTGGTAGTGGCATGGGAGAAGCGAATGAGTTATATCAATGATCCAAATAAGGTAATATGCACGTGCTTCCAAATTATCATTTGTATACACCAACTCCTTCCATGGTCTTAATTTTAAGAAGAAGGCATGTACCCATGAACAAGGAATATGTTATCTTGGGATTTTGAGTCCCATGTTGATGAGCCTGAGTTCGAGGTCAACAAAGGGATGGTGATGAAGATACTAGAGACCAAGGGAGTGAACCCCTTGATAAATTCTCAACAGTTATACAATGAGAAATTCTACAACACACTCAATAAGGTATCGGTGGAGGTTGAGGTGAGACTCTTTGGAAGGTATGACAAGGTAAGGTTCCTAGAGGGAGAGATGGAGAAGAAGAATGAAGATATCATTGAGAAGAGAAAGGATCTAAAGTAGGAGGATTTGATCAGTGCACATTTAAGGTGTGAAATAAGGGAGGAAAATTTGAAGGTACGTGAGGTCTACAAGAAGATAGAGATGATTACAGATGTCATTATCTGGAAGCATCCAGACTTGACCCCACCTAAGAAAAAATATGAGTCGACCTTGCAATACTTGGAAGACTTAACCTGCATCCTCACCATGGAAAGGAAACCACTCAAATTGGAATCATCAGAAGAGGCATTGGTGCACCAAAATAAGGAAGAAAGGTTGAAGATTGGGGAGATAGTCACCCAATACTATAAACTCCTTTCTATTGTATAGACCTTTGTGTTCATGGTTGAGTCCGTATATGATAATTTCATAGACAGGGATAGGGTAACAAGTATACTAGTTGTTACACGTGATGCGGACCTAAAATAATTCTAAGAAAATAACAAAGTAAATATGGCGGAGTGGGATAAAATCCAATCCAAAGTTGAGAAGAAAATAGAAGCAATCAAAATCTTGCAAGGTTTAGTTAAAATACGCCTTAAAGAATTGTACCCCCAAGTCACTTGCAAAATGGATGTGCTAGATGACCTTATAAAGCAGCTGGAAGGGATTGTAGATATGCTAAATGATAAGGGTAATGAATTGAGCTTTGAAGAGATGAGTGCTCTAGTGGGTGACCTACTCTAGTAGGCTTAGGGTGAATTGGATTCCGAGGAGAAGATTGAGACAATAATGAGGAAGGATTTCCCACTCCTCTTGTAGCAATAACAGATTTTTTCCCATTCTTAATTCTTTCATTTCTTCCATTCTTTCATCCTCCATAAAATTTGTACAGATCCCACCATTCTTTATTCTTTGAATAAGTAGGATGCTTTTTAGGACAGAGAACAAGCTTAGTGTGTGGTGATGTTGGGCCTTGACATATTGGCTAAGTACCAGAGGGTGCATGAGTGCGCAGGACCAGTAAGAAGAAGGGCATGCAAGTAAAAAAAGGGTTTAATGAGGGTTTAGGAGAAACCAGGGAACGCACATAATATAGTACACAATATCTAAGGACTTAGCCATATTTGAAATTCTAGAGGCACTTGAGGAAAAATGTGACCCAACTAGGCATGCCGAGTGGATAAGGTGCCATCCTGGAGATTTGGTGGTCAAGAAAAGGATATTCCACATAAGGAATATTCCTAGGAAGAAATCATTACATAAGATGGAGAGCTCAGAACAGGATAAGCATTCACTAATGAAGGACCACATGGACACTTGGCATGTGATCTAATCTTGAAGGAAGCCATGGAAATGGGTGTTGAAGCTATAAAGAGAGATTCTCATAAGCAAAGAAAAGAGAGGAATGAGGGGAAGACATATATGGATAGACATATAGCATGGGGAAAGTGAATCTCTCTATAAAGGATTAAGATGCCCTAGCGTTATGCTTTTCCATTAGGGAGTTGCAAGAAGGTCATCATATATAAGGGATGGGTCTATAAAACTCATGTAATAAGGGGAGCATAACTAGGAATCTTGATATATGAGTTAGATCTCTATTTTAACATATACTGCAAGGGCCAGATCCTTGAAATTCACTATGTTTGACATGACATGGTATTTTGAATGTAATGTGGTTACTTATCACTCTTGATCTATATATATATATATATATATATATATATATATATATATATATATATATATATATATATATATATATATATTCTTAATATCTTGTTCATGGGTGTAAACCCTAGTGTCATTTCTTCATATTATAAATCAGATATGTTCTTCATAATCCATGTTGTGTTGTTTCTCTTGTTTTCATGCATGGGTATAAGGATATGGTAACTCATATTGTGCTTTTACATGAATATCTACTTTTCTATAATTAACCCTCTAACAATGGCAAGATCTTCTCACAATGCTCACATAAAGGAGGGGCTCGGTTCCCGCGTGTTCCTCAAGTGAGTGCCAAGATCTCGTTAGGTGATAGGCCGATGCGAATGGGATTAGGAAGTTGTACTAGGGGTACATGAAAAATGACTAAATTCCCTATCCACAGTTGTGTTAAGTTGAACTAAGAGGTTTATTATTACATTTTTAATTTCCTCTCCTAGTTTGGATATGTCTTCATTGGAAATTTTTCCTTTCTGTCTTTGAATATTGGGGCAATTTAAGGAGTATTTCCTACAAAGGTCAATGATATCAATAAATTCTAATTTTTTCATGTATCCTTTTCCCATAAGATTGAAAGCTTATTGTGTGTCTTCATCCAATCCCTTGAGGAATAGAGTTTTAAGAAGGTTTATATCAATACCAATGCCACACCTCTTGTGAAGGAAAAGGAACTGATCAAAATAATCCTCCAAACTCTCATCCTCCTTAGGTTGGATCCTAATTATTTCTTCCTTCCTATCCCTCGCCTTACAGTAATCTTGGTATTTGTCCAAGAAAATTATTTCCATCTGAATTGTGGATGGAGTTAGGGTTTAACCACATGAACCATATCATGGTTTTCCTTTAGAGTTAAAGGAAATAACTTAATCTTCTAGGTGTCTGAGGTATAATCATAGGTTTAAAATAGGAATTTGAACTCAAATAGGAATTGGTCAGGATCTTTTGAAACTAGTCCCCTAAAGGTTTGAAAAATTGAAGGAGATATATTCTTCATGGGGGCTTGATCTTTAGGGTCCAGTTGTATGGGATAGGTGAATTTCATTCCAAGTGGATGGTTATCATTATCTACACCATTGGGGTTTTCCACTCCATCATCCATCCTTTCTTGTTGAACTGGTTTTCCACATGTTGGTTTTTAGTGGGGTTTTGTAAAATATTCTAAGAAAACTACCTCTACAGTCTCTAAGTCTAAACATAAAATCCTACCATACTGAGGCCGATTCCCCAACTACTAGTGATTAACTGATTACTTGTGTTCCACGTACTCCAAAGAATAAAAATAACATTGTTGTCACTACAAGATCTTCTACTTCAAACTAAAGAGTTATGGAAATAAAAAAATTTAAATGGAAAATTACAAGGCAATCAAGTAGCACTTCAAGTTATTACCTTAATATTTTCTAACACCTTAATAATCCCTAGAAATGGCGCCAAAAAGTGACGGGAGTTGTTGATACTCACACTTTAGTTATCTTATGATTTTAAGTCCATGGCAGCGTCCATGGCTATTTTCAACAAAGGAAACAGTTGAAACTGTGCTCATTACTTATTCACTAACAAACTTAACCAAATACTATGTTAAATGCCATGAATAAATGAAATAGATTAATAAACAAAATATTACTAAACTCAGAATTAAAACTACTGAAACAATGAAATTTTGGTAAATCAAATAAATTCTAAATAACATAGATAAAATGAACACAAAATGTTACCTTCATGTTGAAAAGGAGTGGCCATTTCCCCTTCCCATTGATCTAGTTCAAAGTTGTAAACCACACAAGTCAAATTTTCCCTTGAATCAGCACTTTATTGAATGAAAGAATTTATTTAATAGTGTTGTCACACAAATGTGCAATAGGGAAATTAATCATTTCTAAGCATGACAACTATACCCAAATGCCGAATTTTTCATGTTTTATCATTCCTAGGCACCCCAGCTCAAATTCGTCAGTCTGGTCACCCCCGATTTTATGTAAAATTCATCCCCCAGGTGATTTAGAAAATTCAATTTAATCCCCCAAGTGATTTTAGGAAGTTCTGAAAAGATGTTATCTTCTGGCAATATTGGGAAGGGATATCATTGGCCTTCCCAGGACTGGATCAACCCCCATAAAGCAGAACGAAGGGCCAAATTCAACATGGAGGTAAATTGAATTCCTTATAACATCATGGAAATGATTTTGGAAGGTTTGGGGAAGTTTAGAAATAATTGGATCAGTCTGAATGAAAAGCAAGGTTCACAAGCCTAGGTAGTACATAGGCCTAAAACAGTTTTTGAGCTTTAGAGGAAGATTCTGGGAGCTCCAGATGGAGTTATGAGTTAAAAAAACATCAATAGAAATAAAATTCCAATCCCTAAATTATGGTGAAATCATATTTTTGACAACACTTTGGTGCATCAAGTCTACAGGTAGTTTTTCTCAAGCACAAGTGGAGTACCAAATCACAATTCCACTTTTTCAGGGATCACATGGATAAACAAAAAACTTGATACCTACACCACTATATTTTAAAGGAAATTTACAATTAGGATCATATAAAATTTCACCAATAAGTTCCACTGAGAGCTCAAGTTATCACCATTCCAAGTTACCCTCTTGGAGACAACTAAGGAGTTAGTCAATTATTGGGAGGACACGTGTTAGCACCAGGAGCCTGGTGGGATTTTATGTTCCCAACATCCCTGAGATTGGGTACACCAGCCTTGGAAAAAGTTTCCTAGCCCCCATATGACCTCTAGGACCCTCATGTGACCTTCAAAGTTGACAGTTCAGTGCCCAAGTGCATTTTTGGATCTCAAATTCCCTGTCGTCGAATTGAGGACACGTGTCAGCTCCAATAACACCATGGAATTTTATGTCCATCACGTCCTTGAGGTTAGGGACATCAGATATGCAAAAATGCACCTAGCCCCTATGGGTAGTCCTTTGTTCATTAACGTAACTGTTAGGGCAAAATCACAGCACCCCTGGACGCACATCAGGCTTCTAGGTTGATGTTCAGGCATCCAGTGTGATTGCACAACATGGAAACCTCTCTCCAAGCTTGGGACTTGTGAAACCGAGAGAGGAATCTTCAGATTAGAGGCTGGTTCCTCAAAATCCTCTGATTTAGATCTATATTTTGCAAAACTACAGAGGTTTAGATCCTAATCCTATTCTAACTTGCAAGGAGACAGGGGGAGAAGTGAAAAAAATTGAAACTAACTAAAGATGGTGATGCACCAAAAGGAGAATGTTGGACATCTATCAAAACTGTCATGGGACAAAGAGAGGTGAGCAATGGGAAGGATGGATAGATGCATCACAGGCCCAAGGATAGATTTCACACAGAAAATGTCCCAAAACTCCATGAACACAGCTCCAGACCTGCAATGAACATTCAAACATGCACAAATACCTGCAATGAAGAGAGGCAAGAAGAGAACAAGCAAAAACGAGGAAGGATGGACAGATGTATCACAAAACACGTTTTGTTGCTCCAGAAGTTTGCATAGAACATCATTCCATTAGTAAAAGGAAAAAATGCCATTACAGAGCAAGGGAGGAGGTTCGAACTCCATTTTTAACCCTATAGAAGAAAAGAAGGGAGAGCAGAGCAGAAAGAATGAACAACCTCTTTTCAAAATGAGCCAAATCTGGCTTTTACATTGCATGGGTCAAGCCCAGGGGAAAAAAATGTAGGAAAACACGCAAGCCCATTCCTCATGACTACAGGTGCATTAAATTGGCATGGGGGACCTTACAAACTCATACCCTGTTACCTTGACCGGATTACAGGAGAATTCGACCCATTCTGCATTAAATCTGGTCGCTGGAATGTCATTTCTGGCCATGAACATGCATCAGAGCCATTTCTCAATTTTCTCTCTTCAGACTACACCAAAACTCGAGATTGATCCCAGAATCGTTTAGATAATTTCACCAGCTTTCCGTTGATATAAAGAACGTGCAAATCCAAGCTCTGGATCGAAAGTTATGGTGATCTGAAGAATTAGGGCACGAAACAGGTGAAAACGGATTTTGAAATATTTTCCACGCTCTGCCACCTGGATGACACGTGGCAGGCTCTGATTGGATGAGCAATTCTCTCTCCTCCATCTTTCATGGGCTTTCCTTTGAAATTTCCTTGTGGGGCCCTTTACTGGGACACGTGGCACTATCCCATTGGTTCGGGCTGACCCTTTGAAACTTGCCCTTTGACTTTTGACTTTTCTCCTTGAGACACGTGGCATGATCTGGTTGGTTCTCGGGCCCTGCCGGCTCTTTCGCGCCCTTCGCGTCTTTTCATCCCGGATGTCCCAAATGCTTAGTGCTCCTTGTGCTGATTTCACGTGAACCGGCCGGTTCGCGTCCATTTGTCCCAAATGTCCCACTTTGCTTTGGACTGCCTCGACCATTTTCGCCTGTTTCGGCCGGTTCGCGTACTCGCGGCCCGCTTGTCCCATTGTGTTTCAGACTGTTTGTGCTTATTTCACCCGGTTCGGCCGGTTCACGCCTTTTTGTCCCAGATGTCCCAATTGCTCCTAGGACTAGGACTTAGCCGATTTTCACCATTTTTTCTGGATCAACCTTCTTGCCTTCTGCAACCTTTTCCCGCATTTTCTCAGAGCTTGCTCCTAACTACCTAGACAGGAGAGTTAGAAAAATATCTGAGAGAACCTCAGAAACATGATGTTTGCTCTGAATCAATCAATGTGCCTGGGACTTGAATATTCTAATGCATGTTATCAAAATTACCCAGGGGGTTTCCTCTTTTGCATTGCAAGCGTTGACATGTGATTTTTCTAGATAAGGAGTGTTCTTTTGATTTTTGGAAATCATGCTTGCCATGGATGAATCATTTCTGCTCTTAGATTCATTGGGCTGAAATGATATTGTTTGCAAAGAAACCATTTTTGCTTCTGATAGATAAGTTGTAATCTGGAAATGAAGTTTGCAAACTTATCTCTTTTTATTAACAAATCAATTCCATTGATCCAAGGTATGTTTTAAATCTTCTTACCTGATCGGAATGGTAAACTGACATTCAAAGGTTTGAGGATATAATGGACTAAACTATTGTATGTTTACAAATTCTTTTATTTCCTTGTAAGATTGTGTCAGCATTCCATTGTATGTTATGTGCTTGGATCTTCTTGATTGATCTCTTCAGGACGCTAATGTCATCAAGTGGTATAAGGCCTGCTTCAGGACTATGGAGGAAAATAAAAACTAAGTCCTAGGCCTATGAGATCTATCCTAACAGGATTCTAAACTAAGGTAAATGTACCTATCTTTTATCTATGCCTATTTCATTCAGGATAGCATCCTAACCTAGGTTGCATGTTCTAAATTGGGATGTGGGAAATAACCTAAGGTGATGCTAGGCTTATTTCTAACCTGATATCTAATACTAAAGGGCTATGAGCTATGACCTAACCTAAGAGGGAAATTTACCTATTGAAATGTTTCTAAACCTAAGGTAAATACTTTTAAAACTATCCTATGGTCATATCCTAAGCTAATGGTATCTATCCTAAACTAATGAAATATGGAAAGGGGACCTAAGGGTTGTATGGAAAGTGGTAAGCTTGGCGACATTCCTAAGCTATTAATGTGATTTGATTTTTGATTTAATTGGACAACGTACTGCCAGTTTAGGTAGAAGCATGAAATTTGGTGGGAGTCTACATGGAGACATCACTAAGGTTTAGTGATGCATATAGAAGTTGAATCGGGTCTCGCCAATTTTGGATGGCGGTGGCGAAGAGAGAGAGGTGGGAATTTGAGAATTAATGGCATTAATGAGCCTCATTTTTGGTGAGAAAACCACCTAGGAAACCATGCAGGTGGATTTGTTGGAGGTTGTTTGGTCATTCATGCTCTCCAATTTTTTCTCTGCATGGAGCTATCTGGTTCTTCGAACCAATAGTTCTATTTTCAGTTTATGGCTATTTTTTATTTCCTTGGTCATTTTCAATTCAAGGAAAGTATATGAGGCATTGGGGAAAGATATTTTTGGTTGTTGATATTGCTTGGAGAAGAAGAAGTGTTGGAAAGCTCAGCTAGAAGTCTTCTTCGAATTGGCAGAAGCACTATCAGGCATGATAGGCTCTATCCATTAAGATTTCTTGCTTTTCTCTAAATGCTTCATTAAAATGACTCTACTCTCATGAGATAAATGGGTTTCTGTTTTTGTTCTAGTTATTTTCTTTCTTGTTGAAAGAATCTATGTGCTTTTGGTTTTGGAACCCTTGCATGATAATGTTGTTTTTGGGTGTTCTCTCTGAGTGAGTTAAAATGGTGAAATGCATTTACAACTATCGTGACTTTAGTGTTTTGATTGAAATATATACTCTGGACTGTCTTCTCAAAAAAGAGTTTGAGTAAGTAGTTTTTGTCTTGAGCTTCGAACTGGAAATCTCTTCTGAAGGAAGAAAGTAAATGGATACTCTTCTCTAATGCATATTTGAGTTTTAAATTTTTATTAATCCTTATGCGATCTATATGGGTATATGTTTCATCTCATTATATGAACACATACTTGCGTGAAAGTAAGGGATGGACATCTTATTTGTATCTATACTGGTAAACTTGCATGCTTATACTGAATGCCTTTGCTTGTTTTTGAAAGGTAGAAGAATACCCTTTAAACTGTATCATGTTCTGTTAAGTTTTTATACTCCTTGTTTGGGACTGTAATTGAATACTTTGTTCTTCAGTATGAACTCGAACTCATTTTGAAAAAAAGGTCAATGGGTGAATGTGGTTTATGGCATTGTCCTGTGTTTTGTACTTCAACTTATATAAAATGGTGAAGGAATAACTTTCTCTTTTTCTGTATTGAACTCATCTTCTTCTAACTTTATATTTAATGGTGATGAGTGATTTATGGTATTTGAGTTACTATATTGTGAGTTCGTAAGGAGACAGGAAGCAAAGTATGACTTAAACTTTGGATGTTTGGTATTGGTATTCTCTTCTAAAATTGTGTAAAATGATTAATGGATTAATTGGAATTTGGAAGATGTGATGGCTATCTTGGATTGAAATTCTATTGTTTGAAAATACATTGGTAGTCAGCCCTCTCCAAGTCGTTAAGGTGATTACCTTCTTAGGCATGTTTGACTTTCTTAAGTTTGATTTTCTATCCTTTTTGAACTTGGATGAGGTGATGGGCACCTACTCGCCAAAGCTGGGAAAATTCTGGGTAACTTGTTATCGAAACATGTTAAGGTCTAACTGTGGAATTTCAAGGGATTCATTGAATGTATAATAAAATTTCTGACTGATATATTTGTATATGATACAAACCAAAAATTTCTTGTTTCTGTGCTTTCTTGATCTCTATTATTTGATTGGAATCAAATGTCTTGTGGATTCATGGCAGTGTGTCATTGAGCCTATCTTGTAGAAAGGAAAACTTAACCATTTCTTGTCTGATTGTTTTCAATGGCTGAGTCATGCCTTTCGATGTACCGTTATGAAATTTTTTTCAATGGTTTTGGATCTAACTGAAACCTTCAAGGATGTAGAACTCAGTTAGGTTGAAGTGAATTGATAACTGTTTAACTTATACTTGTTTAACGTATCCTTCTTGAATGGAATTAAGAATTTTGTTAATGGTTGAAAGATGAATCTCTTTGTTGGTTTATTTGATTGATTCATTTTTTATGTACTTCGTACTTGTATCTTCTTTATTTTGTATTTCTTATAAGAATAGTGGGTTTGTGAAGGGTCTGTACTGATTATTCTTCTTACCATATTTATTTTGAATGAGAAATAAAAATCCTTTCTAATGCATACCTCCTTCCTATTCCATTTTCAGAGGAAGGTTTAACCTTTGTCATTTCTGGAAACTGTAGGGTAGGAAGTTAACTCTTCTTTTCTAAAGATGCATATGAGAATTCAGTTTAACCGAATGATAAAGGAAATTGTAAATTGTTTACTTTTCATCTCATTCTCCTTTCTTTATATAAAACATGTCATAGGTTTAATTGAATCATTTGTATTACTTTTATTAAGTAATTGATTAGTAGTTGTTACTAATTACTTCTCTACTTAAATTATATTTAAGGAAATAATAATTGTTTCAGTTAATTGAAATGAAACATTGTTGTTGGGAAATACTTTTCTATTGTTAATAAGAGGCCTAATCTAAGAACCTAGGTTATATTTATTTGACCAAGAATTAGGCTGTCACATGTGAATTGTGAATCTCTTATTTATTTAAGTTGTTGGTTGATTCATCTTAAAAATGTAACGATGCTGAAATGAACTTGTCTTCACATGTTTTCTAGAAACTTGGTAAAGATGACAAGGTATTTTGATTATAAAAGAAACTCTTTTTGTTATATAGTGAAGTTAATTCACTATTTCAAATTCAGGAAGAATTATGAAATAATTTAATGACAGGAGTTGTTATTTGATATAAATAAGTAATTGTTTGGGACAATACTTATCTGATATAATGCAGTTGTTGGTTGATCATGTTATGATCTTTTCTTAAAAGTGAATTCAGATTGTTAATTGTGCTTCTTTTATGGTTGATATTACTTATGTTTTATTTGAATGATTACATTAATTGTTTCATTAAAGCAGAGTTTATTTAATGGAACAATTAGTGGAATGCACTTCATTTTAATGCATAGTGCTTATCATGCTCAATTCAATGAACTGACCCGTGCTAGCAATTTTTACAGATGGACTTCGTAAGTGATAAAGGAAGGAAATAAATTTTATGATGTCTTGGTTGATTTAAAGTCTAGCTCTTTTTATAGAGAATTCCAATTCATTCATGAGTTGTATTGAAAAAGAAAAGTTGTATTCTTAATGATCTTAATACTGATTGACATGTAGTTTGTCTGAGATGCATAGTCTTGTAAATTGTGTATTTTATCATGATGAATTGAAAAGGTTGGAGATTTACTTTGAATTGTTGTGTAATTTCTCTTGTACATTTTATGAAGGTAGTTGGAATACTATCTTGTTGATATTTGGCATATATTTTTTTGTATTCTTATTTCTGTTGTCATTTGATAAGTTGGATGAAGAGAAATAGTTCAATCTCTCTCTTAATTGAAAGAAAATTATTAAGTTGCATAAGATGACGTTCTTTATCTAAATAATATATTATGATAATGGGATGTATATTGAATATACAATTAAACTATAGAAAGTGTGAAAGATATAAAGGGTATGATAAACCCTAACACATAACCATATAGAGAGGAAGACTCTTCCTCTCTCAAAAGAATGTAAAGCAGAAGAATGGTGTTTATGATCGTTAATCATTCAGACTTCATTTTCTATGAAGACTCCTCTAGTTGAACCTGTGTGGTTGCTACACCTTATTTGAACAGTTGAGTTACATTAACTTAACCTTATGATGTATGTTGTTCTATTTTTGGATAATTGCTTGGCAAGTCAAAGTTAACGAACATAAAAGCAATCATGAGTTAATGAAGTTCTTTAATATTAATTAAATCAAATATGGATGAAGAACTTAAGGGGGTGTTGGATTTAGGGTATGGCAAGGTTTCTGTAATTTGAATCTTAATCCAAAATTAATTAAGTGTTAATGACCTCCTAGAGGTATGTACATCGTGATGAAGTAGTTCTGTTGGATGTTGGCACACGCCAACTATAGAACTGTACCTTCGAGAAGACTAAGGTCTTCTCAAGGATACATTGTTGTAGTTTACATGTTATAACACCCTTCCACATTAGTTCATCTAGATCTACACACATCTAGACTTGAACTTAGTTTCTCTCTAGGTCAAGCTAGTTGTATGAATTGGAATAGGAAGTTTTCTATGACTTAGGGTACCTAGGCACATTCGATCGACTTAGGTCGGTTGAGTATGCCCATATACCCTAAGTCATCGTGAGCATCTCCCTATAACAAATTATGTCGCTAACCTGGGTTAGGGTCAAACCTTGGGCAAGTGGACTGACAGAAGTCAGTAAAGACCATTCTAGATAACAAAAGAGTGAGGTGAAGGACATATTCCGATTTGATGAATATGTCGTCTAGGAATAGTAACATGAATAGTATGTTGGAAATATTTGGCCAAAGTATCACAAGCTATTGGTTGCATTGTCCTATGTCACCTAGTTTAAGGAACATGATTTCAGATGAATATTGGTAACAAATATTCAGATAGGTTCTTTAAATAGGTCACTCAGTACCCAGATTAGGGTAAGAAAACCAAGTATACGTAGTATACATAAAAGTATTCAATACTTAAAGAAAAACATGAGAGATCGGTTAGAGACCGAGTCATGTAATGAGAGATCAGTAATTCACCAGGTCATTTATAGTTGCATATGGTTATCTGTTATGAGATTGATTGGCATGGAATGTGTGTTCTAAATTATGTTTTATTTAGAACAGAGAACATTGTGTAAAAAAAAATTCCTTGTTTCTAAAGTCTTAAAATGGGAATGTTACATCTTGGTATCAGAGCTGAAGGTTGTAGCTCTTGGACCTATTGTGTCCATAATCTGATAAAACTTAAATTTTCTTGTTAACAGAAAATGGTTAGAACAAGAGGAAATGTTGCAAATAATCCTCCACCTAAAGGAGCAACAACTTCCCAAAAACTCGATGAGATCCTTACTACCCTATTGGACACAAGAGATCATTTGGCTGTACTTGAACAACAAGTAATGGGAAATGAGGAGGAAGAAGATGCTAGTAATAATAATCAGCCACCTCATGAAGACAACACCAATTTGGGTGTTGAAAACAATAATTTGAACATGCCTGATCAGCTGGAAAATAAAAAGGCTAGGCTGGAAGTTGAACTCACTAATGATATAAAAAGGATAATTCCACCTAATTTTGATGGCACCACATTAGGAGATGGAGCTAAGAATTGGCTCAATGAAATGGAGAAGTACTTTGCAATAAGGAACTTCTCAAAAGAAACAAAGGAAATCTGGGAAGCATATCATCTTTCCCATGAAGCATCTTCATGGTGGGACAGTTGTAAGTCTAAGTTGAATATTGATGAAACTAATATCACTTGGTATCAATTTAAAATTTACTTTAGGCAACATTGGTGGGCACAACTTTAGTATGATAAAAAAAAAACTGAATTTCAGAACTTAGCGCATGGAAATCTAACTGTAACTGAGTATTGGGATCGGTTTACTAAAGTCCTTAAGTATGTACCTCAGTATCAAACTGACGAGAAGTTTAGGATACATAAATTCATCATGGGATTGAATCCCATTATAGGAGGAGAGGTGGATGTTCACATCCCAACCACTATGAAAGGGGTTGTTGAAAAATCCATTAGGCAGGAACAAAAATTAAAGGTAATTTCTGCTCATAAGGAGGAAGTGAGGAAGAAAGTTCCCAACTCCTCTTCATCATCTCTTGCACCTAAGAAAGGACCATGGAAGAAGTTTGGTATGAAAAGTAAGTTTTCAGTCTGATAATAATAAGAAAACAGCAACAAATAAGTCTGCTGGAAATGCACAAAACAACTTTGTCAAGAATAATAATAACAGACAAAAGTCTTATGGAGGTCAGAATGATAACTTTAAGGCTGGAAATAAATATGAGCCTAAAAAGGGACCTGTAGGAGGTTGTTATAACTATGGCAAGGATCATTACGTAAACCAATGTCCTTTGAAAAAGGATGAACGTAATCAACAGCACAAGATACACGCTGTAGTAGCTGACAAACAGGTTGAAAAATAAGTCATGCCCATAGAAGTTCTGGGTAAGTTATTTGGCATACCTGTAACTATTATTTTTGATACAGGAGCTACATAATGTTTTATTTCTAGTAAATTAGCATCGAAACTAAAAAGAAAAGCTGGAAAAATGGATAAAACATGGACTGTACATTATGGAAACAATGTTGTTCATACAGTTAGTATGTGTCTTTTTGGGGCAGTCCTTGACTTACCTAGTTTTTCCACCAAAGTTGATCTTTATGTTGCTCCTTTGGGGTCTTATGATGTAATCATAGGTGTTAATTGGTTAGCTGAGCATAAAGCAAAAGTGGACTATTTTGAAAAACATATTAGTTGTTTAGATGACCTACAAAAAATAGTAGAGATTCAGGGTGTGAAACGTGAGATTTCAGTTAGGAAACTGTCAGCTATGCAACTTAAAAAGGCCAAAAATAAAGGTTGTACCTTATATGCAGTAAAAATTTCTAAATCCACTGAGGAAAATAGTGATTTCATGGAACGATATCCGTTGTTACAAAACTACAGTGATGTGTTTCTGGAAGAGTTACCAGGTCTTCCACCCAAAAGAGAATTTGATTTCACAATTGAAATCAACCCTGGAACCGAGCCTATTTCTAAGGCACCATACCAAATGACTACTATTAAATTGGTAGAGCTTAAGGCTCAGTTGCAAGAACTTTTGTCTAAGGATTTGATTAGACCGAGTGTTTCACCTTGGGGAGCACCAGTAATCTTTGTGAAAAATAAGGATGGAACACTTAGATTGTGCATTAATTACCAAATGTTAAACAAAGAAACAATCAAAAATAGATATCCACTCCCTAGAATTGATGATCTATTTGATCAGATGCGTGGAGCATCAGTATATTCTAAGATATATCTTCGATATGTATATCATCAATTACGGATTAAGGATGAGGACATTCATAAAACAAATTTTAGAACAAGGTATGGACATTATGAGTTCATTTTTTTACCCTTTGGATTAACAAATGCACCTACAGATTTTATGAATTTAATGAACAATATTTTTCAAGAATACTTGGACAAATTTGTGCTTGTATTCTTGGATGACATTCTCATATATTCTAAAAGTATTGAGGAACACCATGAGCATTTGAAGATAGTTTTGGAAATTTTGAGAAAGAGATGGTTATATGGTAAGCTATCTAAATGTTCTTTCTATGACACAGAAGTGCACTATTTGGGTCATGTTATAAGTAAGAATGGAATTGTTGTAGATCCTTCCAAAATTGTAGCTATAACCGAGTGGCCTGCACCAAAGAATGTACATGAAGTTAGAAGCTTCATGGGTCTTGTTGGTTACTATAGAAAATTTGTAAAAGATTTTTCCAAAGTTGTTGCACCAATAACTTCATTACAAAAAAAGGATAAGAAGTTTGTTTGGAATGAGAAATGTGAATCTACATTCAGAACTTTGAAGGATCAGTTAACTTCAACACTTATTTTAGTTGTATCAAACCCTAATGGAGACTTTACTGTTGTAACAGATGCATCCGGGGAAGGTCTTGGAGGTATTTTGTTACAAAATGATCATGTCATAGCTTACGAAAGTAGAAAACTAAAGTTACATGAGTTGAATTATGCTCCACATGATTTAGAGCTTGTTGCCATTGTTCATGCACTTCAAGTTTGGAGGCATTATCTGCTTGGTAAACCTTTTGAATTAAAAACTGATCATCTTGGGCTGAAATATATTTTCACTCAGCCAAATCTGAATGCAAGACAGTGAAGATGGTTAGAGTTTTTGTCTCAATATGATTTTGACATAAATTACATTAAAGGCAAGGAAAATAGAATAGCCGATGCTCTAAGTCATAGGAAGCACATTTCTGCTCTTATAACATTAAGAACTCAGTTTAAGGAGGAAGTAAAAAGTGTTATGGAATCTGATTCTTATTTTTAGCAAGTAAAAACAACACTTGCTGCAGATCCAAATGATGTGAGATATAAAGGTTTTCACTTTGACAACGAAGGAATCTTACGATTTGAAAATAGAGTATACATACCTTCGCTAAATGATTTAAGAAAGAAATTGTTAGCAAAATTTCACAATTCACCTTTCTCTAGACACCCTGGTATTACAAAGATGCTTGCTGATATAAAACAACAATATTTCTGGAAAGGGATGAAAAAGGGTGTTATTGATTTTGTGACACATTGCTTGGAATGTCAACATGTTAAAGTTGAACATATGCATCCAGCCGTTTTATTGTATCCTCACAGCATACCACAATACAAATGGAAAGTAATAAGCATGGATTTTGTACAAGGGTTTCCTATGTCAAGAAATAAACATGATGTTATTTTGGTTGTTGTGGATAAACTAACAAAAGTAGCTCACTTTATTGCTGGTAATCTTAAGGATGATTCTCCTATTTTAGTAAAAAGGTTTGTACATGAGATTTTCATATTACATGGAGTACCTGAATTAATCATATCTGATAGAGATCCTAGAATGACTTCAAGGTTTTGGAAAACCCTTAATGCAGCTCTAAGAAGAAAGCTGAATTTCAATTTTGTGTATCATTTGGAAACGGATGGACAGATTAAAAGAGTTAATAAAGTTTTAGAGGATATGTTACAGATGTATTCTATGGATCAGAAATATAAGTGGGAAGAGTACCTTCCATTAGTTGAATTTGAATACAATAATACATATCATGCCTCTCTTAAGATGGCACCTTTTGAAGCATTATACTGAAGAAAATGCAGAACCCCTATTAGTTGGGACAACATTGAGGATAGAGAGGTAATTGGACCTGAAATCCTTATGGAAATGGAACAACAAGTTAAAATGATTTTTGAACACTTGAAAGAAGTAGCAGATAGGCAAAAGAGTTATGTTGACTTGAAGCGGGTTGATAGGAATTTTGAACTCGGTGAGAAGGTATTTCTTCAGGTTAAACTGAAAAAGAGTTTATAACTTTTAGCAGGGCTATCAAGTTATCACCATTTTTTGTGGGACCTTTTGAAATAGTTAAATTAATCAACCATGTAGCTTATCATTTAGCATTACCTCCTTCTTTTTCACGAATGCATGATGTTTTCCATATTTCTTTGCTTAAGAAATACATTTCAGATTTATCACATGTGTTAAATTGGAATTCCTTGCAGGTCCAAGACCTAGGAATAATCATGGTTAAACCCTTGTGAGTGCTAGAAACTCACCAGTTGCGCTTAAGAAATCATGAAATAAGTCAATGTAAGGTCCAAGTGGGACCAGTTTAATGAAGAAAGTGCAACCTGGGAAAATATGGAAGATATGAAAACTACTTTTCCATACTTATTTGAACAGAATTGATTCTGTTGACTGATATAATTTGTGATTTAATTCTTTTATGATAATAAACCTACCAGTTTTGGGTAGATATTTCATTGTTTGAGATAAAAAAACTAAGTAAATGCTAATTGTTATGTGAATTTTAAAATTTTGTTATGTTTTAAACATATGGAAAGAAAGTTAATAAAAATGATTGTCCTTAATGTAAATTATTTTAAGGAGATAATCAACGGGACGATGATTCTTTTAGGAGGGAAGCATTTAGCATCATTGAGAAACTGTTATCTTTCCTCTTTTACATTGCAAGCATTGACATGTGATTTTTCTGGATAAGGAGTGTTCCTTTGATTTTTGGAAATCATGCTTGCCATGGATGAGTCATTTCTTCTCTTAGATTCATTGGGCTGAAATGATATTGTTTGCAAAGAATCCATTTTTACTTCTGATAGATAAGTTGTAATCTGGAAATGAAGTTTGCAAACTTATCTCTTTTTATTAACAAATCCTTGGATCAATTCCATTGATCCAAGGTATGTTTTAAATCTTCTTACTTGATCTGAATGGTAAACTGACATTCAGAGGTTGGAGGACATAATGGACTAAACTCTTGTGTGTTTACAAATTCTTTTATTTCCTTGTAAGATCGTGTCAGCATTCTGTTGTATGTTATGTGCTCAGATCTTCTTGATTGATCTCTTTAGGATGTTAATTTTGTCAAGTGGTATGAGGCCTACTTTAGGAGTATGGAGGAAAATAAAAACTAAGTCCTATGCCTATGAGATCTATCCTAACGGGATTCTAAACTAAGGTAAATGTACCTATATTTTATCTATGCCTATTTCATTCGGGATAGCATCCTAACCTAGGTTGCATGTTCTAAATTGGGGTGTGGGGGAATAACCTAAGGTGATGTAGGCTTATTTCTAACCTGATATCTAATACTAAATGGCTATGAGCTATGACCTAACCTAAGATGGGAATTTACCTATTGAAATGTTTCTAAACCTAAGGTAAATACTTTTAAAACTATCCTATGGTCATATCTTAAGCTAATGGTATCTATCCTAAACTAATGAAATATGGAAAGGGGACCTAAGGGTTGTATGGCAAGTGGTAAACTTGGAAAAGTTTCCTGAGCTATTAATGTCATTTTATTTTTTATTTAATTGGATAGCGTACTGCCAATTTAGGCAGAAGCATGAAATTTGTTGGGAGTCTACGTGGAGACATCAATAAGGTTTAGTGATGCATGCAGAAGTCTAACTGGGTCTCGCCAATTTTGGATGGAGGTGGTGAAGAGAGAAAGGTAGGAATTTGAGAATTAATGGCACTAATGAGCCTCTTTTTTGGTGAGAAAACAGCCTAAAAAACCATGCGGGAAGATTTTTTGGAGGTTGTTTGGTCATTCATGCTCTCTAATTTTTTCTTTGCATGGAGATATCTGGTTCTTTGAACCAGCAGTTCTATTTTCATTTTATGGCTATTTTTTATTTCCTTAGTCTATTTTTGATTCAAGGAAAGTATATGAGGCATTGGGGAAAGATATTTTTTGGTTGTTTATCTTACTTGGAGAATAAGAAGTGTTGGAAGCTGGGCTGGAAGTCTTCTTTGAATTGGCAAAAGAACTATCAGGTGTGATAGGCTCAATCCATTAATATTTCTTTCTTTTCTCTAAATGCTTCATTAAAAAAAATCTACTCTCATGAGATAAATGGGTTTCTATTTTTGTTCTAGTTATTTGCTTTCTTGTTGAAAGAATCTATGTGCTTTTGGTTTTGGAACCCTTGCATGATAATGTTCTTTTTGGGTGTTCTCTCTGAGTGAGTTAAAATGGTGAAATTCATTTACAACTGTCGTGACTTTAGTGTTTTTATTGAAATATATACTCTGGACCGTCTTCTCGAAAATTATTTTGAGTAATTAGTTTTTATCTTGAGCTTCAAACTAGAAATCTCTTCTGAAGGTAGAAAGTAAAAGGAGACTCTTCTCTTTTGCATCCTTGAGTTTTAAAGTTGTATTACTCCTTCTGCTATCTATATGGGTATATGTTTCATCTCATTATATGAACATGTACTTGTGTGAAAGCAAGGAATGGACATCTAGTTTGTATCTATATTGGTAAACTTGCATGCTTATACTGAATGCCTTTGCTTGTTTTTGAAAGGTAGAAGAATACCCTTTAAACTGTATCATGTTCTGTTAAGTTTTTATACTCCTTGTTTAGGACTCTAATTGAATAATTTGTTCATCAGTATGATCTCGAACTCATTTTAAAACAACAGTCAATGGGTGAATGTGGTTTATGGAATTTTTTGCATTCTGTACTTCAACTTGTATAAAATGGTGAAGGAATAATTTGCTCTTTTTCTATATTGAACTAATCTTCTTATAACTTTGTATTTAATGGTGTTGAGTGAGTTATGGTATTTGAGTTACTATATTGTGATTTAATATTGGCAACATTTTCTAAGCTATTAATGTGATTTGATTTTTGATTTAATTAGACAGCGTACTGCCAGTTTAGGTAGAAGCATGAAATTTGGTGGGAGTCTATGTGGAGACATCACTAAGATTTAGTGATGCATGTAGAATTTGAATTGGGTCTCGCCAATTTTTTATGGCGATGGAAAAGAGAGAGAGGCAGGAATTTGAGAATTAATGGCATTAATGAGCCTCATTTTTGAAGAGCAAACCGCCTAGGAAATCATGCGGGTGGATTTTTTGGAGGTTGTTTGGTCATTCATGCTCTCTAATTTTTATTCTGTATGGAGCTATCTGGTTCCTCAAACTAGCAGTTCTATTTTCAATTTATGGCTATTTTTTATTTCCTTGGTCTATTTTTTATTCAAGGAAAGTATATGAGGCATTGGGGAAAGAAAATTTTTGGTTTTTGATCTTGCTTGGAGAAGAATAAGTGTTAGAATCTCAGCTAGAAGTCTTCTTCGAATTGGCCAAATCATTATTAGGCATGATACACTCTATCCATTAAGATTTCTTGCTTTTCTCTAAATGCTTCATTAAAACGACTCTACTCTCATGAGATAAATGGGTTTTTGTTTTTGTTCTAGTTATTTACTTTCTTGTTGAAAGAATCTATGTGCTTTTGGTTTTAGAACCCTTGCATGATAATGTTTTTTTTGGGTGTTCTCTCTGAGTGAGTTAAAATGGTGAAATGCATTTACAACTGTTGTGACTTTAATTTTTTGATTGAAATATATACTTTGGACTGTCTACTTGAAAAATATTTTGAGTAATTAGTTTTTGTCTTAAGCTTCGAACTGGAAATATCTTCTAAAGGTAGAAAGTAAAAGTATACGCTTCTCTATTATATACTTGAGTTTTAAAGTTGTATTAATCCTTCTGTGATCTATATGGGTATATGGTTCATCTCATTATATGAACACGTAATTACGTGAAAGCAAGGGATGGACATCTAGTTTGTATCTATACTGGTAAACTTGCATGTTTATACTAAATGCCTTTGCTTGTTTTTGAAAGGTAGAAGAATACCCTTTAAACTCTATCATGTTCTATTAAGTTTTTATACTCCTTGTTCGGGACTGTAATTGAATACTTTGTTCTTCAGTATGAACTCAAACTCATTTTGAAACAACAGTCAATGGGTGAATGTGGTTTATGGCATTGCCTACATTTTGTACTTCAACTTGTATAAAATGGTGAAGGAATAACTTTCTCTTTTTTATATTGAACTCCTCTGCTTCAAACTTTATATTTAATGGTGCTGAGTGATTTATGGTATTTGAGTTACTATATTGTGAGTTCGTAAAGAGACAGGAAGGGAAGTATGACTTAAACTTTGAATGTTTGGTACTGGTATTCTCTTCTAAAACTATGTAAAATGATTAATGCATTAATTGGAATTTGGAAGGTGTTATGGTTGTCTTGGATTGAAATTCTTTTTTTTGAAAATACATTGTTTGTTGACCCTCTCCAAGTCATTAAGGTGATTACCTTTTTAGGCCAGTTTAATTTTCATAAGTTTGATTTTCTGTCCTTTTTGAACTTGGATGAGGTGATGGAAACCTACTCACCAAAGTTGGGAAAATTCTGGGTAACTTGTTATTGAAACATGTTAAGGTCTGACTGTGGAATTTCAAGGGATTCGTTGAATGTATAATCAACTTTTGGACTGCTATCTTTGTATATGGGACAAATCAAACCTTTCATGTTTATGTGCTTTCTTGGTCTCTATTATTTGATTGGAATCGAATGTCTTGTCGATTAATGGCAGTGTGTCGCTGAGCCTGTCTTGTAGAAAGGAAAACTTAACCATTTATTTGACTGGTTTTTTTCAATGGATGAGTCATGTTAACCTTTTGATGTACAATTATGAAATTGTTTTCGAATGGTTTTGGATCTGACTGAAATCTTCAAGGATTTAGAATAAATCAGTTAGGTTAAAGTGAATTGATAAATGTTTAACTTATACTTTTTTAATGTATCCTTCATGAATGGATTAAGAATTCTGTTAACGGTTTTTGTTCTTGAAAGATGAATCTCTTTGTTGGTTTATTTGAATGATTCAGTTATTTATGTATTCGGTATTTTATCTTCTGAACCTTTTTTCTATTTCTTAAAATAAAAGTGGGTTTGTGAAGGGTCTGTACTAATTCTTCTTCTTACCTTATTTCTTTTGAATGAGAAATAGAAATCCTTTCTAATGCATAACTCCTTCCTCTTCCATTTTCAGAGGAAAGTTTCTCCTTTGTCATTTCTGGAAACTGTAGGGTAGGAAGTCGACTCTTCTTTTTTGAAGATGCATATGAGAATTTTTTTTAACTGAATGATAAAGGAAATTGTAAACTGTTTACTTTTCATCTCGTTCTCATTTCTTTATATAAAAATTTTCATAGGTTTAATTGAATCATTTGTATTAATTTTATTAAGTAATTGATTATTAGTTATTAGTTATTACTTCTATACTTAAATTATATTTAAGGAAATAATAATTGTTTCAGTTAATTGAAATGAAACATTGTTGCTGCAAAATACTTTTCTATTGTTAATAAGAGGCCTAATAGAAGAACCTAGGTTATATTTATTTGACCAAGAATTAGGATGTCAAATCTGAATTGTGAATCTCTTATTTATTTAAGTTGTTCGTTGATTCATCTTAAAAATGTAAAGATGCTGAAATGAACTTGTCTTCACATGTTTTCTGGAAACTTGGTAAAGATGACAAGAAGGTCTTTTGATTATGAAAGAAACTCTATTTGTTATATAGTGAAGTTAATTCTGTATTTCAAATTCAGGAAGAATTATGAAATAATTTAACGACAGGAGTTGTTATTTGATATAAATAAGTAATTTTTTGGGACAATACTTATATGATATAATGCAGTTGTTGGTTGATCATGTTATGACCTTTTCTCAAAAGTGAATTCAGATTGTTCATTGCGCTTCTTTTATGGTTTATCTTACATATGTTTTTTTTTAATCATTACATTAATTGTTTCATTAAAGTAGAGTTGATTTAATGGAACAATTAGTGGAATGCACTTCGTTTAATGCATAGTTCTTATCATGCTCAGTTCAATGAACGGAACCATGCTAGCAATTTTTTCAGATGGAGTTTGTAAGTGATAAAGGAAGGAAATAACTTTTATGATGTCTTGGTTGATTTAAATTTTGTCTCTTTTTATAGAGAATTCCGATTCATTCATGAGTTTTATTTAAAAAGAAAAGTTGTATTGTTAATGATCTTAATATTGATTGACAGGTAGTTTGTCTGAGATGCATAGTCTTGTAAATGGTGTATTTTATCATGATGAATTGAAAAGGTTGGAGATTTACTTTGAATTGTTGTGTAATTTCTTTTGTACATTTTATGAAGGTATTTGGAATACTATCTAGTTGATATTTGGCATATATGTATGTATTCGTATTTTTGTTGTCATTATATAAGTTGGATGAAGGGAAATAGTTCAATCTCTCTCTTAATTGAAAGAAAATTATTAAGTTGCATAAGATGACGTTATTTATCTAAATAATATATTATGATAATGGGATGTATATTGAATATATTAAACTATAGAAAGTGTGAAAGATATAAAGGGTATGATAAACCCTAACACATAACCATGTAGAGAGGAAGACTCTTCCTCTCTCAAAAGAATGTAAAGTGAAAGAATGGTGTTTATGATTGTTAATCATTCAAACTTTGTTTTCTATGAAGACTGCTCTAGTTGAACCTATATGGTTACTACACCTTATTTGAACAATTGAGTTACATTAAATTAACCTTACAATGTATGTTGTTCTATTTTTGGATAATTGTTTGGCAAGTTAAAGTTAACGAACATAAAATCAATCATGAGTTAATGAAGTTCTTTACTATTAATTAAATCAAATATGGATGAAGAAATTAAGGGGGGTGTTGGATTTAAGGTATGGCAAGGTTGTTGTAATTTGAATCTTAATCCAAAATTAATTAGGTGTTAATGACTTCCTAGAAGTATGTACAGCGTGATGAAGTAGTTCTGTCAGATGTTGGCACATGCCAACTATAGAACTGTACCTTCGAGAAGGCTAAGGTCTTCTCAAGGATACAGTGTTGTAGTTGACATGTTGCAACACCCTTCTACATTATTTCATCTAGATCTACACACATCTGGACTTGAACTTAGTTTCTCTCTAGGTCAAGCTAGATGTATGAATTGGAATAGGAAGTAGTTGTTTATGACTCAGGGTACCTAGGCACATTCGATCAACTTAGGTCAATTGAGTATGCCCATATACCCTAAGTTATCATGAGTGTCTCCCTATAACAAATTATGTCACTAACCTAGGTTAGGGTCAAACCTTGGGCAAGTGGACTGACAAAAGTTAGTAAAGATCATTATAGATAACAAAAGAGTGAGGTGAAGGACGTATTCCAATTTTACAAATATGTTTTCTAGGAATAGTAACATGAATAGTATAATGGAAATCTTTGGCCAAAGTATCATAAGATGTTGGTTGCATTGTCCTATGTCACCTATTTTAAGGAACGTCATTTCAAATGATTATTGGTAACAAATATTCAGATAGGTTCTTTAAACAGGTCACTCAGTACTAAGATTAGGGTAAGAAAACCAAGTATACGTAGTATACATAAAAGTAATCAATACTTAAAGACAAACATGAGAGATCGATTAGAGACCAAGTCATGTAATGAGAGATCGGTAATTCACCGAGTCATTTACAACCGCATATGGTTATCTGTTATGAGATTGATTGGCATGGAATGTGTGTTCTAAATTATGTTTTATATAGAATAGAGTACATTGTGAAAAAAAAAATCCCTTGTTTCTAAAGTCTTAAAATGGGAATGTTACAATTTCTTATACAAAGCAGCTCTGCCATGACCCAAAAATACTCTACTTCATGAAAACATAGCAATATCATAGAAAAGTGGATCAAAGAAATGAAGAACAGGAAGAAAATGAAGGTTTTTTTTTCAGATAACTGTGAAGTCACCCAATCGAGAAATCTTCATATCTCACAAGATACAAGTCAGATCAAGATGTTGTCTTCTTAAAACTTCCACATTTTTCAAGATGATCACGATGTAATAAACCAGAGGTCATATGGTGCCCAAAAGTATTTTTTCTAATAAAATCCTCACTTCATGTATCAGCTCACATTCATCAAATTTCCCATCATTTCGACAATGGAAATGGGCTAAAAACTTACACACAAGCTCCAAATGAAAAACCTATCACAATGGAGTTTTTTTCATTGCAAATGGAGACAAAAACCGTACCTAAAAATTTCAAGCTCCATTAATGACTTCCATGGCAGCTCCATCCTCGAAGCCACTGCCAAGTGAAAAATTTAAATTTTATTTCCCAGCATTCTAGTGGGAAAAATTGTGTGAAATTCAAAGGATGTGGTCATGACAACAAGACAAGTCTAAAATATATGTTCTGTCACAAACCAAGCACTGGAAACATACTTTCTAAAAATAGTAAATTTTCCTATACATACTTGCTATGTTTGGAAAGTCATCATCAAAGGTAGTTGTGGAAAAAGGTAGTGTGCACTGAAGACCTCCAAGAAACCAGAATGATTATCTGGAGCAAAAAATAGTGAAAATGATCACCTACTAAAAATAGTAAGTCCCCTTATATAGGTTCTTACTAAAAATAGTAATTCACCCTAAGAAGTGGTCAAAGCAAAGGTAGTGTGCACAAGATCGAATGAGGGAGTTCATCACATCACGATGGTCGAGAAGAGGAAAAAATCACCTCTCACTAAAAATAATAAGCCTTCCATCTGGACACTTACTATTAATATTAGGTTGTTCTCAAAGGGAAAGTTTGACATAATGAGACATAGAGGGGTGGTCATCTCAAGGAACTGGACAATGTTTTTCGACACTCACTACATAATTCGGGTCACAGGTATATCATTTGTAGGCTAGGAGTTGTGGTCATCAACGGAACAGTATACTCAACTTGGAAAGCATTTGTGAGCTAATTTGAAGGATTTTCATAGTGTGTAAGGAGTTTTAAGATTCATAGTTTCACTGCATTTGGATCTTTCCATCAATGAGGACCAATGGACTTCATCAGGAATGACATATCCTCTTCTTCTTCTCTCTCTCTTTCTTTCTCCTCTTCCGCCCAACTTTCTCTCACTTTCCAATATTCTAATTTCACATTGGGGTTGTAATTTTTTATATGTCCTAATGTTCCTAATGTAATAAGTCACCTTTATGTTATAAAAAGGGACTTAATATTCTCCTAGGAAGTCAAAAGTTTTAAGTTACACAAGGACATATGAAAAGACATTGGGGGTAGATGATAAGTCACCTCTCATTCTATAAATTGTAACTTCATTCCCATTTCAAAGGGTTGGTCATTAATTTTGTAAGCTCGAGAGTGCATTCTACCTTGAGATAAAAAAGGATAAATCCAAATTCTTCCTTTCCCCCACTCTCTATTTTTCCTCTAGTCCCACACTATGTACAACTTGGTTTAAGCAATCAATACAAGGAATTTCTAGCTTTCTTTGACTGAGGGATTTCTTGATAATTTTTTATCAAAAATTCCATTTGGTCTTGTTGCTATGCGTAGTGTTTTTTCCTCCTAATTTTAATGCATGTGATAAAACTTCTTATTTATGTATGCATGAATCTAATTTTCTACCTACAACATTAGTTCTCATATCTAATTTCTCACTCCCCTTTCCCTCTCTATAGAAAAATTCCTCTCTTGTAGGTATCTACAAGCTTTTCCACATGGTCATTGGAGTGTCCCTGTTAGATCCCTGGTCAAAAGGCCACCACAAAAATCCACATTTTCATGTGCATGCATATACAACAGTTGCAACCGGTTAAGTAGAAAGGACTTAGATTCCCAAATCGTTGGCAAGAAATCCACAAGTTTGTCCACCCAATAAATTTTCTCGCCAACATACAGTAATAAAAAAAAATTAATCTTACTACAAATTCTCTTTTATACTCAAAGTAGTACTAGTCACTCTAAAAGAAGACTAATTATTTGTAATTATTTATAAATACTTAAATAGAAGATATTCATAACTAATTGTTTAAGGAGTTAAAATTGTGGAATGATTATTACGTGCCACATTTGGATTGAATTTGTCATGTAACTACATATGAGGTCTATAAATGAATCTTAGTTGTGATAGTCAATCAACACCAGAAGATATCAAAGATCCTACATTAGATCCCTATAATCATGATGATTATAATTATATAAGTTTTTTAGATTTTCTGCTCCACATCTTTAATCAACTGGTGTTAAGTCCATATTGCATGGTCCTCATAATTTTCATGATGGTTGAGATGGTAACCCACGTTTCATGATCCTTTCATAGTGTCAACTAGTGTGTCAGTTATATCAACTCGACTTCTTTTTATCTGATTCATCTTCCTTCTTTTTACGAGTTCTTCATTCCAAGTGATTCTGCATTAGTGCTTCAGAAAAGTCTTGTGCTCCACAGCGATTCATGTGCTAATGCACAGGTGAGTCCTGCACTCCAAAGTAAGTTTTGTGATGGTCCATAGTTGGGTCATGTGATAGCTTAAGATATGCACTTAAAATACATTGTTTATACACATAAATATTTATTCAACCCATTTTTGAAGAATCAAATATATGACAAAAATAACAAGGTTATTCACAACATTTCCTTTCAAAATATAATAAAGTATTAATTACAAAATGACAATATCATACTTAGTACAAAATGATGACATGAAAAATAGGATTTTTCATAATATAAATGATGGTTCATGATATAGTCACAATAAAATCATGAATGTGTTATAATGGAGGTGATTAGGTTAGTAATAACAATCATATGCAAGGAATTATCTAAACATGTATGAGGTAAGTTTGAGTATATGTGTCTTGAATGGATGAAAGAGGAATTTAAATTGATAATTTTGTGTACTCTTGTTCAAGGAGATAAACTAATAAAATTTGGTTATATGTAATTATAAAATATGATTATATGATGAATGTACTAGTTGGAGGTTTTGCATATTCTTGTAATTGTGTTTAATGTTTGATAGTATTTTGAATGCTTGGTATATGAACTGTAGCTCATTTCATGGAGAGGAATAGTAATATAGTTGTCTCATGACATTAAGGGGAGTTTTTATTCATTGATAAATCTTAATAATTTTAATTATAGCACCAAGGACTAAGAAACCTCCTACCAGGAAGAGATACCTTGTTTCAAGGTTTAGAAGGAAAGAGCTTTGAGTAAATGCTAAAGAGAAACTATATCAGCCTATTAAAAATTGTCATTTAGGGAATTAAAAGTATGTTAAAGTTGAACATTGGGTATCAAGTCATTTAGAAGGAATATATATTAACAAAATTTAGAAACTCAAAGTTGATTGTAGTTTTCCGAATTTGATGACTTGGATAGAGCATTTTGAGTGAAATTTGTTATTCTTGGAGTTGGAGGTTTGTAGATTCATTGAGTAAGTTGGAGAGACAAGTAAAGGTTTCAAGGAGTATTTAAAATTCATAATAAACATTGTGCAATTTGGTACACTAAGTGGTTGGGAGGATAAAATAGAAGGTACAGTCATAAGAAACTATGACAGTCAAAGCCAAAATGAAGGTCATTTGTGTTAGTTGAAAGACTACAAGAATTAATGATTCAAATTTTTGTGGGTGTTTATAATGTGATATATAACCTTTATAAGTATTGTGAGTCACCATAGGATTCATCAAACAAACTAGTGCATTGACTGTCCTTGACAGACCTGTTGAGAACCTAGAGATCTAGTAAAGAAAATTTTCATTTTGTAGTTGGAATCTTAAATGGAGAACAAGTAAATGAATTAAGAGGGTTTAGGAAAAGGTTTTAAAAACATTTTGTTGATGAGATAGATATTAACCCTTAGTAAAATCCTTTGGAAGATCCAAAATAGAGTTGTAAGACTTGAGAAGAACAATACAAGCCAAGAAGGCCAAAATTGTGAAAATAGATTATTTTAAGAAAAGGAAGTGTATGAATCTTGGAAGGTTTTGGAACAAGTTATAAATAGTATGATAAAGGTGTAAAGAAGGTTTATAAATAGTTAAATTTAAGAAGCCCTAAGAAATTTATTCAAACCCTAGGTTGTAGTTGGGGGTGTTGTACTAAGATTTAGAACTTGAAATCAACCGCAAAGCAAGAGGAGGATAAAGGGTACCTCGAAAAATGATCACTTTTTCATGAAAATTTCCAGACTTCTCAAAACAATAATCTTTTTCCCTTTTTAGGGTTAATTTCAAGACGTAGTTAAAAACAGTATAGGAGAAATAAAAACTAATTGGAAAAAAATTGGTTGATGAAACTTTCAAAGAACATTAATAAGAATAATGGTTACTTACAAATTTTGATATTCAGAAAATATTCTTTATATTTTGAGTTCTTCATCAAAATTTGTGTTTTGGAAGGGCTACTAGCATTTTGAAGGTATAATTGGATTTTGAGAAAAAGTGATAGTTTGAGATCACTTGAAGTGTCTAAACATTCTTAGTTATTATATTAAACCAGGTTGATGGTAGTTTTAGCTCTTGAATACGTTTTTTAAAAAACATTGGTGATTATAAGCCAAACTTGGGATTCTTCAAGTAAGGAAAATTGATTGTTTTGGTTGTTTTTTAAAGTGATTGTTCTAACAATTTTTTGTGGTTGAAATGGTATGTTTTTGGGGCCACCATTCCTCTACATCATTTAGTATCAAAGAATATTTTCTCTTGGAGAAAGTAAATTTGTTGAAGTAAAGAATATAGTGAAGAAGAAATAAGGAAGAAATGTTATCCTTTTAAGGCTTAAAAGAGAGATCGAGAAGAAGTGAATAACATATCTAAGGTGAAACAGACTTGGGGTTGAAAGAGAAGACAAATTAGTACCAAAATACTAGATAAGATTCCTAGGTGAGGTACTTGAAGACGCATGGTGAAACAGACTTGCTTGAGTGAGAAGACTAGAGAAGAAAAGAGATAATAAGAGAAAAAAATTGAAAAAATGAGAGGTTTATTTCCAATTGGCTATTTTGATAAGATAAATAAAATTGAAAGAAAATAAAGTCTAAAAAATTAATATTTTTTGGTTGAGATAAGTGAGATAGAAAAGGATTTGTTGAAGTGGATGATATAGAGAAAGAAGAAGGAGATTCAAGCTCTTTGATGGAGTGTGAAGTGAAGAGTAAAATGACCCATTAAGTGGCTTTTTGTGAGGAAGTATCTTATTTCTTTAAAGAGATAAGAGAAGAGGGAACAAATAAGTGAAGAAATCAGTTATTGTTATCCAAAAGTTGGTATAATGTTGGGTGAAGAGAAAGAGCAAGAAAGTGAAGAAGAAGATCAACAAAGTGAATATGAAGAAAATATCATCAATGCAGCTTCTCATGAGGCTATAATGCCTATAGTTTTTGTTATAATGTATCACTATCATGTGTGAATGGAGGTAATAAATATGAAGAGCTATAAACAAAGAAATTTATCAACAATGAAGACCAACAAACTGAAGATGAAAGAACAAATGAAAAAGAAGAAGAATGGACAGTTGATGAATAATGGATTTGTCAACAAATCATGAATGAACTTGATAATTCAAATATTTTTTTTGGGTGAGGAAGACTATAATAAATCTAAAAATAACTAAAGAATATTATAAGTGATGGTTAATAATATAAATATCATGAAGATTAAGTTAAAGAATCAGATTTGAAGGATCATCTGAGAATGGAAGAAGTAAACAAGAAAAAGAGAGAAGAAAATAATAAATAAGGTGAAGATCAAGCAAGAAAAAAAATATTAAAGAGGACAAATAAAAGAGAAGGAAATATCAAGAAGGAAATATCTCAGCAAAAGAGGAAGAAGACGAGATCAAGAAAGAAAATAAATTGGAAAATTAAAAAGAAGAAAGAACAAACTAATGGGATCAATTCTCTTCACTTGGGGAGTATGATGCAAGATCATCCTTGTAAATAGTCATTTTTGTCTGTTCTAAGTGTTTTAGGATGTAAAGGGTCCATTTAGGATGGTTTTGTGATGTTACTAGTCCATTTGGAATCTCTAAGCATGTAATAAGTGGTTTTTATAGTTTCCCTCCAAAACCTTAGGTTTGAATATTTGAAATTGTCATGTTAGTAATTTTAAGGTCTAGTTGTTAGTATAGGATGAATAAATAAATGTAAATGGGGTTTTAAGACATGTTATCACCTAGACATAACTCCCTTAACTCTATTAAGGATCTAACTCCTCTTGGATAATTTAACTATAGTTGGGGTTTGTTGAGTTATAACCATAACCACCTTATGTCCTCACATTTTGATATAGAGGCATTCGAATTAGGGAGGCATGGTAGATTTTAGAAAAGTCTATTTTGGAAGGTGGAAACTCTGTAATAGATCCTTATGGCTCATGAATTTTTGTAACATCCATGACTTTGATCAAATTAAGAGCATCTTAGAAGGAGAACTATGTATAAGGGTTTGTTTTTATATTGTGCATTGAATGTTAAGAATTTGTGAATGATTCTTATGTCTAAATTTTGAATGAATGTTTTCTTAGGTATATAGAGACTGTATAGCCACAAGAAAATCATAAATGTTCTCTAATGGAGATGATCAGGATAGTAATAACAGTCATATGCAAGGAATTTCCTAATTGTGTATGAGGTAATTTTGAGTATATGTGTCTTGAATATATGAAATAGGAATTTAAAGTGATAATTTCATGTACTCTTGTTGAAGGATCTAAACTAATAAAATCTGGTTTTATGCAATGATAAAAGATGGTTATATGATGAATGTACTAGTTTGAGGGTTTGAATATTCTTGAAACTATGTTTAAGGGTTAATATTATTTTAAACGGATGATATGTGAATTGTAGCCCATTTCATATACAAGAATAGTAATATAGTTGTCGTGTGAAATTAAAGGGATTTTTTAGTCATTGATAAATCTTGAGAAGTTTAGTTAGAGCACTAAGAATCAAAAAACCTCTTATTGGGAAGAGATACCCTATTTCAAGGTTTAGAAGGAAAGAGCTTTGAGTAAATACTAAAGAGAAACTATATAGGCCTATTAAAAACTAGAATTTAGGGAATTACTAGTACGTTTAAGTTGAAAATTGGGTATCAATTCATTTAGAAGGATGATATAGTGACAAAATTCAGAAACTCGGAGTTGACTTTAGTTTCCCAAATTTGAAGACTTAGATGGAGTATTTTGAGTGAAAGTAATTATTCTTGGATTTGAAGGTTTGTAGAGTCATTGAGGAGGTTTAAGAGACAATTAAAGGTGTCAAGGATTATTTAAAATTCATAATAAACATTTTACAAGTTGGTACACTAAGTAATTGGGATGATAAAAGAGAGGGTACAAACACAAGAAACTGTGACAGTCGGAGCCAAAGTAAAGGTTAGCTGTGTTAGAGGAAATACTAAAATAATTAATAGTTAAAATTTTTGGGGGTGTTGGTAATGTGATATATAACCTTTAGAATTTTTCTAAGTCATCATAGGATTCATAAAACAAACTAGTCCATTGGTTGTCCTTGACAAACCTGTTCAGAACCTAGAGGCTCTAGTAAAGCAAATTGACATTTTGTACTTGGAATATTAAATGGAGAACAAGTAAATGACTTAAGGGGGTTGTGAAAAAAATTTAAGAACATTGGGTTGATGGGATAGATATTAACCCTTATCCAAAGCCTTTATAAGATCCAAAAATAGAGTTATAAGACTTGAGAAGAACAATACAAGCCTAGAAGGCCAAAATTGTGAAAATGGCTTATTTGAAGACAAGGAAGTGTATGAATCTTGGAAGGTGTTGGAACAAGTTAGAAATAGGTGGATAAAGGTCTTAAGAAGGTTTAAAAATATTGAAAGGTAATAAACCCTAAGAAAGTGCTCCAAACCTTAGGTTGGCCTAAAAGAGACCTAGTTTTTAAGGAGAGCTTGTAGTTAGAGGTGTTGTACTGAAAGTTAGACATTGAAATCAACCAAAAAGTAGGAGAATCATAAAGGGTACATAGAACAATGATCAATTATTCATGAATATTTCAATACTTCTCAAAACAATAAGCTTTGTCCCTTTTTAGGGATAATTGCAAGACCTAGTTTGAAACAGTAGAGGAATAAAAACTAATTGGAAAAAAATTGGTTGATGAAAATTTGCAAGCACTGTAACAAACATAATGGGTACTCTTTAATCTTGACAGTCAAAAAATATTATTTATATTTTGATTTTTTCATCAAAATTTGTTCTTTGGAAGGACTACTACTATTTTGAAGGTCTAATTGGAGTTTGAGGGAAATTGATAGTTTGAGATCACTTGAAGTGGATAAACATGCGTAGGTTTTTTATTAGAGCATGTTGATGGTAGTTTTAGCTCTTGAATGAGTTTTTTATATCAATTTTGTTAATATAAGCCAAACTTGGGCTTATTGAAGGAAAATTTCTTGTTTTTGGTGTTTTTGAAGGTGATTATTCTAATGATTATTTTTTGTTGAATTTGTATTTTTTGGGCCCACTAGGCCTTTACATTAGAAAAGAGTGAAATGGTGTAGGAATGATCAATATCATGTGCAATGTAATGGAGAGAACATAATAGGTAGATACACCAAAAACTAATCAAGGACCAAAAATATGCATTGTTATTAGAGGAGATGCAATGCACATGAAAAAAATTCAATTCCCATTGGAAAACATTTAGTGTTAGAATCCCTAAGTAGGGAAAATCTACCCAGATGAAAGGAAACAAGGAAGTTCTACAAGAAACTAAGGAATCGGTGCATGAATTACAAGGTGAAATTAATTTTTTGAGAGAAGAAGCATGCGTCAGGAAAAAATCATAGAGGATACCTAAATTTGATAATGTGGAAAGGAACGACTTTTGGGAAGTATGTTTACTGTTGCACACTAAATAATTAATTCCTTTACTTATCCAATGGTTGTCACATGAAATCAAGAATATGGCATTTGGAAAATAACTAGGACATGCACAAAAGAAGGAAATTAAATTGTCTATAAAAAAGAAGTATGATAGAGAAATTATTGTTAATGCATGTATAGATGGGTGGAACATAATGATATATTGGTAGAAATATTATTTGAATTTAATATCTTAATAAACACTTAGAATAAGATGGGGATACTTGCACTTATCCTTCACCACACATTTTTTAATGGCCAACAAAACATGCATTATGTCAATTGGATTTCTTAAACATGTCATTATTAGCATCATGGTGGTAAAGTTACTCAAATAATTTGAAGTGATTAAATAGGAGGAAGATAAATTTATAGAATTATTTTTTAGGCCATGGTGATATTCCAATAATGTCAAAATTTTCTTCAAAAATGGTTACATGAGCTTTAAAAATAATACACAATGCGTAATAGTTTTGATGGATCCTAGACAAGGAATTCTGTATGTTGAAAATTTTGCAGAACAAGAAAATTTGGAGCACATATATAATATTAAGGTTTAATGTTTGGACAATTTTGATCCAAATATAGAAGGATTATTATAGTGTAATGATGCATAATCAAACTTAGACACCACAAGTGTAGCATGTGACAACTAAGCGAATGGATATTATGAATTTATTAGACATGATTGTGCCACAATAAGATCAAACCAAAAATACTAGAACATTGATATGTCCATGTTAAATCAAAGTTATGTGGGGACACCAAGTAAAGAGAACATGGATCCAAATCCAAATTACCAAGGTAGAGGTAATGTCTAGGATTATCTTAAACAAATGGAGACATATACGCCCATAAAACAAGTGCACGTAGATAATATGGTATATACAACTAGGGGTATAATAAAATCATGGTGGGATACTCATTGGTAAAACTTAAATACATGGGAACAAGTAATTGAGTCCATTCACATCGAGTTTGAACAAAGGAATCATACAAGAAAACTCCCTAGCTATAATGGGGTAGTTAAACCACATAACCACTTATAACAGTGTGAAAGTTTGGCATTGAAGCACTATAATTCTAAAACAATAATTTTAGACCCGCGAGTTATACCATACCTTGTGAATTTTTGCATGCACACATTATGTATATTGCAAAGTAATTAGAGATACATAAAAGTGGGAATATTAAAAAGATATTTTGTACATACAATCTCTTTTACATCCAAGAAATCTAGATTAAACACTTCACCACAAAGTATCAAGAATGAAATTTTTGGGAATGAATTTATAATGAAATAAAAAATGTCAAAATTTCATAAATATTAGGGCATGGTGATACCTCAAAATTTTAAAGAATTCAACAATAATGATTCTAGTGAAGAGGATGAGGATATTTGGATGGTGTACAATTGGAATGAAAAGGGAAACAAAAGATAGTTTTGTAAATTGATGAAGAAACATATAATAACCATTTGGATTTTAAAAATTCATATGGATAAAAATATATAATTAAAAATAAGGGTACAAGAAGTAGTCCATATAGTGAGACATTGAAATTAAAGAAAGTAAATATTGGTTCACAAAAAGCGCTGAATATTGAAACTATTGATTCGAAGTTGAAATCACTAATATTGTAGAACTCATACATGATTATGAAGAATTATTTAGATGAATTTACTAGGAGATGAAAGTAATGTATCTATCATTAGTAAATATGCACTTAAAATTTGTTAAGGGTGCAAAACCGGTGCACAAAATACCCTATTAGATGAACCCAAACTTGTGTGACAAGGTAAAAGAAGAGATAGATCGAATGTTGGATGCATGAGTAATTGTACCCATAAAGTAATAAAAATGGGTAAGTTAAATGGTCATAGTCATAAATAAATATGGGCACACAAGGATATGGATCAACTACAAAGATTTCAATGTCATATGTTTAGTGGATCCATTTCCAACACCCTTTACATAGAGAATTTTGAATGGGCAGTAGGAAAGGATATCTACACATTTACATATGGATTTTTTTAGTATCATTAGGTACAAATATATGAAGAGGACCATGCAAAAATAACCTTTATAACTAAATTGGGGTCTTTACATGCACAATAATGTTGTTTATACTAAAGAATACACTAACAGTCTTTTCATACATTGTTGCGGATTCTTTTGAGGATTTCATATTCAAATTATTACAATTTTATATAGATTATTAGATCAGTTATGGGTTGGTCAAGTGCCATTTTTAATTATTTTGTTAACTATTTTAACGCTATTGACAGTTGTAAATCTCAGTAAACCTAAAAGAATGCATGTTTGTGACTTTTTTGGGATGTTGTTAGGCCACATAATTTAGAAAGAAGATTTGCTTGTCAATCTGTAAAAGAATGTGGTAATTTAACACTTGTAACTCCAAAGAACACAAAGGGATGTGCACACATTATTTAAACATTGTATATATTATATAAATTTCATCTAGGGATATGAAAAAAATAGCTACGCCATTGGAAAATATTCTCATAAAGAAAGGTCTATTTGAGTGGGGTGCGGATAAAAAAATGTTCAATGAGTGAAATGAGTAATTTTAAAGAACAAATATCTTATGATTCCCTAATTTAATTAAATGATTTTATTTATATGTGGATGCATTAATAAAAATAGTCAGAGTAATACTTTCATATCCAATTTTTTTATTAGATTAGGTAAAAACAGATTTTGAAGGGATCAGGAACCCTTTAAAACCAAAAGATAAAGCATTCAAATCCCAAAGGAGAAGAAACAACAAACAAGAGCCCACGGGTGGAGAAAAAATAGTCAAAACAATATCCCAAGGACAGGGAAGCTCAAACCCTGGGTAAGCAGGTCAAAACAACTTGACCCACAAACCGAGGGACTCAATTACCTAGAGTTCCTTTATGAGATCTAAGACTCATCTTGAGAGGAAACTAACCAAATTTTCCTCTCTTTTTGTTGTTCATCATCCTCCAAACCTCCCCCCAAGTATGATCAACATTCTCATAAGGTTTAATGGGAAGACTAATTTCAAGAGACGCAATGTTATGACCAGGAGAACACAAAGATACAAAGGGTAGCAAAGGAGAAGCCCCCTTTTCAGCATCATTAACAGGTAAAGTGGAAAGAGAGTCAGTCTCACCCAGATTCATCACTTTAATTTCTTCCACAATCATGTCCTCCTTTCCTTGATTTCCAATGCAACTGCCTAACACTTCCAAATCATTATCCATCTCAGCCTCAACAGTCAAATTTTCTAGATTGAAATCCTTCCACCACGAGACTCGACCTTTAATCTGCTTCTTCACAACACTACACTCAGCAAAAAGATGACCAAGAGCAAAGCATGTTCTACATCTGAAGGGGAGACCTTCATAATTGATATTTTGAGTCCAAATTAAATCCTTGACTTTAAGTTCCATTGTATTTTATATCCAAGATAAGACAACTTAGATCATCCAAAAATTTTGCAAGTATAAAGCTAAATTGCATAGAGAAAATTTATACTATAAAAAGAGAAGGGGTTTCAGTGGTATATGCACTCTAAAATTTTATATAGTATATTCTATAGACACCCTTTGTATTTTATACAAATCATATGGTGCAAAAACATCTATTAAATAAAGTAGTATTTCATGGGTGCATATGTCGGTGGATAATATATTTTCAAGAGTTTCAATTATTAGTAGTAGTGAAGCTGTGAAATAAAAATATAGCTATTGGTCATCTCTCATACATAAATACTAGATAAGAGGTAAAAACAATTGAACATGGGATGTATGATGCACATTTATTTAAATTCAGGAGCATACCTAAATAATTCAATGATAGAGCATTGTTTTTGTAAAGGGGTATTATGTTGGATGATTGAATCACATAAAAAAATAAACGACTTATAGTAATACCTACATCATATCAAATTATCAATGGAGAACTTTACAAAATGGGATGAGATGAGATATTAAGGTGATGTGTGCTAGAATAAGAAAAAAAATCATATAAGAAGTTTATGTGGGAGTAGCAGGAGGACACTATGTATGTGATGTAATAGTACATAATATTTTAACAGTAAGGTTATGGAGGAATAACGTATTCCAAGATGTACAAGAATATTGATGCAAGAGAATCCTAGGTCCAAGGAAATACTTCTCAATTTTTTCTAAGTATGGGTACATGCAAGAATAAAGGTGCATGGTGTAAGGAAGAGAGGTGTAGTAAAATGGGAAATGATTAGGTTTTAATTCATAATAAAAAAAGGAGTGTGTGGAGGTTTAGCAAAAATGGAAGTAGGTACAACATGGGAAAATTGGGATGGAACTCAGGAGAGTTGAGTGTGAAATATTTTTGCAAAGAAGAGAAGGGTGTGAGGGATGTTTGGGATAAAGGAGTGAAGATACTTAGATGTGTTGTTAGGCTCAATGGATTGTGTGAAATTTTTAAAGAGGCCCAAAATCCCAAAGGGAGTGTGCGGAAATATTTCAAAGGTTTAGCTAGAAGACTACGAGGCATGATAGAAAAGATAAGTTTTGGCATTAATCTTAGATGCATGATCAAGAGGGTAGAAAATGAAAAAAGTGTATGACATATCTAATTAAGACAACTAATAGTGACTACATTGATAGAGGATCCTAGGGACCAAATCAACATGGCACAACAAAGATGACCAGATTGTGATAAGGTGGTTAAGGGAACTTAAGATCCAAAATTCAACTTGAGTTTGAGCAGGAAAATTGGAATGAGCCAACGTGAAGAGAGAAGTGGAAAAATAAGTAGGGCATGCACTATAAAAGAGAATGAGTTCACCAACTTTGGGATGTTGTGGAGAGATCAAGAAGGGGTCATGAAATGTACATGTGAGAGTGCAAGAACCAACTAAGAGTGGTTAATTCTTTATAGGCCAATAGAGGTAAGTTAATAGTGTAACCAATCTTAGGTTAAGTCCTTAGGAGGACACCAAAAGTCTCTAATAACTCCATGATAGATTTTTAGAAGCTCCACTAAGAGTATATATTTGTAGATTTTGTAAGGCTATTTGTATGTATACAAATATACAACTTGTTTTGTGGAATTTTTTGTGGTTATATAGAAGATGAGGAGCACCATTCTTCATCAAGTGGTATCAAATAAGGCTACTTTATTATTAGTGGAGTTGGTACAATATCGAATGTGAGGAAACTAACATGAGAAGGTTATTTTCTCCACTGTTGGGAAAGGTGGGTAGAGGATGAAAACATATCTAGAGAGTAAAAACTAAAGGAGAGAAATGATATGTAACCTTGAAAAGGTGAATTGGATCCAGAAATGATGAGGATGATATAGGAGATCATGAAGGAACTCAAGGGTGTTATGACCATATTAGAAAAGGAATAAGACTGAAAAAAATATTTTTCAAATCATCATGACGAAAAGGAGGTGATGGCACATGAAGGTAATGCACAAGTAGAATATTTAAGTCCCAATAAGGATCTAGATGCATGAGGATGTGAATCATGCACAAAATACACAAGATATTCTTGAGAAGGAAGGAGACTTGGTGGAGATTCAACATCATAAAAATAAGATTTGGGAAATGATTACATGAGTAGTACATAAAAATGAGGGCTAGATGCGTAATATCTTGGTAAGAAGAGACCAATGCACATAATTCAATGAATATTGGTATGTATGTGAAGAAAGAGGGCATCGAGAAGATGAATGTCCTAGAACATTGGTGTAGAGATGGTCAGTGCATTAGAAGTGAGTGTGTTAAAAATGCACAAGGAGAGAAAGGAAAGGTATATGAAAATGAAGACTGCCTAAGAAAATTATAGATGATGAAGAAAACAAAGGTGAAGTCGTGAGAAATAGGTGAAAAATATTCCACATGAGGTGCAAGACCAAGGGTCATTGCAGCCTTGTAATGGTCAATAAAGGAGAAAAATATAACCTTGTGGTGGACGAGATGGTCCAAAAATTGGGTTTGGTGCAAAGGAACCATAAACCTTATCAATTGACTTGGTTAGTATAATTTTAGGAAGGAATTATGCACGAACAATATGAATTAGATATGAATATTGGGAGATTAATTGATCGAGTGATGTATGGAATCTTGTCGATGGATGCATGTTATGTCTTGTTGGGAAGTTTGTGGTTGTATGATTGGGAAATACTCTACATTAGTAAATCTAATAAAGTTAAAGTGCACGAGGGGAATATGTTTCATCTATCCCTATTGAGAGATGAAGGTGTAGAGAATAAGAACCATATAATGGTGTATAGAAGAAATGAAGACCAAGAAAACGCAGGAGTTCAACAAGAAAATGTATGAGAAATCACATGGAAATCCAACTTAGGAGTTGAGAAAATGGTGAAATAAGAAGATAGATTCACTGAGGAGGACAAAAAATGACACCACAAGCATATAAGAAATGTGAGTGAGTGCATTTTAGTCTCATGGCAGTGAGTGAGAATATTGTGCATGAGGAGAAAGAGAAATAAGTTGAGAAGAAGATGGTCATGGAAGGCCATACACACATAGATTGGAGTGAATTTGATGAAAAAATATCTTCCTGATAACTCCACAATGCATCCACTTTGTTAGGAATGAGTGCAATTTTATCAAATAATCCAATATACTCTAGAATACTAGTTCATCAAATTACCAAAATACCAATTTCTTATTCGAGCCTTTTACAAAGGGTAAAATATTCTTAAACCTGTTAAATAACATCCACCAAGCATGATTATATCATTCACAAACAATTACAATGTCATTTCACCTCTATAACCTTATTTTCTCTTTCAAAGTGCTTTAGTAGCCCTAAAATGATGCAAAGCTTAGATTTTAGATAGATTCACTAGGTCTCAGACCAAAAAAAACATATTTTTATATATCCTTTAGGCTCATTCATCTTATATCCAAAATTCAGATCACGATGTATAGTACAACTCCTTGAAACCACACTTTTTATTCCCAATCAGGCCTCTTGTACACTTAGCCATGTCTGAGTGCAAATTTTGATGTTTAAATCAATCTATTCTCTTTCCTAGAAAATTGAAACTGCATTTGAGTAGCCTTTATGTTCATCATGCTCTCCACCAAATTTCACAAGTTAAATCTTATTCTAAACCCTTTAACTTACTAATCACCTTGGCAAATTAGGTCTCTTGATTGTTTAGGACTGAGTTTCACAAGTTTGTATGTTATTGTTATAAATATTTATCTATTTTATCTTAATATTCACTCATACCTTCCTCATAATCATACCACAATGAAAACAACTTCACTCATTACTATTGGACTTATATAACATTATCTCTCAACACTCTTCATCTCTCTAGACTGTGTAAAATTGGATTCTTGAGTGAGTTTTTGGACTTTATCTCTCCATAAACCTTTGATATTCCTTTCACACCATTACATCACACCTCATTTCCACTACATTACCATTATCATGAGTTATAAACTTAGGATTGTTATCCTTTTGATCAAATTTGTGTTAAAATCCTCAAACAATGTACCAATGGCAATTTTGGACTGTGTTTCCCTTCTTTCACCTATAAATATTATTCTATTTCATTTTAAAATCAACAATCACCTTCTTGACACCTTATTCCATCTACCATATCAATATTATAAGGCATAATGGTGTCACCTTGGGATTTTTAGTCAAAGTTGTTCTCAAACCCATAAAATAGGGTATACACACACAGCTAGGACTGGGTTTTAGTTTTTTACCTATCCAATATTTTCCAATCAAATTGAACTTTATGCATACCTCTCGCATTCTTGAATATTCTCTTTCACCAATTTATAGTGATTTATATTGGTTACAACACAAGTTATACAAGTTTCTTACCTTTCTAAACCCTAAGTCAGGGTCACAGACCAATGAACAGGGATTTTTACAGTATTTTTGTTTCATGATCTTAAAATTATCTTCAAAACCTTAAAATCCTTCCATAGACTTGGCTCTACCTTTACAACCTTTTTACTTCATTTCAGGCCTTAAAAATTTGATTCCAACTACAAATATTCACCTTTCAATCTTCACATGTGTAGTCACCAAATCATGCACTTTAGACAATATTTATCCTAGTCATATATTATTACTAAGAAGGTTCTTGAGTGAAGAAAATACCAATTAACCCTCATCTTTTGGCCATCTTATTTTAATTTTATTTCATCATTTCTACACATTTTTATCCACATGCCCGGTCTATTTTTGCATTTTCCCGTCATTTTAGCCTCATCTGGGGTGTACAAGGTAGTACTAGGGTGTCCGTGGGCACCCTGGTCCATTTTCTACTTTCTCACCACCTTCTGGGCTCTTTCTATCTATTTTTCATTCTTATCTTTTTTATGGTTGGCCATGTTGGGGTTAATTAGGAAATCAGATCAAGAGAACCCTACAAATATAAAGTTATGAAACCGTAATGAAGGACCTAGCATCATCTACTACTATCACTCATCTAGAGTTACATTTATCTATTGCATTTACATCCACATAGCTCCATCCCCAAGGCACAAGCTAGGAATTTTATATCACACTTCAGGGGGAGGATTTTATTTTAATCCATGCACACATGTTATTACATTTTCTACATTTAGCTATTGCTCTATATTTCAAAAAGTGTGACTCATACAAGAGCACCTAGGGCATGACATGCACACACTCACCAAAACTACATTTGGGTCCGAAATGTAGTGTAGCATTCAGAGTAGTAAGCCCCTTATTGTGGCAGATGATGTCAGTCTGACCCATTCATTCTACATTTTTTATTTTTAGGGTTTTGATACTTCCTTTTGGTCTTTTTTAGATCTTTACATAAGCCTGAATTATTGGCAACATACGGCACAAGATGGTGAACTTGATGTGACACACAACAATGGTTTTGCACCACCCTCCAACCCTATAAGAACCAATTCGAGAGATTTTTTACAAACTAGGGCACCCAAATTTTAGACTAGAGCTCTCGTGGGCACCCCAATCTTTCTCCAAGTGCCCCAGTCCACTCAGATCCTCCAGATCTAGTATTTTCGGGACCTCTGCACAGTTGTTATGGGTATTTTTTTATCTAGTTACCTTTGTGACACTCTGTGACGGTCACTAGTTATCAGTTGAGTTCTTTCCTTACCTCCTTCTTGTATATTACGGTTTTTATTACATTACTTTAGTTATTTAGTTATTTACATATTGTTTTAGTATAGTTATTTACTACATTTATGTCCTTCTATTAGATTAACTACCTTCCCATATTCTCAATTTTAGTTAATCATTTTGGTGAACTCAAAGTTCAAGCGCTCTTAGGTCCTCTCTTGTTCTCCACCTTATTATCTTAGGGTCCTTTCACCATGAAGGTTTCTCTCCATGTATTTTTGCATTATAATCTTGATTTTCAAAATAAACTCAAATATTTTTTGGCTAACACCTATATTCATCCCTAAACCTCTCCTGAATATCTCCACCACATGTTTACTAATGATTTATCTATCAATGAAGAGCATATCACATTTACATCTACTGAAATTGCTTCTCAGTCTATCTTATGTAATGATCCCCCCTTTATATTGAAGTATGTGTTAATAAAATAAGAGTTAAATGTACTTTAGTCGACAATGGATCTATGCTTAACATTTGTAATCTCACATTTCTCACAAAAATTGGCTTATCTGAAGCATCCTTAACCCCATCATCTTTTTGCATTTGTGACTTTGATAATGTGCCTAAACTGGTCTTAGGTATAATCACCCTTCCCATTACTCTAGGGTCATGAACTATGTCCATCCCATTCCATTTCATGCCTAACAATCTTAACTATAATCTTCTCCTCAAATGGCCTTGGATCCATGCCATGAATGCAGCCCCTTCAACCCTTCATGCACTTAATAAATTTCTATATCAAGTGTGGTTTATGAAGCATTAACAGATCCATATCCATTTGTTTATTACAACATTATTGATCATTCACCACATTCCCATGCATCATCCACTATTCCTCCTAACTTCGAACAGTATGGCCCTAGGTAAAGGTACATGCACCATTATGGTTTCAATGGAAATGGATTAGAAAAAAATGCAAAAGGAGTCAAAGAACCTTTTTCCATTCTGACACATCCACCAAGATCAGCCTCAGATATCACCCCAATCTTGTTTATTTTTTCCTTCCGCATCTCCTCTTGAGGTATACACCATTTCACATCCTCATTATCATAACAAACAATTTCCATTTGTTCTTCCTGCCACAACTTCCTTTGGAACGCCAACTACTCCTAACTTGTTGCCACATCCACCACCATGGCATGATTTTTCTTCCATACCTAGATAGATCATCATCTTACACACTTGGGACACATCCCCCCCATCTTAGTATCGACACACCACCCATACTTGCATAGTCATATATCACACTCTTATCATAGGCATACTCATCCTATAATCTAGTATTTTCATTACCCAATGATGCATTCTTTTGCTTTGGTTCACACTTGACTGTTGAGGGATTACTATTACACTGAAACCCATGCACTACGCTATAGTCATTACACATTGCATTTCATCCCACATTGTGTGTCAAACACCATACATTCTACCTTTGGTCTACACTATTTTGGCATTTTTACATTTATCCATCACATATCATACTAGTCTTCACCTTACATAAAATATCTTCATATCATCCATGTGTTCACTATCATACACTATTAATATTGAGTATTACATACCATGTTTGGTTATCTATGCATATCCCATACATAATAACATGCCTCTTCATATCATACAATTTCTACATATTATACTAGTATTCATCACATATGAGTTTATCATTACATTCATCCCTACATACTACATTACTTACACTGCACATTATATATTACCTTTTATGCATGCTACATACCTACTATCACATTTCATACACTGCGTATTTACATATTCTACTCATCACATGGTCATTTGTTTTCACCATTGCATTGACTTCTACGTGCTAGGCTCACCACCCTATGACGCAGTTTAGTTTCTCAGTCCATACTCGAATGCCGAGGGTTTACAAATCTAATGGAACTTACATTCACTATGTGACATTTCATCCTATGACATTCCTAGGCTAGTGACTGATGATGCTAAAATATGTCTCATTAATGTGCAGTAAATACTCTCTTTTTACTTCCCTTTTAATCAATTTTGTCTACATTTCATAAATTTTGTTTGATCTAAATATAAGTTAGGATGTAATTGTCCATATTTTGTTTTATTTAGTTCAGATATCTAAAACTCTATAATTCCTAACAAATTGCATGGAAATTTTGTTTTTTTTAATAAACAAGTCATATTTGGTCAAATAAGTGAAGTGTGAAGTAACTTACACCTTTTCAAGGAAGATGGACACAATGCGGCTTAGCTCTGAAAACATGTCACTTAGCTCCAAAACTTGGTCACTTAGCTCTGAAACTTTGTCACTTAGCTCTGGAACTCAGTCACTTAGCTCTGGAACATTATAACTTAGCTCCAAAACTTTATCAGTTAGTTCCGGAAGGTTTCCCTTTGGTTCTGGAACTTCTCCAAAGTTTTGGAATCAATGGGAATCTCCTTATTCTATCAAAATTTGGTTATGGAGTAAAGAAGGTGCCTTCCAATCATAAATAGACCAACAATTTTCCAGTTCTTCACACTCCAAAAATGCATATGTGATACCAACAACTATATGTCTAGCTAGTTTTCTAAATTTTATATCTACTTTGGGCACTATTTGGTTCCACTAAAATATGTAGACAAATAATGAACACTCATAATTGTAAATGCATCTTCAGATGGGGAATATATATATATATAAACATATACAAAGGAGATAGAATATATCTACAGTTAAGTTTTGTAAGACAGAACAATTCAATAATAAGATAGCCATTTAATTTTGAGAGCAGCATACTATGTTAACTCATGGTTCAAGGTGGAGCAAGGGCCCACTCCTCCAAGAAAAAGGATCTTTTATTTTATTGGTATTTATATTTTCAAGCAATTTGTATAAATCTGTTATTTAGCAATTCTGTAAGTACTTTTGATTTTTCAATTAAAATCCGTTGCATAGGTTATCTATTATGCCTCCAGGTGTTCTATTATATGTTCTTATTTCCTCAACAACATTTTAAACATATTCAAAGTGTGTTTATTCCTAGCAGTGTGTTTGATTCTGTAAAGTTTGTTTATTTCCAGTAGTGTGTTTAATTCTACAAGAATTATTCATTTCAACAATGTGTTTTTATTTCAGCAAGTTTCTTATAGTTAGCTTTAATAAGGATTTGGCCAAGAAATCTTAAGACACTTTAAAATCCCCCAGGAAATAAAAATAATAAATATCTATAATCAATTACTAGTTCACTGAGATTTCTCTTGTTGTATATAGCTTCAAACACACCCCTGGTTTGAATATGACATCAACCATGAGTTGATTAAATGAAGGGAATAACAACACCCATCATTTTTGGCATCATTTCCAGGGACTTACACTAATTAGAATTTTCTAATTAGGTGTAAACAAGAAAAACAATCACATGTCTAGTAATTGAAAAATCTTCCCTACATCATCATAAAATTTATGAGTATACCAAGAGACTCAAAGGGTAGATTTCTCCCAAAAATATCTCAACAATAATTATCAGCATCCCCTAGTTCAAATAAGGAAGTTGAGCAAGAATTAGAAGCACCATTGTCCCATGTTAGGTAGGAAGCATAACTCCCACCTTTGGAATTTCTGGATCAATCACCAGAAAGGGTGGAACTTTTAGAAGAAGGATTATATTCCAAGACCCTTTTAGAGAAATTATTGATTATCAATTAAGTAGTCAACCTCCTACTCCTGACTTCTCACCTTCTCCAAAGTGGATCACATACCACATTGATTGGGAAAAATATTCAGAATATATTACAAATATGGATCGAGAAGCTAAAAGAGAAACTGATAGCACTTTTATTTATCCAATTCAGTTAGAGGATGACAATACACCCATGAAGAATATCTCACATGCACACTTTCCTAAATTTAGAGGAATTTCATCTAAGGATCCTAACCAATTTTTGTTTGAATTAAAGTATTTTGTCAAACTTATGACTACAAAATAGATAATTAAAAACTCAAGTTTTTCCCATCTACTTTGAAAGATGCAGCAATGAGGTGGTTAATTGGGTTAGCATCCAATTCCATTACCACTTGGGGAAAATGGAAACTACCTTCTTAGAGAAATATCAGGACTACTATAAAGGGAGAAACAAGAAGGAATAATTTTTTAGGATTAAATAGGAAGAGGATGAAAAATTGGAAGATTATTTAGATAGATTCCTCTTCATAGGTAAAAGGTGTGGATTTATACTTCAAGAAGATATAAGAAAAAACATTTTTTAAAGGATTGGATGATGAATCTAGGGAATCCCTTAATTTAATGGGAGGCAGAAATGTCAATCAACTGAGAATGAATGATATTAAAGACCTTTGTAGAAGTTATTCAATAACAAGGGGTGGACCTAGGAAAGGAAAAACTGTGAAAGGTATGAATCCATACATGAACAAACTTATGGATGAACTATAAAAATTTAAAATAGATATCCTAGTTCAATTAACTTCCACCATGGATGGATTGCAAGCCAAAGAAAATACTAATATTGAGCCATTAGCTATGTACTATCCTAGATGCAGAAAGAAACATGCAATAAGAGATTGTCCTCTGGATAAAACAGAAATATGTCTTATTTGTGAATCTAGGGAACATGAATTTAATGCTTTTTATCTTCTTCCATTCATAAAAATTAATCTTAAACAAACCAACACTTCATCCACCATAGAAGAAGTTAACTTTTTCCAAAGACAACCTAGCCAGCAGTAGTTCATACCAAGATATGTTCCTAATCCATGGATGATGCCATGGGCAGCTCAGATAGTAGCAAAAAATTGGGCACAACCCCCTTGGGCACCTCAACCAACATGGAATCCCTAGGATTGGGAAGGACAAGCTTGGTATGCTCAGGGACACCAACAACCATGATCTGGTCAAGGTAACCCTTATGTTTGGTCATAACCTAGGTATAACCCTAATAATTATGCTCAAGGGAAGACATATCCCAATCATCATCAACAAGCCATAACGGGTTCCCCATCACAAGGTTCACAAACTAAAAATGTGGTTCAAACAAAAATACTAACACAACTAGTGGATAATCCCAAAAAGAAACAAACAACCCCTGTCTATAGAACAAAGCAAGAAAAACCTGTTGATCTTAATGTTATAGACTGTAAATATATTTAAACCAGACCTGGTAAAATAATTAATAGTCCACCTGTTATAATTACTGAGATGTTAGATGATATTGAAACCCCTAGTTTAGTCATCCCTAAGATTGATGGAAAATAAAAAGAGAAACAACCAGATAAAAATTCCATAGAAACCCCTTTTCCATAAAGACTTAATGAAGTTATTGAGACCAAGGAATCTAAATTGGTGTAGGAGTTGAGGAAATTAAATATTGAAATACCATTGTTACAACCAATTAAGGACATTCCTGAATTAAACAAATTAATCAAAATGGTATGCTTAAAATGACCTGGAAGGAAGAATCAGTACCCTAGGACTATTAAGGTAGATGGGAAACTCGTTGATTTATTAGCAGGAAAAATCTCACTTCCCAAATATGGGGATCCTGAAGCCCTATTATTTATATCACTATAGGGAATAAACATATACATAATGTTTTGGTTGATTTGGGAGTAGCTATAAATGTGATGACATTAGACACTTTGGAAACTTTACCATTGAGAGGTATACAACCTACTAACACCATAATATAGATGGCAGATAAGTCAGTAGCTAAACTAAAAGGGATCATTGAAGATGTTGTAATCATGGTGGAGTCATGGGATTATCTAGTGGAATTCCTTATATTATGACCAAAAGGTAAAACACTTAGTTATCCCATCATTTTGGGAAAACCATGGTTATCTACAATTGGTGCCTTAATTAATTACAGATCAAGTGATATGACCATCTCTAATGGTAATAATTCTAAACAAATTTCCCTATATCCTTCTGCAAGACCTTTTATTGATAATCAAGAACAATTATGGGTTGATGATCCCGATACTAATAAACCAAACTTTTCTTCTTTAACTATGATAACATTGTAGGATCATGTACGAGGTGGAGAATATTTTTAATCACCCATTGACTGATCACCAATTTTCTTTAGAACAATCGTAGATAGTTCCAAAACCTTCAGAATTAGTTCTGGAACCTTCATACTTAGTTCCGTAACCTTCAAAAAAAAATTGAACCTTCAAAATTAGTTCCATAACCTTTATATTTAGTTCTGGAACATTCATACTTCGTTCTGAAACATTCATACTTATCTCTGGAACCACATCAATCCCATGCATATGTAAATAATTTCTTTCCAGAGGAACATGACTTCTCTTCAGGAGGGGAAAAAATAGTTACGGAATTAGTAGGATTAGTCTCAGAGATATCAGGAAATAGTAAGGAATCTCTAGAAAACATCAGTAATGAGGAGCTTGACCAATGACAAGATAAGTATCATAACCCTGCTTACTGTCCTTTATCTAGTATTCTTTCTCAAGGGAACTTTAGAGAAATTATTGCATATCATATGTTGTTACCTAATTCATGTTCACTAAATTCCCTATTGGAACCTTTTCAACAAATCAGTTCATCACATACTAGAACCAAACAAATTGATATTCAACCAGGTAAAATTTTAAACATTAACAGTTGATTGGAAAATGATCAAGAAGCTAAATTGTTTGATGTTCTGAAAGGTCATACTAGATATTTTTCTTGGGACTATAAAGACATGAAAGGAATCCACCCAAGTATTTACACCCATCACATTTATACTAAAAATGTTAAAATAGTTAGGCAACCTCATAGAAGGATCAATCCAACCTTAAGGGACATAGTCAAGCAGGAAATTTAGAAGTTATTACAATTAGGCTTTATCTACCCCATCTCAGATAGTTAGTGGGTGTCTCCTCTTGTAATCGTGCCTAAAAAGAATGGAAAATGGAGAATCTTTGTTGATTATAGGGAATTGAACAAATTTACACTTAGAGATTATTTTCCCTTACCATTCATAGATCAAGTTTTAGACAATCTCTTAAGTAAACAATAATTTTCCTTCCTGTATGGGTTTAGTGGATATAATAAAATCAGGGTGGTTGTTGAGGATCAAGAAAAAAATACCTTTACTTTTCCATGGGGTAACTTTTCCTAAAATTTATTGCCATTTGGACTATGTAATGCTCCAAAAACCTTACAAAGGGTTGTATTAGTAATTTTTTTAGATCTAACCAATGATTGTGTAGAGTTATAAATGGATGATTTTATTGTGCATGGAGACACATTTGTTGATGCCTTGAAAAATTTGGAAAAAGTATTAACAAGATATGAGGAACACCATTTGTCTCTTAGTCATGAGAAATGTTTGATGATGGTTGATGAGGGAATTGTACTGGGACACCACATTTCAAAAAGAGGAATTCAAGTTGACCAAGACAAAATTAGGATTATTTCAGACTTACCTGTTCCTCAAACTCCCATGGATATCAATTCATTCTTAGGACATGTTGGGTACTATAGGTGTTTTATCAAAGATTTTAGTTAAATTTTTGCCCCCATGTTTAGTTTGCTAACCAAGGATTGTGAATTTCTTTGGGATGAAAAATGTCAACATGCTTTTGAAGAGATTAAAGAAAAAAAATCACTGCCCCAATATTAAGAGGACCTAATTGGAGGAAACCTTTTCACATCCTAACAGACACCTCAAATAACTCAATTGGTGCAGTTTTGGGACATAAAGATGAAGAAGGAAAAATGTATGCTATGTACCACCTTAGTAAAAATATTACTCCCACTAAAATAAATTACACCACCACTGAAAAATAATTTCTTGTTGTGATCTATTCAATTAATAAGTTTAGACATTATATTACATGGTAAAAAAAAATTTACATACAGATCACTCAACAATTAGATATGTAATGAAAAAACCAGTGGTTGGAGGTAGGATAATCATATGGTTATTACTTTGACAAGAATTTGATATTACTATTGTGGTAGTTCATTTCTTGTCAAGATTATCTACTATAGGGGAACAAGATCCAGTTAAGGACAAATTTCCAGATGAACAATTATTTTATATTTCAGCTGATACACCATGGTTTGCTAATATGGAGAATTATCTTGCAACAGGGAAGTTTCCTCCTTTTACTAAGAAACAAATTTAAAGGTTAATCAAACCTATCACACAATTTAAATGGTTAAATGGAATGTTATTTAAATGTGGTATTGATTTGGTTTTACGTAGGTGTGTGAGAAAAGATGAAATTTTTGACATACTTAGGGCTTGTCATGATGAACCAAGTGGAGGACACTTTTTCAGTTAAAAGAAAAGACCACAAAATTCTTGGCACTAGATATTATTTTCCATCTCTGTATAAATATGTGAATAAATACATCAAGCAGTGTGATCCCTATCAAAGGATGGGACAACCAAATTTTACTAGTGAAATGTCTCTGCAACCTCAAGTGGTGATTGAACCATTTAAAAGGTTGGGTTGGATGTTTTTATACGTTTAGTCCTCCTTCAAAAGGAAAGGTTCATGTGTGCATGTGTACTTTTCTTAATGCTAAATCAAATGGAGCAAGAACTACCACCTAAAATATTTCTACAATCTAGCTAAAACAAAGCATAAGCACCATCAAGATAAAGAGATAAACAAGATCTAAATTAACATCATAAATTTGAAATACCTAAGATCAAAACTAGCATTCTATTTAAAATATCTACTCTCCTAAATTGACAACCAGAATGAATGGACCTATTTAGCTCCAATGGCTATCAAAAATTTCTTGTTTGGTCCTTAAAGAATGCAAGAATAGGAAGCTTAGCTCTTAACAATGGTGACCTCTCAAGAAGACAAAATGCAAGCTCTTAGTCTCTTTGCTATATGCTTTTCATTTTCTCTCTTAAGAAGTTTAGGTGCCGGTATAAAGGTAGAAGGAGGGATCCTTATATAGCTCAATGGATAAAGGAAACACTTCATCCATTTGCATGTGGGATAAAGGTAAAACATGATTAGGAATGGATAAGGTTGCTTTATAAAAGGTAACCTTACTTTAGAGTGTTTTAATTAATCAAAAGTGATTAACTAATGGGTAGATGTAAGCTTATAGAGGCTAATTAGAGGAATATTAGTACAATTTAGGCTATTAGAAGAGGATTAAATCAATTAAATATTGATTTATTGGGTAAATGGAAGGGAAAGCTAATTAATTGATAATAATTAATTAGTCTAGGTAAAAGGGGTGATTTATTAATAGAAGGTCGTTAATTAGGATATTTGTTAGATAGGTGACTTAATCAATTAGCGTATTATAATTAATTAACGACAATAAGAGGGAATATGAGTGCTTATTAATGATATGTCACCAATTTGCAAGAAGGGGGATAATTAGTGCAATTTATGTATTTAAATTGCTCAGGTTTAATTATGGGTGTCTATATTTTCCCCTCTTTGGGGTGGCGTAAGTGACGCCACTTCAAAGATAGTAGACGGAAGAAATTTTGAAGGGATAGAAGAAAAATTAGTAGGAAGGAGAGATGCCCTCTCGAGTGTCAATACGGTGATGAAGGAAGACGGTCGATGATCGAAAAAGGTGACAGATAGATAGAAGAATGGAAAGGGGTAGGATGCCCTAGTAAGATGGAAGATTAGGGGTGAGAGAAAAGCGTTGCAAAAGAAATATGGAGGAGGGGAGAGAAGATCTTAGCCTCTAGCCTCTATATATTGGAACAATTTTGATGTCATCATATTTCCACAAGGGCTACGTCATCGGTCCTTATGAAAAATATAAGCATACGACAAAATTAGAATGACATGAAAATCCATACTACAAAAAATTGTCCATTGCTAAAAACACCAACTCCATGCAACATACAAAATATAATGCAATACGAGAAAGTGAAAGATGCCTAACTCCATGCAACATACAAAATGTAATGCAATACAAGAAATTAAACAAGATAAACTAACAGAGAAACATAATATAATGTTTTTATTATCAAGCTTTAGTTATGACCTATGTAAATTAATGACAAGGGTTGATGATGGTGCCCCAAGCAAGGATACATGTGAGGGGAATAACGGAGGACACTTGGGTCTGATGGAAAATCAATGTGCACTACGAAACATTACCAGGAAGCTTGTTGTGCCCCAAAGTACAGATGAAGTAATTAGCCTAGCTTTTGTTGATGGAGGTAGATCAAGATGATCCGCAAGTTAGACACATGAACAAGTCAGAACCAAAGAGTGACATTTTGTAGGATGATTTTCAATTTTTAGAAGTTTTCTGAAACATATTTGAATGTTTTTGATGATTTTTCTAACATATTTGAATGTTTTGGTTGATTTTGAAATTTTTATGAAACTATGTACAGGAAGACAAGGAAGCATGGATTCCCCTAGTGATAGATGGGATGTACAAGGGCATAAGGCCATGTGCATACCAGAAAGGTGAAGATGAAAAAATTCCCCAATGATTAGGTGGGAGTATTCAAAGGTAAACTCTTCACAGGTATAAGCGGTACCCAAGGCCATTATGGATAGGTTCAACATGATGATGAACATAAACCAATGAAATGTTGGGAAGAAGTAAGGATGCCCCTAGCGTAAGTTGGCTTAAAAGCACATGATAGAAAGGAAGGAGAATATTGTTTTTTTGAAAAGGGACAAAGGTGTCTAAAAACATGGCAAAAAATTAATCTTATACACACGGATGTTCTGAATGAAGTAGAAGAATGATCTGAATGATATGAATGTATCTTAGAAGCCTCGCGATGAAGAAGTGATTATCCAAAGGCATAAATCATGAGACAAAATATGGACTAGAGTAAGAGTCTAAAAAAGGTCCAAAAAGAGACACTTGGTAACATACTAATCCTACCTACTCATAGAGATCCAGTGTGTGCATGTGGAATTTAATTACCTCTTGAAGGGAAGATTTAATAGACAACAAGTGAGGACACCCTATCCAATGTGTAGGAATGATATAGTTTGATAGGTGATTTTGTGAATGGTTAGTGGAAGGATAGTCGTACATTTCTCTGCTACCAGCCAAGCATCCATAGCCCCGACAAAAATGCATTTGATTCTAATCAAAACATTTCTCTACTTCCAGTCAGGCGTCCATAGCCCTGATAGAGATTATTGGAAATACCCCAAGAGAGAGTAATATATCAATTTAATTTTGCTTTTAGCTTTTAGATTTTTATTTTTTGATTGATTTTCATTCCTTTTTCTTTCTGAAAACTTATTTCAGCTCTCTTGTTTGACAAGGGGTTAAGAACCACTGATGGCTTGATGGAAGGAGGTGGAAGTGATTATGATGATGATATTGGCTAGTGTCAACAAATATGTCCAAAATTTCTTTGCAAAAATTTTATTAGTTGTTGAATGTGATAGGATCTCTAAGAGGTCAGTCATTCTTTAATTTAACAAGGTGATGAAAGACTAGGGTCAAACAGATACCATAGATATAAATGTCACAAAATGCATGCGAATAAGCTAATCAGGTTGCATATAAATGGATGTTTATTTCTTCCCTTCCTTGCTATTCTTCTGCAAGTCTCCCTACCATTTTCATCCCTTCAGTGATGTCTTTGTACCTTTGATTTTTCTTGTGTTTTCTCAATGTTTTTTGTATTTTTGAATTTTTTTTCTATTTTTCGATTTTTGACAGTTTTAAGAGGTTAGGACTAACAAAATCACTATGTGTGGTAAGATCCGACAACAATGTTTGCAAATTCCTTGATAAGGGAGACTAGGTGTGTTTGTTTATCAAGAGTCATGTTTTCCCCGATCTCAGTGATCGTGGTGAGTTCACACTCAACAAAGGACTGTGATTTATCCTAAAACATGGATTTTGTATGCAGGAGCTTAAGTTCCCTATCCAGAGGTTTATGCACTTTGTGCCATACTTGATGGTTACATTGATGTGCGTTCTTGAATCGTGCTTGATTTACAAATTTGAGATTGTTTAATTTGTTGGGGGATTTTAAGCTCTTGGAAGTTTTGACCTGAGCTTTATAATGAACCTATTTGGGTTTCTTATAAGCTAACTTATGACTTTTTTGACCTCGAGAAGGAGAAGAAAGTGAACATTTACGATTGATCATAGGAACGAGAGAAATGATGGTGGGATTTCCCCAGTCATTGGTAGAAGGATGATGTGATTGATTAAAAGGATACAGTCTAAGGATTGAAAAATATGGGCTACTGGGAGGTGAGCCATAGATAGAAGATGAAGGGATACTAGGATGTGGCCCAAGAATAGAAGAAGAAGGGCTACTAGGATGTGACCCATAGATAGAAGATGAAGGGCTACTAGGATGTGGCCCAAGAATAGAAGAAGAAGGGCTACTAGGACATGACCCATAGATGTAAGATGATGGACTACTAGGATGTGGCCCAAGAATAGAAGACGATGGACTACCTGGGGGTGATCCATTCATATAAGATAAGGGGCTAATTGGACGTTCCCCAAGAAAAAAATAGTGGACTACTCGAAAATGTCCCACAAATAGCAGAGGGAGGGCTACTAGAAGGTGACCCACACCTAGATGAAGATGAAGGGATACTTGGCATTGACCCCATAAGAGATTGTGATTCAGGAATTATGATAGACAAAGAGTTATTGGGTGATGAGAAGATTGTCCATGGATCAATGCAAGACCAAGGAGTTTCATCAAATAATGAAGAATGTGAAGATAGAAGAATAAGAGGAGGGTCAAGTTGCATGACCTGAGGCTCTTCCTCCATTTCTTGATAAAAGGAATCAACCTTTTCCTCACAATAGGAAGACGCATCAAAGTCTAAAGAGAATCCTTTCTCGTAATCTGCTAAAGGAATATCTTCATATCCTCCTATAAATGCCCTGATTGTTTCTTCATTCTAAAGGAGATCAATCGGTATGAGTTGTTGATCAAACACCAGGGGTTGATTAGAAGAAAGAGATCCAATTGGTGTGGATTACTTAGAAGATGTTTGATGATGATTGATAGAAAAAAATGATATAGGGGATCAAGAAGATGTGTAGCTAGATGTCTCATGAGTAGAATAAGGTGGTGTGGGCCTACCTATACGATGATATATCATCTGTAAACTAGTAGGATTAATTCCAAATTCTATAGATTATGATGCATAGGTTGATTCAAACATTTGACTCGAAGGACTTTGAGTCTTGTGAACCTTCAAAGAAGGGAGACTTATTGGGGGTGATTAATGAAGAAGGTCCTACAAAGAAGGGGAGGACCATGATTCAAGAATCACATCAGATGAATAATAACAAGGGTCCTATAAAGAAAGAGAGGACCGCGATTCAAGAATTTTATTAGATGTTTGATTGGAGAGATTTGGAGTCACACGTATCTTCAATGGAAGAAGACGTCGTCGAGGTGACTGATAAAAGGGGTCCTACAAAGAAAGGGAGGACCGCGACGTAGGAGTCATATTAAATGTATGATGAAGAGGTTCCTATGAAGATAGGGAGGACCATGACATAAGAGTCACATTAGATGACTTAAGAGTCGAATTAGATGAATCTGAATAGTAGTCTAGATCTGAATCATCAGAAGATTCAGAGGAAATATTTGGATTGGAATACTCAGAAGAAGGGTGGGGGGAACTCAAATAATAATTTGGATCAGAAGCATCCAAATCATACCACTGACTATGAGTTGAAGGTGGGGAACGAGTTACCCATATGGGCTCTCTAGCATGAAGAACCAAATGAGGTTTAGTTGTAATGGGAATCTTTTGATTTGAATTGCTAAACCTAGGTTCTGTATATTTGTAAGTATGGGGGAACCGTGTGATAGTCAATCATTTTTGGTGCTATTTTAATCACAAATGTCTAGATCTAGATAGTGTGATGGAACTCCTTCAAAGGGAAGGAAATGACTTGTCAATTTGGGTAACATAAGGACAACCAGTCAGACATTGTGTAAGTATGGAGATGCGTACATAATTTTTTGAAGAAGGTCTAAGGAAAATAGACATCATGATGATGCAATATTGATGAGATGGAGAGGGATTTTCCTAGAAAATAAGTTTTCTAAATGAATAATCACAAGGAACAATCATGCAAGTGTGAAACAAAAATCCAATTAACAAGGAAATACACCATATGAAAATGCGATTGCAAAGATGATCAACACAATGTCAATATTTACGTCAAGCTCAAAATGAACAAGGCATAAATATTAACAAAGGGTAGATGTGAATCCCAATCAAAGGATACCACGACAAGTTTAAAAACCAACAAGGCCTAAATGTTAAAGGGCGAGGTTTACAAAATGTAAGCTACGTAACCACACCAATTGGACACGTTTATCAAGCTTCACGGAGAAGTGAGATATTAGTGTCAAAGTGGTATTGAAATGATGTAAACAAAGTAAGTGACACCCTTCGAGATTTTGGACAATGTTTGAAATCAAACTAAGTCAAAGTATACCAAGGATGTGTTAAAACATGAGTAGTGTAATGCCACAATACGGACACTTAGATCATGTTTACGAGAAACGTGACATAAGTATCTTAATTATGTCAAGACAATGCAAATGAGGTGACATGCCAAAGGGATCAAAAATGATGAATCAGTCCTAACTACAATGATGATCTTGACATGGGTATCAAGATCAAAAGGCCACCAATGATATGAATATGCCTCCGCACACTTTAGACATTTAACTTACCCAACCACAAACATGGATGGGCGTAAATGGACAAAAAAGTGGCAGAAACAATCGATTGGTAACACAGAGGTAGTCACCCTTCTTCTGATCAACAAATTTTCAAAAGAATGTGAAGAAATAAAATTAAAATGAGGATGAAAAATGTTGGCTTCACTTCGGCAGAGTTTCACCTCACCTTAAGGCAAGTGAAAAACTAAGCGAAAGTAACGTGTCACACATTTCACGATGAACAGATGGTTCACAACTAAACACTATTTTAGAATGGTCAAAGTGGGATCCTAGCCAAATTATATTTTCATAGGTGGTTCTCTCATCCTAGGTGTTACAAAGTTGTCCACGAGCGGGGTGATTTACCCAAAAAGTCATACTAACTAGTTTAGGAGTATCTTGACTTTGCCCCCTTCAAGTACAATGGGTACTAAATGCATCCATCATGTACTTAAAAGGGTCATGTAGGGACAACTTGCAAGGCTATCTCATAAAGGAATCACTAGTCAGATAGGTAGTGTGGAGCACTTCCTGTTTCATCCACAAGGTTCCCTCTTGTATGGACTACTTTGGGGTTCCTGGAACCACCCCCATTGTTGTAGCTTAAGGCTTTATGCCAAAGGGGTTATGTTCCACTTGAGTGGAGAGGGACGTACCCTTTTCTGAAACCTATAATACATTGTTTTGAATATGTTGTTTGTTTTATATTTTTTAATTAGGTTTGGTTTGCTCAAACACCATTTAGCAACCTGTATAACAATTGTATTAGTAGTTTTGACTTTGTTTTGATTCCTCTGTTCTTTTACAAGCAATGGCGGTATGACAATTTTTATTAGTTTTCCATCAAAAGAGAAGGCACCATTTCTGATTCTCCAGATCATCCAAGGATGCAAGAGAAGAGCATACATGATGTCTTCAAAATCCAAAAAGATATCAAAATGGAAAAACACTTTAATTCAACTACGCCAAGTTAACCAATTCCAACTCAAATATTCCTAACAACCTCAAAGCATCAAAAGGACTTAAGAATCATTTCTGATTCCCAATATCGCCCCAAAGGATGTGAGGGAAGAGCATACGTGATCTTATTCCTATAAGTAAACAATGCAAAATATTATCCAATCAAGTACAAATATGTAAAAACAGCCTGCAAAGACAAGTATATGATTAGATAAAACCTACAAGAATGTTAGAACCTCAACACATTAATTTCAAAAATATGAAATGACACCTGCACCCATTTTTTAGCACCTGCACGTGGGTTAGGGTGTATATGTCACTCTCTGTTTTTTTGAATTACAGTGCACCTATGCCACCTGAGAGGTGTGTGCACCACAAAATCAATGCATGCATCACTCTGTGTATTTTTTTCTTACCATGCACATGTGCCACCAGAGAGGCATATGTGCCACAAAAATAATGTATGCACCACCTTCGATAAAAACAAACAGAAAAATAGACAAAACACTCGCACCACCGAGAAAACGTGTGCACCACTGGAAAATCGTGTGTGCTACCGGGAAAACATGTGCGCTACTGGGAAAATGTGTGTGCCACTACTTTATAAAACATCTCCAAATTCCCACAAAACATCTGCGTCACCAAAAATGTGTCTACACCACTAAAACAACGTCTGTGCTTTGGTTAGGGTGTATGCGTTGATCTGACAATTTTTAGAATACAGTGAAAGTACAGTACAAAACGATGTCTACGCCTAGGTTAGTTCATCTATGCATTGGTTAGGGTGTGTGCACCAAGGTTAGCATGTATGCACCAGGGTCAGTAAATAGAGAACCAGGTTTTGACAGTGCGCATGTGCCACTAGAGATGTGTGTGCACCACAAAAATTGTGCCTACACTCCTAAAAATGTGTCTGCGCTAGACCTGTAACTAAAATATGGCAAAAAACACAATAAAACTCACAATATCTCAAATTTTGATAAGTTAGCTTAAGAATGGAAATTACCCATTAAAATGATGGCTATGAACATGAAGTTACACATATCAAATTAGCAAAAATTCCAAGAAAATGGACATTAATTACTACATGTGCATATCAATAATTTAGCCAAAATAATGAAACTTAAACTAAAATTCCATGGGACTAAGTGTCCCACCGGGCATGCCAAATGTGTGCATGTGTACTTTGTTTAATGCTAAATCAAATGGAGCAAGAAATACCACCTAAAATAGTTCTACAATCTAGCTAAAACAAAGCATAAGCACCATCAAGTTAAAGAGCTAAACAAGATCTAAATTAACATCATAACTTTGAAATACCTAAGACCAAAACTAGCATGTTATTTAAAATCTCCACTCTCCTAGATTGCCAACAAGAATGAATGGACCTATTTAGCTCCAATGGTAATCAAAAATTGCTTGTTTGATCCTTAAAGAATGCAAGAATAGGAAGCTTAGCTCTTAACAATGGTGACCTCTCAAGAAGACAAAATGCAAGCTCTTAGTCTCTTTGTTATATGCTTTGCATTTTCTCTCTTAAGAATTTTAGGTTTCAGTATAAAGGTAGAAGGAGGTCTCCTTATATAGCCCAATTGATAAAGGAAACACTTCATCCCTTTGCATGTGGGATAAAGGTAAAACATGATCAGGAATGGATAAGGTTACTTTATAAAAGGTAACCTTACTTTAGAAGGGTTTAATTTATGCTTAGCAAGTCATGGGAGTTGGGGGGTGTTTTAATTAATCAAAGGTGATTAACTAATTGGTAGATGTAATCTTATAGAGGTTAATTAGAGGAATATTAGTATGATTTAGGCTATTAAAAGGGGATTAAATCAATTAAATATTGATTTATTGGTTAAACTGGAAGGGAAAGCTAATTAATTAATATTAATTAATTAGTCTAGGTAGAAGAGGTGATTTATTAACAGAAGTTCATTAATTAGGGTATTTGTTGGATAGGCGACTTAATAAATTAGCATATTGTAATTAATTAACGACAATAAAAGGGAATGTGAGCGCTTATTAACGATATGTCACCAATTTGCAAGAAGGGGGATAATTAGCCCAATTTATGTATTTATATTTCTCAGGTGTAATTATGGGTGTCTACATATCACATTCTTATATGTATTGATTATGTAAAAAAATGGGTAGAGGTGTAAGATTTAACAAATATTAATGAGGATGTAGTTTCTGATTTCCTTTAGCATAGAATTATGATGAAGTTTCGTGCACCAAGAAGTATAGTTTCATACCAAGGCCCACAGTTCATGTCCAATATGATTCATGCCTTCACAATGTACTATCAAATCAATCATAGGAATTCATATCCCTATCACCCACAATCCAATAGACAAGCAGAAGTGACAAACAAGGAATTGGAAAACATTCTCAACAAAATTGTTGAAGCAAGTAGAAGAGATTGGGTGAAAAGGGTACCTGAGGATGTCTAGGATTATAACACAACTTGGAAGACTACAACAAGATTCTCACCATATGAGTTAGTCTATGGGAATAATCCCTTGTTACCCATTGAATTTGAACTACAAACATTGAGGACAGTAGCTAAATTGGGTATTGAATTAGATATAGCACAAAAGGAAAGAATTCTATAACTCAATGAATTGGATGAGTTGAGATTGGAAACACTTCAACAGACATAGATAATCCAAGACCAAAGGAAGCAGTGGCATGATACACATATCAAGGAAAGGTAATTCAAGATAGAATATTGGGCATTATTGTTTGATTCTAAGTACCAGCAATGAAAAGGCAAGTTGAGAACTAGGTGGTTAGGACCTTATTAGATTGGGAAGATATATGACAATGGATATGTTCATATACTTCCCATTGATGACAGTAGTAGGAAAATTTTGGTCAATGGACATAGGTTAAAACTCTATGGGAAGCCTCCTACTATGGATGAATTCTTGAAGCAAATTGAAGCAAACAAAGAATTTGATCATATGGAAGAACGTAGTTCTTCCAAAATGAATAAGTAACTAGATGCAAGGATCTAAAATAAAGGGAAGGGAATGAAAACCAATAAATGGCATTCTCTTCCCCAAAAATAAAAATAAAAATAAAAAATAAAAAAAATAAAAAAAGAAAAAAGGGAAGGGAATGAAAACCAGTAAATGGCATTCTCTTCCCCAAAAAAAAATCTCTTAAAAGGCCAATTGAATACCAAAAATGGCAGTTGGTCTCATCAATAAGTGGCTAATTCAAATAAAACGAACTTCTTTGGAATTCCAGATGTCTTTTCTAACTATTTTTCTCTTTCACTTTTTTTTAGGAATGATGAGTCATCAAGGCTGATGGATTACATCAGCAAGGATGTTAATTATTTCTTGATCTTATTAAAGGTTAAATTAAAATTTTGCATGTGTGATTAGACTTGATTTAAGTCAGTAGTATAATGAGTCATTTATTACACATCATAATTAAAGGGTAATATAATCATGGAGGTTATTCTAACTAAATAAATTAAAGTGGTAGCATATTAATAATGAACTATCATTTAGGTGAAATAAAAGAAAATTGGGAATAGTTGCGGAAAAATTCAAGGACGTAACAGTGAAGGCATATTTGGAGTTCCGCGGCTAAATCTAGTAGTTCTGCAGTTATCTCCTGACAGAGAAAGGGTTTTAAAAAACAAAGAATTTGAATCGTACACTTGGCCATGGGTATAAAAAATAAGTCAGAGCTAGAAGATGATACACAAATCCTTGCAGATGGAGAGGTAATAACCATTTTTGAATAGGCGAATTGGCTGGAGTTTCTGAAAAAAATCACAAAATATAATCATGAACTGGTAAGAGAATTTGTTGTGAATTTAGAGCAGTCTATAATTAAGGTTAAAGGCATTGTAATCCTTTTACTATTAATTTAATGAGCAATGTATCTGGTGTACCAATTGTAAATTTTCCAAACTCTGTAAGGGGAACTTTGAAGGAATTGGTAGAAACCTTAAGATATGAAGGTGAACTTGAGCCCTGGTATATTCATACCTCTAAGAAAATCATAAAAGGGGTCAAAATAGCTATCCTACCCACACCCTTTAACAGAGTAGCATTTTGGGTAGTAAAATACCTTACATGTGATGGCCAATATGGGACTATTGGAAATGAAGTCCTTAAAATGCTGATATATCTTAGGTATGGGGCAACAAAGCAGGAGTATATAGTAAACCTTCCTGGTTTCCTCTTTTATTTCATTCATAAAATGGCTCAGAGATATTTTGGGGTGTAAGGAAAATTAGGCACCATGGATTAATTCATATGGTCTGTCCGCATCATTTTCTCTCTAAGAAAAATGGGGAATAAGCATGGGAAAAATTCCTCCACAAATTAAGAAAAACTTCTGATATTATCATAAGGGGAATACCAACCCCTTTCTCTCCTAAAATTAACTTATAAATTAATCCCCCTAATGATAAGAAGAAGTATTAAATTGGGGTTAAAATACCAAAGAGGAGGAGGTCTGAGAGGATGATCAAAGCTGCAAAATCTACCGTTTCTTTAAAAGAAACTCCTTCCCCTTTAATAATACTAGAAGAACCAATACTTGTCTCTGATAGTGACAGTTCACCCAAGCTGGACTTTGGAGAAAAAATCAGAAGAAGTTGAAGAGGGAAGTCCACTTCAAAAAATGTTGAAGCTCCTAAAAGGAAAATAATTCATAAAAAGTATAGGGAAACTCCAAGAAATATTGACGTACGGGAGGATTTAGAGAAAGAAGTTGTTGATATTCTTGGCAGCATGAAAACTTCTCCTCTACAAAATCAAACTGAGGAGTTGGAGAGATAAGCTGAATTAATGGAAGAGAAAGCTTTTCAGGAGATGGATGAATCAGTAATACTATCACATGAGGAGGAACAATTGGCATCTTGTAGATTGAAAGTAAAATTCCCTTTGGTGGAGGAACAATGTTCATCCCCTGAGGAACTCCTAGAAAAATAAGAAAAATAGCATTTGAAGCATACTTTGTTCTTTTCTAGGGCGGAACTTATAATTAAGGAGAAATATGAGGAATTAAACTTCTTCAAACACAAATTGGAACATAGAGAAATTCTTATTGAAAAATTGAGAACTCAGCTCACAAATAAGAATGAAGAATTGGCATTAGTAAAAAAGCAAATGGATGCTAAGTAGAGTACTATGAAAAAAGTATATTCAATGGATCAAATTGTGCAAAAAGAGTTGTCTTACTTACCACTCAAACAAATATGAGATGATACCTATAAGAAGCTTAATGAGTTCAAAATATCAATCAAGAACTAAAAAATCCAGTTAGAAGAAGAGAAGAACGCAAGGAAAGAATGGGAAGAAAAATTCTATTAGATTGAGGAAGAAAAATTTAAATGTTTGGCAAAAATACAGATGGTCTATATGATGAGCAAAAAATTACTCACATGTAGAAGACCTTCTCCTGCATACAATATATTTCTAGAAGAAAAATTTATCCATTGGAAATTGTTGAGGATTTCATGTGGCCTTCCACATGAATTGAAGGATGAAGAAGAATACATGGAAAAATATTCCTCAACCATTCTAGAGCAGGAAAATATTATTTGTGAATTTTATATCTACAACATTATGTTAGAAAAGAATACAAGCTTCATGATTAATCTATATGTGGGGAAATCCAACTTAATCCATTTGTTTTTTGCTCCAGAATCAGATAGCCTAGAAAGAAAGGGATACTAAACACTTAATAAAGGCTAGTTCATCTTGCCTTTGTATGAGAGCTCATTATGGGAAACCATCTGCATTTGTTATACATTTCAGGTCCCATGCCGTTGACATCTGATTTAAAGAACATTATAATTATAGCCTGTAGAAGAGTATTGATGTATTCACCTCATATGAAGAGAAAAACTTTGAAGAAATTTATGATGGATGCCTAAAGAGATTGGAATTCCTTACTATAGCATTAAGAAGAAGAGAAGTGATATCTCCCAAAAATCTAATATGGAGTCTGGAAAGGGCCAGAACTTTATGTAAACTCATTCCTCAAATTTTTGAAAAACGTAGGGGTATGTGGATGGGTATGAGAAAAAGGCCTCCTCTCCTTATTACACCCATGTCTCCATGGCAGAATAGAGAACCTCAGGATCCCACTCATTTTGAGGACTGGTAGAAGAAGCTAGAGGAAGGATCAAGATATAGCACTTCTGAACAGAAGCACTAGGACATTAAGTTTCAACCATATGACCTTAGCAATTAATTGGAGTGCAGAATTCACGATCCCAATTTTTAAGAATAGAGTTTGTAAGAGGACTTACAAACAAGTAAGTGTGGGGGAGATGATGAGGCTAAAATATGTCTCATTAATTTGTAATAAATACTCTCTTTTTACTTCCTTTTTAATCAAGTTTGTCTACATTTCATAACTTTTGTTTGATCTAAATATAATTTAGGATGTAATTTTCCATCTTTTTTTTATTTAATTCAGATGTCTAAAACTCTCTAATTCCTAACAAATTGTGTGTAAATTTAGTTTTTTTAATAAACAAGTCATATTTGGTCAGATAAGTGAAGTGTGAAGTAACCAACACCTTTTCAAGGAAGATGGCCACAATGTGGCTTAGCTCCAAAACTTTGTCACTTAGCTCCAGAACTCAGTCACTTAGCTTTGGAACTCTATCACTCAGCTTTGGAACTCGGTCACTTAGCTCCAAAACTTTATCACTCAGCTTTGGAACTTTAGCAGTTAGTTTGGGAAGGTTTCCCTTTAGTTCTGTAACTTCTCCAAAGTTACAGAATCAATGGGAATCTCCTTATTCTATCAAAATTTAGTTATGGAGTAAAGAAGGGGCCTTCTAATCATAAATAGACCAACAATTTTCTGGTTCTTCACGCTCCAAAAATACATATGTAAGACCAACAATTTTATATTCAACTAGTTTTCTAAATTTTATATCTACTTTGGGCACTATTCGGTTCCATTAGAATCTGTAGAAAACTATTGAACACTCATAATTGTAAATGCATCTTTGGATGGGGAAAATATATATATATACACATATACAAAGGAGATCAAATATATCTATAGTTAAGTTTTGTAAGATAGAATAATCCAATAATAAGATAGTCATTTAATTTTGAGAGAAACATATTGTATTAACTCCTTATTCAAGGTGGAGCAAGGGCCCACTCCTCCAAGAAAAAGGATCTTTTATTTTATTGGTATTTATATTTTCAAGCAATTTGTATAAACCTTTTATTTAGCAATTCTATAAGTACTTTTCATTCTTCAATTAAAATTTGTTGCATAGGTTATCTATTGTCCCTGTAGGTGTTCTAGTATATGTTTTTATTTCCTTAAAAGCATTTTTAACAACATATTCAAAGTGTGTTTATTCCCATCAGTGTTTTTGATTATGTAAAGTGTGTTTATTTCCAGCAGTGTGTTTAATTCTGCTAGATTATTCATTTCAGCAATGTGTGTTTATTTCAGCAAGTTTCTTATAGTTTAACTTTAATAAGTCACTCATTTGTTCAATCTAGTAGTGGTATACGTTTTATGAAAGATCAACACCCCCTTTATATCATCTTGTAGTGGTATACACCTTAGGTTACATCACCACTCCTTACCAGTCATTATATATTGATATACGTTTAGGGATAAATCATCACTTGTCCATTCATCTTATAGTGATATACGCTTAGGACAAAATCATCACTTGTCCATTCATCATATATTGATATATGCTTAGGCTAAATCATCACTCATCCATCCATTAAGTCTTGATATATGCTTCAGCTATAGGGTTCACACACATCCTTTCTATTGGTTGCATTTCATAACCACATTTACACACTCATCACAGTGCGCTAGATACAATAAACACTACTCAACTATTTCTTGATGATGCACTCTTGTTTATGGTTCATTCTTGACATCTAAGGACAAAAAAATGAGCCTCATTTCATACACATCCATTCACTTGGGGGGCATGTGGCTCCTATCATTCCATATTGCATTCCATTCCATCCATCCACGACATATTGCATTGTCTTGTGGGCATTTACTCTTGTTTACTAGTGTTTTACATGATCACTTTACTACACATGTTGGATTGATTTATTATATTTCATTATCTATATCATCCACACATGCACATTCATGTCTTTTTCTTAGTGTGATCATAGATACAGGACCCCTACATGTGGCACAGATGCTTGCCTTCTACCCTTCCTATACTAGTTGCTAGGGGCATCCACATTCATCTCTTTCAGGTGTTATTATTTCATTTTGTACTTGAAACTTTACATTACTTAGTTATTCATTCTTTGAAATATTGGTTATTTCTCTAACATGTTAATGGGTGTTCCATGTGTAGCACTTGTTTTGTAGGATTATATGTTTCAATAACTACTTGTTTGTTTATTTGTATTTGTATGCCATTGTTTGCCATTTTATACGAGCTTTGCCCTATGTTTTTGTACACACTTGTTTGTTGTTTGCAACCATGATGGCCTTGCATGTCTTGTGAAATCATGATTTATTTCCCATGTTTGCATCCTACTTTGTGTTTCTTACTTGCTTTCTTGCATTTTTACATTTACTACATTGTTTGTGTAGCTTACACATGTCTTCTATATGCATGCATTGTTTGTTTACACTTGTCTTTGGCTAGCCTTCTTGTTTGTGTATGCCTTGGTTTCTACCAAGAATTTTCCAGGATTATAGCATGCATTCGTTTATTCCTCTTTTAGGGCCGCATGTCTCCTATCAATGATGTCACATGTGCTCCCAAAGAGGGGGGGGATGATTTGGGGGTTTTACATATAACACAGAGATTTTACATTGACACAGTTAATTTTTCTATAGAGAGTGGGTTCATACCAATCTACAAACCCCATACATAGTGGATTTTATAGGACATGGTGTCCTTATCATTATGGGAAGTAGTTATAACCTTGGAGGTTACATTGGGTGTGCCTCTCTACACTACAGCCAATGGCATTGGATCACTCAAAAAACCAAGACAATACAGAGATCTGTTCACACACATTTCAGAAGAAGTAGTTAGAGCTTAGAGGACACAGAGCATTTACCCCCTACACTTCTTCATCCAAGGTGGCATGAGATCATCCAAAAAATCATAATACAGGATATCCTTCTACACTCTTCCTCTCGACATGTATCAGGTCCATCCATATGAGAAACAAGAAGTCAAATTGGGGGCAACAACACTCTGTGATAGCACATGCTTTACTAACAATGCAGGTACATTACACACCATAGTATCTACACATTCATTTCATCCTAGGTTCACTCTCATCACTTTTTATTTGTGTATTTTTCATCTTTAGTTTCCATGCTCCTCCATCTTTTTGTAATTACATGCTTTTTCTAGTCCTTTGGAGCGTTTCTACTACACTCTTCATAGACATTAGGTACACATTTCTAATTACTTTATGTTATTGAGGTTTCAGCTCACCAACATAAAGTGGGGGGAAAATGTAGTCACAAAATTGTGAATTTTAGACAATATTTATCCCGGTCACATACTATTATTTAAAACGTTCTTGAGTGAAGAAAATACTAATTAACCCTCATCTTTTGGTCATCTTATTTTACTTTTATTTCATCATTTCCACACATTTTTATCCATATGCCCAATTTGTTTCAACATTTTCCCATCATTTTAGCCTCATCTGGGGCGCCAAGGGTATTACTGGGGTGCCCACGAGTGCCCTAGTCCCACCAGGGGTGCCCCGGTCCATTTTCTACTTTCCCACCACCTTTTGGGTTATTTCCATCCATTTTTCATCCTTATATTTTTGGTATTCAGCCATTTCGAGGTTAATTACAAAATCAGATCAAGATAACCCTATAAATATAAAGTTATGAGACCATAATAAAGGACCTAGCATCATCTACTACTATCACTCATCTAGAGTTGCATCCATCTCTTGCATTTGCATTCACATAGCTCCATCATCAAGGCATAAGCTAGGAAATTTTCATCACACTTCATAGGGGTAGGATTCTATTTTATTCCATACACACATGATATTACATTTTCTACATTTATCTATTACTCATTATTTCAAAAAGTGTGACTCGCACAAGAGCACCTAAGGCATGACATGCACACACTCACGAGAACTACATTTGGGTACGAAATGTAGTGCAACACTCAGAGTAGTAAGTCCATTTTGTGGAAACTGGGGTCAGTTCAACCCATTCATTCTATATTTTTATTTTTAGGGTTTTAATACTTCATTTTGGTCTTTTACATGTCTTTAGATCAACTTGAATTATTCGTGACATACGGCGCAGGACATCGAACCTAATATGACACATAGTGAGGGTTTCACACCACCCTCTAAACCTATAAGAACCAATTCCAAATCTTTTTCATAGACCAGGACACCCATATTGTAGACCAGAGTGCTTGTGGGTGCCCCAGTCCTCCTCCAAGTGCCCCATTCCACTCAGATCCTCCAGATCCATTATTTTTAAGGACCTCTGCATAGTCTTTCTAGCTCTTATTTTATCTAGTTACCTCTGCGACACTTGTTAGGTTGTGGAGCCTATTTTCATGTGTGAAAGTGTTGAAGACTGTACACTAAGAGTAATGTACACTTTTCATGTTTCCTCACTGGGGTTTGGGGGCACAACCCCCGAAAAAACAATTTTGGGCCTTAAAACGTGTCCGATATATCAGGAAACATGATTTTCTCATATGGGCGGGATTTTGACCCATAGGTTTATGGGACGATTTTTGCCCATGGTTTTGATACCCACCGTTTTGTAAAATTGCTTAAGAAATTGTCTATTTATATGGTTTTATGCATATGATAGAAGTATGAAAAAAACATTGCAAATGTGCTTTGAATTCGGGTGTGAATTATGTAGAGTTTGTTAAGCATAGCTCCAAACAGATCTGGGTATTATATTGAGAGAGTGGTGGCTTATAATAAAATCTGAGAAAGTGATTCTTGGTGGACGTAGCCCAAATTGGGTGAACCATGTTAAATACTCTCTTGGTGTTGTGTTATTTTATTCTGCACTTTTATTTGAGATCTGTAATATCTTCTACATATTAGTTTCTACTGTTGTGATTCTATAAGGGATTATTCCACATATTTTATCCCTTATTCCCTAACAACACTATGTGATAGTCACCAATTATCATTTGAGTTCTTTCCTTACCTCCTTCTTACATATTAGGGTTTTTATTACATTACTTTAGCTATTTAGTTAATTTACATATTGTCTTAGCATAGTTATTTACTACATTTATGCCCTCCTATTAGATTAACTACCTTCACATATTCCCAAGTTTAGTTAATCAACATGATCGTGCAAAAAAATTACAGAATTGGGCTATTCAAAAGATATCATGGGTAAATACTTCTCAAAATTTATATACTCCTTCATTAGACCAGCTTGTTCTTCCTTTATTTGATTCCTTTTAATACCTTCTCAACCAATCAAAACATAAATGATGGAAAGTGATTACCTTTTGTATTGGAGATGTTAAGAACTCTTATGCTACATAACCCCATTGTTGATATTTACACTTCCTAACCTCGTTATATGTAATTTAACTTTGATTATTCATTGTAGAATATTTAAAACACCACAAATTCAACTTCTAAATAATACCAAACCAAATTAAATACAATCACACATTTATTCTTCATAGAGCTTCTTGAAGTTACAAGCATTTCTTTGCTTTATTTAATGGAAATTTGTTTAACATTATCTTTCTTGTATATTCTTGTAGTCTTCCTAAGCCTTCATGGCTCCTTCACATGTGCTTCCCACCTTTGAAATTATTCTTAAACCTAACTAAATATTCCCAATTCAAATGCCTCCCTTTTTACCATAAATTGAAGTAGTTATACAAGTTACTAGATAAATCAACTAAGGTACAAGTAGATTCTAATTCATGAAACCCTAGGAGAGGGATATACACATATTTTTTACAAGAGAAGAGGTCATTATTGACCTTTACATCAAATTATTCCGCCAAAACTAATTTTAATACTCCTAAACACAATTAAAGTAATTCAAATATTTGAAGGAAGTTTTGGAGGGAAACTCCATAAATTCATCATTACATTGTCATGGACATCCAAATGGACTAAATATGCTCTAAAACACCTAAAAGGTCTCTCTAACATCTAAAGAAATCCAAAACTGATGGAAAATAGTAATTTCCTTATGTACTTGATGATGCTTCTGCATTGGGCTCTATTTCATTACTAGAAGCCATTGTGTAACACCCTTTAAAGTTGATATTTTCTCTTTTACATTTCAAGTGTTGACATGTGCTTTTCTTTATGAGAATATGTTCTTTTGATCATGGGAAATAATGCTTGATATGGTTAAGTCTTTTCTGCTATTGAGATCTTTTGATTGAACTAGAAAGTTTCCTGGATTCATTTTTCACTTCTCATAGATGAGTGTATTCTGATTTAAGGAAAATTGTAAACTTATTTGTTTATATGACTCGTCCTTGGATCAATTTCAATGATCTAAGGAATGTTTTAAATATGTCCAGAAGGAACAACTAATGAATTGGAATTCCATGAATTAAGATCATATGGATTGAGCTTAGTAGACATAAGTTTTTTAATTCTCTTTTTGTGTGAAAATATTTCCATTCAATGGAAAGTTTCGTTGGATCTTTGGAAATCGACCCTGGCAGGTCATTACTGGTGTAATTGGGATTTCAGCCTATTCATGGCATTGGAGAGAACTGGAATCCTAAGCTAGGTGAAAGTATTTCCTACCTAAGCTATGTTACGTGATATAATTCTGACTCTAACCTAAACTTGGTACTAAGAAGTTGGAAGGCTTGCTAGGTAATAAAACTAGAACCTAATACTACGGGCTTATTTGGTGATCTAACCTAGTTCTTAAAGCTATTGTATTTTGATTACTTACCTATGTGGAATTATCTAACCTAATTACTAAGGACCTACGTTAAGGGTTAGTGGTTAGTGTAATATCCTAAGGTATAAACTTTAATCTACCTAAGATCTAACCTAAGCCACTAATCTATCCTAAGTTATTGGCATGAAGGGGAGCCTAAGGGGTCGCAAGTATTGGGTGACGGTTCCTAAGGCATTAATGTTGTTGATAAGGATGAAAGGACTTGTGGTAATGCCAACTTTGGCAGGGGCTAGTTGGGTTGGCAGAGGCCTAGGTGACAGTATCACTAAAATTTGAAATGTTTGTTAAATTCAACTTGACAATAACCAGACTTGGCGGGCGGTGGCAAGGAGGATTGAGCGGGAGATTTGGAATTAATGAAATTAATTGTACTTGGTTTTCGAGTCCAAACCACTTTGATAGGCATGCTAGTGGATTTCAAATGGGTTGTTTCATTTTGCATATTCTCTGATTTTCACTCTGCATGAACTCTGGTTTTTCGAACCAGCACATTAAACTGCACTTCATGACTATTTTTTAGTTTTCCAATCTATTTTCATTTCATGGAATTTAAAGAGGTATTGTGGAAGAAGTATCTGGTTTTTTGATCTTTCATGGAAAAGACAAAAAGTGGTGAGCTCGGCTAGAGGTCTTCTTTGATTCGACTGAGACACTATCAGGCATGATAGGCTCTAACTGTTAAAATCTTTTACTCTCTTCTCAATGATTTTATTTAAACAATTTTTCTCTATTATTTTAGTACATTGCATGTTGACTCGTTATTTTTTATTGGGTTTATTAAATCTTGCTCTTCTTGGCTTGAAATCCATTACAAAGAATAATGTTGATTAGAATATTCGTTGTGTTAGTGTTAGCACATGAAAATTTATGCAAAAAGGGAACTCTGTAAGTTGCTTGGCATAATGGGAGGTGGTAATCATAGGTATTGGTTTTTGTTTAAATTTATACTACTGTTACTCACTGAGTTTTCTTGGGAACCTTGGGTTCTTTCTATTTCTATAGAAATGAATGATTTATGGTTTTAATATGGATAGAACTGTGTTATTTTTTGAGGAATCTCATCTGCAACGGTGTTCTTAGTTGAAACTTATCATTTATCTGGGTTCTGTGGATTTAGTGCCCAGATCTTATGATTTTTGTGACTCGTTTCATAGTGGTAAGAACCACGTTGTGTTGAAGATGGGTTATTCTTGTTTGTCCAACTTGATAAAACTATTAGTGAAGTTTTGAAACTATGTGATATAAACAAGGAAACTAGGGCCTGTAGTGAACCCGTATTTGGTTGGAGTTGAATGTTTTATTGAGACCCTATAAAGGTTTATAGGGATTTTTCTTTAAGGGAAATGATTTTGATATTTACGGCAGTTTGGTTTGAACTCTGATTTTAATCTTTCAAATCATCCCTGTTGATAACCAAGGACTGTAAGGTGTTTGAGAAAACTGTCTTGACTAAGTTAGTTTTATGGTTTTCTTACCACTCTCGATCTTATTCTATGATGCGGAAACTCTTATTGATTCATTGGGGGAATTATGTTGCAAGGAAATTAATTGAAATTGTTTTATAATGAATGAAATGATATCTAGGCAAGGTGTCGGTCCAGTTAAGAAGCTGACTGGTTTTCCTTATATGTATTGTAAATTATTAAAGGGTTGTGATTACCCGAACTGGATATAAATGGTTGAATGATTTGATTCAGTGAGAGCACATGTTGGACTAGGTTCTCGAGTTTTATTTCGATACTTGAGCATAAAGGTTTTTGTTGTAAATCCTGCTAGCTCTTGTCATTTAAATTTAGCCTTTTTTTGGTTGAAATTTTGTAAACGAAGTACTTGAAATGAGACAGTTGCATGCTTGGGATAGTTGCATGTGTTTGGAGGAAACTAGAAATTATAGTCTGTTAATTGTTTGGTAAACATTGAAATTTGACTGTAATTAGTTTAGTAGTTACCATTCTCAGTTGCATGTTAAAAGATTAGTTGCATGTACTTTGGAGGAAACTGGAAATGATAGTTTTGTGTAATTTCTTGGTAACCATGGAAGGTTTGAATTGAATTTGTTTATAATTTATATTCCTGTTGGGAATTCAACCTTTTACTTTAGGAGTGTTAATTTGAGAAGTAGGCAATTAATTATATCTTGGCTGAGCTCTTGGGAAAATTATGTGTACGAGTTCTTATACGGGTTTCAATTCTTGATTGGGTTCATTGAATTAATATAGATTTTATAAGGAATATTATGACTCTTTGTGTATTATGGATTTGTATAGCCTTCACTGTGTTAATGAATTAAATGAAAGGGATCACTTGTTTGATTGGGAGATCTTGTTTTTAAAATAGGTTTATAAGTTTCTCCTTCTTGCTTCAAAAAAGGTTTGGATCTCTTCCTTGGAACCTTTTATACATTCATAAAATTGTTATTGGATTGAAAAAGGAATTGTTATTAATGAAAGTGAAAGAGATAATTTTTGTAGTAGGTTCACTGTTGTTATGCTTCTGTTATATTCAGTAAGAGTAAATTCAATTGTAAGGATTTATGATTGAATGTTCTTAGGATAAAGTTAAACATGGTTGATTAGCCTTATCTTACTTATCTTTGGACTGAAATACAAAAGAAGGTGAATGATGATTAGTGAAGGTGAATTGAGTTATATTCTCTCTCCCCTTATTGGGTATTTTTATATTATCCTACTATGATGAACATCTTAATTAATGTTAGATGAATCATCTTAATTTGAATCATGTTGTAAGAAACATTTTTATCTTAAGATAAATAACTTAGTATCCTATGCTATTGTGATGAGGTTTGGAATACAATGTGATAGTATGATCTATTATTGTTGAAGGAAATCAATGGAATAAATACTATGTTAAAATGTTAGGATTGATAATACATATCATATTCCGCTCTTCCCCCTTGGAAGTGATTTCAAGATGTTATTGCTCTTCCTTATTGATTGTAATTACTTACGCCTATTGTATGATATATTAATTTATCCTTGAAGCAGGATTATTTTATGGAAGCAATTAGTTGAGTGCACTTCGTTTTAAGGTTTAGTGTTTATCATGCTCAGTTCATTGAACTGACTCATGCTAGTAATTTTTGTAGATGGACAGTGTAAGTGATAAAAGAAGGCACAAACTTATATGATTCATTGGCTATTTTAAATCTGATTCTTTTAAATAAATCTGATTGACATTGATTGTACGGAACAGAAAAGTTATATTCTTTTTTAGGAAAGGTTGTTGTTATTTCGTGTTTCTAAGATGCATAGATTTTGCAAATGTATAAGTTTGACTATGAATTGAAAGTTGAGATTTTTCTAGCATTGGTTGTATAAATTCTCTTGTACCTTTGTCTGTAGGATGGTATCTTGTCTTGAGGATATTCTACTTATTATCTAAATGATTGGATGTGAATTTTGATGAGAATTGTAAAAGGAACTTAGATGAATTCCCTAAGTAAGATGCAATTAAATAAGTTGTAGAATGCAACATTCTTATCTAAGTATTTCATTATATCATGTGATGTGAAGTAAAACTATAATGAAAATTTTTGAATTGTAAAGGACATAAATGGGGTGTGTTATACCCTAGCATTGTACTATAGGAGGAAGACTCTTCCTCTCTAACAAAGATATACTTAAAAGAGGAAGATATAATTACAAATCATTAAGACTTAATTGTAATAAGTCTAATAAGTTTCAGCCTAGTAGGTTGTTACAATTCCTTAAGTGGTTAAGTCATTTTAAAAGAAAGGAACTTGTGTAGTTGTTGTCTTGTTTTTCGATAATGGGTTGTTATGCCAAAACTAACAAATATGGAAGCAACCTTAAGTAATTAAGTTCTTAGGATTAATGTAATCTGAATTTTAAAAAGGACTTAAAGAGTGTTAGACTTAGGGTCAGATGGGCTGCCAAAACATTACGTCTATAAACCCAAATTTAACTTAACATAAGTAAACTCTTAGAGGTATGTACATCCTAATGAGGTTGTTTTGTAGGATGTTGGCACACGTCAACTGCAAGGTTGTACCTTTGAGAATATTAGGATCTTCTCGAGGATACAATAGTACAGTTAACATGTGGCAACACCCTTCTGCATTGATCGTCAAGATCTACACACCTTTGAACTTGAACAAGTTTTCCCTCTAGGTTTGGATAGTAACATAGTTAGGATATGAATTATCCCTCTAGGACTCAGGGTACCTTGGCACACGGGGATAACCCAAGTTGACCCAGTATGCCAATTTATCCTAAGTCTTTGTGAGCCTCTTCATATCATGACCTATGATGTTAGCCTCAACTAGATTTAAACCTTGGGCAAGGGGACTGACAGAAGTCAGTATAATACATTCTAGATAACAAAGGAGAGGGGTGAAGGATGTATTTTGGATTGATGAGTATTCCGTTAAGGAATAAGTAATACAAACAGTATGTTAGAAATATTTGGCCAAAGTATCGCAAGTTGCTTATTGCGTTGTCCTATGTCACCTAGTCTAAGGATCGTGATGCCGATGAATATTGGTATAAAATATTCTATTAGTTTCCTTAGAAATATCACTCAATACCCAGAGAAGGGTAAGGGAACCAAGTATACGAAGTATTTAGGAGAATACTCAAAACTCAATGTTACACATGAATAGATTGGTAGTTCTCCGAGACATGGAATGAATAGATAGGTTGCTCACCGAGTCATTACAGCTGCATATGGTCATCTATTATAAGAATGGTTTTTATGAAATTTGTGTTCTAAATTATGTATTTAGAACAGAGAACATTAATCATACCAAAAAAAAATCCTTGTTTCTAAAGTCTTAAATTGGGAATGTTACACATTGAGAAAGAATGGAGAGAAGTGTGTAAACTAAAACTAAGGGGCCAACTACAAAAACAAGATGCGTATAAGAATTTCAAAAGGAATAATGGATGGAGCGTGTAATAGGATGCATAAGGGGGTTGAATCATGTGAAAAAGGAATAGCGTGCATAAGAAAACATGAGAAATGAGGATTCAATAGGAGTTAGGAAACATAGAGGTGGAGACACACGCAATAGTAATGTTTCCACTATAAAGGAAACAAATTATTTTGATAGGATTGAGAAAGTAAATACAAAAAAATCATACTTGGTAAGGAGATATGTGAATATCTCAAGGCAATGTGTACAGAAGGGTGTGAAAAAGAAGAAGATTGCTAGAATGAAGGGAAGTGTAACAATAGTTTGAATGTACTACAAGAAGATCTAAAGGCTTCCCTACACGAAACAAAAAGAGGAAGGGGATGGAGAGAGGCCGGGAATGTTTGACTGTGAAATAGGAAGAGGATATGTGCCTCACATCCGCCTAGGGAGAGTGCATGAAAATGATGGTGCACCAAAAAGGAGAAGGAGATGGCATAAAATCCATAAAGTTGGAATGGGAATAGACTTGCAAGTGTATTGATGACATCTTGACAATGCTCCAGCAATTAGAGTGTAGTTTAATAGAGACCAAGGAAGGAGGAACCCACAAAGGGATATCAAGAACTAAGGAAAGGAGTTCAAGGATAAAAGTCACAATGGGAAGTATGCAAGAACATAAACATGTAGTAAAGGAGAGCCTTGGGAAGAGGAAAACAAAGGTGGAAAGGAGGACCAAGAAAAGGATGACAAAAGGGGGGAAACAACCCCCAAGTGTGTGGAAGGAAAAACATGTGAAAGAATACAACATAATAAAAGGAACAAGAAAGGGTTATATGGAGGATAACTCAAGGAGGAGTAGGTGTGCAAGGAAAAAAATCATAAATACAAGAGCTCATAATGGAACATAAATGAAAAGAGAGAAGAAAGGATAGTGCATGGAAATATAATGTGCAACAGAATCCCTTAAACAAAAGAATGGAAAAATTATAGAGGAGAAAAAGTGAACAACATATAAGAGAAAAGAATCATGAGGTAGGGAAAGGGGATAATTATGAGAACAAGAGAAAAATAAAATAAGAGGGGTATGAACATATGGAACATGTTAAGGAAGGAATCCCAAAGATAAAGTGGGTAGGAGAGAAAAAGGCCCTAAAGGTTTTAGGTGAAGGTGGACAGACAAGAGTGAGTGTAGACTCATGAAGTATCAGAAAGGGACATCCATTTAGAGGAGTTTGTCATTCAATCGTGAGAAGTGGATCACAAGGGTGTGTGGCATAGTGTAGAAAGGTCACAGAGAATTGGTGAAGGACTAGAAGATATACTAGAAGAAGCACTAAATCCATAGCCAAAATTATTAGATGAAAAATCCAAAAATATCTTTTCATATATTCCAAAGGGTGATTTAACCACTCACTTGGTCTACTTGAGGTGGAACTCAAGTTTTTTTTACCTCATGTATTTGATACAGGATCATCCTAGATCCAAGGAAATCATGCTCAATTTGTCCTAAGTATGGGTGCACATAAGAATAAAGGCATCTGGTGTAAGGAAGAAGAGGCATAGTAGAACAGGAAGATGATTGTGTGGTAATGCATAAAATTATGTGAAATAAAGAAGAAAGGAGTGTATATAGGTTTAGTACAGTATGAAGTAGGTAAAGTAGGAGAGAATTAGAAAAAACTTTTAAGGTTTGTGTGCGTAATAATTTTGTAAAGAAGAGAAGGGTGTGAGGGATGTGTGGAATAAAGGAGTGAGGAGACTTAGGAGCGGGCCATTAGTCTCAATGGAGCATCCAAAAGTTTTAAGGAGGACCATAATCCCGGAGGGAGTGGATGAAAATAATTTTAAGGTGTGGCTTGAATATTTTGAGGTTTGGTAGAAAAGAGAAATTTTGACATGAATGTTAGAAGTATGACCAAGAGGGCACAAAATGACAAAAATTTCAGACCTTTCTAATTAAGATTACTAACAACGACTACATGACTAGAGGATCCCAGTGACCAGATTAACATGGCACAAAAAGAATGACTAGATGGTGATAAAGTGTTTGAGGGAACTTAAGATCCCAAATTCAACTTGAGTTTTTGAAAGAAATATGAAAAGAGCTATCATGGAGAGAGAATCAATAAAATTAGTAGGGTGTGTGCACTATAAAAAGGGGACGAGTTCACCAACTTGGGGCTCCTGAGGAGAGACAGAGAAGGCATTGTGAAATACACATGTGAGAGTTCAAGAAACGTATGAGAGTGGCTAGGTATTTATACACCAGTAGAGCTGAGTCAAGAGTGTAACCAATCTTAGGTTTGGTCCTTAAGAGGACATTGAAAATCTTTGATAATTCCATGAGGGAGTGTTGAAAGATCTATTGAGATCATTTATTTTAAGATGTCATAAGGGTGTATGTATATAAGTCTGCAATATTTTTATATCCTATTGTGTGGCTCTATGGAAGAAGGGGAGCACCAGTCTTTATAAAATATGCACACATGTTTTGTAATTATCAACACATTGGAAAGCCTAATAAAAGAGATGCAATTAGTTTACATCTATTTTTTGTATAAGAACCATTTGAAAAATAGGCCATTAATTTTGTAGGGCCAATAAATCCTACCACATGTATAACCAACAAATGGTAGATTATTACAACAACATATTATTTGACCAAGTGGGAAAAATCCATGCCCACAAAGAATTTTACAATAGCCACAACTATAAGATCCATTTGGAAAAACATTATAAGTAGATATGGGTGTTCGTTGTTCTTAACAAGTGATAGAGGCACTAATTTTCTATATGAAATAGTGTGCATATTGTTGATGGAATTTATGGTAGTGCACCATAAAATAACTCTAAATCATGTGCAATAAAATTACATATTCAAAGCATTTAATAATATATTAAGAAACACATTGAAAAATATATTCGACGTTAGAATAAAATACTAGGATGACAAGGTATCAACATTTTTATGGGTATACAGAACCACATATACAAAGTTAAAAAGATTAGTTCCTTTTTATTTAGTGTTTGAAAATGAACTGGTGAAGACTCGTGAGTTCGTGGTTTCATTTATAAGGATAGCACACATTTAAAACTTAGATGATGAATCATCAATAATAGAACACCTTACGAAACTATTATATTTGAATGAAATATGAGAACGTGCAAGATGGATCCAAGGGGTAGAGAAATCGTGCTAGAAATCTTGACATGATAGACACATAAATAATAAAACCTTCACTATAGGCATAAAAGAGTTACTATATGACTTAAAATTCATGCGACAGCCCAGGAAACTTCAAACACTTTGGCTAGGGCCCTATGAAATACATGATATCTTTCCTATTAGGGCATGTAAGTTGAAGGAAATTAATGGGGAATTCCTATCATATCACTTCAATGGGAGTAGGTGTAAACCCTACTTCTAGTGAGGGTACTGATTGTAATCAAATAAGTCGTATGCCATTAGATCAGTTATTATTTTAGGATAGTATCTTTCATACATGTAGAATAGTTTTCTTTAAAATGTTTCTTTTTGTTGTAATAAGCACACAGATTTCATGCATGAATTAATCCTTTCGATAAATTTAGAAATATTGTTCTCAAATTTGAAGAAAATAAGATTTCTGAAAAAATATTAGTCTTATTCTAAGTTATACTTCAAAGCAAATGTGTGAATTGTGTGCGTAATTGGTAAGGATGAGATATATATACACTTTAATATTCAAAATCTCATAGAAGAATAGTAAATTTATGCATTTCATGTGAAAGGAACTAATGCAGTGAAGGAAGCAAATATTGAAGCCAAATTTTGAATATTTATGAAAAAATGGCACCGATGAAGACCACAAGTTTCCCATCATGACATTTTACAATTGGAGATAAAATAAATATATTTTGGAGAATGGAAGAACCAATGTTCTCCACATGTCATTCCTTGGCATTTTTTAGCAAATGAAAAAAAAATTTATACAATTAAAATGTTGTGATAAGTGGTGAGACAAATGTTCTCCATGTGTTATGAATCGGTGCATGAAAATGACAAAGGTTTAATGATTTGGATTTTTTAATGTGCATAAATAAAAATAAGGTTCTTGATATATGTCTTAGAATTATCACATGATAGGAACAAGGAGTATCAATTTAGTGTGGGTGTACTAAAACATAGCAGTAAGGGTGCATTATAGTTTGACAACTGATTGGAACATAAAACTATTAGAAATATGGAAAGGTAATGTGCATGATGTGCAAGACTAGATGATAAGACATGGCACGTAATGATATAATAAAAACATGGAGGGATTGGAAAGGATAATACTTAACAAGGAATTATGAAGAAAGACATAAGATAATTTTAGTGTGTTAGAAGAGAGAAATGTAAAATGAAAAGTGATTACAGGAATGTTATGAGGAAAAGAAGGACACAAGAAAAGGAATGTGCTCATGGAATGTAACACAACCTATAAACATAATCTACCTATCATAGATAGAGGTATATGAAAAATTAATGCATATCTAATAATTTATCAATACACACACACACACACACACACACACACACACACACACACACACACACACACACACACACACACACACACACACACACAAGTGTGTTGGGTTCATTAATTCAAGTTTGAATTAAGGAAAAGGCATGAAAATAAGGAGTGGGGGATTATTAGTAGCCAATTGGTACTAAATAAAATTGGTGAATAAGTGAGATTTTACGCATGTGAAAAAAAAATGTGGCTTTCACCAATTTGAAGGGTTATAAAAGGAGGATAAGGGCTCACTTCTAATACTACCTTACATTTAGAAAAACTAGAGCTCCAACTAAATGTAAAAAACTGAGTTTATAATAAAAACTAGATTACAACAAGAGTTCAATATATTAAAAGTTACAAAATGGTGAAAAGAAATGAAAAATATATGGAGAATACATGTTACGATAGATGAAATGGGTTCTTCAAGATTTGATTAAAATAATCTCTACAACCATTAACGTGGAGGTTAAGATATTTCAGCGTAAATGAGGAAATTTGGGGCTTTAAACCACCCAGAGAGAATCAATAAGGATTCCAAACTAGACGCATGATAAATAATAGAAAGGAGGATACACATAAGATTTGGGATGTGCAATAATCCAGTTCTTCTAGCATGAATAGTTCAAGTAGTTTGGAGGGATCGATCTTGGGAGAAGAAGGATTAGATAATACCATAATTAGGGAGCTTGAGGAGGAAGAAGAAGAGTGATTGGTAGTCTAGAAACTAGAGGTACTTGAATCCAAAGATAAATCTGACACCTCTACTCAAACAAAGAAAAATGGTGTGCAAGAAATGATGTTTAGTATGACTAAGGACAAAACTCCTCCATGAATGCAAATCTTGAATCTAGAAATGCAATATCCAGAATCTATTTTGGAAGAAGAGAGATGGAAAAATAAGGTGCAAATGTGAAAAATAAAAAACTTCAATCATCACATGCTTGGACTAGAAGGCACCTTGTTTCAATACTATCTATGACAAATAGATAAGAAAACCACCAAAGGGGTTATAATATTTGATGACAACATAAATAATTTATGCAAAAAGGTTAGGGTCTTGCAGTTGTTTGAATTTCCATACTTCAAAAAAATAATAGAATTGGTGCTATTCTTGATTTCATCCATTTATGAAGGGTACTTATATTTATATGTAGGCGTATGAGGATAACTTCCATGTTCATCAACAAGGTGACAAAACTAGTCAATAGTGGACATGATTTAAGGTTGTGCTTATGTGATAACAAGGATATCAATAAAACATGTGATGTATTTAAATATAAGAAGGGGGTCATGCATTCCCCATTACAAACATTGAATACCTATGAACAAGGATTGTGGTGTGCCTTTTTACTTCCAAGATGGATAACACAAAAATATCAGTCAAAATTATTATTATTTTGCATATTAGTTAAAAGATGGAAAAAGAGATGCACTACATTCTCTCTAATTTATTGTGGATAATATTGAGAAATACACAAAGAATGAGAACTAAAATGACGGTAAATTCATTTGAGACATTATTTTAATTATTATGGTATTTAATGAAATAAGTTTGTCAAAGGGGGATGGGTTGTGTAGACACTTGTAGTCACAAAACCACATACTTACTAATACTATTATACTGCTAAGTATGTTGTTTTATGTATGGATCTCACGTAAGAAAATTATTCACTAATGGCTCATCCCTTAGTCCAATCATCAGTTTAGTTAGTCATTGTTATTAAGTGTTTTGTACAGTCATCAATTACTTACACAATTATGGCCATCTCTCAAGGAGTCTCAGTTGTCATCTCTATTCTCTGAATAGGGTGCCAAGGAAGGGATTATGGTGCCCATGAGCACTCCGTTCCTCATTCCTAGGTGCCCTAGTCCCAGTCACACTTGGTTCTCATTTATATGTTCAAGGTCGGTCTTTATAATTTTCCCTCCCATTTCCCTAGGTACTAATCGGTGTGTCTAGTCATTAGTGTCAAAATTTGAGCAAGAGATCCCTATATAAACACAACATAAATACTATCTTAAGGGCAGAATATTTCTACTAAGGGGTTAGCTATCTACTACGGCATGGGACTGTATTTGGGCACTATTCTACATCACACACTGCATAGGAATGGTTGTATTCATTCTATTCCATCCACCATTTACATCTTACGTCTAGCTATTTCCCGCTACTTTAGAATCATTGACGCTAAGGCACCCTAGGCACATGATTGCACACATATGTACATTGAACTACATCGGGTCTAATATGTAGTGAAGTGCTCAGTCGTAAGTCTATCCATTTGGCAGCTAAGGACAGTCTGACCCATTCATTTGCATCTTTATTTTTTAAGTTTTGATGGTTTTGTGTTGGGTTTTGTAGGAGATTATTCATTGAAGACCTATAATGACATCAGTGAATCTAGTGCAACAACCACACAAAAAGAGGTGAGTTATTGCGAAGACCTAGTGACCAACTCAAATTCAGGTTTTAAATTGTTCTACAAATCAGGGCACCCATAGGCACCCTAATCCTCCAACAGGTGCCCCAATCTAGCCAAATATCCATCTGCTGCAACTTCCTAAGACGTATTGTCATACTTTATTCTCCATGTTCATCAACCAATCTAGTTTCAAATCACTGTGAGGTAAGTAATTAGCAGGTAAGTACTTATTTCCTCCTATTTCAATTATTCCATTTTATTTAAAATATCAAATAAAATTAGCTAGAATTTATACTTCAGTTATTTCATTGTTGTACTTGTTTAGATTAATTATAAAATTCATGAATTTTAGTTAATCATTTTGGTGAACCTGAACTTTAGAATATTTTTCTCATGGATCCATTTCAAACCTTAATGGCTAAAGATAGTTCATCTTCTTCTCGTCCCATCATGTCTCATTTTAGTGTCAACCCTATCTATGATCTGAAAATTGACTAAATTTTTTTACTTGACCACACACCCCTATAGGATTTAATTTATTTTCTGAATTTACCCCATTAGAATCAACCATAAACAATGCAAGAATTAAAAACACAATACACAAGGATTGATAATGGAGTTCAGTAGAAAACCTACGTCTCAAGGTTCATCAATAGAATTGATATATTATCCACTTTCATGACTGTAACAAATAATACAATCTAAGCATGATAATAATGAATACAAATGGAACAAGAACCTGAACACCAAGTGGTTACCCTAATAGATTCAATCTAGTATTCTATCCATGAATACCTCTATGCCTCCATTGTACGGTGCTAAGTATTCTTCCAGAAACCTCCACGCTTCTGTTGTGCAGTGCTAAGTCTCTAGATGTCAGCAAACATCAATTGTCACCAACAAGCTCATACTAAATAATCACCCTCCTCCTAAACTAATTATTTGATGATACATCCAACATACTGAGGCTCTAAGCTCTATTGCTTCTCTGATGCTCTGTCACGTCCCTCGGCTCCATGGCATCTCCAGGCTCCAACTTGAGAAGTCTATTTATCATTGAGTTAAAATAATAATAAATCCCAAACCATAATGTGCCTATTTAATAATAGGTCTTTCTGATAATAAATAATATTTGTCCTTAATATTCCTATAAAATAAATAGGTCTTACTTTATCAACATGTCGATAACAACAATATCGAACTTTTGTCATGTGCCTATAATGAATAATATAGGACTTCTTCATTTTTCATATTGCCTATAAAAAATAATATAGGCCATCATGCTTATACTAATAAGATATAATCATTTATATCTCTCCATAATTTCTCCATTTCATCACCACGATCATCTTCAAACTTCACCAGTTGTTCACGATGGCTCGGGCATGGATCACTTCTTCTTGGAGAGAACTCATAGCTTCATCTTCAAATATTGCCTAATAAATAATAGGCCAATAAAAATAATTCCTTAAAAAAATAATTAATGCATTTAATATAGTTTAGAAGCTATATTTAATAACACCTCAAATGCATTTACAAAGCTTAATAAGTTTAAGGCTTGTGTGTTTTACAATGTACCTGGGTTCCCTATTTATATTGATTAGGAGCCTGGAATATAAGGATATTTGGTAATATCCATGGCTTATTTTTAAAGATCCCATAATAATCCTCAATGGATTGGGCTTATCCAAAATTCCTCGTGGCATAATAATAATTTAGCCACCAAATATTTAATCTGCTTCAAATAATATCAAGGCCTTAATAGGCTTTGTGCGGGTTAATAGGGATTAATTCTCTTTTTTTAACTTTTAAATAAGCTTAAGCCATATTTTTAAAGATATCTACCCCATAATAATATCCACTCTTAATGTGGATGGAGCAGCTTTATGTGGGGGAAAATCCCATATTATATGCAAGCCTTTTTAATAGGCTTTATCCACCGTAATTTGTTTTCATGTGGACTTTTCTTCTTCTTCTTCTTTTTATAAAAAGATTATTAAACCTTTTATGTGGGTAAAAACCATAAACCCACCTTTAATGTCACATCCACATGATCAAATGTAGATTTTCCATGTGTCAAATGTAGTTGTGTCATGTATCATAATGTCATTTATCCATTTGGTGCATCCTTCGGTTGTTGACCACCAATTAACCGAACTTTGACCGGTAATAACTTTCGCATACGAACTCAGATTTGGTCCATTCAAAATTAATTAGAAATGTCTTGGATAGCTCTACACAATGGTGCTTACTTTTGTTGATTTAAAAATCATTCATTTTTTCTTTGACCAATGTTGACCAAACTTTGACCAGCCACCAGATGTGCGTACGGACTCTGTTTGTAGCATTCAAATAGTCATCAAAAATCTCTCGGAGTGATCTTCCGTATTGTGCCAAACATGGGATATTTAGGGAACATATATCCTCTGAAATTTCCTCTAGATTAAACTATGATGAAGCTATCATCATTGAGGTCACGGACCTCTATAATAATCCCACTATGCTAGATGATATTCAACAGCAACTCTTAGATGGTCAACAATATGTGCCTACTAGTTTTGAAAATTCTCTTATTGGTATTAGTATTGTTGAGGACCCAGTAGCATTTACTCATTGTACACCATACTATGTGGCTACTAGGTATTCTTCTTTTGATATTTCAAAGGATATTTTAGATTATTCTATTATCAACTACATGTTTGGTATTGACAACTGCTCACATATGCATACCGATTCTTCTAGCCATATCACTATTATGGTTCCATCTCATGATTATCCTACTTATGATCTTTCTTCTCATGATACATCTCATACTCACTTGCACACGCCATATTATGGTAATGATCCTATTGATACCATCCTTAGTGACAATCTTATTTCTATGTCTATATCTGATGGTGATGAGGTGGTTGATATCCATGGTTTGCCTTCTTTTCATATTGCCGAGTGTGAATCTCATATTCCATCACTACCTTCTCTTAAGATTACATCTAACATTTTTCATGAGTCACCCCCATTTATTACCTCTTCTTATCCTACCATTTCATCTACTCCTATCACGTCATCTACATTTTTTGCTCCATCTCCTTCTATCATTGTATCTCCATCGGTGGCTTCACCTCCTAGGGATGTTTCTAACTCTACTCCTACCACTACTATGGATATTCCATCTACATCATATACTATAGCTTCTTCAACACCCACTCCTAGTGTTCCTTTAGCATCGGAATCTCCTTTATCATATCTTGATATTCATGTGATCACTTACAATGGCAATTTACAACCGCTCAATACAGTATTTCCATCTTCTATTATTACTTCACAAGATATCCTATCTCTCATGCATGTTGCAGGTCAATTACAATCTCAAGTTTAGTCTCTCACTTTATAAATTAGGGCTTACAATACTTCTATTGACAATAACTCATTACATGGTAACCCTATCCCCAAGAGGATTCATAACTCCGCATTTCCTAAGGACTTTATCATGCCTAAATTCACATGTTTTGATGGTATTGGTGACCCTCATGCTCATCTCCTACATTACCACATGTTGATGACTTCATATTCTAATGATAGGTTATTGCTTAAGGATTTCCGACACAGTCTTACTGATGAGGCGTTATAATGGTACACTCATCTTCCCTTTTGGTCCATTAGTACTTACTATGAAATGGAGGATGCTTTCCATCATCATTTTATCATCAACAATTGCCCTAGAGTTACTTATGACTGCTTACCTAATTTACATTAAGGCTCATCAGAATCTTTCATGGATTATATCTTACGGTTCAATGCTTGTATACATCAGCTAGTGTTCCAACCCATTGATGTAGAGAAGCAATTCTTTTTTTTTGTTGTGGTTTGATTCTTGTGCTTAATCAAATATTACAATATCATACATGTGATTCATTCACTCTCTTGTACTACAAATTTATATACCTCAAACAATATCTTCTCTCATCACGTGCCATTAATCATCCATCTACCTCCACTTCTATTACATCATCTAGTTCTCCTCCATTGTCATTAATTGAGCGTCCTACACAACCTCCATCTCAACCTAGCAAGCCATCTAAACCTACTCCATCACAAAATCATACTTATTATCCTCCTCCATGGCAAACTACTTCTCCACCTACCCCATATATCTCACATGAGCCACTACACTTCTCTCATCATGCTCAACCACATGATGTGTTTTACTTAATGAGCATCTAATTATCTTACCCTCTAACTAGCATCATCCACAGCATTGTCTACAGCATCAGTATGATCAACCCTATTGTAATTATCATCGCATTAATGTCCATAAGGACAATTATTATTTTCCCTTCATGATATATTGCAAAAATTAGAGGATAATGGCATCATTTCCATTGGCTCTCTCTCACGTGAGTGGTCCATTTCTCCTCTACCTCGCCAGCACATTTTTACCCACATTGACTTGTCTCCTTTATCTAATGCTAAGGTTATTATGCATCCACCACTATAGGTTATCACTCATGCATCCTATCCACTACGTCCATCCATCACTACAACATCGCATCCACCAAATCCACTCCATCCATCTCATCTATCACATCATGTTATTTCTTCAGATCAGTTTCCATAGCCCTCAGCATTCGTCCATCCCACCACAACTCCATATAACATTCAATTCGGTTCATACACTCATGTTGCTTCCATCCCACATGCTTCCACCACTTCACGTCACCTTGGTCTTTGGTACGTGATTACTATCACCTTTCCCCCCAATGACGCACTTGTGTTCTTACAGTTCTTACATGACTCTTGAGGGTTTTTCTCTAATAACTTTTCATCATGTTCTTCATCAATTCATCTAGTACACTCAATCATTTCCCGATGATGCACTCTTTCTTGCATTCCTCATTCTTGAATACTGAGGGGTCTTAATTATATGAGCATATTCATTCACATGTTTGGGGGCCTCACTAATCCCCCCTCTCCTAGTTTCATCATACTAACATATTACGATCACATTACGTTATTAACCATTACACTAACCACACATTACAAATTCCATTCAACAACCATTTCAGATAACTCATCAATCAAATTACACATGTTATTTATCATAATTCAAATTACACATTTTTTTATCATTATCAACATTATAGTGTGAGTCTACATCAATACACAAGAACAATATACAACACATTAACAACAAAAAACATTGAGTCATATTACGCCATTGATAAACAACAAAATACAATCATCATAAATCAATAACATCTATCCATATATATATCAATTACAGTCATCATTACAAAAATGACTCATCACTTGGGGAAACTCCCCCACATCATATGCAATAATACCATTAAAATCTCATCATCACTATCACTCTTAGGTACTGTGAGAGCCCTAGAACTAAATGTCTCACCACTAACTCTGTGTCATTTTTTGCAGCCTCAATACCGCCCAACCTACCTCCATAATAAGGTAACCTACGTAAAATACTCTAAAAAATGATGCTACAAATCCACGTATCATGTGAATAAATCCTACACTTACAGACTACACCCATCACATCTATGGCTCATTGATTATTCTCACGTGCCTCGTCCCTCATGCCTAGCAACACAGTGCATGTCACCATTGATATGGCCACTATCTCAAATAAATGGGCATGCTCACCTGTGATATCATCCACATGCTCAAGTATCCCTCCACCAAGTACATCAATCCGAACATTCTACACCAATGTGTAGATTGATGTATTAGGGACCAATACGTGTCACCTACAAAAAAAAATAATACAACGAATTAGATAACCATCATTATGACATAGGAAAACAATAAAGTGAACAACACAACTATATAAGTACTTAAACTCAGCTACTATTTTTGTTACATTATCAGGGGCATGGGCTTCCCCTTCTCCTCCTCCTCCCTGCATTAACCCTGATATGTTTTTGAATAATGGAAACAAGAGTACCCATCGATGTGTTTCCCACCATGCATAGTACTCCTTTGTACAACCTGCATCATCTGAATCTATCGGATCTATTTCCATGTCTACCTCATCTAGCTTAGGAGGTACTAGTTGCTCTCCTATGGGCCTTGGTCTAGCTCTGGCCCTCTTCGATGCTCTAATCACTCGTAACCATATATATAGCTTTAGGGGAACGTCCTGAGCCATGAAAAACTTCTGTGATACTCTCTCTACCTGAAATAGCTCATCCACTCCTAGAAAATGATCCTCTAGGTACATAGTCCTGTGAATACAATGCATCTCTACAATATCCTTGGGCCAGCCTTCATAAGAACGGTATGGCCTTCATATAATAGCCTTGGGTCCCATCCTATATATCAAAGCCTTGTAATTATATGTGTCCATTGTACACCCACAAACATTAATCCACCTCCTCACATATATATTTGTCCTAGCCCACTCTCTTCATGGACCTCCAACTGGCCTCAACATGGCTATATGCCCATACACCCATACATGCATTAGTGTGGTGGCTCATATCTCACCACCATGCTCATCATGAGTAAACATGTATAGATCCTTGTATAGGTGGGACAACACACATCACGTCCAAACATATCTAGTGTTTTCCTCCTCTATCCGTCAACATATATCATGCATCTTATACAATATTCCTACACCTCCTCCATCTATTATTATAGATGAAGCAATCACAATGGCAATGAACTTCCGCAAACACATAACCCCTGATCTCAAGATATCATCCAAATTAATATGGGCCTCAAAAGGTACTCGAGTCCCTAAAAAATACCATCTAGTAGCTGGCATTTGTCTCTCCATATCCTCCAACGGCATAACTTGTACTCTCTCCCCAACAACCATAAATTGCAATATACGATACACACCCTCCATGGTAACTGTCATCTTGCCCGTAGGAAACCAAAATGAACATGTATCCGCACACCACCTCTCACATAATGTTGTCAACATAGGCATATTGTGGGGTACATCCCCCATCCATGTTATGTATCATAGGCTAACACGGTCCATAACATTCCACTCATCATCTGACAGGCCCAGCCTAAGAAAATTACTTAAATGATGACCTCTATGGAATTCCCTTGAGTAAATATCTCTTTGCACACCATAAAATGATAGTAAACATAGCATTGGAAAGCTATACAAGTCCAAATACAATCATTTATCACATTACTGTACACTACAAATCTCAATTACACTGTTATAGATCAAATATACACATTATGGACCAGGGTGCCTAGATGCACGACTGGGGTGCCTAGGAGCACAACACTAACACCCAGTTCTAGGTGCTCCTATCCCAAGGGTGACTAGCACCCAAACCATTATTGTCAGGGTCTAAATGATGAGAAACTTCATAATATCAAATTTGTAAAAATCTGATAAAACTAAGTACTATACATACATTTTTTCAAAAAAACATCATACTTACCAATTTTGTTGTCGTCTATGATGCTACAGTGGTTTCCACCCTCTCAAACCAGCTAGGACATGCTGCTCTAACTTACGACATTTTCACTCACTTAGCGCTCAATATCACAATCACGTAAAAGATAAATGAAGTGATTTATCACTTTTTCACTTCACTACTTATAGTTACTTCTAATCACCCACTTTACTAAGGTCATTATTTCACACTTATTCTTCCAACTAATACACACTACTCTATTTTAGTTATTTTTTACGTGTTTTTACTCCAATTTACACTGTGTTTACAACATTTTTTTTCTAATTCCTCTTACCACCGTACCATACACATGACACACGCATTATCTCTCCTCCATATTGTCCTTTAATCAATCTACACACATTTTGATGATATTTATCACACTTCTTATCTATCATGTGCTCACTTTCGGCTTATCGTTCATTCTTATCATCACTTCCCCTTTCATTGAAAGGGGGGAATATCATTGGGGTCATCTTATAATTCCCCTTACATCATCATGTGATTAATCAATTTTTCATTTCTAAGGATTTACTAATGGACTGTGTGACATTTCACCATCGATTCCCCCTAATGACCTAACCTAGGGGCAATAAACACAAAATCTCTCCATGCAATATGTCATCAATTTCTATCGATTCCCCTTAATGACATAACTTGGGGGAAACTAGTTTAAAATTTCTCTATGAGTAACAATCAAAAATAATCAATCAATCAATTCACCAATGCGTTCAAGTCTCTAACAATCAAAATCACACTATTCAATCAATACAATATAACACATGTGACTTCATAGATGACCTAACTTGGAAGTGACATTCACTACTTTCCCAGATGACCTAACTTGGGAAGTCAATATATATTTGGTGTTTTCTTCTAGATGACCTAACTTGGAAGCCATAAAACATTTCACCTTTTCTTCTATATGACCTAACTTGGAAGCTATCACATTTTAGAGACACCCATGGAGTGGGGGCGTGAGTGCCTTTCCTATACCACTCATATATAGGTCAACTACTTGATCAAAATTATTTGGATCCAAAACCACAAATGGTTGATCTGAGTCCATCTACAACAACTAGATCTTGAGGATGCAGTTAAATATTTGTGAATAACACACTTTTCTCCCTACACTCTTCCTCTGGTGGTAGGATGCCTAAATCGTCTGGTCGATTATTCATATACACACAATTAGGTTGGGAACTGATAACTCCCTAACCTATCTTATTTCCAAGATGCACATTCAAAATCATCAATCATCCAACATTACAATCATCACTCTCATTATAATGCACTTCACCATGATATTACGCTTTTCACTAAATTGCATGGATTGACACACTGATCCATGGTTCGGCACTTTATGTGTGTTCTTTTGGCACACTTTTACTACCACATATGTGTGTTCTACTATAGCATGGGCTTCTCCATATTTCTCTCAGGAACACATCTCTATCTAATTTATGTTACTCAGTTTTCCACTCACCAACATAAAGGGGGGGAAAATGTGGTCACAAAATCATGCACTTACTATTACTATTATGCCACCAAGTATGTTGTTTTATGTATGGATATCACATAAGAAAAGTATTCACTAATGGCTTATCCCCTAGTTCTATCGTCACTTTAGTTAGTCATTGTTATTAATTGTTTTGAGTAGCCGCCAGTTACTTATACATTTCTATTCATCTCTCAGGGAGTCTCATCTATCATTAATTACTCAGTTGTCATCTCTAGTCTTTGACTAGGGAACCTAGGAAGGGATTAGGGTGCCCATGGGTGCCTTAATCCTCATTCCTAGGTGCCTTGGTCCTAGTCAAACTTGGTTATCATTTAAATGTTTGAGGTCGGTCTTTATAATTTTCCCTCCCATTCCCTTAGGTACCATTTGGCTTGTCAGGTCATTAGTGTCAAAATATCAACAAGATATCCCTATATAAACACAACATACACATTATCTTAAGGGCGGAATATTTCTACTAAGTGGATAGCTATATACTAAGGAAAAGGACTGCATTTGGGCATTATTCTACATTACACACTGCATATGAAGGGTCGCATTCATTCTATTCCATCCATCATTTGCATCTTACATCTAGCTATTACTCGCTACTTTGGCATCATTGGCTCTAGGGCACCATGGGAACATGATTGCACACACATACACATAGAACTACATCGGGTCTGAGATGTAGTGTTGTGCTCAGTCATAAGTCCATCCATTTGGTAGTTGAGGATAGTCTGACCATTTCATTTGCATCTTTATTTTCTAGGGTTTAATGCATTTGTGTGGGGTTTTGTAGGATATTATTCATCAAATACCTACAAAGACATCAGCGAATCTAGTGCGACATCCACGCGATAAGAGGTGAGATATTTCAAATACCTAGCGACCAACTCAAATTCAAGTTTCAAGCTGTTCTACAAAATAGGGTGCCCATACTATAGACCAAGGTACCCACATGTGCCCTAATCCTCCAATAGGCGCCCCAGTCTAGCCAAATCTTCATTTGTTGCAACTTCCTAAGATGTTCTATCATACTTTTTTCTACCTATTCATCAACCAACCCAGTTTCAAATCACTATGAGGTAATTAATTTTCAGGTTAATAATTTTTCCCTCCTATTTCAATTATTCCATTTTATTTAAAATATCAAATAAAATTAGCTAGCATTTATACTTCAGTTATTTCATTGTTGTAGTTATTTAGATTAATTCTAAAATTCATAAATTTTAGGTAATCAACACTAAATCACGCACTTTGCGTACATTTATAGGTCCTAGTCACATACTACTATTCATATTATTCCTAAGTGAAAAAATTGACAATTGACAGTTATCTTTGGCCTTTTTTATCTATTTTATGTCTTCTTTCTAGCCTCTTACACCCTACAACCCAGTCGATACTTAACTACTTTATATTTTATGACTCTGGACACTAGCACCTAGTCAAGATTCCAACACCCATGTGCCCTCATCCCCTCTGGGTGCCCCCGACTTCTATTTACTTTACTCACTCCTTTTGGGCATGTTTTATCTTTTGGGTATGTTATTTTCTTATGGGTTGTCCTTCCAATTGTTAATTAAAAAATTAAACCAAGGGAATCATATAAATATAAAGTTATGTGACAATAATAAAGGACCAAGCTTTAAGCATCTATTGTGATCACCTAATGTTGCATCCAAATGCATTTCAAAACCATCAAATCATCCATCTAGCTTCATTCAAGGGACAAGGGACTGAATTTTCTACATACATGCATAGAAGGAGAAGTTCATTTTGAAATCCACACATATATCTTTGTTGTTACATCTAACTATTGCTTATTATTCAAGTGCATCTTACACAAGAGCCACGTAGGGAACAATTATTGCACACACACACATGAGAACTACATGGAGTTTGAAATGTAGTGTAGCACCCGGTTGTAAGATCACTTAGTTAGGTGACCTTTGGGGTCAATCCAAATCCCCATTTGAATCTTTTTATTTTTAGGATTTGATGTATTTTGGGGTTTTCAAAAGATCATTTGTTTTGTAGGTTACAAGGGAATTCAGTGATCAACCAGTGACATACAGGAGACAAATAACGAAGGTTAGAGACATTGGTGTGACACAAGAAAAATCATTTTCTGAGGTTCTAAGTGAACACATGCACCTAGAAGCAGTCTCCAATGCCCAGGCACCCATGGCCTAATCTAAGCACCCCAGTCCAGGAATATCCGAAAGTGGCAGAATTTTTTAGCATGGTTGCGACATTTTCCTCCTCCTGATCATAAAATTTTTCATGTTGGCATACTTCGAGATTAATTACAAAATCAGCTAAGTATTCTATCATTCTCTTACACTTAGGGTTTCAAGTTCATTTAGCTTATTGCTTGGGTTAGATCTGTACTTTAGTGTTTTATCTATTACATGTGACTCTGAAATATCTAGAGTTTTACAAATTATAATATTTGTTTAATCATTTAGTGAACCCATCTCCTTCAAACACTCTTAGGTCCCCATTTCATCACTTCTTTCATTTTTCCTATGGTCCCCTCATCATGGATATTTCCATTCATCTTGCTAGCCAATCCTAAGTGTAGAGCTAAAATCATTTCGCTCTTGGCTAATGATCACATTCCTTCTACTATTCATCCAAACATATTTTATAATAAAATTGTAGATTTATTTTCTCAACAAATTACTTTTCCATCTAACATAGTTGTTGATATTTTTGTTTATGGGTATGATCCACCCCTATATATATAAATATGCATCAATAAATTATGTATCAAGCAAAATTTAGTCGATAATGGATCTGAGATCAATATTTGTACTTTATCATTCATTCATAATATTTTCCTTTCCATAGCTAATGTTAACACAACATCCATTTCTCTTCATGCATATGATTCTTCTACGCATCCATATATAGGCACTATCACCTTTCTGATCACAATTGGGCCAAAAACTATTCATGTTGTATTTTTTGTCATCAATTTCCCAATCCAATACAATTGTTTACTTGGTAGACCATGGCTTCACGCTATATAGGAAATTCCATCTACAATCCATTCGTGCATAAAATTCTTACATGAGGTATTTGAATATACATTTTTCTTTGTTCGTAACCCATTCCAATATTTCTACCTAGATCCAACTATTGCATTACCTATTCCCACATCTACCACTATGCATCATGTTGCTAATCCGTGAGCCATGGACTATCCAGAAAACTTTCCTCCACTCAAAGGAAATTTTTTTGCATTATAAATTGTTCCATCCATTTTAGTATTACCCCCTTCTTCTACTAATGCTATGATACTTTGTTGGGGGTCCATCCATTCATTGGACATCATACCACCTTCCTTGTCTTCTCATGAGCAACCTGCATTTGTGATTAACTAAAAATGAGAATATGTAGTATGTGGGGATAGTTAGTCTAAGCTATGAATTTTTGTAATAAAGTAAATAAATGTAGTAAATAAGTTTATAAATGACATAAGTAACTATGCAAAAGGAAATCCTAACCCTAATATGCAAGAGAGAAGAGGAAATAACTTATATGAATAGAAGATGCTTGTGGGACTGTGTAGCAGAGTTGACTGGAGAATCTTGAAGCATGAACAATCATGCAAAATCTCCAAAAATTATGGATTTAGAGTTCCTAGAGAGGGACTGAAGTTCCTACAGGCGCTCTAGTCTGTAAAATTAGCACCCTGGTCTGTACAAAATCTCTTAAACTGATCTTCACAGTTTTGGTAGATGATCCAAAGCCCTCAATGTTTGTCTCATTAAATTCACTGCACTACTGTGGATGTTGCTGATATTTTAAGATGATGAAAAGACCTGAAAAATTCCAAGGAGTATCAAAACCCTAAAAAATAAGAATGCAAATGAATGGGTTAGACTAACCTCAGCTACCACAACAATGGGCTTATTAGCTAAGCATTGCACTAAATTTCAGACCCAAATGTAGTTTTGGTGAATGTGTGCATAATGTGCCCTAGGTGCTCTCACGCCAGTCACATGTTTTGAAGTAGTCAGAAATAATTAGATGTAGAAAATGTAATAGAATGATTTCATGGATTAGAATAGAATCCCTCCCCCTATGAAGTGTGATGTAGATGTCATATCCTTGTGCCTTGTGATGGAGCTATGTGGATGTAAGTGATCTCCAATGCAATATATGGATGCAACTCTATATGGATGATAGTATTGAATGATGTTAGGTCCCTCATTATGGTCTCATAACTTTATATTTATAGGGTTTTCTTAATCTAATTTCGTAATTAACCCCGAAATTGTCAACCACCAAAAAGATAATGATCTAAAACCACTAGAAAGATCCCAAAAATTGGTGGGAAAGTGTGAAAAAGATAGGGCCACCTCTGGTGGGACCAGGGCACCCTAGTACTAGCCTAGGCGCCCCAATTAAGGCTAAAATAATGGAAAATGATTGAAAGATGTTGGGCATGTAGGTGTAAAAGGTCAGGAATGATGAAATAAAATCAAACAAGATGGCCAAAAGATACAGGTTAATTAGTATTGTATTCACTCAATAACCTTCTAAATAGTAGTTTGAAACTGGGATTAAATAATGTCTAAAGTGCATGATTTTGTGACTACATTTTACCCCCACTTGATAGTGGTGAGTGGAAATCTTGGTAACATAAAGTAGATAGAGATGTGTACCTAGTGTCCATGAAGAGTGTAGTAAAAACGTGTTGAATGACTAGACAAAGTGTGGAATGAAAAAATGATAGAGGATAGTGAAAACTAAAGATGAAAATGTGTAAAAAATTAATGAGAGTGAACCTAGGGAGGAACACGTGTGTTGATGCTAATGTGTGTAGTATACCTGCATGGTTAGTATAGTGTGTGTTGTCGTTGTTGATGTCATTTCTTTTTGTTGCATGTTGTTGCCCCCATTTGACTATTTATTTCTTGTACGACCGGACCTACAAGGAGAAAATGATCAAGTAGTCAAATATGTATATATGTATGTGTAAAAATGCAATGTAAAAGATGCATGTAAAATTATGTAAATGTAAAATATGTAAATGAAAGAGTGTAAATGAAATATGTGCACCTGATCCATGTCAAGAAATAGAGTGTAAAATTATATCCTATACTTCCTGATTTTTTTGGGCTATCTGATGCCATAGGACAAAGAAGTGTAGGGAGGAATTCCACTATATCCTCCAAGCTCTAACTACTTCCCTAAATGTTCAAGAAGAGATATATGTACTATTCTAGTTTTTTGGGTGATCCGAAGCCACTGGCCGAAGTAGTGTAGGGAGGCACACCCAGTGTAACCTCCAAGCCTTTAACTACTTCCAAGAATGCTAAGGACTCCATGTCCTATAAAATCCATTGTGTATGGAGTTCATAGACTAGTTTGAACTCACTCGATGTATGTAAACTTGAAATGGAAAGGGAAAAAATCACACTGAACTGAACTAGTGTAAACACGTTGTGTAGACTGTAAAAACCCCAAATGATGCCCCCCTCTTTACGGGTGCATCTAACATCGTTGATAAGATAATGTGGCCCCAAAAGATTAATAACCACATGTACCCTGAAACTCTTTCTTATAGGGGGAAGGGAATGCGCTTGGTAGAAACCAAGGCATGCAAAAACAAGTATGGCTAGCCAAAGACAATTGTTAGTATAAACAGAGATGCATGTAAAATACTGTGTGTAATCTATGTAAACAATGTATATGATACCAAGAAAATTAGTGTAAAAACGTAAGAAGTAAAGGAAGTCACACAAAGCAGGTCACAAACATAGGACATCACTCATGATGTCGCAAGACACATAAGGCCATCATGGCCGCAAACAAAAAATAAGTTTGCACACCAAGCATAGGGAAAATCCCGCATACAATAAGCAAACAAAGATAGATAATGTAACAAACAAGTATGGAAGAAAATATCCCTACATAACAAATGTTGCATGTGAATCACCCGTTATCATGTTAGAAAAATACTACTGTGTCAAAATCATGTCTAACCAAGCAATGTAAATTACTAAGTACAAAATGAAACAATAGCACATGTAAGAGATGAATGTGGATGACCCTAGCGACCAATGTAGGAAGGGTAGAAGGTGAGCATCCATGTTACATGCAAGATACATGTATCTATGATCAGTACTAGAAAAATGTGTGAACATCCATGTGTGGATGATAAAGATAAATGACATACAAGTAAGCTAACTAGCATGTGTAGTAAAGTGACCATGAACATGCACAAGTAAGAAAGAGTAAAATAAACCATGATATGCAACAGGTTGTGGATGGATGGAATGGAATGTAAAATGGAATGAGAGGATCCGTGTGCCCCCTAAGTGAATGGAATTGTATGCAATGAGGTTCATTTTTTTTTCCCCCTCAGCAGTCAAGAATGAACCGTAAATGAGAGTGTGTCATTGGGAAATGGCTAAATAATGTGTGTCATGTCTAGCGCCCTGTGATGAATGTGTATATGTGTATTGATGATGATATGTGAAATATAGAATTTATGTACATGAACCATATAGCCGAAGTGTATATCATGACAAAATGATTTTATAAGTGATGATTTATTCTTAACATATATCACTATGAGATTAATGGATGAGTGATGATTTATCCCTAAGCGCATATCACTATGAGATGAAAAGAGGAAGTGGTGATGTAACCTAGGGTGTAAACCACTACAAGATGAAGGAATAGGTGACCATTTATCCTAAAGTGTATGTCGTTATCCTATAAATGTCACATGATGAAAGGTTGATTGATAACCGTGTCATGAATGTAAGTTCCATTTGATTTGTAAACCCTCGAAAATCGAGTATGGACCAAGGAACTAAAGTGCATCATCAAGTAGTGAGTGTACCGCATAGAAGATGATGTAGTATATATAAGGAAGATGATAAATGACTATGTGATGAGTGCAATGTGTAATGTATAATATAAACTAAAAAGTGTAATATGTGTGATGTAAAGTAAGTGTAGTATGTATAATAGTGCAATCTATAGTGTAGAGTGTAATATGTGTAATGTGTTTAAGAGCGTATAGTATGTAGAATGAAATGCTAGATGTGTAGAATGTGCAAAGTATAATGTAGAGTATGTGGATAGGATTTTAACTTAATGTGTAGGATGATGCAATGTTATACTCATGCGGGATGAAGACTAGTATGGTATATGATGTGTAAATGCACAAATCTCAAAATTTTGTAGACTAAATGTAAAATGTATGGTTCATGATGCAGGATGTGTGAGGAAACGCAATGGGTAATGTGTATAGTGTAGTGTGTGTGGTTCATGTGTAGTAATCCCTCAACAGTCAAGTGTGAACTGAAGCACAGGAGTTTATCATTTGGTAATGATGATGCTAGAACGCGTGATAAGAATGCCTATATGCAAATTCAAAGAAGGAAGATGTTAGGGTGAGTACGGGGTAATAGAAGAAATGCCACCCAAATATATATGAATAATCTAACCAATTAGTGTGAAGGATGAAGGTCCTCCATCTGATGGATACGATGATGAAAGCGTATGACCATGATCTAATAGTGGTGGTATGGTATTTAAGAGTTGTGTTGGTAACTGAAGTTGATGCACATGTGAGAGATGAATATATGATGAATATTGGGGCATAATAAAATGTATTAGTGATGGAGATCTATGTGATATTGAATATGAAGGTGATGAGAAACCATGTGGAATAAACTGAGGTTGGGACCTGCGTCTCAATTTAGTTATTGTCTTAGGAATGGTCCTATGCCTATGTGTAGGATTAGTCGAAGGATGGGGTTGTGTAAATGATGCTCGAGTAGGTGAGATAGGAGTAGATTGTATTTTTGGCAACATATAATGTGACGTGGTAGAAGAAGTAGGGGATGTACTAGCTATTGTGTGAGGAGATGGTGACCATGGAGTAGATGGAAGGACATCATTAATATAAATGACCTAATTATCATAAATGAACTTTAGGCATAAATGATTCATAGAAACAATATATTGAGAGTGATGAATGTAGTTGAGACCAAGAATCATGTCGCATCCCTCAACTATATTTCCAATGAGGAAAGGTACCAACATAGTAAGAGTACTTACTATAGAATACAACTTAACAACACCAAATGGTTTGTTGCCGGGATTTTCAATTTGTGATTGAGGATATCTAATATCCTTAAGAAGTGAAATCAATCATGCACTAACGAGCCATGAAGATTCAACCTTATTATTTATGATGGATTTCGATCCAATAGAAGCCTTGATATGTAAATGATTAGATGTAAAATTTAAATGATAATCAATGTGGGAAAAACAAATTATTGACAGAGAAGATTCTGTGTTAGCAACAAGGAAATATAGAGATCCTGATCCAAGAGGTGGTACTACATGATATGCATGATTGGCAGAAGATTTTGATGTCTTCTTGTCATGTTTTTGAGATTTATTGTTAAAGAGCTTGATTTTACGTTTTTCATTGGTTGGGGCAGAGCTAGTAGACTCTAGAAATTCTATATTATTGTCATCAATGAGATCATGGATGATGGTACATAGTTTGAAACATCAAGTTTTTGAGTGTCCTACGTAACGATGATAATTATAGCAAAATCTCTCATTGTAGTTCATATCTGTTGGTTGTGATGGGTCTAACTCGAGTGGTGGTGGAAGGGTAATAAGATTTCTCTTGAGAAGTTGTTTTAAGATAATGTGTGGAGCCATTGGAAATTTTTTAAACATGTGTTGAGGTTGTTGTGTGTTAACCTCCTTAGTATGAGTGATGGCATTGACAATGATTTTAGTGTTGTTTTTTTTAGTTGCGGAAGGTTTGAATGTCATCTTGCTAGGAAAACGATTGGAAGATGAAGCTTGTTCATGATACTTAATCTTACCTATAGATAGGAGCTTAGTTTCATGAATCTTAATAGTATAACAAAGTTAATTGAACAAAGGAGAGGTTTTAAATAGGAAAATATCTTGGAGATGTGGTAAAAGACTCTGAATGAACATGTCCTGAAGCTCAAATTCAGCAAGAACATTTTTCATTTTAGTTAGATTATTCTTGTACCTCAAAACGTAGTTAGCTATATGTTCATTTGAGCCCTATTTAAGTTTTGCTAACTGAGCATAAGAGATATTGAAGCCAATTTTGATGGAGAAATGAGTAATAAATGCATCAACTAGATGTTCGAATGAAGTTACTAAGTGAATAGGTAAGTCGTAAAACAAGTGCATCGCATAATCGTGGAGTCTACGAGGAAAGAGCTTAGCAAAAAGAATATGATCATTAGCAACGTCAATGCAAGTCACATGAAATGTTGTAAGATGTTCATGTGAGTCACCATGCCCATTGAAAATAGGAATCTTAGGGGTGAAAATTTTAGGAGGAAGTGGATAAGTAGAAATGATAGGAGCAAATGGAGTATGCAACAATAAAGTAGAATCTAAAGATGGTGATACATGCAAAGTGGCATGTTACAACTTACAAATTTGAGCTTGAAGGTCATGATAAATAGAAGTTAAGTCTTGGTTTTTAATGGAGGAGACCTTTTGTACATGAGAGACTAATGGCATCGTAAAGTGATTGGTAGAAGTAGGAAAAGAAATGGGGAGATTAGAAATAGGAGGAAGAGTAAAAGCAAGTGGTTGAGTAGCAACATAAGTGGGTATGGCTGCAGAAGCAGTGAGTTCCTTAAGGTTAGTAGCTTCCTCACGAGAAACATGTAAAAGTAAATCTAGCTCTTGGGGATTCTCAGCAAGGTGATCATTAATGGCCTTAAGATGAGCTTCAGTAAACTCCTCATGAGAGTGAGCCATGGAAAAAGTAGGATAAACCCTAGAATGAGAAGGTAGGAAGAAAGATCCTAGAGGCGTGAATGATCAAGTCGGGTTCACTAAAATGATTAACTAAAAATAAGAATGTGGAGTATGTGATGATAATTAATCTAAGCTATGAAAAATTTTAATAAAGTAAATAAATGCATTAAAGAAGTATGTAAATGACCTAAGAAACTATGCAAAAGGAAATACTAACCCTAATGTGCAAGAGAAAAGCGGAAAAGAACTCAACTGAATAGAATATGCTCGTGGGACTATGTCACAGAGCTTACTATAAAATCTAGAAGTAGGAACGACCATGTAGAAGCTCCGAATATGATGGATCTAGTGTATATGGTTGAACTGGAGTGCATGGAGAGGAACTGAGGCACCTACGGGTGCTCTAGTTTGTAGACTGGGCTCCTTGGTCTGTGTAAAATCTCTAAAATTGATCTTCAAAGGTTTGGCAGATGGTCCGAAGCCCTCGCTATATTTCATATTAACTTCTCTGCACTGCTCTGGATGTAGTTGATATTCCAAGATGATGAAAAGACCTACAAAAGACCAAGAAGGAGTATCAAAACCTTAAAAAAAAAAAAATGTAAATGAATGTGTTGGAATGACCTCAAGTGCCATAACAATGGGCTTACTAAGATTTTTACTACAATTTGGACCCAAATGTAGTTTTGGTGAGTGTGTGCATAATGTGCCCTAAGTGCTCGTGTGTCAGTCACACTTTGTGAAGTAGCGAGCAATAACTAGATGTGTGCATGGAATATAATAGAATCCATCCCCCAATGAAGTGTGATGCAAATGTCCTATCCTTGTGCCTTGTGCAGTTACGTGGATGTAAGTGATATCTAAAGCTATAGATGGATGTAGCTCTAGATGGATTATAGTACTGAATGATGCTAGGTCGATTATGGACTAATTACTTTATATTTATATGTTTGTCTTGATCTAATTTCATAATTAACCCCGAAATGGATTACCACCAAAAAGATAAGGATCTAAAATGGATATAAAGAACCCAAAAAGTGGATGGAAAGTGTGAAACGGACCAGGGCACCCACGGGCACCCCAGTACTAGCCTGGGCACCCCAGTCAAAGATAAAATAATGGAAAATGATTGAAATAGACTATGCATGTAGGTATAAAAGGTTAGGAATGAAGAAATAAAACAAAACAAGATGGCCAAAATATGAGAGTTAATTAGTACTTTCTTCACTCAAAAACCCTCTAAATAGTAGTATGAAATAAGGATTAAATAATTTCTAAACCACATGATTTTGTGACTACAATCTGTAGTCATTTTTATACCCCTAGACCAATAGTCTAATCCCATGCATGGTAGCCTATCACCCAGCAGGAGCTGGGCGCTCATCCCAAGCATGTGTAGGCATCGAGTCTCTCCTTTATGATAGTCTTGTGAGAATGCATCATCTTATGATAGGTATTCAAGTGCAAGTTAATAGAAAATATCCACACATCATTCTGAGAACCTGGGATGAGTTGTCATCTCATTACATCCAGAAAAGAGAAAAAATAAAATCATATGGAAATTATTCATACACAAAGGGAATGCATAAAGACTATACTTATGAACACCTATATGCCTTAAAACAGATCCTTCCATTTATATTAACATGTTCAATAATCCACATTACATCCCTTGGAGTCATAACAGACCTTATATAACAATGCAGAGTTAAATCATGCATCAGAGCTACACTGTGTTAATCACATTACAAAGAAGGATGTAGACCCATCCCTCTAAGTATGCCATCACTCTTATATTTTCTCTAATCCCAACCCATATAATTCTTCATTTTTTTTTTGCAGAGCTTCTCCTATCTTCCACCAGTCTACTATACTAATCACTCTCTATCTTTTGCTATCACACATACACATTTCCCTTTCTACCATATGTGCACCTCAATATATAGATTTCCTACCTCCACTGCCATGCCTTCTGAGGTAATAGATCAGATGCCAAGTGTCCAATTGGTCCTACAATGGAGCATGCCTTATTTGATCTAAGCTTTCCACTTAGTGAAATGATGCTCTTCTGGAACCTTCCATCACATGCATGGAATATTCCCTTTTTGATACTACAATCGTCAAGTTGGCACCTTATCCACTCTGCATGCTAGTAGGGTCATGATTTTCTCATGTGTTTCCTAGGACACTAAATATGGCTAAGTCCAAAACTTTTCTTTCCTTGCACGTGTGCGCTATGTGTTCTACAAAACCCTACTAGAACCCTTCCCTACATACCTTCAACCCCATGCGCCCACATGCCTTCTTGTACTAGGCCAATATTATGGGGCCCAACATCACCCCACACTACACATGTTCTCCTTCCTCATAAACACTCTTTAATAGAATAAAGAATGGCGGGATCTTACAAAGGTTAGAAAGAAATAATAAAGGAATGAATAATTGGGAGAAAGAATGAAATAATGGGGAACTTGTTTATTTCTGGAGGAGGAGAGGGAAATCCTTTCCAATTTTTGTCTCTAACTTCCCCCAAGCATCAACCTCATTATGAGCTTGCTAACAGAGGTCACCCACCAGAGCGCTCACTTCCTCAAAACTCAGCTCCTCCCCTTTGGCACTCATGGTGTTAACAATACCCTCAAATTGCTTTCCCAATTCCTCAAGTTCATCCATCTTACGGATGATCTGGGGGTATAGTTCCTTCAACCAATTTTTTTTTTAGCCTCGCAGGGTCTTGATTGCTTCTGATTTCTTTTTAACCTCAGCCAGGATCTTGTCTCTTTCCTCCCTATTCCCCTTATTTTTATCTTGGAACTCCTTGAGTTCCATTTCATGGGTGGCAATCGAGATGCTTTCCACTTTATCCCTATCAGTGCAGTTGTCATACGCAGCGTCAACGACTTGCATGGTGACCTTTACTTATGTAAGAAGCTTAGTGTATTGAGTCACAATCTTGACAACCTTCATCTTATTTTCTTTCTCTTGGCACACCTGCACCTCTTCTATGGATTATAAAGCAAGTGGTAACCTCTCCATTGTGAGAATGTGAGTCAGATCCTTCAAACATTGCAAGGCTGATTCATACCTTTGATCGGGCGGTGCTAAATTGGGGTGCTTCAGGACAATTCCATTTGTAATCATCTCCATCTTCTTGGAGACTTTGCGCACCTTATTTTTTCTTCATTCACCTCACGCCTCAACTAAGTGTTGATCAGCTCCTCTTAATTTTGGTCTTTTCTCTTCTCCATGAGATCTTTCTTTTTCTTCTCCAGTTCCTCCTCCAAGAATCTTACTCTATCATTTCCCCCAAATAATCTGGCCTCAATTTCAACTGAAACCTTGTTAAGCGCGTTACAGACTTGTTCATCTGATAGCTATTGATCTTTCACCAATGTGTTTATTCCTTTTATTTATGGCACCTTCATTAGCACTCTGTGACTTACCTCAAATTTTGGTTCATCCACATGGGACTCAAACACCCAAGATAACATCTTTCTTGTCCATGGGTACGTGCCTTCTTCATCAAATGATGACATAGCTAGGAGTTTCTCTATTGGTATGGTGCTCTGGAAGCGCACATGTAGCACCTTGTTAGGATCATCAATGTATCCCATTCCCTACCATTGTGTCACTACTATGCCTTTTCCACATGTTTGCATGGATTTTGGGAAGCTCGCTGCTAATTTGGGATCCCCACCCATATTGCCATACTCCTTCCCAATGCTCTCTTCTTCCATCTCCTTTATAATCTCATCCGCGCTTCTCAACAACTCATGTTCTACCAACTTATTCATGATCCCTGCCACTTCTCTCTCAACTATTTTCTCTAATTGCTCCTTAGTGAGGCTTGGGGTTTTTTGGTTCTTGGTGCTTACTTATTTTCTCATCCCCTTTCCTTGAGCCTCAGCTTCTTCCTCGTCATTATTCTCCTCATATTTCTTGTTATACTCCTCTTCATCTCCTTCTTCCTTAGAATCATGTACATCATAGACTGGATGGTCTTCACCTCCTTCAGGCTCATCATCATCCTTTTCACCGATGTAGGCATCTAGGACTCTCTGTCTCTTTTAAGTCTGCCCCATCTGTCAGCTTCTACTTCTTTCTTACTAGAGATTCCAGTACAGAGAGATTCTTCTTTTTCCTTCTCCTTGATAGGTGAAACCTCTTCGTTGTGTGACTCTTCATGGGTGTCAGGTACTCTTCATGCTCTAGTGCACCTCTTCTTCTAGGGTCCTTACCTTGGTAGGAGACTTCTTTCTCTGTGCATAAGTGCTAGGCATTTGAGAAGAGAGAGAGAGGAGAAGAGCCCACCGATTATGCAGTCTGCAAACTTGGTACTTTCTTCTCCTACCCCTCTTCTCTCTCTCTTTCTCCCCCCCCCTCTCTCTCTCTCTTCTTCAACACAACTTTCCTTCTTCCTATGGGGTCTTCTGGGATGGAGACATCATTCTCCAGGTATGTGCCTTTCTCTAACTTTGGCCTTATGCGAAGGTATATCCTTGTTGCATCCCTTCTAGTGATTGGCAGTGTTATTGGTTTCATCATTTGAACCTCGTGGGAGACATACTTCTCCACATACGCATGCTTTTTAGGGTACATGAGCTTTCTACACAGCTCGTGGTGGTCTTGGTCCACTTCACTAAGGTCAAACCTTAGTCTTTTGGCTTCTTTGAACCTGTTGACCCCTTCCTGGAAGTATTGTGTGGTGAAGGAGAAGGGAAGCTTGCACCATGAACCCTTAGTCCCATTTGTTAAAGTAAATATGCCAATGAAGAAATGTTGGTATACTAAAAAAATTTCCTCTCCATTCATGAGCATGGAAAACTACTCTAGGATCCTCCACTCTACCCCAAATGCATCACGTATTCATTTATACCATTTCTCCAGTCATGCCTTGTGAGTGAACGTCATGGTTTCACAAGTGTATTTTTCAAATCTCTTTGCGGGCGAGGGATCCTCATCTGGATACTCCCAAACAAAATTTTCCAGCCCATCTAGCACTCCAATTTCTAAAAAGACAATGGTGAGGAGGACGTTACCGAATAATATATTTTCTCCCTCCTGTGCACATTCTTATGATCTTATCCACGATGAAAGCAAAAAATTTATAGATAGTTCCCTCTAATATATTTCAGCATATATTTAGCCATACCTTGTTCACTTGTGTCCATCATTCCTAATCATTTAGATTGATCACCAAGTGTGTGGCCATCCTCATAATAGGGTATAGAATCTTGGTGATGTCAAAGTATCGCAAACTCTTCTTGTAGTCATATGCTGCTACAATTTCCTTGATAGCCTCCTTGTCACTCAAGTCATCATCTATACTTTCTCCTTCACAAATAAGACCTGTGAACTTGGATATCAGTTATGGTGTTATGCACATCTTACACCCTGCAAAATAAAAGTGATCCTCATGCACGTGCGACATCAACCATTGATAAAGGCGCTCAGGCTTACCAAAGTAAGGCAACTCATATAGTTGTAATAACCATGTTTTCTCCAATTTTACCTTCACTTCATCACTATATATGGGCATCCCATCTAGTGTCCTTTTGTTAGCTGGTTAGACCAACTCTAGTGCCATCTCCTTCTCATTTTTTCTCGTGTGATGGTTATAATCATTCATAGTCATTTGTCTTAGATGTGATACCCATTCCTTTCCTAGCAATACTCCATCTTGGTATTGCATTTCTACGTACCATTCTTCATTGGAGCTCGCGATGGTAACAATTTACTTTCCTTTTCCCTTGCCCTTTGGTTTCTTTGGTGAAATGGTTTCTTTCTTAGGTGCCATGCTTTCTGTCAGGATAAACTACGAACTCCTTACTTTTCTCTACTACTCTGCTACACTCCAAACTCAACTCCAAAGCTCAACTCCTAGAATAAATCCTTCTATCTTTGTGCCCTAGCTTCCAAACCCTAACTAGGAAAACCTTCCACAAGATGATGCACCACAAACAACCTTCTCTCACACCCATGTACTCCTTCCTCCTGGTTTGCAGATCCACTCTAGTCACACTCTTAAATTCCTCAGATTCTTCTTCCTTTGCACAAATTTCTCTCTGGATGCCCTAGTTTGCAAGAGTGCTTCAACTTTGTAATAGCAAGATAGAATAATGACTTTCCTGACCTTGTATTTATAGTTTTTGCTTCCCTCTAATAATAAATGATATGCCACCTACCAACATACTTTAACATTAAATGTGCCTTTTTCTGTGAATATGACTTTAAGCGCCCTTACCCATGTGCCCAATCCTGTGTGAAAAATCCCTTTACAACCTTTTGGCGTGCAAAAATCCAATCTGACTGAAGACTCTTACGCACACCTCTTCAGTGCCGAAGGCACTTCTTCTGTCCTTTACCTAATTTTTTCCCTCACCTACCTCATGTTGTTCCTGTGCTCTTCATCCTTTGTATGTGGTCTTTGTTACAACCTTCTTGACACCATAATTCATTATCCACCATTTCCTCACGCACTTTTGCAACCTTACTTGCTTCCTTCTACTGGGCCACTCAACTTGTATTTTAGGCCTATAATTTTCTTTGCATTACTCCACCCCACACTAAAACAGATGCGTGGTCCTCTACACATACACAACCTTGGGAAAATAATGTGGTTACTGGCACAAAATGAAACAAAAAGAAGGAAACAAGAAATGAGAAAGGGAAACACAAGAAAGAAAAGCATAAAGGGAAATTCTAAGCTAACTGAAAACACTACCTTATTACAAACACCATGAAGACTTATTTATAGTAGGGCTTCAGCCTACTCCCATTGAAATGACCTGGTAATCTCATCCCATCTAGCACTTGTAACTAGCAAGCACCTGAATCAAGAATGTATGAGATGATGTAGGGTCCCAACCAATGGACTTTCAACTTCCCAGGATGGCACAGATACTTGGAATCATACAACAACACCATCTTCCCAACCTCAAACTTCTTGTTCTTGATATGACGATCATGTCATGCCTTTTGTCTTGTTTTTTCTATCTTCTGACTCCATCTAGCAAATGATCACCTTTCATCTAACTGCATCAACTTATCAATCCTTTCTTCCAACACTTGCTCATCAGCTAACCCTCCTACGTGTGATATACACAGTGATGGTAACATGAATTCAACTGGAAAAATAGCCTCTGCGTCAAACACCAATTGAAATGGTGTGGCCTTGTTCAACCTCTTGTAGGTTGTCATATATGCCCATAGAATGGCTGATACTTTGTCATCCCAATATTGTCTTCCAACGTCACATATCTTAGTCAATGTGTGACTTAGTATTTTGTTAAATGCCTCAGCAGTTCCATTTTCTTGAGGGTGATAGGGGGTAGTCTTGTGATGGGCCACCATAAATTCTGCTAATAGAATCCTAACCATTTCATTGAGAAAGTGTGTACCTCTATCACTTGTTAAGTTTAAAGGACAACCATACCTACTGATTATGTTCTCCCATAAAAATCTAGTAGTGTTTGTTATGGTGTGATCCTTTGTAGGTGTTGCCTCTGCCCACCGTGTCAAGTAATCAATGCAAGTAATGATATAAAGTGAACCAGTCCTTCGTGCAACTAGAAAATTTGACCCTACAAAGTCGATTACTCATTTTTCAAATGGTTCAACACTACCTATTGGTCACAAGGGAATTTCATCCCTCTTTCCAGGTTTTCCAAGGCACTGGCAGTGGTCATAGGCCTTACAAAACTCAATACAATCCTAGTAGATGGTTTCCCACCAAAGCCCTACTAGTAAAATATTCCGTGCGGTAGCATTTCCTACATAGTGTCCTCCTGCAATCCCACCATGCACTTCCTCCATAATTTCCACGCACTCATGTTCCAATATACATCGGTGCAGAACCTCATCATGACCTAATTTATACAAGTCTCCACTAATCGACATGTAGGGCGCAACCCATATAGCTAATTGCTTTCTCTCTAGAGCCTTCATCCCTTCTGGTGCCACACCTATTTTTAAGAACACTACGATATCTTCCAAGTCTGAGGGTGCATGCCACAACCTAAATAGTTTTTCATCTGGCATGGTATCCTCAATGCTTTGCACGTCCTCCCCTGAGTTAATCCTTGATAAGTGGTTAGGTCCTGAATTGCTTTTTCCTGGTTTTACAACCACTGTGAACTCAAACTCTTGGAATAATAGGACCCAATGGCATATGTTCCCTTGCAGAATGGGCTTGTTGACTAAGTATTTCAATACCATGTGGTCCATGTAGAATATAAATGATGTTGCCAACAGATACTATCTGAACTTGTGTAGTGCATAGATCATAGATAATGCTTCACACTCAGTAGTTGTGTAATTTTGTTCTACTGGTGTCAACTTTCTACTTGCAAAGCACAAGGGATGATCAACAATTCCCTCACCAGGTTGTGCTAGTACTGCTCCCATAGCTATCCCTGAGGCATCAACATGCACATGGAAAGGCTTATCCCAAGAAGGAAAACGTAATATGGGTGTCGTGACAAGCCTATCCTTCAAAGTGTCAAATGCCTTCTGTTGTGCCTCTCCCCAATGAAAGGAACTCTTGTGTTTTAGCAATTCCTCCAAAGGCATGGTGATCTTGGCATACCCCTTGATGAATTTCCTGTAATACCCCATATGCCCAAGGAATCCATGCACTGCTCACTTTGACTAGTAGGCTCCCCTAATCCCACAATAACTGCAACTTTGGCAGGATCTACTAGTAAGCCTTCTTTGCATATAATGTGTCCTAACAGGGTTCCAAATGGAGTAGCAAAGACACATTTCTTAATGTTGAGGGATATCCTCAATTTTCAACATCTTTCAAACATCATCCTCAAATTGTCACAATGGTCTTTCACCAACCCATACACAGTCCATTCATCCAGGTAAACTTGAAGAAACTTATGGATGAAGTCCTGAAATTCTTGTACCACAATGCACCAGAACACAGCAGGTGCATTCTTCAATCCAAAAGGCATAACCATGTAGGAAAAACTTCCCCATTCAGTGGAAAAAGTTGTCTTTCTCTAGTCTTCCTTTGCAATCCTGACTTGGTGATACCCTGAGAACCCATCCGTGAAAGAGTAGACTTCGCGCCCGGCTACTCCCTCCAAAATTTCTTCAGTAAAGGGGGTTAGGAAAGGATCGATGACACATACTACATTTAGATCCCTGTAGTCAACACAGATTCTTATCCTCCCATCCTTCTTGATACTAATGACCATTGGGCTTATCCATTCTGATTCTTCCACTGCCTCAATGATACTAGATGTTATCATCTTGTCTATTTCTTCCTTGACCCGTATGTGTAAATTTGGATTCATCTGATAAGGCCTCTTCTGAATTGGGTGCGCACCTTCCTTCAACTTGATCTTCATCTCCCCTAAGGAATGGTGGATGCCTTTGAGTTCATGATACCCATGAGGGAATAAATCCTAGAACTCGTGTAACAGATCAATGACCTTTGAAACTTATTTTTCTGACCAATAGTCCCCAATGATAGCTTCCTTAGGTTTTGTCTCCATCCCAATGTTAACCTTATTTGTTTTCAAGGGCTCATGGTAGGCATGTGCTCACTCATCAACGATGTCTATGACTTCACGTGTACCTTCAGAAAAGATAACATCCAAAGTTTCCATTTCTTCTCTGTCTACTACATAGACCATTTTTCCTTTTTCTTTTTCCATGCAAGTGCGGTTAAGTTTTACTTCCTCTTATTCTTCTTCATTGAGGCGCATCCCCAAATCAGGCTCACCCAGACAACTCCAGTAGCCTATCCTCTACCATAGCACTATCTCCCATCGTAAGGCACTTGATTACTTGTAATGCCTTATCTACTAATGGCTTGGTGCTCCTATACTCAAAAGCTTGAATGAGATCAGCCACTAACTCCTGCCAATTACCTGTTTGATGGCACATCTCCAAATGAATATACCATGTGCGTGCACAACCTTGTAAGGTGGAATACAACTTATGCACCCATAAAAAAGGTGGTAATGCTTCTGCACTTCCCATCCAGGCCTTCTCACATGCTTGGATATGAAATGAGGTGGTCTCTTTACCATGGTAGTCTTGTATGACTGTGGGTGCGTTGCTCCTAGAGAACCTTACAGAAAATGTGATCCTTACCTCATGCCATTCTAGGAGGCTCTCATGATGTGTATCCCACCAGCGCGCTACCATTCCAAGTAGGTTATAATTGAGCATTCCCCTTCTCTCATCCTCATCCTTCCATTGAGCCTCCATTTCTTGCAAGAAAATTTTAGGGTATGCCCCTAGAATAACTTGGAAAATTATTCCTTCTTAGGCACTTCACTGAGCATGCCTTTATTACCCTTGTTACAAATCCTCTCAACTATTTCCCAACCAACTCATAAGTCCCATGCACCCAATTTTCGCATGCCATGCTAGTGGTATCACTCAAGGACTGAGCATCTTCAAATTGGATAACTCCCTCCGTGGGATGAATTATCTCAGGATCTCTGATGGAGCGTACATAGATTATGTCAAGGAATTCTTCTCCTAAGGGCTCAGTATAGGGTACTGACTTCCCATCTGTTAAAGGGATGATCACCCTTTCTTCTGTGTTCTCAAAGATGACATACCCTTTGTTAAATTGTAGGTCAACATTGTTCTTGTAACAGCAAGGGTGCCTAAACAATGCTGGAAAGTTTTCTACCTCAATGAGCACCAAGACTTTGAAGTCTCCAGTGAACTTGGCCCCTTGAATGGTGATAATTGCATCATTCAGGACCCCAATGGGCATTTCATTAGTCTTTTTTTTCATAGACAGCACATTCGAATATGGTTGTAATGTGGGTCTTCCCATTTGATGTCAAGCATCTAAGGTAAGAACATTGACCTCTTCTCCTGTGTCGATGAGGATATTACTCAAAAGCCATCCATCAACAACTGCATTCAAAGTAATCTCCTTATCATAGTCAAGGCTATGAGGAGGAAGGTTTGCATGCAAAACATATCTTTCGTGATCTGTTTCGGTACGTGGTACCTTCTCCCTCATCTATTCTCCTAGAAATGGAATAATATTCTCTTGTCTTAACATCCTACATACTTCCTTGACTTCATCCAAGTCACCCTTTGGAGCCTCAGTATTCTTCCTTTTCTCCAACTACTTTGATTTCTCCTTTAGACATTGGATCTCCCCTTGTAAACTCTGAATCACGTCCATAGTCTCTTGATACACCTCCTTTTGATGAGTAGGGTCTGGATAATTTCCATGTACCACTTCCTCTCTTGATACTAGTGTCCTTTGTCTTAGCATATCCCTGGCACATGCGGCCACTACTTGCGTTGTCACCAGTATAGGTTCTAGCCCTGACTCACGCGTCACTCATGGCATCCACTGTGAATCATCCTTCTTGATGCTCACCATCCTAGTGCCTTTTTATTTTTAGTGTTACTGGTTCATATGCTCATAAAGCTCTGGAAACTCTTCGTACTTATGTTTCTTTCCACACCATGAGCATTGTAACAGATCAGGACACTCACGTTTTTAATGCTCTGTAGATCCACAGTTATAAAAAGTTCCTCACTGGAACTCACTTCGTCCTTTTCCATGGTTACTATAATGATGAAATCCCCCATAAAAACCTCTTCGACACCCTCCTCCATTTGTGTTCCCTTCATAATGAATATTATCATCCTTTGAAATGCTTGCAAGGCTAGTCTGGCACACACCAAGATCAATAGCATCATGGATCTAATTAATCAGTCTGTAATTCTTAATATCATGGGTCATAGAGGTACAGATCTTGCAATAGCAAGAAATATTCTTGTGGGTTATGCATTGTAGTAGAGGGCACCGACTTGCATCATGGTCCCCATGGAAAATTTCACAATTTATCGCCACGGCATGTACCAACTTTCGAGGGAAATTATCCTTTGCATGCCCTTCTACTTCACATTCTGTACACCAAAGCCCACTACGAACCTCAAGCACTGATTTTGTAGATAGCTTCTCCAACTGCTTGGCCATTGCAGTAATTTTAGCCTCCAGAAAAGGACTAACACCAGTATCAATGCTCCCAATAGCCTAAGCACACAGAGCAACTTCCAATGCCTCGCGCGGGTCTATGAATTTTTTTTGTGACAGCCCTTCTAAATGGTGTTATCAATCCTCTAACAAACCATTAAGCATGTTGAGAAGGATGAATGTAATAGGCTAGTTTTGACAAGAGAGTCTTGAAACGTGCATCATACTCCTATACACTCTCTGTCATTCCCTGTTGGATCTCCTTCAGAGCAATAATGCTCTTTTTTTCAAACTAAGGGATATGGAACTCTGCTGGGAAAGCTTTCTTCAACTCAGATTAGTCTACCACCATCTAATGGTGGTCATACATCCTATACCAACTATGTGCACGCCCTTGCAACATTTTGGCAAACTTACTTGCCTTCCACTCTGGTGTAGTGATCCCTTTCACGTGCCATAGTAATTCACACTTGTGCACATACTTTGTAGCATCCTCAATACCCCTATAGTCTAGTAAGTGCAAAGACATCTCAAATAATACTTGTGGAGGTGGTTAAGGCCTTTGTCAACCTGATCCAGAGCCTTGGTTTCCTCCAGTGTTTCCTCCTCCATCAGATCCACCAGGTCTCGTTACTCCTGACCCACAAAATCCTCTAGATCCATTAAGTCCACTAGGTCCTCCATCCCCTACACCACCATATCCACCTCCTACTATAGGAAAAAGGCATGAAGTGGTCACACCAAGTGTTCCCAACGTCCCACTGTGTGCCGATGGTTTGTGATATCATCCCACTACTAATTGCGTGTCTCGTGTCACTTCCAGATGTGATACCCAAATCTTGCATACTTGCACCTTGTCTAAAAAATCCTCAAAATACCAAAATGGTCTTCATAGCCATGGATGTTCCAAATGATAAATTATACCTCATGGGTGCAGATTAGTTACTCCCACCGATGCCAACTAGGTTAGCAATACTTCTTCCTTGATCTAGAAAATCAAGTGCCATGAGTTGGTCGTTAGGTGGGTTCAGATGCACACCGATGGCTCTCCTTTCTCCATGCTATAAACTCTCATCATAATTTGAAGGGTCTTCTCTCCTGCACTTGCCAAGATGAGGTGGCATAGACAGCTCAGGTTCCACATCCTCTGCGTGAACCTCAACTCCTTCTCGCAACGTCTGCCTCCATAGATCCATCACACTTGCAACCTCACGTTTTCTAGTCATCTCCCTTTCATGATCTTTGATATACTTGAGTATTCTCTCCTCTGACCAAGATCTTCATAGCCAAAGGCATAGCACACAAAAATGATCCTCTAGGCTCCCTCAGACACTCAAACTCAGCAACTTCTGGGCAACAATACGTAGAAATGGCATATTCAATAGTATAACTAGTCCACACTCCTTTCCACCAATGGTCAACTACACGCGTCCAAGTCAGATTTGCATCCTCCAACCTTTAATAGTCATCTTGGGTCCATACACGTAATTTTTAGTACTAGCTTGATTTAGATGCATATACCAAAAGCCATTCATATAGTTCTACTAGGAAATAGCAGAATAATGTCTCATACAATTCATGGTTTATGTTCTCTTCTACCCATCTATGCACATTGAACTTAGGTCCAGCGTTGAATATTTGAGAAAACTTGTCCTCTATGTTCTTGAACCATCCTTTAACACTTTCTAAGGTCATACGCTTTGTCATCACGCATCACAGGGACAAAGATGCATGTCATTTCTCACAAAAACCTCAAAAATAGGTCCCAGCAATGGAACCAAGATGTAGTCATTATTATACCCCTAGATGAATAGTATAATCCCATGCGCATTGGCCTGTCACCCAACGGGCACTGGGCGCTCACCCAAGGCATGCACGGGCACTGAGTCTCTCTTTTATGTGAGTCTTGTGAGAATGCATCATCTTATGATAGGTATTCAAGTGTAAGTGAATATAAAATAACCATGCATCATTTTGAGAACCTAGGATGAGTTTTCATCTCATTGCATCCAAAAAAAGAGAAATAACAACAGCATATGGAAATGATTCATACACAGAAAATGCATAAATATTATCCTCATGAACACATGTATGCCTTAAAACAAAGTCTTCCCTTTCTATTAACATGTTCAATAATCCACATTACATCCCTTGGAGTTATAACAGACCTTATATAACAATGCAAAGCTAAATCATGCATCAGAGCTACACTATGTTCATCACATTACAAAGAAGAATGCAGACCCATCCCTCTAAGAATGTCATCACTCTTATATGGCACACATACTCGTTGCCCTTTCTACCATCCGTACACCTCAATATATAGCTTTCTTTCCTTCTGAGGTAACATATCAGCTACCAAGTGTCCAAGTGGTCCTCCAATGGAGCATACCTTCTTTGATCCGAGCTTTCCACTCTTTGCAATGATACTCTTCTGGAACCTTCCATCGCATGCATAAAATATTCCCTTTTTGATCCTACAGTCACCAAGTTGTCATCTTATCCACTTCATATTCTAGAAGGGTCGCGCTTTTCTTGTGTGCTACCTGGGATGCCGAATATGGCTAAGGTCAAAACTTGTCTTGCCTTGCACATGCATCGTGTGTTTTTCAAAACCCTACTATAACCCTTCCCTGTGTGCCTTCAACCCCATGTATACTTCTTCAAATAAGTTTTGTGCACCCATGCACCTTCTTGTACTTGGCTAATATTCTAGGGCCCAACACAATCTATGTTCCCTCCTTTCACATGTACTCTTTTCATAAATAATGCTTATTAGCCACACATTCCATTTAATCCCACTTACTCTGACATTATTTTCACATATGATGGCTTGGCTCGTCTCGGATTCACACTCAATGATCTTCTCCTCCCACCTCATTCACCCCATCTCTATCATGTATATCTTCATATTATTATTACTTATGGCCTTTGTTTTTTCCTTCTATCAATATTTGTTGCACACACTTCTCCGCTTACTCTTGGGCAGTCTTGGCTTGACTTTATTGGCGAAACTTTAGATCCTGATCATATCGACATTTCATTCCACATACCCTTTGGCCATTTTTTAATTTCCAATTATTCATTTCTTATTTATTCCTAAAATATTACCCAATGGTATGTGCATTGATGTCCACTACCACCTTTTACTAATGAATAATATACAATGGGCATGTACAATCTATGTCACAATGGCTCTTTATGTGATCAACCTCATACTATACCTTACCAATTCTGTGACGCGTCTCCATTTGAATTCAACAATGACAATGATGATCTCTTAGATGATGTTAGTTGATTCTTCTTCACACCATACACTTTGGGGGCATCATGCTTACTCTCCCCCCTTCTAGCATTATCGGATGTCTCTCATTTCTAGTATTACGCTTTGTGCTTCGCATCTAGTCTTCCTCATTCATCATACATGCATTGATACACCTATTGTATCGTCACTACCCTATGACGCACTCTAGTTCCACGGTTCATACTTTACTATTGAGGGTCTAAATATGATATGAACCTCACCACACTCATTCCCACTTCATGCTCTATGCTTCATTGATCTATATTTCTCGTGCACAATTCAAACCATTTCCTGATGATGCACTCTTTCTCTATGGTTCAGTCTTGACTTCTGAGGGGTCTTTTATAAATGAACCTCATCTCATACTCATAAAAATTCACTCATGGGGCATGTTTCTCCTATCACATTCACATTATATATCATTTCATCTCACTCATTCACAGCATACTACATATCTTGGTTGCACATACTCTTGTTTTCTTATTCTAGTTACATGTACACTTTGTTTCCATGTTAGACAGATAGTTTGTATGTCATTATATTTATCATATACACATGCACATTCACTTGTTTTCTAGTTGTGAATGTTGACTTTCCACATATTTTTACACGTAGCACGGATGCTTAGCATTATACCTCTTACCAGACCCACAACGTCTCCTAGGGGCATCTACTTTCATACACACTATAGGTTTTAGTGTTTCATTTTGTACTACTTCATATTATTCCTCGCACACTACTATATATCATACCATACATGCTTTGACATAATTTAAATATTTCTAACATTCTAACAGGTGCTTCATGTGAAGAGTTTGTCTTGCAGGAACTATTTTCCACCATGGTTATTTGTTACTTTGTGTAGACACTAAATCACACATTTTGGGTATATTTTTGGGTCCTAATCACATACCACTATTCATATGATTCTGAAGCAATAAAAGTACTAATTGACCATTGGCTTTGGATTCTTTTTTACACACCCTATTTCCCAGTATGACTTTCGATACTTTAGCTTTTTTGAGTCTAAATGCAAGTGCACCAACCAAGATGTCATTGCCCAAGTTCCCTCGTACCCTTTATGCACCCCAACTTCTTTGTATCTTGATCTTGTTTTCTTATGGGCCAACCTTTTAGTGGTTAATTACAAAATTCAAACAAGGGAATCATATAAATACAAAGCTATGTGATCATAATAAAGGACCAAGCTCTAAGCATCTATTACTATCACCTAAGGTTGCATCCAAAGGAATTTCAAGAGCATCAAAGCATCCATCTAGATTCATTCAAGGGACAAGGGACTACATTCTTTTGCATACACTTCATATGAGGGGAAGTTCATTTTTCCATGCACACATCTACTTACATTACTACATCTAGCTATTTCTTGTTATTCAATGCATCTTGCACAAGAGCCACCTAGGGCATGATTCTTCACACACACGTAGAACTACATGGATTCTGAAATGTAGTGCAGAATCTGAATCATAAGTTCACTCTTTTAGGTGACCATCGGGGTCAGCTTAAATCCCCATTTGCATATTGTTTTGGGATTTGATGTCTTTTGGAGTTTTGCAGGTGATCTTTCACTCTACAAGTTACAGGTGAATTCTACAAGCATAGTGAGACACACAAGTGAAAAATAACAAAGGGTGATGACATAAAAGTGACATTAAAGAAATTACTTTCCAACCATTTTAGTAGTTACAGGTACCCAGAAGCATTCTACAATGCCCAAGCACCCCTAACGTGATCCAAGTTCCCAATTCTAGGCATATCTAGTACTCGCAAAATTTTCTGGGTTTGTTTGCGATAGTTTCCTCCTCCTATTTATCTATTTTTCAGTTCGCCACAATCCATGATCAAATAAAAATCAGCTAGGTAATTTATCCCTTCTCGTTCACCTTAGGGTTTCATATTTTTATAGCTTATTGCTTAGGTCAGATATACACTTTATTGTTTATCATTTCGTTGTGACTCTACAATTAGGGTTTTACAAATTCTAATATTTTTTAAATCATTTGGTGAACCTATCTCATTCAAAGACTCTTGGTTCGTCATCATTTCATTGCTTCATTTTCCTAGGATCTTCTCATCATGGATATCGTCATTCATGATTTCTTGCTAGCCAATTCTGAGTGTAGAGCTAAAATCATTACTCTCTTGGCTACTATTTGTATTCCTTCTACTACTCATCTAGGAATTTTTTATAAGAAATTTTTAGATGCATTTTCTAAGTAGCTTACTTTTCCATCTACTATAGCTAACAATATTTATGTTTATGATAATGATCCTCCTCTTTATATATGAGTATGCATAAATAACTTGGGTGTTAAGAAAAATTTAGTTGATAATGGATCTAATCTCAATCTTTGTCCCTTGTCATTCATTAATAATATAGTCCTTTCCATAGCTAATCTTAACCCCAACTCTATTTTGGTCTGGGCATATGATTCTACTATGCATCCATGCATAGGAACTGTTACTTTTCCTATCACAATTGGCTCAAAAATAGTTCCTACATTATTATTTGTTATTGATATCCCAATTCCACATAATTACTTACTCGATAGCCCATGGCTTTACAAAATGCAAGTAGTTCCTTCTATAGTTCACCGGTGCCTTAGATTCTTAGATGATGGCTTTGAATATACAGTTCCCACTGATAGTAATCCATTCCAATATTGTTGCCTAGGCATAACTAATACATTACCTATTCAGATTTATGATACTATGTATCTTGTTGCTGATCCGGTGACCCACAGATTATCCAGACAACTTGCCTCCACTCGAAGGAACTATTTGTGCATTAGACATTTTTCCATCCACTCCAATATCACCCCCTCCTACTAATGTTATTGTGCTTTATTGGGGGTTTTTCCATACATCATATGTCATACCACCTTCATTTTTTTCTCATGAGCAATCTGCATCCACACCTCCTCCATTCAGATGCACTCTCTTCATGAACAATGCTTATTAGCTGCACATTCTATTCAACCCCACTTGCTCTAATACTATTTGCACACATGATGGCTTGGCTCAGCTAGGATTCAGGTTGGATGATCTCATCCCTCCATCACATTCTCCTCATTTATATCATGGGTATGTTCACATTACTACTACTTATGGCCTCTGAGTATTTCATCTATTAGTCTTTTTCACACACATTCCTCGCCTCTCTCCACTTACTCTTAGACAATCATGGCTTGACTACATTGGTGGCACTTTAGATCCTGATCATATCAACATTTCATTCCCCATTCCCTTCAACCACATTTTTATTTTCAATGATTCATTTCTCATATATTCACAAAATATTACTCAATGGTATGTGCATGGATTTCCATTACCACCTTTCACTGACAAAGAATATGCAATGGGCATGTACAATCTACATCGCAATGGCTCCTTACTTGATCAACCACATACTATTGCTTACCAGGTATCTGATGCATTTCCATTTGACTTCGACCATGAAAATGATGATCTTTTAGATGACATTACTTGATTCTTCTGCATCATCATACACTTGGGGGCATCATGCTTATTCTCCCCCTTCTAGCATTATCAGGTGTCTTGCATTTCTACTTACACTTCACATCTAGTCTTTCGCATGCATCTTACACATCTTGATACATTTGTATCATCATTACCCAATGATGCACTCTTGTGCTACGGTTCACACTTGACTATTGAGGGCTCACTACATTCATGAACCTCACATCATACACACTATACATTTCACACTTGGCGCATTCATGACACATCTTTATAGCACACACTCATCACAACACATTTCCATATGAGGCACTCTAGTTCCAGGGTTCATACTCGATTGTTTAGGGTTCTAAATTTGACATAAACCTCACCACACTCGCTCACTCTCAATGCTTTATGCTTCATAGATCATATCTATCTAGCGCATAATTCAAACCATTTCCCGATGATGCACTCTTGTTCTATGGTTCATTCTTGACTACTGAGGGGGCATTTATAAATGAACCTCATCTCATGCATACTCATACACATTCACTCAGGGGCACATTGCTCCTATCACACTCACTTTGCATTCCATTCCATTCACACATCACAACATACTACATATCTTGGTTGCACATACTCTTGCTTGCTTATACTTGTTACATGTACACTTTCTTTCATGTTAGACAAATACTTTTTATGTTATTATCTTTATCATATACACATGCACGTTCACTTTCCTTCTAGTTTTGAATGTATACTTTACACAGATCTATTTACACGCAACATAGATGTTTGGCATTTTACCTCTTACTAGTCCCATAATGGCTCCTGGGGCATCTACTTTATCAGGTTATTGTTTCATACTATTTCCTATTAGCACACTACTATATTAGATCATACACACTTTGACATACTTTTTATCTTTCTACATGCTAACAAGTGCTTCATGTGCAGGAGGAACTATTTGCCACCATGGTTGCTTATTACATTTGTTTACTACTATTTGTCATTGTTTATCATTATATGCCATTATTTACAGGATTTTCCCTATGTCTTTCTTGTTCATTGTTTGTATGCTTTTGGTCGTTTTGGCCCTATTGTCTTGTGACATTGTGAGTGATGTCCCATGTTTGCAACCCACTTTTTGTGGTCTACATTATTTTCTTTCTTGTTATATTTCACATTTTCTTTTATCTTTATATTTTTCTTGTTTGCACTAACATGTGTTTCCAACCACTTTTTTTTCATGTGCCTTGTTTTCTACCATGCACATTCCCTCCCCCTGCAGGGCATCAATTTCATATCAGCGTCTAGTCCTCTCCTTTGGGCTACATCCTCCTAGTGACATCACATGTACCCTAAATGAGGGGGGCCATACCTTGGGTGAATCAATCACCCCATTCAATTCACAGTCACACAGTCACATTTCATACCTAGCACAACACAGTGTTCAGTTACAAAAAGGGCACAGAATCTGAACTTGGGTCCATCAGACAACCAAAGACACTAGCGCCCAGATACATACATGAGAACTTGGGCACTCTTGAGCCTTCCTGGGTTCCTATGACCAGGGGATGGTTACAACATTTTTCTCATATCAACACATTTTTCAGTAGTCTACACAATGGCTTTCATAAAATAGGCACAGTCCTCCAGAAATCAACATGCATGTTATCTCCTTTTTTCTATTATCTTTGGATTGAACTAGATCAAAATGAATTGAACTTAAACAAAGTAGGATCACACCATCTGCAGTGGTGTATAAATCGTCATGAAGCAGTTATGGTTATAGAATAACACTAGACCTTTCTCCCCAATACTTCTTCTGTCGTGGTGTGAGATCAGTCTAAAAACTCGTACTTGGCAGGAGATCGCCAAAAAAATGCTCTTAAACAAAATTTTCAAGATCCTTCCTATCTTTCTCACTCATCACAGATTAGGTGCACATGTTCCTTTTCACATTTTTACATACTTTTTACACACTTTCTACATATTTGGATCGAATTTTTCATATACACATTTTTTACTACTCTTTTGCTTTTTTCTTTTGCAGGTCTGTCCTTATAGGAAGTAGTAGTCACATCATTGAACACATCAATCAACAATGAAAAGAGGTATAACATGACATAACACATATGCTTTCACCCCTAGGGTCACTTCCTCTTCCTTAGCTTCCACGCTTCATTTTATCACTCCACACTTTGTTTGTTGTCTCCTCAACATGCTTTCTCCATTGATCTACATGGTTATCAGGTACGCGTCTCTTATCTGCTTTATGTTATGGATAATTTTCTCAACAACATAAAGTGGAGGAAAATGTAGAAGCAAAATCATGTACTTGGGTACATTTATAGGTCTTAATCACATACTTGCATTCATATGATTCATAAGCAAGAAAAGTACTAATTGACTATTATCTTTGGCATTTTTGCTTTCTTTCTTATTCTCTCTTTAGCCTTGCACACCCTATTACACAGTCTGAGTTTTGATACTTCAACTTTCTAAGTCTAGACACCAGTGCCCAATAACTAGGACCAACACCCAGGTGCCCTCGTCCCCTATGGGTGCCCCAACCTCTTTGTATCTTTCTTGCATCTTTTAGTCCTCTTCTAGTTGTTGGGCATCTTGTTTTCTTATGGGTCGTCCTTTTACTGGTTAATTATGAAATTCAAACAAGGAAATCATATAAATACAATATTATGTGACCAAAATTAAAGGACCAAGCTCTAAGCATATATTACTATCACCTAAGGTTGCATCCAAAGGCATTTCAAGAGCATCAAAGCATCCATCTAGCTTCATTCAAGGGACAAGGGAATACATTCTTCTGAATACACTTCATAGGAGGGGAAGTTCATTTTAACATCCACACATCTACTTACATTACTACATCTAGTTATTTCTCGTTATCAAGTGCATCTTGCACAAGAGCCACCTAGGGCACGATTTTACACACACGCAGAACTACATGGATTCTGATATGTAGTGCAGCACCCGAATCGTAAGTTCAATCTATCAAGTGGTCGTCAGGGTCATTCCAACTCCCTATTTGCATCTTTTTCTTTCAGGATTTGATGTGTTTTGGGGTTTTGCAAGAGATCATTTGTTTTACAAGTTATAGGTGAATATGGTGGAAATCCAACGACATATAGGCGATCAACAGCGAAGGCTAGCGAAACTCATGTAACACAATGAAAATTATTTTCTAAGGTTCTACACAATCACAGGAACCTATAGAAGGTCTCTAGTGCCTACCCACCCCTAACCCAGTCCAGGCACCCCAGTCCCGGCATATCCAACAATTCAACAATTTTCTAGGCTCGATTACGACAGTCTTTCCTCTAGTTCCATTAATTTTCCATCGCAATACATCTTTGGGATTATTGTAAAATCAGCTAAGTACTTTATCCCTCCTCTTGCACCTAGCATTACATATTTTCTAGCTTATTGCATAGATCATATCCATACTTTGTTTCTTTATCAATTCGTTGTGACTCTGTAATTAGGGTTTAGCATATTTTCTTAATCACTTTACTTGTTTTTGTTTGTCATTGTTTTCATTTGTCTGCCATTGTTTGCGGGATTTTCCCTATGTCTTACTTGTTCATTGTTTGTATGCTTTAGGCCTCTTTGGCCCTGATTGTCTTATAACATTGTGAGCAATGTCCCATGTTTGAAACTCACTTTTCGTGGTCTACATTGTCTTCTTGCTTGCTAGCGTACACATTGTCTTTTATGTGTATTTGTCTTGATTGCACTAACACATGTTTCTAGCCACTTTACTTGTGTGTGCCTTGGTTTCTACCATGCACATTCCCTCCCCCTACAAGGTATCAGTTTCATATCATTGTTTTGTCCTTGCAGAAAATGGGAAAGATTTGCATATACATTCAACACATAAATTTGACAATAAAATAATAACACCGGAAATAGAATAATCTGTAAATTGAATTCATCCGGGATGTTTTATTCATATGAGAGATTACATTATATAGAGATTGACCTTCCTATTATGGTGGAGTCAAATCTCATCTTGAATCCACAAATCTCTCCACAAATCTCTCAGCTTATCCCTAGGATAACTCACTCAATTCTATCTGTGAGTTGTTTATTATAACTTCACACTATATTATTATTAAATGAGTTTCACATCTCATTTAAATAATAATACACAACACAATTTATTAATAATGTTACACAATATATTCGTAACATTCACTCCCCTATTATTTACATTATTAATCCCTATTACACACTCCCCTAATGCGAACAAGGTAGAGAAAAACATTCACACATCTTCTATAGCATGCCTGCCTCTGCATGCTCATGATCTTGGTACGCTGAACCTCTGTTCACCAAATACGAACCCCTATTCGACAAAAATAGACCTTTTTCCTAGGTACGAGCCCCTGCTCATGAACCTCTGTTCATCCTCTTCAAGAAAAACATGATGCAACTTTTTCTTGTGCTTTTATCTTTCTACTACAACATATTTGCATCATGAGGTTATAAAAGAAAATACAACTCTGAACAGGAATGTTACATTTGTTCTTATTACAAATAATGAAACACACAACTGAAAAAAAATGCCACAAACTCATTATGCGGCCCCGTTGCTTGTGGCTAGCGAGAGGACACTGATTTTCCTCCTTCCTCCATTGCCTCCTGCCTCCATCTACTGCTACTTATTTAGAATAGAAAATCATCAGAATTATAACCATCACCCAATGGTTCTTCTTTATCATTGTCTTCTTCTTCATTAGCAACCATGGCACTTTCTTCTATTTTTCCATCAAGTAAATCTTGTGCTCTTTTCTTGCAGTTTATAGATAGATGTCCATCTTGTTTACAATAGTAACAAGTGATATGTTTCTTTATATCTCTGAAAGTTGATCTTTGTTTAAAAGAAGATTTAAATATCCCTTTATCATATGACTTGTTTTTACCATACATTGCAGTTTCTTCTGGTGTACCGGTCTTATTGTCTTCATCTATCAGTGAAGAAATTAGATCTTCTAGGTTGGGATTGATCTTGCTCAAAGTAAAAACAATGTTTGAATAGCGAGATGGCATACTATTCAACAAAACATCTTTTGCATCATCATCCTCTACTTTAATTTTTATCCCTGACAATTGATTCAAAATAGACCAAAACTTACTTATATGTTGTACCATGTTTTCTCCTTCATCCATCCTGAGTCCGAACAACTTCTGCTTCAAGGTCACTGTTGCGCTTCCGGTTTGGGATCCAAACAACTTGTTCAATGTTGTCCAAATGAAATTTGAACTTTTTGAAATGTCTATATGATGCAAATATGCATCAGACAACCCAAGTCCAATGATTGTTGTTGCTTTACGATCTCTACTCTCCCATTTGGAAGCTTCATCACCATCGGTTGGTTTCTTGAATGTTCCATCCGCAATGTCCCACAAATCTTTGTTAATGAGTGTCAACTGAGTTCGTACTTGCCAAGTGTGAAAATCCTTTCCATCAAATTTTTCAACATAACCCAATTTATCCATTATGAATCTCCACAATTTGACACAAATATGTGTCAGTTTCAACCGAAAATACACCCTTTTTACAAACAAATTAAAATTTTGACACTATTGAAACTCTTTTTCAATGCTAATTTTGACCGCTAAAATACCATCAAATGAAAAAAGAATTAAAACAAGAATCTTTTAATAATATCCTAGACATTTGCAAAACCTTAACAATGACATTGACCCTTTTTTTTTTGACAAATTGAGGAATACTTTTGACTTGAACAATTATAACGAGAAAAGTAATATTTAATTACTTTTTGACATGATTTGTTTTCTTTTCAAGTTTTATCATAGAATCGCTTATAACCTAAAAACACTTCAAACTATTAATAACAACCTAACTTTAAACAAAAGTCTACAAATAGATAATCCCATACATTAAAACTCACAACTCATAAATGTATGGCAGCATGCGTATCCATTTGATTTGCAAAGCATATGACATGCATGCAATGAGGTGGAGAACGCAAACACCAAGATAGGTTGGAGTTGTATGGCTCTTGAATTGAATGTATAGCAGCACATGCAGGATGCTTTGTTCCTTACGGCCTGATATGTATTTAAACACCACAGTTATGCAGTCCAGGTTGGACATGTTGACCAACTCATAATGTCTCAGATCTTCAAGGAGACCACGTATGGAGGTGGGATCTCATGAGTGGGCCGAGATGAAGGATGATCCAATATTTTAAACTGATGAGAGTCTCTTGAGAGATCCTCGTTGACCGAAAGCCTTTGTGGTATGCCAAACTGAACCTTCATGTACAGTGATCTAAGAATTGGAAGATTCCTCGCACAAATTAATCATTGCATGTAAATACATCTACAGTTGCGCAGCTGGTATAAGAAAGAATATGCCCAACAGTATTCTCCCAATAGTTGACACCTATCTTTGCTTCCACGCTTCTCTAGTGCCAGGGGTCAAGTCCAAATGAGACGTCTTCCAAGCATAAGCTATTTACAGGTGCAAGTTGTCCAAGCTCTGATACCAGATGCAGAAAACGGGAAAGATTTGCATATACATTCAACACATAAATTTGACAATAAAATAATAACACCGGAAATAGAATAATCTGTAAATTGAATTCATCCGGGATGTTTTATTCATATGAGAGATTACATTATATAGAGATTGACCTTCCTATTATGGTGGAGTCAAATCTCATCTTGAATCCACAAATCTCTCCACAAATCTCTCAGCTGATCCCTAGGATAACTCACTCAATTCTATCTGTGAGTTGTTTATTATAACTTCACACTATATTATTATTAAATGAGTTTCACATCTCATTTAAATAATAATACACAACACAATTTATTAATAATGTTACACAATATATTTGTAACAGTCCTCTCCTTTGGGCCACATCCTCTTATTGACGTTGCATGCACCTCAAACGAGGGTGGTATACATTTGGTGAATCAATCACCCCATTTAGTACTACATAGTCACAATTCAAACCTACACAATACATGTTCATAGCAATATACAGTTACAGAAAGGGCTCAAATCTAACTTGGGTGCTCAGCACAGCACGGATGTCAGCGCCAAGACATGGACATGAGCGCAAGGGAACTTCTGACCCTTCCTGGGTTCCTATGACGAGGGGGAGGTTACAAAAATTTTCTCAAATCGGCACAATTTTCACCATGTCACAAAGAAATTTCACAATATAGACACAGTCCTCCAGCAATCAAAATGCAGTCTATCTTTGTTTTCTTCTCTTTCTACTTGGATTGAACTGGATCAAACTTGATTGAACTAGAACAAAGCAGGATCACACCTTCTGCAGTGGTGTATAAACTTTGGGAAGCATTCAGGGATGGAAAATAACACTAGACCTTTCTCCCCAATGCTTATTCTATCATGGCGTGAGATCGCACAAAAAACACGCACTTGGCGTGAGATCACCCAATAAACTCGTTCTTAGCGTGATATCGCCCAAAAAACCCATTCTTTATGTGAGATCACCTAAAAAACTCGTTCTTCTACAACGTTTCAGGACACTTTCTATCCTTTTCACTCATCATGGATCAGGTGCACATGTTCCTTTTCACATTTTTACATACTTGGATCAATTTTTTTATATACACGACTTTGACTACTCTTTTTCTCTTCTTTTTTTTGCAGGTCATTCCTTATCAAAAGCAACAGTCTCAAGCAGAACACAAGCACGACAATGATAGTAGGTACAACATGGTACAAACATTACGCTTTTCACCCCTAGGGTTACTTCCTCTTTCCTAGCTTAGCTTCCATAGTTCATTTGTATCACTCCAGGATTTTTCTTGTCTCCTCGGCACACTTTCGTCATCGATCTATATGGTTATCAGGTACGCATCTCTTGTCTAATTTATGTTATCGAGTGTTCACTCAACAACATAAAGTGGGAGAAAATGTAAACACTAAATCATGCACTTTGGGTACATTTCTAGGTCCTAGCCACATACTACTATTCATATGATTTCTAAGTGAAAAAACTAGCAATTGAAAACTATCTTTGGCCTTTTGTCTATGTTTCATGTCTTCTTTCTAGCCTCTTACACCCTACAGCCCAGCTAATACTTTGTTACATTATATTTTATGACTCTGGACACTAGCACCCAGCCAAGACGTCTGCACCTAGACGCCCTCGTCCCCTCTGCGTGCCCCTGACCTCTCTTTACTTAACTCACTCCTTTTGGGCATCTTTTATCTTTTATGTATCTTATTTTCTTATGGGTCGGCCTTCAAGTTGTTAATTGTGAAATTCAACCAACGGAATCATATAAATATAAAGTTATGTGACCATAATAAAGTACGAAATCTCTAAGCATCTATTACTATCACCTAAGGTTGCATCCTAAGGTATTTCAAGAGCATCAAAGCATTTATCTAGCTTCATTCAAGGGACAAGGGACTATATTTTTTGCATACATGCATAGGAGGGGAATTTCATTTTGACATCCACACATCTATCTACATTGTTACATATAGCTATTACTCGTTATTCAAATGCATCTTGCACAAGAGCCACCTAGGGCATGATTCTTACACACACACACACACACAGGAGAACTACATGGAGTCTAAAATGTAGTGTATCGCTTGTTGTAAGCTCACTCAGTCGGGTGACCATCAAGGTCAGTCTGACTCCCCATTTGCATCTTTTTTCTTTTTAGGATTTGATGTATTTTAGGGTTTTGTAAGAGATCATTTCTTTTGCAAGTTACAGGTGAATTCGGCGATCCACCAGCGACAAACAAACAACAAATAGAGAAGGTTAGTGACATTGGTGCGATACAAGAAAAAAATCATTTTCTGAGGTTATACGAAGACATAGGTGCCCAAAAGTAGTCTTCAATGCCCAGGCGCCCCTGACCTAATCCAAGCACCCTAGTCCAGGGATATCCGACAGTCGCATAATTTTCTGAGCACGGTTGCGAAATTTTCCTCCTCCTGTTCATCATTTTTCTAGTCCAACATACTTTGGGATTAATTTAAAAATCAAATAGGTACTCTATCCTTCTCTTGTAGTTAGGGTTTTAAATTCATTTAGCTTATTGTTTAGGTCATATTTGTACTTTAGTGTTTTATTTGTTGCATGTGACTCTGAAATATATAAGGTTTTACAAATTCCAATATTTGTTAAATCAGGTAGCCTAAATGGATATATTCTATTGAAAATAAGTCACCAGATGAATGATATAATGAATTATTAGAACCCTCCACCTTGAATAATGTATACAATATCAGCCTCAATAATTGGCCAAGTCATTTAAGATATGTCTTTGAGGAGTGACTAGTACTACAATAAATATAAGAAGTGTTGGAAGAAGAAGTAATTTTTACTGTGATGCAACATTACCCTTTGGTGTGCTTTAAAATGAAGAGCCCTAGTTTGTCTACTTGGGATAAGTTTCCTTTCACCTTCACAGTGGAGTACTTTGTGTGATCCATGAATCGGATCAAGGATGTGAAGAAATTACAGATTGATGCGTTGTGAATTGATGCAGACATATTCACCCTTTGCATGAAGTAAAAGTATGTAAGTAAGAACACATATGTGGAGACACATGAAATAGACATCTACCAAATCAACCTAGGAGAGATGGTAGTTGTAGGCAACAAAACATCACAGTTTCTCTACCACTTAAAGCCAAAGAAGAAGAAAACGGGTCAAACATATGAGGTTGAGGAGACATATGAAGACATGTGCACACCTCCAAAGACAGAAAAAATGATAAACAAGGGAAAGAGAATGAATTCATTAAAAAATCCTCTAATAATACATGAGAATCGCACAAAGGAAAAGAGGAGGAAAAAGATCCATACAATGTTCCTTTTGCAAGGAGCACAAGGTAAAGGCTAGACATGGCACATACATAGTAATATAATAGAGAAATTAGCAATGTGTTAGTAGAAAGAAAATAGAGAGACAACGTAGTAGATGTAAGAAAAGTCATGCAATGGCACACAAATAGAATAGTATGGGAAACAATATGCCACATACATGGGACACCACTCATGATTTTGTAATAAAATTGAGGCACTCTAGGCCAACAAGCAACAATCAAGTAACATAGGGTATTTCTCGCAAACAAGTGAAAGCAAAGAGCAAGCATGTAAAACAATAAACAAGCAATAGGATGAAGATGAGGTTATTTTGGAAGTGGCCTGCAAAATAGACACTATGCATGAAGCACCCTTTAGCATGTTAGAGTAATAAATATCATGACACGATGTAAGTACTAAGTGAATGAGGTAAGAGAAATCAAAATAGTAAACATTGGAATAATAGCACCTATATATGAGCAAGGGTATAGTGGAAGCCCCCAATAGTTGCGGAAGAACCAATAAAGAGCATTGTTAAGCATCTTGTGAATCATGTAACAATATGTGTGTATCATGTATTCAACTCAATGTACCATGTGAACACACATGTGTATAAAAAATGATATAACATGTAATATATCGAGCTAACATGATAAGTAATGCACAACATGAATAATATAAGTGTACAATAGAAACAACCAAGTAAGAGTGATGCAAATATTATTTGGATGTTTGTATATATTTGAATGTTTTTGTGTTTTTATTCAATGTTTTATTTTTATTTTTTAGTCCCCCTGAGGGATTAGATGAACACCATAATTCTTCAAAGATAAGGAAGGGCAATCAAATATTTTCCCCAGGGGAAAATATTTATATTTTTAGTGTGTTTGATGAGTGGAGATTATGCAACCAAATAGGAAGAAGTAAATTTTTCCTTACATGTGTGTGTACGTACATGCATGTGTGTGTGTCGAGGGGGGGGGGGAATGTGTTCATGTGTGTGTGTGTGTGTAAAGTTAGGCTTGAGTGTGTAAACGCTCCCTCAACAGTCAAGTTGAACCTATAAACATAGTGTGTCATCAAGAAATGAGGGGGAGGTAGATGCCCCCATTGGGTGAGTAGTGTATGAACTATCCAATGATAACCTCTTGAGAAGGTGGAGAAGTTACATGGGGAGATGGAGGCTTGGGCCTCAGTTGTGCCAAAGAATGTGACTCAAGTGCATATGCCATAGAAACTTTGGGAGGAAAGTAAGATGGACTAGATCCACAAGAAGCCATGTGTGACTTAGATGATTGGTGAATAGGAGTATGAGGGAAAAACCCTATAGCGACAAAAGGTTGAACCATGTATGAATTAAGCAATGGTGTGTTATCAGGAGGAATATGAGAATATAATAAATACGCAAGAGACTCAATGTAATGAGGGTAGCTTGTATCAACCTCAAGAAGAGGGAGAGACACAAAGCTAACCACAAGTATAAGCAGGTGATATAAAAGCATTAGGAGCAATAAAAACATACCAAGGTGTGGACAAAGTAGCATATGTAAGATTATCATGAGTAGCACCATGTATACAGGCATTAGCATATATAGCATAGAGAATTACATTAGTGGTAGTGGAAGTAAGCTTATGAACTTGATTTTGTAAGTCACCTACAACATGCATTAGAGAAAGAACTTCTTGTGGAGGAATAACATAGGTAGTAAGAAGCTCGTTAATTAGTTGCATCTTGTCATTATATGTAGCCATGGGGACACTATTGGGTGGGAATTGAATATTTGGGTAACTAGTGGAGAAGTTGCATTGGCACTAGGAGGACTATGAGAAGATCTAGAAGGAATGGAAGCTTGGACACCCTTATCGAAAAATTCCTTGGCATGGGAAGAAGAAGAAGAAATAGAAAGATCATTATGTTCACCATTATGTAACATACCCTCTTAAAAATCAATAGTATCAATACATACATAATTTGTAATGACATTTTGTTCAAAAGCATTTAATACATCATATTTCGAAGAGAGAGAAGGAAAAATAGTATCATTTGCAATTACATGTTGTGCATGAGTAGATACATTTTGTGCATGAGTAAGGAAGGAACACATGTATCTTTTGCAACCAAATTTTGTGCATAGGTATTTGAAAAACTCTTTTGAGAGGAAGAAGGGATATGCTCAGTCAAAAGGATGTGAATCATGGATATCTTGTATAATATCCTAATTGTAAAGGTGAGTAGAGGGTACAACATGCATGGCATGCAACCAAGGATGAAACTAGAAGAATATTATAATTGGTATTATTAGGCATGACCTGACATGGAACATTAAGAGTACAAGGATCGATTGTAATTGGCAAAGTGATCTCCCTCAATACTCGCTTAGGCGTATTGTCAAACCCACGAATGCATAGGGCAGCGGGAGTTAGGTTGTTAGTAGAAAGTCCAATTTGATGTAAAAAATATATGTTTCAAATGTTAAGGACAAATTCATTATTGACAAGAGCATGTTTGACCAATGTGTTACAAATTTTGACTTGGATATATAATGGAGGAGCCTTAGCCATGATGTGAAAGAATAGAGAATCGTTAGAAACCCTAAGACCCTAGAATGTAGAAAAATGAATCAAGAGAGTAGGAGAAAATAGATTCAATGCAAAACATATAATCAATAGTTTCACCAAATGATTTAACCTAAATTTTTAATATTTAATTAATATAGTAACTGATGGTAGATTATCCTAATCAATTAGTTTCCAAAGCTAATTGCATCAATTTCAGGTATAATCATTTAAAAAAGCTAATTAATGATAACCAATGTAAAAAGTCACTAGCAATGAGAAGGAGAAGATGACTTATTTGTTATCTTGATTATTGTGCTAATATGGGCTAACCTGATGGCTAGAGATGGCTAGAAATGATCTGACAAAGCCTCGATATTGAAATTGTATCCTAAGCAGTTGCCTGGATCTGACACTCGATGTCAAATTGAACCTAAGCTTGCCTGGACCAAAGCGTATGGTACAGGACCAAAAGTATACCCCCTATGGCCCTTTTCTGTACGCTCACTTGTCCCTCTCAAATTTCTAGCTCCTACATTCTTTTGGGTCTGTGTATGCTTCTTGATTTTGCTCCTATGTCTGAAATTGGACCTCTGTAACATTGTGCTGATGCTCGTTGTGCAACTGATTGAATCTTCAAAACCCTATATGGTGACCAAGAAGTCCTACAAAACAAACATTAGGTGGGTTGTGGGCACCCTTGTGCACCGTCTGACGTTCGTCCACTACTTTGAAGAGGGCTCAAACCTCATAGTCATTCTCACCTAGCATGTGATATCTAAAATGTATACAACCAAATTGATAACTATGATCTTGCAACAATGTGATTGTACTTGAAATTTTCCCTAGCTTGACTTGACTTTGATAATGTGCCTTTTATACTTGCAGATCTACGTGGATGACTACCCTAGAATGAGTATGCAGAGTATATGAAGCTCAAGGGAGTCTTGAAATAGCTTTGTTGTGATTGCTCCTAGTGTTTGCTCATCAGGCTACTAGGTGTCAAGTAGCATGAATCTCCCCTTTTAATGGAGAAAAATAACTTGCTTATATATGTGTTTTGGATCTGGAAAAACTCGGATAAGGCTGACTAGAAATGTACCAAAGGGATTTAAATTAAGAAAAAGTGTACCATTAGAGGAAGAGGGACCAAAGCGGTCATGGTCAAGGGCCATAGCGTATGGGTTTTATGGACCTTTCTATGGCGCATTATGGTCTCAGGATGCATGTGCGAGTAATCTGAAGTAAGAATTGTAATATGCGAGGGTGTAGCTGAATTTGATGGATTAATATGACTATTGTGCAAACTATAAGGTTGTGTGTGCAAGCAAGAATGAGTGGGATATATTTAGGATAGCATAGTTTGACCAAATTGAGCTAAAGTGTGGACAATTGCAAGCAGTGTTGTACAATTTGTGTTGTTGCAAGACATGAATTACCAAAATGAGTGTCTACATGATCTAGGACTCTGTTTTGCTCGTTTTGTAATTTTCTTACTTTTTGTAGTTTTGTGTTGGTTCTACTGGGGTTTGACTGTTCTTTTGTTGTGGTTTGGCAACACCCCTATTTTTGTTGGTTTGCTCTTCCTTCGTGGTGTTCTTGGCTCTTTTTGTTTGTAGGTATTCTTTGAAAATATGGGCATTGGCCTTTTGTAACATGGGTAGGATTCCATTCAAAAAACCTTTGATCATAAATTTAAAAAAAAACTAAACTAATTCAAAATAATAATTTGTGTATCAATAAAAGAAACAAAATGAAACCTTACATCATGTGCTTAACCCTAATAAGGTTAATGCCATAAGGCTCCCGAGAATAATTCCCCAACCATAAAGGGTTTACTAAGGAATATGGAAAACATAGCATGTAATTAAATTTCTATTTCAATACATTTAAATTTATAGCTCCATATACCATAAGCACATCAATAAAGGGCATTTAGTATACTTTAGGCATCTTAGATATGCGAGAAAAGTTTTTGATTTAGCATTGAATATGAAGCTAATAATAAGTAATCCTCTAAAAGCAACATAGGGATGGGGTGGGGGATGTGGTGGAAGGGAGTTTAAGCATATAAGATGCTAAGAGTTTTCCTATTTGGCCCTTTTGATGTTTTTAGTCTTACTTTTGGAATCTCCAAAAAAAACTAAAAAATAAAAAACAAATCACCTTGAAACATCAAGATCCCAAACCTTGTTTTAGATGTAACAACTCTAAATTTGTGAATTACAAATAATTGAAACCATGAGTTCAAGACTTCTATAATATATTATATACATTTTGACCTTCAATCAATGTGATGCTCAATCTTTTCATTAATCATAGAAGCTATGTGCATGCATTGTCTTCTTTCCAAGTCATGTAAGTTAGGTCTTATGTTTTAAGTTTGGTTTAGTAGTCAATAATATATAAGGAAGCATGGAATTATTTATAAGAGGCGTCAATCTTTAATAAGTATTAACAATCTTGATATTCATTCGAATAGTAGCTTCACACAATCTCTTGCATGTTTTCCTCTACCATGACCATGTTACACGTGTCAATGGAGTGTTGTAGAACATTGCATTCACCGGGGAAATTCGTGGCATATTATTGTTGGTGGAAATTTTGTTAATGTCCTTGGCATATCCTTATTGGTGGGAGATTTCATGCTTTTTGGATTGCTCGCTCGTAATGTCTAAGGTGAGGGATGCGTGATCAGGACTACATCCCATATTTAGCATTGATAGTCATTTACACGTGCGTGTGTTTTTAACTATACATTATTAATAAATTCAAAGATTCCTTTGTCAATTTATTATGATTCGGTGATAAATTATGTTAGGAAGATTTAGACATGATGATCCTTAAGAGCCATTGAGACTATTTCACCTAATGCAACACAGATATTCAACCTGATCAACTCACCTATGTCAGCATACTCGCAAGGCATGGCAAAATAAGATAGCACACATTTCACCAAGGCAAAATAGGAAATGTTTTTTGTCAGACGTAATTGTAGTTTACACAAACTTAAAACAATTTAAGATAGCATACATTCTACTATAAATTACAACTCCAACAAACTTAACATTGTTATCCTCTCTGGCATAGTTTGCAACCCATGTGCAATTGCAAGTACGACTCTATTTCAACGTTTTGTTTTTTGTTTTTTTCTTTTTTTCTTTATACATTAACCTTATTTGCATATATTAACAAACCGAATCCATTCAAATTAACACTAAGGTTTTGTATCTAAGTTGGTCTACCTTTATTTAGATCCTATGTTTAGATTTAGTATGATAGGTTGATTACCTACTAACTATAGGCAAATACTTTTAGTGAAATTTGTAGTAAAGAATTTACATCATTATGGACGAACTTACCCTTTCATATATCTTATACTACTCAACTTTATTGTAACCAATTCAATTACATATTGATAAAGGGGAAGTTGAAGAACCAAATAACGTCAACATACACTAGGTTGCAGCATAAAAACAAACTTTATGTTAGTTCCTATATTTGAAGAAATGTTACAAGGACTTAACCGATCCGTTGTTTCAATAAGAGACTTGAGTAGAATATGAATTATGCGATGGTTGACGAGCATTCATTCAGAATGTGTCCCCTATACCTAATCTAATACAAAAAGGAAATTCAACCAGTGCTAGTAGTGAGAAGAGATACTTATATGAGCTACCAAGAGAACCCCCAAAGACTAGTCATGAGATAATGATGGAAATTGTGCCTAGTAGATGGAGGGTTTTAAGAACATAGAAGCTTGGTATGTTCATGCGCATATTGACAACTCCATGCCAATGTATAATCATAAATCCCCCAAAACAGTCTTACCATGACACCTGATATTGCAGATCTATATATCATGACACTTGAATAGAGCTTTCCTTTATCTGAGTATAATTTTGTATTGATTTGTAATCATGTTACACATTGGGCAGGGCAGTATCCTTACTTTTTGAATGAACCTACTTGGTTATTTTAGCATTGAGCTTTTTAAAGTATTCCATAGCAAAATTGTTTTGTTATAAATAAGCATTTCAAACATATACATAAGAGAATTTTTTTTAAAACCCTGTGGTAGAAACTTCAGTGCCTCCAGAAAGCTGTCCAACAATCTCTATTTTCATCAAGTTACCCTAAAGAGTATCATCACACGTGAAAATCCAATATTTTTGACTTTTTATCTTCTACAAACACAAGTACTTGTCTATAAATTCGTATTGCTTGCTTCCTAAAACTAGAATAACCTAAGAGAGTCAACATAATAGCACACTACACGGGGTTAAATGTATAGTGCAACTTACTGATTGACTATGAAAACCTATTTAAGAACCTAAAAAACTAAGAAAATCTTGGAGAGTAAACACAATTGCATTCTATTCGTGAACATGAACCTGAGACCATATAAAATAGTAATGATAGCTGACAACTTAGCTACACGTGCACCATAATTGTAACAAACATATAAGATACACAACACATTGTGCTATGTAATAATATGCCAATACATGTTATATACATTGGATTGAAAGTAAAACATGTTACAGCCTACATATACCTGATGGTGAAGGCACGTGTACTCCATGGAGAGGGGGAAGTTCACATTAGAGAGGGATAGGGTATGTATGCCTTGTTGAACAATATAAAAGATAAATGGAAAACAATCCCCTTGTGGGCTTTCCATAAGGGGCTCTCATAACACCAAATCGGTGTCTTGCTTGGCAGTGTCCTTCCACACTATATTCCAGAAAAGACAAATTAAAGGGGTATAACAGACAATTTTAAATCTACTACGAAAGCCGAAAAAATTACCAAGTCACCTACTGAACTACGTGACTTGAAATAAGCCTTTGGAATCTGGAAGACAAATTTTTATATTCTGAAAGATCGGAGGGTTGAACTTGAGCCAATGCAGTTTCAAAATGTCGCATTGATACCTCCTGAATATCAATGTTCTCCTGAACACAAAATATGCACATCAGGTTCTGTACAAAGGGAAAACACAAGTACTCAAAATGGACCAATGATCTATATGTGTCTGAAGTGAGAACCAGAAAAAATTGTGATGTGCTCCTAAGATTCAATAGATCAAGAATTATTAGCAGATTTAGGAAAAATGTTGTCCAAAACAAAAAAAATAACACCAAGCAACCAAGGCATAATGGCTAGATAAATGATTTGTATATTGGATTGTGTAGAATGTTGTGAACCTCCAATGCAGCAATAGCTGCTTCACGGCATACTGCAGCAATATCAGCACCAGTGAAGCCATCTGTAAGAGAAGCAAGCTCTGGCTTTCTTACATCACATCCACAGGGCATCTTACGCGTATGAATATAAAAAATCTCTTCCCTGTCAGCTTGGTTTGGTGGCCCAACATATACTAGTCGATCAAAACGTCCTGCAATAACGCCTCATGTGTTCAAGCCATAATGAATAGAACAGAAGCATTAACTAAAAACTCAGATTCACAATGGTGGAGAAATGAAACAGCACCTGGACGCAAAATTGCTGCATCAACCTTATCTGGACGATTGGTGGCAGCAATCACAGTCACACCAATCCTAGGAGATAAACCTGCACCTCCCAAAATGCATTCAAATGGAGTTTTAAAATGACAATGCTCACATATAGATACAATTAAAGGGGTTTACAGGATGGTTTTGGGCATGCATGTGAGATTTGTAAAGCTAGCTTTGTAAGCACATTATTAAACATTTACAATTTTGCATTTCACAAACTCAACAAGCACTATCTTAAGATTAGCAAAAACCTGTCAAACATATTAAGAATGAAATTTTAATCATGTATCCATATAGACGGTATAATACTACAATGATGCAACATTAACTAGATTATTCCAGCAGCTTTCGCATCAATTTTAACCATTTCTCAAGGACAGTCCATTTCAAGACGGGGTGGAGCATACTTGAAAATGATCTAGCAGTAAATGGGTGTACTGATAATTAAATATATATTAAGAATTTAAATGTTGCATAATCATGATTATAGGATATAAACCTTGGCAAAGAGCTATGCATCTATAACAATTTTGTTATGACAAATCATCACTCAATCAGTCCAACGTTATTTTCTTATTGTTGTCTTTCAAATTAGTTGTAAATATAATAAGCAATATGTTATTTTAATTGGCTAAATTTATAATGGGTAATTTGTAGTTTAAAGTTGATAGCCTTAGCAAGACAGTGAATCTGAATTGAGCTGGTTAGCTGGATTGTTCTTAACTGCTAAAACAATAGGCCTTTCTTTCTAATTGAATCCAAGAAAGAATGTTCATTTCATTAATACAGTCAACTGAGTTAGCCACTGCATCTGAGACAATGTAGAATTCCCGACAACCTTGACAGTTCACTGATGCTCATGCAGAGTATCTCATTGTACAAGGCCAGGTGATTTTGATGGAATAGATACCTATCAGTCCAAGCATCTCAGTGAAAGTTAAGTTTCAGCTAGAAATAAAGGAGTACATTTACCACACAACACAAAAAGGAAAACAATTCAAGTCAAGTTGAAACATGTATGTTCTACCACATTTTCCTGTGTATTGACCATTTTGATCAAGTCTTCAACTATGTTCGTGCATTTTCTTCTTGGGAAAAGATTACCCTTGGATACCTGGCCATCCAGACGTTGCAAAGAAATCCTAGCTCTTATTCCAAGGTTCCAGAGGAATCGTATACATTGTTTTGTTAATGCCACTATGAAAGGTTAGACCCTCCTAAGGTTGCAGTGAAATGTTTACTTAGAAAATTCTTACGTGGACTTCCATCTTTCCAAGTTTTTTTTAGGTGTTCCAATATTCCTTCGGATTGCTACCAATGTGCTTGCTACCTTCACAATAATAGCATGAGATTTTCTTTATAATACACCTCCTTTCCTTGCCATTCTTAATCTTGCAGTAGTGTGCCTATTTGATTTTCTTTTGATGACAGTTGGGCCATTTCCTCTTTTCAGATTGGTTAATTTATGCACAATTTCCGGTACAGTGTACCAGGGCTTGCTTTTTATTACTTCAGTTCTTAACGTTTATAACACCTTACACAAGGATGGTTGATTTTGCTCCACTAAAGTAAATTAAGAACTACTACTACAGAACCAGAATATGACCATGGGAAGATAAGAAATAAATTAATGATGCATGATCTAGATACTCAATTTGTACTACACAAGAATAGTTCCTTATAAGATGCGGCCAAAGATGGAGCAAGATGATGAAGTCTAATTCAGATATTAAATGCCAAGCCAAGGATACAAAGAACTTGTTCCAAAAACATAGACTCCTGTTTCCTAAACTTTGGGCCTACATAAACAATGGAACAAATGAACTATGGCTTCAGATAATAGAAAGAACAAAGGACATTTGATAGGTGAAGTCTTTCTTACATAAACACTTACATAATGGACAAAAGAAACTCGAAATGAGTTGAAGCTTGAAAATGATAAGTGACATCCAGATGGGAATTACATTCCACTACATAAAGGACTCGATTAAAACAAAACAGAAAGAAATAGAATTATTATTGATGACTATTAATGACCAAAGCAGGTCAATGTGACTCAAAAAGTACAGCAAGTTACAATAGCTAATTGGGGGTGCTAAAAATGAAGTAGGTAAACCTGAAGTAGGAAGCAATAGAAGCAAATACGAGAGGGATAACCCAAACAGATAAACCCTAGACAAGACAGTAAATACAAAGCCATTAAAACAATCCTCTGAGAGGAAGTGTCCCCATTCCTACCTCCACGGTCTAGCGACTGGTTTTCCGTCTTAGCCTTGGTCATACCCAAGGGGCTAGCGGCGTAGATGGTTGTTGGGTATGGTTTTCACCTACATTTCACTTATATGTTATGTTTTGGCGTTATGCATGTACTTTATGATGACTTAAGTGAAAAAGGTGGGGTAATGTTCTATTTCTTCGTTGGGGTCACTTAAGTGGACTTTTTTTTGGCCTAGGAGAAATAAAGTCACTTTAAGTGACGATTAAAACATGACATATCTCCAAGGGGGGTCGAATTAGGGTTTTATGGGCACTTTTATGATGGAAAAAGTTATAAAAGGTGGTGTTTGGGGAGGAAAAAGGATCGAGGATCATTTTGCCATCTTATGTTGGAGCTTTCAGCTTGCTTTCCTTGCTTGTGGAGGTGAAATTCCGCAGGAACCCTAGCTTCGGTAGTGAAAGATCTACCCCTAGCTAGTAGAAGCACTCTTCGGTGGTGAAAGATCTAGCCCTAGTTTGCTATTGTGGAGTTTATTCAAATCAGTTTTGTCAGATTCAGAGTTTCAAAGGCTTGTTGATCCAATTTCAAGTCCAGAAAGAGAAGACAACCATATTCAGTAAGAGAGATCATCTATTTTATCTTCTTGTTATTGCATGGCATGTTGAACTTGCATTGTTATGTGCATGTCATTGCATGTTGATGCATGCATTGCATGTCATTGCATGTTGATGCATGTTACTTGCATGTTGTTGCATGTTAGTTTAATTGCAATAAAAGTGAAGATATTGGTTATTTTCTGATTTTATACCTTGCTGCCATAACTGTACTTTGTTGTCATATTTTATCTATATATATATATATATATTGCTGTCATAAAAATCAGATTGTTATTTGTGAAAATTTGGTTGGAAATCTTGAATATAAAATAAATCCGGAAAAGGGATATTTCAGTGGTATCAGAGCGGTCTTTTCTGCAGCCTGTTGGGTAGTGTATGAAGGTTTATTCCAGGAGGAATACACCCAAGAAAGAAGGTCCAGACATGGCGGATAAAGATAGAAAATCAAAGGAACAGCTGAATGAGGAGTTTATGAAGAAAATGTTTATAAATATGGTGAAACAACAAGAGACTACAAACCTCTACTTGAGCCAACTCACAGAGAGATTATCACAGGGTGGCCTTGGGAACCATATGGAAAGAGGTGAAAACAGTAATTCCGGGCTGCGGACTCACAAAGATGAAAACGGCAAATCAGGGCAGCACACTCCTTCATCCCAAAACACACAGTTGAGCATGCATGAACCGGTTTTCCTGGAAGATCCAGAAGTGACACTGGTAGGGCAACAAGGGGATATTGTTGATGAGGAGACTTGTTGGGAGAAGTATGAATCTTTGAGTTAAGGGTTCAAAGCTAATATGCCTTTCCCGGAAGTATTACAGGATGAAGATCGGTAGCCGGCCCAAGCGAGATCACTACCCTCATGTTCCCAAGCTACAGAGGCGATTGGGGCAGATTTCAATTCCACACTTCAACGGATCCAAGAAGTGTACCGCGCAATCATGGATTCAGAAGTTAAAAACTTACTTTGACTTGAATCCCATGCACGAAGAGGATGCAATAAAATTTGCAATCCTACATCTTGAGGGAGATGCACATGATTGGTGGCATCATGGCCTTGTCACACAGGGACACACGCATATTACCACTTATGCGGATTTTGCAGAGAGACTGGTGGGTAGGTTTGACAAGCGGGATCCTGACAGATTCTTCAGAGAGTTGACTCATTTGAGACAAACAGGATCCTTGGATGGGTACATTGCAGATTTTCAGCGGTTGTCAGTGATGGTTACTGATGTTTCTGAGGTGAGGTTGACTTCACTTTTTATAACAGGGTTGACAGATTCACTAGCAGGGTTTGTGAAGGCATTTGAGCCTTCTTCACTACACAATGCCATCAGGAGAGCCCGAGATTTGGAGTTAGCCACTCTGAAGCCAAGGTTTCCACCTCGAGTTCAGCAGAGAGGACCCCCATCTAGACCTGATGGTTTCCAGCCGAAGGGGCCACCACAAAGACAGGAGACGGCTAGAAAGCCGTTTATTTCATGAGAGCTTAGGGATGAGCTGAGGCGAAAGAAACTTTGTTTCGATTTCCATTCACCGTGGGCCCCGGGACATGATTGCATAGGAAAGGGCAAGGCCCAATTCATTGAGGTCTTAAGGAGAGAGAGAGAGAGAGAGAGAGAGAGAGAGATGGAGATGAGCAGCTAGAGACCCACGAGATGGATGACGGAGATGAAGATGCTTTGGATGGTACTGATGAGCAGGAGGAGGTTTTCCCTCAGGAGACTATAGCCACTTTGTCTAGTACCCCAAGGTACAAGGCATTCAAAGTTAGGGGAGTTATGCAGGGGCAGCGTGTTGTGGTACTTATTGATAGTGGGGCTACCCATAACTTTATTGATGCATCCTTGGTTGAGAGACGTGGCCTACAGACAGAGGACTTTGAGGGCTTCAACGTTGTTGTAGCCAATGGTGAGTCTATGAGATGCACCCGTAAAGTTCCACAGTTGAGCATCACCATGGGGAACTACACCGCTACTGATGACTTCTATATTGTCGGCATTGGAGAGACCAACGTAGTGTTGGGAGTTCAGTGGCTTCACTCCCTTGGCGAATTTCGTACTAACTTTTAGACGATGGAGCTGAAATTCAAGTCCGAGGGCAGGAATGTGACCTTGAGGGGTCTATCTACAAGAGCACCTAGGGTAGTCACAGCTAAGAGGATGGAGAGGATCTTTTGGCACGATGAGGTGGATTGGGTCGTTCATTGCTTGGTTTCGACCAAGAATACAAGGAGTGACCGTCCAGAGTATCATGTGGATGTCCAAGGCCTATTGGACAAGCACAGTGCAATTTTTCAGGACATACCTCCAGGTTTACCACCAGACAGGGGGTTTGAGCATGTGATTGAGCTAGGGGACAGCAAGCCAGTGGTTACTACTCCTTACCGTCACCCCAAACGGTTTAAGGATGAGATTGAGAGGACTATACACCGAGCTTTGGACATGGGGCATATTAGGACCTAGTTCTAGTCCTTTTGCTTCTTCAGTGGTGTTGGTGAAGAAGGTTACTGATGGAACAGAACATGCGAATGTGCATAGATTACCATGCACTGAATAAGAAGACAATCAAAAATAAGTATCCATGCCACGCATGATGAACTACTAGATGAGCTACATGGAGCAGTCTATTTTTCCAAAATAGACTTGCGATCTGGATATCACCAGATCAAGGTCAGAGAGTTGTGCATAAGACAGTCTTTCAGGTGCCACTATGGCCACTTCGAGTGTTTGGTGATGCCATTCTAGGTTGTCTAATGCACCGGCCACATTTCAGTCCTGCATGAACCATGTGTACAACCGCCATTTGCAGAAGTTTGTATTGGTCTTCTTTGATGACATTTTGGTCTACAGTAGGACATGGGAGGATCACATTCAACATCTTGATGAGGTGTTGGGAATTTTGGAAGCTAATTCGCTTTATGCGAAAGCTTCTAAGTGCGAGCTTGGTATGACAGAAGCTGTTATATTTGGGCTATGTGATCGGAGGAGGCGGAGTCAAGGTGGATAGGGAGAAGATTCCGGCAATTTTGGATTGGCCACCACCTAGGACTTTGACACACTTGAGAGGATTCTTCCTGGACTATGCTCATATTATAGGAGGTTTGTGAAGAACTTCTCTCGCTTGACTGCACCCTTGACAGACTTGACCAAGAAGGGGGCTTTTGCTTGGTCAAATTCAGCACAAGTGGTTTTTGATCACCTTAAGGGGGTGATGAGTTCTTGTCCAGTTCTTACATTGCCAGATTTCACTCGGCCATTTGTACTCAAGTGTGATGCATCAGGAGTGGGTGTTGGAGTAGTGCTCATGCAGGATAGGCATCCCATTCCCTATGACAGTCATGTGAAATTGAGTCCAGTAGAGAGAGGATTCTCAATTTACGAAAAGGAGATGTTGGCCATTATACAAGGGGAAAATATTGGTCAACATTCAGACAATATTTAGTGGGTCAGAAAATGGCATCCAGTAAGAATGGATACGGATCACAAGTGCCGGGAGGTTACATCAAACTGGAGCCATAAAGGATCTCAATGATCAGCTCAGTTGATACATAAGGATAGCCTTTATAACTACAGCCACAAAAAATTTAACGTACAGGCTTTTGATTTCAACATAGAATACAAGAAAGGTAAGAATAATGTGGTGGCTGATGCACTGTCTAGGAGACCTTGCTTTGATTCTATGATTTGCTATATGTCAGAGATTTGTCAGCTGATTGGAAGGCTCATATACTTGTTGAATACTCCAAAAATCAGTTTGCATGTGAGATTATGGATGGCATTATTCAGGATGATCGATACAAAGTTGTGGACATTAGGTTCATCTACTACAAGGATAGAATTTTTATTGTACCAGAGTCCAAAATGAAGGAGAAGATCCTTCAGTTAGTGCATGATACACCCTTGGCTGGACATCCAGGATATTTTAAGACATACAGGTACATCAAAGAGAGATTTACATGGAAGGGGTTAAAGGACGATGTCCTTAACCATGTCAGGGAGTGTTTGGTTTGTCAAAAACCAAGGCCAAGCACTCTTTCCCAGCAGACTTCTACAACCTTGTGATTCTAGAACAGAAGTGGGAGAGTATATCCATGGATTTTATCACAGTCTTCCCTCAGTGTATGGGCACGATTGCATATATGTGGTGGTTGATCGGTTGACTAAATATGCCCATTTCCTTTCTATGCCTTCAGGGCATAAGGCAACGCAGGTGGCTCATAATTTCTTCACAGGTATTTTTAGGCATCATAGGTTGCCTAAGAGTATTGTAAGCGATAAGGATAAGATTTTTGAAGTAGAATATCATTCATGAGTACATTCTGACAGGGGATCTTTAGGCTTGATCTAATATGGAGCTGGGTACACCTAGTACCAACTATCATCCATCAGACTGATGGGCATACTGAGATAGTGAACAAGTGGATAGAGGGCTACTTGTGTAGCTATGTTCCAGGACATCATCGTGCATGGGTCAAATGGCTACATATGGGTGAATATTGTTACAATACCACCTACTTTCCAGATGAGTATTGGTATGACTCCTTTTCGAGCATTATATGGTTATGAGGCATCCTCATTTGTAGACCTAGTATTATCAAATAACTAAAGCACCCAAAGCTCGTGATTGGGTACCCAACAGAACCAGGACATTCTAAAGGCTCTCAAAGAGAACATACAAAAAGCGCAGAATCAACAGAAGGTATATGCAGACAAGCACAGAGTTGAGAGATCATTCGAGGTTGGAGATTTGGTCTTCTTACAGGTTGCAGCCATACATAAAATCCTCATTCAAGAAGAGCGGTGCAGAGAAGCTAAAACCTTCCTTGTTTGGCGATTCTATGGGCCATACAGATAGTGCGCAGAGTTTTTTTCCCAGTATCGCATATGAGTTGGAGCTTCCAAGCACAGTAAGATTCATAATGTCTTCCATGTTTGAGTGCCTCAAAAGGGCACTTGGACAACATATTGCGAGCCTTCCACAATTTACCCAGGTCCATTGGATGACGAGGGGAAGCTGTTCTTAGAACCAGAATCTATTATTGAGGTAAGACAAAGGAAGCTTCAAAACAGGGTAATCACAGAATATCTAGTGCTGAAAAGACTTACCACTTGCCACTTAGGATGGAGAGCAAATTTTAATGCACCCTAGTTTACGTTCGCTTGAGGACAAGCAAATTTCGGGAAGGGGCATTGTAATGTCCCCATTCCTACCTCCAGGGTCTAGCGACTGGTTTTCCGTCTTAGCCTTGGTCATACCCAAGGGGCTAGCGGCGTAGATGGTTGTTGGGTATGGTTTTCACCTACATTTCACTTATATGTTATGTTTTGGCGTTATGCATGTACTTTATGATGACTTAAGTGAAAAAGGTGGGGGTAATGTTCTATTTCTTCGTTGGGGTCACTTAAGTGGACCTTTTTTTGGCCTAAAGAAATAAAGTCACTTTAAGTGACGATTAAAACATGACATATCTCCAAGGGGGGTCGAATTAGGGTTTTATGGGCACTTTTATGATGGAAAAAGTTATAAAAGGTGGTGTTTGGGGAGGACATATGACATCCAAGCGTTGGGATCATTTTGCCATCTTATGTTGGAGCTTTTAGCTTGCTTTCCTTGCTTGTGGAGGTGAAATTCCGCTAGGAACCCTAGCTTCGCTAGTGAAAGATCTACATTTAGCTAGTAGAGTACTCTTTGGTGGTGAAAGATCCAGCCCTAGTTTGCTATTGTGGAGTTTATTCAGATCGGGTTGTCAGATTCAGAGTTTCAGAGGCTTGTTGATCCAATTTCAAGTCCAGAAAGAGAAGACAACCATATTCAGTAAGAGAGATCATCTATTTTATCAGTGGAAACTTCTTGTTATTGCATGTTGATGCATGTTACTTGCATGTCATTGCATGTTGATGCATGTTGCACAGCCGCATGTTAGTTTAATTGTGAATAAAAGTGAAGATATTGGTTATTTTCTGATTTTATACCTTGCTGCCATAACTAACCCACTTTGCTGTCATATTTTTCTATATACTGATATGTCATAAAAACAGATTGTTATTTTCTGAAAATTTGGTTGGAAAGACTTGAATATAAAATAAATCCGGAAAAGGGATTTTCTTGATGAAGTAGGTTGTGGAGTTCAAAACCACCTTAAGCACAAAGTTAATCAGTGATTTAGAAAATTTAATGAGAAGAATATTCCATATGGTCAAAACATAAATTCTGGATGATGTGTGCTGGGCATAGTTACCAGGTTCGGCTGGATTTGTATGAAATCCGGTTCGAACCATATTTTTTGAAGCAACCGAATAAATCCGGTTCGGTTTGGAAAACTTTTTTTTGCACAAAAAAAAAGAATTTCCTTTTTTGGCATTTTTTCTTGTTTGGATTTTTGTGAAAAAACACTCACAAGGACAGAAAAAAGTTTGCCAGTTTTGGAAAGGGTCCAGGAAGATGTAGCAGCAAAAACTTGCATGTGCCATAACTTTCATTCTGTGGCTCCATTTCAGGTGTTGTCTTCTCTAAAAGTGTATATTTTCTCGAGCTCTACGCATTGATGGCAATATTTTTCTTATTTTCATAAAATCCATTTTTGGGCCTTTTTGGACCAAGCAACTTCTTGCAATCTTCTGAAAGAATCATGAGCTTTGATCGCATGTAGACACATTAGTAATTAAAAATATTGGATAGCTTTCCAAAACTCGGCACCAAAACTCGGCAAGTATTCTCCCGTGCTCGGACTAATCGTCCACCTGCTAGCTTGGATCCATATTTTTCTTGCTTAGTTATGATGTTTCGGGAAATATGCCAGACAATACTATCGTGCTGAGTGGATCAAGGAAGGTCTCCATGAACAATCAAAACTCCTTGAATCTTATCACAATCACTAAGATAAATAACTGTTGATAGAGAAATAATGAATTTCAAATGGAGTATGCCAATGGTTCAACTCCTTAAATTTCAGATAATTTTTATTACCACACTTGTTTTCTTGATCATTTCCTATAGAATGTATCTAATCTAAATACTATATTTATATATATGAAAACGTACCCAAAAGCGTATCAGTACCCATTTGATACTTTGTAAATTGATTTGTTATAGATGAGTGGTAAAAGACCTCTTACCCGTTACCGTACATGTATCCGTAATGTGAAAAGAAAGACATCGCCAAATATAGGTGTAAATGCACCATGAGGCTAAGTGATGGAGAATTTCAATAAGCTGCTGCAGATTTAGGTGAGGCAATTAAATTTCAAGTAAGTCATTACAAATGCTTATTTAAATTTATAATTTATATACATATTTATACACACACATGCACTAGTTAGCACACAGTAAAACGTACCCAAAAGCGTGGGACCAAGTATCTCCTGCAGATTTTTAACTCTCTTGCCATTTCAGCGTACCGAAACCGTACCCGTCATCTGTACCGTTGCATGCGGAGCTTTGCTGAAGAGACATTTGCCGTTTCAGCGATATCCGTACCTGTACCCGTAATCCGTGTAAATATGAGGTGCACATGGAGGTTATACAGTTGTTAGTAGTTAGACGCATTTTAGAAAAAATGTAGAAGACCACGCTTTTCAGTGGATGCATGCCAGGAGGAAGCCTATAGTAGTCTCATGAGGGCACATGAGTGTCATTTCCTATTGTAATAAGGGCACGAGAATGCCATTTCCTATTAAAGGTGTTCGGAGTTCAAGGAAACGCTGGAATCATTTTCATATTTTTGATGTGGTTTTGAGTTTACAATGCTAGGGCACACAATTTGGCTAGGAGTTTGTATGATTTTCAGCACATGTAAGTCATTTTGCATACATTATAAGCAAATTCAACATACAAATTGGGTTTCCTTTATTTGTTGCATTGATTTGCGAAAGTACAGAGAAGTTAGAAATTTATAATATAGACCATATTCCCTTTTTCTGTTGCATTGATTTATGGGTCTTATGAAAGACATTGCATATCTAGACATAGCATTTTTCTTGTTGCATTGATTTCTTGGTCAGAAGATAATACAATCGTTTGAAGTGAAAATGGCCAATACTCATAATCTTGTTTTGTTGGAGGTGCAGAAATTGACTAGCCAAAATTACGATGTCTAGAGTCGCAAAATTATGATGATTGCAAAGTATCAAGAATGTGATAAAATCATTCTTGGGACTGAAGGAAGGCCTGTTGTGAACTTTGCGGTGCATTATTAGAAATGTCATAAGGAGGATTTGCTATTGCTAAAGTTGTCCGTGTCCAATGATTTGATTCGTGAGGCCTGGAACGCCACTGTGGCAGGGGTTTTGTGGACCAGTTTGAAGAACAAACATTTGATTTTAGAGAAAAAATAGGTCTTGTACCTGAAGAATTTGATGTTTTCAGCAAAGATGCATGAGGGTGGGCCCTTGCTAGAACACCTTTAGGGGATACGTGCCAGGAGGAAGTCCATGACAATCTCGTGAGGGCACTTTGCAGTTTTCATTTGCATTGACTTGCGGATCAGAAGTTCGCACAAACACAATCATTTTCATATTTTTGGTGCAATTCGGAGTTAACAATGCTAGGGCACGCTATTTGGCTAGGCGTTTGTATGATTTCCAACACATGTAAGTCATTTTGCTGGGAGCATTACTAACGCAAATTCAGCATATAGACTGTATTTCCTCTTTCTGTTACATCGATTTGCGGGTTAGAAGCTGGAAATTTAGAATATAGACTATATTCCCTTTTTTTGTTGCATTGATTCTTGGGTCATAAGAAAATGACAGACATGCACATATCTCAATGTGCCATCCAGTTTCTTGTTGCAATTGATTTCTCTGGTCGGATTTCTTCTAAGTATTGGTGTGAAAATGGCCAATGGTGCCATAAGGTCTTCGTTCTGTTGGAGGCACAACAATTGGAACAAGACTATGAATTACAGGATGTCTAGAGTCACAAGAATTTTACAATTTGAATTGTACAGAGGCATCAATGACTGCGATAAAATACATTCTTGGCACTAAGGAAGGCTCGTATAAACAGTCCAGACACCATTTTCGAAGATTATTACAAGTGTCATAAGGAGGTCTTTGAAAAAATTACTAAAGTTGCACTGTGTTTTAAGAGATTTGCATTCTTGAAACGCGATCTAAAGAATGCGTGCTATGGCAAACTCATGTTATGAGGGCACGGTTTGAATGTTTAACAGTTTCAACAAACATTTGATTTTAGAGGAAAGTTGGGTCTTGTACCTGAAGATATTTGAATCACTTTCAAGGAAAGATGCATGAGGGTGGGCCCTTGATTAGATTCATTCAATCCAGTGGCATTTTACCTGTGCCTAGGAGGACGGCTAGGTAACAGCCTCGTGAGGAGCAAACGGGAGTAAGAAAAATCATAATTCCTATCTGAAATGGCAGGGGCACAAATGTTGCAGATCATTTTCATATTTTTGCAGTACAATTTCAAGGTGAGTTTGCAATGCTAGGAGAACAGTTTCTGATATTGTTTTCTAGAATTTTGCGATGATTTTCAAGCACATGACAAGTCATTTCGCATTACATTTTGAACTGCAGTAATTGAGCATATAGAGTCTAGACTATATTTCCTCTTTTTGTTGCTGTCCAGGATTGTGCGGGGTTTTTATGAAGCTTCGGATTATTTGAATATAGACTATATAGCCTTGGCATTTTTCTCTTGCATTTATTTGCAGATCAGAAGTCAGATTTACAGAATATAGACTATTTCTTTTGTCTAGTGCATTGATTTGCAGACTAGAAAACAAAGATTGTGTCAAAAATGGCCAATATTCAGAATCTTGTTTTGCCAAAGGCATCGAAATTGACTGGCTAGAATTACAATGTCTGGAGTCACAAGATTTTAACAGTCACAATGTATCGAGACTGATAAAATCATAATTGGTGCTGAAGGAAGGCCTGTTGCAGATTTTGCAGATTACGACAAGTGTCATAAGGAGACCTTGCTGTTAAAAATGTCCGTGTCAAATGACTTGATACCCGAGGTCTGGAATGCCACTGAGGCAAGTGTGCTATGGACCAATCTGAAGAACAAATATCCGACTTCAAAGAAAAGTTGGGTGTTATACCTGAAGAACTTGTTGTTTTCAGAAAAGATGCATGAGGGTGGGTCCCTATTAGAACACCTTCAGATGAAAGATTTCCAAAACCATCTCAGTTCCATCAACAAAATGGTGGATGATGATTAACCAGTTGTCATCATTTTGAATAGTTTGACTCCCTCATATGAGTTTTTCATGGAAGCTTTACATTTGATGGCTAAAAGTTCAACTTTGACTTTTGATTGAGTTCCTATTTGTGGCAAAAAGGAACAGAGATAGGCACAGACACATGAGTCCAATTCTAGACAAAATGAGAGTGCATTATCTACGCAATCGAAGGGGAAGTGGAAACTGGAAACTAAACCTGAAGGATCATCTTCCAAATACCAAGTGAAGTGGTACTATTGTCATAAAGTTGCGCATGTTAAGGATTGTTTATTGCAACAATGTGCACTTTCTCATAACAAAACCCAAAAGGGACAAGCAAATGTGGCAGCAGTTGAAAGTGAATGAGAGTCTGAAGAGGAGTATGCTCTCGTGGCATCATGTTGAGATGAAAGTGCTACTAGATGCTTGTTTTTTACGTGTCAAAAAGACCTGTATGTAAACTTTCATGCAAATTCAAGTTTTTCTAATTCAATTTCATTAGGTAATGTAAGATCACATGCAGTAGAAGGGATAGGGGATATCCACATCATATTGAATAATGTTGCAAAATTCATAGACAAAAATGTTAGATGTGTCCCTAAAATAAATAAGAATCTCTTATCTATAAGTCAACTAACTAAAAATTCCAACATTTTTGTAAACTTCTCTGGTAAGAAATGTGGTTTCTAATGTAAATCAAAACAAAGTAATCACCCTGGGCACTCGGCAAGGAGCCATGTATAGGCTTGTTAACCTTGTCACAATCAACTTGCATGCATTAGTTGTGGAGGGAATACCAACATTTTTTGGCATGAGAGATCTGAACATCTCAACCTTCAATACCTGGCCAAAATCAACAGAGTCAGCATGGTTCTTGGTTTGCCAACTATCCAAGGAAAAGGAATAAATGTGCAAGGTGTTTGGCTGGCTGGCAAAAGCAAAAGCCATTTCTAACCAAAGGTGCTTGGTGGTCAAAAGGGCTCTTAGAGCTTGTTCATGCAAATCTTTGCAAGCCATCATGAAAATCAGCCAGAGTCCTCGATGCAAGGTATTCTTGCAACAGGTGGATGATTTTCCCAGGAACATGTGGGTTTGCTTCTTAAAAAAGAAGATTAGCCGTTTATCCTTCTTTGATAAGTTGAAGGTGCTGGTATTTTTATTATCATTTTGAGTATTCATATGTGTGGAGATTCCTTGTTTTCTAAGAGTTATTGAATTTACAAGTTTCAGCTATTTTTATGCCATAATAAATTCTAGAATTATGAGTTTAATGATTTGATCACATTTTTTGGCTTCTAAAATCAAGGGCAATCCCCTCTCCCTCTCCCTCCCCCTCCCCCTCGCTCTCTCTCTCTCTCTCTCTCTCTCTCTCATGATTTGAAATAATATGCCTGAAGAGTGCAGATGCCAACTGTTGCATATGATAATGTTGAGATGTTTTGGGTGGTCGTTATCATTGCTCAAGGACAAACTGGGAGTATAGGTTGAGATGAAGCAAGGTTAGAAGGGTTGAGAAGACCTTCACTAAGTTCCATTAAGGCACTCGGCATGCTCGAGTTGATTCTTCAGTAGATTGGCTGCAGAGGTGGTAGTTCAATGGATTAATTTAATTGAAGATCAGTTGTTTTGGGATATGCTGCACGCACGCACATGTGTGCGCCCGCACACCCGCAAACCCACACACGCACACACAAGCGCAGACACACACACGCGCACGCACGCGCGTGCATGCACACACACATACGCACACTTCATTTCAGTTGGGATCACAGCGTCATTTCGAAATAAAGTCAAGAATCTTAATTATAGACAACTTCGACTCCTAAGGCCCTTATTTGAAGAACACACACTCAAGAAAGGAATCCCGAAAATTGACTCTTCCCAAATGATTTGCCCATCATTCATCTCTTCAACTACCAACCAGTCTACCCACAATGTTGTTAGGGAAAACTCTTTTTTGGGGTACACAGTGGCCATTACCATTCACTGGGACAAGATGATTGCTCCTACGACTTTGAGTGTTCCCTAGGTCGGTGGGATCACATGCGTGCAACCATTGTGTAGGAATCCATCAGTGATTGTGAATTGTGGTGGCAACTCAATAAGCATCTCTAGTGGCAATGGTAAGAAGCAGGCAGGTGCATTTGAGCCCTATGCCTCGCCAACTCTAAAAAAAAATTAAAAAGAAAATTTGTTACCAAACTCAGCATCCAAAGCTGTAAGAAATAGTGCGTCTTAATCCATAGAGTAGCATTGGTAAAATGCCACTGGGGCCAAGTTGGACCAAGCACAAAATGACCATATACCTTGGCTTGAAGGGGTTGAAGTAGGAAACAACATCTTGACAGCTAATGAGGAATAAATCTGAAGCATGATCTATTTTAGAGGGAGCCCATTAAACAGTTTTCATTACAAGGTTACACCTAAATTATCAAAAGCATTTACTAATGCTATGGACAAACTACTGAAAAAAATTAAGGAAACTGTTAACTTTTACCATCCATTTCCACAAGTAGCTGGGTCATAACCCTGTCACCAACAGATACCCCATTGCTTCTTTGTTCACGTGCTACAGCTAGACCATCTATCTCATCAAAGAAAATGATGGAGGGAGATGCTGCCCTTGCTTTTGCAAATAATGATCGTACAGCTTTTTCAGATTCACCAACCCATTTGCTAAGAAGTTCTGGGCCTTTCACAGCTAGGAAATTAAGGCCTGCTTCCGAAGCTACAGCACGAGCCATCAATGTTTTACTGCAACCTGGTGGACCAAACATCAATACACCAGTGGGGGGATGAGTCCCAATTCGTAGAAAAGCGTGCTGATGCTTTTGAGGCCACTCCACAGCCTCCTTTAATTGTTGTTTCACTTCATATTGTCCCCCAATATCACACCAGCGCACCTTGGGTATTTCCAACATAACCTAGAAACATGTGAGAGACAAAGTAGATTTTAGTTTGAAAATATTTATTTTGAACTGTAGAACTGAGAGAAAATGGGTACAACTTATTTAAAAGAACCCAATAACAACTTTAGATCAATTCAGCCTGCTCTCTTCTCTTATTTACACGAAAAAGGTACACAACATAATAATTTCCACTCCAAAGAGTATTAATCTGCTAGGAAACCAGCCAACCTTACATTTGCAACCAGTTATTTTTATTTCATATTATTATTTTGTACATTTTTTAACCATGAAATTTAAATGCACACAATGCTAATTATTTGACTTATATGTGTGCTAATGTAAATAGCATTTACTAGCAATGAGGATAACCATAAGAATTCATCATGTGTCGAAAAAATATAATTTAAGATTCCCTTTCTTTGTGTTTACAACCTTACTTCAGCATTCAATTTTGAAAAAGCAACCGAATTTCCAAAAAAGGAATGTTAGGATTCACATGAGGCAGAATAGTTTACAACAACCTATCAGGCAAGTACCGCACAATTTAGAATGCCAGTGAATCCCTGGTTCAAGTGATATATTCACCTCTCGCATGGCACTGGGTCTCACTTTCATCTTTGCTGTTTCAAAGTCATCCAATGTTATTTTCAGCAGTGAAGGCTCAATTAATCTAGCTTTGATGTCTTCCAATTCTTTATAACTTCCATCCGTGTATGTATCTTGAATGGAGATAGAATTCCCTACTTGTTTTTTACCATTATCGGAGCAAAGACTTAATTCTGAAAGAAGACCCGAAACATACTGCAAATAATCTGAGGAAATCTTACAATCTTGTGAATTACAACCGCTTAATTCCTTGGCAAAAGGATGTCCATTCCCAGGAGTTTCCAGTTGTTGACAATGAATTTTCTTAACATTGCAGGAAGCATGCACATTAATATATCTTCGCAGAGCAGACATCGCAGCCTCATTACACAGAGCATTTATATCAGCGCCCACAAACCCATGCATGTTTGTTGCCAGAGACTGCAGATCTGCTTTAGTAAGACAATGATTCATTTGGCAAAGAATAGCCAGAAGTATTTCTAACCTTTGCCTTGGCGATGGCACACCTGCAAAGTTTACATGTTAGTAAGGCAATGATTCATTTGTTGGACTTATTTATGTCTGATAATCAATGCTGAAATAAGTATTTAGTCCCTGTAGTTATTATAAAATTTCCATATAAACTTATTTCTATCATGACAACTTTCTTTGGAAGCCCATAGTTTGAAGATATATTTTCCATCAATACTTGAGCTAAATCCTTAGTGTTTCCCAAATTCAAACACAACGTCATAAAACAATAAAATTTACAATAAAGGAATTTTAACTGTCATTTTCAGATTAAAGTTCGTTGTACCCAACTTTCCCAAAGTGCCTTTGAAGCCACATTTTCATTGTCAAACATAGTCATCCTAGTTAACGTAAAGAATGGCATGCATTAAGTTTCTTAAAAGCCTCAGATCTGATCAGCACTTGTGATATGTTTACTTTCTGTGGGTACAAAGGTACTTTAAATCTATCAATGAACAAATAAAGAAAATGATCACCTGGAAGCTAAAAAAGCTAAGCAGTTAACAGAAGAATTTTAATATCATTGGAAATCCATTTAGTCGCGTTTGTAGTCAAGTTAGAAGTGGTTTTGTAATGGTTATTCTCCTTGGTTTTGTAGGTCAAGTTATTTAAGAAGTGCAAGATATGAACTCTCAAAGAAGAAGAAACTGATAAAGAGAACGGTAAAATTTAATTTTCAAAATATTTTGGTTTTACCTCCTCTACTTCTTTCCATTTGGTCATGTGCACTTCCATTTATCATTGATCTCTGCATTTGATCACCAATTGTTTTCATTAATCCTTGACCCCTCTGAATTTATTTTATGCGTCATTTTTTTATGGCCCTTCTTAATTAACTCCGGCTCTTTATACTTTAGCACAATCTAACACTCAAGGCTTGTCATCTTTATTTATTATTTTTCTCATTAATCTTTGACCTCTCAATATTTATTTTACATACTATCTTTTTATGGCCAATCTTAATTAAGTGAAGCACCAAATATTTTAGTGCAATTTTAACACTCAAACTTTTCATTTTCATTTAATCTTTTATCAGGTGGTGGCTTGCCTTTGTCGATAATGATGATGATAATGATAGCTTTTAATGTCCTATAAACCAAATTGATCTGCGGGACCTGTCAAAGTGTATAAGTTGAACATTGTTGAGCAATAGAGGAAACAAGCATCGTTTGAAATTCTGTCACTCCACCATTTTGTTCTTTGGAATGAATTACTTAAATACAAAGTGATAAGGACAGGGCACTTTGTTTTTTTTTAAATAATTCATATAGGTGCCTCTTTACTTCCCACTTCAACAATAGATTCTTTTTCCCCAAATTTTATCCCCATCTTCTATGCTCCATCAACCCTTCACACTTAATTATTCATTGTTCTTCCGTATTCAATCCACCTGGAACTGGAACAGCTACTGTTCACTCATCCCAAATCAATGAAGCTGCCCATGTCAAATTGCTAGGTACACTTGCCGTCAAGGGAAAGCAATGAGGTTTAAATCAACAAATTTTCAATAAGATCAATCTAATTGTGATCTATGTTAGATTATTGGTCCAAAAGTTCATAGGAGTTTATGGCAATAAAAATTAGGAGCTTCATATTTATATTTTTAAGTCTAAATCACTCAATTAAGTAATTTGGTATTTAGTTGGTAAGATGATTAGGTGGTTAGGAAGGTTATTCCCTTCGTAGAGTTTAAATGAGCCACCATTTGCACGGAGAGGTTGTTGGGATTTTTATCTCTCACCTTGTTTATCTACATTTTCATGTTAATGAAATACATCGAACTTTGTCAAAAAAAATAGTTTGGCCATTTTCTATGATTGGTATTAGAGTTTGGTGAGATATTTATTTTGGCCATTTTCTATAATTGGTATTAGAGTTTGGTGAGAATAGACATTTATTAAACCTGTCATCCCTTCTTGCACCTTGGTACATATATGAATGAATGGGAGATGTGAAGAAATGGAAAACATGAAGATGAAATGAAACAGTTGAGAAAAGAAGAGATTTGATAAATAATTATTAAAATATAAGGTTTTCCTTCTTATAATTAAATCACGATTAGTTATGTATTGACTAATATTCTTTCATAACCCCCTCAACCACTTTGTAACTATCTCTCACATGATGAAATGACAGACACACAATTGACGATATGTGCATTCTGTTTTCTCTTCATTTCTTTGTTCGCATCTTTTAACATTGGTATCAGAACCTGTTGAATCAAGTAGAGAAAAGCAAGGAGGAAGACGTAAAGAGGTAATTTGAGGGAGAAATCATGTAATCGAATATTTTCAGTCCCAAGGGCACCGGATGTCATTAGACATTAAAATAGAGTTGAGTCATTTGTGAGTTTGAAGCCATTGAAGACACGAACGACACAGTCGTGATTGAAAAAAGTTTCCATGTTACAGTTTGAGGACATGTTACAGTTTAAGGGTGTGTTACTCTGTGCATGTGCGTGTGTGTGTGCGTGTGCGTGTGTGACAAATACATAACATAAATCATGTAAAACTAGATAATAATATTTAGTTAAATTTATGTTAATAACTAGAGATAAAATTTATTTGTTAAATTTACATTAATAACTAGATAAGTAGACAATAATATTCAATTAAATTAATGTTAATAACTTGATATTAATATTTAGTAATTAACGATATAAATTAAATATCATTAATAACTAAATATTATTATTTAGTTAATAAGCACTAATATCATAATAATAATGTTAAAAAATAATGTTTTAAATAAAATTAAGATATTTTTTTAACATCAATTAATATTCATTAATATATGTTGTAGTACAAAAAATATATTCATTTATTAATAAATTTATTTATACACTAAAGTTAAAACATATTTTATGTTATATTATATATCAATATTAATATATTATTTGAGAATTGGTGCTCCTTAAAAATATTAATATATTATATTATATACTAAACTGGAAATATTCATATGTTAATATTATACTCCTAAGTCGATTTGAATTAATAAAACCTAACCTATTTCCTAAAATGCATACTACAACTCACATTCAAACCTAAAGATCAAAATCAAAATGCATTGCGAGGACATAACACCTCTACCACTGGTGACCAGCTAAGCGCCTCACTAGGGCCAAGCACTCGGACCATCTCTCACGCCAAGCACCACTGTTGACAATCACAGAGCTCCAAACTCTGCAAAACGACAAGAAGAAATGGCGAGAGTTTTGCACATGTATTTTTTCTTTGAACTCCTTCAAACTTTGCCTCTGCCTTGCCTTGCCTTGCCTCGAACACTCTGCCAGAGCCTCCTACAAATGCCAAGGTTTTCGTTTTAGGTTTTTTTTTGCTTTATTTGGCGAACCGGATCAAATATATCCGGATGCCCGTAAAAATCCGGCTCGGACCAGATCTTGACTAGATCCAACCGAACCTCGTAACTAAGGTTAATAGAGTCGTTCAAAGGGCACATGAAGAGGTTGATAGAAGTCATGAACCATGGCAAATACAATCAACAAGGAGAAAATCGTGACGTTTTCTAGAGTCATGTCATGCAGATATACCGTCACATAGGGCACAACCTCACAGGTGTCTGTTTATGATGTTTTCAATAGCAGTCCAGACACCATTTTCAAAGAGCATTCAATAAAAACATGGGCATTTTGAGACCAAAATTCTAAATTTTTCGAAGGGAAATGTCGTTGGATATAAGCCAAAGAAAAGAGTTGTAAGCTTCTCATGTAACAATCATTCATAGAAGAAGATCCAGGGATCGGAGATAACATCAAGGGCACAAGCAAGGGCACAAGCAAGGGCACAAAAATATGCAAACAACCATGAATTGACCTAGTATTTAATTTCTTTTGTAATGCATTAAACTCCCAATAGAACTGTCATTATTTCTTTGGTTATTTCTTTGTGGAAAAATTGCTAGTCAATTGGTTAAGACTGCATTGATTTTTGGGTTAGAACTGCTACATAGATTTCTGAGGTATTTATTTTGGAGAATGGAGATTCTGTTAAACAAATATTTTAGCCTCAATTTTCACACTTAGAAAGTAAAAATACAAATGCATCCAATGAACAAGAATTTGTGGGGAATAGTAAATGGGAACAAGAAACCACCTACATATGCAGATAAATTCTTGAATTGGCAAAGCAGAGATGATAAAGCCAAAGCCAATATTGATCTTGCTCTCTCCAATTTTGAGTTACATCATGTAGATGTAGAAAAATCATCCGAGGAAATATGGGATAATCTAAATAAATTCTTTGGAGCAAAAGCAATTAATGCAAAGTTTTCTCTAAAGCTTCAACTATTCAAATTCAAGATGGGTGATGGAATCAATATGTCTAGCAACATAAAAAATATGAGGTCTCTCATCTGACAACTAGCATAAGTCAATGCTCTGATAGATGACGTGGATGCCAAATCTATTTTGTTAAACAATATGCCTTCTGAATATAGCAAAGTCAATTGTGCTCTTAATCAGATACATACTTCAACTCTAGAAAATATGATTTCAGCTCTCTTGGCTGAAGAAAAGATAACTGCAAGAGATATAGAAGGTGATCCTTAACATAAGCGTGCATAATACTCAAGAAACTATCGTAGATTGAATGTTATTTACTACAAGAAAAGAGGTCACACATTGTGGAACTGTAGAATTCGAGTCAATGATGTTCTCAAGGGAAAGCTCAAAGACAAGCCAAATGAAGTTTATATAACCATTGTTGATGATCCACTGGATGTTAAAAGTGGTGAAGAATTCGTTGACGAAGAATACGTATTTTTAGAAGCCTGTCCTTTGAAGGCAAGAAGGGATCTAGTGTATATGATACTTAGCATGGATGGTTGCCTAGTTAGTTTGGGAGCTTGTGGAACTTGGGAATTAGATCGTAACAAGGGTCATGAGACAACTTAATGGAGCACTGTGGATGTAGTTCAACATAGATGGTTATCCAATAATTTGGGAGGTTCGTAATTTGGGAGTTTGGGGAGGTAGAATCTTGGAACTCAAGAATTCAGCTCGACAGCTACATCTTTAAGGGTTACGAGGCAGCTTGATGGAGTTCTATACAAGATTAATTGCAAGCCTCAAGCATTATCTTCATTATAGATACTGAGTTATTGAATAGCCCATAAAAAACGCTACAAACATTGTAACTAACACTGTGGAAAAAGAATGAGAATAACCATAAGCTTAATAAAGCTTCATGGTGAACCTATGGCTAATAAATAATAGTTAAACAAACTATTATCCAAACCAAATATAACACTATGTGTTATATGCTTTACATTAGCAAACTATTCTAATACCCTCCCTTAATGACTAAACCGGGAACAACTCCAAGCTTATCTCTGAATTTTACAAATTTATCTTTACTCAACGGTTTAGTCATTATATTAGCTGGTTGTTTAGAGGTAGGACAGTAATAAAGACATTTGTCTTCATTATTGACCAACTATCGAATGTAGTGGTGACGAACTTCAATGTGTTTTATTCTAGCATGAAAAAAGGGATTCTTCACCAACTTTAGAACACTCTAGTTGTCATAGAATATAAGTGTCGGTGTAGATGAATCAAGTTGAAGATCCTTCATGACTGTTTGAATCCACATCAACTCACTAGCTACACTCACAATTGCTTTGTACTTAGCTTTAGTAGAGGACAAGCCAATTGCGCTCTAATCCAAGGACTGTTTTCAAAGAGAGAACTTGTGAAGAATGCATGGCTCTGTTTGGTTTTGTTGTTTAATTTTCTATCCGTGTTTTTGTTTTATCTTCTTGTACTAAAGCCTTTAGATGGTGTATTAGAATATAAGGCTTACCTTCTATAATTAAGTCACTATTAGTTATATATTCAGTAATATTCCGTTGTAACCTCCTCAACCAATTTGTAACTCTCTCTTGCATAATAAAATGATAGGCACACAATCTACGATGTGTGCATTTTGGTTTGTCTTCATTTCTTCTCTGTTTACATCTTCTAACAATAATGGATCCAAAATTCAATTAATAAGGTATGTGTTTCTGGAGAAAGATTTGAGAAGTTAATATATTAACCCTATCTTAGTTAAAAGATTTTTTTTTCTTTTTTTCCAGAAGAGCAATATACCCATGTTGTAATTTGTGAGGCACTGAAAATGTTTGACGCATCCGGCAAAGCAGAATGTGTGAAGGCATTCATCTTAACCATATGCACAAACACAGCGAATTTTTTCATATCTACAAACCATACTTATTCGCCAAATTTTAGAAATATACAAATTGATATTTAAAACTTCTATAGAATCACAATAAACTTCTTGTGTAGAAGTGTCACAATGGTTGTGGAATCACTACTTTGTGTCTATTGATGAGGTTTGCATGGAGTATTTCGGGAGTTATGGTTAACTTCAGTAGATGGAGGTGGTGTGAAGACAGTTACTGCTGTGAATAGTAGTTGAAATCTGAAGAACAAAACATTCCCTGGAGAAATGGCATCCCTGCCTGTGCAGACTGAAGAAAGAGTAGTTTTCTGATACCTTTGCTAAAAAATCCCATGTTATAGTGTTTTAGTAAAAGGCGGATGTCATATTTGTACACTGAATATTCAGAAAACCAAATACACGATTGGAGGTCAAAAATGCCATATTGCTAAAACGAAATGTGTTTCTGTTGTATAGAAGATGCCTCTGCTTGCATTTGACTCTGTCACCGAAAATTTTAAAAGGATTCCAAATTCACATGTTTGATTCTATGCGCACATTGTTATAGGTGTTATCCAGATTAGTGTTTAATATTTGATGTCATTGATGTAAAACAAAGAACACGTTTCAAGAAAAGAGGAGAAATTTAGAGGCCTTTGACAAGAGGAGTTGCCAAGTAAATGCTGTAAGAAGGTTTGGTTGATTTGCTATTAAACATAAAGACACTTGTTGAAGAGGTTTCAGAAGAAAACTACGGCTGCATTTTAAAAAGAGCAGATGTGATTTTTTTATGGCTGCAGCACCTGTGGTGCAGCACTTGATTAATTTGCGGCATTTAACTGTGGGTATGTACAGATCTTGTGTGGACACATTGCTATCACAGTAACCAAAAGACCAAAGCTAATGATGAAAATTAATATTTGTTCATAACATATATGAATAATGTGAATGGCTAAAAAAATTAGGCATTTATTCTTGAAGAGTAAGGTCCAGAATTGAAGCTGGCTATTTTGATGCTTTGAGGAAGAAGCTATTAAAAAGAAAGAAGGCATATTTTCTCAAAATACAACATACATGAGTTCGTATAAGATTTGTTATAAGACCCTACAGGTCTAGCATTCAAATCTCACAAATCATGACCAAGATTCAGTTCAACAAAATAGTTGTTGTTTTGTACCCTCTTTGTATTTTGTTTACAGAGGTAGGGCATGGCTTTGGCTTTGAAAACGGTTCATCCATTGTCCAAAAAAGTAAGTTCATCTCGATCAGCAAGGCCTCTTGTTACCCCATCTAGTACTAGTTCTCCAATTGTGACCATGCCACATCCATTTGTGACGGCTACCTCTATGCATGATGAGGATTCATCTCTTTCACGAAAGAGAAGTAGGACAAAAGGACCATTGGAAAAGGCCTTTCAAAATGAGAGATGGGATATTGCAGATGAGCACATCGCAAGATGTGTGTATGCAAATGGATTGTCATTCAATGTTGTGAGGTCACCATATTGGCAAGAGATAGTGAAAGCAATCAAAGAGGCCCCAAAGGGGTACAAATCGCTAGGCTATGAAAAAATCCACACCACCCTATTGTAAAAGCAAAGAAAATATGTGGAAACCTTTTTGCAACCAATTAGAGACTCATGGGCCAAAACAAGTGTGTCCATTGTTTCCGATGGATGGAAAGATGCAAAAAACTGCCCTTTGATCAATGTAGTTGCAGTATGCCCTAAAGGGGCAATGTTTTTTAAAGCAGCTCATTGTGAGGGGCAAGTGAAGGATGCCCAATTCATTGCCAACATCCTCTTCAAAGCCATTGAGACAGTGGATCCTCAAAATGTTTTCCAAGTCATAAAGGAAAACGCCAAGAATTGCAAAGCCGCGGGGATGTTAGTTGAGGCAAAGTATGGGCATATTTTTTGGACACCATGTGATGTCCATTCACTCAATTTAATGCTAAAAAAGTTGGCCAGTAAAATAGATCAAATTCAACAAGTGTATGCAGAGGGGGAAGAGATCCAAATGTTTATAACCAACCATCACCAGTCGTAAGGCATCTTTAAATCCTTCTCGCATTTGGAGTTGTTGAAAGTAAGGGAAGCTACCTTTCTTTTTCTTTCTAAATAATGTAAGTTTTTTTTATTTTTAAAATACAGTATTCAGAAGTTTTTAATTTTAAAAAAAAAATTGTTTCTCATTTCTTATTAGGTTGTTGAGACTCGATTCGTATCACACACAATTGTCTTGTGACGACTTGTGAAGGTGCGAGAGGCACTTAGCAAAATGGTAACTTCCAACCTATGGGTTGTATGGAGGCAATCAAACATTCTACGGGCTCAAAAAGTGAAGGCAGTGATCTTAGATGACACTTGGTGGGATCGAGTAGAATATTTGTTGAGTTTTATTGAGCCCATTACGAGCATGATCCGCTTTACTGACATGGATCAGACATGTCTAGGAGAGATATATGATGGTATCGACTCAATGATTGAAAAGTTAAATTCCGTCATAAATGCAAAAGAACAAGATCCTGAGGAGAAATTTTTCAAAGAAGTACAATATATCCTCATTGAGCGGTGGAACAAAATGACCACCCCGCTACATCTACTTGCATTTGCATTGACTCCTAGATTCTACAGCACAGAGATCCTCTCTTTACCGGGAAGGATGGCACCATACAGGGATGTGGAAGTCAGTGAGGGATATATGGCAGCATTGTCTAGGCTCTTCCCTGATCCTGAGGCCAAGGACATGGTTATGATAGAGTTTGCCAATTTCATAGCAGAAACAGGTCATAGCTTTCTTGCTCTTCAAATAATATACAAGATGGATGCTCATATGAGGTGGTACCTCCATGGTCACGCATCAGTGTACTTGCAACAAAGCTCTTGGCACAGGTAAGTTTTTTTAATTCTCTTTCCTTTTTTGTTGTAACTTTTAGGTTTCTTGAAATTTAAGGTTGCATTGACTTTACCTCAATAGGTTGCAAGTTCATCTCCTCTAAACGCAACTGGAGTACATATACCTTCATCTACTCACAAAAGCGCAACGAGTTGGGGTCTAAAAAGGCTGAAGATTTGGTATATATACATTCCAACTTGCGTCTTTTATACCACAAGTAGTCAGAGTACAAGGAAGGGTCAACAAAACATTGGGGTATTGATCCATAGATAGTTGACTTGGATGCTTCCATTCCCCACCTGTCATTAGATGATGAGGGACTGGAGGCATCTTTGCCACCGCGAGACCTACATGCACAAGGGGGTGCAACTGGTAGTGGCCCTAGTGGGAGTGGTTTGAGTCTATGTGGTTCTAATGAACCACATAATGATGATGATGTTAATGGTGATGCTCTTGATGAAGAGGAATATGATGATTATTGAAAGATAGTTTGAACTTTGATCATTGGTGTAATAAATTGAATTCAATATATTATGACATTGTGTTTAATTTAACTTTTAAGCTTTTAACAAATTATGAGTTGTCTTTTGTGGATATTTAGCTTATAACTTATAAGTTATCTTGTATTACATGCATAATATGCGGTTAATAACTTAATTCCTATTTAGTAGGCTGGAATTTATATATTTTTATATTTTTTTGTACTACGTATCCAATGTCGTATCTAGGGCCAAAAACAAATTTGTCGTATCCATGTATCTAATACTTCGCACCAGTACCTGTATCCAAAACGTATCGACTACTTAGCTCCCACTAATTGTTATCATACACTTATCACATCTATAAGCAAAGGTTTACATCATACAACACAACAGACAAATGCCTTCATTTTTACATGTCAATTGTCATTTTCGTTTGAACACAAGAATCTGAGCCTATGCAAGCTTTATCTCCAATCTAATTCCTTTTGTTGTTATGGAATGTGTTGGTCCCTCTATCCCTCCCTCCCTATCTCTCTCTCCCTCCATCTCCCTCCACCCTAGGATTTGACCATGGAAGATCAATACTTTTGGCTAACTTGGGATTGTCTCCAAGTGTGGGAGCTTGCATCTTAAGACAAACTTCCAGAGAAGGTTGGTTCCTCTACCTATTTATCCTAATAATAACACTACTCCTACAGCTGAAAACACAACTATCCAAGCATAAACTAGTCATTTACAGGGACCAAAGTTAGAGAGATGCATGGAAATGAAATCCTAAGCTGAGAAAGGGGTGATAGCACCAATAAAAGGGGGATGAACACTCTTCATGAGGGAAAACAGAGAGGAAATGTAGGAGAGGTCAAAAAAGTGTGACACAAACCAAGACTGCATTTTACCTTCCCTTTTACACACAAAACACAACAAAATGGAACCTGCAAAGGAGAAATGCATGCACAACATACCACAGCAATGATGGAGAGGCAAGAATGCAACAAACATCAAACTAGGGCAGAGAAATAGCCACAAAATAAGATTTTACTGCCAAAAGAGTATGCACAGACCATTGCAATTGAAGTAGAAAGCACAAGAACACATTACAAAAGCCCAAAATGAAGGTTTGTAACCCATATCTACCTGGAACAACATTTAGCAATGATGCCCCTGCAAATTGAGAGAGTCCAACCCTTTACAAATGAATGATTTTGCCAATATATAGAGAAAGGGGGGAGAGAGAGGAGGGAAAGAGAAAGGGCATGCCAAATTCGAACAACCACCCACCATACAAAATAAATCTCTACAAGACCACGTGGGGGCCTAACAAGGCCATTCCTCTGTGCCATCTGATCTACAGGACAAGGTATGGGTGCCATCATGCAATAAATTTGGGTGGTTGGGGTGGTTGAGTGCCTGAATTGTGCTTTTTCCCTACTGAGCCGGTGTTTGCAATTTTGACCTCCAAAACTCCATCAAATCTTGTATTTCTTGATACCAAAATGCAGCTCTTGAAGAGATGGTTCCAACGCCACCAATTTTGTGCAATTTGGAGGTCTGAGTCAAAAGTTATGGCCAAAAAACTAAATCCCAGTCAGCCAAGGTAGAGTTTCGGAGAATTCATGAAACAAGGGAATGTTCCCCATGGGCCTCAAAAGTTGATTTAACTGATCCTTTGTATTGTGGGTTGGGCAATGAAAGTTGGTTTGCGGGGAAGTAAAGGAATGAGATAACAATTCCATTTGTGCCTTGCAGGCCCGACTTCACTGATATGTACGGTTTGATCTTCCTTGTCAGTGTTTGCGGCCGATTAACAAACGGTTGGAACCCATGAACTATTCCGAAGGTGCCCTCCATGCCCAACTTTGTCGACTACACTGCCTTATTCCGGGGTCTTTTCCAACGATCTGCTTTGTTTGGCGGCATTCTGAATGACTTCATGCTTTTCCGGCGGCTTTCTTCTTGTTATGCGGCGTTTTAAAACTCCCACGGCTATGTTTTCTTTGTTATGCGGCTTTTTAAAACTCCCGCGGCTATGTATCCTTTGTTCTGTAGCTTTTGAAGTTGAACGTCTCCATGGATTGAGAAATACACGAGACAATAGCTCCCACACACCTGCGAAACTCTTTCTTTCCTCACATGCCGCAGAGGCCTATTCCTTCGTTGCGCAATATTCTGACCGACAACCCTTTTCCTTTGTTCCGCAGAAATCCCTCGATATTTTTGGGGAACATTACAATATTTAAAAGACCCGCAAAACACTAAGTTAGCATTCTGCGACTTTTGAACTTAGTCACATTCCAACTTTTTTACCTTTACCATGCGACGCTTAGAACTTCTCCTCTATGCATCGCGGCTTCACTAGAGCGAACTTCATTCTTTGGCGAGCATAATTAACAACCCCACGTAATACAGAATTTCCTAATCCTGTGCAACACTGAATTTTTTGGCCGCGAAGCACTAACCTCTTCAAAAATCCGCCCATGTCCTAAGTTTAACTCCTTCATTCCGCGGGTTAGGAGAACCCACAAAACACTACAATTGCTCCCTTTGTTCCGCGTGTTGGTACCCAAATTGATTCTCCCTTTGCGACTGAGCAGCACCGTAGTGTGAACAAGATGCTTAGAGGCGGATAAATCAAACTGTGAGTCATTTTGTAGTCAGGTAGGGATTTAGCTAACTCTTCATTCACTCAGGCATGGAAGAAATGGATAGCACCGTGAACAGGGTTTGACCTACCCTGACAACTTTAGGTTGTGCCTTCAACCAGGGTGAGAGGACCCGTTTTGTAACCCATATTGGCGGATGACATCTACAGATTCATAGTATTTTTCTTTCCTTTCACAAAATTGATAGGAGATCTTTAGAAGGTATGATCAATACAGCGTAGTCTAACTCTCACGAGTTATCACTTTAGAGGACGAAGAAACATACTAGACAAGATTCGGGTTGCTAAAGGCAGTGGTAAAAACTGATTGCTCCTGCATATTGAGGTAAGGGGTGAGTAAATCAACGAATTCCCTCAGCATTTATGAATAGGCAGTGCAAGCAGGGGTAGTTCATGTATGGTTCATTTCTGGATGTGTATTTTATGGTTGGGAAGTTAAGCAGGATAAAGTTGATTATACCAAATATCTGAGAACTTCAAACAAATGTTAATAGATCCACAAGGCAAAAAGACAAATAGCTTCAAATAGTAAAGACAAACCTTCAACTAGAAAATCGTGCATCTATGAAAGCTCAAAGACACACGGCTTCACACATTCTTCAAGGTTTTAACACAAGAACTCATGTTAAAGACTCAAACTTTAGAAGACCCCTGCTATATCACGCTCATGATACACTCATGAACTGACAAACAATCTGTATCACTGAAATGACAGTAAAGTGAATTTAAATCGCTTATCGCATTATGAAATGAAAGCTCTCTTCATAATGTAATTGCAAATGCCACAATACTTGTCATGAGGACGAGATTTTGTGTGATTTTCAAAGGATTTCTAATGTAAGACTCCAACAAGCACATAGATAACTATTTGAAAATATCTCAAGATGAAAATGGACATAACACAGTTCATTGATCTACACGAATTACTCAAGGTTTCTCAAATTTGATCAAGGGAAAGTTTGTTTACAATCTCAAAGTTTTATCAATGGCTATACATCTGCAACCAACTTGACATGATCAATTTTGAAAGCTACACAAGAAATAACTGGTTTCTCAAAAGTTTTCCCAGAAAAATGGCTTCTCTCGGCTCTTCTCTTCTTTTTTCTCTCTAACTAAATTTCAGAAAGATTAACCCCCTCTTTTCTTTGGCATGGCCTCTTCATACTTTTATATCATTCGCTTTACTTCAAAGCTTTTCCCCCCAAAAACAAATATATTCCAAGGGATACTTTGTTTGTTACAAAATGTTCTAGAAAATGATATTTATGAACTTCATCTCGTACTGCCAAGTGTATGAAACGTGAGTCTTTTCGATGTATTTCACCTGCGTCTGATTGGGACATCCAGTCTTCACTTTTGGCAGGTTATCTGAAACATTTCCTTCTGATTTTGATTAACAATCATTTCAGATTGATCACCGAGCGTCTCCACTCAGTCTCTGGTCATCATCTCGGATGAAGAAGAAGACCAATCTATTCCTGCTCGCCGCTCAAGGGCAACACTTTCTTCGGCTCGGGATAGCAGAGGAAGGCTTGCAACTCGGCTATCTGCACGTTTGATGCATTGTGCCCCTCGTTCTGAGTGGGAATTTCAAGTACCTCAGCCAATTTCTTCTCCCAGGGAAAACACACCTTTCTCCAGGACATGGGAAGCAGGGAACTATTTCCAAGCCTCACATTTCATCCAGTCACCAACAAACAGCATCTGCCCCTCCTGTCATTCCAAACATCCCCCCTGACTATGGCGTTTTTTGGGCTTCCCCTTTGTTTATCTACGCCACAAGTTTCCAGAAAAGGCCACAACGGCTGAAATTGATCGCCACCGTCTCTCTGAAGTCTTCTAACACTCGTCCCTCCTCGAAACTGAAGCACTTATTTGTTCACTCGAGGCCCAAATCAGCTAAGTATAAAAAAGGCTAGCGGATGCCTCCACGTGTCTCTTCGGTGCAACTTCAAAAGTAAAATTCAGGAGCAGGTCCCCAAACAAGTGCAGGCTCTCCACCTGTCTAGGGTCTGAGAAAGTTGCACCGGTCGTTTGATCCAAACATGGGAAGAGCCAGTGGAAGCCTCCACGTGTCTCTTCGGTGCAACTTCAAAGGTAAAATTCAGAGGCAGGTCCCCAAACGAGCGCAGGCTCCCCACGTGCCTAGGGTCCGAGAAAGTTGCACCGGCCGTTTGAAAAGTCCAAACATGGGAAGAGCCAGCGGTAGCCTCCACATGTCTCTTCAACACAACTTCAAAAGTAAAATTCAGGAGCAAGTCCCCAAACAAGCGCAGGCGCTCCACGTGTCTAGGGTCCGAGAAAGTTGCACAAGCCGTTTGAAAAGTCCAAACATGGGAAGAGCCAGCAAAAGCATCCACGTGTCTCTTCGGCACAACTTCAAAGGTAAAATTCACAGGCAGGTCCCCAAACGAGCGCAGGCTCTCCACGTGCCTAGGGTTCGAGAAAGTTGCACCGGCTGTTTGAAAAGTCTAAACATGGGAAGAGCCAGCGGAAGCCTCCACGTGTCTCTTCAGCGCAACTTAAAAAGTAAAATTCAGGAGCAAGTCCTCAAACAAGCGCAAGCTCTCCACGTGCTTAGGGTCCGAGAAATTTGCACCAGCCATTGAAAAGTCCAAGCATGGGAAGAGCCAGCGGAAACCTCCACGTGTCTCTTCGATGCAACTTCAAAGGTAAAATTCAGAGACAAGTCCCCAAACGAGCGCAGGCTCTCCACATGTTTAGGGTCCAAGAAAGTTGCACCGGCCGTTGAAAAGTTCAAGCATGGGAAGAGCCAGCGGAAACCTCCACATGTCTCTTCAGCGCAACTTCAAAAGTAAAATTCAAGAGTAGGTGCCCAAACGAGCGCAGGCTCTCCACGTGTCTAGGGTCCGAGAAAGTTGGACATCCGTTTTTGATGTTGGCTCAACATGTGGCTTTACCTGGGCGTTGGCGGGGTAGCGGCTTACTTCACAACTTTACTCTCTTTTCAAAACAAATAGGAGGCTACTCCTCTGCCGACTGATCTGTGACAACATTTCCCCCAAGCTTTTTATTCTATTTTCCTCAAATAGTTCCACCATGGACCCGCTGGCTAAGATTTCTTCGTATTTGGATCGAATATCAGTGAACTTAGGACATTGGAGAATAAAGTGTGCTTCCGTCTCAATTGCCCTTGTATTGCACAGTACACAAGTTCTCTCTTCCCACTGCTCCTTGGGTATTGTCCACCTCCCTGTTTCACACCTATGATTGTGAGAACTAGTCCTTAGCTGAGCAATGAGGATATTCTCTCGCCATTTTATTTCAGCCCCTATATAAGCTTTCTCCCCGAGGTCACAAGTTGGGTTAAACTTAGTAATGTAATGCTGACGCTTCTTGCATGTTTTCTTCTGCCACATCATCAATTTGAGCTTTTCTTTTACATAGTTTTTGACGTCTTTGTTAAGCTTTGGGCATTCATTTAAGTTGATATCCCATTTTTTCCATCCATTTGTAGTTTTGCTTCATCCACGTGTTCTTTCTTCTATGTAACTCTTCATCCATTGCAGCTTTAGGCCATCTACCTGCTTGCATGTTTCTAACTTTTTTCAGGTAACCTATGAGCCTAGTCATGGCAGTTGCCTCCGGGGGGAAAGAACCTGTTTTAGCCAAGATGATTTCATAGGGAACTGTAGCCTTGATTCTGAACTAGTGTGTTATAAGCCGTTTTTGGATTCTCTCTAGTTGTCTTCAATTTATATTTGTCATTCCACTAGCCCATACCTCGCAGCCATACAACAAGACTGGAATGACAAGCAACCCAAATAGAACCTCAGTGGTCTTCCAATCCCATAATTCAGTGTTTCTACACCTGTTTTGGAGCACAAAGAGGGCTTTCCATCCTCCTTGTATCCGTTTCATCCTGCATATGTCCCACTTGAGCTTGCTATGAAAATTAAGGCCTAGATATTTGTACTCTGACACTATCTCCAAAGGCTCACCTTCGAACTGAAATTCGGGTTGTTGGCTTGTCTTCTTTACAGAAAAAATCACAATTTTGGATAGAAAACTGTAAATAATATCAAGACTCAGTGTGATCCACGACCCAAGGAAAGGACTAACAACGACACCTTAGTGAAGGCAAAAAATTACGCATCCATTAGGAAGACAGAAAGTACATCAAACCAAGTGGGCTGAAAGTTTTAGACGAAAAGGGCGAGATTATAATCGAGCACCAACACCGCAGGTTAGGAGAACCCACAAAACACTACAATTGGAAGTTCCTTGGTTCCGCAGAAGACTAAATTTCAGTGTTTCACGGCTTTTTGAGCAAAAAAATTGTCCAAGTCCAAAATCTTGATAAATTGTCCAAAATTGCAAGGGGTGCAATTTGGGATAATAGTTTGACGAACTCTAGGGGAAGATTTGTCTGCTAGATGATGAAGACTAGTAGCCTTAAGCAACCCATTGGGAACGAAGTCAAGCATACACCTTGAAGAAAACTAATCTCAAGCCTTTAAATTGTCTCCTGAATCCGAGTGAAGTTAGCACTGATTGAAGTTGATCTTTTGGAGCTGGAAGGATATACATTGAAATTTGCTCTAAATATCTGAATTCTATCATGGAACCTACTTGAAATGGATTGTGCAACAACAATAAGGGCGCACAAAAACTATGTGCAAACACGAAAATCATACATGTTCCAAAAGGAAACATGCAAAGTGTGCACAATGCACTTGTTTTGCAATGAGCAAACCTAATCTACTCCTCCTCTAACCAAAGGCAAAGGAAGCTAGACAAATCCTGAGATTGGTTGGGAGATATAACTTTCCTTCCTTACAAAATTGGACCATGTGATCAGTTTAGCAACTAAAACACATGGTGGAAATGAAAGCATAGTCTGCACTTCCTTGTTCTTCAAAGTATCAGCTGAGAAAAGGATGTATACCTCCTCTGATGGCTTTGCATTTCGCTTCTAGAGGTGTTTGATCCTTTGGAACTTTGATGGTCTCCCTCATGCTCTGAAGTGAGCATAAATGGTGGCAACTCTGCTTTTGGCTCTAAACTAGCCAAGTATCTAATTGGACCTCCAACTCTAAGAGTCAATGGACTAATCCTTGTAATTTGCCCATTTCTTTCAAGCTCATCCCCGTGAATGGGGTCATCATGTAGACTTTCCTCGTGGTGGATGTTTGCAAGCTGAATTAGACTTTGTTTTGCTTCTTGTGCAAACAAATCTGCCTCTTTTGGATCCGCATCCTCTTCCTCACCAAGCAAGAAGTTTGATAACTCAAACTCATCTTCCTCCTCGAGCCCGCGGTGCCTATCAACTTCGAAATCATTCCTCTTGGGTAGAGTCACTTCATCCTCCTTCGCAGGTTTCACTACACTCAAGTATGTCAATTTTTTAGAATAAATTCTGCCACAAATTTTTTTGGAATTCTTTCATCGTGCGAATTTTGATTTTTATCACTTTCGTACAGCAATCATAGAAGCTTTAGAATTAGAATTTTATTTTCAAAGCATTGAATGCCAGTAATTCAAATGTCAGTTTACATTCCTTTCGAATTGATTTGTAATGTCCCTTTCTAGGGTTGAAACACACAAACAAGGAAATCACACAAACCCCAAACTGAATGCAATCTGATTTTTAAAACAATAGATCCAATATTCCTTGAAACCCTGGCAGGAAACTGAGATTTGCAAGTTAGGGTATGAAACACCCATCATACAAGTTGAAATTAAATCTATCAATGCTTCTCCAATTTATGTATAATTAATGGAAGTATTACCAAGCCAAAACATGTGCCCAATTTGAAATATTACCCAGCTGCAATTTATTTTAGGACAGCAGAAGTGCAGTCCACAAAAATAGCTAAAAATGAGGTCTCCAAACCCCAACAATTACAAAATGTGGAAGATATCAGCCTTATAGATTATAATAAATCTGAATATCAAAAAATAATGAAGTTTCATGCCCTAGAAGGCACCCAAATGATCTCTCCAAATAACATAAAAAAGCCTTGAAATCACTCATTTTTGATGCCCTAGTTGCAAACCAGCAAGATGGTCTTCAATAATGCCATCACCACCACCAACTTGGATAGTTTTCGTTCTCCAATATGCAACAAGGGTTTCATCCTCCTTGGAAGCCACACTAATGGATTTTCGCCCCTTACTGGAATGGAATTAGAGCAATCAACCCTAGAACCAAGTATAAAACTGTATATGCCAAAAGTGATGATCCAAATGAGCCTATGTGACCCCTCTTATACCCCTTTGGTGGCGCCAAAGGTCTAAGGGGTGAATTACCCCTAGACCAACCTCTTAAGAGCTTGCTTTATCTTCTATTTTCATGTTGGGAGCTCTCCAACCTAGCCTAGCTGACCTCTTAAGGAGCTTGTTTTATCTTCTAATTTACTTTTTAACTCCTCCAACCCAGCCGACTTGCCTCATAAAGGAAAACACTGAAAGAAAAAGTAAATGCTCACAGAAAAGGACTAGAATATAAACAAATACTTCCCTTGTTCACCTTCTTCCGGCCCACGAGAAGTGGAATGGGCTAGAAGTCTTAGAAATGAATTAGTTCGAAAAAGGGGACATTACATTATTTTTCGCAAACTTCATATAATATTTGCAAATTAGCCAACCAATGCCACTAAACTAGAGGGTGAAATGCCCTATGTTGCCAAGGATAAAAATACATGTCAACAAAGCTTATTGCTGATACAACTAATGTGATTTGGAGCTTAACTCACTCGAGAGTCCCGTTTCTTTGGGATGAAGATTTTCACTTGTCATCCCACCTATGTTCATCTGAATAGGAGAATGAACTTGTGTTTCAAATTCTAAGATGATTTATGAGGTTGTTTTATTAACATTATTACCATGACTCTTAAGCCAAGGGTTTACTTTCTTGTTTTTCTTTTTTTTTCTTGTATTTGACTTTTTAAAATCCATCCTTCTTCACCTCAAGTATCAAATTTCAAACAAAGAACTAGACATGTAAGTGAATTTCTTTCTAAGGGCAGAATGAAGAAATGTGACCATATCTCCAGCATTTGTTACATCATGATAAAAACATTAACATGATCAATGATTGACAACACTTAAAACCTTTAGGCTTTAAGATCAAAGAATTTCGTCCAACGTGGCATTAATCGCATTCATGTCAACACAGGTCCAAGCATGGGTTGAGATTGACTTAGACTTTAGTTTTCTGTAACTAGGACAAATTTGTCAGAGATTCCACTAACTTCTAGATTTTCTTTTTTTTTAAATGGAGAGAAAAATTGAGAGGTTCATCCATACCACAATAAGGGAGGAAGTTGAAGGACATAAGTAACAAAAACATGGACAACCCAGAATTCCCCCTTAACCAGGATCCTCCATCAAGAACCAGGATCCTCCTGAAGTCACAAAAACATGGACATCTGGACTTCACAACAAAAAAAGGACTTGAAAAAGCAGGTAAAGATGTAAGCTACATTTACAACAACAACAACAAAAACCTTTCGCAGGATTCAAATTTCATTGCCTATGAGAAAATTTATCGGGCCAAAACTCATTAAAGTAACAAATTGTCAATTACTAGTAAACCAGGGAAAAGCTCAAGCTCTTCAATTACCTCACAAAAAAGATCGAGCAGCAACTAGGACATAACTTCATTTTTTTCTACAAACAATAAGGGAATCCAATGTTGAAAGGCAAGATGCATTGTGAGGAAATTGATATGTCAATTTTTCTATAACCACCAGCAACATGACACTTCAGAGATACATATCACACAACACTGCACGCCCACATACGGAAGCACAACAATGGTCGTGCCTGGGGATAAGACATCTTTGAATAATCAAACAAGAGATAGCCCAATAAATTTTGCAGCAGAAGGCGATTCCTATGCACCAAAACAGTTGCAACAGAGATTACAGCAACACTGTTGATTCCTAGGCTCAAAACCAGTGGCAACAGAGAGGAAAGGCAAACAGACATTCTTCATAGGAAGAGCCAAATAAATTGACTCGGTAATATCAATGGCAGAAGGGAAACGAGGGCTACTCAAGAAATGACAATTAGAGAACAAGAGCGGACACCTTGACCCTGCGAAACTCATAACTAATAGAACCCTGAATATGTCAAAAACACATGCATATCATTTAACATAGCTGAGCATGCTCGTTGAGTTTTAAATTTGTATCACTCTTGCCATTAGTGCTCTAGCTTACCTGTAGACCACAACCCAATGCATAACTATATTTTTCAGCTTATGTGGCATATGAATATATGCGACACAACCTAAATTTTGATCATTGTTGGTTTAGTGTTTTGACTAAGCGTGTAACAAAATCAACTGAAATAATTTTCACTTAATGTTTGGGGCCGTAAATAACTATCTACTAGAAGGTTTTTGATTTTTCTTTTTTAACATAGTGATTCTCACATGAACAAACCTACTGAGTTGTATCTTTTCTCATAATTTTCCATGCATACAACACCTGACCACTACGTGTCTTGTTTCTTCTCATGTCGCTAGCCAATACATTATTATTAAAAGCATGTACCATTCAGTACTTCAATTCAGCTAAATATGGAATAACAATAGTTTCACTAAAGCATTGAATATTGTCTTCTAATGCAACAGCTTTCCTGGCAAAGGAACTTGAACCTGCATGTTCGAGACCATTCTATGGTTTCATCAAGGTAACATCATTTTGGAGACCAATTTGACATGTTTTTACAAATGGAAAATGTTTGAAATCATCATAACCCTAGTTTGCATACTCGTATTCGGCAAATACTCTAAAAACCCAAAAACATTTGATTTGGCAAAAACTCAGCAAGACTCGGCAAATATTCGGCAAGACTCGGCAACTTTAAATAATATGCAAATTTCTTTAAAAAACATAAATTTTATGCCAAATATAGTTACAAAACGTATCAAATGAGTTTGTAAAACATTGGGGAAGTGTTTTGTACTAGATTTGAATACAAATAGAGTACAAAATCGCATTATCATGCAAATACAACAGCCAGCTGATAAGTCTTATGAATTTATGAAAATAATCCTAAAGCTTATAATCATTGGTATGTTAAAATGGTTCAAGCCGTGACCATTATGTAACATGTTTCCTAATTTTACTACACAATCAACCAAATCTAAGTTTTAAGTATTATCCTAAAGTCCAAACAGATTCTGTCCTGATTATCATGTTTACCTGATGGACATAGTCGACTAATTTGTCATGTGAGTTCAGATAGTACGATTCTTTTGTTGTTCTATATGGCTATGAACGGATTATTTCACACATCAATCCTTTCTTATGCTTAAAGAATCACTAAGTATTTCTTAATACACCCAGAAATCTTTACCTTCCTCGCCAACTCTCACTTAATAGTTCAGAGGTAACACACCTATCCTTCCATAACCACTACATGACATACTCATGAATATCCCTACGTATGCTTAGCAGCTAAAGAGACTCTTTTTCCATTATACTGTTATCTTATTTCATTCAACATTTAGGCCATAAATCACCATAACCACAACTATCATCTTGCTTCATTTTGTTTGCAAAATAGAATTTACGTCTTAAATCACCCATAAATTATCAATTACTTGTACATCTCTCTCTCTCTCCAATATGTGCATAGAATTGAGATCTAATTTCAATAAATTTATGCAAGTAACACACTATCATCCTTTCTCCTTTTAGATTAGATTTGGTCCTAAATGACATCATTATGCGAGTATGAGGGAAAGCTCACTGAGTTTTGGTGAATACTCGCGGCAAGTTTTCCCAGAAAACTTGGCAAGTCATTCTAGCGAATTTTTGGGGCAATTATTCCCGAGGGGAAAAGCAGCGAGTACTCATTGAGTACATAAACAATGATCATAACCATGTTGGAGATCACTTTTTGGTCTCAAGACTTGAGACTTACAAAGGTCATAACATTGTCAAACATACTTGAAACTGAGTGTCATTTTTACAATTCGTATTTTTTCGAGAGGAAAGGAGTGTTGCAATCAAAATACTCGTGTGATCGTTGCACCGACACAATGTTTGAAACGACATTGTGGTCTTGCAACATTAAAAGTTAAAATGTTGCAAAGAACATGAAACTTTGTCATGTGGAATCACAATTGGCTGTCACTTTCTTGATTTCTCATGATTTTTAGGGAAACCATCCATATTGAGCTACATTCACAGTGCCCCATCAAGTTGTCTCATGACCCTCGTAAGGGTATAATTCCCAAGATTCACAGAATCCCGAACTAATTGGGCACCAATCCATACTCCACTTCATCTACACTAGATCCCTTCCAGTCTTCAACATGTGGGGCTTCTTTAAAATTTGTATTCTTCATTAGCATATTCTTCATCAATTTTGGCATCTGGTGGATCTTAAGCAATGGCTACATTAACTTCATTTGGTATGCATTTGGGTGTTCCTTTGAGAACATCATTGGCTCGAATCCTATAGTTCCATGTTGTGTAACCTCGTTTTTTGTAGTAGTAACATTTAGTTTCCCTTTTGTCTTTTTCTGATCTTCTATGATTATTTCTCGAGTATAATGCCATCTCAGGTTGAGGATCATCTTCTATATCTCTTGTAATTGTTCTCTTTTCTTCATCTAAGAGAGCTTAAATCATATCTTCCAGACTTTGAGAAGGCAGTTCGCTAAGAGTAAAAATAACATTGCTGAATTTATAAGGTGGACTATTTAACAAAATGGCTTTGGCATCCTCAGCATCTATCATGGCATAGTCTAAGGAGAGATCTCGGATTCCATATGTGGTTGGACAGAGTGACTTCATTAGCCATCTTGAATCTAAAAAGTTGAAGTTTTTGGAAAAAAATTGCATTGACATCTTTTGCTCCAAACAATTTATTTAGAGTTTCCTAGATTTCCTTGGACGATTTTTCTAGTTCTACATGATGTAATTGAGAGTCAAAGGGAGAAAGGCCAATAATGGCTTTGTCTTTATCATCTCTACTTTGCCAATCTAATAATTTAGTTGCATTTGTAGGTGATTACTCTTTCCCACTAACTATTCCCCACAGATTTTTATTCATTAATTGCATTTGTATTTTAACTTTCCAAGTGTGAAAGTTGAAGCCGGAATATTTTTCTACTAGGATTTCCGTTGTGAAATATATATTTATACCTATAGATAACTGAATATAGATAAGTATGAATGCATGGACTTTGCCCTAGGTCACCTCAAATCTGACTGGTATGAAGTATTAAAACATTTGAGACGATCTCAAACCCTTCTGGGACTGTATAAGACATGTAAGACAATCTGAAATTTGTATGTACGTTTCATCATGTTCCCTAACAGAGATTCGCTATTGTTGGCAAGATATTAATGGCGGAAATGGAGTGTTATTCGCATTTGCATGCGGTATTTCAGTTTGCCTTGTTTGCAACTTCGTTTCAGAGACTTTTCAGCATATTTCAGTTTGCTTTGCATGTGGTATTTCAGTTTTCCCTTTCCGCGACTTCATTTCAAAGACTTTTCGACCTCGGTTTCTCGCTCTTCCAGCCCTCAAGACTCCTTTCCACGAGTTTATCCTCTTGCAAATAGCAATTTATGCCTTGTCATTGACGTTTGGCTTTCAAACACCCTCGATGTTGTATTTATGTCTAAATCATCACATTTCTGCCTTTTGAATGTCGAATCTTCCTTCATAGCCCTCTCCTTGCTTGTCCCTTCCTCGAACTGCAAACCTGATGGCTCAAATACCAATGTTAAAACATGAGCACAAAGAAGGAATGAAGAGAAACCAGAATGCACATATTGTTCATTGTATGTCAGTCATTTTATTATGTGAGAGATGGTTACAAAATGGTTGAAGTGGTTTCAATTGTTTATTAGTAAGTACTTTACTAATATTGACTTAATGCTAAATTGTATGCCTTATATTTTAATAGCACATAACTCCTTAACACGCCTTCCCACCAGATGTCTACTACGCGTGCCCAAACCTCGTTTGTGTGTTGCAACTGCTTGATTCATTCTAATGTCCACAGGTGTCGTTTTCCCAATTTTATAATCTCATCAAGCATATATGACATTATCCATGCATATAGGTGCTCTGAAAGCTCGCAAAAAAGGATTCCTAGAGCTCATCCTACAAGTAACAAGACACGTTCCACACATTTTCTTCGATCTTTCCCACAGCTTCAATGGCTTGTAGTGAACTCAGCTTCTTGCATTCCTACGAAATCCTTTCTGACATTTCCTACGAAATCCGTAACCAAGTTTAGCAAGTCCCGGCGACGGAACCAAATATTGGGATTATTTCTATCCTTACTCCTACCCAAGAGACTCACACCCAAAGTTCAAGCCTTGGGTGCCTATACCTCTACATGCGGACCTATCACTTGGGTATTTCTCCAAAGCGCTCACCCAAGACACTCAGAGGGATGAGCACCTGCTGATTAGGTTTTGGGTTTAAAAAAACATAAACTTATACTAAACAATGCATTCACTATTCACTGAGCAAACTAGTAGTTCCATTTAACATTGTTTAGTGGAAACATACATTAACCATCACATGCATAACTGAAAATAAATCTCATTGTAAACAAGTGACGCAAGACTCATCAAATCATTCAAGATCAAATCATATTCAGTTTAAGAGTTCATTACAGGTATATTCGCTACTCAATCAAATAGCATAACCAATGTGGGATTAACTCAATTACAATCCAATCATGTATTTTATATTAACATGGTGGCTTTCACGAGCATTTTAATTAGAAGATTATATCAAACGAAGGACCCTAACCGTGTGTGCAGATGTTAAGAAAAATTGGTATCCTGTTGGTGCGGTAAATCCAGCAAGAATACTTTTGATACAAGTGTGTTAAATTGTTAATTGATTTAAAGGCATTCTTTTCCCCACTTTGAACAAAAATTGTGGTGATATTATCGTACTTGTATAGTAAAACTAAGTCAAGGAGATAGTTTTGTGGTACGACGTCACCAAAAGCTAAAAGAATTTTTGTAAAGGGGAACTACATGTTTTGTATTAAAAGAGTCCATTATACCAATTGTCATAAGTGCAATCATCCTTGGAAAAAACCATAAAAGGGATTGTATTGTAAAACAGACTATGCCAATTTTAAAGAATTTTTTGAGGGCATACAGCTCTCATTGTGCTATAAGGTTTAATTGTCAAGCCGGTAGGGTGGAAATGGTTATTATCTGAAAATCTCAGGATTATCATTATTTGTTACACTTCAAAAATGAAAAGCGGTGCAAAATAGGGTGTTTTTTCGAATGTGATTACCCATCTAGAGTTGTTCATTAGTGGGAAGTATATTATGGAGGTGGATGTCATAAAGAGGTTTGTTTTTGCATTGTTTGCAGCTTGAAGAACTGTAGACAAATGACTAGTTAAAGGACGCATTGCAATTTCCTAACCAATTTCCTTGCTCTTATTTGGTATTTTGATTGTTGGATACTCCGTCACCAGGCAGACTCCTCGTTCCTGAACTTGTTTTGTTTATTTGGAGATTTGATTTTATCAGGGATACTTCACAAGAACAGATGAAAAAATTGCAAAGAAAAACTTGATAAAATTCAATTAGGAACCAATATAAGCCTTCAGGTTCACACATTATCTATGGTGTTAGTTAGTGCATATGCAAGCTCTAAAGGTTGTAGTTCAGTCACAAAACAAGGCCTTGCAATAACAAGTTGCATCACTTCTAGGTCTGAATCATATGCAGGAAATTCCTTGAGACTTAGACTATGACATGGATGAATCTTTTTCAAAACCAATGTATCGTAGACCATTAGAAGTGTTATTTTTCAACAAAAATAGAAGGGGTAAGGATATGAAAATGATTTTGCTTTTCATGTTCCTAATTATCCAAAACCTCTAGACTCTGTTACTGGTGGATGCATGCAGGTTGATGCAGGTAGTGTTGCTCACGTTGATAAAATCTTCTACCGCACATAGGTGTCAGCATTCTGAACAAAATGGACATAATGAGGATGAATATTTCGACCTCTACCTGTGTTTTCATTTTGGGAAAACCAATCATACATCTAACAGGTCTCACCCATCATTTCAGACAGTTTCCTGCATGGAAAACAACTTTAGATATTCAAGATTTTGAGAAGACTCCTTATCAAGCCCATTCAAGTGATATCACATTTATCAAGTGATCTTGATCAGTTGGATTGGTTGACGCTTTGAAGCAGGGCTTGACAGGTGCCCATATATTGTGTCGTCTCAAGTTCATAAAGACAACCTCCTTTTCATCTTCAGGGGCCTTTTAGAGTTGAAAGTTCACATGTATGGATGGCACCCTAGTTACGATCTTCACCATCCAAAGACAATTCAGTTGTACACAGATGAGAACTGCTGTGACAGACTTCCTAGCTCTCGTCTGACAAGCAAAAGGTGATTTGGTAAGCTTCAAACAGTTTTCAGATTTTTTATTCTGATATTTTCCAGTTCTTTACCTGGATTATTCTCTTCACACGTTTCTTGCTGGATTGAATCAGTCAGAGACTGGTGTCTGGTGATCAATCGGTGACGTGGATCAGTCAGAGATTGGTGTCTAATGATCAATCAATGACTTGGATCAATCAGAGGTTTAAGGATACGGGACTAGTAATACTTTGCAGATTAGGATCACTCAGGTTGAGGACTATGTCCAGGGTTGACAAGATTTTGTAGGCACTAAACTGTCTGGAGACAGCGGTAGAAATGATTGGGGCATGCCAAACGTGTTCCAGGCTACAGGTTACAGTCACAACATGATGGTAAGTTGGAGTGACACAATTATCATTGGGACAAAAGCATTCCGGCTTTCAGAGTTGGCGCAATTTTGTCTATCGCGGGCTGGACATAGTTTTTTGTGTCAGATACTGTCAGGCTGTTGTGGACAACAGTAGGAACAGTCAAGGAGTGCCAGACTGCAACAGATGGCTGTACGCATAGCATGTCAGGTTGTACAAGTACCTGGCATCAGGAGATGGATTTCTCGTGTGGTTCAAACCATGAGACTTCCTGTTTTGACAAGTTTCAGGTAACTGTCCATGATCATCACTCATGAGGATCAGACGATGAGCTCATGATTGTGGACAAGAGTATAGACATTTTAATGCAGAGGCAAATGTTAGCATTTATGCTCCTTCGTATCAAAAGTCTACTGCACTACCTAGGACTTATGTTTTATCTGTATCATGTACTTTGGTTTAGATTTTCCAGATACTATCATTAATTTAGGGACCTACTCATGTTGATTAGGTACCCTAAATGGTTATAGGTGGTTGTACTTGCATCAACATGTACTATTTATTTGTAATTCTGTACACTTTGATGAATAATATGTCACAGCATCAACAGAGTTATCTGGCCTATGTTTTGTTTATTATGTTTGCAGTATTCTGAACGTGCATGTTTTATGATGCATTTCATTTCGATTTGGTTATACAATAATTTTAACCTTGTATAATTTTTTGTTTATGACATCAAAAAATAGTGTTCTTCAATCAGTGAGGTCCATTAGGTTTTTGTTTTAAAGTGTATCTTGTGGATCCATCGGAAATTATTCATGTGCAAAAGGACAAAGTATAAATCAAATCATAGGTGATCGAGAGGTCATGGTTTTAGATAAGCAATTCTTGTACACGGGTTTGGGACTTTTTGGCCAAGTCAGTGACCATATTCTTTTTGGATGGCCTGAGTCAGTGTCCATACCTTCTCAACAAAGCTGTCCTATCTTTGCTCTATAAAATCTAATTTTCCAGCAATAGTGAGGTTGTGTTTCTTTCCAATTCCCAAAAGAAATATAATAAATATTAGTTCAGTTTCAGGTTCCTTCTATTAATTTCCAGGTTCTGGCTTTTTCAGCTTTAGATTTTGAACTTGCAGTGGTCTTAAGATTTCAAATTGTACAACAGTTTCAAACACACAGCATTTGCAGTATTAGATTTTTGAGCTGTTGAGATTTATGTTCACAAATTCAGATTTCTTTCATTTTCCGGTTTCAGATTTTATACGGTTTACATCTGCTACGGTAGGATTTTAGTCGGGCGTATAACATTTTTTATCATGTGAAAATCCTTGTTGAACTTTGTATGTGAATCAAGATTCCCAATTCATTTTCAATGGTAAATACATCTATAAAAACAATTGTCGTAGCCTCTACCACACTGAGATTAATACAAACAACTTAAAACAAACAATACCAATTTCAAATTCACGATCAAGTCGTCCAGGTCGCCTTAATGCAGGATCAATAGATTCAGGACGATTTGTTGCTGCAATCACAAGAATCCTGTGATTTTTATTTACTCCATCTATCAGAGCCAACAATGCTGCCACCATTCGCTGTGAGAGATCTTCACTTCCATCCTTGCGTGTTGGGGCAATTGCATCCAGTTCATCTATAAATACCTTCAAGAAACAATGTTATCTTGTGTGTATACAGCAAGAAAACAAAAGACAATCCCAAACATTAAAAGGTCAAATAACAGCCCAGCAATAATCCCTTTCTTTCACATTGTTTACTTGTGCTTTCTTATACAAATATTCATGAAACAATAAGTAGCTTATCAAAGGTTCTTGAATAGCAAGAAATTAGAATTTCACGTTTTACACAATACTGATCTCGTGTTATTCACAATATTTGTATTGTTTTAATATAAAATGAATAGAAAAATATGAAACGTCAACAGATAAAGTAGTTGGTCCAACACTAAGAATAATTACAAAAAGGTAAAAGAATTGATGTGTATAAATAAGAAAACAGATTGTTGTCATGCAAAATTGAAAACTTTAGCCATGACAACCAAGCCCACACTTGAAAACTCCCTCTCCCGGTCATTGTGAACCCTTCCTCAGACCAGCCTGTCCTCAGTTTCATCCTCATTCTGGCCTAGAGGAACATGCTAACAAGATTTCCAAGTGTGTTTCGTGTGCAGGGATGAATGCCTAAGGTGATTGAAGAAGTCACTGAGCTTCAAGGAGAAACAATTTTCCCCAGAGGCCTTGAAAGGGACATTTTTGGCCATTTTGCAGCATATTGATACCCCCTGCAAGATGACAAGGAAGATTCAAGCCACCTGGGAGTTGCATAGGAGAGTTTTCAATGCAGCCAAGGCATTTTTGGAAAAACCTGTGAAGATAAGTGATCTCAGGAATCAAACAGGTCAATTTGGGTCATCTCAGGTGCTAGAAATGTCATACTCCAACGGTGGAAGCTGACTTGTCCGGATGATTCTAGAAATTCCGGGAGGAGCGGGGAGGCAAACAAATAGTCATTGGGAAGCTACTGGAACCCTCTCCATGATGGGCACATCACTTTCGTTCCAAGACTTAAGAATCCTCCATGACAGCTCAAGACACTACTGTTGCTCCTCCGTGTTAGAAGAGTAAATGGGGTTGTTGTCACAAGATCGGTGCACTTTTCAAAACTTTTGAAGTCATGGGCAAAATCTGATGTTTTGGTTGTGTTCCCATCCTCTTGTTAAGCCTCACAGTCCAGGAGTTAGTCGGGTGAATCGGAGTTATATGGCACCAAGGGAAGTGTTCAATTGTTCCTTGTATTCGCCGAATAGCCGACGGGGCCTAAGGGCTGATGCACATCGGTTAAGTCGGCCAGTGGTGGAACTTTAGGAACAATTCCATTGTTCCTTCCGTGCCCCGCATTCCCGCCCTGCCCAACTCCAAGCACTAACAAGATATATCTGATATGTCAGCCGAGGAGGGAATAGAGGGAACTCTTCCCTTGTTCCCTTTGTTCCCCGAATCTCCGCCACATCCACAATACAAAGCAAAAGGGGAAGTCGGTGTTTGAAGGCCCAACAAGAACATTCCAGTGTTCCTCCAATTCTCTGCCAAGCCACCTGGACAGACTGTTTGGTTGTTTTCACAATAACTCTCAAATTTTTGCCAAGAAGAGGAATATGAAGGGTCATAAATTCAAGTTTTGGAATGTATAAAAGTATTTGTGCCCAAATTGAATGTATTAACTTAGTTTTAGGAGACGAAAAGTCATGTGAGGGGAAGGTGAAAGGTCATATTGTAAATCTATACGTAATGCCTTTTCCATTTGAAAGGGTTGGAAATCGTAGATGGTTGTAAGTTGTTGGATTTCACTACTACATCAAGCAATAAAAGTTGCATTTCTTCCATTTCTATGTCTATGTTCCTCTACCCTCTCTACTCTCCAGCTTTGCAAGTATTGTGATCTTGTATAACCAAGAAGGAGCTTTGTGTCCTTGATTAATAGATTTGTAGAACTTTGTGTCTCTGGTTTATTAGTCTTGTTGTAGATTGCATTGTTGTGTTCTTCCAATTGAATGTGGACCTACCCTGGCTAATGCATGTGAATTCTGTAAGTTTACTCACAGTATTAACCCCCTCTCACTATTTCTCTTACTCCCCTCTACCTATCTCCCAAGCAAATCCCTCCATTGTACATTGTACAAGCATTTTGCCATAGGTTTAGTGGAGTGTTCGTGTGTGATCCCCGGCCTAACAGCCACCCCATAGTTTTAAGTAGTTTACATTCAATAATAGGAGCCTCCCCATACCCAAGAAGGAGGGGCTTAGCCCCATGACCGTTGGTGAAAGCCCATAATTTGCATTGCAACAAATTATCTCACAAAAACAAACCTACTTTTGTTGGAAATACAAATCAGGACTGGAAAAAACAATGCATTGAGTGGAAAAAATTTTACCCTCACAAGTGTATGCAACAATCCATTGGCATACGAAACATGGTAGTATAGATATCCTAAAGCAAAATCAAACATGTCCCGGAAAATTCCCTTTGTGCAAAAAGAGGAAAATGACTTTATAGTAATTGATCCTGATCCTAGGAGGCCTGAGAAACAAGACTCTAAATGAGGATTTAGATGTGTTATGTGCATATGCAGAAACAATATCAACAACATTGAGAGATGGTAAAATAATAGAACTGCAACAGAAAATTATATTAATTTGTCCGTTATGCACATGGTATACTCTCAAGGGAGATGCATGGATGCTTATTTTTTGTATTTTGCTTGCTATCTAATATGTGTATGCATATATTACAAAGTTGTAAAGGCATAAAGAGTTGTTATGGAAATTGAACTGCTTCGCCTTCCATGTATGACTCTTCACCTTTCAACGGTTAAGTGGTTTGATTGACAAGTGTGTTACGTTGGTGGATCCTCTAGCATAACATGACCTCAAGAAGTGCCACTTAGCATGGTGTAGCATGGCGTGGAGTGTCCACACAACTGATGCATAATCTAGATGTTTTGCATTGAGAACAAGCTATGCAGTATGTATGTGGGAGTTGCCCAGATGGCCAATGTTATGCGAAATTCGTGTACATGGCGTGGCGTGGCGCAATGTTGTGTAGGTGGTGCGGAACACATTAATGCACTGCTGCACAGAATGCAGCATGGCACCGAACGGTATTGAGATTGATCATCTAAAATTTATTTTGGATGAAGAAAGTAGTATTCTAAGTTGCATGGCATATATCCTAGCACTATGCAGGAAGCGCATGATGCAAGGGACTGCCAATTTGTTCAAAGTGTGAAGGTTGTCTTTTGTAATGTCCCTAACTGGGATATAATGAGAATTGCATTCATATTTCTTCTAGTTCCCATTATGTCTTTGTTAGAGTCAATATTGGCTCAGTGGATGATGAATTCTACTTGATGTAATGGCGTAAAAGAATTTTTAAATACTTCTAAAGGCAAGTTGGGCATGAAGGCCTCTTATTTGGTTCAAAGACTTCTAATCATTATGGGTCAGCTTTGATTGGAGAGCCTACATAGAGGTTAATGAAGAAATAGAATTACTTAAAGATTGGCCTATGCTTTGGGCTTCTATTTTGATGTTGGCACCACTTGAGGATATATAAAGACAGGAAGGATCATTTAAAAAGGTTATGCATGTTTATTCTAAAGATTTATATCTTGGGTTTGTGCGCATTGTGCCCTACTCTCCACTAAAGACGAAACCTTTAGTGTGGCTCAACTTTGGGGAAAAAAATTTCCATTGGAAGATTGAGGAACAAAAACTCTTCAAGCTTGAGGGGAATCCCATACGGGGGTTTCTAATGTGTTTCAAAGTGGTTTATTGCTGGTTTTTACCCCTTCTTACCCTAGGCGACTTGCATGGGTGGAGGGTTTTGTATGTTCTAGAGCTGATTTCACTATTTTGGTTTGATATTCTTGTTTGGCATAATTTATAAGGCCGTAATCTGAACTTTGGAGAATTTATGAGAGGATTTGCTATTTTTTTCTAGCCCTCGGTTTGGGCTCAATTGTTACCGTCATAAATATTTAATCCCAGTTGTGTTTATCAGATATTTCTTCAATAATTGATGTATTTTTGATGCATAATATTGTCGTGGCTAAGATAAATTATTTTATGGCATTCTACATTGATTTACATAGTGAAAAGTGGATTCGAATCTCATAGGCAGTTCGCTGCCCTAGGAGGTGCAGATTTTGTATTGGTTGATCATTCTAAGATATTCTCAGCTATTTTCAGTTTTATTGTGTGTGTGCTGGAAGGTATTTTCAGATCAGATCTTGTGGTGATAGCTGGTAAACCCTTTTTCTCCATTTTCAACCCAAAAAGGGACATTACATCTTCTAAGTTGCACAACATGTATACTGGCGCTACATAGAAGGCGCATGCTGCAAGAAGTTGTGCAAAGATGCACATTGTACGGGAACTCAAGGAAAGAGCACATATCTATGCAGTTGTACAAGGGTCGTTCACCCTTCCTTGAGAAGCAATAGTCTTAATTGCATTAAGTCTAGGAAGCATGGCATCTTGGCTTCTAGTTGCATCTTTATGAACCATTTTCTTTGGTGATTGTTTTGACCTGCCCTAACAATTTTGTATACTACATCAAACAAATCCTAGGTGTACATGGTTTCCAAAATCTAATTTCTCTTTCACCTAAAGTTGTGCCACTATAGATGATGAGTGTGATGCAATCTTCTTACGAATTCGTGCAATGTGGTTAGCGATTGGAATCACTTCAAGAATCCAATATCTTTGACTGCCCATTAATATGGTGATACTCAAACACATCTTGGTGGTGATGCATGAATGCATGCCCAAGGAGTATATCACAAGCATCAATTGACACTACACAAACTAGCTCCACTTTGAAAGGATGGATAGCATAGCAGAAATGAAATTGTTGAGTGATATGTATACCTTTAGTGTTGGAAGAACTGATCCATCCCAAACTATAAGGACACAAATTAGGAACATTTGGCAAATTCAGCCGCTTGATGGTTGCTTCAAAGATGAGATTCTTCAAGCTACTGCCATCGATTAGAAAATCTAGTGGCTTCCCTTAGACCCACATCTGTGAACAGAATAGAAATTATGCTTCAGCAGCTTGCGTTGTCGATGTGGTTGCTCTAAGACAAGTAGCTTTCGGGTCCATGTACTCTATATATGCAAATGGTTGGACTTTTTGATCTTCTGCTCCAACACGTGTAAGCAAACTCTTATGTACATGGCACTTTGAGTTCAAATGGTTGTTGGTTTTGTTTATATCGTACCATTTACTTGTGTTAAGCAGTTCGTATTTGTCTAAAGAAGGTATTTTTTGGCACTGAAGTTGTGTCCTACTTGCCCTTCATCTTTGACGACTCCTCAATGGTCACTATTGTTGGGGTTTGTAATATTACGCAAGAAACCACTTAATTAAAAACCCACCAAAGACTGTTAAAAGGATTTGGTTAAAACTTATGTTTAAAACATAAGTAAGTTTATCCCCATGCCGACCAGTGTAAGACAGTTGTTAATTCAAATTTGAATTATAAGAGTGAACCGGTAAAACACATCACCCACCCTATATATAACAGGGTGATCTCATTTGAGATTGGATATGCACACACATGATGAATAAGGCGAACTATATGTGAGCAGAAGCAAGAAACATGAATGCGAAATATGCGAGCTACTACTTTGCATTGAACAAATGTTTATAAAACCTTTCAAAGATTGTAATGGTGTGGGATCAAGGAAATAGTGGGAGTGCTGGGTAAAATTCAATTCTCAATAAAGATAAGTGATATTTTCAGTGGGTTTTTTACCGAGAGGTTTTCCCACTTAAATCTCGTGTTATGTGTTATTTACTTTCACTCCTATGCATGCAATCTATGATATAATTCAATCTAATTCATTATAATTTGTTGTACATTCATAAACTATAATCCTTGGCTATTTTTATGGTGGATATCTAATTTGTGGTATATTATTTATCCTCGTCTTTCCTAGCATGGTATCAAAGCAAGGAGTTTGTGGTTATGCAGGATAAATTTGTTTTGTAGGGGAAAATTCATTTGTAGATCGGTTTGAAGAATGCTTGAAAGATTTCAAAATCCCCGAAACCATGATTTTGCTCCGCAGCTTTTTCAAGGTCTATAGGTGCAAAACTCCAGTTCTCTGTGAAATAAGTTAAATTTGGAAGTTTTGTAAGTTTCAAATAATTGAGGAAGATCAAAATCGTATTTGTGTCTTGTTCCTATCTTCCGCAGCCTTCTGAGTGATTGAAATTGTGTTTTTTTGGTCATCTGCGATCTTCCTCCGTGTTTTCCAGTCTTGTGTGACTTTCTGCTTATTGTGCAGCGTTTTTTGTGTGTTGTGCAGACTTTTCTTCGCTCTACGGCTTTTTGTCTTGTTGCGCAGACTTTTCTTTGATCCACGACATTTTCCTTTATTATGCAGAACTCTTTTGTTTCGCAGCTTTTTGCAAAAAATCTTTTTTTTCTGCAAATTTTTCTTTATTTCACAGACTTTTCTTTGTTTGGCGGATTTTCCTTTAAATTTCTGCAAAACACTATTTTTGGAAGTCTTTTGTATCACGTTCTTTTGCTCCGCGGCTATTACCTTAAATTTCCGCGGAACACTAAAAGTTTTAAAAAACCCATGGAACATTTGTTTCTTTGTTCCACAGCTTATGAACTTGGAAATTCTGTAACTTCTTGTTTTTTGCCTCGTGGCTCCTCGCAGCGTATTTTCCTTGTTTCGTGGCTTCTTGCGGCTTGTTCTTTTTTATTTGTGGCCTCCCTTCTTGATTCTCATACTTTGTTTGGGAGTGTGTTTATTGACTTGCAAGTAACCCCCTTTGTTTCAATTCCGCGGAAGTTTGTTGTCTTCATTCTGCGGAAATGTGTGCTTTGTTAAATCCGCGTAACTCTAAACGCAGATCTATGCAATTGTTAAAACCGCACAACACAAATTTTCTCCCCTACAAATCACTACCATGTGGTGTCATTATTCTACTCTACAAATCACTGCTATGTTATTTGTTGAATTATTTAGCCATTTTAATGGTATGCCTCATGATATGATGACACTTACTAGTTCCAAAATGCTTATATCTAATGCACATTGCTCATTTTACCATGTTAAGTTGATGTACTAGATATGGTTTACATCTTTGATGCTATGGTTATGTGTTTTATACGATTAACACTCACTTTTGAGCTAAGTGATCCTTTGCAGCATCCCTCCTCTCAAAAGGGGGGCTTCTTGTGAGTTCTTGTAACAAGTTCATGTAGATTATAGCTACAAGGCTTCGGTTTATACAATATGATGACATTCACACAATTATTTTGAACAAATCACAGGCCTCTACACATTGCATCAGGACATATACACCGAAATCGTCAACAAATTGGCTCCATAGCAAGCTCAAGTGTTACATTGGCTCCATTGCAAGAGCAAATGCTACATTAGCTCCATAGCAAGATCAAGAGCTACATCGAATCCATAGTACGATTAAGTGCTACAATGGCTCATTGCAAGCTCAAATGTTGAAGTTCTTGCACATGATATTCACATCCCTTATGATCGCACCACGAGCAATCAAGTGTAACCATTTCGTGCTTTTATTTCCAGTTCTTGTTTATTTTACTAATTTTATAAGCATCATTATCAAGAATTTGTACATGTTTTGGCATGTGATTTGCAAGTTCATGTGTATGGCATAAAGAGTGAGAAAGCACGCATTCCCAGCCTCTATACACCGTATCCACTGGGAGGTTTGCATTTACATTTCATTTGTTTTAATCCAAAAAAATTCAATTACTACATTAAAAAGGGGGCAATTTTTGTACCCGAAATTTGGACTTGAGGCACTTGGCAATAATCATTTGGCATTTGTACCAATATATTCCCATTTACACATAAATTGACTTAAATCCTAAAGGCATCCCACTCAATTCCTACACTTTGAGTCCATTAGGGCAACACTTGTCACTTAGTTTAGCACTTCTAGAACCAATGCACCCCACACTGAAAAAATCTTCAAACTCCTAACTATTCAACTCGTGTCTCGGAATAAGTCCCGAGCTAAACCAGGGTAGAATCTTACAGGAGGCAGAATCAACTAACAGTTCTACCCCAAGCCAACATTTTTGTCCTATGTACTTCCAATGATCAAATTTTAAAATGCACAAGTTACCCCAATCAGCTTCACACACCCTATTCATTAGGGGCATCTCTTGACATCTAGGGGATCTCACACTCAAGCTCTCTAAGAAGGAATTTGAGCCCTAATCATTAAAGTATTACATCCTTAGAGCACACCAACAAACTACAAGTTTTAATACATCCTACGTTGCTACCCTAGAACACTCTTATGCGCTACAATTAAAGAATCATTGCCAAGTGTTGGAGGCCTTATTGGGGTCTTGACAAAACCATTGTTTATGCACATTCACACACATCCATCGGGAGGGAGAACCACATACATTTAAGGCCCTTTTGAGGTAGTGCTAGTAGTGGGGGTTGTTGAGGTTAGTTTGACCAAATCGAACTAACCCCTTTTCAAGTCACAAAACAAGAAGTGAGGGCTTTTGTAGGTATTGAAGTGCCATTGCGGGATCTTAATTATAGATTCCAAATCCAGGGACACGAGCACACCAAGTGTCAAAACCTAGAGAGCAAAATCAGCCACAAAGGGTCAAAAATTGTAGGTGTTTCTATCTCGTTCGGACAATAGTGCCCTACACTTGTTTTTGGCACTCCAAATTTTCCAAGCACTCTAACGACACTCTGCACAACCCATTTTTACAGTACCAAATCTTTGTCACACTTCTAGACTTTGCAAAATGGTGTTACCTCTCTAACCTTAACCCAAATTTCGTTTGAATAGCTTACAAGAGTTGTGTTTATTTGTATCTTATCAACACAAGGTTTAAATATTATGTATTTACTATCTTAACTATATTTATATTCTGAACCGTAGGATTTACACAGTAATTACTCTTAATTAGATTAACACCTAATTTAGAAATTACAATTTATCAAGTCATCATGTATAGTCAGTTATCTTTGTTTTATGGTGGGCCTATCATGTTGTGTCACATGTCCCAATGGATCAATAGGGTGTCAAGTTGTTTGTATACTTTCTTGCTACTCTATTGTTCACTAATACATTTTTAGCTATTAATGTTTTTGGATTAGTGGGTATGTTTACTATATGCCTACCCATGAGATGACATATACTACGTGTTCTCTAATAATTGTATCTTAAGCACATTGTTTATATCAACATGTTTAGTTACATGTTATATACAATTCACAAGTTGGCTATATATTTTTTATGTCTAACACTTTTCTCCTTTTAAGCTAAGTAATCCTTTGCAACATCCCTCGTCTCAAAAGGGGGGCATATGGTGGGCACTTCAGTAGTTCACATAGATCACAAGCACAATGCCACATGGTAGACAATGTGATGGTATTCACACAATTACGTTGTATAAATAACAAGTTGTAGTTGACCCAAATGTTAAGATGGTGACACAAGCTACCTCAACACTAGATGGAAACACAACAGGCCCAAATACTAAGATGGTGACATAGGCTACTTTAACACTAGATGGCAACACAGCAAGCCCAAATGCTGAGTTCTTATATATATCCGGTTTTGTAATGCCCCTTTCTGGGCTGAAACTGAAATGGAGGGAACATGGCACCAACCCAAATCACAATAAACTGAAATTTATAACAGAAAACTACATAAGACAGAATTCTGATAACGGCAAGTAAGAAATTCCAATTATTAACTTCCAACACCACTTTTACACCATCCAAAGCATGTAGGGAACAATAATAATTATTTAGAGCAAGTACAAACCAAGAAATGACTTTTTAGAGCCCTGGATGAAGTATAATAATTAATTTTGTGACAGCAGTGAACCCACTTACAAAAATGGCCGGAAATAATGATTCCAAGGCCCAAGGTTCAATCCGGGAAATGAAATCAGCCTTATAAATTAGGAACAATCCAAATATCAACAAAGAAAGGAGTGTCATGCCCTAGATATCACCAAAACCTTCCACCATGCAAGTCACCACCCTCGGAGAAGGTTTACAATGGTTGGAAATGGCATGCTACAAGTAAAATCTAAATTTAATCTCCAAGTGTGCCCTCCATGTGAGACCACCAATGAAGGGTTTTTCAATGTTATTGGGGAATTTCATTCTAAATAGAGTGCAAAGAGGGTTTCCGTCCTCAAATTGCAAGAGAGAGAAAGAAAAGCATGCTCCAACTCCAAGAGAATAAATTCCAAAGCAAACATAAACTTTCTTCCAAGCCAATTGACCCCTTTAAATAGCTAGAGGTGGCGCCAAAACCAAAATATAATCCTCCCAAAGAGGACCAACCTCCTTGGAGACGTATGAGTTCCCTTTTCTTTTATTTTTCAAGTGGCTTTTCACACTTTATCCCAACCGACCTAGACTTCTATAAGCTATGACTAGAAAATTACTTAAAAAATAATACAAAGCTATAAAAGCAACTGAAAATCGTGACATTGAAAATCTTCCTGAACGTTTCATCATTTGCATGGAGTTGGTCCTATCTCCAAAATGCCTCCAACTAATGCCACTTCCAATGAGGTAGCCATCAATGCCTTCACCTTCAAAAACCCATAAGTCATTCCATCACAACATCCTTTAAGATGGAAATTGGCAGGCACATCATTTATCTCAAACTTTTTACCTCTTTATTTCAAACTGGAATCTGCCAGCCTCCACAGTGCCTCCTTTCTAGCTGCATTCTCCATTTGTAACACTATTCATCCACGTCACTTCTCCATTTCACCCCACAAAAAAATTACCCTTCCACATCATTTTCTTCGTGCCACAAAGTAGAGCGCAACTTAAAAACCTGTCAGGAAGCCATTTCCGTGCTCTCTATTACTTTTCATGTCTCCTCGGTATCCACAGTGGTCTGGCAATCCAGAGACTTGTCTATGTAAATCTTGCCCATAAATATGCGCCAGATGCATTCCTACATGATATGTCGTGCAACATATTATAGCATGTGAAGCCAGCTCAGAGTCCCATTCTCTTCTTCCCTCACCACTAGTTTTCCTTTCTCCTTTCAAAGCTCGTCTTCTTTTGATCCTTCACATTTGAAAACCAGTCTGAAATTGCTACAATAGGTGTTTTGTGCTTGTACTGTGTACCCAGGAGTTGGATTATAAATGAGGTATTGTTCCAAAAAGAAAATCTTCTGTGATCAGAGACATTGTTGTACAAATTTATCCTCAGAACATGGTCACGTTACGGGGAAATTATTTGGACGAATGAGACAGTAGGGTCAGTTTTACACATTGAAACTTGAACGATTCATCTAATGCTTCTTGCTAACCATTTCTCCCAACTTGAGTTCAGAAACACATCATCCTCACACCTTGGACTCGTCGATTCCAAGTTGCAGGCCATCTGGCCAAGCTGGTGAATTATCCATCCCTCCTAATGACATTATAAATAAGTTTAGTTATGAAGAAGCAATCTACTCAGCGTGTTGGCATCTTCAGTTTCAGAAAATAAGTGTTGCTCACTTCTCCTTCCTCCAGACTTCAAATTTGCATCAGATCCCATGTCATTTCACTTTTCATTTCTCTGAATGAGCACTTCCACTTGATATCAAGATTCAGTATGTTGATTTTTGAATTGCACAACTTCTTCAATCAAGTTTGTGTTTCATCTTCATCCGAAACATGACCCACTTCTAATTTTTAAGACTGAGTTTGAAAAGCATTGCAGGACTACTATTTATGAATTTAAAATCAATCTGAATTCATATTTCCTTTTGAATTCCTTGCAGCTAATTTCGAATTCTATACTCACAAGTCGTTGCATCGCTATTTTAAACTCAAACATCTTTCAATTTCTATTATTTAATTTTCAATTTGCACCCAAATTTCATTCTCGTTCACCCAATGTTTCGAAAACATACGTAGATTTTGTCACAAAGGAACTTAATTCTTAAATATATGTGGCATCATCAATATAAAAATAAAATAAAAAGGAATTTCATGAACTCAATCCAGCCATATTCCTGCTCACAAAGAAAAGAAACAAAGTGCTCTCACAGGACAAAAAAGGAAAAAAGTCAACAAGCAGCTCCAACAGGGATATTGTTACGACAAGCCAACAAATGGATGTTTTGGCTATTCGATCAATAGTTATGGATTTCGCCAGTAACAACCAAATTTTAGAAGACTCCATTCACATTAAGAAAATTCCTGTAATAAAATCAAAGACAGCTAATAAATACTTTAAATAATGTCTAATGTTAAGCCAATGTACAAAAAAAATTATATTAAAGTTTTGAGTTTCATGTGAGTCAATTAGCTTTATTTGTGAAATGGGTGAGTTATAATACGTCATAGCTGTCTTAAGGCAGTACAAATGTAATGAGAAGCTATATTTTGGGAGAATGCTTAAAAATTTGTAAAGAGTATTTTGCGAGATCTGACTCTAGTCAAAGTTGCCATATTGTGATTTTGTCAAACCAATAGCTCTTCAGGATTGCAGTTTGTGATCATTCTGATGAAACTTTAATAGAAGTTACAACATTCAATTCATCAATTTGTGTCTACGTTTTGACCAGTTGTATGTGCAAGGAATTTCTCTCTTTTAAATTATAATCGTATGATCCAAGCCCATAAGAAGCTTTGAACATAGAGAAAGATTTCATCTGTTTGAAGCTATAATTCTACAGGGTCAATCACCTTCAAGCAATCCCAAAGTTATTGTACCTCATATCCAAGTTTCAAATTCTAGTTCTCCAAAACATGAGCTAGAAAATGTGCAGAGATTCTTTTTTTTAATTCATAAACAAGGGTTGATGGGTCCCTTTCCCGGTTATATTGATAGCCAAAAAGATATACAAAAAATGTAGATATAATTTGAGGAGACATGCCAATGGTTCAAGGAACTAGACAAAGGCATTCAACAAAATCAAACACTACATGCAACAGGATACAGACACTCCGCATTACATTATAGAAACTCAAAGAAAGACCATGGCAAAGCCAACCAAAAAAGAGGAAGAACAAGCTAAGCGGTGGCAGCTTCCTCCTTCATCACATCCTCGGAGCCAAATTCCAAACCTTCAACATTTCATTAGGGCACAAGGGGAAAAGGATCTATACAACCACCCAAGGAGACATTCCTATTTGTTAGGCCACCCATGTGCTCGAGAAATTTGTAATCCCTTGCAGCCCGCTTCCACAAAGAAACAATCCTCGGGGCCACAATTATGATGGGGGCACGCAGAGAGACCAAGTCGAGCTGTGGGAGGCAGCACCTAGAGGACTCCTTGTTGCGAAAGTGAGCCACCACCCGTTCAACAAAATCAGTAACAATGTTGAAGCATTGCTCCAATTCCACGAAATCTACCCTAGCCACAATCCCGTCTACCAGTCAGCCCAAACCAGAGAGGAGACCAGGGGAATGCAACACTAGTTTGTCAACCACAGTGCCAAGCCCTACTCGATGTGCACGATGAATGAAGTGCAACACAATGGCAACAAATTGTTTGTTCGGCTCAATCTAGAGCAGATTATCAACAAAGGAGAAAGCGATTTCAAATTTCACGCGAGGGTGCACAGAGAGCTCGATGTATTCAGCTAAGACCACTGCCTTAATGGCATTCAACACCAGGCCTTGATTGAATGAGAAAGATACTGTGCAAGAGCTTGTCCAACATGGCCGCAAATAAGGCCAATTCCCGTATGGAACCAGCTAGATGGAGGCGAGGGAGCATTGGGTCATTCATGGCAGGCAACCAAAATAGGAGCAAAGTGGAGGCAAAGCAAAGGGTAGAAGGTGAATGGAGGCGGGGTGGAGAGAAAGAACGCAATGCAAATGTCATGTCATTTCTGGATGATGATTTCTGAAGATATTAACCCATTTTCTCCCCTTGGGTCTAAGGAGAATAACAAGGGGAAGATCTGAATTATGTTTTTTAGATAGTTGTTTTCATTTATTATCATTTATCCTATTGGAAGCCTTGTGCTCTAATAGAGAAACTTAAGTAGTTTAGTAATAAAAGTATTATGAGCATGTAGGCTCCAAATACAATTTGAATATTCAAAAGCACTTACCTTAGGGGTCGACCGTCATTTTTATATTGTAAAGCACTCCTTGTAGTTATATAAGGAGCTCACTTGGGCATTATTGCATTATGTTTTGGTGAATATTCATATCTTGGTTAAGGTTTGCTTGTGAAGCACCCCATCTTTCTCAAGGATGAAACCCTTTGATTGAGGACTTTCCCAAGGACAAAAACCCTTGGTTGAGGACTTGTGGAGGACAAAAACCCTTCCATAAGGATTTATGAATGCAAGCTGATTTGAAAGGCAATAAATTATCATTTTCTTGCGTGATTTATCTCTTTGGTTCAATGATCTATTTACTTGGAGTGGAGCGACCCACTTGAGAGTGATTATGTGGTATGTGTGATGATAATTTGACAAATCTGAATTTACTATCTTGTTCTTCATATTTTCTAAGGCCAAGATCTTGAGTTTCGTGAATTTTGGAGGTGTTTTATTATTTTTCCAAGCTTGATGATGTTCGTTGGTTGAGGGTTCCATAATTAATTATTATTAAGCTCAATTCTGATTTCTAACAGCTGATTGTGTTTGTTGAGGGTTTCGTAATAATTTTGGCATAAGATTTGAAGGGCATTAGCAAGGTTTGACCCACCTTTGAAGGGTTTAACTCCTCTAAGGAAGTCGCTGCCCTAGGAAGGGTTTAATTTGCAGAATTGCAGGGTTATATCAGCCATCTAACAGCAGGCCCATAATCTGATTTTTAAGTTACATCTCAGCTTTTGGTCATTTCCTAAGTCCCCCTAAAAAGGGACATTACACCGTTACATAGCTAGAGCCCATCTTGAGTGAATATGTCCCAAACCCGAACCCTGATTTTTGTATTCTACTGTTTGAAAGTGTGTTTGATCAAAATTGCATCCTTTAAATAATCCTAGGACTATATTTCTATATTTACTGTTCTGGAATTATATTTACACGTATTGCACTATCTTTATCAAATTAACCTTAGTTTTGATATTACACTAGCAAACAAATGCAATAAAATAGACTTGTTGCACATATACAATATACAGCACAAAATAGTATGAGCACAATCATGACTAGAATATTCAGAAGATTGATCTTGCAATAAGAAATTTTTATACATGGGTATATTTTAATAAATTTTCGACTAGGATTTGAGATTATGTTACACTAAGTTGATTTCAAGGAATTGCATTTAAACAAATTCTCTTACCTTTTTCTTCAAGAGACATGATAGCTTATTAGGCTTGGCAGGCTTAAGCCAAATGGCGGGCATATTTTTATGGCCAAGCATGGCTCTAAAAACAATCAAGCGCAACAAAAGAAAGACACTTCTAATAAAATAGGAAGCATGAATGTTATTGTGGCAATGGTGGTCATCATACAGAGGACTGGTACAAGAAGTGTGAAATAGCAGAGGACACACCCAATAAGAATAGCAAGCAACCTCATTCATAGTATAAGGAAAAGGAGAATGCATTAATTTCAATTGCACATGCTTCTAGTTCCTCAATGAATGATTGGATGATAGATTTAGGAGCTACTCATCACATCACATGATTCTCATACTTTTTTTTCTACGACTAAGCTTGATGATAAGATTTATATGAGCGATTACATTACATTTAGAAATCAAGTGGGAATGTGCATGTACAAGATGGTAACTTCAAGGATGTCAAACATGTACCTGACTTGAAGACTAACATCTTTTTTGCCCAAATATCAACATAACAATAAAAGGATGTCAGTGTGTACCTTGTGTACACAAGCCCTCTGGCAGCTGTGGCAGAGATTGTTCATTTGTGTCACTACCTAGTTTTACCAAAAACGGGGCCCTTGTGGTCAACATGTAATGCTTTATTTAGAAATGAAGAGGTATCCAAATCATGAAATTTTGGTTTCGGTAGACCGGTGAGTCTCAGTCTACTCCCACACTCAGTCATGAGATCAAAACCAATGGAGTACAAAATTAGAACGATTTATACAGTAACATAGTATGAAAATGTTCTTGTTCCCACAAGGCCTTGAATGCCAAATTGGTAAGCTGGCTCGGCTGTGACCTTAATAATCACCTTTACCTTTGCCTTAACAATCTAGTATGCCACATAGGACCTTAGGTGTTAAAGTAGCATATCTGAAAAGAAACAACACAGAAAATGAAGACCAGATTTCTTCACACACACAGTTTAAGAGATTACCACAGAAGGTGCAGACTGTTCTGCTGATTTAAAAACCGCACGAAGTGCTTGTTCACTTTCCCCGTAATATTCACTAACAAGCTCTGGGCCATTAATGGGAAAGATCTTAACTCCAGCTTCAAAAGCACAAGCAGATGCTAAGGAGGTTTTCCCTGTACCAGGCGGACCATAAAGAAGAACTCCCCTTGTTGGCTGTAGTCCTAGCCTGGGATGATGTAGATAATTAGTAACAAATTAAAATGCAAAATTCTCTACTCGAAAGATGAGATCAAAAGAGAATAGAACTCTAAAGATGGAATAAACCTAAACCAAAACCCAAAATATTGAATCATCTGGTCAGAATCCAAAACCATTTGTCCTTTATATACAGTGAGTGAACTATATGGATTAGAAGCTCTATATTCGATGCCTTATAAAGTTATTTTACAATTGATTATTCTAGATCATTAGCCAATATCTTCTTAACATAATTTATCCACCAACAATTGTATTTAGAGGTAAATGGGGAAATTCAAGCATGCCTAACTCTTTGTCCACACAAGGAATGTGAAAACAAATCAGAAATCTTATTACACAGTTGACAGTGGGTCACAAATTAGCAATGTTATTCTTATGACAGAAATACATGACCTGTATAAGATACAAGAAATCTGTATATTATAGAAACAAAAATGAATACCATCTTACAGAAACATTATGAAAAGGCATTCAACTAAATTCTATGAGAAAGCACCATTAATCTTGGCATTTCCAATAAAGCAGGAAAAATGGTAAGTACTTCTACAATCTAGACTAGAAAATATAACATTTTTCTGAAGCAACCATTTGGAAAATACCAATGTACATTTTTCTGAGGCAACCGTTTAGAAAATACCATTGTTCTATATAAGTAAGTAGCCGTATTGCATAAAAGGCCCATTCTCAGATACCTTGCTAAGGTATGTGGATGAAGTAGTGAAAAATTAATAATTTCCTTCAGTGAAGCACGGTGTTCAGATAGGCCACCCAGTGCAGAAACTCCCGATCCCTCAGAAGATAAACAAGCTTTTTCTGGTTCTCTGTCTCCACCATTTTTGTCTCTCATCTTTGATGTCAAATAAATCTCCTTGTGTTGTGAATTAGACGCCAGATCCAGATCTGAAATAAAATTAATATTTGTTTCACATCCCACAAGAAAGCCGGCATAAACTATATGTGGTTTGCAGGTATCTAACACATATTTCTCCTCGTCTGCAAGTGCATTACTAAAGCTACAAGAATTTGCATACTCTGAAATCTGCCTCAATTCACAGATCTTCTCTGAGGAAACCGCTGCATCTATCAGTTGGAAAACGCACATCTGACCACATATTGGAATTGTCACACAATTACCCCTCAGTAAAATACGATCACTAAGCCAACGCACGGCATATCTTTGAAGGAGCTCTTTTAGCTTCTGATCCTCCATAACAACCCTGATCGCAGCCAAATTAGGAAAACCCGGTGAGGTTGTTCTTTCCACATTACCTGTATGAAAAAGAGTAGCCTCATCTTTCTGAATTTGGGGTGAATCATTGAGAGCTGGCGACTGTATTAGAGGTGATCTGCTCCTGGTGATATTATCAGCAGGGATAACCATGGACCTGTATCCAAGAGGTGTCTTTGGAGACGAAAACTCTCCATTTCCACAGCCGTTGCTGCCTGCACTATCTACAGAAGAAATCTCACTAGATAATCCTAAAGCACTCTTTGGAATAAGCCACTTTAGACTAAGATCAGCACATTCACTCAGTGAAACTTGATACATCTCATCATTTTTTGGAGCGGTATGTTTCACGATTCTCTTTGCATGTTGAGATGTGCTATGAATATGAAGAGAGGAAACATACACAGTTCTGCCGAGAGGGGGACTTCCCATGGTACATGACAGGTGTTTGGATAACCTTACCCCATTTTTAAGAAGCTGCACACAACCAAATGTCACTCAAAGAGGAAATTTAAGATATAGGAAAATAAATTATAGATGAAACAGGCCTAATGAATTATTTCTCAAATCATGGAACATTAAATTTTAAATGTCTGTGCGAATCAGAATTCAAAAACATTAACATGAATGTAGATGCATGGCTTTTGGTTCAAATTATATTGTCAATCAAAAATGCACAATTAACTCTATAAAATTTCATTTTGCATTTTACAGACTACCAAAAGTATTTTGCTGAGACCTAAATAACTTTTTGATATACTCTGTGTGCAGCCAAGATTGAATTATCTGCCCTTACCAATTTCCTGGGTAGTGAAGAAACCCTAAAAAAATTATAGCAATTGGCACCCAATGTTATAACAAGAAACAACCTTACCTTGCGAGAAGGCCAAACAATAGCACATGCAAAATGAATCCCAATGTCATCCATCATGCCGTCCTCAATTTGTATGTTATAGTGCTTGCTGCAGAGGTGTGCCAGTGACTCCAGTGGGAAACTATCAGATGAAAAGTTGCGTACAGATACTGCTACTGACACCTGCATACACATATTGATTAAGTGCATCTGCAATATCATTCTTCCTGCATCCACACTGTTGTTTCATAAAAGAGTTGCTTAGACGCCATGCAAAAACTCAGTCTAATCATAAAATTTGTCTCCACTCACCAATATGACAACATGGTACAAATAGCAGAGATATCAAACTCAACTAAAATAGAATAGTGTTTCTCCAGACAGCTGGAATAGCATTAGGCTCTTATCAGAATAGACTGAAATTGCTAGTTCCACCAGGAGCTGCTAAAATAAGCAAGAATCGTGGTCGATCATGTTAGAAGACGTATACAAGGAAGAAATAAAGAGAAGGCGGATTGCACACATTTGAGATTGTGTGTCCGTCTATTTATTATAAATGAAGTAGTTACAAAACGGTTGATGTAGTTACAACCAGTTACAACCAACTTAGAGTTGGACACCTTATAAATATTCCTTAGATTCTCATACCCTCTCTTAAGGCTTATTCTACATACAACAAAAAACAAACATTCTAACAAAACAGAACTACGCAATCTTCAAACACTTTCACTTTGAAAGCAATGCTATGATAAGGTAGGGCTCCATCAAGTTGCTTCATGACCTTCATAAAGGTGTAGCTCCCGAGCTGAATTCCCGAGTTCCCGGATTCCACCTCCCCGAACTCCCGAATCACAGATCTCCCGAATTATTGGACAACCATCCATACTGAGCCATCCACAAGCTCCATCAAGTTGTCTCATGACCCTCGTGAGGGTATAATTCCCAAGATCCACAGTCTCCCGAACTATCTGAGCAACCATCCATACCAAGCTTCATCTACCTTGTATCCTTGCTTGCCTTCAAAGTTTAGAGCATCTTTATATTGTGTATTCATCACTTTCATCACTACCTTCTGCATCCAGTGGGTCTTGAACCATGGCTATATCAGCTGTATTTGATATGACTTTACCCTTGAGCACATCATTGGCTCGAACACAACAATCCCATGTTGTGTGACCTCTTTTCTTACAATAATGACATTCAATCTCTTGCTTATCTTTATCTGATCTTCTACGAGAGTTTCTGATTTTGGAATAGAATGCACTTTCTTGCTGAGAATGACCTTCTGTGTCTTCTGTAGTTCGTTTTTCTTCAGCTAGAAAAGCTACAACCATATCATCTAGAGATTGAGATTGAATTTGACTAAGGGTAAAAACTACATTGTTGTATTTTGAAGACAGACTATTTAATAGGATAGCTTTGGCATCCTCATCCTCAATCGCAGCTTTGACTTCTGCTAGTTGTTTTGATCAAGGACCTCAGATTATTGATGTGACTTGACATAGAGACTCCTTCATCCATTTTGTACCTATATAGCTGAAGTTTTAGGGAAAATTTGGCATTGATTGCTTTTGCTGCAAATAATTTATTTATAGTATCCCAAATTTCCTTCGATGATTTGTCTAGGTCTACATGATGAAGTTCAGAGTCGGAGAGAGCAAGGGCAATAATAGCTTTCGCTCTATCATCTCTACTTTGCCAATCTAACAATTTCGATGCATCGGTAGTTGTTGTCTCTTCCCGTTTACAATGACCCACAAATTTTTATTCATAAGTTGCATTTGTATTTTCGCTCTCAATGTATCAAAATTTAAACTAGAATATTTTTCTATGGGCATTTCCATTTTAATAAAATAGAATAAATACAACTACGTATTTTTGGAAATGAATAAAATAAAATAAAATACCAATTGCACAGTTTCGTGCCCTAGCACAGGTATTGTCTTTTTGCTTTTGCGTCTTTCTTGCCCTATGTCTGTGGAAAACATTTGAGACCTTGTAATTCGTGACTGTAATGGCTGATTATAATGGCCTTCAAATGTTTGTTATTCGTGACTCCATTCGCGTCTTATTTCATGCTCGAAAATACTATTATTTTCCTGAAAAACGTGCCATTCCGCAACTTAGTTTTTGCACCAGATTCACGACTCCTTGTACGCGACTGTGTTTGCAATCTGGTACTCGCAACTACGTTTTTCAACCCTCACAAAAATGAACATGCCCTAGATCTCTATCGAAAACCAGAACGACAATATCTTCGTTTTTCTCCTTATATTTTTCTGCCCTCGCGAAAATGAACGTTCCCTAGATTTCTTTCGAAAACCAGAACGACAATGTCTTCTTATGTCTTCGTTTTTCTCCTTATATTTGCGACTGTGTCCTCTAAAGTACGATTGTGCTTCAATTACATTTGATTCAGACTTCTTCAGCCTTGGATTCTCGATTACCTTCAATTCAGACTTCTTCAACCTCGAATTCCGAGCCCTAATGTAACAGATTTTCTGCCCTTCTTTCTTTCCTCACTTGGTCTCGCTCTGATACCACTGTTAGAAGACGTATACAAGGAAGAAATAAAGGGAAGGCGGATTGCAAACATTAGAGATTGTGTGTCCATCTATTTATTATAAATGAAGTAGTTACAAAACGGGTGATGTAGTTACAACCAGTTACAATCAACTTAGAGTTAAACACCTTATAAATATGCCTTATATTCTCATAAATCAAAGAAGTAGAAAGGACAGAGATGTCACTTTGAAATAGGTTAGGGGAGTATATAAACAAGGGTATGAGTATTTTACATATGTAGAGTCACCATGAGATGTGAGCATGCATATGGGTCCCCCTCCCTGAACTCGAGTTCTTTGGTGACTATGGTGAGAATGCCACATGTTATGTTACCCGCAAAGAATCCCAACCTTGGGTTCTGCTAGTGCAACTTAATTATTTTTTGTAAAGTAAGTGCCACGGGTCAAAATTATTTTGGATCCTTCAGCTGCCATTTGTATTTAAAATCTACTGTGATGTTAGAATATTGAGAAGTAAACAAGCAATTTGAATGTTAATGCTTCCACTAAGGAATTTGAATATTGGTTCTCCCGTGTAGGTGGACTGACAATGCCCCATTTACTGTGGAGCTTGGTTACCAGGCCAACACCCAATAAGCACCAAATTTAAACAATACTCGATCAGACATTTGAACAATATTGTAAGCTATAGCGAAAAAGTTCCCTTGTTGCCACAGGAATTATCTTGGTGGTGTGTTGGCTACCCCTGGACCTAAAAACATATTTTGCCTTTACACGATACGATGCAGGGGTATCCCAAGGACAATCTACAGTAAAAGAGGATATAGGAAATTAATGTTGTCCTTGATCAAGGACTCAATCATCTACAGGATTAGGGAGTTGGGCGAATTTAAATCAAGTCCAGGTCTTTACGAAGATGTTCCCAAAAATCTAACTTGTGCAAGGAAAACACTGTACAGATATAATGTGTTGCTTTTATATGTAAGTATGATATTAGGAAAAAGGTAGCAGCAGTCTGTAGGAGGAGAAGAATAACAGACTTAGGAGATTGAGCATATGAATAGGTTGGAAAATAGGCAGAAAAAAGAAACGGAGATTAGAACAGCTGAATATGCAAAGCTGTTAAATGGATTGAATCTTGTCTACTAATTTATGTTTTATGCGAAGTGTAGTGCCCTGTTATGGTATGCCCAATGGGTGAGGGCGAAGAAACTTTAATGAAATGGTGTCATTTGCCAAGCACCTTGGTTTGGCATTGTGGAAAGGAATTACTTTTACAAGTCATCTTGACTCAAAACCTCATCCTTGAGATTTTCCTATGCTTTCGATATGATGATAATATTATAATTAGCATTATTGTCATTGAATATATTTACATAACTTTAAGATTAAAATAAATAAAAACAAACGGATATTTTTAAAATACATGACTGAATTAAAAAATAATCATAGTAACATATATGTATAATAATAATAATAAAACAAATTAAAAAAAAATGAAATATTAAATAAAAGATCGTAATACATGTTTCTGGTAGGTGGCCAGGCTTGAAGGTGGTTGGTGAAGGAGATTTGCCCAAAGTATTTTAATGCATGCCCAACTTAAAGAGCCCACTCTGCAACTGTACTCCACCCTAGCCTACACCAAAGGACATTTTCATTAGAGTCATGGTGTAGTATCATGCTCAATTAATGAGCCTTAAAAATTGTGTTTGAACATCCACCAGAGCATGGTAGAGCAGAGTGGTGATGTCCCAGACATTGGCATGTTTGGGATGTTGAGGCGTGGGATGGGGGTCTCTTACTACTCCATCCAAGTACCGAGATAGTACCAGGCCATCCAAGGCATATTCTCAACCTGCACCAAGTCTCCTCAACCCTTTTCAGCATGCTCTTGACCTGTGCCAGGTGTCCAATCTGGTTAGCTCACCCCTTCCAGCTTATTCCTTACCTACGCCAAGATGGGAGTTATATGGCGGACGTGTACGTAAACTGTCAAAACATATTCAAGCACATGAGCGGTTTGGCAAAATGTTTCAAAAACACGTTCTCCCATGGACAGTAATGATATGCACAAAATGAGTTTGTTGAAACAGTCTTAAAAACGTTCAAGCAAAATAGAGTTGGCAGGTGTAAAGCTTGATTCCAACCTGCGGCAGCACCTCCTCCATTTAGTCACGTTACCCTATGGTGTGAGATTGAGATTGGCAGTAGATGGTATGGGCAATGAATGATTTTATTTTTAATTCCTAGCATTGGAACGTAACAGTAGACAGGGCGTGTGGGCTGTGAGGATTGTTGGGTTGAGTCCTCGTAGATAGCTGAGTGTGTTAAAAAGGCGCTCAAAACTTTCAAGCAAAGTGCAATTGAGAGGTGTAAAATCTGACTCCAAACCATTGGCAGCGTACACCCTGCATGCGCCGTAATAGGAACTTCGAAACTGGGTATGGATGTACACTGAAGCATTGGAGGGGGATTTTTCCATATACTATAGTTGCTAGTGCGCTGGTAGATATGTATGCAAGGTGGAAGCAAGCACAAGGCATGCAAACTGTTTAACAAAATGCCTGAAAGAGCTGCGTTCTCATGGAATGCATGGCTGCACGGTATACACAAGGTTGATATCTTTGTTTATCCTTCCAGTGGAAATGTTGATGAGCAAGCCACAGCTCGACCCTCTCCTTACAACGAGGTGACTAGCTCTCTGCAACTCTTCGTCCTTACTTTACGATTGGCGATTTGTAGATTTGTGCTTATGAACTCGGTTTTGGAATCTGTTGATAAGCTATGAAATTGTGTTGTCTCCTCAAGGTCTCTTCTAAGTTTTCTTTGTGCGGAACAAAAGGGTGGCATATTGGTTTATCTTCACGATGGGAATGTTCATGAGTAAGACGCAGGGGCTGCACAAAACAAGTCTGCAAAAACAAAAATAAAATAGAGTTTTGAAGCAAATGCGATTGGGAAGTGTGTGAATTACTTGGAGCCACTTTCACCCCGCTTTGTCCGCAAACAAGCATGGTTATCTTCCTCCATCTTGCATGACTTTAATATTTCTAGTTTTTCCTTTATTACGGTTACTAAAATACCTTGGATGAATAAGTTTTCACGAGTTTTAATGAGATGTAACACCAAAAATTTAAAATTCCCCCCTTTCTATACAACTTGAAGGATATGTTTTTGAGTGTGACCTATTTTTTTTATAACCTCCTTAGATGTTTGGTTATCTTTAATAACAATACGGGATAAAAAAAAAACACAAAAATAATGAGTTTAACTTGATTTGTAGCTAAAAACTATTTTTTGTTTACCTTGCAAAGTTAATGAAACACGATTTTCTATTATTCACGAAACACCTCTCCGAACCCCGAAATGGGAAATTCAAGTTGTGACTTTATTCCCTGTCATGCGGAGTGTTGTATTAAACCTGTAGAACAACTACAAATGTTGTTCGTTCGTGCATTTTTTTGTCACCCCTTTAGGAGCCACGTTAACCCTTTTTGTAGTTTTGGGAAGCTACTGAAAGTCAAAAGTTGGGTTTTGGTTTTGGCTTTCCGTTTAGACCCTAGGTGAAGGAATAGATATCGGCCTCCGTATACCTCTAGTATTTATCTATGAAAATCACCATCAACCATCAGTTATAAGAAAATCAGTTTCCAAGCTAGTTTTACAAGGGGGGTTTTGTAGGCCTGCCGGTCATTGGGTGACAAGGTCAACTAGTGTAATTATGATTGGTGGCTCCGGAAAAGTAGTCGTCATTCATTACATGTTCTTCATTTCTGAGTTTTGTCAACTCCAATAAATTCCTTATATATAGGTGAGCATTTAAGATTAGTCTTAAGGTGCATTTGACCATCAAAATTTAGTTTTTGAACGTAGTGTCATAGCCCTCGGTTAAATTTGGACATTTTTGCAAACTTGTAGCAAAATGTGAAAGAATGTTGTGGAACCCTCATCAAGTCAAATAGCTGATGAGAAAAATTGTGGGCACTAATATATGATTGTATGGAACTCCCTTTTGTTGCTTGTTTTGATAAATTTGATTTTGGGAAAATGGTGCTCTCTCTCTCTCTCTTCAGTTAGGAAATGAAATAAAATGAATATATCTTTAACTCTCTTGTTGCGTGCTAAGTATTATAATCATGTGAATGGAAAACTATGAATCATAAATTGTGCTAGTTTTGGGTAGATGCCATGCCAGCAGTTTGTGCTAGCCATTTAGTGGTTAAAGGTACCAAGATAAGGAAAAATTGAAGCATTACTGGTGTTTTCATAATAACATGTTATTTTGGAAACAATGTAACTGTATAGGATATATCAGCAATATTGCTATAAATAGAAATGTTATTTATTGTTTTATACGATGAACATGGAATTGTAGCATATTAAGAAAGTGTATTATTTTCATAGTAGTTGTACTTGTATATGTTGACAATTTAATTCTTGGTCATACTTTGGTATTTGGGTTATGCTGTGGAAACTTAAGTTGATTATATTACGTTGTTGTGGAAACTAATCTAAGAAGAATGTTATAAATAGTATTTGAGTCATTATAGGAGGGTGAATTTTTAAATCTTGTTATTTAAAAATATTTGTACCATGGTAATTTTGGATGTGGAATGTATCAATTAAATGTATGGTAATAAATTGAAAACGGTGTATCCTACCTATTTTCTAGTGATCTGTTGACCTAAGAAACCTTTTATCCTTCAAAGGAAAATAATAACTTGTATATGTGTTTTCTCCATTTTTAGCAAAAAGCAAAAAACAAACTTATTGCATGAATTAATGACCCTTGATGTATGGAATGGCCCCCTTAAGCTTACCCTCATGCCCTTGTTCCTTAGTAGGGCTACACACCTTAGTAAAATTTCAACTGGGGCATCTCCCATTCTATTTTGAGACTTGGTTCTTCTACATGCTGAATGAATGAGTTTTACTTATGTTTCCTCAACCATATTGTAGAAGGTAAACCTTGTTCCTTGCCCATCCTCCGCACATGGCCCATGAGAATGCATCTTCTTTCCCTCATGGACCATTTTGTCACCTTCAAAAAGGAACTAAAAGAGTTCCTAGTGGTGGCAAGCTCACATTGTGAATGAACCCCATTTCAACATTCCTAAGCCTCAAGGTAAAAAGTGTTCCCTTAACCAGTAGCAACAAAATAACTTGTGCGTTGCAAAGGTCTTGTGAGTTAAGGATACTGCAAACTCTAGTATTGACTTGTCGTAAGGCCTAGATTCCTTGGGGTAAATGGAAACAGATTAAACCTAGAACCATTAAGGGGTTAACTTGTGGGTGTCATCGGTGATATATAGTTATCGATATGGAATTCTTAAGATGATGGATTAGAAGTAAAGTGAAATTTGAGACTCATCCCTTAAACTCAATATAACCCTCATATGCGTATCGCAAGACACCTAGTACAAGGAGACCCTAACATTACGATGGGATGTATATCCCGAGGAGCCGAGGCAAGTTGAAGAGGACAATACTATGCAACGAGGATTGATTGGGCTTTCCTTTGAGGATGAGGATGATAGTTCCAGCGAGGAGTTGTTTCAAATGTTGATTCTGATTTTTAGGTTTATACTTGTCCTCTCTTTTTCATAACATTGACAATAGACAATTGTTGGTGTATTTGAATATGAGATTAATGATATGAATATCAGCTATTGTCACTTGATCAATCATAATGGTTTTATAATTTATTTCAGCTTATTTAATTTTAAGTCTCAAATTCAAATGGTTTTTCTTTTATTAAATTATGTATAACTATATGTATTTGAACTTTGATATTTAGGAATGTGTAATTTGTGGGTTTTACCCCATATTCGGAAGAGAGCGCATACGCTCAATATAATCAATTCAACATATTATTGATCCACACAATGCTTACATATATAGAGGGAATATCTCCTATAATTAAGGAGATCTTCCTTATTACACATCTCAACAATATATCCCTAAATCTCTCACATTCCCTAATAATCTCACCAAACCCCTATTCTAATGTGATTATTACGTGAGTAACAATCACTTACATTATGTGTGCTCCACTTATTATTCTACAAATATACACTCACAATATTATAATACACTCACAAATGCACCCATGTTAGGACTAATTCCTAACATTCCCCCTTAGAGCTAACAGAGGTGAGGAAATGCAATATGAAACTGCAACACGCATTGTCATTGTCGTTCGAGTCGTTGCTTGTTGCTAGAAGTTCTCCTGGTGTGTATTACCCCCCCTTAATGTGAAAACCCTTTGGATGTTGGTTAAACCGATAATGCATCCAATTACACATGATAGTGAACCCCTTTTTAATTTTTCGAAAATATATCCCTTCCCCCCTTTTTCGAAAAAATATCTCCCTTAAAAAATTCCCCCCTCTTTCGAAAAAATCCTCCATTTTATAATAACCCTCCTTTTACAAAAAATCCTTTGAAAGAAAATTTCATTAAAAAAATTATGGTTTAAGGTGTTATGGAGGGACGAACCTTTCAACACCTCCTCCCTTAGTGCTTTTCAATCTCGCTTACCACAAAGCTAGCTATGGTGTCAATTTTTTACACTAATTTAGGTTTAACTTTTGAAGAACTCAACGATTAAGAATTAAAATGAATACTGACCATTTTAGGGTTTTTGCTTTACCAAATTTGGAGTGCTCATGCATGCCAAGATAATATTTTCCACCGTTGATGCAATCGGTAGGGGAAGATTTGAATGTCGCCAACAGTTGTAGGATCTATGACATGCCACCAATGTCGATCCAAATTTCAAAGATCGATGTAGAATGAATATGAAATGATATTTCAGAGCAAGAGCTATATCACTGAAATGGGCCTTCAATGCATTGAGGATCACGTTTCAACACCAAATCAACTCGCCAAACATACAAGATTAGATCTCGTTGAGCGGAGGGTTATACGATCTAAGTAGGTTGTTCATGGATTTGAGTTGAGATGAGATGAGGAAATTTCCAATCTGTGGTGAGGAGAGCTAAATCGCCAATTTTGGGAGGACTGATCCGTTGAAACTCAAAGATGCAGATCATATATTTCATGACAGGATTCTGAGCCTTTAGATGCACATCAGATATCATTGAGCCAATACTAACTATTGGATTTGAATGCATACGGTGGGCAATTCGAGTTCCAGAAGTCTTTGAGATTGCCACCGTGAACAGGAGGGACATGCCCAACTTGGAATGAGAAGCCAAGAAACGTCACAAGATCGATTCAATACATGTTGGATCGGATTGGAGCTTGTTGTGCAAATATTAGTGAACAACATTCCTTCTGCAAAGTCGTAAGTTGAGATAACCCACTAATTGCCACCAATGACCTTAAGACATCAAACCCTCGAGTGTAAAATTTGAATGTACAGCCAAAGATCTAAAATAATGTAAATCTTTGTAGTTTATATATAATTCTTGTAATTGTAAAACCTCCAATAGACTGGATCTTATTACTAAATGGATCCATAAACAAAACCTTCAACACCATATACAAAATTCTCCAAAATGCTATCGGAATAAGATAACCGACAAAAATGACCACACACACAAAATAATGAGCAAATCTGAAAAATTGGGCTAAACAACTAATTTAAGGAATGTACACAATGAACAGAGTGGAGGAAATACTTCGGATAGAATGAACATAATGGAAAAGAGAAGGTGATGTAAATGAATGGTGGATGTCAACGGGTTCACTGCGAGGTCCGGGGTATCCACTAGTACCATTGACAAATATGCAAGAAAGGTGAATGCTACAAACCCCAGATTTCGCGCAAGGTCCATGGTATCCACTAGTCTTTTGTTTGCGCCGCTTGAGTTTACAACAATGGATGGCACATAGACAATGGAAAACGGGTTTGCACGAGGTCCACTCTGCTCCCCATTTCCATTACCTAACTTGACAAATGAACCATGAGTGGGGTGAAATTCAGAGAGGTCTCATACGAAAACCAGCTCTGATACCAAATGTGGGTTTTACCCCATATTCGGAAGAAAATGCATACGCTCAATATAATCAATTCAACATATTATTGATCCACACAATGCTTACATATATAGAAGGAATATCTCCTATAATTAAGGAGATCTTCCTTATTACACATCTCAATAATATATCCCTAAATCTCTCACATTCCCTAATAATCTCACCAAACCCCTAATCTAATGTGATTGTTACGTGAGTAACAATCACTTACATTATTTGTGCTCCACTTATTATTCTACAAATATACACTCACAATATTATAATACACTCACAAATGCACCCATGTTAGGACTAATTCCTAACATAATTATCATGAAGAAGTTAAGCATTTACTATATGACATATGTAACTTACATATTAAGGAATGTATTTGATGTTTATGATTTCAAGTTTCAACTTATTTAAATCTCAAAAGGTTTTATTTCAGCTTATTTATATAGTTTAGTCACTATATTTTTATATTTTAAATATTTATATATTTTCTAATTAGTCGTCCCCCGGTCGTCCCCAAAATTTAGAAATTTATTGTCATCCCGAAAACCTCTTCTTGTCATCATACCGTCCCGGAGTCTTAGGTAACTATGGAAGAAAGATAATACTAGCCTTCATTGGAGAGGGATGTCTATATAACTACGCAAAGGTGCAAAATTTGTCAAGTGGCTAAGGGTTGTAGCTTAAATAAAGGGTTGTATACTCCTTTGCCTGCTCCAAATAGACCATAGGAATACATAACAATGGATTTTGTATTGGGATTGCCTCATACTCAAAGAGGCTTTAATTTCATTTTTGTGGTTGTTGACCACTTCTTTAAAATGAGCCATTTTATGCCCTGCACAAAAACTAGTAATGCAAATAAGGTGGCTGAACAATTCTTCAAATATAAAGTGAGGTTGCATGGATTAGCTAGGAAAATTACTTCAAACAGAAATACTTAATTTCTATTTTTTTTTAGAAGACTTTGTGTAGATGTTAGTCAAAAAATTGCAATTTAGCTCAGCTTATCACCTTCAAACTGATGGGAAAACTTTAGTTGTGAACACGTCATTGGGGAATTTACTAAGGTGTCTAGCAGGTGATAGGCCAAAGCAGTGGGATCTCATGTTACCGCATCCTGAATTTTTCTATACTAATTCTGTGAACAGAAGTACAAGTTAAACTCCATTGCGTATTGTGTAAGGAAAGAGTCCTAAGGAGTTACAGATCTTGTTTATTTGCCAATTGAGGAAAGATGTGGTGATGATGCAAAGGCCTTTGCTTTGCTGAACAGATGCAACAACTATGTCAAACGGTTAGAGAGCAGCTGGAAATGAGTAGCCAGAAATACAAGAGGGATGCAGATGCTACTAGGAGGTTTAAGACCTTCAAAGAAGGGGATTGGGTTATGGTGCATTTGAGAAAAGCCTGATTTCTCTGATTTCCAAAGAGGGAATATAATAAGTCAAAATATTAAAACATTGGATCTTGCAGGATTTTGATGAAAATCAATGACAATGCCTACAAAATTGACTTACTAGATGGACTAGACATTTCACCAATCTTTAATATTTCCAATTTGTAATCCTGTTATGAAGGTAACAATGCGAATGAGCAAGAAGATGAAGTATTTGAGTGGCAGCAACAGTTGCCAAAGAACAAACCACTGGAGATTGAGGAGGTATTAAATGTGGAAGTACTTCACCTTGGAAAGCATCGCCTAAGACAGTCTTTGATCAAATGGAAAGGAAAATCCGAAGAGGAAAATATGTAGATTTTTGAACAAGCATACCAAAGGTTGGTAAGCTTGAGCGAGGGCGCTCAAATCTTTTACAACCCAAGGAGGAGGATGCAGGGGTATCCCAAGCACAATCTACAGTAATAGGGGAGATGGGAAATTAATGCGGTCCTTGAAAAAAGACTCAATCATCTACAGGACTGGGGCGTTGGAAAAACTTAAATCAAGTCCAAGTCTTTATGATAGATGTTCCCAAGATTCTGACTTGTGTAAGGAAATCACTATAGAAATTTGATGTGTATGTTTGTTTGCTTTTAGATGTGAATAACATATTAGGAAAAACGTACCAGAAGCTTGTAATTGGAGAAAAATATCAGACTTAGGAGATTGAGCATGAGAATTGGTGGTAAAATAAGCAGGAAAAAAATGGAGATTACACCAGTTGAATATGCAGCAGGACCTGACGCTGCTAGAAGGATTGAATCTTATGCACTAGTCTATGTTTTATGAGAAGAACTGAAATTTATAGTGAAATCTTTCATCTATGTGCAGTTCCAGGTTGCATGTAACATTTGGGGAACATAATTCAGTTTTGTTATGGATTTTTGGATCCTATAGTTGCGCCCTAAGTTCTTTCTAATATAATTAAATTTGCAGCATAGTTAATAGTGTTTTATTGCAGGTTTAAGGTGTGTATAGGTCTGTTATTCCCATCACGAAACAGGTTTATACGTTCTATAATCCTAACCAGCCATCACTTGGAAACCCTAACTTATTAACAAGTAATCTACATGACCTGTAAAAAGAGGAGGAGGAAATAAGTACATACCGCGACACAAGTGCCGGGGAAGAAAGAATGGGCAAACATGGCTGCCTCTGACATCCAGAGTGTGGAGCCACAACCGGCAGACTTCTCTTTAAACTCCACCTCCACAATAGAGCCGTGAAAGGCATCGTTTGAAATAAAACCCGGATATTTCTTGCTCGCCTTCGCCAGGGCATCCCTTATAGTGCCTTCATCTTCCTGCTGCTGCGGCACGAGGTTTTCCACTTTCTTAGATGAAGATTGTTTGGGCGTTTTATCAGCTGTTGGCGAGGGCGATGATGAAGTTTTTCTTGAACGCGGGGCCATATTTTCCCTGCTCGCAAGTGCAAGAGTGGGAATAGCAAAGTGGTATTCAATAATTTTCCAAAAGTTTCAATTGGAATGGAACTGCATCGTTCGTTCAATATGTCGTATCACGTATGGTTGCCATATTGCTTTCGTGTAAAATAGCTTAGAGCATAAAAACAATTTCATCAAGGTTTTAACGAATAAAGAAGAAGAAGATGATGATGATGATATTTTAACGCCAAGGCTACCAAAGATAGCCTATGGGAGAGTAGATTTTGCTAGAGATCTTTCTAGCATTCAGATCTCGTGTTTTTTCAATCATATTCTCGCTGAAAGTATCTTGAAATGATGTAGTAGCCACCATACTAGCAAACTGGGCCCTAATGTCATTATAAGCATTACACTCCAACATGAAATGTTTCACTGACTCCACTACACCAGATGTGTCAGATGTGTAGAAAACAAAAACTCTCTCTTCCCATACCTCTTTAGGTCTTTTCCATCTACTTGTTTCATGCCGAAGATGATGTGAATTAGTCCTCAATTCAGCTATGAAGATCTTTGCTTTCCACGGCATATTAGCCCCTATAAAAGCCTTTTGTTGATGATCACATGTAGAGTTAAATTCCTTCAAATAGTACATCTTCTTTCTCCCTAACGAATTTCCCCACATAACTTAGTAAAATTTATCTATAACAAAAGCCTTTATCTCTTGACTATTATTAAGACATGCACTCAAGTAAATGTTCCTTTTTAAAGACATTTGTTGTTTTGATTCATCCACGACTTCTTTCTTTTCTCCAAAAACTTGTTGAGGACTACAATAGGCCATCTACTACCAATCATTTGCTTGACCCTTTTTGAATATGTTATGAGACGAACCATAACAATAGCTTCTAGAGGTACAACACCCGTTTGAGTTAGAAGAATATCATATTAGATCGAGATCTTTAATTTGAACTTATTAATAATCATGTTGTTTTGAATCCTCTCAAATTGTTTCTAGCTTGAGTTCGAAATGCTGCTAGCCCAAACCTCACATTCGTAAATCTCCACTAGAGTTACTAAAAGCCCAAACAAATTATGTGTAGTTTTCTAATCCCATAATTCTACCTCTCTGCATTTGTTAAATGAAAAGCATAGAAAGCTCTCCACCCCTTAAAGTTCTCTTTTTGCTACAAATCTCCCAACTGAGCTTGTTATTAAAGTCAAACCCAAGATATTTATACTATGTTACTTCCTCTAAAATGCTTCCATCGAAATAAAAATCATGCTGAGTTCTTTTCTTTCTATTAGAGAAGATCATGATCTTGGTCTTATTGGTCTTGACTTGCATCCCCACTTCTTTGCAAAAGTGCTCAAGCGCACATAAATTCTTTTGTAGTCCTTGAGCGGACCTAACAATCAAGATAAGGTCATCATCATAAAGGAAAAGTCTTATAACATACTCTCTTAAGCAAACACCATTTTCACTCTGCAAGTTTAACCATTCCTCAAGTTTGTCCATATATAAGCCAAATAAAGTAGGCGATAATGGGCGTCCTTGTTTAAGCTAATATCACTCTTGAAAATTTATAAGATACCAGTTTTAGTTCTAATTTTGACTTGCACCTTTTCGTAAAGTCTATGAACAACTGCTTTGTTGTGCACTGAGATACCAAGCCCCTTCATTCTATCCCATAGCTTGTTCCTAGGAACTGTGTCAAAAGCCTTCTTGAAGTAAAAAAAACAGCAGTAAGCTTCCTCTTTATCATTCCAAAAATTTTCAATAATGTGCCTCAAAGTGATACTATGATCTATTGTTGAATACTTAGGCCTCAACCATTCTTTCCCTTTTTCTCTCTTACCTTTTTCTTCTGCCTACTTTCTGATTTTGCATTCCACCATGCTACCAAACAACTTTGCAAACAATGGATTGATCATGATGGTTCTATAATTAGAAGGATTGTTAACATTTCCACTCTTAGAAAAAGGTATCGCAAGACTGATAGTCCAATCTCTAGGAAAACCTTGCTGAATGACGTTGTTGAATATGTTGACAATGTGAGGAGCGATAAATTCTTTCCCCCATTTTAAAAATGTTTTGCCTGAAACTCATCCAAGTCATTGGCTTTTCGAAGTCCCAATTTCATAATACCCTCATCAACTTCTTACACAGTAAAAAGTTTTGTTATCGTGTTGACCAAAGGGGTGCCTTCAACTTTTGAATCTTGTTCATAAAGTTGTTTTGCAAACTCAAACCACTGATTAACAGTGATATTGCTGTTTTATGTATGTTTTTTATTTGATTGAAGTTCCTTCCAAAATACTTTTGGGTTGTGTTTCCCTAAGTATATAAGCTCTTCACTCCTTATGGTCATGAACTCACATTTTTTTCTTTATGATTTGTTTGTACAACTTTGTGTTCAGCTTCTCTATGCCTGTTTCTTTAAGAGCTCTCCTTGCCGCTTTGTAATCCTCATCAAACCATCTATTTACCGGAAAATAATTTGTTTGTTTCTTCTTATTTTTTGTTCTTTTGCAACTTGTAAGGGCCCTTTTAATTATATTTGTTAACTCATAATTTTTAAGGCCTTGATTTTTGTAAGTCTATGCATTAATTCCCTCTTGCATGATGTTGTAACTGCAGAAATGAAGATAAATATGTTAAGAGACATCTTTTGATCTTAAAGGAATGTGTTGCTAATCTGGACCCTTGTTTGCTGTAATTTGTTTACTTGGGACAGAAGTTATTATTGCTTGTGTGATTGCTAATGAGACAACAGACTTGTCGTATGCTTGATGAACTCTTTTCGCTGATTGACAGCACACCTTGAATCAATTCTCATTGATCCAAGGTATGATGTGGCCTTCTTTTGATCACTGCATGTCAATTTACTACACTAAACCAGAATGAAGTTTGAAACTAGACTAAAGGTTGATATAAAGGTTGCAGCACCTGATTACAGGTATGAATATCTGGCACGTAGATGCCAATGAAAAAATTCGATTCTCGAACCACACACACCATTGTAACGCTAGACACCAAAGATGATAAGGGCCTGGATGCGAGGGGCACATCTATGTGGAACATAGGACGAAACGTCCTGCATTGTGTTGAATATGACTGTCAGGTGGAAAGACTTGATTCTGGAAACTAATTAATTAAATATTAGGGGATTAAACCCTAACCTACCCCTAAGTTTTATCTTATACCCTAACTACTATCCTATATGGATTTTAAATTTCATAAGGGTGAAAATGCCTGTAAATTCTATTAACCTATGAACTAGGCGAAATGACTAGATATGGACTATTAAAAAAATCCTAAACTATTCCTAACCTATGGAAGGGGACGTATGGACCCATGTGGATGGAAAGGATAAGGAAGGAAGGTTGGAAATTTATTAGGACAATGAATGACGTCCTTACAGGTTGCAGCGCCAAGTTTGGCGGGAACATGGAAAAGTTGGAGGCGTCCAATCGCTATGAAGCTAAACTATGATTACATGCAAAAATTTGAAATTAGGAAGACTCACCAACTGAGTCGGCATGGCGTGAGGAATGAGGAAAGGTAAGTGCATTCATGCATTCAATTACAGTTGGTCGATTAGCGACCAGCTCACCTTGGAAAGAGGATAGAGGAAAAAGGAAATTTGTTTGTTATTGTGTCCAATCAGATTTTAGTTGCTCTGCATTTTGTTCTTCCATGGTTCTGTCGAACCTGCTGTATTTTGGTTATTGTTTATGTACTTTGGATAAACAAAGGGCTATTCTTGAGCATGTGGAAGTTAGTGACTGTTTGGAAAGCCTGGTTGAAGATGTTGTGGAGAGAAACAACTCTAGGGGACGCGGTTTTCTTCGAACCACAAAAAAAATACAGGCATGTTAAGCCCTTCTCCTTAAACCGCTTGCTTTTGCTTAATCGTCTCATTAAAACAACCCTGCTCTTATGATGGGGGTTTGGTTATTTGATTTGGCTGTTATGTTGAAGTGATTTTGGTTGAGTCGTTTTCTTTTGCTGTATGTGGCTTGAGCATTCTTTGCATAATGATTAAGTTGAATATACTGTCCTTGTTGTGTGGGTTCGTTTCGACAGTGTTGGGTATTCATTTTATTACCATTATGAGTTTGTGCTAATAAATACATTATCTAAGTGTATATCAATTCTGAGTTCTGAGCATTCTTGTGAAAATGAAAGGATGAGATGATCCCCTATGTCTGGTTGAACTATCATTATAAAAATGAACACGGCTTGGTATTTCTTTGCAGATGAGTGAAGCAAAGGAGGTTGTGTTTGTGATGAGTTTGTTTGACTATGTTTAGTATTTGCTTCTGTTACCCTATATGGGTTTGAGTGGATAATTGCATTAGTTATGGAGTACTGTTTTTTTGAGTTCATTGTGTGGAAACGATGGGGAAAAACAAATTCGGGATATTGTTTATGAACTGAACTAGAATGTTTGAGGAGTGAGTAAAATTTATTGATATCTCCCTTGAATTACACATTTTGGAAAGTATATATATACATGATCAGTATATCATTTTTGTTATGCTTGTTCTATACTCCTTACATATATTCTAGAAATTGGTAAGCGTAATCGATGCTGGAACTGAACTTGAATGCCAATTGCCTTGTTCTTTTTTCTTGTTCTTTTTTTTTAAAAAAAGGGAGGGGGTTTCTTACTTCTTACTTCTTACAGCGAAACGATGGTAGTATAGTTGTTGAATCTTTACTCGTTTCAAATTAAGCTGGGTATAACTGTTCTAGCAAACAAGTAAGTTTTCATTCAAATGTATTTACATTCTGGTTGCAGTCCAAAAACTTCTTGATGTTGCATTACAACTGAGTCATTCAATTGGAAATTTCCTTTGATATCTAGGAAATTAGTCCTTTTATTATTATTACGATGAAATATGAAATGTTGTCTGATGTACATCTTTACTTGCTGTTCTGGACTAAAAATGTTTGCTGGGTGGAATATTTAAGAGGAAATGGTTGTAATTGAAGGTACTTTTGATACTAATGCTTACGAACCCGTGCCATGAACTCTGGTCAACTTTTTGGGAAAGGCAATTAGTAGTTTTGAATACTGATATATATATTTCAGAATGAATTATACTCTTGGATTATGACTGTTCTAAATAGTGGATATTTGGGTTAGACAGTAAGAAGAGGTAATATGTTCCTCCTTTAATTGGTTATTGAATTTGTCTACTTCCCTATGGGCTGTTATCATTGATTGATATTACGTCCAGATTGAATTATTTAGTTCATTTATTCATGAAAGGAAAGCTAAAGTGTAGGATAGGTAATTAGGAGTAATGATCAATTCTTTCTTACACAGCTGAAATTCTATACTTGTTATGAAATGAATTTTGTACTGTCTAAGGCGTAAGCATTTGCATTTAATTGATGTTTACTTTCTTCAAATTGAATGAAGTATTATCCTGTTGTTGAATTTTGAAGATTGTCACCAACGAGTTCATGGTGAATGACTACTTTTCTCTTCAGCATTGATGGATGGGAATTAGACGGGTAGTATGAAAGGAAAGGAAAATGGTTCTGCTGGAAGTCTTATTTAAAATCTAATTGTGAATCTTATCTCTAATTAATGTAAGGGAATGGAATTGATAGCATTTATGTTAGAACAACAGTTTGCATAATTGTGTTTTTTTTAGTTCTTATAGATGTTTGTAATCTGGAACTGTTTGAAGGAAATTACTCCTTGTAATAATTATTTGGGAAAGAGGGCAGTAATCCTTTGTCTGATTGGGATGGTAATTAGATAATCGGGTTGTTATGTTGTTCATCCTTGTTGATACTTAATTCTTGGATGATATTCATTTTAACGTTTCATAAAAGCAGGGTTCTTTTATTGAGACAGTTAATTAAAAGCACCTCATTTTAATGACAAGTGCTTAATATGCTCAGTTCAATGAACTGACCCGTGCAAGTAATTTTGCAGATGGAACTTGAGTATAAACGAAGACATGGTTGTTTTCTGATACTTCTTTTGATTAACTGAAGATGGATTGTATTGATAGCTATTATTCCTCTACGAGGAAATGAGAAAGGAAGAAATTACATTCTTCTATCTTTATGAGTTGTAATGTTGTTTGATATAAACAAAGTCCAGTCGTTTGGACTGGCAATTGTATAGATTGTAAAACTGATGGATGAATACAAGGAAAAGTGTGATATTTTTAATGACTGTATCAGTTTGATATTGTTGAATAAGTTTGAGAATATAACATTATTCCTTGATTTGGAATTATTCAAATGTTAATGGATGGATTTAAAAGGAAATAACATCTATTCTTTCCTGAATGCAACTTTTACGTTGGAATGTGCAATTAGTTCATACTTGGGTTAAAATGAATTTTAAATTGACATTAAAAAGGGATTTAGGTAAACATAATTTCTTAATTGAAAGGTATTCGGGATTAGCTTGAAAGCTAAGGAATATCAAATAACTTAGGAGCAGCCGAACCTTGTATTCGGACTCCGTTAATAGCCTCGAATGTTTAAATTCAGAAAATATAGATATGGGAAAACATATCTATTGTTAACAGACCTTAACTGAAGTAAGGTTATAGAGAATAAATGAATAAACTCATTTAGAATTAGACCTCATTTAAATGATGTCTAATAAGATGGAATTCTGAATTTATTTACAGTTGTGGGTAAAAAAACTTGGTTAAGTTTAATAGGTTAAACTTATTACGTTGTATGTAATGGACTGATTAGTCCGAAGAGTAAAGAAGGAAGCAAGAAGTGAATATGCAACCCTTCGGTATGATGAAGGGGATGTATATTAAGCTAGAAGACAAATTAAGTCTCTCTCTTAGCTACATACAACGGCAACGAGAACGGGGTTTAAAGATCAGCAGGGTTGCTGAAAGTTGATCTTAAATATTAAGATTATAATCAAATTACACTCGAGCTGGATATGTACTATTGATGAGAGGATTCCGTAGGACATTGGCATACGCCAACTACAATATGGTGTCTTCATGAAGGCGGGGCCTTCATGACGACACAATGTTATAGCTGACATATTACAATGCCCTCCCGAATCAAATCATCAAGTTTACATAGGCTGGATACTAAGTTCTTAGATGGGGATAGGAATGTGATCACGTATATGGAGTGTCTCTGGAGGACTTAAGGTAACCAGACACACGGAGTTGTCTAGGGACGACACCGCATGTCTGCGTACCTTTAGTTACCATGAGTAACTTCCTATACTCGTTCATATTGCTAGTTGGGGATAGAGCTTGACCATAACGGAAGGACTGGCAAGGACCAGGAAAGACCATTCTAGATAACAGACGAAGTGAGGTGAAGGACGTATTCCAATGATGTGTATCACATCTAGGAATATGATCATGCAAAGCATGTGAAAATATTTGGCCAAAGTATCGCAAGTGCTGGTTGCGTTGTCCTAATCACCTAGTTTAAGATGCAGGATGTCAGATGAATATCAGTAACAGATATTTAGATAGGCTTCTTAAATGGAACACTTCGATAACTAGAAATGGTAAAAGAACCCGGTATATTTATTATACATTGCATGGATTAACATGAAGGATCGGTAAGTCACTGAGTCATGAAATGAGAGATCGCTGAAACTCCAAGCCATAAAATGGAAGATCGGTAGTTCTTCGAGTCATTTACACCAGCATACGGTATCTGTTATATGATTGAATGGCATTGAATGTTTGTTCCATATTGAAAATATGTGAACAGAGAACATTGGTTTTATAAAAAAATTGTGTGATCCAAATTGCATTAATTGGACAGAGAACAATTATTAAAACTAGAACGTGTGTTTGAATTATATAATTCATAACAGAGAACGTTGTATAATTTTATTTTTTATTTTTTCCTTGTTCTAGTATTTTAAAATGGGGATGTTACAAACTTTATAAATTTGGAAAAAGAAAATACTTTTTAATAGATAATAACTTCTTCAATATTCTTTGTTCAGTTAACTTTTTTTATCATTCATCAACCTCCTTTGATCTCCCCTTTAAACTTAATGTTTCCCACCTTAAAAATCATAATTGTGTTGTTGCACTTATTGGATTATGGAATTCCAATCCCAAACCACAAGAGGGAGAATCATGGATTGATTGGTGGTGTGATGTAATTTCATAATGTACCAATTTCCTTCGCTCCTTTGGTAAAAAAATGGTTTGGCAATGAGAACGCAAAGAAAAATCCCTTCAAGGGAAACTAGAGCTTGCTAGAAAACGACTCTTTGAGGATCCTAGCAACACTAATATTCAAAATTTAATTGTCTCAATTGAAACACAATTGCATAAATTGGATAATTATAGAGGTCAAGGTGCCAAAATAAGAGGTATAATTCAATGGATTAAGGAGGGTAATAGAGGTTCAAAAAATTTCTTCAATTACCTGAATTACAAACATAAGAAGGAGAAAGTTTGTGTTATAATGGATGAACATGGCTTAGTGCATACAAACCCCACAGAGATAACTATGGTGTTCTAGGATTTTTACAAGAAACTCTTCAGAGAGGAAAATCATTGTAGGAACACTTAAGACAATGTTGAGAAATTAGTCAAAGAGAGTATTCCTAATAACATTGACCCAAGTTATAGTCGATTTTTAGACCGAATGTTATCCTTAGAAGATATTGAATGGGCATTTTTTTCCATGGCACATAACAAAAGTCTCGGCATTGATGGGTTTCAAACAAAATGTTATCAGACAATGTGACCACACATTAAAGAAGATTTATATCTACTATATTTGGAAGCTTTTAAAAGGGATCCTTGGGCTCATACATTAATAAAGGTTTAATTAAACTTCTTCATAAAGGAAAAAATGAAGATAATAATTCTAGCTTGTGGTCTATTACGCTTTTAAATACTTCTTATAAAATCATAGTGAAGGCGTTGGTTATTAGAACTAAGCTTGTGGTTCATGAGATTTTTAGATAGAAAGAAACAAGATTTCTTGGAGGAAGATATATTCTTAATAACTTGATTTTGGCTTGGGAAGTTAGTGAATGGGAACAACAGTCAGGATAAGATGATTTACTAGTCAAGCTTGATTTTGACAAAGTGTGTGATAGAATTAGGTTGGATTTTATCCTAGAAATGATGCAATGGTTGGGTTTTGGAGCCCAAATTCTTACTCATATTCAAATGTCGCTCAAATATGTTAACACTCACATAATTATTAATAAATCCATATCTGATTTTATCCCTTTGCAGTGATCCATTATACAAACATGTCCCTTATCACCAATCTTATATGTTGTTGGGACCCTAATATAGCTTCCAAATCTTAAAGGCGCATAGGTGCGCACGACAGGAGGAAGCGCGCAAGTAAAGGCGCTCAGGGCAAAATTCAAAAGGGGTTCTTGGAGAACCAAGGACGCGTGCCCGTGAAGCACAATTCGGGACTTAGCCATTTTCGGCCTTTTGGACAGAACACATGAAGAACATGTTCCGTTTGGATAAGGTTCCAACCTGGCGACAGGGTGTCCTGGAAGGAATCTACCTTGCAATAGGAAGATCCAAAAAGTTAATCATGACATGGAGAGGCATGCACCTGAGGCGACCCACACCTTGACACTTGGGGCCAAATCTAAGGTTGCAGAGGAGTTTGTTAGAGCTCAGATGCCTATTTATACGCGCGCCCTTGGTAAAGAAGAGAGACACAAGTGAGGTAGCGGAGCTCTGCAAAATTACTGCGAGAACTATGGGATAAAATGGGTAGATGATTATAGGAAGAATGTAATAAGGGAATGGGGAATGAAAATTTTATCCTGTGAGTATACATATATGGATCCAGATTTGGCGCATGACTATGGTTTGTCCCTTTGTGATGCTTTTTAGTAAGACTATGAATGAATATGATAAGGTTACCACTATGTTTATATTAAGATCTCTTTCTGTATTATCTGCATGTCTCTACTTTGCTTTTGATCTTGTATAATCATGAACCTTACTTGAATGATTGAGTATATTTGTGGATTTACAACTTCTTAAGTTATTAAATCCGTTACGTGCTTCACTTTTTTATGACTGAAGGGGTATAAAATCCGTTCTGAGCTCTATAGCTTCTTCATGTCTGTTAAATCACTAAGTTAAGATCATGAATTATGCCTTCCACTAAACTCACATAAAAGAGAGTCTCGGCTCCCTCTCGCGCGCCTCGGGTGAGCGCCCAGCGCCCGCTGGGTGATAGGCCAGCGCACATGAGCTTCCCTTGTTCTTGGTGGGATGCAAAAATGACTACATATGTTCTCACATATGATGCACCGGCCTACTTATTGCAAAGAGCTAACCATTTACAGATCATATCTGGAATCTCTATTCCTCGTAATGTTGTTGTGATCAATTCTCATTTTGTTGATGATAGTATTTTATTTCTGCAAACTTCAGAAAAAGAACTAAAGAATGCTCTTGATATTCTAAATTTGTATTGTGATGTGTTCAGGTCTCAATTAGCTCATCATAAAACTGAGTTTTTTATAATCCAAATAGGTCATATTCCTTAGTGGATTCCCAAGGAATGGAAACATGTCAAACATGGAGAGATATCATGATACATTGGTATTTCATTCGGAATGGGAATATCACTTTCCGATATGTGTAGTTGGTATCTTAACAAAATAAAAAACAAACTATTTAATTGGTGAAAAAAAATTTTATCGTTGGTTGGGGAAATAATTTTTTTCGTTGGCTGGGGAAATAATTTTTTTTGTTGCCTGGGGAAATAATTTTTTTTGCTGGCTGGGAAAATTCAAGTTACCAACAATTTTTTTCTTGCTACACATGTGTACTTTTTTTCTTATTAGATGACATCTAAAAAAGGGTGTGAAGATCTAATTAAATTAATTCACCAATTTCTTTGGTCCAAGTGGGATGGTATTGTTGGTTTCAAAGCTACTTCTTGGTCTCACCGCATTCAACCTAAAACTAAAGGTAGACTGGGAATCATAGACCCCGAAACTCAAGAAAGTAAGATTAGTTGTAAAATGGATCATTAGAGATGTCCAAGGGGATAAGTTGTGGAAAATTTTATTACATCACAGAATTGAAACAACCTTAGCCAAAAGGAAATGGCAAGAAGTTCATTGGTTGGACAAAATTTTGCTTGCTCCATTTTATCAAATAAGAGCTTCCTTCCCTATCGAATCTATTTGGAGGGTCTGGTAGTGTGTTTTTCTTTGCTTAAAATGGAAAGAATTTGTTTTACATCGCGGTTTTAGCTTTGCTTCCTCTTCACTTTGCTAGAATAAACTTATCCAATATCATGGGCAACCTTTAGCCATCAATTTTCCCAGACATGCTTATTATTTTTTCAAGAAAGGAGTCAAATTATTCAGTGACATGTGGGATTTCAAAAATTTACAATTGTCTCCTTGGCAAGTTATTAAAGTCAAATTTTGCTTGAATAATAAAATATGACATTTTCTCATAGTTGTGCAGTCATTAGTCCATCCTAATTTGTTGATTAAATTGTGCACTCCCATGCGTTGTGACTTCTTCAAAGATTGACAATGGCTACATTTTATCATTTTGAAAATTTTCCTTTAAAGTGGATTTATCTATTCCTCCTCCCCAAATTGTCTCTAACTCCTCACCTCAACATTAAATGGAAGTGTTAGTTTAGTCACGAGTTAAATTAAGTGCTCAAATATGCAAATCTAAAGTTGATGTCAATGCTCAATTACTCACCTGGAAAATATTACATTCCAAGCTCCCAGTTGGAGAAAGATTGAAATATATGCCTATCCAGACTTTTAAATGCCCCTTTCATTAGCTCAATGAAAACATAAAACATTTATTTTTGAGTTGTTCCTTTGCTAAAAAGCAATGGTATGTTGTTTTTAGAGCTTTACCAGTTGTGTTTGATTGTCACCTGAATTGGAGAGAAGCTTTATTTGGATTGGGATTGAAAAATAATGTTATAGTTGATTCTATTAGACGTGATTTTATTGAATATTTGGAAATCTAGATGTTCAACTATATTTTCCAACTCTAATATTCATCAAGAAATTGTAATTTCAAAAGCTTTAATCTAATATATATTTTTAGATTGCTTCTCGTCTCTCTCAACTACATGCATTGACCAAGATGAACAAGGACATTGCCCACCGGTTGGATCAAATTAAGTTGCAGATCCCAGTTAGACATAGGATGAGTCGTGGTGCCAATGTAGTTCTAAAGGATAAATTGGCTATTTGGTATTTGTTTCCAATAGTCAATTTTGTATGTTTTGATATTTAATAAGTTTGCTCAGCGATTGTCAATTTGTTCTTGTTTTGGTCTTTGTTCCCTTCTCTTGCAACCTCTTTTGGTTGCCTCATTTTGTAAGCTTTGTTTCAATATATACTTGATTTTAAATACAAAGGATTTTAAGATGGATTATTACTTGAGGATTAACTCATGTAGTTGGAGTCTATTTAGGTGTCATCATTTGATTGATTAAATATTTGATGTGATTTGATCTTACCTACTTTATTGGGTACTTTTTATTCAATTTTTAATTATAAAAATGGCATGTACTTATTTTAATTGAAATAATTATTAGTACTTTAATGCACATATATCTTCCCCACCATTGGTCCATGCACAATAAGTGGGTCATTTCCCCTAATAGTGCTGAAATTTGAGTTAGTTGAGTAGAAGTTATAAAGTAAAAATATTGTGTATGTTAAGGACTTTTATTGATGTAATTATAGTTTGGTTTTTAAATGCTCCAAACATGTTACAATAAACTTACATATAATAAAAATGTTTAAAAATGAAGTAATTGAATTGTATATCTCCCTAAAAAAGTTTGAGTTGTTTATATTAAAATAATAAAAATTATTTAGAAATAGGGGACAAGCTCAACTCGTCCTCCACTACGAAGGTATATCACAGTTTTATAAATAAACACACTTAATCTATTTCAATAAAAAAATGCAAGTGATGGGCATTCCAACGATGTTAATTGATCGTCTTGATTTGTAAATGAAACTATTGTTTAATAAATGAGCGGTCCAGTCACATGTGTCCACTTCAGTGTCACTTATGTCCACTTCAGTGTATAGTTGGTAGAACAACATTGATGGAAGCAAAATGCACATGAGCTCCAAATATTAAGGTTTAAAAAACACTTCAGTTTAAAATTTAAAATTTGTTATAAACATTTACTAACTACTGGGAAAAACCATTAGTCATTTGTAGCAAACAATAATTATCGATTGAGGATCGGAGATTGGTCAACAAATATACCGTACATGAATAAAGGATGGAAAAATTACCATTTAACACAAAATAATTGAGAAGAAGAGAAAAATTAATAATTAGGATAAAAGCTATATAATATAACCATAACAGAATAGTATAGATTTCATGTAAACACAATAGTTTTTTCACTTTTAGCCAATCAACATCAAGAATTAATTTCAATTGTATAGTTATCTAATTTTATAGAATATTTAAATCATATTTGAAATAAACATAAAATTTGTTAAATTTGATTTTCTATTTTTTTTATTGGCATTTTAGTTTTGAAATGACTATTTTTATGTCTTATTGCACTATTTTTTTTTTAAATTCAAATCAAAATTTTTAAAAATTATCACATGTAGCAACTTTTATATAATGTGACAAAGTAGCATACAAGTGTTGGTATAGTCAACATCATATATAAATTGGATCACAACCACAACCAGATTGAACATCTATCGAAAAGTTAGAAAGGTAGAAATAGTATCAAAGTAATTAATGATGGAATATACTTGAATAAAGGATAGAAGAATGTTACCTTAAAAACTTTACACAACATAGAGGTTAGAAATTAAATTTGTCATGTGACACAGAGTGATTGGCAAGAAGAAGAAAAATATTACTCATGGTGAAGCCTATATAAATGCCTTCGATTGTATAATAAAGAAAATATGTTATGACCTATGATGCTTTATTAGTATCACCATATCCACGATTTTTAGGAGGTTGTTTCCTACTCGATTTTGAAGAAGAAATAAGGTGAATAAAAGAAACAATTATTTGGGTACCAATCATTAAAGAAGTAAAATCTATAATCAAATATGGGCGAAGATCAAACATCTCTAAAAAGAAAAAATCCAAGTATCTTTGATCTTCACAAGCCACGAAGTGTTTGAGAGAGTTATACGAGTATCTGAAGAGGCAAAAGAATTGCCCTCATATCTCATAATAAGGAGAACATTTTTAAAAAATGATCCTCAATTTCAGGCTCCAAATAACAAATGTGAAAAATCCGATGTTCATAAGGGATATGGTGGTTTATCTCTATGTGAAGGTGATGCAAACAAATTTTGAATTGTACCAAAAGAACCCTCAAACTACAAGATAATTGGATCTAGATGTAGCTTGGAGATTAGATGATCCCATCCTAAAAATGAAGATGGATGCTACAATAATGTTGAAGCTTTAAGGAAAGAGGATAACAACGGCCTAGCCATTTGGACTAAAGGTAAGCTCCATAGATTGCATTTCTGATACCCCTCTTTATTTCCCTTTTAGAAACATGTATCTGGTACATCAATAAAAAAATTATGTGGAGGGAGATTGAATTGGTATCAACACCTATAAGACTTAGAAGATAGGAAGCCTTGGCATACCAAAAAGTTTTGATCCCACATTGTGCTAGCTACTGAGAGGATTTAAATGTTTGAGATGGGTACCTAAATGAATTAATTAGAGAGTTGGTCATTTGTATAAGCATGTGTTTAATAGACACCACTTAAAAGGTCATGACAATGATAAGTGTTGTGCACCAAATTCATTAGGAATGTTGTCATGATGAACTAATCTTTTAGCACTTAAATGATTGCATAACATGTAAGTAAGTACTCTTTCAATTTGATTTTGATCAACTTTGGTAAGGCCCCCGCATTTTAGTCATAGATTAGAGTAAGTGTAACAAGTGAGTGGAAGAGGTGAATATTTGTCTATATATCTTGGAACTATAGCCAAAAGCATTATTTCTCAATAGTGGTGAGGGCAACACATTGTTTTTCTTAATTTGTACTAAGCAACTAGCGGCAAGTTGAAGTGTGGATAAAAAAAAGGATTCCAAGATGTACGTATGGAGAGACCATCTCAATCGGGTTTGACCTTTATATGTAAGGAAAATTTGTTTAGCAATCTGTTTTGTAGTATTGAAAGGCATAACTTTTATTTTCTCAAGATTTAACTAAAGACCATATATATCACAAAAGGATGCTAAAATATGTATTTTCATTAGAGACCTTTTAAGTGGTACATCAAAATGATGTCATCGGCAAAAAAAAGAATACAAACAATGTACAACATATAACCATCTATACCTGGACAATTTGATACGATGTGTAAGGTAGAGTAGTGGCAATTCCTTACACTCCAAATAGGTCTAGATATTGCAATGTACTTAACATTTTCAAAACAATGTCAAAATGATTAGTTAATGTTGTGATAATGTTGAATGTAAATTTGCACTTTGTTACTATATTGATGTTTATACAAGTTTGTTAAGATTTAGGTTAATTAATATTTTTCATTGTATTGTGAATAATTGTAGTGAAATTATTAATAATAAATTGAATACAATAATCGGTAAGAGAATTATAAATTAACTAATGTGCAGGGCTTGAAAACATATACATAGAAGAAACAAAATGGGTTCTTAACTTCTGCTTATGGCTAATATATTACTAATTTTCATTAGTGGTGTAGCTAGATGGATGTTATTTGTTAGTAGTCAGTAGGAAATTGATGCAGAGTATAATGGAGTGTCACCTCCTATGCCATGACATAGTTTTATAACATTTGTTTTGTGTCCATTAGGTACTATTTTATATAAAAAAGAGTAATTTCCTTTTACTTATAATTTTTAGACTTTTGTATCTAAATGAGGGTCATGGTGGAGCTATAATACATGCCTTTTTTTGGAAAAAAGGTAAATTTGGGGTTTTTGAAAGGACCTGCATCCTTTTACAAAAAATCCCTTAAGGCAGAATATGACAATGAAGCAAAGTAGAGAGAAAGCCCATAGGCAACAAAAAACAAAAAGCCACTAAGGCATGAACTGAATAGAGCATATTACAATTTGTGAATATTTTTAAGGATAGTTGTAGCTTCCACAGTTGTAGTAGTGGAACTTCTATTAACCAACACTTCCACCATATTAATGACATCCAAGCAGTCTTCATTGATGGCCTTCCAAACCGAGTTCGTGTGGATTTTCCAATCCTTGATTGTCATGAAGGCCCCGTTTAGTTTTTTGAGTATATTGAGAATGATATCTTCATCATTAGACTCCATTTGGGCAGGTTTACTAGTCTCCAATGGCTCCTGATGCTCAGAAGTTACAAATTTAGTGAAGTCAGTATCCGAAGTAGGGATAGTGTGGGAGACCAAATTCTTAGACAAAGGAGAATCAGGGTATAACGTGAACATGTCCAGTAAAACATTGGGAATATTTGAGTCTATGCAAACATCCATGGAATATTAAGGAGGAGGAACAACAGGGGCATCCGTATCTAGAGGAGAAAATCCAACTTAAGTCATGATAATGTACGGGGTGACAGTGGTAAAGCCAAAGAAGTGACGGTATGGGGCGGAGAAAAAAGGGAGGTCAGAATATAAACCACACAAAGACAAAAGGGGAGCGCTCAAAAGGATCCACAATGTTTAAACCCGCATGAGAGGACGGCGGATAACCATGGGGAGGAGTAGGGGGAGTCCGCCTAATCTATAAACTTCTACTTTGGACAATTTACAAAGCGTGATTTTGTCGTTGTTCTACTTCCAATTATGAAAATGATAGATTTTGAATTAATGGTGAGTAAAATTAAACTTAGACCGAATTTTGCAGCAAAGAAATAATAATTCAAACACCAAATTTATCCTGGAAACCCCAAAGTTGAGGGAAAACCAGTCGGGAAGGGCAATTGCTCTTTCTTCCCATTTTTTATTGGCCAATATGAATGAATACAGATTACAACAAGAGGAAAGGAAGTAAAATAATATATACACTCTCTCTCTTTACTTGGCTGCTATGTTTCTACACCTTTCTTCTACAAAATCAACTACAACTCCAATGGTTTCTTGCTCACTTCTTGCATTAAGAATTCAATGATCATTTCCACTTGCTCCCCCTTGTATTTAGAGTTGTTCTCATGTCCTCCCGTGCACTAGAGAATGAGAAAGGTCACACAGAGGAAGAGACACAGTCTGGATGTTTCAAATCCGTGATTATTCATGGATTTATTTTATTACGGAACCGCCAGTTTTTACAGACCTGTGGTTACGCAACCACTGGGGCGGTTATGCAACTGTCATTCTATATATGGGGTGGTTATGCAACTGCCTCTCTGCACAAAGGGGTGGTTCTATAACTTTATAGCCTACACTTTGTTCTTCTTAATTTTTCCTTCTGAAACTGGTTGATATGATGAAGTAGTGTTTATTTGGATCCTTATGGATCACACTTCCTCTGCTCATGAGGCTTTTGGTCCCACAAAAGCTTAGTGGGGGAGTAGATTTGGAAATAATTTCCTCACTTGCTCCTTTGAGTACCACCGAGCCTGTCTTGGTGTCTTCCCTTTTCGTCTAACTTTCCAAGAATCATGTGGACCTCTCCTTATCTCTCTGATCTTTTGCTGCAACACTATCCTCCTCCAATTCTCCTCATGAATCCTAGATGTAACCTTCTATGGAAGGTAACAACTGACATCCTTCGTCTTCATCAATCACGGATGGCTCATATAGGTGTAATTTCTCACAATTTACTACTGAGTACATCTACATGAATGGTGGCAAATCGAGCTTAAAGGCATTTTCTCCAACCTACTCCAATATGGTGAAGGGTCCATACCGTAATGGCTTGAGTTTCCTTGTTTGGCCTTATAATCTCTCTTTGCTCAAGTAAAGCCAACCCTTATCTCCAACATGATTTTTTTCTCCCTCCTATGGTGATCATGTTTAGCCTTATACTTGGCTTTAGATCTTTCCAATTGTTCTTTCACCTTGAGATGGATTTGTTAGATCCTCTCAATGAATTTTGTTGCTCTAGTCACCTTTGAATCTTATATCTCTCCTTCCTCATGCTGCCCAACTGCTATGTCTAATGGATTCATAGGTAGATATCCCAAGCATGCTTCAAATGGCGACTTCATAGTGGACGTGTATACTACCTGATTGTAGGAATGTTGAATGTAGGCTAAGAAATCATCCTAAATTTATGGATGTATATTTACTATTATATGGTCTAATCAGCTGCACCAAAGTCTTGTTCACCAGCTTTGTTTTCCCATTTGTCTATGGATGGAACGACATGCTCCTTTGTAGCTTGGTGTCCATCTCGTCCCAAAAAGTAGTCCAAAACTTCCCCAAGAACCTGGAATCTCTATAAAAAACAATAGACTTTGGCAAGCCAAAATGCACCCATACATTAGCAAAGAAAAGTTTAGCTACCTCATGTGCTTTTATCGTCTTTTTACTTCCATAAGAACATGCATCTTGTTGAATCTATCAACAACAACATATAAATAGTCATGGCCATGTTTATACATAAGTAGTCCTCCTACAAAATCCATAGAAATATCTTCCCAAGGACGAGTAGGGGCCGGTAAAGGCATATATAAACCTTCCTTCCTGATTTTAGGATTGTTTGTACAACAAAGTTTACATCCTCTTATGAACTTAGATACATATTCTTGCATACTGGGCCAATACACATACCTTTGTAAGTGGGCTATGGTCTTACCAACACCGAAATGTCCCGCTACTTTCGAGGTATGTGCTTCCCTCATCAACAAAATTTTTTCTTCCTTTGGCACACAGAACTTCCCCCATCGATAGAGCAACTCATCTTTGAGATAACAATCTTTAATACCCATCCTTTCAACCCCTTGAGACTGCAATTGCTGATATGTCTCCCCAAAGTCTTTGTCTTGAGCATATGCCTCCCCGTAAGCTTCCTTCCTGAAGGGTTCAATCTCAGAGATAGTGGCCAAACAAGAGATTTTATCTTGTTTGGGCGGCCTAGACAACATGTCTGCTAACAAGTTTGTGCTACCTTTCTTGTATTTAATCACCAAATAGAAATGATGAAGGAATCCCATCCACTTGTAGTGCCTTTTCCTGCTGTAATTTAGATTATGCTTGCAAATACTGGAGAGTTTTTTGGTCAATGTGCACAATAGTTTCTTTTCCCAACAAATAATATATCCATTTCTTTATTGTATGAAGTAGTGCATAAATTTCTTTATCATAAATAGAATATCCTCTAATTGCTGAAGTGAATTTTTTTGAATGATAACATATTGGCTTACCTCCCTATAACAACACTGCTCCCATAGCATAATCACTGGAATATGTCTCTACTTCAAAGGGTTGCTGCAAGTTAGGAAGAGAAAGTATTGGAGCATGACTAATTTTTTATTTTAATAAATCAAAAGCCTTATCATGTTCCTTACCCCAGTCAAAACCCTTGCTCTTTGCGGCCACTGTGTGTAGAGGTGTTGTAATAGTGGAGAAGCCTGGAATGAGCTTCCTCATGTATTGTACTACTCCCACAAAGATTCTAGTTTATGTGGCTCTCATTGGTGTTGGCCAGTTGGTGATGGCTTCCACCTTCTTAGGATCCACTCTTATCTCTCCTCCTCCAACCAAGTGCCCAAGATAGACAAGTGATTTCTTGGAAAATTCACACTTCTTCATATTGTATAACAATTGTTTCTCCTTGAGAACTTGCAAGACTTGCTGCAAATGTGTTAGATGTTCTTCCCATGTGGCACTAAAAATAAGAATATCATCCAAATATACAATGACACACGAATCTATGAATTCCTACAATACATCATTAATTAGTCTCATAAATGTAGTGGGTGTGTTACATAAACCGAAAGGAAGTACTAATCATTCATACAAACCTTATTTTTTCTTGAAGGCAGTCTTCCATATATCCTCCTCCTTCATCCTAACTTGGTGATAACCCGACTTGAGATCCAACTTCATGGAGAATTTTTCATGCTGAAGCTAGTCCAAGAGGTCATCTATGCGGTGAAGTGGATATCTATTATTTATGGTGATCTTGTCCAAATCTCAGTAGTCGATGCACATCCTCCAAGAACTATCCTTTTTTGGCACCATCACAATAGGCGAACCACATGGTGAGGTACTCGGGCGTATCACCCCTTAGTCTAGTAGCTCCTGAAGTTATTTCTTTACCTTCGTACTCTCATGTAAGGATTGCCTATAAAACTTGATGTTTGGTAGAGGGGACTCCGACAACAACTGAATCTCATGCTCTACCTCCTATTTTGGTGGTTCCCCACTGGTAGTTTGAAATAATTCCTAAAAATAATGAATAATACTATCCAAATCCTTCATCCCTTGGTTAGAAACATCTGAAATTTCCACCCCATCTTGTTTATCCTTTAAGAAAAGTAAACAAAACTTATTATGATTTACCTGAATAAGTCTTTTTACTTGGTTAGCACTTACCATAGAAAATTTTATCTTATGTTGGCATGCCCAGATGTTGTAACTGATCCTATCCTTAACCCATTTGTATTGGTTCTCCCTTCTCATGAATATGGCATCCCTGATATACAAGTAAGGACTCTCGAAAATAACATCAAATGCATCAAGTGAAATTACATCAACTTCCAATACATCTATATATTGAGAATTTATCCCAAAATTAAACCTACGTCTTCTTGCTACCTAAATCTCTCCACCCTTCTTCACCCATCCCAAAGGGCATGGATGTGGATGTTCTTAAGTTTCAAGACCAAGCTTCTTTACAACCGCATCAGAAATCAAGTTAGACCGAGAACTAGGATCAACCAAAGCATTTACCTTAGTTCTCCTTATTTGGATTTTGATTTAGAATATTTTACTCATATCCTCTTCCTATTCTTGGTTGTCCATGTTGGTGGCCATGCATCCAAGCCTCTCGTCTACATCAGAATCATCCTTTATTTCCACCTCCCCATCTATGTTTACAGTTGTCATGGATTTCTTTGAATCCTTGGTTTGGTTCTTTGGAAGTAACTTCCAACATGTAGCATCAGTATGACCATTGATATCACAATTCTTACAAAAATTCTTGGGATCTTTATAATTATTCAAAGCAGTGGCGGTTTTTTTACCTTTCCCCTTCCATTTACCTTTGTTACTTGTCTATCCCTACTCTTTCTTTGCTTGATTTGTTGACTGTTTCAGCTTTGAATATGCTTCTCCTTGCTTCCTTTCATCATCTATGTAGTATGATTGTACGTAGGCTTCATTGAAATCTTTGGGCTTCGTGGAGATGACCTTCCTTCGAGGGTGAGTGTGAAGTCCTCCCAAATACTTGGTCAGAATATCCTCATCCTCCAAGTTCATATTAAGTAACATGGCTTCTCTTCGAAACTCTGTAGTATAGTCCTACACACTTTAACCACTACCTTGTCTAAAATGCTGCCATTTAATCATTTGGTCAATCTTATGGCCAATAGGATAAAAGTTAGCTCTAAGCAATTCTTTAAAACCCTCTCAAGTACTGATAATAGGATGTTTCTTCTTTACACAAGTGACTAGATGGGTTTCCCACCAAACCATAGCATGACCTTCCATTTTGAGATGTGCAAATGTAATCCTTTGTGTCTCCATGACATTATACACACTAAAGTAAACTTCCATTTGTTTTAACCATTTATCTAAAAGTTTTGCATCTAATTGTCCTTCAAGGATCTTAATTTCAACCTTAGTTTCAACTTTAAAAGGAGCATGATCATATTTTAATTTCTCTTTCACAATTGGAGTTTCTTCTTCACACTCTTCTACATCTTCCTAGTAGCCAACTTGTGGCTTACCATATCATTTTATTATATCATTTATACTTTCTCATGCTTAATAGGTCAGCCTGGGTGATGGCCATAACATATGAATAGTATATATAGAGGATTGTAGGTAGTAGTTCATTATCATTTGAGCATTTGAGTCTTATTATATGGTTTGGAGGTTGCCCCCTCGAAGTGGCGAAGCTATTACAATTGCATATTGAGATCATTATTCTGAAATATTGTGTTATTTGGTGTTATATTGCTGCTCATAATCTGAATTATACTAGTAATTTCATTACAAGTGGTATCAGAGCTGCGATCTGGGCCAAAATTAGGGCAAAAACCCTAATTTTTTGTTTCCACAATATATTTTGAACCAGAGTGAATTGGTGGGAGATATTTTTACCAGAGTTGTGAAACATTTCAAGTAAGGTTCCCTGAAAATTTCAGACTTTTTTTATTTATTTTGCACAAGTTATTACAAATTTAGGGTTTTTCATAAAATCACTCCCTAGGGTGCAAATTGTGGAATTTTTTCAAGTTCTTTACATTTTCAGAAGCTCTGCAAAAAAATAGTATTAGTATCTTCTCTATGTTTTTTCCTGTTCGGCCAAATTTGTATCAAAACCCTAAACCCTAAGGTTTGATATCATGGCAGGGCCTTCCACAAGAGCAAAAAAGAATCCGGTTACTCCGGGTAAAACCCCAGATAAAGATGAGATAGTGATTGAAGAGATGGATTCAGAAGGGGTAAATACAGATTCCTCAACACTAGGGTTTACTTCAGTTGATCATAAGGTGAGTCAACTTGAGTATGAGCTGTGAAATGTACAATCTGAGATGGCCTCTAAAGGAGACATAGCCCAAATCAATCATCAGTTGGATGATATCATGCAACATGTAAAGGGTAAACAGTATGGCCCAAATCCATCCCATATCAACCAAGGAGGATCTTCAGTTCAAAATCATGGACAAAATAACCATGTTGGATCACTTTTCTAGCCCAATCAGAATCCAACTTATTCGCAACCACAGAACATGATGCCGAAAGTGGATATGCACAAATTTGATGGTAAAGATCCCCTGAATTGGATAAATCAAATGGAGAACTTCTTTGAGCTACATCAAACACCATCAGGACAAAAGGTGACATTGGCATCCCTATATCTTGAACCAGACCAATTCGTTTGGTATCGATGGTTATGTGCTCAGAGGTAGAAGAATGGTCTCGGTGTCACTTGGACAGTTTTTACCGAGGAGTTGCAATTACACTATAGTTCCAGTGTTTCAGAGAACTACTTTAGTCAATTAGCAAAGTTACGACAAACAGGATCAGTCAAAGATTATGTGCATCAATTCCAAAACCTATCCTTAAGGGTGGAGAATATACCAGAAGAGAATTTGAATGACCTATTTCTTGGGGGTCTTAAGGACCACATCAAGCATGAGGTACGTATGTTTAATCCACTCAAGCTTTCTGATTCTATTATCATGGCACGTCGAGTAGAGGAAAAATTTCTTTGTAGTAGGAGGCTGCCTTTCATTAACACCAAAGACCGTAGTATCTCTTCCCCTTCATTTTCTAGGCCAATTAGACTGACTCCTCAACAAATGGAAGAAAAGAGAGCAAAAGGATTATGCTTTAACTGTGATAGCAAATATGGACCGGGACACAAATGTGCTGAGAAGAAGTTGTTCTATATTGACGGAGGTAATGAGGATGATGAGGATGCTGAAATTATAGGAGAGGATGAGGAACCAGTAGAAGAGGAAGTAGAGGATCACCAACCTACAATTTCTTGCCATGCATTGTCAGGTATTAGTACTCCTCAAACACTCAAGGTTATTGGCTATCTCAAAAAATAGAAGGTGACAGTGTTGATTGACTCGGGGAGTACTCATAACTTCATAAATAGTAAGTTAGCTGCCCGCCTCAATTGTTTTATTTACCCAGCTCCAGAAATGCAAGTTATGATTGCGGATGGTGGGACAGTCAAGTGCACAGGAAAGTGCCATAGTATCAAGCTTTCCATGGGAGACTACATGTTAGACTCACCTATGTTTGCTATTTCTATGAGAGGGGCAGATATTGTTTTGGGTGTCCAATGGCTCACAACCTTAGGTACTATAGAGATGAATTTCCAAGAATTGTTCATGTGATTTCATTCAGATGGAAGGACAATACAATTGAATGGGATGGTAGCTAAGTCTCCACAAATTATTAGCTCTCATCAGATGTAGAAGGTTCTCAGAAAAGGAGTAGATGGATTTATAGCAAAGTTATTTTCCATAGAAGTACAAAATACAGAGTCTTCAATGCCACCCAATCTTCAGAAGATTGTTGATGCTCACTCATCTATTTTTGATGCAATTCCAAAGGGACTACCACCAGTTAGGGATCATGATCATGCCATTCAGTTGATTCCAGGGAGCCAAACACCTAACATCAGACCATACAGATACCCATATTCCTAGAAAAGTGAGATCAAGAAAATGGTTCAGGAAATGTTGAAGGCAGGTATCATCAGGCCTAGCCAGAGTGCCTATTCTTCCCCAGTGGTCATGGTACGTAAGAAGGATGAAACATGGAGGATGTGTCCAGATTACCAAGAACTCAACAAGTATACCATCAAAGATAAGTTTCCTATTCCAGTAATTGATGATTTACTTGATGAATTGCATGGTGCTATTTATTTCACAAAATTAGATCTTCATTCGGGGTACCATCAAATTAGAATAAAAGAGGAAGATGTTCATAAAATGGCTTTCAGGACTCATGAGGGCCATTATGAGTTTTTGGTAATGCCTTTTGGTCTTACAAATGCACCTTCAACCTTTCAAAGCTTGATGAACACTGTTTTCAGGCCATTTTTAAGGAAATTTGTATTAGTTTTCTTTGATGACATATTGATTTACAGTAAGACATGGGAAGAACACTTACAACATGTAAATAAAGTGTTGGAAGTTTTGGAGAAACATACTCTCTATGCAAAGCCATCTAAATGTTCTTTTGGTGTACAAGAGGTAGAGTACTTGGGTCACATTGTATCCCATGAAGGTGTCAAAGTTGATCCTCAGAAGATCAAAGCTATGGTGGAATGGCCAAGGCCCAAAACTCTCAAAAATCTTCGTGGGTTCCTAGGACTAACAGGGTACTACAGAAGATTTGTGTGGGGATATGGTAGAATAACAACCCCACTCACTGCATTGCTAAAGAAGGATGCCTTCCATTGGACAAACTTAGCCACTAAATCCTTTGAGCAGCTGAAGGAAGCCTTGTGTAGCACCCCAGTTTTGGCTACTCCCAACTTCTCAAAAACCTTCATTGTTGAATGTGACACTTCAGGATCAGGATTGGGAGTAGTTCTAATGCAAGAAGGAAGACCAATTACATTTGAGAGTCACCAATTCAAAGGAAAAGATCTGCTCAAACCGGTCTATGAGAAAGAAATGATGGCTATTCTTCATGCGGTCAAGCAATGGAGGCCCTATCTCATGGGTAGACACTTCAAGGTAAAAACTGATCATGATAGTCTCAAATACTTTTTGGAGCAAAGGTTATCATCTGAGGAACAACAAAAGTGGGTAACAAAAATGTTGGGTTATGATTTTGAAATCATATACAAAAAGGGTAAAGAAAATGTAGTAGCTGATGCGTTGTCTAGAAGGGATACATCCACAGATGCCTTACTATGTGGAATGTCCATGTTGACGGCCGATTGGGTGGATGAAGCAAGATTGGAATGGGATCAAGACAAGGATACACAATCTCTAATACAGAATATCAAGCAAGGATCTATGACATCTAACAAATTTGAGTGGAAAGGTAATGCCCTATGGTACAAGGACAGGTTATACTTGAGTAAAGATTCTGAGTTGAAGCATAAGATTCTTGCAGAGCTACATGCCTCGCCTATTGGAGGACACTCTGGGTTTTTGAAGACATATCATAGAATAAAAAGAGAATTATTTTGGGAAGGACTCAAGGGGGATGTACAAAAGTTTGTATCAGAGTGTTTAGTGTGCCAACAGAACAAAGGGGAAACAATTAAGACACCAGGTCTGTTGCAACCCTTACCGATTCCTAGCCAGAGATGGGAGGAGGTCTCCATGGATTTCATCACCGGATTGCCTTGTTCAGAGGGTAAGAATGTTATTTTCATGATTGTGGATAGGCTCACAAAATATGCCCATTTTTGTGCCCTATCACATCCATTTGCAGCTAGTACAATCGCAGTTATTTTTTTGGAGACAGTTCAAAGGCTACATGGAACCCCAAAAATAATTGTAAGTGATCGTGATCCTATTTTCACAAGTAATTTTTGGACAAAATTATTTTCATGTTTGGGTACTCAGCTAGCTCACAGTTCATCTTATCATCCTCAAACTGATGGGCAAACAGAAGTGGTCAACAAATGCTTAGAGGGGTATCTATGTTGTTTTGTATCAGATAAGCAGGAAAGATGGATTAAATGGCTACCACTTGCAGAATGGTGGTATAACACATCTTTTCATACCTCTTCTCAAATGACCCCATTTTTAGCATTATATGGTTACCATCCACCTTCTATCACTTCCTCCTTGAGGGTGCAAACTAAGGTCAGAGATGTTGAGGAACACATTCAACATCAACAACAGGTTTTGGCTAGTTTGAAGGAGAATTTAGCATTAGCACAAAACAGGATGAAACAACAAGCAGATCAACATCGTAGTGAAAGACATTTTGAAATTGGTGACTGGGTTTTTGTACGTCTCCAGCCTTACAAACAGATGTCTCTAAAGCAACAGAAAAAGGACAACAAACTTGCTCCTAAATACTATGGCCCTTATCAGGTTCTACAGAAAATTGGCAGTGTTGCTTATAAACTAGAGTTGCCTCCATCTTCACACATACACCCAGTATTCCATGTTTCATGCCTGAAGAAGGTTATTGGACAGAAATTTGAAGCCCAGACAGAGTTACCAGAACTTGACAAGGAAGGAAGAATCATTTTGGAGCCAGAGAAGATTCTGTAAACACGTACTAAGAGGCTGAGAACCAGAGACATTAAGGAATATCTGATCAAGTGGAAGAATCTGAGCATAGAAGATGCCACCTGGGAGGATGAAGGTTTTCTGCAGCAACATCCAGGATTATTCAACGTTGAGGACAACGTTGGTTTGAAGGGGAAGGGCATGCTACGCCCTTAACCTATTGCTTGTATTAGGATATGAGTAGCCGACTTGTGGCTTACCATATCATTTTATTATATCATTTATACTTTCTCATGCTTAATAGGTCAGCCTGGGTGATGGCCATAACATATGAATAGTATATATAGAGGATTGTAGGTAGTAGTTCATTATCATTTGAGCATTTGAGTCTTATTATATGGTTTGGAGGTTGCCCCCTCGAAGTGGCGAAGCTATTACAATTGCATATTGAGATCATTATTCTTGAAATATTGTGTTATTTGGTGTTATATTGCTGCTCATAATCTGAATTATACTAGTAATTTCATAAATTGATATTAGAATGAATTTTGTAGTAAAGGAATAACAATTGAAACACCAAATTTATCCTGGAAATCCCCAAGTTGAGGGAAAACCAGTCGGGAAGGGAAATTTCTCTTTCTTCCCAAATTTTTATTGGCCAATATGAATGAATACAAATTACAACAAGAGGCAAGGAAGTAAAACAATGTATACACTCCCTCTCTTTACTTGGTTGTTCTGTTTCTACACCTTTCTTCTACAAAATCAACTCCATCTCCAATGGTTTCTTGCTCACTTCTTGCATTAAGACTTTGATTATCATTTCCACTTGCTCACCCTTGTATTTATAGTTGTTATCATGTCCTTCCATGCACTAGAGAATGAGAAGGGTCACATAGAGGAGGAGACACAATTTGGACATTCCAAATATGTGACTGTTTGTGGCTTTATTTTATTTTTCATCCATTAGTGACGGAACTGTCGGTGTTTGCATACCAGTGGTTATGCAACCATTGGGGTGGTTACGCAACCACCTCTTTGCACAGAGGGGTGATTATGTAACTTTACAATCTGCACTTAGTTTTGCTTAATTTTTCCTTTTGAAACTAGTTGATTTGATGAAGTAGTGTTTATTTGGATCCCTATGGATCATTGCTAGGGAACGTAGACTAATGACCATGACATCTGAGTCAGAGTCGTAAGAAAGATGGAGACGACAAGGGTGATGATGGGGAGTGATATCAGAAGCTAAGGGAGTGGAGGGCGCAGGTTGAGAAGAAACACGGGTGAAATGTCATTGTTTCCAAAGCTTAGGGGAAACCAAAAGATATCCTTTTGGGAGGCCATAATTTTGAATAACAAATTTAGAAGGCCTTGGTGAAGAAAAGGCCCTTCCTCCTCCCTAGCTAATCTAAGAGATTGCTCGAGTGACTGAAATAGAAAAGTAAAGAAGTTTACCTTCCTGTCATGTCTAAGGTGAGCTAGAAGGAACATCTATGGGCCATACATCAGTTAGTACCATCCCTCAAGCATAAAATATTGCCTTAGTTATTCAACCACCTTGTCCCAATACTACGAAAATGAGTCCCTCTCAAATCCTGATTATTACTTTTACAATTTTTCGCCATGGCATAGAAAATCATCCAGTTCATCCTGGAGCAAGTGCTTGAAATAGATGTCTCCTTCCACCAAGATACCAGCCATAGTAGCAATGGAATCAAGTGAAATGAAAAATTTCATCCTGCCCACCTTAACATTGCCTTTCTTCCAAGAGGCCAACACATTGCTAGTCATTCAGACATAATGACCAATCAATCTCTCCATGAAAGTTGTAACACCGTCTACTTTAAGAATATTCCAGACTTTCAAGCTATCCTTAACCTTTTCACAAGAGGCGGGTTCGATCTTTTTGATAGATCCTTCCATTTTGAAATGTGAAATGTTGACAGAGACGGGTGCCAAAAACTCGAGGTAAAAGTTGATTAAATAACAATGTCAGGCACCATCAATCAAATCCCCCACACGTGTTGCTAGGATTTTGTTATTAAAGCCGCCCTTATTAAAAATATTCTCGTGCATGTGGAAAATCATTAATCTAACCAGTCCATCACACAAACATAATCTATCTGTGAAATAAATTCCAATAAAATTCGTACATGATGTATCATTTCTATTGTCACCGCTGAAAAAGGTGGTACTTATCTTAGTGATGTTGTAACTAATAAAAGCCACAGTGAGAAGGTTGAAGCGAAAAATTAACCACAAAAAATAACTATGATTTTGGACAATGATCATTGGCAATGAGAGTAAGAAGATCCTACGGGAAATCTCCCATCCAATTCTTTTATGTATCTGAGTAGACATTAATGTTAGCCAAGAAATCAATGACCTTGTTTCCCTCCTGGTAGATATGTTGGAACTTAATCATCTAAAAATGAGTTTGCAGGGATCTTATATCTTCAATAATGTTGCAGATGGTCTAATGAGGTTGCTCATCTGATGAGAGAAATCTTACTATGTTTAGAGAATCACTTTTAACTAATAACTGCCTAGAGCCAGTACCGAGCACCATTTCCATACCTTTAAGGATGGTGAGGGCTTTGACTCTATGATTAGTTCCAAACCCAAAGAAAATGGCTAAGGTAGTCAGGGGGTTACCAGAGTCTTTTTTAAGAATGACACCTCCATTAGAGGCACCTGAGTTGCCCTTGGCCACGCCATCTGTGTTAAGCTTCAACCAACCCTAAAGAGGGGGTGATCAGGAAGTATTAGCATGAGCCATAACTACCAGAAGAAGAATAAGATGGAAAAGGAGTTGCATAGGCTCGTTCTTTCTATATGCCCCATAGGACATGAGGGAGAAGTAAATTCCAAGCTAGGGAAGAAACATGATGAGAAAAATGGGACTTCCATTGGGAAAATGCCTCTAAAAGGAGGAAGGACCCATGCAACCCCAAATCTTTCCAAGAAGAGACACCAGAGTGAATGGGTGAATGGGTAGTGGAGGAAAAGGTGAGATGTGGATTCATGGGCATTAAGACAGAGAGGGCACTGACTAGGGAGGGAGAAGCCCCTTTGCTTAAGATTTTCCCCTGATAGTATAACATCTAAAGGGAAGCCAGGAGAAGAAGCCAATTTTTGGGAGGACTTGAGGAATATAAATCTGACGGAGAGGCGGGCCACAAGGGGTGTGGGGGTGTAAGAGATATGTATCTTTAATAGAGAAACAACCAGAGGAGGTGCTCGACTAGATGCACACATACATAAATGAAGAGAATTGAATATATTGAGAGGATAATAGAACTTTAAGGTTATTAATGCATTACAACTGGATCAAGCTACATCCATCCCAGGAGGGAATGAACCAACAAGGTTGGCCACCACTTCTGTTAATCTAGCCACTGACAATCTTGCCACATATAACAGAGAGATGAAGGTGAATCAGGTCCCAGAAGGCATCACCTAACATAGGCTTGTCACCAATCCACCAATCGTTCTAGAAATCAATGATAGAACCGTTTCTCAACTGCCATTTAGTTCCTTCATTAGAAGTTGTTGGTTACTTGAAACAAAATTCCAAATGGAAAAACCTCAAGGGATATCAAAATATAAAAAATCTCCAGAAGGGGGAGATATTTAGAAATGAGCAGCTGTACCCAAGGTGTTCTTTCCTTCGTAGCAAGCACCCAACTCATCTTAGCCAACATGGCCTCATTCATCTTCAAAACTTTCCTCAAACCAAGCCCACCCACCGTAAGAGGATTTTAGGAAACATTCCAAGAAAAAAGATGGATTCTTTTATGTTCTTCAGAGCCAGACCAGAGGAAATGTTTCTTAATTTGTTCAATATGAGAAGCTACTGCTAAGGACATCTTGAGAAGTGACATAAAAAATATTGGGAGGCTTTGAAGGGTTGTTTTAACAAGTTGTAGCTTACCAACTTAACTCAGAAGTGATCCCTTCCACCTTGTCAGCTTCTTCTGGAATCTTTCAATGACTAGAGTCTAGAGATTCTCCAGTTCTCTACCTTTGAAAAGAGGGATACCCAAATAGGAGGATGGGAGATCAGAGTTTCTATAACAAAAAATAGCATAAATCTTTCTTTGTTGACTAGGTGGCGTGTTTGTGAAGGAAATACTACTTTTAACAAAGTTAATGAGCTGTTACGAAGCTGATTGGTAACAATTGAGAATTTTCTTAGTTGTTATAGCTTTAATAACAAAGGCTACACCCAAGAGGAGGGTATCATCCACAAATTGACTATGTGTCGCCGTCGAAACCTTGGAGATGCTTTTCAATCTGAGATGGCCACTGTATTTTTGGTAGCCCCAGGGCTCTACTTAACAAATCAACCATCAACAGGGTTCATTTTAAGACCCCCCTTTAAAAAATATTATAAAATGGGTGGCGAATCTACCGAAAAGGTAATTCACGTTGTTGGAGAATGTAGGAAAGGAGGGTTTTGTGACGACAATGAATGGATGTTTTTTCAAATCACCGAGTGTTGATGTATGCATTTCTATGTTGGTTGTTAGACAAAAAGTATGAAATGCTACCGAAAGGTAACAAAAACATATTGTTAGATGACAAGTACAAAATGTTGTCGAATGGAAACAACAACATGTTGACGTACGACAAGTTTTAGTTGTTGTCATTCGATAACACATTTTAGTTATCATCCGACACTGCCAATGTGTTCCTAGACATCAACTAAACACACACTTTTGTTACCATCTGACATCTCACATTTTGTTGTTGTCTTCCAGTAACACATTTCACTTGTCGTTCGACACTGCCAATGCATTCCCAGACGTCAACTGAACACATAATTTTACTGTTGGTCATTATTTTTGAGATTTTTTGTTTCCATCCACTAAAGCATTTCACTTATCGTCTGATACTACCAATGTGTTTCTAGACATCAATTAAACACATAGTTTTGTTACTGTCTGGCATCATGAGGTTTGGAGGTTTTGTTATGAGAGTTTATTTGCCTTGTCGAAAGTCTTAACCTATATCATTCTTTGTATTGCCACACGAAAATCTCCTTGTGTTTTCACTCGTTAACATTCCCATGCCACCATACGTTGTTGCTTCGACCTGTAGGCCCCAGGCCTTTCCTTGCATATATTTACCCAACCCTATTCATTTTGTCCCATTTTCACTTGCAGGTTTCTCCGAGGTAGAGTTTTTTAGAGCTTATCACACTATTGGAAATGGTTTGTTTTACACTACTCGTCCACTTCCAGTATTAGCCACATGATTTGTTCTATAATCTTCATATACATGTATCTACTAACACCTTTTTTTTAAAGAATCAAAATATTAAGATTCAAATATCATGACACCAAAAAAAAATTCGATTAACACACCTTCTTATGTTTACCGAAACATATTGTATCCACAGTTACTACAACTGCTGGAATACCCACGAATAATCAATCAATCTGATTGGATTGGTAACTTAGGGTTCGATGGAATTATTTACATGCCTCAATATGGGACATAATACAAGTTGTTAAATAAATTAAAGCAAATGTATAGTAGTTTCTGATGGCTCTTTCACTGTTACATTACCATCCCACCAATTTGTCATCAGAATAACACCTGATGATATTCATCATCTAACAGGCCTACCCCATCAAAATGCATTTGCCTGTATCTATAAAAACCATTCTACCTAATGATAAAAAGAAATTTTTAGAGTCTCATTATGATCTATTTGTTGAGGCTGAGGTTAATAATCCCTCCAAAAGAGAGATTACCACACAATTAATCAAAGACCCCTTTCTCCTGACCATGGTGGAATTTTTGCAGTCTCGCATCATGTTACAGGGAAGATACAATGAATTTCCTTAGTGGGCATTATACTACCTCCACAAAACCATTTATGGTGTTGGATTTTATTGGTGTACATTTCTTTCAACAAGGATTTGTTCTGACCTGGACAAAGCCATTATGAATCCTAGTGCAATTATTTCTTCTTCTTTTTTGTTCTTGCTTTTTATTATGCGGGTTTTCATGGACTTAAATCAATAAATATTCCAAATTCTTTGTAAGAGAAAATGGATAAAGATGTAATGCCTCTGGACCGACAGTTGGTGAGTATTTTGTTTTAAAACCATTTTCTTGATTCTTTTAAAAAACAAAATCATTTTAAAATCAATTCTTAAAGATATATAATTTGTAAATTTGTATTCAACATGTCAAAGTAGGTGAAACAATGGCTTGATGTAAGGTAGGAGTTTTCACACATAACCTTGTTGGGCCTGAGGGGTCTAGTGACAACGCTCCAATTGATGTCTCCACGACTGATGACTCTATGGTTGTCACTAGCAGCCAACAACATAGAGGTAGAATGGGAACCAAATGGATGCGTGGTTCTATGGAATCAACCCACAACCAAGACAAAACACGTACTCAGGCCAATCCATGTTTTAATTAATCCATAATGCATAATTGTTTTAATTTTGATTAAATTTGTTTATAGACTAATGATAATCTGAGTCTTGACAATGACATATGTCATTTCCTAATGTATAGCCTTGTCCAGCACATCACCGACTCCGAGACACATGGTGTCTACTAGTGCAGACACTACATACATACTTGAGCAAGAAGAACTTCAGTTTGCACCAGTTCTTCACCCTTTAAGTTATGGTATTAATAAATAGTGATTTAAATTTTATTTATATTAGTCTTTATTTTAGGAATTTATCATTCTATTTAATTGGTTTTCGTTAAATTTAGGTTTTGAAGTGCCACCACCACCCTTTCACCCAGTGCCACAGTTTGTTGATTATAGACAACAACATTCACAACATAAGAAATCTTTATTGATTTCATTCTTTTTAAGTTCTTACTGTTTTGTTGTTTGACTTCGTAAATACAACATACTGATATTGTTAAATTATTGATGCTTGTAGGACTTTTGCAACTTCAATCTCATATTTAACCTGCGACCACCCCCACTGCTCAATGCTTAAGGAGTACAACACATTGACTTCCCCTTCCGTATTATGGTAGGGGAAAGAGGATGGTGTCCTATGGAATGAGCATGGGGACACATAATTTTACAGCGTTAGAGTTCCCCAACTTTTCAATTGGCGGTGTGCAGAGTACCAGAGGCACTTCTATTTTAAATAATATCGATATGGATGAGGATTATCTTGGTTTTGACAACATTTATGACATTGCAGCAATATAGAAACATACCAAATATCTCACTAATTTTTCACATAAGGGGTGTTAGTGCCATAATAACCATCCTCTTCAAATCCTCCTTCCCCAACTGGGGAGGAAAATTTGGATGATGTGAAAATAAAATTTTCAATAGACATCCTTGTGGCTGATAATGCTATAACCCTTGTGATGGAAAATATTATTCCTGACATTAAGGAGTCGAAGATATGGGAGATGAGAGAAAAATCTCTGATCAAAGAAATTAATGAAAGATATCATAATTTTGAACACAAGGATTTTTTTTTTCATTGATTAAAAATGAACTGGCGATGATTGATGCTTTACTTGCTCAAGCACAATCTGGTAATTCAGTCACCAACAATATTTACAATAATGATAATGTTTTGACTATAATGCTTAACATATTGGCTAATTTGAATGTTGAGGCGCAGTCTTACTACAGTAAGTGGAATAGAGACAAGAAACTTGTCACTATTGCAAATGCAGAGAAAGACTTGGCCGTGGTAAGTACTTAATTTTTTGTAGATTATAATTTATATTGTTATCATTTATTTACTTCTAATTATGGGATTTTTAATTGCAGTCCAAATACCAGACATTGAAGACGAAGGTGCAGGTGTTAGATGAGAACCTGAAAAAAGTGAGAGAAAGTGTACATGGTGCAATTGCCTTCAAAGAAAAACTTGTTCAGTTAAACAAGCAAAAAAATACATTGCGTAGGATTATAAAGGAGAATGGACTAGATCTAGACATTCTATTAAATAAAAAACCGATGAGGATCCTTGTCTCCTTTTAGCAGGAGATGAAGATAGCGATGATAGACAAAATTTAGAAAATATTAATGCAGCTGCAAAAGAATTAGTCAAGTCTGGGGTTATAAACGATAGTTCAAATGTTGTTGATGTAATAGAATTTGTTCAAAGAAAAGGGTCCAAATGAAGTAAAACTATTGATGTAAATCATTGTATTTGTCAAATGAAATTTGAAATCTTTATGTCAAATTGTCAATCGTTTTATTTCTCTCATGTATGTTGTTAAATGAAAACATTATCTTTTTTTCAAGCTTGTACAATTGATGAATAGTAATACATGGATTTTGGAATCTAGATTTACATTGTACAATTTAGTTTCAAACATGTATGCACTCAATATTGAAAACTTGGATGTACATTTTGCTGTTGAATCTTGATAGTTGATTCATCATGTATAGATAGATTATTCATTATAATTATAGAAAACATTATCTCTAGACTGCTATGTTTTTTATTAATCCTAATAATCATGATGGGATATATGGATTATAATATCTTTGTGAACATGTGTTCCTGTGGATTTGATATTGAGAAATCAAAGATTGAACATACTTTCCTAGTAATGAAATTAAATTTTATTACATCATCCAGTTTGTAATTTGCACAACTATCTACTATATGTTATTACCAAACATTATAAAAATATATAAGCGATTTAAAATTTCCAAATATTAATATATATAAATGAAAAATAAATAAATGACAAGTCACAATATATATTTCAAAAAATCAATACATTCAATTGTCTGGTAGCTGAAACAACCCTATCCTAAATGGTCCTTCATCACTTATTTTATTTGTTGTAGTTTCTCGTCTGCTAGAGTCCAAGTCAATTTCACCATAATCTGAGACTCCATTGATTGCTATTTTATTAACAGCTATCTGCGTTGCAAGGGATGTCCAAGTAGCTAATACTCTTTCATATGGAAATGTGTCCACTCCATATCTTGAAACATACAATCTCAAACAAGTTTCCAAATTTTTGTCCAATATGTTGCGAAGTTTTGATTTCACAAATGTTAGTGCACTAAATACCCTTTCATCTTCAATAGACCCAAGAATGTTTATTTGTATGAGTTCATACAGTTTGAAGTATTCACTTATACTTTATCTCATAATGCTACTATGATACAACTTTCTCCACAATAGTGTGATAGCTCCCATTTCTGTTGGTTCAGCAAGAGTAATATTGATCACTCATTGTCATTGCAAAATGTTGTGACTGTGATATGAGTAATTTTCTATCCAATATACCATTCAATTCCCCTCCATTAACATATGAAGATTTTCAAAACTGATCCATAAGTGCAGTCATGTATTTCCTGAAGAGTTGAGCTCTTTGTTCTTCACCAATCATCAAATTCCAAAAATTGGGATTTACAACTCCCATGGCCTCAAGCAGATCACTATTTTTAAAATGCTCTATGATCTCAAAAGATAATGTTTCAGATATCTTCATCAAATTTTTCCGTGTATAAGAAACTACAACGCCAAAAAGAAGGCTTGTGACTGGTACTTCCTCAATTTGAAAACCTATTGCATAAGGAACTTTGTGGAAAGTGTGCATTGGAATATTTTCCCATCAATTGAGATATAAAGATGTCCATTGATATTGAACTTAAAATAGTTGTTGGGATATATTTTATCTCTCAAAACCTTCCAGCTACTGAAAATTGGCTTCTGAAACCATTCTTGGGTGGAATATAAGGTATCCAAAATAATACATAGTTGTTTCCTTAATTTTATAAAATCAACAATGTATATATATGTTTCTTGAGCTTGTTTCACCAAGTTGTTTATTTCCTTCAACATTGGCAAAATACTGCATAAAGTTAATATTGTCTCCAAATCTATCAAGCGATACAACAATTCTTTAGCCTTGTCAACTTCTCTACAGTTCTTGAACATATACCCTGCTAATGACCTGTATTCCTAAAAAATTCTGCAAGCTAGATCATACAATGATATCCATCTTGTGTCAACATCTTTAAGGAATTTTATACCATTTATTATTCCAACAGAAAATCTCTGAAACTCCAAAAATATTTTAAGACTGCTTGACATGTATGAATGAAAGTCCACTATAACTTTAGCAACATTTTCAAAACTACTTACAATCTTGTAAACGAGATTCATTCTGTGAGACATGTAGTGTATAGGTATCATGTACGAGGCAACAATTGTTTAAATGAATCATAGCAATTTTATGACCTTGCATAACTCCTACAAAATCTTGTCATCTCATTTCAAAATTTTAATAACAAGTTTGTAGAGGTTCTTAGAATTGTAGTTCTCCATCATTTTGTGCATGGATAGTGGATGATTTTCCCTCAAATGGTTATTAAAACTGAAAGTGTAGACATGAATAAAAACCCACGATGTATTGTCTACTGCAAATCAATCGATTGGGAATAAAATTCACATTTTTTAACTTCTCTCTCAAATTAGTGATTTCAATTTCTACCATACACTTTTCCATTTACCATGTGTGTGAATGAAAGTCTAGTATAAGCTCTTCAAATTTAGCAACATTTTCAAAACTACTTATAATCTTGTAAACAAGATTCATTCTGTGAGACATGTAGTGTATAGGTATCATGTACAAGGCAACAATTTTTTAAAGGTGAATACAAAGCCCGATTTTGTGACCTTGCATGACAACTTCCCCATCAGCTCCTACACAAATCAGCTTTGTAGAGACTGAATGATCATCTATACCAACTATTTATTTCAAAATTTTGATAAAAAGTTTGTAGAGGTTCTTAGAATTGCAATTCTCCGTCATTTTGTGCATAACTAGTAGATGATTTTCCCTCATCCAAAACTCTTAGACATGAATAACATGTTTGTCCACTGTTGTGACCTCATCAATCGACAATGTGATAAAATTCACATTTTTTAACTTCTCTCTCAAATTAGTGATTTCAATTTCTACCATACACTTTTCCATTTACCATGCGTGTGAATGAAAGTCCAGTATAAGCTCTTCAACTTTAGCAACATTTTCAAAACTACTTACAATCTTGTAAACGAGATTCATTCTGTGAGACATGTAGTGTATATGTATCATGTACGAGGCAACAATTGTTTAAAGGTGAATACAAAGCCCAATTTTGTGACCTTGCATGACAACTTCCCCATCAGCTCCTACACAAATCAGCTTTGTAGAGACTGAATGATCATCTATACCAACTATTTATTTCAAAATTTTAATAACAAGTTTGTAGAGGTTCTTAGAATTGCAATTCTCCATCATTTTGTGCATAGCTAGTAGATGATTTTCCCTCAAATGGTTATTAAAACTGAAAGTGTAGACGTGAATAAAAACCCATGATGTATTGTCTACTGCTGTGACCTCATCAATCGACAATGTGATAAAATTCACATTTTTTAACTTCTCTCTCAAATTAGTGATTTCAATTTCTACCATACACTTTTCCATTTCCCATGCACTTGTATATGACTAGTGTGTTGTTGGAATGTTTAGAAACCCATTACTTTGAAATAATATCTTATAATCAATGAGATCTGAAATTGGTATGCCCTTTTTTAAAATGTGAAATATTGTTTTGAATTGTATAAGTTTTGCTTGAAGACTTGCATCAGTAGCTTTTACAAATTTAGCCTTTATTGTTCCACCTTTCTCAATAAGGTCTTGAAGATGTTTATGATGATTGTCATATTCTGCTGCATATCTCATATGTAAACAATCTTCCTTGGTTTTCCATCTATTTGTTTTTATTACTGTTCCATCATCTTGCCTTTTAGACTCATATACTTTCCCACAATGCTTCTCTATTGTGTCCAACTTCAATTGCATTTTGTGGTCTTTTCCTAGTTTCCAACTACATATAGTACATCTACATTCTGTAGGAGTATCAATACTTCTTTCTTGTTCAACAAGTTCAATGAATGGATATTTGGCTGACCATTCAAATTTATAAGTCCTTCCTAAAGTCCACTTCCCACTCTTATGTTTCTGATGTGTGTTTCTGGAATGTTTATCTGAAGTTTGAGTTGGATGGAAATTGGGATTATCAGTACTATCAATGTGAATTGAATTACTCTGCTGATTAGGAATTTCATCTGGAGTATGGTCATTGCTAGGGTTTTCTGCATTTGAAATAAATTGGGTTGCTTACTGCATCCTTAAGTAAATCAACATATAAAGTAACATTAACATAATAAGAGTCAAAATTACCTCTTGGCACTGGTGTTACTATGGGCTGACTGAAATATTTTGAAATTTCCATGTCGCATTTTATTTTTCCTTGAGTTCTTTTCTCATTTGCAATAGGGGCCATCATATGGGTGATTTTGAAGTCTGCACATGTGACAGAAATATAGAAGTTTCAAATAAGATTTGTAAAAAATAAATGCAAGACATTGTGAAAAATAAAGATCATGCTACATGATAACATGGTAACATGGGTTAGGCTACCGAACAGGGTTATGTGAACATGATATCAGATCACCACACGAATACATATTTGCTTGCTACCGAACGACAACAAAAATTTATGTTGTCGTTTGATAACACAAATTTATGTTGCCATCCAAAAACAAAAATTTATGTTACCGTTCAGTAACATATATTGCTACCTATGACAATGCCTATTCACCTTACCAGATGACATCATGTATTTAGATTTCCATCTGGTAACAATTCTACAAATAAAACCTTGATAGGCTGACAGTTCAAACTTTTTCACTTACCTCTTTCGCTTATTCCTTCGGATTTTTGGCTTATACTTTCAGATTTTTCATAGGCTTATTCGCTTTTACCTTCAGCTTCAACTGCAGATCTCAAAATTAACAAATTTTGAAATTATATTGTATTACTATATTATGGTGAATTAATCCTATATATAATGGTATATTATAACATGAAGGTGAATATACTAACATTGGTCGGCACCTAATAGCTTTAATACAATGCTAACTAGATCAATATACCATCATGCTTAGAGCTTAAGTAAATCTAATCTATTAACATATTTGCATTAGAACATGAAATGAAGATTCAAACTAACATGCTAAACAAATTAACCTCTATCTCTAATTGAATGCTAATGAAATGAACCTATTTAGATCCTTAGCAATAAAAAGGGTTGATTGTATGCTTGAATCCCAAGGTTTTCAAGAATGGAGTCTTATCAATCCATGGCTACAAGACCATTTGACATATCTCCATATGACTTCAAAACTTGGATGGATGAATGCAAGAAATGAAGATAGCTAGCTCCTCTAATGGAAGAATTATCTAAGATGATAAAATGGCTATAGTATAGGCTCTATGCTCATTTAGGTGTAAGTAGAAAGGTTAGAGGAGGGTTCCTTTTATAACCCAATGGTTTGAAGAAGATTTGCATCCTATTGTATGTGGGATAATAGAAAAGCTAGGTTAGTTATGGATAAACATGGTTTAGAAGTGGTTGAGTTTACTTTAGGAGAGTTTAGTTTGTCCTCTAGTGACTCATGGGGATTGAGGGGGTTTATTAATTAACCAAAGTGATTAATTAATAGGTGTGCAAGCTTATAAAAGCTTTTTAGAGGAATAGTTAGTATGATTTATGTTATGAGAGGATTTTAATAAAATAAATGACAATTTATTGATTAAATAGAAGAGAGAATTAATTAATTAAGAATAATTAATTAATCTAGATAGAAAAGGGTATTAATTAGAAATAATTAATTAATCTAGATAGAAAGGGAGTTAATTATAAATGATAAGGGAGCTTAATACCCTTGAGAACAAAGGAATTGGTGTCTTGTTGGATAGAAGAGTTAATTAACTAATGTAATGTAATTAATTAATGATGATAGTAGAGAAAATGTGTGATATTGACGATATGTCATCAATTTGCGGGAAAGGGTATAATTAGTGCAATTTAAGTATTTAAATTACTCGAGCTAAATTATAGGTGTCTACATTTTCCCCTCTTTGGGGTGGCGTAAGTGATGCCACTTCAAAGATAGTAGATAGATAAAATTTTGAAGGGGTAGAAGAAAAATTAGTAGAAGTGAGAGATGCCCCCTCGAGTGTTGATGGGGTGATGAAAGAAGGCGATCGATGATCGAAAAAGGTGAGAGAAATGGATAGAAGAATGGGTAGGGTAAGGATGCCCCATGTGAATAAGAAGAATAATATTAATAGGAGAATGATGTAGAAGAGGAATGAAGACATAAATAAAAGAGAAAGATTTCATCCAGTGTATTGAAACAACTTTAGTGTCATCATATTGCCAAAGATCTACGTCATTGGTCCTTATTAAAAATATAAGCATACGAAAAAAGTAGAATGACATGAAAATCCATACTATGAACAATTGTCCATTGCTGAAAACACCAACTCAATGCAACATACAAAAAGCAATGCAATATGAGAAGGAAACAAGCTCATTTAATAGGGAAACAAGTACAAACACACATACTCAAACCAACAATGGTCAAGATGGTTGTACAAATGTTTTGTTATCAAGATGAAGATCCCCAAATGTTCGTGATTGATGACAAGGGTGAAAAATGATGCCCCTAGAAAGGATACATGCAAGGGAAAATGATGAAGGATGCTAGGTCCAATGATAAAGCATTGTGCGTAACGAAATAGTATCAAACAACTAGATGTGCCCTAGAGTACCAACGAAGCAAGTAGTCTAGCTTTGTAAATGGTTGTAAATCTGATGATCTACGAGTCATTTGATTTGTGAACATGCGAAAATTCCAGCAAGATATGGAATGAATACCATGCACAAGACACAAGTTTCAATGGCTATGGGTTGTCTACCTATTTTTTAAATTTTACTTTTTTAGGATTTTTGAGAAATTTTGAAATTTTATGTGTTTGTATTTTTCTATGTTTTTTGAAAAAAATAATTTTTGTAATGTTTAGGGATTTTTGATTTTTTAGAAGAAATGAGAAAATAGGAGATCACCTAAAAGCAAGAAAATTTCCCTAGGGAGAAGAAACAATTGCCAGGTAGCAAAAACACGCCCCGACATGGTGAAAAGGAGTTAAAAATGATTATTTAATAAAAACAATCATTACGGTGGATAGAAGAAGTGTTAGAGTGATCACGGCGGTCAAAACATGCCCCTAGGGCATCATGGTAGGTTAAAATAGCCAAATATACCCCTCCTGAGGGGGGTAAATCATCGTGATCAGTACATTTGCTACCAAACCCTACCAAATTTTTACCGTGAGTTACCGCGAGTGACGAGCGAGATGGCTAGGGTGTAGAATCACCATAGACGCACTGATACCATTTGAGAGTACGTCTGGAATGATGATGATGGACCATTCATGAGTACCCCAACCCTTCCTGGTCTTTTTACGCATTTAATTTTGTATTTACTAGCATTAATTAACATTTAGACATGCCACGTATTTATATGATTCATGATGATTACTATGGTTATGGATGAGGATTGGATCATGATGTTGTCTGATTTTATTTCTATGTATGTACCATGATGGAAATTGATGACATATTACATGTGTTTTATTTTTATGATAGATCCATAGATGATATCAATTGTATTGTATATGTGATGTTCTAGATTAGTGGATGGGATGATATGATGATATTGGTGCGGGGGGATAGATTTTGATATTTTTGATCCCTCTTGCCCCCATTTGATGATACGATATGTGATGATTAGCTTAGCATACATGTATGATGTACACGTAGCATTTTATTTATATATGATGTATAGATGATGTTAGATGTGATGATATAGATGGAGATATGATGATGTGATAACAAAACTATGTACATGTGACAAACAAACACAAGAAAATGTTAACAAACCTATCAAATATACATTGCTAAACAACATGAATTAACACAACTATGTACAATTATTTACAAGCATGCAAAAACACACTTCATATGTACAAGTAAGAATGAATCTAATCTAAGAAAGAAAAGATGAATCTAACAAAGTATGTTTAAGTGAAAAACTATACAAATGTACAAGCAAGCAGAAACTATACAAGCAATCAATGTACACAAACTAACAAACAAAGAAAGAAACAAGATAAAGCAAGTAAACTAAAGCTATGTTTTTGTAAGATTGTTTTTAGTGCGTTTTGCATTTGTGGGAATTTTGTGAAACAATTTTCTATTGTTTTTGTGTTTTGTGTTTTTCTATTGTTTGTGTGTTTTCTGTTTTTCTATTGTTTATGGTTTTTCAAGTCTTTTGCGACTATTTTTTTTGTTTTTGAACATATTTGAATGTTTTTGTGATTTTCTAAGGTTTTCCGAAGCTATGTATAGGAAACCGAGAAACGTGGATGCCCCCAGCGTTAGATGGAGAATATACAAGGGCATGCACCACATATTTATAAACAGGAAGGTGAAAGTGTGAAGGTGCCCCCAACATTAGATGGGGAATATACAAAGGAAATCCCTTCACCAATTTACAAGAGGAGAAACAACAGGATCAAGGCTTGATAGGATAGGCTCACAGGGAATCTCAGATGCCAGAGTGGAACTAGCCCCAAGCTAAGTAAAAGTACCCCCTAGAAACCATATGCTTGTGAACAATGAGTCCTCCCAAGGCACTGGAAGTTGGTTTTCACCAAGGGATCTATCCAAAGCACCATAATTGTGTGGTTTTCACATATGGATGACCTGCTTTCTCTTTTTCTTTTTCTCCTTTTTTGTATTTTTTGTATCCTTTTTTACTTTTTTTTTGTTTTTTTATTTTGCTCCATGTTTAAGCATAAAACCACTTAAGGTGCATAGAATTCATAGGCTCACAGAGCTCATCTCCATTGGGATGAGAAAGTTTGTATGCTCATGTTCCATATTTTACCACAATGACGTAAGGTCCTAACCAGTGTGGTTCAAACTTTCCTTTCTTCTCTCTTTCTACCCTTGTGTTGAACTGATTCTCTTTCATGACCAAATCTCTGACCTCAAATTGATGAGGTTTGATCCTTTTTTTGTAGTTCTAGGAGACTCTATTTTGATATACCTTGAGATGGTTAAGGGTGTGGATGCACTTTTCATCTAGGAGTTCTAATTCTACCAGCCTGGCCACTCTGTAATCCTCATCTTTGTCTAGATAATCCCTAAGAGATATCCTTAGGGAAGGAAGCTCTATTTCCAATTGGGATGATTTATTTTTCCAAACACTAGGGATTAGGGTGTTGCACCAGTAGGAGTGTGAATGGAGGTCCTATAAGCCCAGAGGGCTGGGTGAATTTGTAAATGCCAGTTATGACCTATCTTACTCACCATATTTTCCATGATCTGAACCAATGTTTTGTTAGTGGCTTCAACTTTCCCATTACCTTGAGGGTAATATGGCATAGACCACTTTAATCTTATTTGAAATCAGTGAAAAATATATTTCATCATCTTGTTCTTGAATGATTTTCCATTGTCAGTAACTATGGCCACAAGAATACCATACCAGAAAATAAGGTGATTTATGATGAACTTTGATATCTGAGCGCCTATAACATATGTTAATGGAACAACCTCCACCCACTTAGTGAAATATTTGTGGCTGTGATGATGTGGGTATGACCATCAGATGAGGTAGGGGTGAGCTTCCCTATTAAATCTAGTCCCCATTTGGAAAATGGCCATGGTGTTGTAATTGGTTGTAATGGTTGTGATGGTGCATGGATGAAATTTCCATACTTCTGACATAGAACACATTTCCTGACATGGTTGCAACAATCTGTCTCCATAGTAGGCCAGTAGTAGCCCACCCATAACAACTTCTTTGCTAGGACCATTCCATTTGTATGGGTGCCACACACCCCTTCATGTACTTCCTTGATCACTTGGACCAACTCTGCTACATCTAGACAACACAATAGATTCCCATCATAGCCACGATGATAGAGCATACCTCCTAGGAGGGTGTAACAGGCTATTTGGCAGATAAGGATTTGTTTTTCAGATCAGGAAATGTCAGTAGGGAAGGTACCACTTTTAAGGTAGTCATAGATAGGTGCATACCAAGGGGAGTAGGGACCAACAAATTCACATGCCAGACATGATTCTGGTATATCATATGCAGGTTGACATATATTTTCAACAAAAAATGGCATATCATTGTTTTTTGGCGGAATCCGCAGCATAAAACCCATTGTCACCATTGCATCTGCAGATCAGTTTTGTGCCCTTGGAATTTTCTCAAAGGTAATACACACAAAGTATTCTTTCAGAGTTTCCACTAGTTTCTTGTATGGGATGAGCTTCTCATCCTTGACCTTGTACTCATCGTTGACTTGTTTGATAATCAGTTGTGAGTCACCAATGACCTTGACATGGTGGATATTCCACTTGATCACCAGCTTCAACCCAACAATGAGTGCCTCATATTCTGCAATGTTATTTGTGCAAGGAAAACCAAGACAGAAAGCTTGCAGTATGGGGTCTCCTGAAGGAGTGATTAGTACTACTCCTGCCCCTGAACCATGGAAAGTGAATGATCTCAAAGTGGATCTGCCACATGACAAATTCTTCAATATACATTAGTGATGAATCTGATAGCTCCAGACTTATAGGCTCTGTTCTAGGTAAAGGTGCTTTTGCTAATTGGTCAGCAAGTACTTGTCCTTTAACTGATTTCTGGTGTACGTATTCAATGTCAAATTCACTGAGCAGAATGATCCAATTAGCCATTCTACCTGTAAGGGCGGGTTTTGACAATAGGTATTTAAGTGGGTCAACTTTAGATATAAGCTTGGTTTTATTGTTCAATAGGTAATGGTGGAGTTTTTGAAAAGTAAAAACAACAGCCAGACAAGATTTTTCAATTTGGGGATAGTTGAGCTCATAGGAAATCAGGGTATGACTAAGGTAGTACACAAATTGTTCTTTTTGGCTTAGGTCATATTGTGCAAGAAAAGCACCAATAGAAAATTGTGTAGCAGATATGTATAGAAAAAGTGGCTCACCTGGGGTTGGAGGCATGAGGACAGGTGGATTGGCCAGGTATTGTTTAAGCAAGGAAAAGGCCTGTTGTTTCTCTGGTCCCCAAACAAAATCAACATCCTTTTTAAGTAGATGAGTAAAGGAATGACACTTATCAGCAAGCTACAAAATGAAGTGGTGAATGGCTTGTATTTTTCCTTGTAGGCTACGTAACTATTTGATATTCTTGGGAGGAGGCATTTCAGTAATGGAAATGAATTTGGTTGGGTCTACCTCAATCCCTCTCCTTGATACAATGAAGCCTAGCAGCTTCCCTGATAATACTCCAAACACACATTTCTTTGGATTCAACCTAACCTTATATTCCTGTAGACATTCAAAGATACGTCACAAAACTTTAGGGTGGTCTTCTCTTGTCTTGGAATTTCCAAGGATATCATCTACATAGTCCTCCATGATGTCATGCAACATATCATGGAATATTACTGTCATGGCCCGTTGATAGGTCACACTGGAATTTTTGAGGCCAAAGGGCATTACCTGATAACAAAATGTTCCCCAAGGGGTTGTAAAGGCCATCTTATACTGATCTTCTTCTGCTATCTTGATTTGGTTGTATCCTGAAAATCCATCCATAAGAGATAGCATTTCATAGCCTGCAGTTGAATCGAAAATCATGTCAATATTGGGAAAAGGAAAATCATCTTTCAGACATGCCTTGTTGATGTCCCGAAAGTCTGTGCAAATTCTGATGCCAACCGGTTTCTTTTGTACTGGAACTATGTTTGATATCCACTCAGAGTAGTCAATGGGTCTGATGAACCCTGTTGCTAACAGTCTCTCTAACTCCTCTTTAACTAGAAGGGCCACTCGTGGATGCATTTTCCTTAGCTTCTGTTTAATAGGCTTTGCATCTGGATGCACTACTAAGTTGTGCACCACCAAAGTTGGATCTAAGCCTGACATATCTTTATAAGACCATGTGAATATGTCCAAAAATTCTCTGAGAAGCAAGGTGAATGTCTTTTGTTCTTGTGCTGAAAGCGAAGCTCCCAACTTGACTATCTTTGGGTCTTCTTTTGTTCCAATATTTACGTCAATGGTTTCTTCTACCAACATTTTTGACATATCCTCCATACGCGTAGGATCGGGAGGAAGGTTGAGATCTTCTTCCAAGGGTGTCTCTATGATATTTTCACCCTTAGCATGGTCACTTCTTTTGTCCATTAATTTTTTTACTTGTTTGTCAGCCAACGCCTCAAAGAGGTTTTCACTGTGTGACTTGGAATTTTTATTTTTCCAAGGCTTTTCGTTGGAACTTTTTCCCTCACTTTTTCTTAAGTTTTGCTGACCACGAAGCTCATCTTCCTCTCCAAAATAGGCATAGGTATCTAAGTCAATGTAGAAACCTTTCTTATGGTCCCCAATTGGAATTGTATCTTATATGCCCATAAACTATGCAATGGCCTCATAATTCTCAAAAAGGTCCAATGGCACATGACGTTGTTGGTCCCAATCGACAAGGGAAGGGTAGAGAAGGTCAATTTTAGACTCAATGGGGGTTAAGGTAAGGAAATTTGTATCCATGAAAAGGTTCATGGAGGAAAGATCCTCATATTGGCTATAGTGGGAATCTGTGTCACTGTCTAAATAATCAGAGCTATCCTCACACTCAGAATAGGTAGCATCTTGATCATTGGGGTGTGATCCATAGGGTCGAATGTCAATACCATATCTTTCCATTTTGAAATGTGGAAGTGGAACTGGTTCTCTTGGTCCTTGCTCATTCTTTCCACATCCTAGGCCCTTGTAGCCCATAGAATACATCATTCAGCTAGACTTTTCATACTCAGGGATTTGGTAGTAGGTCGGTTGAGTGTCCTCTGGGACCCAAGTTGTAGGTGGGTCCAAAATTTCTCTTCTACAAGTAATCCCCCAGGTAAGAATGTCCCAATAGTTTGTTCATCTCTAGGCCATTTGAAATGATAGTTGGGTCGGCCTCTTGTTTTAGGTGACAAAGATAGGTCTGAAACTAGGAGAGCTTGTTGCACATTGTATTCTCCACAACCATACTCTAGAACTTTCATCTCCCATGAATCAAAAGGAGAAGTAGATGTAGAATCTTCTCGAGTGCAAGTGCTGAGGGAGTCCAAATCAACTCATGATTCCATAGCTTCTGATTGAAGGGGAACAACTATATCAGCAGAAGGACATGCATATGTACCCTTACGAGAAAATCTATTGAGAGCTCTGCAGTGAGTGAAAGGTTTTGGATCTCCTTGTATTGTAACAGTGTGTCCCTCATGTTTTAACTTGATGCACTGATGGAATGTTGATGGTATGGCCTGCATGGCATGAATCCATGGGTGGCCAAGAAGCATATTATATGGAAGTTCCAAGTCTAAGACGTGAAACTTGGTATTGTGACAAGTTGGTCCTACCTCCATCGACAATGTGATTGTTCCAGCTGACTCCCACTCCACATTATCATAAGTGGTTATGGTAATAATATGGGACTCTAGATCTTCCTTTGTGTGTCCCAACTGTTTAATTAGTTTCAATGTGCATATATTCAATCCTGACCCATTGTCCACAAGCACCCATTTTATCTTCCGGTGGGTAAAAAATACCTCTATATACAGGGGAAGATTATGTGTGTGATCTTCATTGGGGATTTCCTTGTGGTTAAAGGAGATATGTTCAGTCGGTGCAATGTTTGCCACCGTGGCTTGTAAATGTGAAGGGTCTACTTCCATTGGCACTCCTGACCCCTGGAGAGTTTTGTATAAGATGTCCTTATGTACATTTGATATCTTAAGAAGATCTAAGATTGAAATCTTGGTAGATGTCTTCTCAAGTTGTTCTAAGAGGTTGTACTGACCATCCTGAGGGGTTGACAGAGAGGGTTCTGGGATCATGAGATGGGTGTGCCTTGTTACCACAACACAATCCTTTCCCTTGATCCTAATGGTATTCACATGTTCATTAGAAGAGTGGACACATCCAATGAGTGAGTCATAATGATTATTGTCATTTTTGGTGTATAGATAGTTTGCAACTTTGTAGCTTTGGGGTGACTCTCCTTGATCCAACCTTTTCTCATCTGATTTTCCATGTTTAGGGAATGGTTCTTTGAATATCCCCATCTTTTCATTTGGAGCGTTTGATTTCTCTCTGGGGTGTCAACTTCTATCTCTCCATTGTCAATGAGATCTTGGATGTAGTGGGAAGTCTTAGGCACTTGTCTGTCTTGTGTCCTTTTACACGATGAAAATCACAATATTCATGCTCTTTATACCATGATGGTTTAGGAGCATTGTCATCAAAAGGTTGCATTGTAGGATAAGTCACCATGTGGACTGCATCCAATTGCTTCAATATTGCAGACAAAGACTCATTAAGAGGAGTGAACATCCTACACTTAGGTGGTGGTTGAATAGGTCCTTTGGTCAGTTTAAAAGGTTGACCAACTTGAACTGTTTGCACTCATTTGGAATCTGTGATTCCATCTCCCACCACGTTCTTGTTTTTGTTAAAGATCTTTGGCTTTTCCATTGGTTTGGCATTTTGATTATCTTTAGAAGGTGATTTGATTGTTCCTTTTGCAATGAGGGATTTTTCTATTTGTATGCCCTTTTCAATGACCTCTTCAAAGGTACAAACACAATGCATTTGTAAATGAAAAGTGATGTCCAGGTTTAGATTAGGCACGAAGATGCTCACAAGCTATTTTTTAGGAAACACGCAAGGGAAGCGGTTGGCTATCCCTTGCCATCTTTGTAAGAAGCTTGTGAATGTTTCATTAGGGCATTGTTTAGTACTACACAAGTCTGCCATAGTTATGTCACTTTCTATGTTGTATGAGAAATGTCAAACAAACCTTTCTGCTAGTTCAGGCCATGTGAAGATAGACCCACGAGGTAAGCGAGTGAACCATTCCAAGGCTTGTCCCCCTAGACTCTTTGGAAAGAGTCGTATGAGGTAATTGTCGCTATATGCCACTTCTTGGCATGCCATGTAAAAATATTTCACATGATATTACGGGTCACCTTTCCCTTTGTATTTGTCAAATTTTGGCATGTCAAACTTCTTAGGAAAGGGTTGAAGCATCATAGCTTTATCAAATGGATGGGGGCATAGCTCTTCGTATTGGTACTTTTTGCTATGCCCAACATTACTTTCTTGAAGGCTTGTAAGTGTTTCTTTCATGGATTACATTTCTTGTGTAAGTAATTTCTCTTTAGTAGGAGAAGCAGGAATATATACGTGACTGTATTCCATATTTTCTCCTTCTTGGTTTTCCATGTGAAGTTCACTAGTTTTGACCTTAGGCTTCGCCTTATGCACATTTTTGTTTGTTTCCTTCTGTACATGAGATGTTAGTAAAGCTAATTGTCGACTAAGGTTTTGGATTTGTTGTTGAATAGTGACTTCTTCCTCAAGAGGTTCTTCTTCTTCTTCATTGCGTGGAGGTTGTTCTACATTTTCATGTTCTAATCTAACTCTACGTGGCATCTTGATGAAGGGAATTTTATAACCCACCATATTATCATTTCCTACATTGGATGTGGAAGCATGCCCATGTGTTAGGATATCTTCCATGTTAATGAGAGGTTGTTCCTCTTCATTAGCCTCATTCATGGGTGGGATTGTCTCATGTTCTGTAGGCATTCTAGCTCCTAATTCCACCACTCTTGCTAGCACCCGATCTTTGTTTCTAAAAAGGAATTCATCTAATAAGGTGGGGTCAAAATCAAATTCCATGCGCATGTGGTGACCCTAACTCATCACCACTATGATCTACCATCTCCTCCACTTCTTTCTCTGTGGAAAATAAAGGCCCAAGATCATGGCCAATAAAGGGATTTGACCCTTGTTTGTTTGAAGTTTCCCAAGTTTGTGCTTGTTTCATTTCAAATGCCTACTTTTTTGACTCCCAATCTTGTTTTAGGGGCCATGATGTATGAGAGTTTCACTAAGGTGTTTTGAATTTATTCAAAAGGTATTGATTAAGCCTAAGTGAAACAAAAAAGAATGTCAATAGTTCAAGAGTTATAATGAATGTCAAAGGATAAATGTGCCCAAGTGATTGTTCTAAATGAGTAAGTCAAAAGGTGAAAAATAAGATACAATCACATGATGCTTAGTTCTAAAACCAATCAACCAAATGATATACTTCCTAAGTTTGTTTCCAAAATGGTAGTTGGTGTTTTAAGATGATTAACAAAATGTCACTACTTATGTCAAGTTCAAAGAAATGAACAAGGCATAAGTAATAACAAGGAGTTAACATGATCCCCAAACAAAGTATACTAAAAGCAAGCTTGAATCCAATCAAGACCTATATTCCAAAAAGTGGCAGTTATGATTGTGAGTGACACAACAATTCCAACAAGATATGTTAACCAAAATTTGCGAGAAAGTAAGGTATTAATATCAAGATGATATTGATATAACGTGCACAAGTGGTAACACTCAACACTTTTCAAAATCGAGGTAGTAATTGAAATCAAACTAAAGCTAGAGTATACCTAGGAATTGTTAAAGTGTATATAGCGTAACATCACAATATAGATATTTAGGTCAAGTTTACAAGAAACAAGACGTAAATACCAAAATTGTAGCGACACGATATAAACAAGATAACAGTTCAAAGGAGAGTCAAGGTGATGAATCCATCCTAACTACGATGATGATCTTGACTTGGGTATCAAGATAAAAAAGGCTACCAATGATATGAAAACATCTCCACACACTTTAGACGTTTAACAACTCAGCCGCAAACATGGATGAGCGTAAATAAACACAAAAGTGGTGAATACAATCAATTAGCAACACAAGGGTAGTCACTCTTCTTCTAATCAACAAAGTGTCAAAAGAAAGTGAAGGAAGTAGATCAATTGGGGGTGAAAAATGTTGGCCTCACTTCGGCAGAGTTTCACCTCGCCTTAGGGTGAGTGAAAAACTAAGAAAAAGTAATGCTTCACACGTTTCATGATGAATAATGGCTCTCAACTCAAATTGGTTTTGAAATGGTCAAAGTTGGCTCCTGGTCAAAGATAGCTTCCTAGGTGGTTCACTCAACTAGGTGTCAAAAGTTATCTAAGAGCAAGCTCAGTTTGCCAAGGTTTCCCAAGGATTATCCCAGACTTTACTTTACCCCCTTCAAGCACAGTGGGAAATAAATGCATCCATCATGTACTCTCACTGGGGTCGCGATACAGATAACTTTGACGCTAAATCTCATGTGTATACTAGTCAAGTAGGTGTGCGGAGCACTTCCCTTTTTTTCCACAAGGTTCCCTCTTGCATGGACTACTTTGGGGTTCCTAGGACCACCCCCATTGTTGTAGCTTAAGGCTTATGCCAAAGGGGTTATGTCCTAGTTTTAAGTAGATGGGGCGTACCCTTATCTAAACCTGCAAATCAAGTGTTTTGAATGTGGTGTGTTTTTTTATCTTTTAGACTTAATGTGGTTTATTCGTTTACCATTTGGAAACTTGTAACACACGTGTAGTTAGAAAAGTTTATTTTGAACTGATTTCTTTGATAAGCCTTGTTGGGTCCTGCACTCAAGCGTTACTAGTTCTTCAAGAAAATCACATTATTTGAAAGAGGATTAAGAGTTTCTTTTTGATTCTCAAGATCATCCAAGGATGCAAGAGAAGAGCATACACAACAAATAATCCAACTAAAAAGTAAAGGAAAACTTTGTAATTAATGAACCATACAAAAATCTTGATAAATGTTCATTCCCTTAAGCCAAAAATGAAAGATGAAGTTTCTAATTAACCAAATGTTAGAAAATGAAGACTAAAGTTGCTTTTGATTCTCAAGATCACCCTAAGGTGCAAGAGAAGAGCATACACAAAATTTAGCCCAACTAGATAGAAATGGAAAACTTTCAAATCAAAGGACCATAAAAAAATGCTTTGTAAAAGGTTCATTCCCTTAAGCAAAATGAATAATCAAATTTCCAAGTTAATCCAAATGTTAAAAAGATAGAGATCAAAGTTGTTTTTGATTCTCAAGATCACCAAAAGGTGCAAGAGAAGAGCATACACAAGCTTTGGTCTAAATCAAGTAAAACATGGAAATACAACATTCATCAAAACATTAGACATGTTAGAAAATGACCAGTTTTACAATAAAGGGAAAACCTATAATTTCTGTAAGTATAAATCCCAAATTTATGTTTTCATTGCATAGTTCACTTCAATACCTTTCCAACATAAAAACATGGAGTCATTTCGAGTTCGGGAGCAAAAGTTATGGCCTTCGGAAGATGGGTTACACATATGCTCTTATGCTCATAGGTATGCACTTAACATGTACTCAAAAAATGTGAAAAAAATGTCCCTTAATCTGCAAAAAGGTCAAATTCTTCCAACTAAGATTCAATTTTGACAACAACCCATCACATTATATATGAGTAGAAGACTCAACACTATCAAACATTAACATTCATAATAAAAAAACTTAACATTTTCAAGAAATTGACAAAACTAGCATGTAGAATGATGAAAAAGTAAGCTCTAAAAATGAAAACATGGAGAAATCTTGAAATTTTCTCACCAAGATTAAATTTTGACAGCAACCCACCACATTAATATGTAAATAAAAGACTCAACACTATTAAACACTAACCTACATGCTCAAGAATTTAAGATTTTCAAGAAATTGACAAAACTAGCATGTAGAATGTTGAAAAATGAAGCTCTAAACATGAAAACATGGAGAAATCTTGAAATTTTCCCATCAAGATCCAATTTTGATAGCACTTCACCTCCTTTATACCTACAAGGAAGACTCAACACATGCAAACTCAACAAAACAAGTTAAGAAAAACAAGTTAGATCAACATGTGCAAAAGAGGGTTAGTAACCAAAATTGAAACATAACTACAAAAACTTGAAATTAAGTGCAAAGGATAATGGAGTAAGTCCCACTGGGTGTGCCAAATGTGTATATGAATTAGTTAACAATGCAAAGGAAATCAAAGCTAACACCTAATAACTTCAATACAATGCTAACTAGATCAATATACCATCATGCTTAGAGCTTAAGAAAAGCTAATCTATTAACATATTTGCATTAGAACATGAAATGAAGATTCAAACTAACATGCTAAACAAATTAACCTCTATCTCTAATTGAATGCTAATGAAATGAACCTATTTAGATCCTTAGCAATCAAAAGGGTTGATTGTATGCTTGAATCCCAAGGTTTTCAAGAATGGAGTCTTGTCAATCCATGGCTACAAGACCATTTGACATATCTCCATATGACTTCAAAACTTGGAAGAATGAATGCAAGAAATGAAAATAGCTAGCTCCTCCAATGGAAGAATTCTCTAAGATGATAAAATGGCTATAGTATAGGCTCTATGCTCATTTAGGTGTAAGTAGAAAGGTTAGAGGAGGGTTCCTTTTATAACCCAATGGTTTGAAGAAGCTTTGCATCCTATTGTATGTGGGATAATAGCAAAGCTAGGTTAGTTATGGATAAGCATGGTTTAGAAGTGGTTGAGTTTACTTTAGGAGAGTTTAGTTTGTCCTCTAGTGACTCATGGGGATTGAGGGGGTTTATTAATTAACCAAAGTGATTAATTAATAGGTGTGCAAGCTTATAGAAACTTTTTAGAGGAATAGTTAGTATGATTTATGTTATGAGAGGATTTTAATCAAATAAATGATGATTTATTGATTAAATAGAAGAGAGAATTAATTAATTAAGAATAATTAATTAATCTAGATAGAAAGGGGTATTAATTAATTAGAAATAATTAATTAACTAGATAGAAAGGGGAGCTTAATTAATTAGAAATAATTATTAATCTAGATAGAAAAGGGGAGCTGATTAACGAAGATTGTTAATTGGTTAATCATTTTGGATAGAAGAGTTAATTAACTAATGTAATGTAATTAATTAATGACGATAGTAGAGAAAATGTGTGATATTGATGATATGTCGTCAATTTGTGGGAAACTGAGTGTATAACTTCAAGGAAACACGTATATTTGCACCTCGAATGCAAATAGTCCATAAATTTTTAAAACCATTCAATCGATCATAAACTCAGACAAACCATTAGAAGGCTTCAACATAGTAGCTGTCATCATTAAGCGTGCCATAATGTTTAAATATAAGGAGTTATATTACATAAAACTAATAGGCTAAAAGTTAGACAAAAATCTGTAATCTAAACCAAACATAATTAGGGGCCATAAGACTAAACAAAGTATTGAAATCAAAACCTTTAGAACAAAATAAATGTAAACCGCGCCTTGGAAATGCATGTATTTTCCTCACAGTATTTTTCATGCTTGATAATGATCCAGAAGGACTGATAGAGATTTCGTATAGTATAGTACATATGGACTCGGATGAGTTGTATCCTTTAATTTCAAACACCACTTTGTGATACTTAATAAATGGATCCTTGATTGATAATATTCTCAATGTAATGTTCATCATTAGATCAACCTGAGGATGTGATTGCAGAAGGTTCTGTAAAATCTATTTATATATTTTTGAGGACCTTAATCCTTGAGTAGGATTTGTAGGTGGATTTTTACCAGCTCTGCCATTTTTTATGGGAGTCTTAGTACAGTCAATTGGTCTACCTGTGTAGGGGAGAATTCCTTAATCTTATCTCTACTATAATGCATTCAATGGAAGTATCATGGAAATAAGTTACTCTTGCGATCCCCATTTTGAAGCCAATAAGCCCTAGGTGTTTAGGGGGAATGCCATTTATCCTGTAGCATAGAGTATCATTGTAATCTCTCACACAGGATTCAACTCTTTTTGAATTCAGGGAAGTAGTTCAACTAGTTAGTTCAATGGAGGAATGAAACCTAAACTATCTTCAGGAGAGAAGTTGTCTGAAATCCTTTCTCTAATGCTCCCATATAAGATATGGAAATACACAAGTTTAATGAATGTATATTAATGTATGTGTCCCAATGAGGTGACTTCTATAAATTGAACATAGTAGGATCCCTAAATTGTAAAGAGTCAATAGAATCGTCAATGAAGAAGTCCAACTTGTCAACTCTATAGTAAGACCAACTCAAGTGTGAAGGGGGAATACCTTGGTACTTCTAGCAAAGAATCAGTGGAATCTCTCAACAGTAAGTTCCTCTCAACTCTGGAAGTAGAAACATTGTGTATGGGCCACCAAATGCCAATCGCTCATATGCTATAAAGAATCATTGGATCTGAGGACCTCTTCGAACCAAATTTGAATATGATTGATCCCTAATACTTCTAAAGTAGAAATATGTACAAGAAGCTCCGAATGAATTTTCTATAAATTAATTAACATAACCATCTCTAATGAAGTTGGACTCTAAGATCCTCTAAAGTACTGCAACTAAGTGCAAGAGGAACCGCCTATGATTTTATCATGAAGGAGAAAGAGGGGTGTTAAAATACATAGAAATGAGCCAAAGCATATGGTTGTAACTATTTTTTAAATCCAGCAAAGCTTCCAAGATTTTATCCCTTTGTGATTCAAGATTTGGGGCATAAACATTGACTACAATCTAACCCAAATTTGACACACGAATAGTTCTCTGAAATAAGCATCACTTTTATATGGAGAATCATAGTACTCCATACATTTTCCATAAAGAATATCCAAGCCCTGGAGATATACTTGAACTCACAGTGTGATTGAATAACATGGGTACTATCCCCAAGTTGTGGGACTTGCTACTTGAGATAGACCTCCAGAGAAAGCTGGTTCTTGCTCCTAGACTACCTGCCACAATCTACTCTAATGCAGGATAAGCTAACTGTTCTAATCTAAATTTCCAAGGGACCAGGGAAAGAGAATGCATAAAATGAAAGCCTACACTAAAGCGGTGATACACCAGAAAAGGAGGATGTGAGAGTAGTCTCCAAATGTGTGAAATACAAAGGCAAAGTGCACACTAGAAGAGGTGATGACAGTTCTCCATAATCTAGCAAAATGCATTCACAGCAATATTCCAAGCACACACAATGATAATGAATTCCTGCAAGAACATAATAATAGACACAATATTCTTGTAGAAAGATAAAAGGGGCAAGAAGAATGCAAGAAAACACAGCAGGGGAAGATACATCCACAAACTTGTATTTTATTGCTTCCTGGTATGCACAGTTCAGTCTATTACAAGATAAGGGCCTGGATCACCATGCAAGGAGTCCACTACAAGGGCCTGCAACACACTGGCTTCACAAAGCAATTTTGGCAGAGCTTTGCTACCCAAAAACTCTCTCTTTTACAATGAGCCCAACACTCCAATTTATAGAAAAATGAGAAGGAGAAGAGAAGGGAAAATGGAAATCCCGAAATCTGTCCTTCAACCACCTGTAAGAGGCATTAAATTGAGTGAAATGATTATACATTACTTGCAAAAGGCTCCCCATACTGTCCCATGTGCTGCAGCAGAGAAAGAATGATGACCATGCCTCTTAATTGCACTCCCAGCTACCAAATAAAACACTGTTCTGAACCCGGCCACGTTTTCTTAAAAATCTCAATCAATTTCTAATCAAATCTAGAATTTCTTGATTGCTGTGCATCGGGCTTGGAACCATGATTCCAACGGTACCAATTTTGTGTGATTTCGTTGAGAAATGCAAAAGTTATGGCCTTCTGAGTGCGGGCAGCTATTTTGGGTCTGGCAGGCGTTTTCTGTCATTTGACGGGAATGAGCATTAACTGACTGGAGCCGAATATGTTTCTCTTATTTAAATATATCTACCCTCATTAAAAATAAGAAATCTAGTTTTTGTGGCGTAGAGGACGTCGTGCTCATTCCAGAAAGTCCAATTTTGTGAAAATCGGAGCTCGGAGTCAAAAGTTATGGCCGTTTGAAGTTCCACGGACCAAACGTTGACTTTTCTCCTCTGTCTTCGGCCGCTTCGGCTTTTCGCGTCCCACGCGTCCCTTTGTCCCAAATGTCCCAGTGCTGCGTGGGACAAATTCTTCCGAACCGCCCGAAATGGGCTTCCATGTTCCTTTTCTGCCGGTGACACGTGGCGTGATCTGATTGGCTTTCGGCTCCTTCGGCTATCCGCGTCCCACGTCCTTTTGTCCCTTTTTAGCGGCTGAAATTTCCCCTGTTTCGGCCGAACCGGCCGGTTCGCGTACTCGCGGCCCAGATGTCCCATTTGCTTTCCTGTTGGGACAAATTTTCCCATTCACCCGGTTCGGCCGGTTCGCGTACACGCGTCCCGGACTGAAAGTTCCCATTTCGGCCGATCCGGCCGGTTCGCGTACTTTGCGTACCTTCGGCCCAACTGTTCCGGGCTGCCTTGACTCATTTCGGCCGATCCGGCCGGTTCGCGTACTTTTTGTCCCGCGATGTCCCAGACTGCCTGTTTCAACAGTTAGTCAATTTTTTCAACTTTTCGGCCAGTTCGGATTTCCGCGTCCCGCGCGTCCCTTTGGCCCGGATGTCCCAAATGCTGCGCAGACCGCCTGGCGGCCTTTCGGCCGGTTCGCGTCCAGATGTCCCAAATGTCCCGACTATTGCAAGGACTAGGACTTAGCCATTTTTCATGATTTTTTCTGGCCCGAGCTTGTTTTTTGCAATTTTTTCACATTTTCTCAGAACTTGCTCTCTTCTTCTTGGACAGGGGAGTTAGAAAAAATATGAGGGGACCCTAGAAACATGACTTTTTGTCCCTGGACTCAATATAATTGCTTGGGACTAAAGAATTTGATGCATGTTATCAAAATTACCTTGAGGGGTGAATTTTGGATAACAATTTTGGCGACTCAGCGGGGTCATCTGCCTGCCAGATGAAGAACGACCAGCTGCTTGTAGCAATCCATTGGGCATGGAGTCTGTTTGATAACCTCTCAGCTGATCTGAAATTTGAAAACCTGTGTCCTTGAGCCATTTGAACATTTGTTGAGCTGGTCTTCCTCATGGCTGCAAATTCTTTTCCAGGAGCTTGATGAACTGCAAACATGCACATACTAGAAGCAATAGGACATGTGCACAAGCACTTAGGGAAATAAAAACTACTCTAACAGCAGTACAATGTGCATAAGCACTTAGAGGAATGGAAATTCTAAATTAATATTTACAAGGGTGAAAATCTATCTTTCTAGTAGCAACGTTTGAGATAGATCCCATTGACCGGGATCTGCAATTCTTCACCATCCAACTTAGCCAGTCGGAAAGCATTGCTACCTTTGCATTCAATGATCATGTACGGGCCACTCCAGATGGCATCAAACTTGGAGTGCTTTCCTGGTTTTGCACGATCAGCATCCCACTTCAGTACCAAATCTCCAGTTTGCAATATCCTGGCCTTAGCTTTCTTGTCAAAACTCTTTTTGACCAATGCTTTATCCTTTTCTATGGTCTGCATTGCGTGCTCTCTTGTTTCTTCTAATTCCATCAGCTCTGCATACCTGATTTCCATAGGTTCAAACTCAGCCAGCTCCAACTGTTTCATGAGTTCCAGTGCTGGCAACTCAAGTGATATAGGTAGAACTGCTTCTTTCCCGTACACAAGCTTGTATGGAGAGCTTCCTGTAGATCTCTTGGGTGTGATCCTATCAGCCCATAGGGCTGATTTGAGCTTTGCGTGCCAAGTTCTTTGATTTTCATCTAGAGTCCTTCTGATGATTCTTAGTAGGTTCTTGTTTGTAGACTCGGCTTGGCCATTACCTTGAGGGTAATAGTTCGATGAAGTGCTGAGATACACACAATTCTTGACAGCCCATTCAGTGATCTTTGTGCCAAGGAATGCCAATGCATTGTCTGATATGATAGTGGCAGGGGCACCAAACCTCGTGACTATCCCTTCATAGAAATCTAAGATATTAGATTCATTTGCCTCCTTGAGTGCCACTGCTTCAGTCCACTTGGTGAAATAGTCTGTTGCTGTTAGTATCCACTTGTGGCCCTGACTTGAATTGGGATTGATAACCCCAATGAAGTCCAATCCCCATTGCATGAATGGCTGATTTACTGAAATTGGACGAAGGGGCAGCGCTGCTAACCTTTCTTTCCCTGTGAAGAATGCACATTTCTTGCATTTCTTGACCCATGAGTAGCAATCATTGAACACAGTAGGCCAATAGTAACCAGCTTTCATGATTTTGAGAGCTGTCACTCGTGGAGCAAAGTGGCCTCCTGCTTCCCCGTCATGGAACTCGTGTAAGATCTTCTCAACTTGACCTGTTCCAATGCATCTTAATAGAACACCATTGATGTCCTTTTTAAACAAAACTCCATCAACAAGCACATATGGAATGGCTTGTAATCTGAAGTATCTCCTCTTTGCTTTGCTCACTTCTAGAGGGCACAAGCCTGTTTGGAGGTAATGCACCAAGTCTTGAGTCCAACATGGGACGGGTGCATCATCAGCTGGTTGTTCTTGATCATTCTGTAGTAGCAAGACAACATCCTCTTCACTTTTTGACTCGTCTGGTTGTTTGGAAGCGAGCTGCTCACACAAGCCTTTGCCACGAACTAGCTTGGTCACTTTGATTTCAATATCATATTCCATCACCCGAGTGATCCAACCTGCTCTCTTCTCATTTAAATCCTTGTTTAGGAGGAAGTCCTTGACACCAGCATGAGACACCAGCAGTTGAATCTTATTGTTTGAGACCAAATGTCTGAACTTCTTCAAGCTCCTGATGACAGCAAGGACATGCTTTTCGATGAAAGAATACTTTATTTCGTAATCTTCCAAGGTTTGACTGAAGAATGCTATGGGCTGTTCTGAACCTTCTCTATTCAGCTGTGTCAAGATAGCTGAGATTGTATCTGATCCTCCAAATGCATACAACATGAAGTCCTTTGAGAAATCTGGGTTGATAAGAGTTGGAGCTTGTGATATTGCATGCTTGATGTTTTCAAAACTCTCTTTGCCTTCTGCTGTCCATTTGAATGCCAGACTCTTCTTCAACATCATTGTTAGAGGCTTCACAAGAGTGGCAAAATTAGGCACAAATCTGCGGACAAAGTTTATCCTTCCTAAGAAGCTTTGGAGAGATTTCTTGTGGTGTGGCAATGGAAGCGTTCGGATGGCTTCAACCCTTTCAGGATCAATTGTTAGCCCTTCCCTAGAGACAATGTGGCCCAACAGTTTGCCTTCGTGTGCCAAGAATACACACTTCTTTGGATTCAATGACACTCCGAACCTTCTACACCTCTGAAACACTTGTCTGAGGTGAAAGAGATGGTCTGCTGCATTCTTTGAGAAGACAGTGATATCATCTAGGTATACCAGCACTATCTTGTTGATTAAGCCTTTGAATGCCATATCCATAGCTCGCTGAAATGTTGCTCCGGCATTTGACAGTCCAAATGGCATCTTCTTGTAAGCATACGTGCCCCATTTTGTAGTGAAGGCCATCTTGAATTGATCTTCTTCCTTTACCATTATCTGATTATAGCCTGAATATCCATCTAGCAATGAAAACCTTTCTGAACCAGCTACAACCTGCAATATTTGTTCCATTGATGGAAGCGGATAATGATCTTTGAGTGATGCTCTATTTAGATCGCGAAAGTCCACACACAATCTTATTTCTCCGTTTCTCTTTCTTACCGGCACCAAGTTTGCAACCCAACTTGAGTGTTTGATGGGGAAGATGATACTAGCCTCAATGAGCTTGCTTAACTCTTTTCTCATGAGAGGTTCGATATGAGGATTTACTGGCCTTTGCTTTTGCCTGACAGGCTTGGATTCCGGATCCAACTCAATAGTATGTTGTGCCAACTTTGGGTTGAAACCTCTTAAATCTTTGTAAGTCCAAGCAAAGACATCTGGGAACTCTTGACAAAGCTGAACAAAATCAGATTTCTCTTGTGGAGTACTTACTTTGCCAATTTGCAATGTCTTGCCTTCTTCTACTAAGATAGGTTCTGAATCTTCACCCTTTACTTGAATGTTCACTTTCTCCTTCCGGAACTGATCATTCGGGTTGAAGATTGACTCCAAGGTTATGAGGCCTTTTGGCAATTTGTTAGTCCTAAGCTGCACCACTTGGTCGCCATACTGCTGCTCCAGCTTGTCTTGATTTCTCATGGAGAACTCAGCTTCTTCTTGCAGGAAATTAACAATCTGCTGATCATTCTCGAAGACTTGCCAACTTGTGTTGTTATCTGGAACAGCTGGTCTCACAACCACTTTGATATGAGGCTGAGTTTTCTCACTTTTGATACTTTCTACAACATCAAACGCAGCCCCAATTGCTGCCAGTCTGTCAGCGGCTTCATTCTTTTTTCTTGGGATGGAAATGATGCTAAAAGCTTCAAAATCTTCAATAAGATCCCATACCCGATTTTTGTAGTTCTTCAACAGATCATTTTTGGCAGCATTTTTTCCTTTGACTTGGTTTACGATCAGCTCACTATCACCAAATACTTGTAAATTCCTGATGCATTTCTTCCTTGCCCAGTGCAGTCCATGAATTAAGGCTTCATACTCAGCTGTGTTGTTTGAACAGGAAAACTGGAAACGGAAGGCTGAGTAATACCTTATACCTTGTGGTGAAATGAGCATAGCTCCTCCTCCTGCACCTTGTCTACTCCTTGACCCATCAAAGAACAATTGCCATACTTCATTCTTGTCTTTATGATCTGGCTTGGTGATGCTGGGGAGAGGTTGATTCTCTTCATGTAAACAATAGACTCCTAGCTCAGATTCTTCTATTTCTTGATAAGGATCAAAAGCATGCACCTTGCTTGCCCATTCATCAAGAGTCAAATCTGGGATGCTTCCAACCTTGGTGTCAGCTTCATCAGTGCTTGGATAATCTTCTTGATCAAACGCTGAACAGTTGGTATTGATTTGGCTTGGAGTGTAAGGCTCAATATGAAAGTTTGCAATAGGTTCAGACCTGATTGTGGCTTTGGTTCCATACCTTGTTCTGAACAACATGTGTGACCAATCCGCCGAAAGATAGCCTCCAATTTTAGCAGTGAAGTCTCTTGACAAGCACAATGCAAAGAGTGGTGGCAGGTCTATGACTGACACATCTTGTAACACTGTTACGTTGGGACATGCGTGCAGTGTGAGGCTCAAACCTTTGATTACTCCAACCGTTGTCACTGCTGTCCCATCTAATTGCACTACACCCTTGGAGATGACTTCATATTGGAGTCCTAGCTGATCAGCTATTTGCTTGGGCATTACTGAACTACTTGCTCCCGAATCGATCATGCAATTATGCACCAACTTATCTCCTATGATCAATGAAACATAAAATGGAGGGGGCTTCAACATTTTACCTTGCTGTCCTCCATGATTTCCTTCAGGCTGGGCAGCATTTGTGAGTACCTTCTCTTGCATTTGGACCTGTTGATTTGAAGTTGACCAGTCCTTCATGGCAGCTTGTAGCAAATCTCTTTGTCCTGGGATAGATAGTGATTCCCACATGGATATGTTTACATTTGTCTTCTTCATCTGATCAATGATACTGAATGGAGATGAAGTATCCCTCTGCTGTCCCTTGGCCTGCACATTCATTCCTTGCAAATGAGCGGCAGCAGCTGGCATCTGAGTTGGTTTAGGAGCTGGTTTGGATGCTCCTTGTATGTTTGGAACTACAGTTTGCTTGCCAGCGGCTTGTGGAGTGGTAGAAGGTTGTGGATTACTCGAAGCCAATGGCTGTTCTTCACCCAAATTTCTCCTCTTTGACCTTGTGTTGGCTGCAACACTTTGAGAGGGTATTTGATTCATACCACAGAAATCTTCAGCCTGCCAATTGACAAGAGTAGTTTCGTTCGGAGATGTTCCTTGCTGAGGTGCCCCTTGCTGCTGGTCTTCTTCGTGGCTGGACTCTTGCGACCCACCAATGGTTTGCACCATTAGAGCCTGATTTAATGCACCGTTAAAGCACATTGATTGGTTATGTGGCTGACTGCACGGGAAACACCAATCATATTCTTGGGCCATGTTATTTTGGACTGGCACCAAAGCTCTGGATGCAGATGCAACATTGGGGTTATAGGGCTGAAATGGTCTATTAGCGGGAGGCCTTGCTTGATTCTGATTTGCAGCTGGATTGGGTGGTCTTTGAGGTTGATATGGCTGCCTGTTAGGCTGAGCTTGAGGCTGATACGGTCTAGCACTTTGAGCTTGCTGTCTTTTGATAGTAACCAGCTCATTTCCCAAATTTTGCAATTGTTTCATGACCTCTTGGAGTTCGTTTGAAGCACTAGAGGATGAAGTAGAAGTCTCATTTGAGCTTTGATTTCTAGGGGTGGGAATAGGAGCCAAGACAGGGTGCTTGACTAGTGCTTGGGTTTTCTAAGCTTGGATATAATGGCATTGGAGGCCTAGGAGCCAGTTTACCAGCTTGAATAAGACAGTTTTCAGCTCTAATGGCAATGCTATAAGCAGCAGGTAAGGTTGTGCCTCCCATAGATTGAATTAACATAGAAATATCAGAATTCAAAGCTTTAAGATAGTATAGAAAAGCACCTTCTGCTGTTGGCCTGACTGCCACTGGAATCCTATCCCAAGACCTTTGAAATCTGAAGTTGAAGTCAGTCAGCTGCTCGTTGGGGGCTCTCTTGATAGTTGTCAATTGCTCTAGAAGAGACAAGTTGTCTCCCTTCTCTCCAAACTGCTCATGGAGAACTATGCATAACTGATTCCAATTTGTGATAGAACCAGCTTCAAGGCTCCTGAACCATTGCAATGCCTTCCCTTTGAACGATGATGCCAGCAATTTGACAGCCACATCCATTTCATTTATCTCATGGATTGCACAGACGTTAGCAATGTCTTTGACATGATCACCAGGAGTGGTATGATTTTCTCCAGTGAAAAATGGAATGTTCTTCAATGCTGCAATTGGAACTGGATTCTGTGCATTGAGGGCAAGTGGGCTGCTGCCAGTGAAATTGACAAAGGGATTTAGTGGTTGCGCCATTCTGATTGGCCTGAGAACCCTTGTTGATGCGAGAAAAGGTCTACCAGGTGGAGGTGTAGACAAAGTTCTATTAGGTGGAGACGCAGATCTTTGAGCTCTTCTTCCCCTTCTTTCTCTGCCTGGAGATAGATGCAGATAAACAAACAATCCTTCCTCCCTAGTTCTTGACCTGGTCTGTATTCTTCTCATAAATTTGTCAGGCTTGGACTGCAGAAACCAGCAGATTATGCCTCTTTTGGAGTCGCCAGATGTGCGATTTTAAAGCTCCTTCAAAGCTGGAACTTACAACAAGTGCACATCAATCTTGTTGCAATGAAAGTGAAGACCTCTAAGGTCCCACCGGGCGTGCCAGAACTGTTATCACCGAATCACAGCACCCCTGGAGCATATACTTGATACTCACAGTGTGATTGGATAACATGGGTACTATCTCCAAGTTGTGGGACTTGCTACTTGAGATAGACCTCCAGAGAAAGCTGGTTCTTGCTCCTAAACTACCTGCCACAATCTACTCTAATGCAGGATAAGCTAACTGTTCTAATCTAAATTTCCAAGGGACCAGGGAAAGAGAATGCATAAAATGAAAGCCTACACTAAAGCGGTGATACACCAGAAAAGGAGGATGTGAGAGTAGTCTCCAAATGTGTGAAATACAGAGGCAAAGTGCACACTAGAAGAGGTGATGACAGTTCTCCATAATCTAGCAAAATGCATTCACAGTAATATTCCAAGCACACACAATGATAATGAATTCCTGCAAGAACATAATAATAGACACAATATTCTTGTAGAAAGATAAAAGGGGCAAGAAGAATGCAAGAAAACACAGCAGGGGAAGATACATCCACAAACTTGTATTTTATTGCTTCCTGGTATGCACAGTTCAGTCTATTACAAGATAAGGGCCTGGATCACCATGCAAGGAGTCCACTACAAGGGCCTGCAACACACTGGCTTCACAAAGCAATTTTGGCAGAGCTTTGCTACCCAAAAACTCTCTCCTTTACAATGAGCCCAACACTCCAATTTATAGAAAAAATGAGAAGGAGAAGAGAAGGGAAAATGGAAATCCCGAAATCTGTCCTTCAACCACCTGTAAGAGGCATTAAATTGAGTGAAATGATTATACATTACTTGCAAAAGGCTCCCCATACTGTCCCATGTGCTGCAGCAGAGAAAGAATGATGACCATGCCTCTTAATTGCACTCCCAGCTACCAAATAAAACACTGTTCTGAACCCGGCCACGTTTTCTTAAAAATATCAATCAATTTCTGATCAAATCTAGAATTTCTTGATTGCTGTGCATCGGGCTCGGAACCACGATTCCAACGGTACCAATTTTGTGTGATTTCGTTGAGAAATGCAAAAGTTATGGCCTTCTGAGTGCGGGCAGCTATTTTGGGTCTGGCAGGCGTTTTCTGTCATTTGACGGGAATGAGCATTAACTGACTGGAGCCGAATATGTTTCTTTTATTTAAATATATCTACCCTCATTAAAAATAAGAAATCCAGTTTTTGTGGCGTAGAGGACGTCGTGCTCGTTCCAGAAAGTCCAATTTTGTGAAAATCGGAGCTCGGAGTCAAAAGTTATGGCCGTTTGAAGTTTCACGGACCAAACGTTGACTTTTCTTCTCTGCCTTCGGCCGCTTCGGCTTTTCGCGTCCCACGCGTCCCTTTGTCCCAAATGTCCCAGTGCTGTCCAAATTCTTCCGAACCACCGAAATGGGCTTCCATGTCCCTTTTCTGCCGGTGACACGTGGCGTGATCTGATTGGCTTTCGGCTCCTTCGGCTATCCGCGTCCCGCGCGTCCCTCCCCATTTCGTGCTGAAATTCCCTGTTTCGGCCGAACCGGCCGGTTCGCGTACTCGCGGCCCAGATGTCCCATTTGCTTTCGGACCGTTTGGGACAAATTTTCCCGATTCGCCCGGTTCGGCCGGTTCGCGTACTTTTGTCCCACGCGTCCCAGACTGAAAGTTCTCATTTCGGCCGATCCGGCCGGTTCGCGTACTTCGCGTACCTTCGGCCCAACTGTTCCGGGCTGCCTTGACTCATTTCGGCCGATCCGGCCGGTTCGCGTACTTTTTGCCCAGATGTCCCAGACTGCCTGTTTCAACAGTTAGTCAATTTTTTCAACTTTTCGGCCAGTTCGGATTTCCGCGTCCCGCGCGTCCCTTTGTCCCAAATGCTGCGCAGACCGCCTGGCGGCCTTTCGGCCGGTTCGCGTCCAGATGTCCCAACTGTCCCGACTATTGCAAGGACTAGGACTTAGCCATTTTTCATGATTTTTTCTGGCCCGAGCTTGTTTTTTGCAATTTTTTCACATTTTCTCAGAACTTGCTCTCTTCTTCTTGGACAGGGGAGTTAGAAAAAATATGAGGGGACCCTAGAAACATGACTTTTTTCCTGGACTCAATATAATTGCTTGGGACTGGACTTCCCCCCACCCTCAATGGTGAGAGTACCTTGAGTTACCTGAGCAATATTTTGATATGTTTCAAGCTGAAGCTTAACTATTTAGAGGGTCTTCCATTATTTTTGTTAATTCCTAGATCCCAATTATTTTTGTAGTTTATTGTAGTTATTTTGGGTGGGCTATAATCTTCAAGCACCAAAGTATAAGGAGCGTTCAAGGAATTCATTTATTCCAAATGGGAAATGGGAGTAGGGGAAGTGGGATTAACAGAGACACCATCCTTAGGGGGTTGATGAAAGGTATCCAGAGGAGGGGGTCAATAACTGGGGGAGGGTCAGAGAGATCCTGAAGTGAGGGAGAATAGGGAGATGGGGAAGGGAGGTCCATCGACACCATAATTTCAGGATGGTCAAGAGAGTCCTTTGAGGGAAGGATCTTGCCATATTATGCCAAAACTCTGAAAGGATTAGAAGTACCCACCTCTGGAGAAAATTTGGGGATAAATTTACCCTTCTTCTTAGGATAAGGAATATGGGATTTCTATTTTGGAGTAGGTTTTAAGGGACAATCTTGGGCTCTGTAGCCAATGCTTTTAGAAATGGAGCAAGCTTGCGACACATATTCATATTTAATGGGTTGGGTCCAAGTACCAAAATCTGAGAGGAGATCAATAGAATTATGCAGAAGATTACTAACATCAACATTTACAGAAAAGTGAGCATGTATGAGTCTTGATCACACTTTAATAGTTTTAATAGATGAATTAGTAACCTCTATGAATATGGTGCCAACATGCACACTACACTCAAAACATAGAGATTGTTGATCATCTTTTTCTTGTGTCTGTTCTTCTACAAAATCAACCTCCACATTGTGTTCTTCAGTCCCAACCTCTATTGAAGGCTTAACCAGCTGTGACATCTAATTGGATTCAAAATTTGAAGCCCAATCCTTCAAATTTTTTATGGGCTCTTCTCTATTGGTATCTTCAACTTACTACCCTCCTTGACTGATTTTCTGATTTGCTTATTCCCAAAATGGGTTTGGGAATGCAAGAGGAGAGGTGGGTTGAGTCTCAACTGATTTTGGAAATGGTTGTACAATGAAGGGGAAGGTGTAGAATCTTCTTGGGGATGAGAGGGAATGGAAGGAGAAATCTTGAGGAAGCTAGGGACTTTAATCTTGGGCATGAGTGGTTGATAAGGGATAGGCATTGGATACTGATATGGTAAAATTTTAGGAACATGCCATTAACAGGGTTATTCAACCTTAGATTCATTAGATTCTAATGTCTATAATCATGTAATAAAATCAACCATTTGAGTGAAGGACTCACTCATTACCTTAAACCTTTGTTGTGGGCTAAACCAGCTAAGTATCCTCCCCATTGATAGGGCTGCCTAAAACCAGGTTGTTTAGCATGGAATATTTGTAGTTTCTACTTGACAACCTCTAAGATATGCTCCATTCTTTGAATTCTTCCTTGAAAATATTCTTCAAGTGTGGATGGCCTTCAAAGTCTACATACTCATAAGAACATGCATGCTCCATCTGATTTCCATCATAAATCTGATTTGGGGGTGTGTAGAAATAGTGTAAAGATGGATCTCGGAAGGATGGAGGCGGATTCAAATGGTGTTGCAGAAAGTGTGGAATACTTTGAGGAAATGATGTCATGATTGCAAAACTTCATAGGAAAGAGAAACGAAATGATGGAATGAAAGGGAATGATTTTCTGAATGAGAAAATAGGTTGTTTGGATTAGTGGAGTTGCCAGATGTGCTTGAAAATGCCTCAAAAGACTTAATATCACCAAGAAAACATCAATATTGGTAATATGAATTTGTAAAGCTCTTTGATCTTGTCCCACTGGGTGTGCCAGAAATATTATCACAAAAAAACAACACCCTTTGATTTTTCATTCATGTATGGATGAGAAACCAATGTTTTTGGGTAACACGGGATTGTCTCTAAGTGTGGGATCTTGCTATCGAGACAAACCTTTGGAGAAGGCTGACTTCTTCTTCCTAATGCTAATGCTAATCTACTCCTAAGGAAGGAAATGTAACTATCTAACCTTGTTCTAAACTTCCAAGGGACTAGGGGGAGAGAAATGCATGAAAAAAGGGAAATCCTACACTAACAGAGGTGATAACACCAAGAAAGGGTGTGGAAATATCCTTTTGAGGGAGAAGGGAGAAGGTAAATACAATATGGAGAGGCCAGACAAATGTGACATGGACCCAAGGCTTCATTAATCATCTATTCTCCATGAAACACAACAATTTGAACATGGAAATGAGAAATACATGCACAAGATGCAACAACAAGAATGGAGAGGCAATGAAATACAATAAAACAATTGCTAGGGTTAAGAGAAACACCACAAATAAGAGATTTTATTGCTTTCAGAGTATCCATAGTCCATTACATCTAAATAATAAAGGCATAAGAACACTTGATAGGCCCAAATGAAGGCTTGCAACTCATTGATATCGAGAAACCATTTTTACAGAGTTTCTCTACATCCAAGAATACCCCCCTGTCAAATGAGAGATGTTTACAATATATAGAAGAATGTGAAAGAGAGAAGCATAAAATCCTATTTTTTTATTTTCTCCTACCAAAAAGATGCATTAAATAACTGAAAATAAGCATGGTGACTATTATCACTGAATCACAGCACCCCTGGAGATTGATCAGATTTCTCTTTTGATCACTCTAAGCATCCAGTGTGATTGGATAACATGGGTACTATCTCCAAGTTGTGGGACTTGCTACTTGAGATAGACCTCCAGAGAAAGCTGGTTCTTGCTCCTAAACTACCTGCCACAATCTACTCTAATGCAGGGTAAGCTAACTGTTCTAATCTAAATTTCCAAGGGACCAGGGAGAGAGAATACATAAAATGAAAGCCTACACTAAAGCGGTGATACACCAGAAAAGGAGGGTGTGAGAGTAATCTCCAAATGTGTGAAATACAGAGGCAAAGTGCACACTAGAAGAGGTGATGACAGTTCACCATAATCTAGCAAAATGCATTCACAGAAATATTCCAAGCACACACAATGATAATGAATTCCTACAAGAACATAATAAAAAGACACAATATACTTGCAGAAAGATTAAAGGGGCAAGAAGAATGCAAGAAAACACAGCAAGGGAAGATACATCCACAAACTTGTATTTTATTGCTTCCTGGTATGCACAATTCAGTCTATTACAAGATAAGGGCCTGGATCACCATGCAAGGAGTCCACTACAAGGGCCTGCAACACACTGGCTTCACAAAGCAATTTTGGCAGAGCTTTGCTACCCAAAAACTCCCCCCTTTTACAATGAGCCCAACACTCTAATTTATAGAAAAAATGAGAAGGAGAAGAGGAGGGAAAATGGAAATCCCGAAATCTGTCCTTCAACCACCTATAAGAGGCATTAAATTCAGTGGAATGGTTATACATTACTTGCAAAAGGCCCCCCATACTGTCCCATGTGCTGCAGTAGAGAAGGAATGATGACCATGCCTCTTAATTGCACTCCCAGCTACCAAATAAAACACTGTTCTGAATCCGGCCACGTTTTCTTAAAAAAATCGATCAATTTCTGATCAAATCTGGAGTTTCTTGATTGCTTTGCATCGGGCTCAGAACCACGATTCCAACGGTACCAATTTTGTGCGATTTCGTTGAGAAATGCAAAAGTTATGGCCTTCTGAGTGCGGGCAGCTCTTTTGGGCCTGGCAGGCGTTTTCTGTCATTTGACGGGAAAGAGCATTTACTGACTGGAGCCGAACACGTTTCCTTTATTTAAATATATCTATCCTCATTAAAATTAAGAAATCCAGTTTTTGTGGCGTAGAGGACGTCGTGCCCGTTCCAGAAAGTCCAATTTTATCAAAATCGGAGCTCGGAGTCAAAAGTTATGGCCGTTTGAAGTTTCCGAACCAAACGTTGACTTTTCCTCCTGTGACACATGTCATGATTTGATTGGTCCTCGGCTCCTTCGGGTTTTCGCCTCCCATGCGTCCCTTTGTCCCATTTGGTACAGTGCTCTTTGTGCTGATTTCGGCCGAACCGGCCGGTTCGCGCCTTTTTGTCCCATGCGTCCCATTTGCCTTCCGGGCTGCCTCGACTCTTTTCGCCCGGTTCGGCCGGTTCGCACATTTTTGGTCCAAACGTCCCATTTGCTTTCGGACCATTTGTTCCCATTTCGGCCGAACCGGCCGGTTCGGGTATTTTTGTTCCACTTGGCCCACTTTGTTTTGGACTGCCTGGACTGATTTCGGCCGAACCGGCCGGTTCGGGTATTTTTGACCCAAACGTCCCAGACTGTCCCTCTCAGCAGTTAGTCGATTTTTTTCTCTCTGTCGAACCGCCATTTCGCGCCCGCCGCGTACTTTTGTCCCATTTGTCCCTGCTGCGTTTCGGACTGTTTGTGCTGATTTCGCCCGGTTCGGCCGGTTCGCGCTTTTCTGTCCCACACGTCCCAGAGGCGACCTTGAGCAGGACTTAGCCAATTTTCATGATTTTTCCTGGATCGACCTATTTGCCTTTTTGAACCTTTTTTTCACCTTTTCTCAGAACTTACTCTCTTCCTCTTGGACAGGGGAGTTAGACAAATATGAGGGGACTCTAGAAACATGAATTTTTTGCCCTGACTCAAACTATTTGCCTGAGACTAAAGAATTTGATGCACGTTATCAAAATTTACCTTGGGGGTGAATTTTGGATAACAATGACCTGTTAGATCCATTCTCCAATGTTTGTTTTCCTTGTGGAAGAAGAAAAGAGGACCAAATCTCATTAAATTCAGGATGTTGGGCAAGCTGGGACTAAAATTTAACAACTTGATCTATTTTTTCCTCTTTTCCACCTATCAAAAGCTTCCAAAATATTATTTTGAATGGTTCATATAGTGGGGCTTGAGGAGAACTTTCCAATGAGATTGATTTTGCGTGATTTGGAGCAGGGTATTGAAAGATATGAGCATTTGAATACTTGCATGTCGTGGAGTGTTTTCTTAATTTTTGCCCACTTACTCTCCCCAAAATCATATTTTCAGGTTTCTATGATGTAGGTCATGAAAATACATTTCCATCAATATAATTTTTGTCAAATTTTGAGCTATGGATCGAAAGATATGAGCATTTGAAGTTTCCATGTTGGGGAACACAAAAATGTGACAAGTGACGACCTTTGATTGGCTCGAGGATTTCCTTGGCCTTTTGTGTTACTTGATTTTATCTTTGCCACGTGTTGATCCTTCATTGGTTTAGGTTTTAGGCCTTATGAAACTGACATGTCCATTGCGAAGCATAAAACCAATGAGAAAGCTCCACGCATGTCCCTTTGTCAGTCTTTTCTTAAAAGACCCTGTCAGAACATGAAACACAGACCAATGAGACAACTCCACACTCTTTACAATTTCAGATTGTTCATTAAAATTGACTGAAAAACATGAAACATAAGCCAATGATAAGGCTCCACACTCCTCACAAGGTCAGTCCTTTGATATCCCCCTTCTGACCGCTACGAAAAATGAGCCAATAGGAAAGCTCCACTCTCCTTCAAAATTTAGACTATTCTTTTATACTAATTGACAACCGTGAGATGTGAGCCAATGAGAAAGCTCCACACTCCTTGCAATGTCCCTTTTTCAGACATTACTTTTCTAGCATTATGTCAGAGTGAAAAGGGTGAGCCAGTGAGAAGGATCTACATGTGTCATGTGTCAGATCTCTCCTGCTTCGTGCTTGTTTTTGATTGGCTGCAGCTTCGCATCACAAATTCTATCCTGGGTGGACTTAAAATTTTTGGCTCCATATAATGCTACCATGTGTCCCCATTAACCTTTCAACTTTTTATGGACCCAACATCTTACGAACTTAGGTTTATTCCATGGACCTAAAGTCCGCGAAGTGCAAAGGTTATGAAGAGACCCGAGATCCTACCATGTGGCTTCTGCTTTGCAGGTGCTTGAACTGCTTAGCTGTGTAGAATTTTAATAGGTGTTTGAACGTCTGCCTACTTTTAAATATAGCCCGCTAATGAATTAGCCTTAGTCTCCTGTGGGGTTTTAAATGCCAATAGTTGGTTTTTTTGAGAGGTGGATGTTGACGACCATTTAAACGTATTTTATCCTTAAAATGGATAAGTCCATTTTAAACATTGTTAAGGAAAAAATAACCCTGGGGGTATTTTGGGATAACATGCCCTAGCCATTTCGTCTTGAAATTCCTACCTTCACCAAATTTCTTGTCTATTCATCTATCAAGTCTCAAAACAAGGTATCCTATCCAAATTTCACATTCATAGACCTTTTTTTATATTTCCGACAAATATTTCTACGTAAAACCGATAATGTTGTTTGGATCTAAGCCACTTCTCATCGAGGATTTCTAAATTAGCTAAGCACACATTTTGATACTCATCTTCATCTAGAATTTCTTGTAAAGACACATGAAGACTAGGAAATTATACCTCCAGTGGTAAGACCACTTCAACACCGAAAAACTAAAGAAAAGGGGGTTAACCCTGTTGGTGTTTGAACTAAAGTCTTATAAGCCCATGAGGTAGGAAATAGCTATAAGTGTCAATCTCTATTATTCTCCTTAACCATCTTAAGAAGAATGGACTTCAAAATTTTGTTGGTAGCCTCAGCCTGTCCATTGGCCCAAGGATAGTATAAGGAGGCAGGGTGATGAGATATTTTGAATTGAGCACATAGTTCACGCACCTCGTCATTCTTAAAAGAAGTTTTTTTAATAAATAATGACCTATGGAACACTTTACCTATAGATAATCTTGTTCAAGATAAACTTGGCTATGATAGATCTAGGTACCGTAGTTAGAGGTATGGCCTCAACCCACTTTATAAAGTATTCCATGGATGTGATTATAAAATTATGGCCATCTGATGACGCAAGAGAGAACCTCCCTCTCAAATCCAAACCTCAAGTGGAGAAAGGCCATGGTGTCATAATAGGCTATAAATCCTGAGCTGTGATGTGTATAGCATGTGAGAACTCTTGGCATTTTTGACACTTGCACACATATTCCACAACGTCATGTTTCAATGTGGGCCACAAATAACCCATTAGATGATTCTTGCCAACATTTGAATGCCCTGAAAAAAGGCCACCATAGACTCTACTTTGGGCTTCAAAGTGAATTTTCTCTGCTTCCTTCATTGACGCATCTAAGTAACATGTCATCAAAATCTCTTCTATAAATAACTTTTTCAAAAATAACATACTTTGTAGCTATGACACATATCCATTGCCTTTGATATGAGTTATAACCTTTAGGATACGTTCATTCTATGATATAGTTTATTATTTATAAGTACCAGTAACACGAAGCAATGAAGGGCTTGTCTATGTAACAAATACATTTGTCTGGGAAATTCAAAACAACTATTTCACCAAAATCTATAGGGTTATTGGCTAACCAATCAGCAATGATTTGTCCTTATCCAAATTTTGGTTGATGAAGGTAAGTTCAAACTCACCCATTGGCATTATGAATCACCCTACCTTTTTAGATAAGGATTTCTGAGTTAAGAATGTTCGCAACTGACATGATTTGATAATTAATATTTTTTCTTGGTTAAACATATAATGCCTCAATCTATGGGTTACAAAAACAATGGATAAACATTATTTATCCACTTTATAATACCATGTTTCATAATCAAGGAGGGTATGTCTAATAAAGTAAATAACGCTTTCATGACCATCAACATCCTCCTATGCTAACATGCACGCTATTAAGACATCTGTGGCTCTAAAATACAAGATTAAAGGGTGATCGTATTTCAGTGACATAAGAGCCAGTGGTGACATGAGGAAACTCTTGATTAAATCAAATGTGTTGTGACATTCATCACTCTATGCCTCTCAATAGTCCTTCAACAAGTCGTTAATATGATGAATAGTGTATGCCAAATTAGAAACAAACCTACAGATTGCCCCAAGCTAGCCTAAGAAAGACCAAATACTAGATTCGTTGGCTGGAGGAGTCATTTCAAGAATTTCCTAGATTTTTATAGGATCTACATCAATTCCTTGAGAGGAAATGATACTAAGAGCTTGCCTCCGGTGACTCCAAAAACAAATTTCTCTTGGTTTAAAGTCACACCGTGAAATAATAACTTGAAGAACTTTGGGATGATCACCTCTCTTTTTATATTTTGCCAAAATATAATCAACATACATCTCCAAAATCTTGTAAATAATATCATGGAATACATATCTCATGGCCCGTTGATAGGTGACACCATCATTATTCAAACTGAAAGGCATGAAGACATAATAGAAGTTCCCCCAGGGAGTGGTAAAGGTAGTTTTGGTTTGATCCTCATCAGAAATCCTTATTTGGTTGTATCTAGAGAACCCATCCATGAGGATAACAACTCATAACTAGATACTGCATTGAGAATGATATTAATAGAGGGTAATGGGAAACCATCCTTGGGGTAGGCTTTATTTATGTCTCTAAAATCGATGCATATCCTTATTTTCCCATTATTTTTAAGGACTGGGAAAATGTTGGACAACCACATGGATAGTCCACTAGCTTTATAAACCCTACCTAGAGAAGCTTCATCACTTCTTCTTTGACTATTAAAGCAACTTTAGGATTCATAGGTCTTAACTTTTGTTTTACAAGTTTTTCTTCAGGTTTGGTAACAAGATTCTGAACCACTATGCTAGGACTGACACCTGTCATGTCTTTGTAACTAAATGCAAAAGATAGAGAATGTTCCTTAAGAACTTATTGTCATGCAAATGTGCAACATGAAAATTTTGATTGTAAACCTTCCTGGAAACTCTCCCAGATCAGGTCAACCCATGTATCATGCATATCCCCATCCATTTAGTGTCCATGTCTAAGGTTCCACCCTCACTCATGTGTTGAAAAGAGGAAAACAAGTTCACATGATTCTTTTGAGATAATGTCTTCCACGGTGGATCTTTTGACAGGTGTAGGAATGGCTATTTTTGGCCTTTCTAGGGATGATACACATTATTTGGAACAAAATTCAAGGCCTAAATTCATCGAGTAGTGGTATCAAAGAGCTAAGACTATTTTTCAAGTGATTTAGGAGGGATGATTTGGAGGTTTAGGAGCAAGTTCAACAAAAGAGGGTTTTTGAGGTCAAAGGAGTTTGCACTATGAAAAATCCCCTGAGCTTCAAAGGGTGATTTTGGGAACTTTGAAATGATTTATAGGTCAAACAAAATATCAATGGAAATATGATTCAATTATCTACATGGTGGTACTTTCATATTTTTCTCAAGGCACATTCATTTCTTTCCACAACTCATTCTTCACAAGCACAACTAGCAATCCTGATAAAAAATAAATTTTTGAGAATTTTGAAAGCTGAATCAGACCTTGATACCCATTTTATCCTTCTCAAAATTATGTTTCTAGGTAAGATAATATAAGGAAGTTCCTAAAAAGACTTCCGGGAGCTCTGGTAACTTCGTTCTCAAGGTGCTTTCCAAGGTACAATGTTCGGTACTTAGTTATTGTTTTGGTGCCATGTATTAGCATGGTGCTCAAAGTGTAGTTTTGTGTCCCCTTTGTCCCTTTATAAGGGACAAGGGGGAAAATAAAATGTGCCCCCCATTCCTTAGAGCCCATGGACACACCATATGACCCTAGAGACCTCTGACAAACATATTTTACTAATTTTTGAGCCCCCTCTCCTTGCTCTGCATGCATGCCAAGTATCACTCTAGAGGTGAGGCACAATTTTGTGTCCCTTTCATCCAATTACAAGGGGAAAATAAAATTTACCCCCTTCTTTGCTAGCACTTGATCATTCACGTGACCAAAAATTGGCTCCCGGGGCCAAAACTAAGCACTTTCCTCTAACTCCTCTGCCACTACATGCTTGCCACTTGTCATCTAGGGTTGGAGGCACAATTTTGTGTCCCCTTTGTCCCTTTCTTAGGGTAAAAGGTGGATAAGAAAATTTGCCCCATTCCTCAAGGCAAAAAGATTATAAATATGAGGAGTTAGTGTATTTTTCCATCTCCCCGCCATTTTGCTCCAAATCCTCCCGGAACTCTAGTGAAGTTTTTCCAGAATTTTTGGCATACATTTTTTCTCCTCCATTTCATTCTCCATGTTTTCACAATTGCAAAGAATAAATATCTCACAAAAATTGCATTTTTTCCAAGCTCCATGCTCATTTTTTTGCCTGATTGACTTCGTGTCCTGGTTAAAAAAATATTCATATCTAATAAACCGGTGCATGGATTGAGGTGGGATTTTTTTACAATCTTCCTCATTTTAAAATTCCATCAAAGAGAAAGTGAAAAAAATTCGAATGATCCCCCAGATTTTTTAGGGTAAAGAAATCCCCGTTTTCATGCCCTCTTTTTGTAAAATTTTATTTTCCACCATTCTAGTTATTGGGTTGAGCTAAAAATTTGTACGTGAGATAAAGAGAAAAAAATGTAGACACCTAAATTCCACTTTTATAATCTTATTTCCAAACGCACACAAATCACTCTCATTCTTACCAATTTTGTTATAATTAGTGATTTTTGCTAATTAACTAACATTTCTTACCACTTTGGTCAATTAACAACGCTTTGTTGGTTACCAAAACTCTTTTGCATTCAAGATGCCACTTTATGATGAATTGTAAGTCAAAATCCTCTTCAAAACAGACAATTAATGATTGTTAGCTAATTAAGCCTATTTTGCCCTTGTTTTGGTCAATATACTCTAATATTGGCTCAAACCCCTCTTCCAACACCTCAAAATCACCCCATTTCTCTCCACAATGTCTCAACAAGCTTCAAAAGCTTATCCTAGCCTCCTAGTTGACCCTAAGCAGTTGATTAAGGATCCACACATCTTAATCACTTGGTAATTCACTAATTGTGATTAGAAAAGATTAATCATGATTAAAAATTCTAATCTAATTTGGTCTTTTAGTCCCACATGCACCAAAATACAAGTTTTCCCCAAATGGAAAACTATAAGGATTCACCTCATACCTTAATACTTTACACCATGCTTTGATTTTCATCTCATATAATAAATATGATTTATAGCCAAGCTCAATCCTTTCCTAAAGTATTCAATGGGGTTAGTATATGGATATCCAAAATGACCATGTAGTCATTTAGAGAGGACATTTCACCTTGTTTGGAGTAGCGACCATACCAATTTGATTGCCCTATTAGATCTATTTAGGTATTTGTTAGTTTAGTAATTCAATATATTAGTAGGCATGATTAGTTAGATTTTGAATTACACTCATGTTAGTTAACATTCCATTAAGCTTTTATCTTTAGTGTTACATTCCTAGACTTTAAGCCTTGGCTATAGATGGTAATGGTGTTAGCCTCCCTTAATTAGTCATGTTATTTACTTTAATTATCTTATATGCCTCTTCCCACGAAGTTTAGGAGGACATGCATTATAATGGTTTATACACATCCCCAAGGGATTTATATCCACATGGCCAAAATTAGCTGAAAATTTTATACGTCACTTTTCTTTTAATATAGAGAGTGATATTACCATGTTAGATCTCTGTAATGCAAAACAACAAAACAATGAAAACTTTGATTCTTTCTTAGAAAGATGGAGAGGGTTAGCTAGCCGCTTCCCTTGTTCCATACCTAAAAAATAGTTGATAAGTATATTTGTTCCCAACATCCACCTAGAAATTATGTTCCACTTGCAAATGTATTGTAGTAACACATTTGAAGAGGTAATCAAAAAAGGGATTCAAATTGAAAAAGTGTTGTTAGCTAGGGGGACTCTAAAACCTGTCTTCCACGACCATAACGATTCCAAATCTAATGAAAAACCAAAGTTTGTTTATAATAAGAACAAAAATGTCGTAGGTGATGGGATAGTAAACTCCAAGTGAGTACAAGCCATTTAGAACCATGCACCTTTGAATTTTGCATAGGGAAATCCTCCTACGGAATATAAACGTTGTACTTTCACACCTCTATCCAAATCAATATCATCCTTACTAAAGTAGTTAGAGGCTACAAACATGGTTAAGTACCCTGAAACACAACCCTATGGGGATGACCCACCTAAACCATCATGGTTTAGGGATAATGAATTTTGTGGATTTCACCGTGTAAAGGGTCACAAAACTGACAAGCGTTTAAGATTAAAACACTACATTCAAGACCTAGTCGACAGTTGTGATATAGAAGTAGACTCCACTGCCGCTGCCAAATCTCCAAATGAAAACTTAGGGATATTCAAAGATCCTTTTCCCAATCATGAAGAAAATAAAAACTTGGATCAGGGACAATCATCTCATAATAAGAATGCTAACTATGTCTCAAATCAAAGACCATTTGATGCCTTGATAGGTTGTGTTGATCCACTCGTTGAGAAAATCAATAAAATTAGAATTAAAACAAGATAGTACACCATGGCAAGGCGACGAGCTCTCCTTGTTATTGTTTCACACAGAATGTTTCCGTTCCTGGAAAAGAGTTGCTTCTATCCTTTCATTCTTTTGAGAAACAGATAAGGGTTAGGGCTAGGAGGAATACCTGTTGAATGTTGAGAGGGTGTGCGCGTACCGTAGAGAGAGATCAGATCGATTGCGAAGAACTCCTTTTTTTCTGGGAAGGACTACCTACAAGTAAGAATACAAGACCACTAGATTTTAGTTAGACAATAAATGAGGGAACTGCCTTGGGCCCAGGAAATATTAGACTTCCTTTCGAAGGTGGTCAGTTCCCCTTTTAATACGAATTAACAAAAATGATAATAAAGAAGCTATTGTGAAATCATGATTTAGGTACCCCTCGTTACCAAGCAATAGAGACTAAACTACCGATAATAAAACGTCACGTTGTTTGTTTGGTCAATGGTCGTTGATACGTTCAGGTCAAGTTACAGGGATAAACCAGACTGGATCTGAGGTTGTTAGAAGACAAATAGGTGAGAGGAAGGTTTTGGGTATAAGTCACAGTGACCGATGCCGGTCTCTGGATAATCGACTGTGGTTAGAGAACCACTGCCGGTAGGGCATAACCGACACTGGTAGGGTCAGTAATCTAGGCACTTATGGATAGAGGTTGGTTGCAGGGTGATTGTGGGGTTATTAAGACTGGTGGATGGCTGAGGGGAATAGTGAGATGACGGGGAAGACTCAGAGTGTGATAAAACTATCTTCTGGGCATACAAGGATGTATGGCTGAAGGATAAATGCAGGTTGTTGGCAGGTGGTAGATCTAGGAGTGAACTTATAATTACTATCAATCAAAAAGGCTCAAGAAATGGTGCTTAGAAACATACCAGACACTACTTACTCATCCTTGATGAATATTCAGGTCCAAGGAATGTGGTAGTGATAGTAAGGCTCAGTTGGGATGATCTGGTATTGGAAAACGAGCTGATGAAGCTATCCTCAGTCTTTTCCAATGCTTGAACGGGGTGACAGCAATCCAGTGGCTCGGTTGCAGTCTTCGGCTCAATGCTCTTCTCTTTTCTTCACTTGTCTCCACTCTGCCAAGTGAATTTCAGATTGTTTTTCCAAATGAACTCCAGATGCCTTGTTTTTGGTTGGGGGAGGTAATTTATAGGGAACCGATGGCGGTTACGTAACCAACGGCGGTCCGAGTAGGAACCGATGTCGGTTAAGTCAAAGTGGGCTATTTTTAGTAAAATAGCCAACTTTTCCCTCCTTTTCTCTCCCGAGAGATTAGTTGTGGGCTTGGTCAAGTCATTTAGTAGGTTGGTTTTGGTGGCGGGTGAGGGGTAATTAGTCATGGGTGTGGATGTAGACCAAGTTATAGGTCTTAATTAGGTTAGTTTAGGATTAGGGCTAGGTCATGATGAGGTGGCAAAATGAGGTGGCAGGTTTGAAATGTGGATTTATTAATTATAAGGTAATTAATAAATAAGTGTGCAAGGTTTAGGTGGTGAGGTTAGGTTGCGAAATGAGATGTGGGGCACAAGGGTGTCGTAAGACACAAATTTGGTGTCTACATTAGCCCCTTGTTGTCGTGTAGCTTATCTTGTAAAGATGCACTGACAATAATAAGAAGTGGTTACTCCTGTTAAGGGTATAGGTAATCCCCCTCAAAATCTATCACAGATTGAGGCAACGTGAAATCAGGGATAGGGTTGATAAAGGGGTGAATGGTGTTGAGATGATGGTAAGATGGTGGGGTAAGTTCAAGGAAGCAGACACACGTTGTAATGTAGTAGTGCGACCAGGGTACATGATTTTAGAGCAAAACAAGCAATTCATAGGCAAAGGCGATAGTTTTATCCAACAGGGTGATATAATTCCTGGATCCAAGGTATAGGAAGTAGCTCCAAGGGGATATACGGGTAAGGGTACAGGAACGTTTAGGCATGTTCGACAGTACCCAATGATTGGTTTGGTTGAGATAAACATCACGTCTCGCGGTCTAGGCAAAGTATGGTCGACTGATCAAGTAAGTACCCTAATCATGCTAAAACACGAACAGGTGAGCTTGATTGAACAAAAAGCTACATGATGGGGTGGATAAAATTGTAATTTGTGGGTTTTGGGTGAGGTACTTAATTGGTGTGGCCTTGGGTTGGGCCGATTGATTAGTGAGGGCCTTGGGTCGGGTTTTATTGGTTGGGTGTGGCCGTGGGTCGGGCCTGATTGGTTGGTTGCGGCCTTGGGTCGGGCCGGATTGGTTGGTTGCGGCCTTGGGTCGGTCCCAATGATTGGTTGCGGGTCCTGGGTCATGGCAAAGGTTAGTTTGCGGCCGTGGCTCTAAAATACACGATTAAAAGGGTGATCCGTATTTCAGTGACATAAGAGCCAGTGGTGACATGAGGAAACTCTTGATTAAATCAAATGTGTTGTGACATTCATCACTCTATGCCTCTCAATAGTCCTTCAACAAGTCGTTAATATGATGAATAGTGTATGCCAAATTAGAAACAAACCTACAGATTGCCCCAAGCTAGCCTAAGAAAGACCAAATACTAGATTCGTTGGCTGGAGGAGTCATTTCAAGAATTTCCTAGATTTTTATAGGATCTACATCAATTCCTTGAGAGGAAATGATACTAAGAGCTTGCCTCCGGTGACTCCAAAAACAAATTTCTCTTGGTTTAAAGTCACACCGTGAAATAATAACTTGAAGAACTTTGGGATGATCACCTCCTCTTTTTATATTTGCCCAAAATATAATCAACATACCTCTCCAAAATCTTGTAAAATATCATTGGAATACATATCTCATGGCCCGTTGATAGGTGACACCATCATTATTCAAACTGAAAGGCATGAAGACATAATAGAAGTTCCCCCAGGGAGTGGTCTAAAGGATTAGTTTTTGGTTTGACTCCTCATCAGAAATCCTTATTTGGTTGTATCTAGAGAAACCCATCATGAGGATAACAACTCCTAACTCGATAACTGCATTGAGAATGATATTAATAGAGGGTAATGGGAAACCATCCTTGGGGTAGGCTTTATTTATGTCTCTAAAATCGATGCATCTCCTTATTTTCCCATTATTTTTAAGGACTGGGAAAAATGTGGACAACCACATGGATAGTCCACTAGCTTTCTAAACCCTACCTAGAGAAGCTTCATCACTTCTTCTTTGACTATTAAAGCAACGTTAGGATTCATAGGTCTTAACTTTTGTTTTACAGTTTTTCTTCAGGTTTGGTAACAAGATTCTGAACCACTATGCTAGGACTGACACCTGTCATGTCTTTGTAACTAAATGCAAAAGATAGAGAATGTTCCTTACGAACTTATTGTCATGCAAATGTTTGCAACATGAAAATTTTTGATTGTAAACCTTCCTGGAAACTCTCCCAGATCAGGTCAACCCATGTATCATGCATATCCCCATCCATTTAGTGTCCAGTCTAAGGTTCCACCCTCACTCATGTGTTGAAAAGAGGGAAACAAGTTTCACATGATTCTTTTGAGATTAATGTCTTCCACGGTGGATCTTTTTGACAGGTGTAGGAATGGCTATTTTTGGCCCTTTCTAGGGCTGATACACATTATTGGAACAAAATTCAAGGCCTAAATTCACTGAGTAGTGGTATCAAAGAGCTAGACTATTTTTCAAGTGATTTAGGAGGGATGATTTGGCGGTTTAGGAGCAAAGTCACAAAAGAGGGTTTTTTGAGGTCAAAGGAGTTTGCACTATGAAAAATCCCCTGCGCTTCAAAGGGTTTGATTTTGGAACTTTGAAATGATTTTTAGGGCAAAAAAAATATCAATGGAAATATGATTCAATTATCTACATGGTGGTACTTTCATATTTTTCTCAAGGCCCATTCATTTCTTTCCACAACTCATTCTTCACAAGCACAACTAGCACTCCTGATAAAAATAATTTTGAGAATTTTGAAAGCTGAATCAGACCCTTGATACCCATTTTATCCTTCTCAAAATTATGTTCTAGGTAAGATAATATAAGGAAGTTCCTAAAAGACTTCCGGGAGCTCTGGTAACTTCGTTCTCAAGGTGCTTTCCAAGGTACAATGTTCGGTACTTAGTTATTGTTTTGGTGCCATGTATTAGCATGGTGCTCAAAGTGTAGTTTTGTGTCCCCTTTGTCCCTTTATAAGGGACAAGGGGGAAAATAAATGTGCCCCCCATTCCTTAGAGCCCATGGACACACCATATGACCCTAGAGACCTCTGACAAACATATTTTACTAATTTTTGAGCCCCCTCTCCTTGCTCTGCATGCATGCCAAGTATCACTCTAGAGGTGAGGCACAATTTTGTGTCCCTTTCATCCAATTACAAGGGGAAAATAAAATTTACCCCCTTCTTTGCTAGCACTTGATCATTCACGTGACAAAAAATTGGCTCCCGGGGCCAAAACTAAGCACTTTCCTCTAACTCCTCTGCCACTACATGCTTTGCCACTTGTCATCTAGGGTTGGAGGCACAATTTTGTGTCCCCTTTGTCCCTTTCTTAGGGTAAAAGGTGGATAAGAAATTTTGCCCCATTCCTCAAGGCAAAAAGATTATAAATATGAGGAGTTAGTGTATTTTTCCATCTCCCCGCCATTTTGCTCCAAATCCTCCCGGAACTCTAGTGAAGTTTTTCCAGAATTTTTGGCATACATTTTTTCTCCTCCATTTCATTCTCCATGTTTTCACAATTGCAAAGAATAAATATCTCACAAAATTGCATTTTTTTCCAAGCTCCATGCTCATTTTTTTTGCCTGATTGACTTCGTGTCCTGGTTAAAAAATATTCATATCTAATAAACCGGTGCATGGATTGAGGTGGGATTTTTTTACAATCTTCCTCATTTTAAAATTCCATCAAAGAGAAAGTGAAAAAAAATTCGAATGATCCCCCATATTTTTTATAGCAAATAAACCCCCGTTTTCATGCCCTCTTTTTGTAAAATTTTATTTTCCACCATTCTAGTTATCGGTTTGAGATAAAAATTGGTATGTGAGATAAAGAGAAAAAAATGTAGACACCTAAACTTCCACTTTTATAATCTTATTTCCAAACGCACACAAATCACTCTCATTCTTACCAATTTTGTTATAATTAGTGATTTTTGCTAATTAACTAACATTTTCTTACCCACTTTGGTCAATTAACAACGCTTTGTTGGTTACCAAAACTCTTTGCATTCAAGATGCCACTTTATGATGAATTGTAAGTCAAAATCCTCTTCAAAACAGACAATTAATGATTGTTAGCTAATTAAGCCTATTTGCCCTTGTTTTGGTCAATATACTCTAATATTGGCTCAAACCCCTCTTCCAACACCTCAAAATCACCCCATTTCTCTCCACAATGTCTCAACAAGCTTCAAAAGCTTATCCTAGCCTCCTAGTTGACCCTAAGCAGTTGATTAAGGATCCACACATCTTAATCACTTGGTAATTCACTAATTGTGATTAGAAAAGATTAATCATGATTAAAATTCTAATCTAATTTGGTCTTTTAGTCCCACATGCACCAAAATACAAGTTTTTCCCCAAATGGAAAACTATAAGGATTCACCTCATACCTTAATACTTTACACCATGCTTTGATTTTCATCTCATATAATAAATATGATTTATAGCCAAGCTCAATCCTTTCCTAAAGTATTCAATGGGGTTAGTATATGGATATCCAAAATGACATGTAGTCATTTAGAGAGGACATTTCACCTTGTTTGGAGTAGCGACCATACCAATTTGATTGCCCTATTAGATCTATTTAGGTATTTGTTAGTTTAGTAATTCAATATATTAGTAGGCATGATTAGTTAGATTTTGAATTACACTCATGTTAGTTAACATTCCATTAAGCTTTTATCTTTAGTGTTACATTCCTAGACTTTAAGCCTTGGCTATAGATGGTAATGGTGTTAGCCTCCCTTAATTAGTCATGTTATTTACTTTAATTATCTTATATGCCTCTTCCCACGAAGTTTAGGAGGACATGCATTATAATGGTTTATACACATCCCCAAGGGATTTATATCCACATGGCCAAAATTAGCTGAAAATTTTATACGTCACTTTTCTTTTAATATAGAGAGTGATATTACCATGTTAGATCTCTGTAATGCAAAACAACAAAACAATGAAAACTTTGATTCTTTCTTAGAAAGATGGAGAGGGTTAGCTAGCCGCTTCCCTTGTTCCATACCTAAAAAATAGTTGATAAGTATATTTGTTCCCAACATCCACCTAGAAATTATGTTCCACTTGCAAATGTATTGTAGTAACACATTTGAAGAGGTAATCAAAAAGGGATTCAATTGAAAAAGTGTTGTTAGCTAGGGGGACTCTAAAACCTGTCTTCCACGACCATAACGATTCCAAATCTAATGAAAAACCAAAGTTTGTTTATAATAAGAACAAAAATGTCGTAGGTGATGGGATAGTAAACTCCAAGTGAGTACAAGCCATTTAGAACCATGCACCTTTGAATTTTGCATAGGGAAATCCTCCTACGGAATATAACGTTGTACTTTCACACCTCTATCCAAATCAATATCATCCTTACTAAAGTAGTTAGAGGCTACAAACATGGTTAAGTACCCTGAAACACAACCCCTATGGGGATGACCCACCTAAACCATCATGGTTTAGGGATAATGAATTTTGTGGATTTCACCGTGTAAAGGGTCACAAAACTGACAAGCGTTTAGATTAAAACACTACATTCAAGACCTAGTCGACAGTGTGATATAGAAGTAGAACTCCACTGCCGCTGCCAAATCTCCAAATGAAAACTTAGGGATATTCAAAGATCCTTTTCCCAATCATGAAGAAAATAAAAACTTGGATCAGGGACAATCATCTCATAATAAGAATGCTAACTATGTGTCAAACAAAGACCATTTTGATGCCTTGATAGGTTGTGTTGATCCACTCGTTGAGAAAATCAATAAAATTAGAATTAAAACAAGATAGTACACCATGGCAAGGCGACGAGCTCTCCTTGTTATTGTTTCACACAGAATGTTTCCGTTCCTGGAAAAGAGTTGCTTCTATCCTTTCATTCTTTTGAGAAACAGATAAGGGTTAGGGCTAGGAGGAATACCTGTTGAATGTTGAGAGGGTGTGCGCGTACCGTAGAGAGAGATCAGATCGATTGCGAAGAACTCCTTTTTTTCTGGGAAGGACTACCTACAAGTAAGAATACAAGACCACTAGATTTTAGTTAGACAATAAATGAGGGAACTGCCTTGGGCCCAGGAAATATTAGACTTCCTTTCGAAGGTGGTCAGTTCCCCTTTTAATACGAATTAACAAAAATGATAATAAAGAAGCTATTGTGAAATCATGATTTAGGTACCTCGTTACCAAGCAATAGAGACTAAACTACCGATAATAAAACGTCACGTTGTTTGTTTGGTCAATGGTCGTTGATACGTTCAGGTCAAGTTACAGGGATAAACCAGACTGGATCTGAGGTTGTTAGAAGACAAATAGGTGAGAGGAAGGTTTTGGGTATAAGTCACAGTGACCGATGCCGGTCTCTGGATAATCGACTGTGGTTAGAGAACCACTGCCGGTAGGGCATAACCGACACTGGTAGGGTCAGTAATCTAGGCACTTATGGATAGAGGTTGGTTGCAGGGTGATTGTGGGGTTATTAAGACTGGTGGATGGCTGAGGGGAATAGTGAGATGACGGGGAAGACTCAGAGTGTGATAAAACTATCTTCTGGGCAATACAAGGATGTATGGCTGAAGGATAAATGCAGGTTGTTGGCAGGTGGTAGATCTAGGAGTGAACTTATAATTACTATCAATCAAAAGGCTCAAGAAATGGTGCTTAGAAACATACCAGACACTACTTACTCATCCTTGATGAATATTCAGGTCCAAGGAATGTGGTAGTGATAGTAAGGCTCAGTTGGGATGATCTGGTATTGGAAAACGAGCTGATGAAGCTATCCTCAGTCTTTTCCAATGCTTGAACGGGGGGTCGGTGTGGTGACAGCAATCCAGTGGCTCGGTTGCAGTCTTCGGCTCAATGCTCTTCTCTTTTCTTCACTTGTCTCCACTCTGCCAAGTGAATTTCAGATTGTTTTTCCAAATGAACTCCAGATGCCTTGTTTTTGGTTGGGGGAGGTAATTTATAGGGAACCGATGGCGGTTACGTAACCAACGGCGGTCGAGTAGGAACCGATGTCGGTTAAGTCAAAGTGGGCTATTTTTAGTAAAATAGCCAACTTTCCCTCCTTTTCTCCCGAGAGATTAGTTGTGGGCTTGGTCAAGTCATTTAGTAGGTTGGTTTTGGTGCGGGTGAGGGGTAATTAGTCATGGGTGTGGATGTAGACCAAGTTATAGGTCTTAATTAGGTTAGTTTAGGATTAGGGCTAGGTCATGATGAGGTGGCAAAATGAGGTGGCAGGTTTGAAAATGTGGATTTATTAATTATAAGGTAATTAATAAATAAGTGTGCAAGGTTTAGGTGGTGAGGTTAGGTTGCGAAATGAGATGTGGGGCACAGGGTGTCGTAAGACACAAATTTGGTGTCTACATTAGCCCCTTGTTGTCGTGTAGCTTATCTTGTAAAGATGCACTGACAATAATAAGAAGTGGTTACTCCTGTTAAGGGTATAGGTAATCCCCCTCAAATCTATCACAGATTGAGGCAACGTGAAATCAGGGATAGGGTTGATAAAGGGTGAATGGTGTTGAGATGATGGTAAGATGGTGGGGTAAGTTCAAGGAAGCAGACACACGTTGTAATGTAGTAGTGCGACCAGGGTACATGATTTTAAGAGCAAACAAGCAATTCATAGGCAAAGGCGATAGTTTATCCAAACAAGGGTGATATAATCCTGGTATCCAAGGTATAGGAAGTAGCTCCAGGGGATATAACGGGTAAGGTACAGGAACGTTTAGGCATGTTCGGCAGTACCCAATGATTGGTTTGGTTGAGATAAACATCACGGTCTCGGTCTAGGCAAAGTTGGTCGACTGATCAAGTAAAGTACCCTAATCATGCTAAAACACGAACAGGTGAGCTTGATTGAACAAAAAGCTACATGATGGGTGGATAAAATTGTAATTTGTGGGTTTTGGGTGAGGTACTTAATTGGTGTGGCCTTGGGTTGGGCCGATTGATTAGTGAGGGCCTTGGGTCGGGTTTTATTGGTTGGGTGTGGCCGTGGGTCGGGCCTGATTGGTTGGTTGCGGCCTTGGGTCGGGCCGGATTGGTTGGTTGCGGCCTTGGGTCGGGCCAAATGATTGGTTGCGGCCTTGGGTCAGGCCAAATGGTTAGTTGCGGCCTTGGGTCGGGCCAAATGATTGGTTGCAGCCTTGGGTCAGGCCTGATTGGTTGCGGCCGTGGGTCGGGCCGATTGGAATCCAAATAAGGCAAGTCAGCAAAGCCAAGGGTAGGTGATGGGGGAAAAAGTGGAGATTGGTGGATAAGGGCAAGCGTTAGGTGAAGGAAGCAAATAACCGATATCGGTTGTGTGTGACCGATATCGGTTAGAAGACCGATACCAGTATTCTAGGGCACAAAATAACCGATATCGGTTATAGGTCAAAACCTATAAAAAGAAAAATATGGCCTGTCATTGTCACTTTGTGAATTTGAGCACCCAAATTTGTCTTGTCTGAGGTGTGAAGTGATTTTGTTGAGTTTGTGGGCTGAGGTGGCATTATTTGAGTGGAGGAGTGAGTGATTGGTAGACCCCAGCGAGCAGGAGGCAGAGTTTGATTGGTTGAGGACCCAACTGAGGAGATTTGGAGCCATGGCTTAGCCAGGAGGAGCAGGAGGTGCTGGACCAGCTGGACCACCGCCACCTATCCCACCACGACGATGTGTAGTCGTACCGGTAGGCTCTGAGCTCTTACCTTTGTGAATTTAATGAGTTTAACTTAGATGTGGGTTTTGGGTAGGAATCCTAATTTTAAGAAAATAAGGAATGAATGGAGGTAATTTGCAAAAATGGAGTGGGTAGGTAGGCTAGTTAGGTCAAAGCGGTGGGGTGGGTAGGTTTTTAGGGTTTTCTTATGGGTAAAAAGGAAGAAATAGGTGAAAAAAGATTTTACGGGCCGTTTTGGGTTCGGCCCCGGATTGGGATAGTGACCGATGTCAGTCACTAAGCGACCGACATCGGTCACAGAATGTTTGGGATAATGTGTTTGCCGAGAGACCGGCGTCGGTCATATGTCGACCGGTGTCGGTACCCTTTTTTTTTGTTAGAATTGTATTGTTGGTTTGTTTTTGTGTTTGGGGGTGAAGGGGGAGGGTTTAGAGTTGATAGGAAAGGTGATTGGGGTGGGGGAAAATGGGGTGGTTGTGTGGTTGGTTTGGGTAGGATAGATTAGGTGTTGGGTATGAAGTAGGAGGTGTTAAATTGGTGGGGGTATAGTGAGATGACTAGAGTAGATCAGGTTAGTTGTTATTGTAAAGGGTAGGCCTGATGAAGTGGGTTGTTTTTGCAGGCACGCCAGTAGCTCACGATGTGGGATCGGATGCCCCCTTTATTGAGACGGATGTGACCACATGTGTCTGCAGCGCATTGGGCCATTATGCAAGAGGTGGGACTCGGTGGAGTCCAGCGGTATATGGCTGTGGATAGGGACCACAACCTGATGGTTGCCCTCATCGAGAGATGGGATCCGGCAACCAATGTCTTCCATCTCCCTACTGGAGAGATGAAGATTACCTTAGAGGATGTATATCATATCCTGAGATTGCCGATCGTAGGGGAGGTAGTGTTCCAGGTGGATGCGGAGACGGCGATGGACAACATCCTGCATGTATTTGGGGATACAGCCGCATTATTGACCTATCACAGCCCGAGCATTGCCTATGGCGACATGTATCGCGCACACCGACAGGAGACACGGCTTGCCGTGTTGATGATGATAGGTATCACCTGCTTCGCCCTCCCGGACTCAAAGGGAGGCCGCTTCCCATGGGCTTTGATGGGAGTGTTGCACGAGATGGTAGAGGAGCATACATGCTATGCCTGGGCACCAGTGTATCTGGTGCAACTATACAGAGAGATGTGGGGTTATCGCCGGATGAGGCAATTTGGTATTTGCTCGACATTTTTGTTACACTACTGGGCGTACGAGCACATCATCTATATACGACCAGTAGGGCTGCCACAACAGCCAGGGCCATAGATTGTCTACAGATATGGATTTCAGAGGTTATTGGGGGTCGTGGGCCAGCCACGAGCGGTGCTCGTAGGACGGGATGTGGCCTACTACCGTCATATGCTAGAGGGCTTGACTGCCCTAGACATTATATGGAGGCCCTACAGAGGCCATCAGCCCCGAGGAGGAGCCCAAGCACAGATGCACTGGATCCAATATAGTTTCTAGATAGCTGGACGGAGGCCCGAAGAGTATGAGTGGATACCCCTAGAGAGGGTACGACGACAGTTGGGCTTACGACAGGATGAGCCACCTCCCTTCCCACAGTACCAGAGGGATGATGTAGAGGCGCCACTACCTGCACCACAGCCCGTTGACCCAGATTGGGTGGCAGAGAGGCCGGCGGATGATACAGTGGATGATGCTGGAGTGATAGTTTACCGATAACCGTACCGAAAAATTTTGTTTCGATCCCTCGTTAGGGATCCTTCGCGTTCAAAATATTGTAAAATCCCTTCCCGGGAAATTCAGTTTTTGAACTTAGTCTTTTTGAGCCTTTTTGGTTGGGCGCATGGTTTTGCCTTGCAACATCAATTTTTGATGCGCCTCCTTAAAAGCCTTTGGCGCATGGTTTTCCATGTTAGCACGTCTTTCGGTGCGCCAAAGGATGTTGAGTGAGTTTTTGGTGCGCCAAAGGGCGCACGTAATATCTTTGTTACATCAAGTTTTGGTGCGCCAAAGGGCGCACATAGCTTCGTGTCGACAACTCGTTTGATGCGCCAAAGGCGCGCTCATTCTCCTGTTGTCATTTCCTTCCATGCGCCAAAGGGCGCACGCTTTCCCCTGTCGACAGCTGTTTCCATGCGCCATTTCAAAAGTTGGTGGCGCATTAATGACAGGTTTTTCTATATATACCCGTGCCCGCCATGTCATTTTCATTTCATTTTGACAAGCACGTGATCGCTCTGGATTTGTCAGCTCTGCTCTGTCATTATCTCGCCCTGTGGACCCGCTTTCCGATTTTAACATATATTTAAGGTAAGAGGTTCATCCTCTTTTTCATTGCATGCTTTCGTGTTTTGGTCTGTGTTTGGTCTGCTGGTCTGTGTTTAAAAGAGTATGTTTAGGTGTTTCCCCCTGAGCTTTTCCATCGTTTTCTTCTCTCCTCTTCTTCCCTTTTTCCAGATCTGCTGGTAAAGGGAGCTTTCTTGAATGGCTTGGCTTGATTAAACCTTTTATAAAACCTTACTTGCCCAAGTAACTATTTAGGTGGAGGAAATGAGTAAGAATGATTTGAGTGGAGAGTCTTTTTTCAAATGGCGCACTGGCGCGCCTTGTTACAATCAAGACAGTCGCGCCCCTCGGCGCACTTACCCGCCATGCAACATGCTCAAGACCCGCGCCTAGGGCGCACCCTGCCATCCTGCTGCAGTTTAAATTCATGCGCCCTCGAAGCGCGCCCCTTTTACATGCTGCAAGTTTAAATCCCGCGCTTCCATAAAAACTTTGGCGCACCCTTTACCCCTGTTGCATCCCTCTTCTATGCGCTAAAGGGCGCGCCCAGCTTCCATGCAACGCAAGAGTTATTTGCGCAAGTGTAAAGCCTCCAAGGCGCGGGCGCACCTTCCGTTGCAAGTACATGATGTTGTGTAGACCCTCCATGCGCCGCGCCATATACCTTTGGCGCGCCTTTTTTCCATGTTGCACAATCTGCCCATGCGCCAAAGGGCGCACCAAATCTCAATGTAACATGCATTTCCTGTGCGCCCTTCTATAAAATGCAGTCTGCTTCATCCATGCGCCATGCGCCTTTGGCGCCAACTTAACCTCTGTTGCACCCTTTTCCTGTGCGCCTTGACTATTCAGCCTGTTATATACATTTTTCATGCGCCCTGCGCCCCGAACCTTAAAAGTTCTAACTCTTTCTTCTGCTAGTATTCCAATGGAAGATCAAATGACTAATTCAAGCTTCTTGGATTGGGTTTCGCTCCTTCTACGTGCAGATCATCAGATAAGCCTTGAAGAACACATGTCTACGTCAAGCAAGAGACCCACCAAACCAAGAGGGAAGGCAAAGCTAACAGAAGAAGAAATGAAATACAAATATCAGAGGGTCAGGATGCCCGAATCACAGGCAGAGTGTAATATGGATGTCAGGGATTCTGAACTGGGCCACATTGACATAGAAGAATTCTGGGTAAGAACTCAGAAAGTGACAAGGAGTCCATGGATGGATAAATTGATAGGCAGCGCCCTGCACTTTGCCGGAGGAATCCCTGTCAGCGCTGTGAATAACGAGTTCATGATGGTTGTTGCACAATCCTTCAACAAAGACACGAGATGTGTCGAGAATAGCAAAGGCGAGGTAGTTATAAACCTTACTGCCCGTCGCTTTGAGTTGATGCTTGGAATCCCTCACCACCGAAACTATGTGGCTGTTAGCCAGCAAGAATGCCTCAAGGCTTGGGAGGACAACGAAGACAAGTGCATGCAATTGATGAATGAGGTCTACCTCAAGAATAAGAAGGTAGTGACCCGGTGGCCTCAAACTATCCACCGGAGTGATTTCTCAGAGGAACTCAGTGATACAATCACCTTCCTGAGCAGAGTCTTCGGTCTTTCAGATGCTCACTACTTCCATAAGTGGATGCTGCGGTACCTGGAAACAATGAATAAGAATCTGCCCGATCAGCGTTTCTGCTGGGGGGAGATAATAAGCAGCACAATATCCGAGCAACTGCAACAGTTCGCTACAACAGGAGTATTCCACATGAACTCCTACGTAGTGTATGCTGCTGCGTCTGAAAGAGATTATCCAGGGCTGCACCGAAGTGGAACTTGGCCTCAGGCCAAAATATATGAATACTATCAAGAGCTGAAGCTGGAGAACAGCATCCAACACTTCGCTAAGATCAATGATGTTTTCTTCTATCACATCATGTGCATGTTGCGGCCAAATTTGACTCATGGCCGGACAACCAAAAACATAGTGGCAGTCACAGAGAAATGGGGGGCCTTGTTCACCCAGTTTCCCACGTTCACCTATCTGAGGGCGGTCAACTTTTTGGGCGAACCAACCAGGTTGCCAAGGTATGCTGGACCAAAGCTGATTTTATTGGAACTGTCAAGACAGCTCGTCACATACCATGAAAAGTGCCTCAAGAGAAAGAAGGGCGGAACTCCTTTCCCCCTCACAGTAGGCCGTTACACATGCTCCAGCTATCACAAGGCGAAGGAGATGTTTGCTGAGCTAGAATTGCTCAACCTAAAGCATGATTTCCCAGCAAGGCCTACATTCGACCCTAGGGGCTGTCTACCAAGGGCTAAGCTTGATCCGATTCATGTCCCTCAGATTGAGGATATCTACATTGACGTTCTCCATGAGGTAGAACTCAGAAGAAAGGATCACTCTCGCTTGGCATTAACAGAAATCATCCATTACGGAGTGGCCATTGTCCCAAAAGGCTTCCAAACCACGGAAGACGAAGTAGACAAAGTGTATAATGACACAGAAGGGGATGATTGGCCCTTCCCGGACATTGACAGAAGCAAGGCTCCTCAGACAATTGAGGAGAGGGTCAAGGAGACTATGCGGAGAACAGAGCATTGGTGCCGCATGAATGGGTTAATCTACCTCGGTGTAGATTTTACAACTTCTCCTTTGGGTAATGCACCTCCAAGGTCAAAGAAGCAGCTAAAAGGCAAAGCTGCGGAAGGTGAGCCTAGCACCATTCAGGAGGAAGCCCCTGAAAGTCCTCTTCCTTCAGAGCCTGAACAAGTAATAACTCTGGATTCGCCAGAGAAGGAATTGACAGAGGATAGTCCTATACGCCCATCCACCCAGGATGTCGGCATCGCTACAACTACAGAGGTCCCTTCTATCCCTTCTTCTTCTCTTCCTCCCCTTCCTCAGATGTCGGCAACCACTCCTTTGGTTGTGTCCTCTCCTTCTTCTTCTACTCTCTCCCCTGCCTCTTCGTCCATCTTCTCCTCTCTCGCTGATTTGTCTTCCTCCATTTCTTCCCTCATTTCCGGGCTCCCTTCCCTTCCCATGTCTTCTACAGCTGCGGTTTCCCTTCCTCCCGTGGGCATGTCTTCGGCTATTCTTTCAATGCCGCCGCCGCGTGTCTCCACGTTCTTCCCCTCTTCTACCGTTGCTGCCTCCCCCTCTGTCTCTGGTCCTTCTTCAATAGGACCAGCTTGGATCTCTCAGCAGCTGAGCCAACCAAAGAGGAAAGTCCCCATCGCTCCGATGGACTTTTCAGTCATTCCGGCTAAAGGAGCAAAGAAGCACAAGCCGGTTACACGCTTCTCCAAGAGCGCTGCAGGTGAGAGGGTTATGGAAATTGCCTACCCCGATCCCACCAAAGAGAAAGAAGATCTGTCTCCGGCAGATTTCACAGTGACCCAAGTCACAATGGGGACATCCTCTGAAAGTCTCCAGGGGGAAGCTCTTTCCGCAGTTGATGCACTCTGCGAAAAGCTTCAAGAAACAAAGGAAGAAAAGAGGCTACTGAAGGAGCAGAATAAATACCTGCTTCAAGCCCTACAGAAGATGGGAAGTGCACCTCCCACAACTGCCGCCGAGACTCCTGAGCTGCTCAGTCAGGAGAAGATCAATGAATATTCAAAGATCGGCGAGCAGGGTATGGCTGTTTCTGCTTGGAGGAGCCAAATCCTTAAGGATAGTGAAAAGGTGATCGCCGAGTATATCAGTTTATACCTGAACATCGAGAAGGCGAATAAGGAACTCCAAACATTAGCAAGTCCAGTATCAGAAGAGCTCGAAAACGCCAGACTCCAACACGAGGCCTTCCAACAAATGTTCGACTGTTCAGTCGAAGATTTGGTCAAGTTTGGAGTATTCGGTCATCCAAGGACCCTCAACAAGACCATGTCCACTCTGGACTATCGGATAGATCAGCTCGAATTTGTGTTAGAGAAGATAGACAAGGTGAAGGAAGAGGCCCTGGATGCGATGCATCAAATGGAGAAGATTGTTCTATCTATGACTCCAGGGTTGCTCACTCCTTCCCTCACCTTGAGATCAGCTGACGATACTATCCGAATTTTCAAGGAGTTAGCTTCTCAAGGGACAGGGCCAGAAGTCACTTTCGACATCGAATCCATCAACAACCTACTGGCCTGTAGAGACTTCATCGGGTCCCTAATCGAGGCGGGTAAAGACTATTCCAGGGTCCCCGAAAAGCTCATTGATGAGCGGGAAACTTGCGAAGCAATCAGTGAAAGGCACAAGGATCCATCACAGGATCAATTTGCGCCAATGATCAGCAAGTTCTTGGAATACCGCGCTCAGTTCCACATCTCATCTCCTGATCAGCATCAGAAACAGGCGACCCCTTTTAGGCCACAGGATGATGATGATGAATAGCTTCTTCTTCTTCTTCTTCTTCTTCTTCTCTCTCTATTCTCCGACTTTCTCTTCGAAATATCTGAAGTGTGTTGGCACAAACGATGACATCATCCATGTTGCATCATGGGATGATGTCATCCATCCAAGTTGTCAAAGTCAACATGACTTTTGGATATTTTGTAAATATCTTGTGAATAAGTGGTTGGCTCCATTTTGCCTTCTCTCTCCCTCACTTTCTATAAATACTAGAATACTTGTTGTATTCAAAAAAAAAAAAGGTGAACATTTTTCAGATAGAAATAGAGGTGAGGAGAGAAAGACTTTGAGCTTTCTTGTAACAGATAAAAACAATTAATACAATTATTCAGACTTTGTGCTCAATAACTGTGTTATACATTAAGATCTTTCTTATGTTAGGTCTGCATGTGTTTATTCTGTTGAATTCATATCTACTTTTCCGTCACTTGTTTATCAGTATTGCTTTGTTTATTTATGCAAGTAGGTTTGGCTCTGTTTACTACCAAGCCCAAAGCATAGATCTTCTGACCCTTCCGCTTTGGAACTCATTTCTTTTCTTCCTTCGGATCTGTTCTTTCTCTTCTCCTTCTTTTATTCCTTTCTCTTCGCAGCCTAGAACACTCTACTGGGATGAGATCCCAACCCCCGAAGGCAGAATCTGTGAGACTTGCATAGGTTCCTGCTAGTAGAAGTAGCAATAAACCAGTTTCGCTTTGCTGTCTCAAAGAGGGGCTAAGCCCTGCACACCGTTGGCCCGTCTATCCATAGATCTGTCCACGCGACAGATTTTCGGACCAACAGTTTTTGGCGACTCTACTGGGCTAACAGATTTCGCCAACAGAAACAGATAAATCTGTCAGATCTATGCTGGTAGTAAAGAAAAAAAATCAGGAAAAATCAGCAGGTTGCTGCCAGTTTGCAAATCTAAAACCTTTTTGTTAAAAATCCTAAAAATTTGCAAAAGTGCCCGAAATTGAAAATTTTCTTCTGAGAATCATAGATCTGGGCCTGTTACATATCTTTAGTTCGCTGAGTTTTTATCAAAATCATCATTTTTTCCGTAGATCTGAGAGTTTTTAACTATTTTCTGAAATGTTCTAAACCCTCTGAAAATTAAAAACCAGATCTGAAAAATCAGCTTACTATCTTCCCTGCCATCTTATCCTCGCTGTTATTTGTCATTTAACCGCAATCGGTTTCTGAAGAGGATAATTTTCAAATATCCAGAAAAGTGCATGCTGCTGGTTTTTTGTCAGAAAAACCAGAAAATCAGCAAGTACACCCAAAAAAAAAAAAGAGTTTAAATCTGCGCTGTAATATTGCAGATCTGAAAGGTACACTGGCGAGTGAACCTTTTACGCGCAGCAGAAGAGCCCGCGGAGAAGCTGATCCTACTTTCGATCTGCTTCAGAGGCACAATTTCAGCGTAACACCGGCACGTTTTTCAGCGCTAAGCTCAGCTAGCCGGTCATCCAGGAGTGTCTCGCCTTCACGAAGAAAAAGTCTTTTGCCAGGAGCATCCACATCCCTTTGTAGTGCTTTGCTACTCAGCGGAACTACACTTCCAGCTCGTGTTCTCTTTCCGGCTTTTCAGATGGCGGTACCATGGGGAAACGCTATGGGTCCGTTGGCTTTACCACATCCAGTTCACGCCCTCCCTCACGGAAATCGAAAGAATTTTCCTAAATTCGATGGGAGCGGAAATCAAAGCACGGATTCCCACATTTCTGCTTTCATTATGTCATGCAGTATTTTGGATGTAACTCATGAAGATGTGTGAGTTCGCCTTTTTCTGGAAACTCTACAAGGGCCTGCAGCTGAATGGTTTCAGCATTTGCCGGCCGGATCTATCACTAGTTGGGCAACTTTTGCGGGACGCTTTTGAAGACAGGTATAAGCCTTCAGAGGATGCATTTACTTTGTTATCACGAATCACTCATCTGAAGAAGGAGGCAAATGAGACCATGCGCGATTTTTGTCGCCCGGTTCAATGCGCTAATCAACCGTGTCCCTACTGCCATGCTTCCAACGCCGGAGAACCAGAAGTGTTTTTTCGTAAATGCCATGAGCTCAAAAGTTAGCTTCTTACTCCTTCAAGAGCGAGTAGCTACTCTACCTCTCGCTCAGGCTGCTGCCATCCGTATAGAAGACAATTTGATAATATCTGGCGAGTTAAGAAAGGAATCAGTAAAGTCTAAGTCTTTGGGACCCTTCGCCTACCACTTCGTCTGATCCAGCATTCCAAAAAATGGCGAATGATTTGCTTGCACTAAAAAAGCAGCTGGCCCAGGCCTCTCCCAGTTCCTCGTATCGGGATATCCCGCGGAGGAATTTTGTTCCTAACAACGCTTCACAAAGGCCGCGCTTGCCTACAGCTGCTCCACGGTTGGCGCTTGAAGCTCCTCCGGTCAATGCTTTGGCCGAAATTGAAGAGGAAGAAGAGCAGTACTATGAAGAAACTTCGCTCCAAGGCGAAGATGATCAAGAAGTCGGTGAACCGACTGGCGACTCTACTATTGGATACATGGAATTTGACGAGGACGAATCTGATGAAGAAGAGAGTACGCAAGGCTATGCAAGCGGACAATCCTACGTTGTTTTTACCCGCTCGCAAGGAAAAGAAGCAGAAGTTGCTGCCCATCCACGCAGAAAGAGAAGGCCGTGTCAAACGCGCCTCCAACCATTGTTAAAAGAGGTAATCCTCTTCCCACTCAACTCCCTGTTAAATCTTTTGCAAAGAAGTCTTTTTCCACCTATCTCTCCTCCGAGTCAGCCCTCTCATATTCCTATCAAGATCAGTAACCCTATTCCATCAATCGCGGGGTGAAGGACTCATTCCTTTACCAACGCAACCCTTGGCCGCATTTGATATAATAGATCATGCAAAAAAAGACCAAGATCCAAATGTCTGAAGCTGAGTATCTTCAGTCAAACCCCGAACAACTTGTAAGATTGACTAAGTATATCCAAAGTCAAGCTGTTATAGTCTAATCAGGCTTCCCCTAAAGGAATCCTTTCCACTCCTCCTGAATCCCACATAAATGTTGCCTCAACATCTGCATCAGGCAAGATAGAACCTTTCTATCTCTCCCTCCTAATCAATGGCCATAAGTTGAGCAACTGTATAATTGATTCCGGAGCTTCAGATAACGTCATGCCGGCGAAAGTCGCCCATGCTTTGGGCCTCACTCTTACCAAACCTTTCGGCAGATGCTACTCATTGGAAACCAAGCAAGTGCCATTGATTGGTCAAATCAAAGACGCGCAATTCGCGTTCGCAGCATTCCCTGAAAAGAGAGTAAAAATGACCGTCCTTGTCGCTGACATTCCGGCAGCCTATGGAATTTTGCTGGGAAGGAGCTTTTGCAGCGAAGTTGGTGGAGAAATTCATATGGACTGGTCTAAAGCTAGAATTCCAGTCAAAGGCGTAATGCAAACTTTGGAGCCGGAATCCCAAAAGAAATACTTGGTCACTAGCTCTGAAGACCCCAAAGCTCAAATCCTTTTCGAATCATCAGGGATGGGGAACTACTTCTTATCCACCGAGGCGGATACAAAGGAAGTTTTTCGTTCAAGAAAAGGACCTTAATAAGGTCTGGACCTTGCAATTTGATGGCAGCTGCGCAACTAGCGGATGTGGCGCTGGGGTTGTGCTGATATCTCCTGAGGAGGAGGTCATTCCTCTTTCTTTCAAATTGCAGTTTTTCAACACTAACAATACTGCTAGAGTATGAGTCTCTCTTACTCGGTATGCAAGCTGCAAAGGAAAGAGGAATAAAAAATCTAAAAGTTCAAGGTGATGCCGAACTAGTTGTAAATCAGGTCAAAAGGATTACCAAGTAAAAAAATGAAAGGCTCAGGCACTACCGTAATGCAGTATGGGACAGCATTGAGGAATTTGATGCCTTTTCAATAGGAGCGATTCCAAGAGCTCAAAATGACATGGCTGATTCGTTGGCTGTTTCAGCATCTCTCATGCTCCCGCACCCGGGTTTGAAAACAAACAAATACACCATTGAAGTAGTTTTCCGCCCAAGCGTGCCAGACAACTCTCAGCATTGGCAGGTATTCAACGATGATAATCACCTCATTGCCTTTCTAGAAAAATCAGAAAATTTTGATGAGTTGTATTTCGAAGGATCCACCTCTACATGCCGTGAATCCATCAACAGTCAAAACCACGAAACAAAGGAGAACGATGGCATTTGTCAGCTTAAGGGAAATAAAATTCCAAAGGGCCTGGTTTCTCTGGAGCGCCTGTTTGACAGGCATGACCGTTTTGTGAGAAAGAAAAGGCGAGATGATCCTAGCTCATCTCCAGAGACAGAACCAGTCAATATAGGTTCTGAGGCACATCCGCAATTCGTGAACATCGGGAAATGTTGCACGCCAGAAGAAAAGCGGAAATTTGTCAAGTTGCTGAAAAGATATATGGATGTATTGGCATGGTCCTATGCAGATTTAAAGTCCTTCAAGCCAAAGGACGTTCAGCATGATATACCGCTGAAAGAAGATGCCAAAGCCTTCCGTCAGAAGCAAAGGCATTATAATCCCAAGATTTCGGGCACCATTCAGGCCGAAATTCAGAAGATGCTGGATGCGAGAATCATCTTCCCTATCCATCACAGCACTTGGGTGGCGAACATTGTGCCGGTACGCAAGAAAAACGGTGAAATACGCATCTGCGTAGACTTCCGAAACTTGAATCAAGCTTCGCTGAAAGACAACTACCCTCTTCCCATAATGGACCAAGTTCTGCAAGCAGTAACTGGGTCAGAGATGCTGTCTATGCTTGACGGTTTTTCAGGCTATAATCAGATTGAAGTCTCGCCTGAAGATCAATTCAAAACAGCATTCACTACTCCATGGGGTACATTTGCCTACAGCAGGATGCCTTTCGGCCTAACCAATGCTGGTGCCACTTTTCAGCGGGCCATGGACTTTGCATTCAAAGGCATGATGGGAAAAGTCATTGTAGTTTATCTAGATGACTTAACCGTGTTCTCCAAACGACGAAGTGATCATTGTGATCACTTGGAGCAAGTATTGGCCAGGTGTCGAGAACATGGGATTTCCCTAAATCCTAAAAAGTCTGTTTTTGGGGTTACTGAAGGGAAATTGCTAGGCCATGTGGTTAGCAAAGAAGGAACGAAGATTGATGCCGAAAGAGTTAAGGCTATCCAAAGCCTTACTCTACCTACAAGCAAGAATGGTGTTCATTCTTTCTTCGGAAAGGTGAACTTTCTTAGGCGTTTTGTCCCTGATTTTGCTGAGAAGACCCGCCACATACTGAACATGATGAAAGGAGCACCAACTTTCAGATGGAGTGAAGAGGGGAAAGGTCGTTTGAAGAGATAAAAACTTCTGTTGCTCATGCGCCGGTCCTGGTATGTCCAGATTTCTCCAAAGACTTCATTATGTATAGTTACGCCTCCGAACATACTGTGTCTGCAATCCTAATGCAAAAGAATTCAGAGGATATTGAATCCCCGATTGCATTCATGAGTTCTCCCCTCAAGCCCCACGAGTTGAAGATGACTCAATTAGAAAAGCACGCCTTTGCCGTTGTCAAAGCGGTGAAGAATTTCAGGTATTACATTCTGAACTCGCATACGGTGGTGCTAGTTCCCGACACCGCGGTGAAGTCAATTCTAACTCAGCAGGAGTTAGGAAGCTTAAGAGGGAATTGGATCGCAAAGGTCCAGGAATATGACCTAGATATTAAACCCACCAAGCTGGTGAGGGGCAAAGGCCTGTGTCAGCTAATGGCTGAGAACAAGGGTTCAGAAAATCCTGATGAAAGAGAAAATTGTACCAATGAAGAGCAAACCCCTCTAGAAGGGCCTGATTCTCTACCTCTGGTTTTGTTTGTTTCAACTAGTGACGAGTGGTACTCCGACATCGCTTTCTTCCTTACCTACGGCGGATGCCCAATGCACCTCACTGCAAAGGAAAAGCGTACTATAAAGCTCAGGGCAGCTAAATATGTCATCTGGGATGAAGGTTTATATAAGCGCGGGATAGACGGTGTCTTCCTGCGATGTGTTGACAAGCCCCAGCAAGTAAAACTGCTGGAAAGTTTTCACAACTCGGCCTGTGGAGGCCATTTTTCTTCTTCCGTGACAGCACACAAGATCATTCGAGCCAGGTACTACTGGCCGACGCTCTTTCAAGATGCGGCTACCTGGGTGGCAAAATGTGAACCCTGTCAGCAATTCGTCGGCAAGCCCAAGTTGGCTGCCCTCCCCCTAAGGCCGGTCATTATCAATGAACCATTCAGGCAATGGGGAATTGATTTTATTGGTGCACTCAATCCTCAATCGAGTGCTGGACATAGCTATGTCCTCACAGCAACAGATTACTTCACTAAATGGGTGGAGGCCATACCTGTCAAGCATGCCACTTCTGAGGTGGTTTGCAGTTTTATCAAGGAAAATATCATTGTCAGGTTTGGCATTCCAAATAAAATCGTTGCTGATAATGCTTCTAACTTCTCTTCCCGGGAAGTTATTAGTTTTTGCTATGAATATGGGATAACTTTAGCACATGCCTCAGATTATTATCCTCAGGGAAATGGTCAGGCAGAATCCAGTAATAAGAACTTGGTGACCATCATACGGAAATTAGTAGATGAAAATCAGCGGATGTGGCACAAGTCTTTGTACGATGCTTTGTGGGCGGACCGCATTACCCCCAAGAGATCCCTCGGCATGTCACCTTTTCAAGTGTTATATGGCACTGATGCCGAACTTCCCATTTCTGCGGAACTTCCTGCTCTACGCTTGGCACGAGCAATCGAAGATGAAACTTTTCAGAGTTCTCTGGAAAAGAGAATCATGTACCTTGCGGAACTTGAAGAAAAGAGAGTAAGGGGTGGTCGACAGGATCACTGAACATCAGAATCAAGTGAAGAAGCTTTTTGACAAGAAGGCCAAGCAGAGGAATTTTCTAGTGGGAGATCTCGTCCTTCTCTGGGACAAGCGAAGAGAGCCAAAGGGTATGCACGGAAAATTTGATTCCCTATGGAGAGGGCCCTTCAAAATCAAGCAACTCAATGGAGAGAATAGTTTCTATCTCTCATATCTGGATGGAGCTGAACTCCCGCTTCCCTATAGCGGGCAACATCTCAAGATCTTCAGGAAGTAGAGCTTGCTCTCTTCTTTGTACAGTTTATTTTAGTTGTGTGTTTGCTTTAGTCGTGTGTTTGCTTTCGGTTTTTGTGTGTTTCCTTTGTTCTCCCTCCGGTCCCCCTTGTTTTTGACTCCGTACCCAATGGATAGGCACATGTGATCTGGGATTCTCTACCCCCCGAGTTTCACTCAGGGATAGTCCCCAGAAAGAGCCAGCTGTTATCCCGTAAAATTGACAAGGGCAATTTTACCGATAACCGTACCGAAAATTTTTGTTTCGATCCCTCGTTAGGGATCCTTCGCGTTCAAAATATTGTAAAATCCCTTCCCGGGAAATTCAGTTTTTGAACTTAGTCTTTTTGAGCCTTTTTGGTTGGGCGCATGGTTTTGCCTTGCAACATCAATTTTTGATGCGCCTCCTTAAAAGCCTTTGGCGCATGGTTTTCCATGTTAGCACGTCTTTCGGTGCGCCAAAGGATGTTGAGTGAGTTTTTGGTGCGCCAAAGGGCGCACGTAATATCTTTGTTACATCAAGTTTTGGTGCGCCAAAGGGCGCACATAGCTTCGTGTCGACAACTCGTTTGATGCGCCAAAGGCGCGCTCATTCTCCTGTTGTCATTTCCTTCCATGCGCCAAAGGGCGCACGCTTTCCCCTGTTGACAGCTGTTTCCATGCGCCATTTCAAAAGTTGGTGGCGCATTAATGACAAGTTTTTCTATATATACCCGTGCCCGCCATGTCATTTTCATTTCATTTTGACAAGCACGTGATCGCTCTGGATTTGTCAGCTCTGCTCTGTCATTATCTCGCCCTGTGGACCCGCTTTCCGATTTTAACATATATTTAAGGTAAGAGGTTCATCCTCTTTTTCATTGCATGCTTTCGTGTTTTGGTCTGTGTTTGGTCTGCTGGTCTGTGTTTAAAAGAGTATGTTTAGGTGTTTCCCCCTGAGCTTTTCCATCGTTTTCTTCTCTCCTCTTCTTCCCTTTTTCCAGATCTGCTGGTAAAGGGAGCTTTCTTGAATGGCTTGGCTTGATTAAACCTTTTATAAAACCTTACTTGCCCAAGTAACTATTTAGGTGGAGGAAATGAGTAAGAATGATTTGAGTGGAGAGTCTTTTTTCAAAATGGCGCACTGGCGCGCCTTGTTACAATCAAGACAGTCGCGCCCCTCGGCGCACTTACCCGCCATGCAACATGCTCAAGACCCGCGCCTAGGGCGCACCCTGCCATCCTGCTGCAGTTTAAATTCATGCGCCCTCGAAGCGCGCCCCTTTTACATGCTGCAAGTTTAAATCCCGCGCTTCCATAAAAACTTTGGCGCACCCTTTACCCCTGTTACATCCCTCTTCTATGCGCCAAAGGGCGCACCCAGCTTCCATGCAACGCAAGAGTTATTTACGCAAGTGTAAAGCCTCCAAGGCGCGGGCGCACCTTTCGTTGCAAGTACATGATGTTGTGTAGACCCTCCATGGGCCGCGCCATATACCTTTGGCGCGCCTTTTTTCCATGTTGCACAATCTGCCCATGCGCCAAAGGGCGCACCAAATCTCAATGTAACATGCATTTCCTGTGCGCCCTTCTATAAAATGCAGTCTGCTTCATCCATGCGCCATGCGCCTTTGGCGCCAACTTAACCTCTGTTGCACCCTTTTCCTGTGCGCCTTGACTATTCAGCCTGTTATATACATTTTTCATGCGCCCTGCGCCCCGAACCTTAAAAGTTCTAACTCTTTCTTCTGCTAGTATTCCAATGGAAGATCAAATGACTAATTCAAGCTTCTTGGATTGGGTTTCGCTCCTTCTACGTGCAGATCATCAGATAAGCCTTGAAGAACACATGTCTACGTCAAGCAAGAGACCCACCAAACCAAGAGGGAAGGCAAAGCTAACAGAAGAAGAAATGAAATACAAATATCAGAGGGTCAGGATGCCCGAATCACAGGCAGAGTGTAATATGGATGTCAGGGATTCTGAACTGGGCCACATTGACATAGAAGAATTCTGGGTAAGAACTCAGAAAGTGACAAGGAGTCCATGGATGGATAAATTGATAGGCAGCGCCCTGCACTTCGCCGGTGGGATTCCTGTCAGTGCTGTTAATAACGAGTTCATGATGGTTGTTGCACAATCCTTCAACAAAGACACGAGATGTGTCGAGAATAGCAAGGGCGAGGTAGTTATAAACCTTACTGCCCGTCGCTTTGAGTTGATGCTTGGCATCCCTCACCACCGAAACTATGTGGCTGTTAGCCAGCAAGAATGCCTCAAGGCTTGGGAGGACAACGAAGACAAGTGCATGCAATTGATGAATGAGGTCTACCTCAAGAATAAGAAGGTAGTGACCCGGTGGCCTCAAACTATCCACCGGAGTGATTTCTCAGAGGAACTCAGTGATACAATCACCTTCCTGAGCAGAGTCTTCGGTCTTTCAGATGCTCACTACTTCCATAAGTGGATGCTGCGGTACCTGGAAACAATGAATAAGAATCTGCCCGATCAGCGTTTCTGCTGGGGGGAGATAATAAGCAGCACAATATCCGAGCAACTGCAACAGTTCGCTACAACAGGAGTATTCCACATGAACTCCTACGTAGTGTATGCTGCCGCAGCTGAAAGGGATTATCCAGGGCTGCACCGAAGTGGAACTTGGCCTCAGGCCAAAATATATGAATACTATCAAGAGCTGAAGCTGGAGAACAGCATCCAACACTTCGCTAAGATCAATGATGTTTTCTTCTATCACATCATGTGCATGTTGCGGCCAAATTTGACTCATGGCCGGACAACCAAAAACATAGTGGCAGTCACAGAGAAGTGGGGGGCCTTGTTCACCCAGTTTCCCACGTTCACCTATCTGAGGGCGGTCAACTTTTTGGGCGAACCAACCAGGTTGCCAAGGTATGCTGGACCAAAGCTGATTTTATTGGAACTATCAAGACAGCTCGTCACATACCATGAAAAGTGCCTCAAGAGAAAGAAGGGCGGAACTCCTTTCCCCCTCACAGTAGGCCGTTACACATGCTCCAGCTATCACAAGGCGAAGGAGATGTTTGCTGAGCTAGAATTGCTCAACCTAAAGCATGATTTCCCAGCAAGGCCTACATTCGACCCTAGGGGCTGTCTACCAAGGGCTAAGCTTGATCCGATTCATGTCCCTCAGATTGAGGATATCTACATTGACGTTCTCCATGAGGTAGAACTCAGAAGAAAGGATCACTCTCGCTTGGCATTAACGGAAATCATCCATTACGGAGTGGCCATTGTCCCAAAAGGCTTCCAAACCACGGAAGACGAAGTAGACAAAGTGTATAATGACACAGAAGGGGATGATTGGCCCTTCCCGGACATTGACAGAAGCAAGGCTCCTCAGACAATCGAGGAGAGGGTCAAGGAGACTATGCGGAGAACAGAGCATTGGTGCCGCATGAATGGGTTAATCTACCTCGGTGTAGATTTTACAACTTCTCCTTTGGGTAATGCACCTCCAAGGTCAAAGAAGCAGCTAAAAGGCAAAGCTGCGGAAGGTGAGCCTAGCACCATTCAGGAGGAAGCCCCTGAAAGTCCTCTTCCTTCAGAGCCTGAACAAGTAATAACTCTGGATTCGCCAGAGAAGGAATTGACAGAGGATAGTCCTATACGCCCATCCACCCAGGATGTCGGCATCGCTACAACTACAGAGGTCCCTTCTATCCCTTCTTCTTCTCTTCCTCCCCTTCCTCAGATGTCGGCAACCACTCCTTTGGTTGTGTCCTCTCCCCCTTCTTCTACTCTCTCCCCTGCCTCTTCGTCCATCTTCTCCTCTCTCGCTGATTTGTCTTCCTCCATTTCTTCCCTCATTTCCGGGCTCCCTTCCCTTCCCATGTCTTCTACAGCTGCGGTTTCCCTTCCTCCCGTGGGCATGTCTTCGGCTATTCTTTCAATGCCGCCGCCGCGTGTCTCCACGTTCTTCCCCTCTTCTACCGTTGCTGCCTCCCCCTCTGTCTCTGGTCCTTCTTCAATAGGACCAGCTTGGATCTCTCAGCAGCTGAGCCAACCAAAGAGGAAAGTCCCCATCGCTCCGATGGACTTTTCAGTCATTCCGGCTAAAGGAGCAAAGAAGCACAAGCCGGTTACACGCTTCTCCAAGAGCGCTGCAGGTGAGAGGGTTATGGAAATTGCCTACCCCGATCCCACCAAAGAGAAAGAAGATCTGTCTCCGGCAGATTTCACAGTGACCCAAGTCACAATGGGGACATCCTCTGAAAGTCTCCAGGGGGAAGCTCTTTCCGCAGTTGATGCACTCTGCGAAAAGCTTCAAGAAACAAAGGAAGAAAAGAGGCTACTGAAGGAGCAGAATAAATACCTGCTTCAAGCCCTACAGAAGATGGGAAGTGCACCTCCCACAACTGCCGCCGAGACTCCTGAGCTGCTCAGTCAGGAGAAGATCAATGAATATTCAAAGATCGGCGAGCAGGGTATGGCTGTTTCTGCTTGGAGGAGCCAAATCCTTAAGGATAGTGAAAAGGTGATCGCCGAGTATATCAGTTTATACCTGAACATCGAGAAGGCGAATAAGGAACTCCAAACATTAGCAAGTCCAGTATCAGAAGAGCTCGAAAACGCCAGACTCCAACACGAGGCCTTCCAACAAATGTTCGACTGTTCAGTCGAAGATTTGGTCAAGTTTGGAGTATTCGGTCATCCAAGGACCCTCAACAAGACCATGTCCACTCTGGACTATCGGATAGATCAGCTCGAATTTGTGTTAGAGAAGATAGACAAGGTGAAGGAAGAGGCCCTGGATGCGATGCATCAAATAGAGAAGATTGTTCTATCTATGACTCCAGGGTTGCTCACTCCTTCCCTCACCTTGAGATCAGCTGACGATACTATCCGAATTTTCAAGGAGCTAGCTTCTCAAGGGACAGGGCCAGAAGTCACTTTCGACATCGAATCCATCAACAACCTACTGGCCTGTAGAGACTTCATCGGGTCCCTAATCGAGGCGGGTAAAGACTATTCCAGGGTCCCCGAAAAGCTCATTGATGAGCGGGAAACTTGCGAAGCAATCAGTGAAAGGCACAAGGATCCATCACAGGATCAATTTGCGCCAATGATCAGCAAGTTCTTGGAATACCGCGCTCAGTTCCACATCTCATCTCCTGATCAGCATCAGAAACAGGCGACCCCTTTTAGGCCACAGGATGATGATGATGAATAGCTTCTTCTTCTTCTTCTTCTTCTTCTTCTCCTCTCTATTCTCCGACTTTCTCTTCGAAATATCTGAAGTGTGTTGGCACAAACGATGACATCATCCATGTTGCATCATGGGATGATGTCATCCATCCAAGTTGTCAAAGTCAACATGACTTTTGGATATTTTGTAAATATCTTGTGAATAAGTGGTTGGCTCCATTTTGCCTTCTCTCTCCCTCACTTTCTATAAATACTAGAATACTTGTTGTATTCGCGGGTGAACATTTTTCAGATAGAAATAGAGGTGAGGAGAGAAAGACTTTGAGCTTTCTTGTAACAGATAAAAACAATTAATACAATTATTCAGACTTTGTGCTCAATAGCTGTGTTATACATTAGATCTTTCTTATGTTAGATCTGCATGTGTCTTTTCTGTTGAATTCATATCTACTTTTCCGTCACTTGTTTATCAGTATTGCTTTGTTTATTTATGCAAGTAGGTTTGGCTCTGTTTACTACCAAGCCCAAAGCATAGATCTTCTGACCCTTCCGCTTTGGAACTCATTTCTTTTCTTCCTTCGGATCTGTTCTTTCTCTTCTCCTTCTTTTATTCCTTTCTCTTCGCAGCCTAGAACACTCTACTGGGATGAGATCCCAACCCCCGAAGGCAGAATCTGTGAGACTTGCATAGGTTCCTGCTAGTAGAAGTAGCAATAAACCAGTTTCGCTTTGCTGTCTCAAAGAGGGGCTAAGCCCTGCACACCGTTGGCCCGTCTATCCATAGATCGGTTATTCTAAAACAAGCTTTTCTAAAAATAGAAAAGTGTGGGCGGTAACTTAAGTTCTTATTTTTAGAGTTCTTATTTTTAGAGTCATGCAACAAGTTAAATACAAGAAGGCAACGCTGTTGACGGCTTATACATATAATTGCATGAGAGAATTGAGTGATAAGGAGGAAAGAGACAGGTAAAGCAATTATGGGCTGAGATTAAGAAGGTAGAAAGACAAGTTATATTGAAGAGGGTGGTGAACATGGCTGGACAAGGAGAAGCATCTAGCAGGTAGAGACGAGAGGGAAAACAGGTTCCACAGCAAGCTACTGCGTCCCAAGAGGTAAACTGTTTGGTTGTAATTTAATTCTTGCATGTTTTATGAATAGGATGAGAGGAGGTAAGTGGATAGAGATGAGAAAGAAAAGGTGATAGGTAAGGGTTTGGGATGGGGTGAGTGTTATGGGGTAGGTAAGCGGGGGTTTCGCGTATGTTTGTAGGTATAGAGAGGAGTAAACGAGCAAAATAATTATCGTAGGGGATGTTTTTAAGTAGGCTGTATATGTTTGACAGTGACTGATATCGTTTAGAGATAACCGGTATCGGTTAGGCAATTGGTATCGGTTATGTATAACCGATATCGGTTACTATATGAAATTCCAGAATGTGAGAAAAAACACTTGGGGATTTGATTTATTGAATGGTTTGTTTGTTGATTTGATGTATGCAGGCAGAGGTAGGGTTGAGGATGAATGATAGTGTGCCAGCTTTGTTGTCACGAGTTCGAGCAGATATAACACCAGCTGAATGGGTATTGATAAACCGTGTGGGGTTAAGTGGAATCCACTATTATTCACGAATCGTACGCAATCATGCTATGTTGCAGGCGTTGATTGAGAGGTGGAATCTGGAAAAGAATACCTTCTATCTGCCAACAGGGGAGATGATAGTGACATTGGAAGATGTGTTTAGAATTTTGAGGCTCCCAATTACAGGAAGACCAGTGTATTAGGCGTTGCCTAGCGCGGCGCAGGGAGTGATAATAGCAGTATTTGGTTCAGCTGCATGAGATTTGACACAGTGAGGTTTGACATTCACTTATGGTACAATGTATGCAACACACCATGAGGAAACAAGGTTGGTAGTGGTATTAATGATAGTGGTGGGGTATTATGCATTACCGAGGGTGGATGGGGGAAGATTTCCAAAAGCATTGATGTGTATTATTTGGGAAATGATAGAAAGGAGCGTGACTTTCGCATGGGCACCCGCATATCTGGTGGAGCTTTACAGGGGTTTATGGGCCTGCAGGCAAAATCACAGGATGACACTGGATTGTGCATACTTATTACATTGTTGGGCCGCACATTGTGTGTGCGTGACCAATAGGCTGACCAATCCAAGAAAGAGAGACATGAGTGCAGAGGTTGGGATTCAGATGATGGGTCCAAACAGAACAAGAGGCGAGATCCTTGGCCGTGACAGATGACCTCAAGTATTATAGGTAGATGTGGGAGATGGTGACGATTACGGATATTCGTTGGAGGCCTTACGGGAACTATATGGTGACAGAGAACATAGCTGAGGAGTTGAGGGGTGTAGAGCGATTGAGGTGGATCGTAGGGCACATGCCAGGTGAGTATGAGAGGATTCCTCTAGATCACGTGCGGCAACAATTTGGATTTGTTTAGGATATACCCATGGCTCATAGACCATACATGAGGATCGACGCCGAGGCAGCATTCTCACCTCTCCGACCGACACCTCCAGAAGGGCCAGAAGAGATAGCAGCCGATCACAGGGTAATGGATGTGGGAGCGACAGAGGCTTATAGATTATGGTGGGTAACAGAGCTGCGAGGTGTACGTGAGAGGGCCGATCGTCCTGACATAGCTATGATTATAGCAGAGAGAGACCGCCTATAGGATTTGGTTCACCAGATTCAAACACAGGTGAATGAGACAACTGGATTATTAGAGGTTTTGTAGTTACGAGTGGAGAGACTAGAGGTGAGATTCCTCCATGGGAGAGGATGTATTCGTATGTTACAGGAGATGTTGGTGGATCAGTGGGAGGAACCAATAGCAGTGGCACCTTTGAGGATGGAGAGACCAAGTGAGTGGCGTCGACGATCATGATCACCACCTGATTCGGGAGGAGGCTCAAGGGTCTAAGTGAATTTCATAGGGGTATAAGAATAAATAAGGATGCTGACCTGCGTGTCGATGATAGAGAAGATGTATTTGTTTAACATCTAAATAAAATTGAATATGTATGTTGATTTGAGTTATGATAATAATAAGAATGGTTGTGTTTTGAATGTTTGTTTGGAAAAAAAGGATAAACGATGAATGTTATCAAATAGAAATACACAAAAATATTTATATTTACAACACATGATAGGTTATGGTAGGGGATGGTCGAGCTAACCTTGGGAGACCCCATGTCTCCTAAGTGCTGCCTATATAGCCCATTGCACAAAGCAAGGAGGGGCCTCAGACCGATGTAATTCTACCTTAGGACCAGGGAGAGGTGAATTCAGGTAATTTGGTTGTGGTTAGGCAATTTTTTGGTTGGTAAAAAAAATATTGATATTGGTAGGGTAATGTTGTTGGTGTTGGTAAGGAATTGGCGATGTTGGTGTAGGTATAGGTTAAGTGAAAGTTAGCTTACCCAAGTAGTAGGGAACTGTGTCCTAATTAAGGTCAACACATAATCCTAGATTTGAGTAAAAGAGGCAAAAGTGTCTCGTAGTTGAGAAGAGCTAAACAAACCACATATAAATGTAGGATGAGCTTGAATCCCTAGGTACCTTGCATATGTGAGAAGTCGATAGGTGAAAAGAGTTGTATAATCACAATATATCGGATATACGTCACGTCCCTTGAGTTTTGTTGCTTTGACAAATGGTGAGGTGAGGTGGTTGATATAGTTGGGGTGCAGAGAACTTGTTATAAGGTGATTATTCTGACGAAAGAGAACCAAACCTAAATAGACAAGTCCATGACTCAAAAGTGCTTTGGAATACTGCTTTTTATTTTTCTGGATATAGACTGATCGATGCGGGAAGTCTACATGGGATATGTATTTTGTTGTTCTTGAGGTCTTCACGAAGCTGATCAATGTGAGAAGCTTCTGATAAAGGCTGACTTTGTATAGCTGTCCTTCAAGGGAGCAGTCTATTTATAGTAGCAGATGCAATTTTTGTGTATAGTTGTCCTTCGGGGGAGCAGTCTATTTATAATAGTAGAAGTGGTTTTGCACATAGTTGTCCTTCGAGGGAGCAGTCTATGTATAACTTAGAGGTCTAGATGTCCGTTTGGCATGAAGCATCTAGTTTTGTAGGAAGTTTGACTCAAGAATATCCCATAAGTGTATAATTGAGAACATGTTATTTTGATACTTTTAAGTCATGGACCAGACTAAAAAGGGGAAGGAATCTTTAAGAGGAGGTGATGACCAAACTACGTGAGCTTGATTCTATTTTGAGATGCATGAAATAAAGTGTATGAGGTGGTAAATGAGCTCAAGGGAGAAGCGCAAGGTAGATAAGAAGTGATATAACACTAAATTCAATAGTAGAATGGTCGAAGATGCAAGGCATTAAGGGGTTCAGGCTCAGGTTTACCATTAAGCAAAGCTAAATGGTAAGTTCCTAATCCGTAAGTATGAGTGATAATGTAAGGCCCAATCCAATTAGGAGTAAATTTTCCGCGTTTGCTCTTTTCTAGTTTGGTTACATGTTGATTCTCTTTGAGGACAAGATCACCAACCTTAAAGGTACACTCATGAAGTCACTTATCATAAGCATGCTTGATGCGCTTTTGATAGATTTGAAGGTGGTCAAGAGCTGTAAGACGAATCTCGTCAAGAAGCTCCAATTAGGCTAACCGCTCTTGGCAGAAATCATCATTGGTGAGAATATCCTGAAGAGATATTCTTAGGGAGGGTATTTGTATTTCGAGAGGCAAGACAGCCTCGGTACCATATACCAAAGAAAATGGTGTGGCATTAGTGGAGGTACGAATGCTGGTACGATAAGCCCAAAGGGAAAAGGGGATGTGATCATGCCAATTTTTTCCAGAATCGTTAACGACTTTCATGAGAATTTTGGTCAGGGTTTTGTTAGAAGATTCGGCTTGACCATTTGCTTGTGGATAGTAAGGTGATGAAAAGCTAAGTTTGATACCAAAGTTGTCACAAAGGTTTTGTAACAACTTGTTTTTGAAATATTTTCCATTATCTGTTATCAGGTGATGAGGAACACCAAAACGACAGATAATGTGATGGTTAATGAATTCTACGATTTTTTCTTTTTTGGTTGAAATGAGTGGAATGGCCTCCACCCATTTAGTGTAATATTCGGTTGCTGTGATTATCCAACGGTGACGTTGCGAAGAGGGCAGGTGAATCTCACCAATAAGGTCTAAACCCCATTGTGAGAAAGGCCAAAGATCTCGTGCGACCTGTAGCGGATGGCTAGGAGTATGTTGAAGGTTGGCATGTTGTTGACACATAACACAACGCTTAACATATTCGTAGCAGTCATTATTAAGAGTAGGCCAATAATAGCCTAGGCAAAGGATCCGTTTGGCCATGGCAAGGCCACTAAAATGTCCACCACAAATGCCGTCATGGACTTGTTGGATGGTATAGGTAACCTCCACGCCGGTTAGACATAGAAGGAGGATGCCATCAAAGCCACGTTTATAGAGGAGTCCCCCCATGACGACATAATGAGAAACACTTTTAAGAAAAGCACGTTTGCCGTTACTAGTAAGGTCAGGTGGGAGAACAGAGGTTGTAAGGTAGTCGTGAAATTGGTGATACTAAGTATCCTGCGAGTCAGTAGACACATTATTTACCATACAAACATCCGGAGCTTAGTAAGATGGGGCAAAGAGTTGTTGGACCAAGACAAATATGTCAGAGTCAGTTGGTGAGGCAGGAATTTGCGAGGCTAAGCAAGCCATAGTATCCGTAAATTTATTAGTAGAGCGGGGAATGGTTTGGATAGAATAATGAGTAAATAAGGTCAAAAGTGAATCCACGTAATGTTTGTACTTTTGAAGTTCCTCATTTTTACATTGGTAGATGCCCGTAACTTGATTGACAACTAGTTGAGAGTCACCGAAAATGTTAATAGATTTTACACCTAAGTGTAACGCAACCTGGAGACCCAAAACAAGGGCCTCGTATTCCGCTGTATTATTAGTGCAGGGGAAATCGAGCCGGAATGAAAGAGGCATAGGTTCAGCATCCAGAGGAATGAGAACAACACCTGCCCCTCCGCTGCACTAGCATTTGGATCCATCGAAGAAGAGGGTCATTGGAAACAACTCATCACTGAGTGAAAGAGTGGCAATGAGTTCGTCAGGGAAAGTAAAATTGGTAAATTGTTCCCCAGGTAAAGGGGCTTCCGCGAGTTGGTCTACGATATTTTGTCCTTTGATTGACTTCTGGTGTACAAACTCAAGGTCGAGGTCAGCGAGGAGCATAAGCCATCGGGCGATGCGTTGGTTTAGATGAGGTTTGGCATACATATAATGGATGGGGTCCGCATTGGTGATGACAAAAGTTTTGTGATTCAGGAGGTAGTGTCGGAGTTTGGTGGCCACGAATGATAGGGCTAGGCACAACTTTTCTACATGTGTATACCTAGTCTCATAATCCACCAGAGTACGACTTATGTAATAAATGACTTGTTCTCGATGCTCGGAGTCACGATGTACGAGCATGGCTCCTACAGCATGGTCGGTGGCAGAAAGGTAAAGGTAGAAAGGGCGATCATCCTGAGGTGGGATAAGCATGGGTGGCTGCAAGAGATAGGCTTTAAGAGCCTCAAAGGCTTGGTGGCACTCTTCGCTCCATTGAAAGAAAATGTCCTTTTTAAGGAGATGATGGAAAGGTTGACATCGATCTGAGAGTTGTGAGATGAAACGCTGGATAGATTGGAGTTTTCCCTGCAAACTACGTAATTGTTTGAGGTTAGTGGGTGGGGGCATTTCTAGGATAGCTTTGACTTTAGCTAGATCGACCTTGATGCCACACAAAGAGACAATGAAACCAAGGAGTTTTCCCCAAAGGACACCAAAGACACATTTCTTTGGTTGAAGACGTACACAGTATTGTAACAGGTGATCGAAAATAATGGTTAAAACATCGAGATGTTCACTGCGATGTTTAGATTTGCCAAGAAGATCATCGACATAATCCTCAAGGATAGTGTGCATAATGTCATGAAAAATGTAAGTCATAGCCCGCTAATAGGTTGCACCAGCATTCTTAAGGCCGAACGACATGACACGATAGCAGAAGGTAGTTTTGTGTTGATCAGCCGGGGCTACCGAAATTTGATTGTATCCTGAGAAGCCATCCATGAGAGAAAGCATCTCATGGCCCGCAGTGAGATCAAAAAGTTGATCAATACTTGGTAGGGGTAAGTCATCCTTTGGGCAAGCTAGGTTAAGGTCCCGGAAATCCGTACATATCTGAAGTCCCCCCGTTGCTTTAGTAATAGGTACGATGTTAGAAATCCATTGAGGATAGTCAATAGGTAAGATGAAGGAAACAAAAAGGAGTCATTGAAGCTCTTCTTTGACCAAGAGGGCAATACATGGATGCATTTTTCTCAGTTTTTGTTTAACTGGTTTGGAATCAGGTTTCAGGGTAATGTTATGGACCGCAATGTCAGGATCAATTCCTGGCATGTCAGCGTAGGACCAAGCGAAAGCTTGGTTGCGGGCACAGAGAAAGGTAGTAAAGGCAGCTTATTCTGATGCATTAAGAGATTGTCTGATATTCACAATGTGAGGATCGTCCTCTGTGTGGATGTTGATTTCTATAGTCGACTCATTCAACATGGTTTGAGTTTCAGATGGTAAGGCGCGTTGAATATAAGAGTCGTCCGCACCAAGGTAAGTGAGGATGGAGTCGTCATCCTGGCACTCAACAACATTAATTGAAGGTGAATCCTCTTCGATCATGTCTAGATACATAAGGGGAAGAGAAGATGGGTCCTCATTATCGCGTTGATAAGTGAGAGGACCCAGGAAGATAGCGTTTATGAAAAAAAAAAGTTAGGAGGGATAGATTCAGGGTCTATCGACTCTGTGGGTGATGATGGCAAAATGGGTGATGATGGTTCCGAAGGGGTGACTTCGTTGTCCTCCCAGATACAACTGACACGAGGTTTCTTTGGTGTAAGTGTTTCAGAAAATCCAAGACCACTACGATCTTTTTGTTTGCGTGTAGTCGCATGAATGATTGTATGTCGACCTTGTTCATAAAGACCGAAACCAAAGCCCTTCCAAGCATAGCGTGTCAGGAAGGTGAGAGCAAAACGATAATTAGTTAGATATTGAAAATCAGATTGGAAGGGAACTACGCCAAGGGGAGGTTCAGGGGTGACAGAGGATGTATCGACACCCCCATACGTTAGGTTGGTGCGACAATTAGGTGGTCCGTAGGAGATTACTTCTCCCACACGACGGTCATAGGTAGGATGCGCATGTAACTGTCCGTACTCCTGTGGGGTATGGAAAGTGCTAACGTTATATAGGCGATACTCCCCCAGTGTAAGGTGTTGAAAAACATCTACTAAGGGATCTGAGTTGGGGATGTTGTCTACGGGAAAGGAAGTGGTATTTGCAGTGGCGGTTTCATTGGTTGAAGGTGTAGGTGTGGTTGAGGTGCGGTTGAAATAGATGGTTGGGTTGGATGAATGGGTGTCTTGACTGGTACAAGCACATCATTAGGGCGATATAACATATTGTAGTTTTTGAAGGGGGGAGGGTCAGCTTTTACAGTGTAGGACTTCCCCTCATACTCGAATTTTATGCATCTATGTATGGTGGAGGGAACACATCCCATAGGCCAGATCTAAGGGTGGCCTAACAACATGTTGTATTGGAATTATCCCTCAAGGAAATAGAAGAGTTCAGGTAAAGTACGTGGCCCTACACAAATGTTAAGGATCACGGTGCCTAAGGTAGAAGTAATAGCATCATTAAATGACCGCAACATGGTGGGGTTGGCACACATGCAGCTAGAAGGGATATTCATTTGTTGGTAGGCTTTGGAAGAGATGATATTTAAGTAAGCACCCCCGTCGATCATAACATGACGTACTCGGATGTCCCAGACGTAAGCCGAGATGAAAAGGGCGGGGTCAGGATCTTCTGCACCAAAGTCGACAATTTCGTCTTCGGAGAAACTGACAGCAGTGGTTTGTTGTACAGGGACAGAAGTGGTTGGGGAGGTAGGTTGTTTGGTGAGAGAAGCAACGTGATTGGGTGTTAAAATGGAGGCAACGAGAAAGGTTTTGTTAGGTAGGACCTCTATACCTTGAAGGATTTCAACAAGAGCTTGTTGATGAGATTCAGAGGTTTGAATGAGATCATACAGTGTCATTTTTACAGGTGATTGGTGAAGTTGTTTGATCATGGTTCGGTGGGCAACTCCATCGGAGACGGGGTAGGCAGGTCCACGAATAACCACTTTAGGTGGTGGTGTGATCGAGATGGTGGATGGAGAAAGAGAGGCCGCATGTGTGCTTTCTTTAGCTTTCCCATTGTTTTTCTGTCCTTGAGTAGCAACACTAATCATGTTGATCTCGTGAACATGAGAGGAGGAAGACAGTAGGGATAAGTCATTGTCTTCGAGAGGTGGGGTTGTAATAATGACAGATCTTGGTGAGGAGGGGACAGGTGGTATAGGAGAGGGGATTAAAGCTAAAGGTTTCTGTTGTATATATCTCCCCCTCGGGTAGATATAGACAAGCAGAAGAATATGGGAAGTCAGAGAAACTCGGAGCCCGATTTTTATTGCATCATCATAGCCTTGGTGCACATAAATGGTGCATGACACAGAGTGTCAACATAGAAAAAGTTACGCCTTGGCGCACAGAAGGGCACATGAAAATGGCTGTCGACATGCTGAATGGTGTGCCAAGGGCGCTGATATCTTGTTGTCAACATGTTGAACGGTGCGCCAAGGGCGCTGATAACTTGCTGTCGACATGCTGAATGGTGCGCCAAGGGCGTTGATAACTTGCTGTCGACATGCTGAACAGTGCGCCAAGGGCGCTGATATCTTGCTGTCGACATGCTGAACGGTGTGCCAAGGGCACTGATATCTTGTTGTCGACATGCTGAACGGTGCGCCACTTTTTGGGTTTGCTAGGGTTCTCACCTATTGCCATATAAGATGAATTAAATGCAGTCTAGAGGTGGTTGGGGTGGATTTCGAATTCCTCTCTTCTCCCTCTCTCATTCTTCCTATAAATTGTAAGGAGGGGCTTCTTTCAAAAAAGGACAAGTGGTTCATCCTTTCAGCTCTGCCCTCCCTTCTTTTTCTTCCCCAGGGTTGAAAATGGAGTTCGAACCTCCTCCCCTGCTCTGTAATGGTGTTTTTACCTTTTACTATTGAAATGATGTTCTGTGCAAACTTCTGGAGCAACAAAAAAAAATGTTTTGTGATGCATCTGTCCATCCTTGCTTGTTTTTTTGCTTGTTTTCTTCTTACCTCTCTTCATTGTAGGTATTTGTGCATGTTCCAATGTTCATTACAGGTCTGGAGCTGTGATCATGGAGTTTTGGGACATTTTCTGTGTGAAATCTATCCTTGGGTTTGTGATGCGTCTGTCCATCCTTCCCATTGCTCACCTCTCCTTGTTCCATGGTAGTTTTGATAGATGTTCAACATTCTCCTTCTCTGGTGTATCACCATTTTAGTGTAGGCTTTTGTTGTTTTTCCCTTTTCTCTCTCTCTCTTTGTCTCCTTGGCATGGTTAGATTAGGTTTAGTTTAGCTTGCCTGCACTGGAATAGCTTGTGGCAGGTAGTTTAGGAGCAGGAACCAGCCTTCTCTGGAGATTCCTCTCTCAGTTTTACAAGTCCCATGCTTGGAGAGAGGTTTCCATGTTGTGCAATCACACTGGATGCCTGAACATCAACCTAGAAGCCTGATCTGCATCCAGGGGTGCTGTGATTTTGCATCAACAATTTCTCCCTTCGTAAGTTGTCTTTCTTAACCTTTCTATCTAAGAGAGGTGACTGACGAAGTATGGTTTTTAAAGCTTTGCATCCCTCTACATCATGTCCTGGTGTGCGGTGGTAAGTGCAGATTTTAGACTCATCATAACCTATAGGTCGAGGTTTAGATGGATCATAGGGTCTAAGTGGGGGTAGGGAAATGGTCGCATTCTCCACCAATATATCAAGGATTTTGGCGTAAGACCCTTTGAGGGGGTCAAAGTCAGAGGAAGATGAGGCTATTGAATGGGTGGGTTTCGGTAATGATTGGGTATGGTTGATTCATATGGGTGGTGGTTTAGACAAGTGGTTTTTATAATTGGGTTTAACTAAATGTGGCTTCTTCAGTGCAGAAGTTATGTTTAGCTGGTCAGATGACGTGGTAGCAGAAAACAACCATGGAGAAAGAGGAGTGACAGTAAACAAATCCTTTGATGATGGAGTTTGTTTAGGGTTGATAGGTGGACAAGATACTTGGGGTGACGGTGTTGATACACCCATAGATCTCTGTATGGGTGTAAAAGATGCAGGTTGTTTTAAAGAAAACACAGGAGGTATGATGTATTGAGGAAAGGTGGAGGGGTGAGGTCCTAATATAGAAGGTAGGTGTGACGACGAGGGTTTTAGTTGTGACAGAGGCATAGATTGGACTTGGGCTTTAGGGGATCGAGTTTGTCTCTTAGGTGGATGGACGACTTTATTTTTGGATAAATCTAACCGTTTAGGTGGGTGTGTTAGGCTGGGTATTGGTAGAATCCCAAGCGTAGGGAAAGGTTTGGTTAGGTTAGTAGAGGTGGATGAGGTATTTGGTAGAGATGAGGGGGTTGAAGATGAGGACATAGGAATTTTGAGCTTTTGTAAACACTTCGGGTATATGGTAGAGGCGTCTGGATCGGTCATCTGCATTTGAGTAGAATATAGTGTACTCAAACGTTCCCATAGGACTCATCTATCTTCTGAGGGGTGACAATCCTCATGTGTGGATAGGAACTTTTGTATGGAAGAAAGGTGGGTTGTGATTCCGGTCCACTGTGGGTGTGATACAGGGGGTAAATGAGGCACTGTATCAATGGGCATTAAGAGGTCAACCGGTCACTGAAAAGATTTAGGCGATGAAGAACTAATAGGTAGGAGGGCATGTTTGAAAGGATCCATCATGATTAAAGAATTTGGTGATGTCGATTCAAGGGGTTTCTCGTCTAAGGATGACGAAAAAAGTGGCGAGCCTTTCTCTTGTACAACAAGAGTGGTAGAAGGAGATGTTTGGGAAATAGATAAGTTAGATAACATCCGCTCACAGTCTTGCAAGGATGTGGTGTAAGAAGGCTCATCTATGAGAAGATAACTCTGGGTGGTTAATTCCTTTATGGGTAAAGGAACGGTAAGGATTTCATCTTGTCTTGATGGTGGTGAAGGGGGTTTAGGTCCCTGCGTTAGTGAAGAGGCTTGATTCAGAATTTCCTCGATAGAAGCTTTTGGTTGGGAGTCGAAGACCGCATGGATTTCATGAACACTCTCCTCGGCTAAGATATCTTGGTTTATGTTACTGTTAGAAGAGTGGTTTGGGAATGGTTTGTTGAAGATTTTCAAATTTCAGTTAGCAGGGGCGTTAGGATTATCGAGGGTTATATCCCCTGCATCAACCATTTCCTGCACTATGTTTTTCAACATCTTGCAGTTTTCATGACTGTGTCCCTTCACTCAGTGGAAGTTACAGAAGTCATTTTCTTTGTGCCAAGAAGGTATAACGTGGGTGGAATCAAACCCAGAGTGAGGTTTAATAGGAGGTAAGGTAATAGCTCCTGCTTTGAGCAATTTTTCCAATATCACACCATAAGTTTCTCCTAAGGGAGTATAATTGATGGGCTCGGATTTATACTTATAGGTGGTTTTTGGCGGGGTATTAGATGGTGTTTGGGATTTGACCATCATCGCGTGTACAGATCCTTTTGATTTTGAAGCAGTCGATGCGTGAGGATTGGTGGTGTTAGGTTTGTTGGTGGAGTCTTGGGTTCGGAAATTAGGGTTTTTGTTGCGCAACCGCAATTTCTCTTCCTCTAAGGCTCGAATCTCTAGTTTTCGAGCCATAGTAAAGGCCTCATCAAAGGTGCGGAAAGTTTGAATTTGGAGGGTAGGAGAAATGTGCTTAGCGCAGGCCCGCGTAAAGAGTTCGATAAGTTCAGCCTAAGGAAAGGCATAAGTAAGTTGGTTGATAAGGCCCCGCCATCGTCCAACGAAATCTGCGATAGATTCATCTTCAAATTGTCGGATGGCATAGAGGTCGGTGATAGATACTTTCTTGGCAATGTTAATGGAGAAATGATCCAAGAAAGATTGGGCTAATTGGTTAAAAGAGAAGATTGAGTGCTGGGTTAAAGCATTGTACCACTCCAAGGCGGGTCCTGATAAGGACATGGGAAAGGTGTGGAGTAGTAAGGCATCATCATGAGCAATCAGGTAACAGGCATGTCTAAATGATCGCAAGTGTTGTTGAGGATCCTCCTTACTATTAAAACGAGTAAATTTTGGTAATTCCCATTGAGGAGGATATGAATGAAGGGGGACAGAAGGATGAATAGGCTCCCGACAAACTTGCTCGTATGTCAGGGTGCTACGGCTTCCTGAAACAGAAGCCTCTAGATTTTGCATCTTGTCCATCATTTGTTTGATTAAATCAGTGGTTGGATGAGATGATGGTGCGGTTGCCGTAAATAGAGGAGGATTGGGCCAAGGGCCACCACTAGACAATGGTGGGGTTAAATGTTGATAAGGTATTGAGGATGAATATGTTGAGGCGACCGAATAGGGATGTCCTATATAAGATGTTGAAGTCACCGGATACGTGTGTGGAAATGAAAAGGTGGGCGGAGCTTGAGAAGGAAAGCTTGTGTGGATAGGTGGCAGAGAGAAAGTTATGAAAGGAGTAGTCTGCAAGAGAGACGAGGTAGGAGCAGTCGGTGGTAATAATATGTTGGGCCCCGGATTAACCAAAGGAAAGCCAATCTATGCCGTATGAACCCCCGAAGCCACTGAGTTGGGAGATGGGGATAAGGATGAAGAAGGCAAGGTGAAGTTATCAGGTGGGGAAGGAGCTAAGTGAGAGGCTATACTAATAGGCATGCCAATAAGGAGTTGACCATCGGGTGTATGGTTAGGGGCATGAGACAAATAGTACTGTACAATGCTAGGATTAGCGTCCAAAAATTTCAAAAATTCCTTATCTCCTACAGGGATTTTGGGAACCTCGCTGGTGTCTGTAGGATTCCCCACAGGATGTGAAGGGGGTGATTCAGGCAAAGGCACGGAGCAGGCATGTGAAACCATGGCTGCAACTTGTTTCCGAGTGATAACAACCATGGACAAGGGTACACAATAGGGATGCAATCTATCAGGAATAGAAGCAACAACAAAATGTTGGAATTGGTAGGTTGCTGGTTTTGGGAACTGTGAAAGACAGTAACCGATATCGGTCAGGTAACTGATGTCGGTAAGACTGTAGCTAGTGTTGGTAAGTTAACCGATGTCAGTAGAATATGCCCGGTGTAAGAAGCTATAAGAAGTTGCTGATTTGAGGTTAACGATGCTTAGTATACCTACCAAACTATTCTGAAGTGATCACAGAAACAGTGTATGACAGAGAAACAGAACTAAAAACAAGCAAGATGCACAAGCAAATTAACAGACTAACCCTAGGATTAGTTTTAATTATTGTGGGCTTATGCCTTAGATGCAAGATGATGTCAATCCTAAACAAAAGACCTAGGGGAAATGTCAAGTTTTTTTTGGCTTATAAGGTTACCTCAATCAGGCGGAGGAATACCATGGAAAAGGGGGGATGTTTGAGTTGTGTTAATTATGATGTGATTCGGTATGTGTTGTGTAGTGAAAGTAAGATTAATTTCTTGTCAATACCATGGATATCACCCCCATGTGTACGACCTGTTACTTAATCTACGTTCACTAGAATTGAAAACAACAAGCAAGAATGTGATGCAAGTGTTTTAAACCCAAATCGAAAATGATATTCGATGAAGCAAAGAAGATGACTTTCACTAATGCAAAGATGTGAAAGCAAGACAAATTATTTTACCAAAATAACAAAATATCTTGTGAATATTTTAGAAGAAGAAAATAGCAAGTGTGCTCCCTATATGAAAGCAAGCAAGAAAGAAAGAAACCCAAAATGGGTCCCACCGGGCGTGCCAAAATGTTTCACACAGAATGTTTCCGTTCCTGGAATAGAGTTGCTTCTATCCTTTCATTCTTTTGAGAAACAGATAAGGGTTAGGGCTAGGAGGAATACCTGTTGAATGTTGAGAGGGTGTGCGCGTACCATAGAGAGAGATCAGATCGATTGCGAAGAACTCCTTTTTGTCTGGGAAGGACTACCTGCAAGTAAGAATACAAGACCACCAAATTTTAGTTAGACAATAAATGAGGGAACTGCCTTGGGCCCAGGAAATATTAGACTTCCTTTTGAAGGTGGTCAGTTCCCCTTTTAATACGAATTAACAAAAATGATAATAAAGAAGCTATTGCGAAATCACAATTTAGGTACCTCGTTACCAAACAATAGAGACTAAACTACCGATAATAAAACGTCACGTTGTTTGTTTGGTCAATGGTCGTTGATACGTTTAGGTTGAGTTACAGGGATAAACCAGACTAGATCTAAGGTTGTTAGGAGACAAATAGGTGAGAGGAAGGTTTTGGGTATAAGTCACAGTGACCGATGCCGGTCACTGGATAACCGACTGCGGTTAGAGAACCGCTACCGGTAGGGGATAACCGACACTGGTAGGGTCAGTAATCTAGGCACTTATAGATAGAGGTTGGTTGCAGGGTGATTGTGGGGTTATTAAGACTGGTGGATGGCTGAGGGGAATAGTGAGATGAAGGGGAAGACTCAGAGTGTGATAAAACTGTCTTTTGGGCAATACAAGGATGTATGGCTGAAGGTTAAATGCAGGGTGCTGGCAGGTGGTAGATCTAGGAGTGAACTTATAATTACTATCAATCAAAAGGCTCAAGAAATGGTGCTTAGAAACATACCAGACACTACTTACTCATCCTTGATGAAGATTCAGGTCCAAGGAATGTGGTAGTGACAGTAAGGCTCAGTTGGGATGATCTGGTATTGGAAAACGAGCTGATGAAGCTATCCTCAGTCTTTTCCAATGCTTGAACGGGGTGACAACAATCCAGTGGCTCGGTTGTAGTCTTCGGCTCAATGCTCTTCTCTTTTCTTCACTTGTCTCCGCTCTGCCAAGTGAATTTCGGATCATTTTTCTAAATGAATTCTAGATGCCTTGTTTTTGGTTGGGGGAGGTCATTTACAGGGAACTGATGGCGGTTACGTAACTGACGGTGGTCGAGTAGGAACCGATGTCGGTTAAGTCAAAGTGGGCTATTTTTAGTAAAATAGCCAACTTTCCCTCCTTTTCTCCCAAGAGATTAGTTGTGGGCTTGGTCAAGTCATTATTAGGTTGGTTTTGGTGCGGGTGAGGGGTAATTAGTCATGGGTGTGGATGTAGACCAAGTTATAGGTCTTAATTAGGTTAGTTTAGGATTAGGGCTAGGTCATGATGAGGTGGAGAAATGAGGTGGCAGGTTTGAAAATGTGGATTTATTAATTATAAGGTAATTAATAAATAATTGTGCAAGGTTTAGGTGGTGAGGTTAGGTTGCGAAATGAGATGTGGGGCACAGGGTGTCGTAAGACACAAATTTGGTGTCTACAGTTATCTCCAAACCTACTCCCCCTCTTGATCAAGAAAGTCACTATGATGTATTAACTAGAGAAGACTACAACTAAGATTTCAATCGTAGACCTTCTAAAGATTTCTAATGTCCATAAGGATATACTTTGTAAGACCTTATGAGGATCAAGAGTATTTATTGATGTTGACCCAATTGATTTATAGGCCATTGTAGTGTAAATCACTCTTGCAAGGCACATAGCCTTCAGTCCGAAAGAATCCTTAACTGAAAAATACCTCCTATAACCTGCCCTTACATATTGACGTAATAATCAAGCATAAGAAGGTCAAGAGAGTGCTTGTGGATGGTGGATCGGGTCTCAACATTTGTACTCTTAAACTAGTTTTTCAACTAGGCTGCACAAAAGCTGATTTAGAGACAAAGCTCATCACCATAAAGGCATATGAAAATGAAGAATGAAAATCAACTGGAATGATCACATTCTAATTAGAATTTGGTACCATAACACATGATACAAAGTTCCATGTCTTGGACCTGAAAATTCCTTATAATATCTTGCTCGGCTGCCCATGGATCCATACCATGCAAGCTGTTCCATGAATGTATCACCAATGTTTAAAGTTGCAGTATAAAGGATAAACACTTACTATAGAAGGGGATCCCCAACCATTTTATCATTACAGAGCATTTTCAGGCTATTTTCCTACCATATACGAGTGTCCCTTTGTAGAGATTGCTGTCCCTATCCAGTCGGAGGCACTCGATTCAAAAGTGGATCTAGATACCTTGTCTAATAATGACAATTGTGCTTCCACCTTAGAAACTCATTTCACTACGTGGGAGATGAAGGTTATACCAAGTGGTTTTGGAGAGTATGATCTGCAATAGGCTCTTATGATTCAAAATATTCCCTTATCTACCAAAGCATGTGGTAGACCATTTTACAAGTTCCAAAAATCAAGGGGGAACTGCCCATTTGACAATTTTACTCTAGGTGGCTTACTAGAAGATGAGAGGATACTAAACAATATTTTATTTCATCCTTAAGATGATGAAATGGATTTATGCTACCAGTCACTTATGTGTGTTATTCCTAATCGAATAATGCTTACTATGAGGTATAAAGGATGTGGTTATGGCCATCGAGAACAAGGTATGTTAGAAGCTCTTTTGATACCTCACCATATAAAGGGTAAATTTGGTCTTGGCACTCATTGTTTATGAGTCTCACCCTTCAGATAATGAGCATGCTTCTTCTGAGAGTGAAGATAGTTTTTCTGAAAATGAAAGCAAAACAGATTCCCGGTGTAGTCTTTACGAAGACCTCACCTCTACGAACCTATTCTCTAACATGGGTATTCTTACCATAACCCCTATTACACCTGACATTTCCCCTATAACTTAGACATTAAACCTCATCTACCCATCACTCGTGAATTGGGATCAACAAAAACATGTACCTATTGACATGTTTCAGAATGATGAGGCTATTGGTGAGTTCCTGGGCATCAAAGATAACATTGTAAGAAACAATCACAAGAAAGGATTATCCATTCATCTTAACATGTGCGTACTTTAGAGAGGAGGTAGAGTTGTGTGGACAATTAAGTAAAAAAGTGAGAAAGGGCAAGAGTCCTACAAAAAATCCTTGTGGAAAAAAGGGGAAGTTCTATAGCGAAAATCTCTTCGAGGCACTTGTGGAAAAACAAGTAGAAAAACCTATGGATAAGATAGTATACCCACCTAAAGATGATGATATCCTTGAGCCACCTTTGCTAGAGGAGGATCTCAATCTTCCTCCAGATCCTACGTGTATGGACGACGAGTCAAAGCTACTAGTTGAAGATACAAAAGATGTTAACATCAACACGGAGGAGCTACCTAGAATAGTTAAGTTGGGAGCTTCACTCTCAGCCAAAGAACAAAAAACATTTACAGGAATTTTGAGAGAGTATGCATATATCTTTGCTTGGTCTTATGCAGACATGCCTGGACTTGATTTGACATTAGTGGTGCACAATCTTGTTGTGCACTCGGACACCAAGCCCATCAAACAAAAGCTCCGGAAGATGCATCCACATGTCACCTTGCTGGTAAAATTAGAGCTAAAAAGGTTATTAGAAGTAGGATTCATCATTCCTATTGACTAATCAGAGTGGATTTATAATGTGGTACAAGTTCAGAAGAATCCAGTCGGTATTAGAGTGTGTAACAAATTTTGAGAGGTGGTTTCTTAGTTGGAATGGGTTAGATAGGTGGATCTTGAATTACTGGAGGAGAAACATTAGTAACTATGACATGATGCTCATTAGACATAGAGGGATTGGATTTGGTAGCCCATTGTGATTTAGCAATTGGACATGAGCATGTATCAAAATGTTATGTAACAAATAAAATAAACCCCTGATGCTCAAGGTGTTTAATTAATTATTTTAAAGCATATCATTCATTATCATGATGTCCATTAATTCTATAATAATTGAAAAATGGGATTCATGTGTATTTGGCAAGCCGATAAGGAGGATAGCAATGATTAGTTAAAAATTTGATCAGTTGATGATTTAGGAGTGCAAGAAGAATATCATGTTGCTTATTATTAAGATCAAACTTGAGAGGTGCTGATAGCCATAAGACTTGGAGTTCTCTACATGAGAACATGTAGAAGACATATGATTAGGATGAGGTGTAGAAGAAGAACTAGCATGGGCTGGAGAAGCATCCTTAAGATGTTGGATTTCAAATTTTAGGGATGTAATCATGGTTTCCATAGCTTGAAATTTATCTTGAAACAAACGATGTAAATCTTGAATTGACTTGAAAATTGATTGATTAGTTGTGGTATTAGAACTAATATAGTCTTTAGAGAGATGATAAAATATGGAATTTACTTGTGCAGGTGGTGTATTACGAGGGAGGTACATAGTATCTAGGGAATTTTGGAGAGCATCTTATAAAGATGGGTGCATTTGAAGTAATTGATGCAAGGAGACTTGAGGAGCCATGAAAGAAAATCGAATAGAATAGGAAAAATAAGGATCTAAATGTTTGATTAGGAGTGGGGTTCACCAAATGATTTAATGTAAATTGAATTAATTAAATATGATTTCAGAGGAACTTATGTAATTAATGAATATACAAATGATGATATATAAAAATATACAAATGCTAAGTACTCAAGCAATGTAGGACTCTAAGTAGATGGGAGAGATATATGACTTAGCTGATTTATGAGCAAACAATAAGTAATATTGGAAGATGAAATAATGGAATAGGCTAAGAAGAATGTCACAAAGACTTACTGGAGATTCTGAATTCTGAAATTACACAGGGCAGAAGCACCTGTGGGAGGGCGGGAGTGCCCAGGTGCTAGTGACTAGACCTAGGTGTTGGTGTTTATGTAGGTCTTTGGATATGGGTCTTTCTGTGTCAGATAAGCTTCATTGTTGGTCCTTGTTTGTCACTCTAGATTTTTTGACTGATCTACGACTATACCTGTAACCTACAACAAATAATTTCACCTATACGTACCCACAAAACACATCAAACCTAAAAAGGAAAATGTAGAATGGGGAGTCGGATTGACCCCGACAGTTACCCAAAGAGTGAACTTATGACCAAGAGTTTCACTACATCTCAGAGTCTATGTAGTTCTTATATTTTTGTGTGTAGAAATGATGCCCTAGGATGCCATTTGGCAAGTTGCACAAATGATAGCAGGCTAGATCTCAAATGTAGAAGATGTATAGTATGTGTGGATGGAATAGAAAAAACTCCCCCTTCCTATTTTGTGTATGCATACATATGCTTCCCATGCCCTTTAATGGATGCTAGATGGATGCCTTTTATGCTCTTGTGCCTTTGAATGTAAGCTTAGGTGCTAGTACGTAATGCTTAGTGCTTGGTCCCTCATTTTGAAAACATAACTATGTATTTATATGATTCCCTTGTTTGAATTTTGTAATTGACAACTAAAAGGCCAACCCAAAGTGATAAAAAGTAATTAAGAAGAAAAAGGGGTATAAAAAGATAAGAAAAGGATAAAGAGGGACATAAATGCCCATGATGACAGGAGCGACTGACACTAGTGTCCCAACTAGGCACTAGTGTACAAATCCATAGAAAGAAAAAATAGTTAAATTCTGACAAGAGTGTAAGATGTATAAAGCTAATAAAAGTGTAGAAGACAAAGCAATATGCTAAAGGGAGTTATCAATTACTATTTTTCTAGATTAAGAATCATGTAAATGCTAGCATCCTTTTAGCACCTAGAAATGTGCCAAAGTGCATAAATTTTATGACTATAACATCCATGGAAGGTTTGTGTGAGGGACATGCTATACATGTGGATCACATGATCATTATCAACGTGAGTTTCCAAAGAACTAAGTTTGCACGTACTATGGAAAGGCCCACAAGGTGGAAGATTTCCCAATCTGTATGTCATATGTGTAAAAACAACAAGAAGGACAAGGGTGTAATTATGATCAAAGTAGAGCCTGCCAAGTTAGAGAAATGGGCACCTAAGAAGATGGTGGAGCCTGAAATTCAACCTTATTAGTCACCATGCATGCAGAGGCAACACACATGTGAGAAATGGAAGATGAGACCTCTCATTAGACGGGAAGAAGTGGTACATGCAAATTATCTAGATACAACCCAACATAAATAAATTTATCACGAGACCATGGGTGTCATCAGGGAGTTACAGGGAGAGATATAATGTTTGAAAGAGCAAGCACGTGAGAGGGAAGTATGCGCGAGGAGTATTGAGTTGCCATAGAAGGATGTTGATGATCTTAGGGAGGTATGCAAAATACTCAAGAAGGAGAACTTCATACCATTTTTGGGAGAATGGTTGTGAGGTAAGACACCGCATCTAGGTGTGGAAAGGGAGTGCCAAATTCTTCATGTTAATTTACCACCATAGAACCATGAGTATGACAAAAATATCACACTGGATGTAGTGATTAATGGATGGTTAGTGAGTAATATCCTCATAGATATATGCTCGAAGGTTAATGTTCTCACCCTTGATGCTTGGAACTAAATGGGAAGGCCACCATTATAGCCATCCTCAAATGTGTTATTTATGGATAAAATATGACTAAGATCAATGCCCATTGGAGTCTTGAAGGATACTACTATTATTATTCAAGGAGCCAAGTTCATGGGTGACTTTGAGGTCTTGGAGCTGGTGGAAGGGGTAAATAACTTCCCTGCACTTCTTGGATTCCCTTGATGTTATGCTAATAACGTACGGACTTGGGATTCAACAAAGATACATAAGTTTTCTAGAACAAGGATGAGTGATTTTTAATACCCTTGGACAGATACAAAGCTTGACACCTTATGTAGACCCTATTGAGTGAAGAGGATTTGAATATTGAATCTATGTGCATACGGTTAGGGACCCTGAGAATATTGAGCCATCAAAGGAGGGTGTACTTCATTGGGAAGATGCACAATCCATGAATGACACCACTAGAGTGTTTCTTGTGATAATTGGGCCCATGGCACTTATGAAATGGTTGGGCATTGAGGTATGAGATGTAGTTACCACTGATGATAAGGCCACGCACACAATCAGGCGATTGTAAGTAAAACCAACTGTTTGCTGAAGTATAATGGAGAGGAAAACCCATAAGTCATTCTTACACGTTATGGAAGCCCGAAAAAGGACGAAACTAAGGTGATAGGATAAATATGATGGTGTATACATTGTGCATGAGAAATCATGCTATTGTGTGGATGGGAAACACACATAGATATAATTTACTTAGGGTGGCAAGAAATGAGAGTGACATTTTTTACAAGATTTTTTTGGAGTAATATCACCTTCATTAATACAAGATTATGATGGGAAGACTCCTCCTCTGATACATGTTCAGCAGTTGTGAGAGGAAATTCAGATGTAAGGACAATAAGATGTATTACCACCATCTCTACTATGGTGTAAACAAGTTTTACTCTACTTTTATGTGGTTGTGCATGTGCATGGTATGTACATGTTGAGTTGAATCATGAGACAACAAAATTGGTAACAACCTAACTGCAGGTATTGTTCATACTTTTGATTATTTTTCTACTAAACCACCAGTTCTTGAAGCCTTGCAGATTATGAAGTGCATTGACGTTGGGAGATATTGTGAAGGGCTAAGGAAATTCATGAGTTATTTTTTGGTGAGTCTGATACTGGAGGCATGCGAGGAACTAGTAGAAACATAAGAGACTTAAAATTGGGCATCGCCTGCCTGGAAAGAAAAATGAGAAGTATAAATCTTGTCTACCTCATAGATGATGAGGAAGTTGAAAAGATATGGATATTCAAGCACACAAAATACTTTGGGTACATGAGGTGTTGGAATTTGTGGATGAGAAGGAATGTGCGCATACCATGTGACCATTGAAGAATAAGAAGATGAACATTAAGACAGATGAGGATGTGCATAAGGAGGTGATTATTGAGGATTATTCAGTCTGAACTATGAGGTTACAAGAATAATTGAGTTATTGTGTGACATTCAAGATCTGTTTCCTAGGGGATATCATGAGTTAAAGGGAGTACATCCCTCGTTGGCGTGAAATGAAAATCAAGCTTAAGGAGGGCACGTGACCGAGTTCAGAAAGAGGCCTTACAAATGAATCCTACAACCTATGCATGTAAAGGTTGAAAGAGGAAATTGATAAAATGCTCAATTCTGGCATTATTGAGCCTATTGAGGAATCAAAATGGATAAGCCCTATGGTGATAATTATAAAGAAGGATGGAAGGATAAGATTTGTGTAGATTACAGGGTTCTCAATGCTTCATATGTCATAGATCGTTTTCCCGTACATTTTACTGAAGAGATCTTGGAAGGAGTGGTAGGGTGTGGGATATTACTCATTCACAAATGGATTTTCAGGTTACCATCATAAGGTATGATCGCATATGCTAAAGATTAGGAGAATACAACCTTTGAAACTGAAATGGGGAAGTTTTGCATACACAATCATGTCCCTTTGGATTGAATAATGCTACCAGTCTTGTTCTCACACATTTTTGTGCAAGCATTTTCCAAGATTTTATTCATAAGTTTTTATAGGTTTAATTGGATGATTGGATGTTATGGGCTAGGTGAAAGATCATTGTGATAACTTGAGATTGATGTTTGAAAGATGCAGGAAACTTAGCATCTCTTTAAACATTAAGAAGTGACATTTTTGCAACTCCCTTTGGTACTTTTCTTGGACATATTATTTGTAAAGAGGGATTGTTAGTGGACCAAGCTAAGATTATGGTTATTTTGGGGCTAGAAGAGCCAACTGAATCAAATTGAAGTGTGACAGTTTCCTTGGATCACATAGGTTATTAGTAAGAAGTTTTTATTAAAGGTTATGCCAATATTTTTCATGCCCCTTAGAATAATTATTAAAAGTCCAAAGGAAAGTTCTATTGGGGTGATGATGTAACAACGCAGATTTTGAGACCTTGAAGGAGAAGGCTTACCACCGCGTCTATTATGTGCATTTCCTTCTTCATGGACCATGAATTTTCATGTGCATGTCGATGCTTCTTGGTATAGATATTGGATAAGTATTGGCGCATCCCGGCGAAGGGTAATGTTGATCATCCCATTTTTTTGCAAGCAAGAAAGTTGAACGTAGACTGAAGATAAACTATACAACTACGGAGCGTGAGGCCTTGTCTATGATTTATGTGTTTCATAAGTTTAAGAAGTACTTATTGGCTACACCATTTATATTTTATATAGATCATATGGCATTGAAGATACTTGGTGAATAATCTTGCCATTTTGTAGGGGCGCATATTCCGTTGATGGATCCTTCTTTTCTAGGAATTTGATTTTTCAGTCATAGTGAATCTTAGTAAGAGCAAATTTTGGACTTGATCATCTATCAAGGATTAACTCAGGTGAATGATGTGTAAAAACATAAAAGATACTATGCAAGATGCACATTTGTTTAGATTGAACCACATGACCCTATCTGAATTTAGAATATATTACATAGTCATTTTTGCATATCTACTTGGCACATTGAAGGGATGAAGACTTTAGAAAGAAGAAAATTGCCTATATGTGTCATGGCACCTTACCATGTCATCAGAGGAGATATATATAAACTATGGGTAGAGATGAGGTCTTGCACAAATGTGTGCTTAGATAATGAGCATGGAGCTATTATGGAGGAAGTTCATGGGAGAATAACAGTAGGAAATTATGCAGGAGAAGCAACAATGCGCGTAAGATCTTACTTGAAATAGCCTATGGTGGGAAACACTGTATAAGGATATGTAAGGAATTTGTCAAGGTATATGACCATTGTCAGCACCTGATAGGAAATCCTGGGGGGAGGGGGATAGGAGATGAAATGTTCCATTGTGAGGCCTATAGCAAGCACAAAGACCATTTGAGAAGTGGGAAATTGACTTTTTAGGTCCTATTGCACCAAGTGTGCATAGGACATGCACATGATATATTATTACATGCACAAATTACTTGACAAGGTAGGCGGAGGCTACACCTACAAAGGATTATACTGTAACAAAAATATGACAACTATTTCTATGGGAAAACATCATAAGTAGGTATGGATGTCCATTGAGTCTTACAAGTGATAGAGGAACTCATTTTCTGAATGAGACAATCAAGGATACTACTGGTAAATGCTTATGGTGACACACCATAAGACTACACCCTATCACCCATAATCCAATGACACTACTGAAGCCTTCAAAAATATTTTGGGACAAACCTTGACAAAGATATGTCATGTTGGAAGGAAAGATTAGGATGATAATGTATCATATTGTAGTTTATGGTCATATCATGAACAACTATAAGAGGTTAAACAAGGTCCACACCCTTTCAATTGGTGTTTGGTGCAGAGGTATGTTTTACCATTGGATTTCATGTTACCCTCTCTGCATATTGCACTGCGATTGGAGGATTGGATGATGAGAAAACAATATAAGAGTGCATTGATAAAATGATGCAGCTAGATGAGTGATGCACCATTGCAAGATGGAGATTGAAGACAAAGAAATCTAGACAAAAGGCTTCACATGATAGGAAGATTAAGAACAAGTCCTTTACAGTAGGAAATATGGTGATCTTGTATGACTCCAAGTTCATGTGCCATCCTGGAAAATTGAAAGTGCATTGGTTGTAACCATTTGTAGTAACTAAGCTATTGGATTCAGGTGCTTGCTAGTTATAGGGGTTGGATGGGACATGGTTGCCCGATTATTTCAATGGGAGTAGGCTGAAGCCCTACTACAAATAAGTCTTCTTTTGTGTTTGTAATAAGGCAATTGGTGTCCCCAGATTTCACCTTGAAATCTGGGACTACCCATTTGATTTAAAAAACAAAAAATAGGTATTTTTGTGTTTTTTATTTCCAGAAGATGTATGTATTATGTTAGGATATTCCTAGTGTATCATATGATCCAATTTTGACAAATACCCAGATTCCCATGCTTGTTTTATCCCTCTGCCAGAAGCTCATTATCTGTGGGAAATCTTTATTGAATTATTTATTGAATGCATAATGACCACGTTTGACAGTACTTTTAGTGCTCCGGTTGAGTCCTGTTGTGATTTTTGCATGCTAGTATTCACTCGTCTCATAATGGATTTCACCAGGATTGAATCCTGGGCTTTGTCTGACAAATTCTGGCAACGTTATGCACTAGTATTTATTTCTTTTGCATATTGTGTTTCGGTGTTCTCCTCGAGTTTCTTTGTGAATTCCCGTAGGTCAATTATATAACCAGTGATAGTCTCATAAATTGTCCGAAGCACCTATGAGATGATCTACCAACACAGTGCCAGAAGGAATCAACCTGCGAAAGGTAGGCTTCTAACCAAAAGTATGAAACTACTTGGTGAAAAAGCACAGTCCTATAGCAAGGTCGCACTTTGGTGCAATGAATAGGTGTAAGCGAAAGTGAGGATTTGTGGCCGAGAAGTAATGGGCACGCTAGGAAGGTTATGACCTAGGGTGCAGGGTGAAAATTCCCATGAAGTCAAAGTCACTTAAGCTACTGTTATCCCAAATTTCCCCCCCGAAACATTTGGTCAAACAAAACCCTGTGTAAGAAGAAATCAAAGAAACGACTCTATCGAGTGAATCCATGCATCAAATCCAACAAAAAAGTTACAAGCGGGATCAGAAATGGAATAACAGGGTCGGGGAGGCCAAACAGTGTCAAAAGAACTTTGCGATTACAAAGGAAAATAAACGACGAAGGCTCAAAGTCTTTGGGCTCTGTAAATGACTTAGAATAAACCCAAAATTGGATAATTATGGAAGAGACAATGGAAGCTGCCATGTGTCCAAACGATGCACCTCCAAAGATTAAATCCAAAGGAGTAGACCCAAATGAGCACCAAGCTTCCATGCATCTAGAGCTCCTGCTACGCCCTTAACCTATTACTTGTATTAGGATATGAGTAGCTCGATTTGTGGCTTACCATATCATTTTATTATATCATTTATACTTTCTCATGCTTAATAGGTTGGCCTTAGTGATTGCCATAGCATATGAATAGTATATATAGGGGATTATAGGTAGTATTTCATTATCATTTGAGCATTTGAGTCTTGTTATATGGTTTGGAGGCTACCCCCTCAAAGTGGTGAAGATATTATAATTGCATATTGAGATAAATATTATGAAATATCGTGTTATTTTGTGCTCTACTGTTACTCTTAATCTAAATTATACAAATAATTTCATTACAAGTGGTATCAGAGCTGCGATCTGGGCCAAAATTAGGGTAAAAACCCTAATTTTTTTTGTTTCTGCCACATATTGTGAACCAGAGCAAATTGGTGGGAGATATTTTTACCAGAGTTGAGAATAATTTGAAGTAAGGTTCCCTAAAAATTTCAGACTTTTTTGATTTATTTTACAAAAGTTATTACAAATTTAGGGTTTTTCATAAAATCACTCCCTAGGGTGCAAATTGTGGAAAATTTTCAAGTTCTTTACATTTTCGGAAACCTCTCAAAACAATAGTATTAGTATATTCTCTATGTTTTTTCCTGTTTGGCCGAAATTATATCGAAACCCTAAACCCTAAGGTTTGACATCATGGCGGGGCCTTCCACAAGAGCAAAAAAGAATCTGGTTACTCTGGGTAAAACCCCAGATAAAGATGGGGTAGTGATTGAAGAGATGGACACTAGGGTTTACCTTAGTTGATCATAAGGTGAGCCAACTTGAGTATGAGTTACGAAATTATAATCTAAGATGGCCTCTAAAGGAGACATAGCCCAAATCAATTATCGGTTGGATGATATCAAGCAACATGTAAAGGGTAACTAGTATGGCCCAAATCTGGCCCATATCAACCAAGGAGGACCTTTAGTTCAAAATCATGTACAAACTAACCATATTGGATCACTTTTCCAGTCCCATCAGAATCAAACTTATTTGCAACCATGGAACATGATGCTGAAAGTGGATATGCACAAATTTGATGGTAAGGATCCCCTGACTTGGATAAATCAAATGGAGAATTTCTTTGAGTTACATCAAACACCATCGGGATAAAAGGTGACATTGACATCCCTATATCTTAAACCTGACCAATTTGTTTGGTATCGTTGGTTATGTGCTCAGAGGCAGAAGAATGGTCTAGGTGTCACTTGGACAATTTTTACTGAGGAGTTGCAATTACACTATAGTTCCAGTGTTTCAGAGAACTACTTTAGTCAATTAACAAAGTTACAACAAACAAGATTAGTCAAAGATTATGTGCATCAATTCCAAAACCTATCCTTAAGGGTGGAGAATATTCTAGAAGAGAATCTGAATGACCTGTTTCTTAGGGGTCTTAAGGACCACATCAAGCATGAGGTACGTATGTTTAATCCAATCAAGCTTTCTGATTCTATTATCATGGCACGTCATGTAAAGGAAAAAGTTCTTTGTATTAGGAGGTCACCTTTCATTAACACCAGAGACCGTAGTATCTCTTCCCCTTCATTTGCTAGGCCAATTAGACTGACTCCTCAACAAATGGAAGAAAAGAGAGCAAAAGGATTATGTTTGAACTGTGATAGCAAATATGGACTGGGACATAAATGTGCTGAGAAGAAGTTGTTCTATATTGATGGAGGTAATAAGGATGACGAGGAAGCTGAAATTATAGGAGAGGCTGAGGAACCAGTAGAAGATGAAGTAGAGGATCACCAACCTACAATTTCTTGCCATGCATTGTCAGGTATTAGTACTCCTCAAACACTCAAGGTTATTAGCTATCTCAAAAAATAGAAGGTGACAGCGTTGATTGACTTGGGGAGTACTCATAACTTCATAAATAGTAAGTTAGCTACCTACCTCAATTGTTTTATTTACCCAGCTCCAGAAATGCAAGTTATGATTGTGGATGGTGGGACAGTCAAGTGCACAGGAAAGTGCCATAGTATCAAGCTTTCCATGGGATACTACATGTTAGACTCACCTATGTTTGCTATTTCTATAGGAGGGGCAGATATTGTTTTGGGGGTCCAATGGTTCACAACCTTAGGTACTATAGAGATGAATTTCCAAGAATTGTTCATGCAATTTCATTCAGATGGAAGGACAATACAATTGAATGGGATGGTAGCTAAGTCTCCAAAAATTATTAGCTCTCATCAGATGCAAAAGGTTCTCAGAAAAGGAGTGGATGGCTTTATAGCAAAGTTATTTTCCATAGAAGTACAAAATACAAAGTCTTCAATGCCACCCGATCTTTAGAAGATTGTGGATGCTCACTCATATGTTTTTGATGAAATTCCAAAGGGACTACCACCAGTTAGGGATCATGATCATGCCATTTAGTTGATTCTAGGGATCCAAACACCTAACATTAGACCATATAGATACTCATATTCCCAGAAAAGTGAGATTGAGAAAATGGTGGAGGAAATGTTGAAGGTAGGTATCATCAGGCATAGCTAGAGTGCATATTCTTCACCAGTGGTCATGGTACGTAAGAAGGATGAAACATGGAGGATGTGTCCAGATTACCGAGAACTCAAAAAGTACATCATAAAAGATAAGTTTCCTATTCCAGTAATTAATAATTTACTTGATGAATTGCATGGTGCTGTTTATTTCACAAAATTAGATCTTCGTTCGAGGTACCATCAAATTAGGATAAAAGAGGAAGATGTTCATAAAATGGCTTTTAAGACTCATGAGGGCCATTATGAGTTTTTGTTAATGCCTTTTGGTCTTACAAATGCGCCCTCAAACTTTCAAAGCTTGATGAACATTATTTTTAGGCCATTTTTAAGGAAATTTGTATTAGTTTTCTTTGATGACATATTGATTTACAGTAAGACATGGGAAGAACACTTACAACATGTAAATAATGTTTTGGAAGTTTTGGAGAAACATACTCTGTATGTAAAGCCATCCAAATGTTCTTTTGGTGTACAAGAGGTCGAGTACTTGGGTCATATTGTATCCCATGAAGGTGTCAAAGTTGATCCTCGGAAGATCAAAGCTATGGTGGAATGGACAAGGCCCAAAAATCTCAAAAATCTTCGTGGGTTCCTAGGACTAACATGGTACTACGAAAGATTTGTACGGGGATATGCTAGAATAACAACCCCACTCACTACATTGCTAAAGAATGATGCCTTCCATTGGACAGACGTAACCACTAAATCCTTTGAGCAGCTAAAGGAAGCCATATGTAGCACCCCAGTTTTGGCTACTTCCAACTTCTCAAAATCCTTCATTGTTGAATGTGACGCTTCATGATCAGGATTGGGAGCAGTTCTAATGTAGGAAGGAAGACCAATTGCATTTGAGAGCCACCAATTCAAAGGAAAAGATCTGCTCAAACCTGTATATGAGAAAGAAATGATGGCTATTCTTCATGCGGTCAAGTAATGGAGGCCCTATCTCATGGGTAGGATTTTCAAGGTAAAAACTGATCATGATAGTCTCAAATACTTTTTGGAGAAAAGGTTATCATCTGAGGAACAAAAAAATTGGGTAACAAAAATGTTGGGTTATGATTTTGAAATCATATACAAAAAGGGTAAAGAAAATATAGTAGCTGATGTGTTGTCTAGAAGGGATACATCCGCAGATGCCTTACTATGTGGAATGTCCATGTTGACGGCCGATTAGGTGGATGAAGCAATATTGGAATGGAATCAAGATAAGAATACAAAATCTTTAATATAGAATATCAAGCAAGGATCTATGACATCTAACAAATTTGAGTGGAAAGGTAATGCCCTATGGTACAAGGATAGGTTATACTTGAGTAAAGATTCTGAGTTGAAGCATAAGATTCTTGCAGAGCTACATGCCTCACCTATTAGAGGACACTCTAGGTTTTTGAAGACATATCATAGAATAAAAAGATAATTATTTTGGGAAGGACTCAAGGGGGATGTACAAAAGTTTGTATCAGAGTGTTTAGTGTGCCAAAAAAACAAAGGGGAAATAATTAAGACACCAGGTCTGTTGCAACCCTTACCAATTCCTAGCCAGAGATGGGAGGAGGTCTCCATGGATTTCATCACTAGATTGCCTTGTTCAGAGGGTAAGAATTTTATTTTCATGATTGTGGATAGGCTCACAAAATATGCCCATTTTTGTGCCCTATCACATCCATTTGCAGCCAGTACAGCCGCAACTATTTTTTTGGAGACAATTCAAAGGCTACATGGAACCCCAAAGATAATTATAAGTGATCGTGATCCTATTTTCACAAGTAATTTTTGGACGGAATTATTTTCATGTTTGGGTACTCAGCTAGCTCATAGTTCATCTTATCACCCTCAAGCTGATGGGAAAACATAAGTGGTCAAAAAATGCTTAGAGGGGTATTTAAGTTGTTTTGTATCAGATAAGCAGGAAAGGTAGATTAAGTGGCTACCACTGGCAGAATGGTGGTATAACACATATTTTCATGCCTCTTCTCAAGTGACCTTATTTTTAGCATTATATGGTTACCATCCACCTTCTATCACTTCCTCCTTAAGGGTGCAAACTAAGGTCAGAGATGTTTCCGAAGACATTCAACATCAACAACAGGTTTTGGCTAGTTTGAAGGAGAATTTAGCATTAGCACAAAATAGGATGATATAACAAGCAGATCAACACTGTAGTGAAAGACATTTTGAAATTGGTGACTAGGTTTTTTTACATCTACAACCTTACAAATAGATGTCCCTAAAGCAAAAAAAAAGGAAAACAAACTTGCTCCTAAACATTATGGCCCTTATCAGGTTCTACAAAAAATTGGCAATGTTGCTTATAAACTAGAGTTATAAATTGGCAATGTTGCTTAAAATATACTTGAGCAAAGATTCTAAGTTGAAGCATAAGATTCTTTCAGAGCTACATGCCTCGCCTGTTGGAGGACACTCTAGGTTTTTGAAGACATGTCATAGAATAAAAAGAGAATTATTTTGGGAAGGAATCAAGGGGGATGTACAAAAGTTTGTATCAGAGTGTTTAGTGTGTCAACAGAACAAAGGGGAAACAATTAAGACTCCAGGTTTGTTGCAACCATTACCGATTCCTAGCCAGATATGGGAGGAGGTCTCCATGGATTTCATCATCCGATTGCCTTGTTCAGAGGGTAAGAATGTTATTTTCGTGATTGTGGATAGGCTCACAAAATTTGCCCATTTTTGTGCCCTATCACATCCATTTGCAGCTAGTACAGTCGTAGTTATTTTTTTGGAGATAGTTCAAAGGCTACATGGAACCCCAAAAATAATTGTAAGTGATCGTGATCCTATTTTCACAAGTAATTTTTGGAAAAAATTATTTTCATGTTTGGGTACTCAGCTAGCTCACAGTTCATCTTATCATCCTCAAATTGATGGGCAAACAGAAGTGGTCAATAAATGCTTAGAGAGGTATCTATGTTGTTTTGTATTAGATAAACAAGAAATATGGATTAAATGGCTACCACTTGTAGAATGGCGGTATAACACATCTTTTCATACCTCTTCTCAAATGACCCCATTTTTAGCAGTACATGGTTACCATCCACCTTCTATCACTTCCTCCTTGAGGGTGCAAACTAAGGTCAAAGATGTTGAGGAACACATTCAACATCAACAACAGGTTCTAGCTAGTTTGAAGGAGAATTTAGCATTAGCACAAAAAAGGATGAAACAACAAGTAGATCAACATCGTAGTGAAAGACATTTTGAAATTGGTGACTGGGTTTTTTAACGTCTCCATCCTTACAAACAGATGTCTCTAAAGCAACAGAAAAAGGGTAACAAACTTGTTCCTAAATACTATGGCCCTTATCAGGTTCTACAAAAAATTGGCAATGTTGCTTATAAACTAGAGTTGCCTCCATCTTCACACATACACCTAGTATTCAAGTTTCATGCCTGAAGAAGGTTATTGGACAAAAATTTGAAGCCCAGAAAGAGTTAACAAAACTTGACGAGGAAGGAAGAATCATTTTGGAGCTAGAGAAGATTCTGTAAACACATACTAAGAGGTTGAGAACTAGAGACATTAAGGAATATCTGATCAAGTGGAAGAATCTGAGCATAGAAGACGCCTCCTGGGAGGATGAAGGTTTTCTGTAGCAACATCCAAGATTAGTCAATGTTGAGGACAACGTTGGTTTGAAGGGGAAGGGCATGCTACACCCTTAACCTATTGCTTGTATTAGGATATGAGTAGCCAACTTGTGGCTTACCATATCATTTTATTATATCCTTTATACTTTCTCATGCTTAATAGGTTGGCCTTGGTGATGGCCATAACATATGAATAATATATATAGGGGATTATAGGTAGTATTTCATTATCATTGGAGAATTTGAGTCTTATTATATAGTTTGGAGGTTGCCCCCTCGAAGTGGCAAAGCTATTCTAATTGCATATTGAGTTCATTATTATGAAATATTGTGTTATTTGGTGTTGTATTGTTTCTTCTTAATCTGAATTATACAAGTAATTTCATTATAGCTCCAAAAATTTACACCGGCCATTGAAAAGTCTTTGACTCAGCGGAGGGTGCCAAGTGTCTTAATGATGCACATTCAAAAGTAGAATCCAAGCTGGAGACTCAAACTTGTGCCAGCCCTCCACATAGCAAATGGTCAATAGAGGTCAACGGAGAGTGGGCCCAAAATTATTAAGTATAGAATACAAGCGGAAGGCACTGCGTGTCTTAATAATGCTCCCTCAAGGGTAACATCCTAAGCAGGCTTTTAAATGAGCGCGGTCCTTCCACATGTCTCAGAGTCCAAAAGGAACAGAGTCGGGTTGAATAGTCAAAGCAATGAGCAAGCCGTGGAAGAAGCCACATGTCGGCCTAGCGCAACTTCAAAAGTAAAATACAAAGGCTGCCCTCAGACATGTGTTAGCCCTCCACGTATCTAGTTTCAAAGGGGCCCCATTTTGGTAGCTGGTTCCCACCATTTTGCACGAACCCAATTCAAATTTCAAAAGGGCATATCTTTTGACTCAGTGCTCAAAATCCGAAAAATTTGGCACAATTGGAAAGAGCTCGATCTTGTCTACACCATGGAGATCTGAAACTTTAAATTTTGGAGAGGTTAGGTGGGGAGGACATGAAGAAATGTCTTCATGCCATTAATATTGGTTCTATTTGCCCCAAAAAACAAATCGAATTTGATATGATCCGCTGTTCTTCCTCCTTTGAGGCACTGAACAAGTAATTGATGCAAACATGACAGTTTTGGGGCAGAATTGCAGGCATTGAATGCTTCCTATTGGTGGTTGCATTTCAAATTTGGGTTTTCCTTCATTTTTCCTTCTTCCTCCATAGATTCATATATAAATGTAAGAGAAAGGCTCATTTATTATGGTGGACACTATGTATCCTTACGAATGTTGCTAAGGACTCCATATTTTCTGTATTTTGAGTTGTAGACCTCCATGTTTGGCTCTTGCAAGTGGATATCAGCCTCCTTATCATTGTATTAGTTTTTTTCATTTTTGGAAGTAATAGAAGCATCATTTGTGACTATTCTCTATCATAACGTGTTTTCATTCCTTCTTCTTGCCTCTTCTCTTGCATTGTGTATTGTTGTGTTATTTCAAGTCCCCGACAGTTCCATACTCGGTTGTGTTCCATGAGAATGATTTGGTGAATGTGTATTTCACTATGCTACTCATGCCTAGCCTCCTTTCATGCATCTCCTATCATTCTCGCTCATAACAGATAGTGTTCACCCCTCTTTTCTAGTCCTATCACCTTTTAGTGTAGTTTATTCATGTTATCCTTCTTTCCCTAGTCCCTTGGCATTATTAGCTTAGTTTCCCCTTTCAACACTAGGAGTAGCAGCAGTAGTAGAAATAGATAGAGGAACCGGCCTTCTCCAGAGATCTATCCCAAGCTCGCAAGGTCCTACAACTTGGGGATGGTTCCATTGTGGTCTCAGACACCTTGATCCTTTTGGATCGGTGACGCGGGTGCACATTTGAGAAATCAATAGTTTCTGGCACGCCCAGTGGGACTAGTATTCAAAGCTCAAATTTCATATCTCCAAGTTCTGGTGTGTGAACTTAGTGTTTAAGCCTTTGGAGGCACATTTAAAACACATATGGTGACTCCTAATATTTTACAATCTTTGTTTCACTAGTCTTGAGCATCTTTCATGAAAAGAGTGAACATAAGAAGTGCAGTGGCTAAAGATTCTTTTGAATACCTCTAGCTTTCCCTGAGAAGAGTTCATCCTAGAAAGCCCATGCATGCCCTGCCCATTCAAATCCTCAAAACACATAACCTGAGCACCCTGCAATGGTGAATCAAAAACCTCCTCCATTACGAAGCTTTGTAAACTTTGATGGAGGGAGTCCCTTACTCCTGGCCATGAAACATGATATGCCAAATGGCATGCTCAAGATTATTCCTTACTTTACTAGTGAGAATCAAGTCACCCATCAGTAGCATATCCAGGATGTAGCTAATGTGTGTTTACTCTCTCTGATCACACATAATAATGTAGTAGGTAGGCAGCTTGTAGCCTCTTTCAAAGGTAAAGCACTTCAGTGGTATAGAGGCTTTAGACTTGGATCTATTAGCACCTAGGATGAGCTAGGAATAGCTCTATGTAATTATTTTGAAGACAAGTCAGATCACCTATCTTTGGTGGAGCAACTGACAACAAGGAGGGTGCCTAATGAGTAGATGACTGATTTCAACATCAGATTTCAGAAGACTTGGGACAGAATCCCTCTTGTGGTAAGACCTACAACCTAACATGCTTTCCGTTTATTATCTAAAGGTGCTCAACAACAATATTTTGGTTATGATACAATCTATGGGAGGTAGAACCTTACTGACTGCTTATAGTATTGCAGTAAGGGCAGAACATAGTCTTATTCAGGTGGGAAAATTAGCTCATAGACCATCTATGCCCTTGTTCCCAGAAATGTCACAAGCACCTTAGCCTTCTGTAGCCTCTATTCCTAATCTTGAGTAGAGCATGCAACCAGTTGCCTTAACATCCTATTCTCCATCACAACAAATGGAAGATAAAGAATTGAAGGTCTTGATCAAAAAAATTATCAAACAAGGTCATATCATTAGATAAGTAGCAGGTGCAAGCGTATAAATGTAATTCCAATCAGGTGCATGGACAAGGCAATCGGCCTTGGCGGAATCAATATGGAAATCAAAGATACGTGCCCAACCAGCAAAATGATAGATGACAACCTAATGCACATCTACCCTTGCAAGTTGTCCCTCCCACGCCTTCTCTTCCAACACCTAGTACGAGCCGAGCGCTTGTTCCAGTTCAGAACAACTTGGCGCAAGAGTCAGAATGGTGTTTCCCTTGAAAAATGCCTCATAGTCAGTACCATTGTGCTGATGCTATACACACCCAAGTGTTCATGATCTAGAATGATTCATCCTGTGAGCCCTCAATAAGCGCCCATGAAGCAGATAATCCAGAAGGACCAGAAGTTCCTCTGGAGTCCAATTTGATGTTCCTTGGCATAGAGGACTTCTATGTAATCAACCAAGCTGTAGAAGATACAAACAAACCATGTGATCAAGTTGCAGACAATACGAGATACAAGAAGAGAGTGTTAGAGTCAGGCATGCAGGTTATCCCCTCAGAAATGCAAGAAGATCCTTAGAAGAAGAAAGAATCAGACAAGGCATCGTGTAGTAAAAACATTCAAATCCCCGATAAGGATATCCCTCATAAAGTTCCATCTGAAACAACATGCACTCCTCATTTGGTAGGCCAAGCCTCAGCCCCAACTAAAATTTAGGCTTCCACACCTGAATAGTCAAGAAGGGATGTTGTTTCCCAAATGCACAAGGTGGGGGGCTTCCGTTCAACATTGTTGACCAGATGAAGAAAAAAACATAAACGTCACAATGTGGGATGCCTTGACCATTCCATCTCAGCAGGATCTGTTGCATGAAGCTCTGACACAACTTCCACACATTGACCTGGTTATACAGAAGCCATGTGATTCTGTTAGAATCTTCCAAGAAGAGGAAAAAAAATTAAGTAAAGTTTCTAAAACCCCACCCTTCTATATGTCCTTAATTATAGGTAAACACCTAGTGCATAATTGCTTGTTTGACTCAGGTGCTAGTACTTCTGTTATGACTAAGAAGATAGATGATGTCTTAGGTTTGAAATATAGCACTTTGTCTAAAGGAGTCCTACAACTTTATGGCTCAATTATAACCACCTTAAGATTCATCAAGGATCTTGAGTTAACCCTCCATGCATCTCCAAGCCTGAAAATTACTTAAGATGTGTCAATTATTGACCTACCTCCTTTGTTTTCCCTATGTCTATCAAGAGAATTTACTGCTAAGGTGGGTGGTTACTTGTCTTATGATTGGTCTCATATGTTGCTCAAGACAAAGTATGGTACCCGGTTTACCATACAAGCTGAGCCTATATTTTCTTATCATGTAGAGCCATATGTCCCATCCCCTCTCCAAGCCAATTATCTTATCCAGGAAGAAAAAGTTTCAGTTCCTGAAGAGAAATATCTTCCACCCTCTGTTCCATACCTAGTGCTTGATGAATGGGTGGAAAGGCATCACAAATTTTATCCCTATGCTGAAGAAATGAAAGCCTATGAAACTGGAATTGGTACTTATTGCATTCTAGAAGAAGACACCACGCTTCCGCGCATGCTCATGGGAGACAAAATTCAAACTGGTCTATGGAAGTTATACTTTGATGGATCCAGAAGTAGAAATGGTGTGGGAGTAGGAGTGTTTCTCATTTCCTCTAAGGATAATAATTTTTTTTTCACACATAGGCTGTAGTTTGCATGCTCTAACACTGTGGAAAAATATGAAGCACTGGTGCATGGATTGCTTATTGCTAAAAAGAAGAAAATTAAAGCACTGCAGATCTTTGGGGACACATAATTGATCATCCACTAGGTTACCAACAAATTCCAGACAAATAATAAGTTTCTTAAAGCTTATAAACATAGATTTTGGGACCTACTTGAGAGCTTTGATGCCCTTAATCTATAGGTAGTCCCACGCAGAATGAATAAAGAGGCTGACCAAATGGCCGCACTTGGTTCATAGTTTTCTCTTGTTGAGGAATTTTTCAAAGGAAACACTCAACACGTTAAGATGGTGATTAGACCATCCATTCCAGATAATAACACCAGATGACGAGTGTTCGAAAGTGATGCGTAGATCATCTAGTTTATCTAGAATGAAGCTGAATTTTCATCAAGTATGCAAGCTGATCTCCAGGACAACTATGGTGACCAAGTAATACAACTGAAGAAAAATAGGTTGCCTAAAGTATTGGTCACCTTAGAGAAAATCTTAAGCCCTGATGATGAATTCAAGGGTGAATAAAGATACATGAGTGCTGCGTAGGAGGACTACTCCTCCATCACTATTACACGTGGAAAAGAGATGCTGTTTAGTAGAATTTGTGCACACAAATAAAAACTAGCCTTTATCTCTCTCTGTCAGAAATACATCGATATTTTCTCATGGGAATATGAAGACCTCAAAGGTTTTGATCTAAGTGTTTCTCAACACTCCATCGACCTTGACCTAGTATTAATCCTATCAAACAAAAGCAGTGGCTAGTCAATCTAAAGATAGAATCCCTCATGAGAAAGGAACTATCAAAACTCATTGAGGAAAAAATTATGTTTCCTATCAAACAGTCTACCTAGGTTGCAAATCTGGTTCCAGTACGTAAGAAGAATGGTGAAAATCAGACTTTGCGTTGATTTTAAAGATTTGAATAAGGCATTGTTGGTCCAAAAATCTGTCAGTTAGGCAGGTCGTGGGGAAACAGGCCAACAGTGTACAGGGCAAAGCCCCTCTTCGAGACAGCAAAGCAAAACTGGTTTATTGCTAATCTATCAAGTAGGAATCTGTGTAAATCTACACTATTCTAACTTCAGGGGGGGTTTGGGATCTCATCCCAGTAGAGGTAGTTCCAACTATGAACAGAAAGGTAGGAAGGAAGGAACGGAGGAGGATAGATCTGAAGGAAGAAAAGAAAATGAATTCCAAGACGGAAAGGTCAGAAGGTTTATGCTTTGGGCTGGTAGTAAACAAAGCCAAACTTACTTGCATAAACAATTAAAGCAATACTGATGAACATATGACAATAGTAGGAATGAATCTAACAGAATAAAAACATAGATCTAACTTAAGAAAGATCTGATGCAAATAACACGCACATTAAGCACAAAGTCTGAATATGTGTATTAATATTTCTTCTGTTGCAAGAAAACACAAAGTCTTTCTCTCCTCACTTCTCTTTTTTATACAAAAAAATGTTCACCCTAGAATACAAGTATTCTAGTATTTATAGAAGGAGAGGAGGAAAGAAGACAAAAAAAATGCACTACTTACAAAATATCTTATAAGATATTTACAAAAGATCTAGAAAATATCTAAAAAGTCAACAGTTGACTTGGGCAAGTTTTTGGATGACAACATCCCATGGTGCAACATGGATGAGGTCATCATGTATGCCAACAAAATTTTTAAAAATATTTTACAAAAATGATCAACACATCCTAGAAAGAAGAAACTACTCTTCGTCATCTCTTTGCTCAAACTTGGTATCTTGCTTTTGATCAGGAGATTCGAGGTGACACTGCACTCGATATTCAGAAAACTTGTTGATCATTGCTTGATGTTGATCATGGTCAGGACCATTAAAATGGTCATGAATGACTTCATAGGTTTCTTTCTCATCCTTGAGCTTGTCAGGTAACTCGGTGAAATTCTCGCAAGCATCGATCAAAAAGCCAATAAAATCACAGCAGGCCAAGAGGTTATTGATTGATTCTCGGTCGAAAGTGACCTCTAGTGCCAAACCTTGAGTGACGATAGTCTTGAAATGCTGGAATGTGTCATCTACTTCCCTCAAGTTATCCAATTCACTAAGCATCCCTGGAGCCATTTTTTCAATTGTATCCTCCATGTTGTATCGTGTTTCCAGGGATTCATCCTTGGTTTTATTCAATTCTCTCCAGGATATATTCTATCTGATCAACCTGGTAATCTAATGTAGTGAGAGCCTTCTTATGTGCACGTGGGTGATTGATAACACCGAAATTCAATAGGTCGTCAACTGAGCAGTTAACCATTTCTCTTAGCATTTCCCACTGCAACCTGGCATTATCCAACTCTTCGGATAGGGAACCTGCTACTGCTTGTAGCTCCTTATTTGCTTGGATTATATCCTGATAAAGCAATGTGAATTTTCCAAGCACTTCCTTACCATCTCTTGAAGATCTGTTCAATCTAGGCTGATACTACCATGCCTTGTTCACCAATCTTAACATATTCATTCATTTTCTCCTGATTGGGAACTTGAATGGGTTCGGCGGAAGTTACTGGAGGAGCGTTGCCCATTTTTCTGCAATGCTTGTAGGAGTTGTTTATTTTTTTCTTTAAGTATCCTTTTCTCCTCTTTTTCCTCTTGGAGCTTCTTACAGAGAGCATCCACAATAGACAAGGCTTCCCCTTGCAGGCTTTTAGACGAGGTCCCCATTGTGACTTGAGTCACCGTGAAGTCTGTGGGAGACAGATCTTCTTTTCTCTTGGTGGGATCCGGGAAAGCTATCTCCATGACTCTCTCCCCCGAAGTGCCTTTAGAAAAGTGAGTTATCACTTTCTGCTTCTTGGTTCCCTTCTTCGGAATGATGGAGAAATCCATGGCTGCAATGGGAACTTTCCTCTTATTCTGGCTCAGATGGTCAGAAATCCAACCAGGACTTATGGGAGTGGGAGTGGAGGAAGAAGAAGAAATGGGAGTGAGAGGGGGAGCAACTGTAGAGGCCTCAGGGAAGTATGTTGAAACACTCGGTGGTGGCATTGACAGGGAGTCCAACGCACCGATGCTTATGGGGCCTGGAGTTACTAACGGAGAAGAGAAGGACGTGGAAATGGAAGGGATCTTCATCAGGATTGAGGAAATATTGGGTGACAGATCCGCAAGAGAGGAGAAGATGGAAGAGGTGGGAGATGGAAGGGAGGAAGGGAGAGGAGAAGACACATCCATAGGAATAGAAGCTTGAATGACAGGAGGAGGAGAAGGAATGGAAGAAGGAACACTGGGTACCTCAGCAGTTGCAGTCATGACATCATCCTAGGTGGACGTATCCGTTGGAATATCTGTTGTTTCTTCATCACTTGGAGACACCAGGTCGACTACTTGCTTCTCAGAAGTAGGAGGAAGGTCTTCAGGAGTTTCCTCTTGTCTGCTTGGTTCTCCCACCTTGTCCTTTCCTTTTCCTTTCGGCACATGGACCGGCCTTGGAGGTGCACTTCCTGAAGGAGAAGTTGTGAAGTCAACTCCAAGGTATGTAAGGCCATTCTGATTGCACCAATGTTTGGTGCATTGCAATATGGGTTTGACCCTTTCTTGAATGGTCTTTGGTGCTTTAGCTCTGTCGATCTTCTCGAATGGCCAGTTGTCCCCATCTATGTCAATGTAAACTTGATCAATTTCTTGATCAGTCTCTTTGAATTTCTTTGGGACAATGGCAATGCCATAGTGGATGATTTCCTCCAGAGCCAGCTGGGAGTGATCCTTCCGCCTAATGTCTATCTCATGGGTTAGGTCTATCCAAATGTCCTCAATCTCAAGAACATGGATGAGATCAAATTTTTCCTTTAGAAGGTAACTCTAGCAGTCGAAGGTTGGCCTTGCTGGGAAGTTTTGCTTCAAATTCAGTGTACATCTCCCGTGCTTTAGCAATTGTAGGGTAGGTGTATCGGCCAACTGTAAGGGGGAATGGAGTTCCTCCTTTCTTTCTCTTCATACACCTATCGTGATAAGTGATTAATTGCCTTGATAATTCCAGGAGGACCAGCTTCGGCCCTACAAACCTTGGTAGTTTCATGGGCTCTCCCTCAAAATTCACAGCTCTGAGGTATGTGAATGTGGGGAATTGTGTGAACAATGCTCCCCATTTCTTTGTAGCAGTAATTACACTCGGGCTAGTTCGATTGTGCCTCATGTTTGGCCTCAGCAAATAGATTACCTCATAGAAGAAGGCATCATTTATTTTGGAGAACTGGGAGATGCTGGCTTCGAGCCTTAGCTCTGGGTAGAACTCATATATCTTGACTTGGGGCCATACCCCATTTCGAGTTAACCCTGTGAAATCCCTTTCTGCAGCAGCGGCGTATACAACGTAGGAGTTCATGTAGAACTGCCCAGTTGTTAGAACTTGTTGAAGCTGCTGTGAGATGGTGTCACTTATGATTTCACCCCAGCCGAAGCATTGATCAGGTGCATTCTTGCTCATGTTCTCCAGGTATCTCAGCATCCACTTATGGAAATAATGGGCATCAGGGAGCCCAAATACTCTATTCAAGAAAGTGATTGTATCACTCAACTCTTCATTAAAATCACTACAGTGGATGGTTTGTGGCCATCTGGTCAATGACTTTTTGTTCTTTAAATAGAGTTCATTCATCGTCTGTATGCACTAATTTTCATTATCATCCCATGCCTTCTTGCAGTCTTCAATACTTATTTCCACATATTTCCTGTGATGAGGAATGCCTAGGATCATCTCAAAGTGATGAGAGCTATGAGGTTTATGATTGTCTCATGTTCTTTATTTTCAACACATCTAGTGTTCTAATTATAACATCGGGCAATCAACATGATGAACTCATTATTCACGACACTCACCAGAAGCCCAGCTGCAAAGTGCAATCCACTACCTATTAATTTATTCATCCATGGGCCATTGTTCACCTTGGTGGTCCTTACCCAGAAATCATCCATGTCAATATGACCCAGCTCAGAGTCTCTGATGTCAAGGTCGCACTCTGCATATGAGTCTGGCATTCTGACTTTCTGGTACTTGTACTTCATTTCTTGCTCTGACTGCTTAGCTTTAGCTTTTACTGCGGTCCTAGCTGGTCTTTTGCTTGATGAAGACATATGTGAGCTCAAGAACGGATGTTGTTGTTCTACAAGAAGTATCAAGAAGGTCCAACACAGAAGAGGCATGTCAACTGTCATGTTATTCATGATGAAAATTTGAAGAATAACAGAACACCTTTGAATGTGTGAGAAAATAGTTAAGTTTAGCTTGCGGAAGGAAGAACGAGCAATTTTAAGCCTTAGAGTGCAATGCGTAAGTTTTCAGTAGGCTACAAGAGCTTTTTATGGCTTAGCGCACTTTTATGGATGCAACATGCATTTTAGGAAAGTGTTGACAAGAGAAAAATGCAAATTTTGGCAAATTTTAGCGTAAGGGTAAAGCACAGGGTGTGGGTCTGTAGCAGACAACATTTTATGTTGATGTTGTGGAAGTTGTGCTTGCACCTCTTGAAAAATCTGCTAAGTGTTCTTTGGCTGGGCGCAAAAAAAGGTTTGCGTGTTGCATGAATGTAAAGTGCGCCAAAGCGCAACTTTGGAAGATGTTGCAAGGAAAAATAGTGCGCCAGGGTTTTAACAGTTAAATATTTTTTTTGTTGGCAACCTTCTTGATTTTCACTTTTCTCTTCTTGGATTTGTCAGATGGTAAGGAAGAGAGGTTTTTGGGCAAGGCAACAAGTAGGGACAGATGATTTTTGGTTTATTTCAATGACAGGGGCCTTCCAGATTTGTACATCTAGAAGGGGAGGAAAAGAGGGTTTCAGTTGGGTTGGGAATATATTAGGTTCTTTAGATTTTAACCATTGACACAGACTCTAACACTTAACACAACGAAACAAAAACCACAACTGGGAGAGGAGCCACTTACCCATATTTATAAAACATGAAGAAAAATGCAGGGGTCCACAAGCTCAAAAATGGCACGTGAGGGCTGATAGGGATGGCTGACACGTGTAGAGAAAATACTTTTCACAATTTCCAATTCGTGAAAATGACATTTGTCAGGCTCCTACTTATAGAAAAATCAACATACCTCACCAACCGCTTTTGGCATGATTTCCGGAGTGTCAACACAAGGAAAATCACACTTAGGAAAATGCTTAGCGCAAGTTTTTTAATGTTAACACAATAATTTCAGCGCTAAAGGACTTAAAAGGGGGTGCAAATTTCCTTGATGTCGACACTGAGTAAAATTGTGCCCAGTGTAAAAGGGTGCAATTTTAGTCATGTCGACACACAACTTTCTGCGCCGAAGGATTAGCTAAAAACGGCTAAGTCCTGAAACAACTTGATTTTTCGAAAGGGAGTTTTGGGCTATTTTGAACGTTATCAAACTTCCCTAGGGGCCAAAACAGAATTTTTGGTATAGTTATCCACAAATTTCCCTTGTCAATTTTGCAGGATAACAACTGGCTCTTTCTGGGGACTATCTTTGAGTGAAACTTAAGGTAGAGAATCCCAAATTTTTTTGTGCCTATCCATTGGGTTACAGAGAGTCAAAAACAAGGGCGACCAAGGGGTGAAAAAAAAAGAAAAAGAAAGGGAACACACGAAAAATAGAAAGAAAACACACAACGAAAGCAAACACACAATGAAAGCAAAAGAAAAAGAACAAGAAAACTATACAAAGAAGAGAGCAAGCTCTACTTCCTGAAGATCTTCAGGTGCTGCCCGCTATAGGGAAGCGGGAGCTCGGTTCTGTCTAGATATGAGAGATAGAAACTATTCTCTCCATTGAGCTGCTTGATTTTGTATGGCCCTCTCCAAAGAGAGTCAAACTTTCCGTGCATACCTTTTGGTTCTCTTCGTTTGTCCCACAGAAGAACAAGATCTCCCACTTTGAAATCTCTCTGTTTAGATTTCTTGTCGAATAGCCTCTTAACTTGATTATGATGTTTATTGATCTTGTCGACCACTTTCACTAACTTTTCCTTAAGTTTCGTCAGGTACATAATCCTCTTTTCGAGAGAATTCTGAAAAGTTTCATCTTTAATTGCTCGAGCCAAACACAGAGCAGGAAGTTCTATGGAGATAGGGATTTCAGCATCGATCCCATATAACACTTGGAAAGGTGACATGTCGAGAGACATCTTTGGAGTGATACGATCCACCCACAAAGCATCATATAATGATTTGTGCCAGGACCATTGATTTTCATCAACTAGCTTCCATATGATAGTTACCAGGTTCTTGTTGTTGGATTCTACCTGACCATTTCCTTGAGGATAATAATCAGAGGCATGAGCCAAGGTTATTCTGTATCCATAACAAAAACCAATAACTTCCCATGAAGAGAAGTTGGAAGCATTGTCAGCAACGATTTTGTGTGGAATGCCAAATCTCACAATAATATTCTCCTTGATGAAGTTGCAAACAACTTCAGAAGTGGCATGCTTGACAGGTATGGCCTCCACCCATTTCATGTAAAGTAATCTTTGCTGTTAGGACGTAACTATGTCCAACACTTGATTGAGGATTGAGTGCTCCAATGAAATCAATTCCCCATTTCCTAAATGGTTCGTCAATGATGACAGGTCTAAGGGGAAACACATCCAGCTTTGGTTTGCCAACAAACTGTTGGCAAAGTTCACATTTTGCTACCCAGGTGGCTGCATCTTGAAATAGCGTTGGCCAGTAGTACCTGGCCCAAATGATTTTATGTGTTGTCATGGATGAGGAGAAGTGACCACCACAGGTTGAGTTGTGAAAAATTTCCAACAATTTTACCTGCTGCGGCTTGTCAACACATCGTAGAAAAATGCCGTCAATTCCACGTTTGTACAATCCATCATCCCATACGACGTATCTTGCAGCTCTGAGCTTCACCGTTCACTTTTCCTTTATGGTTAGGTGATTTTGGAACTCACCATAGGTGAGAAAGAATGTGATGTCAGAATACCATTCGTTGTTGGTGGCGATAAATAGAACCATGGGCAAAGAATCTACTTTCTCTAGTTTATTTTGTTCTCCATCAATGTGATCAACTTTCTCTTCAGGTACCTCTGAGTCTTTATTTTCAGCCATTAGCTGACACAGGCCCTTACCTCTTACCAACTTGGTTGGTTTGATGTCTAGATCATATTCTTGGACCTTTGCGATCCAATTCCCTCGTAAGCTCCCTAACTCCTATTGAGTCAGGATAGACTTAACAGCCATGTTAGGAACCGACACTACTGTATGAGAATTTAGAATATAGTAGCGGAAGTTCTTGACTGCTTTTACCACAGAAAAGGCATGCTTTTCTAATTATGACATCTTCAGTTCATGAGGCTTAAGAGGAGAGCTCATGAAATATATCAGGGATTCAATATCCTCAGAGTTCTTTTACATCAAGATAGCTGATACAATATGCATAAACGCATAACTATACATGATGAAGTCTTTGCTGAAGTCAGGACACACTAGAATAGGAGCATGAGTGACGGAGGTTTTTACGTCTTCGAATGATGTCCTGCCTTCCTCACTCCATCGGAATGTTTGGGACCCTTTCATCATATTAGATATATGACGAGTCTTCTCAGCAAAATTAAGAATAAAGCATCTAAGAAAATTTACCTTTCCAAAGAAAGAGTGAACGCCAGTTTTGCTTGTAGGAAAAGTAAGGCTCTGAATAGGCTTGACTCTTTTAACATCTATCTTAGTTCCTTCTCTGTTGATGACATGTCACAGCAGCTTTCCTTCGGTGACCCCAAAAACTAACTTCTTGGGATTTAGCGAAATTTCGTGCTCTCGGCATCTGATTAAGACTTTTTCCAAGTGATCGCAGTGATCACTTCATCTTTTGGAGAACACGGTCAAGTCATCTAGGTAAACCATGATGAATTTTTCTAGCATACCTTTAAATGCAAAGTCCATTGCTCATTGGAAGTTAGCACTGGCGTTGATCAAACCAAATGACATTCTGTTGTAGGTGAAGGTACTCCAAGGAGTGGTGAATGCTGTCTTGAACTGATCTTCAGGCGTGACTTCAATTTGATTGTAACCTAAAAAACCGTCAAGCATAGACAAAATTTCTGAACCAGTTATTACCTGTAGCACTTGATCCATTATGGGTAGTGGATAGTTATCTTTTAAAGATGACTAGTTCAGGTTGCAAAAGTCTACGCATATGCGTATTTCACTGTTCTTCTTCCGTACAGATATAATATTTGCAACCCAGGTACTGTAATGAATTGGAAAAATGATTCTTGCATCCAACATCTTCTGAATTTTAGCTTGGATGGTACTTGAGATTTTGGGGTTGTAATGCCTTTGCTTTTGACAAAAAGGCTTGACATCATTCTTGAGCGGAATGTCATGCCAAATTTCCTTTGGCTTGAAAGACTTCAGATTAGCATAAGACCATGCCAACACATCCATGTACTTTTTTAGCAACTTAACGAATTTTCTCTTTTCCTCGGGCGTACAACACTTCCCGATATTCACAGAACAAGGATGTTCCGCAGTACCCAGACTGACGGATTCAGCTTCCAGAGAAGAGCAAGAATCATCCTGTCGCATTTTTAACAAAATGGTCATGATTATCAAATAATCATTCTAAGGAAACCAAACCTTTCAGAATATTATTTCCTTTGAGTTGTATCACTGTATATTTTTTAGATTCATGTGCTTGACAGGTGAGAGACTCACAACATGTAGAAGTTGATCCATCGAAATGGAGTTCTTTGAAATTTTCAGCTTTCTCCAAAAAAGTGATAAGTTGGTTGTCATCATTGAACACTTTCCAGTGTCATGAATTATCTAGCACACTTGGGTGAAAAATCACTTCAATGGTATATGTATTCATTTTTAACCCTGGGTGAAGGAACATGAGAGAGGCTGAGATGACCAATGAATCAACCATGTCATTTTGATCTCGCGGAACTGCTTTGATCGAGAAAGCATCAAGTTCTTTGATGCTATCCCATACAACATTGTGGTAGTGTCTGAGCCGGTCATTTTTTTCTTGATATATCCCTTTTACCTGATTGAAAATTAGCTCAGCATCACCTTGCGCTCTCAGATTCTTGATTCCCTTCTCTTTTGTAGTTTGTATGCCAAGTAACAAGGGTTCATACTTGGTAGTATTATTTGTATTAAAGAATTGTAATTTGAAAGAAAAAGGGAAAATCTCCTTCTCAGGAGATATTAGAACAGCCCCAACACCACATCCACTTATCGTGTAAATGCCATCAAACTGTAATATCCATACTTTGTTGAGATCCTCCTCTTGGACGAGAATGTCTATCCTATCTGAGTCGGTGGAAAAGAAATAGTTCCCCATCCCTGATGATTCGAAAAGAATCTAGGCCTTAGGGTCATCAGAGTTGGTGACTAGATATTTCTTTTGTGACTCTGGTTCTAATGTCTGCATCGCCCCTTTGACAGAAATCCTAGCTTTGGACTAGTCCATATGAATTTCCCCACCAACTTCTTTACAAAAGATCCTCCCTAGCAATATCCTGTATGTTACAAGAATATCAGCTACAAGAATAGTCATTTTTACCCTTTTATCAGGAAATTCCGCGAATGTAAACTAGGCATCCTTGATCTGACCGATCAATGGTACCTGCTTGGTTTCCATGGAGTAGCATCTACCAAAAGGTTTAGTAAGTTTGAGGCCCAAAGCATGGGTGACCTTTGCTGGCATAACATTGTCAGAAGCTCCATAATCAATTATACAGTTACTTAATTTATTACCACTGATCAGGAGAGACAGGTAAAAAGGTTTAATTTTCCCCAACGTGGAAATCGAGGCAAAGTGTATGTGAGACATAGGAGGCATGGGAAGAATTGCTTTTAGAGAAATAGGAGGAGGGACGACAACCTGGCTTTGGATATACTCAGTTAATCTTATAAGTTGTGCTGGATTGGATTGAAGGTACTCAGCTTCAGACATCTGGATCTTGGTCTTTTTGGCATGATCAATTATATCGAATGCGACCAAGGGTTGTGCTAACAAAGGAATGAGTCCTTAGTTTCACATTTGTAGAGGAGAATTACTAGTCTTTATGGGACTAGAGGAAGGTTGAATTGGAGGAGAAACAGGTGGAAAGGATTTCTTTACAAAAGTTTTAACAGGAGGTTGAGTAGGAAGGGGATTACATCTTTTAACGATCGTTGGAGGAGAAGTTACCATAGCCTTTTCCTTTTGTTTTTTAACAACAACCTCTGCTTATTTTCCTTGTGAGTGAGTGAAAACTACGTATGATTGTCCACTCGCATACCCTTGGGTACCCTCTTCTTCATTATATTCCTCCTCTTCAAATTCCATATACCCAATAATAGAGTCACCAGTCGGTTCACCGACATCTTGATCATCTTCGCCTGACGATGAAGGTTCTTCATAATGTGGCTCATCTTTTTCGATTTCAACCAAAGCATTGACTGGAGGGGCTTCAATTGCTAATCTTAGAGAAGTAGCAGACAAATGCGGCCTTTGGATGACATTGTTAGGAGTGAAGTTCCTCCATGGGATATCCTGGTATGGAGTAGTAGATGATATTTGAGTTAATTGCTTCTTTAATGAGAGTAAGTCATTCACCATCTTCTGGAATGCTAGATTTGATGAGGTAGCTTGAGAAGAAGTTGAGGCCTTTGATTTTGACAGTTCCCATCTTAACTCACCAGATATAAGAAGGTTGTCTTCTATCCGAATGGACGTAGCTTGAGAAAGAGCCAAGGTGGGTATCTGTTCCTATAAAATTAAGAAACTTACTTTCAAACTCATTGCGTTCAAGAAGAAACACTTTGATTCTCTAATGTTGGCATCATGGTGAGCGGTATACGGTTGATTAGTGAATTGAATCAGGTGATAAAATCACACATGGTTTCATTGGTCTCCTTCTTCATGTGAGTGATTTGTGACAATAACACAAATGCGTCTTCTGAAGGTTTGTATCTGTCTTCAAATGCAATCTGAAATGTGGTCCAATTAGTGATGGATCTAGCTAGTAAGTGCTGGAACCATTCTTCTGAAGGCCCTTGCAAGGTCTCTAGAAAGAGACGTACTAATACATCTTCATGAGTCGCGTCCAGAATGCCACATGACATAATAAAAACATCTATATGCGCATCTGTGCTTTGATTTCCACTCCCATAAAATCTTGGGAAATTTTTGTGATTTCTGTGAGGGAGGGGGTTGACTAGATGTGGTAATGCTAGAGGACCCATGGTGTTTGCCCATGGTACAGGTAGATTATTTTCCATTTGAAAAATAGGAAAAAGAACGTGAGTAGGGAGTGTGATTCCACTTAGCAATAGAGCACTGCAATTTGATGTCGAGACACCATGTGAAATCCGGCTCTTTCATGGAGGTGAGGTACTTCTTGCTGGTTGATTAGCTGAGCTCAGTGATGTGAATTGTGCTGGAGTGATACTGAAATTGTGCCTTTGAAGTAGATCAAAAATTGGATCAACTTCTCCATGAGCTCTTCTGCTATGAGTAAATGGTTCACCCGCCAGCGTACCCGTTCAGATCTATAACAATTTAGGAGCAGATTTCCAACAATATTTTTGTTTATACTTTCTAATTTTCTAATTTTTCTGGCAAAAATCAGTAGCATGTACTTTTTTTAATATTTAATTTTACCCTTTTTAATAACAGCCGATTGCGGTTTTTCGACAAAGATTACTAAGGATAAAAAATGGGTCAATTTAGCAGGCTGATTTTCAAATCTTTGACCTAAATTTTTGCAAGGTTTTGAAAATATCATGAAATTTCAGAATCTCAGATGGAAAATGGCAAGGAAGAGAGGTTTTTGGGCAAGGAAGCAAGCAGGGACAAATGATTTTTGGTTTATTTCAGCGGTAGGGGCCTTCCAAATTTACAGATTTGAAAGGGGAGGAAAAGAGGGTTTCAGTTGGGTTGGGAATATATTAGTTTCTTTAGATTTTAACCATTGACATAGACTCTAACACTTAACACAACAAAACAAAAACCACAACTGGGAGAGGAGCCACTTACCCAGATTTATAAAGCACGAAGAAAAATGCAGGGGTCCACAAGCTTGAAAACAACATGTGAGGGTTGACAGGGATGAATGACACATGTAAAGAAAATACTTTTCACAATTTCCAATTCATGAAAATGACATTTGCCAGACTCCTATTTATAGAAAAAATGACATTTATGACCTCACCAACCACTTTTGGCATGATTTCCAGAGTGTCAACACAATGAAAATCACGCTTAGGAAAATACACATTGCAAGTTTTTTGATGTTAACACAATAATTTCAGTGCTAAAGGACTTAAAAAGGGGGCACAAATTCCTTGATGTCGACACAAGTAAAATTACACCCAGTGTAAAAGGGTGCAATTTTAGTTATGTCGACACATAACTTTCTGCGCCAAAGGATTAGCTAAAAATGGCTAAGTCCTGAAACAATTTTTTTTTTCGAAAGGGAGTTTTGGGCTATATCGAACGTTATCAAACTTCCCTAGGGGCCAAAACAAAATTTTTGGTATGGTTACCTGCAAATTACCCTTGTCAATTTTGCAGGATAACACAACACGCCATGTATATTACCTTCAAAGGTTACATCAATGAGTTCATCTTGGTTTACCTAGATGATATAACTGTCTTCTCAAAGCAAGGCGTGGATCACATGGTGCACCTATAAAAGGTCTTTGAGAGATGCATAGAATTTGGGGTATCTCTTAACCCCAAGAAGTGTAATTTTGTGGTGGCTCAGGGCAAGATCTTGGGCCATGTGGTTTCAAAAGATGGTATCGTGATTGATCCTGAGTGCATTTTAGCCATCCTATCCCTTTCCCTACCGGCACACAAAAAGGCCTTACAGTCCTTCCTTGGCAAGATTATCTTTGTTAGGTGTTTTATTCCTAATTTTACGGGACTGGTTCGGCCCATCACCCTCATGATCAAAAAGGACATAGCCTTCAAATGGACAGCAGAAGGAAGATAAAGCTTCAACAAGATCAAGAAAGAGATTACTTGTGCACCAACACTCATCAATCCAGATTACTCAAAATATTTCATCCTTTATGCTTATGGTGCTGATGTAAGCATTTTTACTGTCCTAACACAGGAAAATGAACAAGGGCTGGAATAGCCAGTGGCCTTCTTCATCCAGACGCTAAAGGATTATGAATTGAAATATAGTCACATGGAGAAGTAGGTCTTTTCCATCATGCACGCGCTCAAGAAATTAAAAAGTATGCTTTCCAAAAATCATATCAAGGTGTTAGTCTCCCACTCATCTATTAGAGACTTCATCATGGGAGCATAGGTTAGTGAGAAGAGAGCATGATGTGTGACCAAAATCATGGAATATGATGTGATTATCAAGGCCAAAAAGCTGGTAAGAGGCAGTGCACTCTGCAAGCAGATTGCTGAGGATGCGCAGAGTGAACCTGAGGCTTCATTATTTCTAGATGGAGACCTCCAGCGTGTAGAACATGAATAGAATATAGACCCCAATGTGCGTGACTGGATGAAGGACATGATCACATTCCTTTTTTAGGGTGCATACCCTCCCAGTATGAACAAGGTAAAGAGAAGGCATATGAGGTTGAAATCTATCCCTTATGTTTTGATTGATGGAATTCTCTTCAAAAGAAATCTAGATGGTGTGCTGTTAAGATGTATCAACGACTTACATACTGAGCAAGTGTTAGTAGAACTTCATGATGGATTCTCTGGTGGACACTTCTTTGCCAAAACTACAGCAATAAAAATCATAATGATAAGTATCTTTAGGCCTACCCTGTTTGCAGATGCACATAGGTGGGTCACAAAATGTAAGGAATGCACTTTCTTTTTAGGAAAGAAAGGATTGGTAGTGCTTCCCCTTTGACCAATCCAAGTGAATCAACCTTTTGCATAATGGGGTCTCGAATTCATAGGCATGATCAATCCACCTTCAAGTGTTGGACATAAATGGGTGCTGAAAGCTATAGATTACTTCACCAGATGGACAGAAGCTGTCACACTTAAGGAATCAACTGAGGCAGTCATCCTTGAATTTCTTGAAGGTTTAGTCACAAGGTTTGGAATTCCTCAAACCATTATCTTTGATAATGAAAAGGCCTTCCTTGGTGCTAAAATCACTGATTAGGCTATAAGTCTAGGAATTTACCTGAAAACCTCTTCCAATTATTACCCTTAGGGCAACGGTTTGGCATAATCAACAAACAAGAACCTGATCAGAATCATGAAGTGCACAATGAACATCAGCCAAAGACAATGGCATACGAAGGTCCTACATGCGCTCTGGGTAGATATAATCACAGTAAAAAGGTAATAGGAACTTCGCCTTACAAGATTGTCTATGGCAAGGAGGCTGCCCTTCCTTTAAAACTAGAACTAAATTCATTGGCGCTTGCCCAACAGCTGGAATTTGAAGGCATGGATCAAAGAGAAATCGGGATGGTAGAGCTGGTTCATCTTGAAGAGCTCAGAAACTTTGCCATGATCAAGCTAGAACAACATCAATAAATAAAAAAGAAATGGTTTGATAGAAAGGATAGGCCTCAAGCTTTCAAAATTGGGGACTTGGTCCTAAAATGGGATGCTGATAGAGCTAAGCCAGGGCACCATTCAAAGTTTGATGCACTTTGGAGTGGCCCATACATCATCAAGTCCTGTAAGGAAGCTAACTCTTTCAATTTAACTCATCTGGATGGAAACACGATACAAATCCCTATAAACGGGATCTATCTCAAACCCTTCCATTATATTTGTTACACCATGTTGTATAAATTAGAGTAGTTTCAATTCCTCCAAGTGTTCTCTGCGCACATTGTTTGTTTGTACATAGTTCTTTCCTCTAGCGCGCTTCCTACGCGTGCTCTTTTGTTACTTCTAGAGTATAGAAATGAATCTCAAAGTGATCACAAGGGCATTTCATAATTGAAAAAACATAATCCATGCCCAATGGATGCTTTAGGCTACTGATCTCCTTCATCTAGTAGGTAGATGTCCCCACGAGTTGCCAAACTATTATCCCAAATTTTCCCCTGACAAATTTGGTCAAACATAACCCTGTGCAAGAAGAAATCAAAGAAACATCTCTATCAAGTGAATCCATGCTTCAAATCTAGTGGACAAGTTACAGGTGAGCTTGAAAATGGAATAACTGTGTCAGGGAGGTCAAGCAGTGTCAAAAGAACAAAAGGCTCAAAGGAAAAGAAATGGCGAAGGCTCGAATTATTTGGGCTCTACAAATGACTCAGAACGAGCCCAAAATTGGCTAAGTACGGAAGAGACAATAGAAGATGCCAAGTGTCCAAAAGGCACACCTCCAAAGATTAAATCCAAAGGGGTAGACCCAAACGAGTGCCAAGCTTCCACATGTCTAGAGCCCTAAAAAGTTACATCGGCTATTGAAAAGTCTTCGACTTAGCGGAGGGTGCCAAGTGTCTTAATGACGCACATTCAAAAGTAGGATCCAGGCCGAAGACTCAAACTTGTGCCAGCCCTCCATGTAGAAAATGGTCAACAGTGCTCAAAGGTGAGTGGGACCTAAACAAATAAGTATAGAATATAGGCAGAAGGTGCCACATGTCTTAACGACGCTCCCTCAAGGGTAAAATCCTAAGCGGACTTTCAAATGAGCGTGGACCTTCCATGTGTCTCAGAGTCCAAAAGGGACAGAGTCGGGTTGAATAGTCAAAGCACATAGAAAGCTATGGAAGAAGCCACATGTTGGCATGATGTAACTTCAAAAGAAAAACACAAAGGCTACCCACAGACATGCGCCAACCCTCCACGTATCTGGTTTTAAAGGGGGCCCGTTTTGGTAGTTGGTTCTCACCATTTTGTATGGACCCATTTCAAATTTCAAAAGGGCATATCTTTTGACTTAGTGCTCAAAATTTGACAAAATTTGGAACCATTAGAAAGAGCTCGATCTCGTCTATGCCATGGAGATATGAAATTTTAGAGAGGTTAGGTGGGGAGGAAATGAAGAAACATCTTCATGCCATTAATATAGGATCTATTTTCCCCAACAACTAGATCAGATTCGATATGATCCACCATTCTTCCTCTGAGGCACTGAACAAGTAATTGATGTAGACATGACAGTTTTGGGGTGGAATTACATGCATTGAATGCTTCCTGTTGGTGGTTGTGTTTTAAATTCAGGTTTTCCCTCCTTTTTCCTTCTTCCTCCATGGATTCATATATAAATGTAAGAGCAAGTCTCATTTATTATGGTAAACACTCTAGATCCTTACGCATGTTGCTAAGGACTCCATATTTTATGTATTTTGAGTTGTAGACCTCCATGTTTGGCTCTTGCAAGTCGATATCGGCCTCCTTATCATTATAACAGTTGTGTACATTTTTGGAAGTAATAGAAGCATCGTTTGTGACTATTCTCTGTCATAACATGTTTGCATTCATTCTTCTTACCTCTTCTCTTGCATTGTTTATTGTTGTGCTATTTCAAGTCTCGACATTTCCATACTCAGTTGTGTTCCACGAGAACGATCTAGTGAATGCGTATTTCACTGTGCTACTCTTGTCTAGCCTCCTTTCATGCATCCCCTATCATTCTCACTCAGAACAGATAGTGTTCACCCCTATTTTCTGGTGCTATCACCTTTTAGTGTAGTTTACTTCATGTTATCCTTCTTTCCTTGGTCCCTTGGCATTCTTAGCTTAGTTTCCCCTTTCAACACTAGGAGTAGTAGTAGCAGTAGAAATAGATAGAGGAACTGACCTTCTCTAGAGATTTGTCCCAAGCTCGCAAGGTCCTATAACTTGGGGATGGTTCCATTGTGGTCTCAGACACATCGATCCTTTTGGATCTGAGACACGGGTGCACGTTTGAGAAACCAATAACTATGATGGGAAAATTAGAGGCTGTAGGCAAGTGAAAATTTCTTACATGCCTTGTAGGGAAAAAATTCACATTATAAAATAAAGAAAAATCACTTAAAGCACCGATGGGAATTTTCTACCTGCCTAACAGGCTAAATTTTCCCATCAAAAGGTTTTATTCACCCAAACAAGTCACACTTTTTCAAAGGAGGCTAATTTTAATGCAAGTCACATTTTTTGGAAAGTCACTTAAGATGTAGTGGGAAAATTAGAAGCAACAGGCAGGTGGGAATTTATTACCTGCCTTGCAGGGTAAAAATTCCCATGATGAAAGGTAAATCACTTAAGTGGAAGAAGGGATTTTTAGAGCTGCAGTGCATGGTGGAAATTCCCACCAGAAGTTGAATTTTTAAATTTAGAATTCACCCATGTCAATAAGTGTGACCCATTTGGTGATTAAACAATGATATTAATGGTATTTATTAATAGCTACTTTGCCTAATTTTGGCTCCTAGGATGAATAGAAAGTCAATGCATGAGTATAAGCCAAAGTGAACTGAAGGTAGCATGCTAAAAATAAATAAATTAAATTTATTTAAGGGCAGCCAACAACATGCAAAAATAGGTGCCCAATTTGGGTGAATAAACATCATTGTTTATTAATTAATTGCCAAGAATAGGAGGGGCAATTATTAAAAATAGAATGCTGAGAGTCATATAAGCATGGGATGTCATAGTAAAGAAGTAATTAATTATTTTAGCAAAGGATTGCAACCATGACAGTTTTGGCGCCTAAGGAAGGAGGATTTTTGCATCAAAAAAGTGTTTTTCATTGCCAGAAAGCTTCAAAGTTTGGTGCCTAGGGTTGAAGGAGCTTGATTTAAGCATTGTTAATTATCTGCATGTTGGTATAAGTGCCTAGGGGAAGTTAAAAATATTTATGCTTGTTTTGCATGCAAGAAAAGCCTCAAATTTTAGGGCAGCAGGCTTTATATGCAGATTTTTGTGATAAAAATCAAGTGTTCATGCTCTGGATTCCGTCTTTTTATGAATTAATTGCAGGTATTCATTACAGGTGATTATATAAGTAAAAGGAAGTTCAAATCGATGTCAGGTACATTGAATATATCTTTCGAATCTGAAGAAATTCCCAGTCTGCACCAATTTCAAAGAATTCAATCAGAATAAAAAGAAAAAGAGTTGCTCAAACAAAGATTGTTCCAGCCATGTTGAAGCATGATGAAAGAGAAAGATCAACAAAATCATGCATAGCTTCCAGATTTTTTGAAGTCAATGATACAGACATAGGACCTGAACCTATCACCAATTTAATTGATAGATCCAGATCTCATAATTGCAAAAGCTTATGGCAAAATTCATCCTCTTGTTTCTAACACGTCCCGTGTAGAATTCAATGCATCGAAAATTCCTTCCAGGATCTTGTGCATGTGATCCCAGTCTTCCAGTTGAAGCTGTCATTGAATTTATTTTTCATGTAATGAAGAACAATTGCAAAATCTTCAAGGATAAGAGGGAAGACAAGGCAAAGACAATACCTGCAAGCAAATCACAGTCACCTACTTCCATATCTAGTTTGGTGAGAATCAAAGGCAAAAGAGTCAACTGCATGTAGAATATGGAAAACGAACAAGAATAGAAGCGTTGCAACTTTTTTCTAATTTCTTTTCCTCTTTCTTATTCTTTCTATTATTTTCTTCGACAAAGTAATTGAACAATCAATTAAATTATAAAAGTTAAGTGATTGGTTTAAAAGCTGCTACTTGAAGAAGTCAATTACTTGGAAATAGGTGGCAGACATGCAAAATAGAAGGTTCTATTTTTTAGTTATAAATAATGCATATCATGCAAAGAGGAATTCTAGGAGGATGATTGCCAACTATTTCCCTTTTCATAGCTTATGTATGTGAGAATTCATTTAAAGCTTCCTATTTGTAATTTCCCTGTATACACTATAAATAGAGGAAGAACCTCCGAGTTAAGGGATCAAAATTTGTAAGAAACATTCTTATATTCCAGACTTTGAGTTGAAACCCTTGATAGCTCTTTGAGAGTGGAAGAATAGAAAGGAGATATATTTTGGGATAAATTTGTGTCAATGATGCATTTTGTTTCTGATTTCTTTCTTAGATTTATTCATAAACTTTGTGTTATTCTAGATCTAGATCTAAAAGTTTCCTTTGCTTCTAATTCTGTATGTCAAGATCTATTTGTTCTATCTATGTGCATGTGATCAACTCTATACACTATTGATTGGGTTGCACATCTTCTCTCCTTTTTTCCTATTTTCTATTATTTTCCTCTTCTACAGATATTTGCTTTCTCTTACAGCTGCTTACTTACTGCAAAACTATTTACCTATGGTTCATGATATACATGGTTAAAGTAATACCAACAAATAGATACTAGCAAATTTAACTGACAAATATTACACGGGAGCCTCACCGGTAAATGAGGGAGATTTATCTCATGACTGCTTAGGTTTTCAGCTGTGCAAAAAATCTAGCCAACAACAACATTGCCATCTTATATTAGATTTCCCTTCCTATTTTATTTTGTTTTGGTTTGTTACAATAAATATGTTCACACACAAGAGATGATTAGTCTATTTTATACTGATGTGTAGAGGACCGTGCATACTTTTAGTGTGTGCAAGAAGATTAATGTGATGCTGGTACTTCTTGGGAAGCTGGTAAGAGTGCGTGTGATGGTGTGAAAGGATGATGCATGATGGAAAAATATATTGTTGTACAAAATGTGTTGCTATAAAAAGTTGGATACAATGTGAAGGTGTTTAAAGTTGCTGGTGTTTAAAGGGAATGAAAGTTCTCATATTAGAAACTATAGTGTAATGTGAGGGAGGAAACAAAAAGTTAAACCACTTGGCAAGTGGTGCAGAGAAAGATTGGGTTTGGCACAGGGAGGTTTATGCAAGGAGGTTTGTAGCCTAGGAATTAGTAGTGTGCCTGAAGGTTACGAATACCGCACGTGGAAGAGAAAAGTGCAATAAAAAGGAAAAAGTGTTGTTAAAGAAAAAATTGGTGGTAGGTGAGGATCATTTAATGTGGATAAATTTGGGAAAACTATAAATAGTTCACGGGCGAGGTCATTCTTACCTTGTTTTTGAGAACTTGTGTGTTTGTGTGATTACGTGTTTAATTATGACTAAGTGCAAAGGAAAGTGCAAAGCGTGAAGAAAACCATAAATCCAAGGTGAACTAGAGCTGAGTAAGTGGACAAAGAATCTTGACATTAGATAGCTCCTTGTAGAAGTGGTAGCTGGTTGAAGGTTGTGGGAATCAAGAATGAGCTAGGACTAGAGTTCACAAATCTTGAAGCTGCATAACTAGGGTACAAAATTGTGAAAACTAAATTAGGGTAGGAAGTGAAACAAAAAATAGCAAGGGCTGAGTAAGAATATTGAGAGTTCAACTTCGTAGGTACAAGGTGTAAAGAAACAAGTGGTTTCAAGCACCTAAGGCACAAATTTCAAAATTTTCATGGTTTGTGTCTTTAAGAGAAAGATCAATGGCACCAAGGCAAGCATTGAAGGACAAGAAAAAGGTCATTGATGAGTGATGGGTGTCGTTATTCCCTTCATTTAATCAAATCTTGGTTGATGTCATATTCAAACCATGGGTGTGTCTGAAGCTATATGAAACAAGAAAAATCTTAGTGATCTAGTAATTGATTGTAGGTATTTATTATTTTTATTTTCTGGGGAGTTGTAAAGTGTCTTTGATATTTCCTATCCAAAGCCTTATTAAAGCTAAACTATAAGAAACTTGCTGAAATAAACACACATTGCTGAAATAAATAAATCTTCCAGAATTGAACATACTGTTGGAAATAAACACTCTTTGCAGAATGAAACAAATTGCTGGAAATAAATATATGTTGCATAATTAAACACACGTTTGAAAATGTTGTTAAAAATACTTGCAAGGAAATAAGAGTTTAAGTTATAACACCTGTAAGAACAATTACGTAACAAATTTCAATTGAAGAACCAAAAGCACTTACAGAACTGCTAGAGAATAGATTTATAAAAATTGCTTACATATATAAATACCAATAAAATAAAGGATCTTGTTTCTTGGAGGAGTGGGCCCTTGCTCCACCTTGAATCAAGAATTGACAAAGTATGATACTCTTAAAATGAAATGACTATCTTATTACTGAAATGTTCTATCTTACAAAACTTGTATATGTCTGTATATCTATATCATATCTATCCTTTTTGATATATCTGCAAGTCTTTATATATATTTCATCATCTGAAGATGCATTTACAATCATAAGTGTTTGATAGTTGTCTATCCATCTATAGGTTCTAGTGAAACAAATAGTGCTCAAAGTAGATGTGAAATTTAGAAACTTTGCTGGACATATAGCTATTTGGTCTTACATAAGTATTTCTGGAGTGTGAAGAATCAACAATTCATTGATATGTTCCTGATTGGAGGTCCCATTAATTTATCTATTACTGGATTTTGTCAAAATAAACAGATTCCCATTGATTCTGGAACTTTGGAGAAGTTTTGGAACCAAAGGGAAACATTTCAGAACTAACTGTGAAATTCCAGAGCTAAGCGCAGGAGTTCTGGAACTAAGTGATGGAGTTCCAAAACTAAGTTTGAAGGTTTTGAAGCTAAGCGATAGAGTCCCTTAGTTTACTGATGGAGTTCTGGAACTAAGCCTGAAGGTTCCAGAGCTAAGCTGCATTGAAGCCACTGTTCTCAAAAAGGTGCTAGTTGCTTCATACTTTGCTTATCTGACTAAATGTTACCTATTTTATTCCAAAAACTGAATTTCCACACACTTTGTTAGGAATTACAGAGTTTTTAGACATTATAAATAAATCAAACAAAAGATGGATAGTTACATCCTAACTTATACTAGATCAAACAAAAGCCACAACATGCAGTCAAAATTAATTAAAAGAAGAGTAAAATGAGATCATTTATTACACATTGATGAGGTATATTTTGGCCTTATCATCTCCCCCACACTTAGTTGTTTGTAAGTCTCTTACAAACTCTATTATTCAAAACTAGGATTGTGAATTTTGCATTCCAATTGACTTCTAAGGTCAAATGGTTGAAACTGAATGTCCCAGTGCTTCTGTTTAGAAGTGATGTATCATGATCCCTCCTCTACCTTTTTTTGCCACTTCTCAAAGTGATTGGGATCCTGAGGTTCTCTATTTTCCCATGGAGATATGGGAGTGAGAAGGAGAGGAGGCCTTATCCTTATCCCCATCCACATGCCCCTGTGTTTTTAATCGATTTGAGGAATGAGTGCATACAAAGCTCTGGCCCTTTCTAGATTCCATATTAAATTTGTGGGAGATATCAATTCTCTTCTTCTTAATGCAACAATGAGAAACTCTCATCTCTTCAGGCATCCATCATAAATGTCTTTAATTTTTTTCTCTTCATAAGACGTGAAGGCATTGATAATTTTTTGCAGGCTGGCAATATAATGTGCCTTGAATCGACTGTCAAAGGCTTGGGATCTGAAATGTATAACAAAGATAGATGGTTTTCCATAGTGAGCTCTCATGCAAAGGCTAGATGAATTAGTGTTTAATAAGTGTTCAGTATCTATCTCTTTCCAAGATATCTAATTTTGGAGTATAGAAACAAATGCATTCAGCTGGATTTCCCCTACATACATATTAATCATGAAGAATGTATTCTTTTCTAACAAAAATTTACAAAGAAGATTTTTCTACTCTGTACTGACTGAGGAATATGCTATCATGAATTCTGGTTCATCCTTTATTTCATGTGGAAGACCACATGAAATCCTTTATAGTTTCCAATGGATAAATTTATCTTATAGAAAGACACTGTATGCAGGAGAAGGTCTCCTACATGTGAATAATATTTCACTCATTATACAGACCATCTGTATCTTTGCCAAACATTTAAATTTTTCTTCCCACTATTTCCTTGCCTTCTTCTCCTCTTCTATCTTGCTTCTTAGTTGTTGATTTGGTATTTTTAACTCATTAAGCTTTCTGCAGGTATCATCTCATAACTACTTAAGTGGCCAATAAGTTAGCTCAGTTTGTACAATTCGATCCACTGAAGATATTTTTTTCATAGTACTCTGTTCACTTGCCAATTGACATTCTTTTTCTTTTTCCACCATTTGCTGTTTGACTAATGTCAATTCTTCATTATTATCTATGAGCTGAGTTTTCAATTGTTCAATGAGCATTTCCTCATGCTCCAATTTATTTTTGAGGAATTTTAATTCCTCATCCTTCTCCCTAATGATAAGTTCTTCTCTAGAAAAGAACAAAGCCTGCCTAACTTGTTGTTTTTCTTCTTTCTCTGGAAGTTCCTTAGGGAATGAGCATTTATCTTCCACTAAAGGGGATTTCCCTTTTTGTTTCCAAGATTCCAATTCCTCTTCCTCATGTGACAGTATTGCTGAGTCACATATCTTCTGACAATCCTGATCTTCAAATCTTTCATCTTAATTCTCCAAATCCTCAGTTTGAATTTACAGAGGAGAAGACATTGCCATGCTGCCAAGAATATCAAAAAAATATTTCTCTAAACCATCATGTACTTCAATATCCACTGGAGTTTCCCTAGAATTCTTATGAATTATTTTCCTTTGATGATCCATATGGATCCAAAATGAATCTACTTCATCAAAATAGTCAGCACGAAGAAGGAAAAATGAAACACGAAGCTTCTATCTTTTAGTAATAGAACCGTTGATTCGTGCAAAGAGACGGTTACAAAACTGCTGCCCAACCAGGGTGGCGGTCCTGGGACCACCGGTCTACATTGGGTGGCGGTCTTGGCTCTTTTGGAGAGAAAACAAAAAATGTGAAATGAATAACCCATAATTTGGATAGTTGTTCCTTTATCTTCTCCTCCTTGACCTTTCCCATTCTCTAGTGCATGAGAGGACATGGGAGAGTCTATAAATACATGCTTGTAGAAGAGAATAGGCATTGAAGCATGAAAACAAGTGAGAAATAAGTTCTTAGTGCTGGAATTGTGTTTTGTAGAAGAAAGGAGTGTTGAGATAGAGCAAACAAGTATTTGGGAGGAAGTGTGAGATATTATCTACTTCTATTTCATACTTATTGTAACTTCTGTAATTTTTATTTTGAATTGGCCAATAAAAGTGGGAAGAAAGATTAATTTCCCTTCCCGACTAGTTTTTCCTCCTCTAGAGGTTTCTAGGATAAAATTTGTTGGTGTTTACAAGCTTAACTTCTCTCCTTTCCTGCAATTATGGATTCTAAGCACAAGCATAATTCATTCACTAGCTATCTCTGTCGTTTTCTATAGAAATTATAACAACAACGTTTATTTGTGTTTCTGTGGATAATTCCAAAGTTGAAGAGTTTACATATCATTTGGGGAGCTTCAAAATTTCTTGAAGTGGGATTTCTCCTTGAACTTCTTCTGATTTTTACTTCACAATCTAGCTTGGGTGAATTGTCACTGTCAGAGACATGTATTAGTTCTTCTGGTAGTGTCACAGAGGAAGGAGAGTTTATTTTGAAGAAATGGTAGGTTTTACAGATTTGATCATCCTTTTAGATCTCCTCCTCTTTGGTACTTTAACCCCACCTATTTCCTTCTTTTTCTCATCAAGGGGATCAATATCCAAGTTAATTTTAGGAGAGAAAGGGGTTGGTATTCCCCTTTTTATAATATTAGGACTTTGTCTGAATTTATTAAGGAATTTTTCCCATGCTTCTTTTCCATTTTTCTTTGAGAGAAAATGATGCTGACAGACTAGATGGACTAATCCATGGTGCATAATTGTCCCAACACCCCAAGAATATATCTGAGCCATTATTTGGATGGAGTCAAAGAGGAAACCAAGAAGGTTTACTATATACTCCTATTTTTCTGCCCTGTACTTAAGATATATCAAAATTTTAAGGACCTGCCTTCCCACAGTCCCATATTGGCCATCGAAAGTTAGGTACTTAACTACCCAGAATGCTACTCTGTTGAAGGGTTTGGGCAGACTAGCTCTTCTGACCCCCTTTATGATCTTCTTAGTATTATAAATATAATAGGGTTTAGATTCACCCTCTTGCCTTAAGATTTCCACTAGTTCTTTTAGGGTTCCCTTTACATGGTTTGGAACATGTACAATTGGTACCCCAGATACATTGCTGATTATATTAATAGTAAAGGGAATTACAATGCTTTTAACCTCAGTTCTGGACTACTCTAAATTTACAACGAATTCTCTTACCAGTTTTTCATTGTACTTTGAGAATTTCTTTAGAAATTCCAACCAACCTGCTTGTTCAAAAATGGTTGCTACTTCTCCATCTGCAAGAAGTTGTGTATCATATTCTGACTCTGACTTATTTGTGATAACCACAGAAAAGAGGATGATTCAAATTATTTCTTATTTCAAATCATTACTCTACTAGGAGATAGCTGTGGAACTATTGGATTTAGCTGCGGGACTATTAGATTTGGCTATGGAACTACTGTATTTAGCTACGGAATTTCAAATATGATTCTTCTATTTCTTTCTTGAATTTCTCTGTAAATGATCTTAATTTTTGTTTATTCCACCTAAATGATAGCTCATTATTAATATGCCACCACTTATACTTATTTAGTCAGCATCACCTTCATGATTAATTGCTTTTAATCATAATGTGCAATAAGTGACTCATTATGCCGCCTACTTAAATCAAGTCTAATCACACATGCAGACTTTTAATTTAATCTTTAATAAGATCAATACATAATTACCATCCTTGCTGATGTAATCCATCCACTTTGATGACTCATCGTTCCTACAAAAAAGTGAAAAATAAAAATGGTTAGAAAATTCTTCTGAAATTCCAAAGAAGTTCCTTTTATTTGAATTATCCACTTATTGAGGAGACCGAGTGCCATTTCTAGTTTTCAATTGGTCTTTGAGAGATTTTTTTGGGTAAGAAAATGACATTTACTGGTTTTCATTCCCTTCCCTTTTTTTTTTTTTTTTTGGGAAGAGAATGCTATTTCTGGTTTTCATTCCCTTTGCTTTATTTTGGATCCTTGCATCTGATTACTTGATCATTTTGGAAGAACTAAGTTCTTCCATATGATCAAATTCCTTGTTAGCTTTAATTTGCCTCAAGAATTCATCCTTGGTAGGAGGATTCCTATAGAGTTTTAGCCTATGTCCATTGACCGAAAGTGTTCTTTTGTTGTCATCAATGGGAATTAGTTAAATAGAGCTATTTTCATATATCTGCTCAATCTGATAAGGTCCTAACCACCTGGTTCTCAACTTGCCTTTGAATTGCTAGTACTTGGAATCAAACAGTAATATGAAATCTCCTACCTTAAATTGCCTTTCCTTCATGTGTGTATCATGCCACTGCTTCCTTTGGTCCTTGATTATCTCTGTCTGTTGAAGTGATTCCAATCTCATCTCATCCAACTCATTGAGTTGTAGAATTCTTTCCTTTTGTGATGTATCCAATTCAATACCCAATTTAGTTGTTGTCATCAATGTTTGTAGTTCAAATTCAATGGGTAACAAGGGATTTTTCCCATATACTAACTCATATGGTGAGAACCCTGTTGTAGTCTTCCAAGTTGTGTTATAAGCCTAAACAACCTTAGGTAACCTTTTCACCAAATTTATTTTACCTGCTTCAACTGTTTTGGTGAGAATTCCCTATTTGTCACTTCTTCTTGTCCATTTAATTATGGGTGATAGGGAGATGGATTCCTGTGATTGATTTGATAATACATTGTGAAGGCCTAGATCATGTTGGACATGAACTGTGGACCTTGGTCTGAAACTATACTTCTTGGTGCACCAAACTTCATCATAATTTTGTGCCAAAGAAAATCAACAACTGCATCTTCATTAGTATTTGTTAAAGCCTACACCTCTGCTGAATTTGTCACATAATTAGTACATACAAGAATGTGCTCTTTTCCTTATAAAGGAGGACTAAAAGGGCCAACAAAATCCAACCCCCACCTTTCAAATTATTCAATCACTACTTGAGGTTGCAGAGGCATTTCTTTAGTGAAAGTTGGTTGTCTCATCCTTTGACAGGGATCACACTGCTTGATGTATTTCTTCACATCATTATATAGAGATGGCCAATAATATCCAGTGCCAAGTATTTTGAGGGTTTTTCTTTTTACTGAAAAGTGCACTCCACTTGGTTCATCATGACATACCCTAAGTATGTCAAAGATTTCATCTTCTCTGACACACCTACGTAAAACCAAATCAAGACCACATTTAAATAACATTCTATTTAACCATTTAAATTGTGCACTGTTTTTGATTAATCTTTTCATTTGTTTCTTATTAAAAGAACGAAGAAACTTCCTTATTGCAAGATAATTTTCCATATCAGCAAACCATGACGTATCATCTGAAATAGCAAATAATTGTTCATCTAGAATTTTTTCCTTAACTGGATCTTGCTCCCTTGTAGTGTTTAATCTTGACAAGAAATCAACTACCACATTAGATTTTCTTGGATTATCCACAATGGTAATATCAAATTCTTGTAAAATTGATAATCATCTAATTATCCTACCTCTAACCATTAGTTTGTTCATTAAGTATCTAATTGCTGAGTGAAGGAAAAGGTACCCCATGGACAAGTAAAAGTAGTTTTGTCCTGATCCTCAATAGCCACCGTGATTTGATTATATCCATTAAATCCATCCAGGAAGGAAAAATACTGTTACTTGAAATATTGTCTAAAACTTGATCTATGAACAGTAAGGGAAAATAGTATCTAAGTGTAGCTTTGATTAATTTCCTATAATCAACACAAATTCTGCATTTTCCATTCTTTATAGGCACAATCACAAGAGGAGACACCCACTGACTATCTGAAATGGGGTAGATAAAGCCTACTTGTAATAGATTTTCAATTTCCTACTTGACTATGTCCCTCAAGGCTAGGTTGATCATTCTTTGAGGTTACCTAACTGGTTTAACATTTTCAGTATAAATGTGATGGGTAAAAATACTTAGATGGATTCCTTTCATGTCTTTATAGTCCCAAGAAAAATCTCTAGTATGACCTTTCAAGACATCAAACAATTTATCTTCTTGATTATTTTCCAACCAAATGTTAATGTTAAAAATTTTACCTGGTTAAATCTCAATTTGTTTGGTTCTAGTGTGTGATGAACTGATTTGCTGAAAAGTTTCCATTAGGGTATTTAGTGGACATGAATGTGGTAAGAACATATGATATGCAACAATGTCTCTAAAGTTCCCTTAAGAAAGAATATTGGATAAAGGACAGTAGGTAGAGTTATGATACTTATCTTGTCGTTGGTCAAACTCCCCATCACTTCCATTTTACAAACATTCGTTACTGTTCCTTGATATATTTGAGACTAAAGCTACTGATTCCGTAGCTATTCTTTCCCCTCCTGAAGAGAAATCATGTTCCTCTAGAGTGAAATTATTTAAATATGCCTGGAATTGCTATGGTTCTAGAGATAAGTCTGAGTATTTCAAAACTAAGTCCGAAGGTTTCAGAACTAAGTCCAAAGGTTCCGAAACTAAGTCTGAGGGTTTCAAAAATATCCCGAATTGTTCCAAAGACAATTGGTGACCATTCAATGGATGATTAATCATATGTTCTACCTCCCGTACATGATCTTGTAATGTTATCATAGCCAAAGAAGATAAATTTTGTTTATTAGCATCAAGATTATCAACCCATAATTGTTCTTGATTATCAATAAAAGGTCGTGCTAAAGGATATAGGGAAATTTTATTATAATTCTTACCATTTGAGATCGTCATATCACCTGATCTTCAATCAATTAAGGAAACAACTGTAGCCAACCATGGTCTGCCCAAAATGATGGGATAACCAAGTGTTTTACCTTTTGGCTGTAATATAAGGAATTCCACTGGATACTCCCATGACTCCACCATAACTGCCACATCTTCAATGATCCCTTCTATTTTTTCTACTGAGTGATCTTCCATCTGCAATATGGTGCTAGTAGGTTGTATACCTATCAATAGTAATGTTTTCAAAGTTTCTACTATCATCACATTTATAACTGCTCCCAAATCAACCAAAACATTATGTATATGTTTATTTCCTATAGAGATAGAAATAACAGGGCATCTAGGATCCCCATATTTGGGAAGTAAAATTTTTCTTGCTAATAAATCAACAAGTTTCCTATCTACCTTAATAGTCCTAGGGTACTGCTTCTTCCTTCCAAGTCTTTTCAAACATAACATTTTGATTAATTTGTTTAATTAAGGAATGTCCTTGATTGCTTGCAACAATGATATTTCAATATTTAGTTTCCTTAATTCCTACACTAGTTCAGATTTCCTGGTCTCAACAACTTCCTTAAATCTTTCTGGAAATGGAGTTTCTGTAGAGTTGCTATCTAGCTATTTCTCTTTTTCTTTTTCATCCTCCTGAGGAATAACTGAACTAGGGGTTTCAGTTTCTTGTGTCATCTCAGTAATTATGACAAGTGGACTATTAATTATTTTTCCAGATCTTATTTGAATATCCTTACAGTCCATGCCATTAAGATCAACTGGTTTTTATTTCTTTGTTCCATAGATAGGGGTTGTTTGTTTGTTTTTGGGATTAACCATTGGTTTTCCTGGTATCTGTGTTTGAACCACATGTTTAGTTTTTGAACCTTGTGATATAGAACCCATTATGGCCTACTAATGCTGGTTGGGATATGTTTTCCCTTGAGCGTAGTTATTAGGGTTCCACCTAGGTTATGACCAAGTATAAGGGTTACTTTGACCAGACCATGGTTTTTGGTGTCCTTGAGCATACAAAGCTTATCCTACCCAATCCTGGTGATTCCATGTTGGTTGAGGGGTCCAAGGTGGTTGTCCCCAATTTTGTGGTACTATTTGGTATGAACTGCCCCTGGCTAGGTTATCTCTCGAAAAAGTTTACTTCTTTTGTAGTGGATGAAGTGCTGGTTTGTTTAAGCTGGTTTTTTATGAATGAAAGAATAGAACAAACATTAAATTCATGTTCCCTAAATTTAGTATAATTGGTTTTTGTTATGGATACATAATAACCTTGGCTCATGCCTTTGATTATTATCCTTAGGGAAATGGTTAGGTGGAATCCAACAACAAGAACTTGGTGAATATCATACGGAAGCTAGTTGATGAAAACCAGTGGTCTTGGCACAAATCACTGGATGATGCTTTGTGGGCAGATCGTATCACTCCAAAGAGGTGTCTTAGTATGTCACCTTTCCAGGTGTTATATGGAATCGATGCTGAAATCCCTATCTCCGTGGAACTTCCTACTCTGTAATTGGCTTGAGCAATTGAAGATGAAACTTTTTAGAATTCTCTTGAAAAGAGGATTATGTACCTAATGGAACTTGAAGAAAAGTCAGTGAAAGTGGTTGACAAGATCACTGAACATCATAATCAAGTTAAGAGGTTGTTCGACAAGAAAGCTAAGAAAAGAGATTTCAAAGTAGGAGATCTTGTTCTTCTATGGGACAAACAAAGAGAACCGAAAGGTATGCACAGGAAGTTTGACTTTCTTTGGAGAGGGCCATACAAGATCAAGTAGCTCAATGGAGAGAATAGTTTCTATCTCTCATATCTGGATGAAACTGAGCTCCCACTTCCCTATAGTGGGCAACACCTGAAGATCTTCAGGAAGTAGAGCTTGCTCTCTTCTTTGTATAGTTTTCTTTTACTTTCGTCGTATGTTTGCTTTCTGTTTGTTATGTGTTCCCTTTCTTTCCCTTTTTGGTCGCCCTTGTTTTTGACTCTCTGTAACCCAATGGATAGGCACATGAAAAATTTGGGATTCTCTACCCTTAAGTTTCACTTAAAGATAGTCCCCAGAAAGAGCCAGCTGTTATCCTGCAAAATTGAAAAGGGCAATTTTTCAGGTAACCATACCAAAAATTCTGTTTCGCCCCCCATGGGAGTTTGACAATGTTTGAAGAAGTCCAAACTTCCTTTCAAAAAATTAGGATGTTGTAAGACTTAGTCACTTTTTGCTAATCCTTCTGCGCACCCATCTTCATGTCGACATGACTGAAGTTGCACCCTTTTTTGCACTTGGCACAATTTCTGGAGTGTCGACACACCAAAATTTGCGCCCCCTCTTAATCCTTTGGCACACTCATTATTATGTCAACATCACTTAAGTTGCACCCCTTTGGTCCTTAACTGCTTAAAATATTGTGTCAACACCAAAACATTTACGCTAAGAATTATCATTGGCGTAATTTCCCTCATGTCGACACTCCTAAGACCACGCCAAAGGCAGTTGGTGAGGTCATAAATGCTAGTTTTTCTATAAATATGCACCTGACACCTGTCATTTTCATGAATTGAAAATTATGAAGGTTATTCTTTCTACACCTATCATCCATCCTTGTCAATGCCCACATGCTATTTTTTGAGCTTGTGGACTCCACATCATTCTTCGTCTTTTATAAATCCTGGTAAGTGGCTCCTCTCCTTGTTGTTTTTGTTTTTGTTGTGTTAGGTACTAGGCTTGTATCCAAAGATTAACTCTAAAAGAACCTAACAATCTACAAACCAACTGAAGCCTTTTTGCCTCTCCTTCTAGATTTGTAAATCTGGAATACCCCTACCTTTGAAGAAACCAAAAAAACCCATCTTTCCCTGCTTATTTCCTTTCCAAACAAACCCTCTCTTTGCTATCTAACAAATCCAAAAGAGAGGAAAATAAATCAAGAAATTGCCAAAATTATCAAACTGTTGAAACCCCTGGCGCACTGTTTTTTTGTGTTACACCTCCCACATTTGCACTTTGGCACACTTTAAACACATGCAACACAAAATTTTTCTACGCCCAGCCAAAGAATATTGTTCTTAAGGCACATGCACAACTTCCTTAACATCAAAATAACATATTTTATGCTACAAATCCATGCCCCACACTTTATCCTTAGCGCTGAAACTTGTCATGCAACACCTCTCAAAATTGCACCCTTTCTAAACTGGCACAAATTTTCTCATGTCAACACCTGGCGCAAATTTTCTTATTTTTGACACCTTTCCAAATGTGCCAACGCATAACAGAACCCCTGCAGCTTGCTGTAAACCTATGCCTTATGCCATAAGGCTTATAATTACTCATTCTTCATTCTACAAACTTTCATTATAAATAACATGACGGTTGACATGGATCTTCTATGCTGGACCTCCTTGATTATTCTTGCAGAACAACAACATCCATCCTTGAGCTCACATATGTCTTCATCAAGCAAGAAACCAACTAAAGGTAAAGGTAAAGCTAAGCAGTCAGAACAAGAGATGAAGTATAAGTATCAGAGAGTCAGAATTCCTGACTCATATGTAGAGTGTAGCCTTGACATCAGAGACTATGAGTTGGGTCATATTGACATGGATGACTTCTAGGCAAGGACCACCCAGGCAAGTAGTGGCCCATAGATGAGCAAATTAGTATGCAGCGAATTTCATTTTACAGCCGGGCTTCCAGTGAGTGCTGTAAATAATGAGTTTATCATGTTGGTTTCCCGATGCTATAACAAGGACACTAGATGTGTCAAAAATAAAGAACAACAGACCATCATAAACCTCATAGCTTATCACTTTTAGGTGATCCTGGGCATTCCTCATCATAGACAATATGTGGAGATAAGTATTGAATACTGCAAGAGGCATGGGATGACAATGAAGATAAATGCATGCAGATGATGAATGCACTTTATCTGAAGAACAAGAAGCTGGTGAGTAGATGGCCACAAACTATTCACCATAGTGAATTTAATGAGGAGTTGAGTGATACAATCACCTTCTTAAATAGAGTGTTTGGGCTCCCTGATGCCCATTATTTCCACAAGTGGATGCTGAGGTATCTGGAGAATATGAGCAAGAATGCACCTGATTAGTGCTTCAGCTAGGGTAAAATCATCAGTGACACCATCTCCCAGTAGCTTCAACAAGTTCTAACAACTGGGAAGTTCTACATGAATTCCTAGAATGTATACGCTGCTACGTCAGAAAGGGATTTCGTAGGGTTAACTTGAAATGGGGTATGGCCCCAAGTCAAGATATACGAGTTCTATCCAGGGCTAAGGCTCGAGGCCAACATCTCCCAGTTCTCTAAAATTAATGATGCCTTCTTTTATGAGGTAATCTACTTGCTGAGGCCAAACATGAGACACAGTTGGAATAGTCTGAGTGTGATTATTGCAAAAAAGAAATGGGGAGCATTGTTCACACAATTCCCCACATTACATACCTCAGAGCTGTGAATTTTGAGGGAGAACCAACGAAGCTACCAAGGTTTGTAGGGTTGAAATTGGTCCTCTTGGAATTGTCAAGGCAGCTAATCACTTATCATGAGAAGTGCATGAAGAGAAAGAAAGGAGGAACCCCATTCCCCCTTAAAGTTTTCTGATACACCTACCCTACACTTGCCAAAGCACGGGAGATCTATGCTGAGCTAGAGCTGTTGAATTTGAAGCAAAAATTCCTAGTAAGGCCGACCTTTGACTACCAGAGTTACCTCCCAAAGGAAAAAATTGATCCCATCCATGTTCCCGAGATCGAGGAAATTTGGATCGACCTGACACATGAGATAAACATCAGACGAAAGGATCACTCCTAACTGGCTCTAGAGGAGATCATCCACTATGGCGTAGCCATCATCCCAAAGGAATTCCAAGAGATTGATCAAGAAATTGATCAGGTTTATCTTGACACAAATAGGAATGATTGGCCATTTGCGGATATCGACAGAGCCAAAGCACCAAAAACCATTCAGGAAAGGGTTAAGCCCACATTACAGCACAGCAAACATTGGTGCAAACAGAATGGTCTCACCTACCTCAGAGTTGATTTCACTACTTCTCCTTCAGGCAGTGCACCTCCAAGGTGTGCCCATGTGCCAAAAGGAAAAGGGAAGAACAAGGAGGGAAAAACAAGCAGACAAGAAGAAACTCCTGAAGGCCTTCCTCCTACTTTTGAGAAGCAAGTAGTCGACTTGGTGTCTCCAGGTAAAGAAGAAACAACAGATATTTCAATAGATACATCCACCCAGGATGTTATCACAACTGCAACTACTGAAGTACCCATCATCCCTTCTTCCTCTTCTTCCCCTCCTCCTATCATTGAAGCATCTATTCCTATGGATGTGTCTTCTCCTCTCCCTTCCTTCCATCTCTCACCTCTTCCATCTCCTTTGTTGTGGATATGTCACCCAATGTTTCCTCAATCCTAATGATGATCCCTTCCATTTCCACATCCTCCTGCTCATTAGTAACTCCAGGCCCCACAAGCATCAGTGTGTTAGACTCCTTGTCAATGCCATCAGAGAGTGTTTCAACACACTTCCCTGAGGCCTCTGTAGTTGCTCCCCCTCTCACTCCCATTTCTTCCTCTTCCTCTTCTCCCACTCCCATAAGTATTAGTTGGATTTCTGACCATCTGAGCCAGAATAAGAGGAAAGTTCCCATTGAGGCCATGGATTTCTTTGTCATTCTAAAGAAGGGAACCAAGAAGTATAAAGTGATAACTCAATTTTCTAAAAGCACTTCAGGGGAGAGAGTCATGGAGATAGCTTATCTGGATCCCACCAAGAGAAAATAAGATCTGTCTCCCATAGACGTCAAGGTGACTCAAGTCACAATGGGGACCTCATCTGAAAACCTGCAAGGAGAAGCCTTGTCTACCATGCATGCTCTCTGAAATAATCTCCAAGAGGTAAAAGAGGAGAAAAGGATACTCAAAGAACAAAACAAACATCTCCTCTAAGCATTACAGAAAATGGGAAACGATCCTACTGTGATTGCCACTGAACCCGTTCAAGTTTCCAGTCAGGAGAAAATAAATGAATATGTTAAGATTGGAGAACAAGGCACAACAGTGTTATCCTAGATCGAGTGGATCCTCATAGATGGTGAAGAAGTGCTTGGGAAGTTTACATTGCTTTATCAAGATATAACTCAAGAAAATAAGGAGCTACAAGCAGTAGCAAGTTCCTTCTCCGAAGAATTTGATAACGCCAGGTTGCAGCATGAAACGTTCCAGGTAATGGTTAATTGCTCAGCTGATGACCTATTGAAGGTCAGCATTATTGATCACCTGCATGCACATAATAAGGCTCTCACTACATTAGATTACCGAGTTGATTAGATGGAATATATCTTGGAGAGAATCAAGAAAATCAAAGATGAATCCCTAGATGCACGATATAACATGGAGCAGATAGTTACAAAAATGGCTCCACAAATTCTCAGTGAATCGTATAACTTGAGGGAAGTAGATGATACATTCCAATGCTTCAAGGCTATTTTCACTCAAGGTTTGGCACCAGAGGTCACTTTCAACTGAGAGTCAATTAATAACCTCTTGGCTTGCCGCAATTTCATTGGCTTTTTGCTTGATGCGTGCGACACTTTCACCGAGTTACCTGACAAGCTCAAAAATGAGAAAGAAACCTACGAAGTCATTCGCGATCATTTTAATGGTCTCAATCATGATCAACTTCAAGCAATGATCAACAAGTTTGTAGAATATTGAGAACAGTGTCACATTGACTCTCCTGATCAAAAGCAAGGCACCAAGTTTAAACAGAGGGATGATGAGGAGTAGTTTCTCCTCTTGTGTATGCATTGATCATTTTTGTAAAATATTTAAAAAACATGTTGGCATACATGATGACCTCATCCATGTTGCATCATGGGATGTTTTCATCCAAAAACTTGCCCAAGTTAACTGTTGACTTTTAGATATTTTAGATCTTTTGTAAATATCTTGTAAGTGGTTGGTTTGTTTTTGTCTTCTTTCCTCTTCTCCTTCTATAAATACTTGAATACTTGTTGTATTCAGGGTGAAATTTTTTTCTATGAAAAGAGAAGTGAGGAGAGAAAGACTCTGTGTTTTCTTGTAATAGAATAAATATTAATACATATGTTCAGATTTTGTGCTTAATCTATGTGTTATTTACATCTAATCTTTCTTAAGTTAGATCTATGTTTTTATTCTGTTGGATTCATTCCTACTATTGTCATATGTTCATTAGTATTGCTTTAATTGTTTATGTAAGTAATTTTGGCTTTGTTTACTATTGGCTCAAAACATAAACCTTCTGACATTTCCATCTTGGAATTCATTTATTTTCTTCCTTCAGATCTATCCTCCTACGTTCCTTCTTTCCCACCTTTTTTGTTTGTTGTTCGAACTACCTCTACTGGGATGAGATCCCAAACCTCTTGAAGTTAGAATAGTGTAGATTTACATATATTCCTGCTTGATAGATTAGCAATAAACTAGTTTCACTTTGCTATCCCAAAGAGGGGCTACGCTCTTCACACTGTTGGCTTGTTTCCCCACGGCCTGCCTAATCGACAATTTTTCAGACCAACATATCTAAAGGATAATCTCTTATTACATGTTTATTTCTGTATCTAGGATAATACATAGCTAATGGTTTAGTATTAACATTTTCTTTGGCTTGTAATCCATCCATGGTGGAAGTTAATTGAAATAGGATATCTATTTTAAAGTTTTCTAGTTCATCCATAAGTTTGTTCATGCCTTGATTTTCACTTTTCACAATTTTTCCTTTACTAGGTCCACCCTTTGTTCTTGAATAAATTCTACAAAGGTATTTAATATCATTCATTCTCAATTGATTGATGTTTCCACCTCCCATTAAATTAAGGGATTCCCTAGTTTCATCATCCAGACCTTTAAGAAAAATGAGTTTCCTTAGCTCTTCTTGAAGTATAAATCCACACCTTTTACTTACAAAGAAGAATCTATCTAAATAATCTTCCATATTTTCATCCTCTTCCCATTTGATCCTAAAAACTTCTTCCTTCCTATTTCTCCCTCTACAGTAGTCCTGATATTTGTCTAGGAAGGCAGTTTCCATTTGCCCACAAGTGCTAATAGAATTGGATGTTAATCCCATAGACCACCTCATTGCTGCATCTTTTAGAGCAGATGGGAACAACTTGAGTTTTTGATTTTCTATTTTGTAGTCATATGTTTGACACAATACTTTAAATTCAAACAAGAATTGGTTAGGGTCCTCAAATGACATCCCTCTAAATGTAGGCAAGTGTGTAGGTGAAATATTCTTCATAGGTGTATCATCATCCTCCAACTGAATTGGATAAGTAAAGGTCATATCAGGTTCTCTTTCAACTTCTCATGCCATTTCTGTAGTATCTTCTAGATCTTTTCCCCAATCAATGTGGTGTGTGATCCTCTTTGGTGAAGGTGAGAAGTCAAGAGTAGGAGGTTGACTACTTAGTTGAGAATCAAAACTTGTTCTAAGCGGGTCTTGGAATATAATCATCCTCCTAAAATTTTAACTTCCTTCTGGTGATTGATCCAAAAATTCCAAAGGTGGAAGTTCTGCTTCTTTTGTAACATGGGACAATGATTCTTCTAATTCCTTCTCAACTTCCTTATTTGAACTAGATATGCTAATAATTCTTGTTGAGATATTTTTTGGAGAAATATAACCTTTGAGTCTCTTGGTCTACTCATAAATTTTATGATAACGAAGGGAATATTTTTCAATTACTAGATGTATGTTTGTTATTCTTACTGACACCTAATTAGACAATTCTAACTAGTGGGTCCCAGAAATGGCACAAAAAATGATGGGTGTAGTTATTCCCTTCATTTAATCAACTCTTGGTTGATGTCATATTCAAATAAGGGTGTGTCTGAAGCTATATGCTATAAGAAGAATCTTAGTGATATAGTAATTGATTGTAGGTATTTATTATTTTTATTTTCTAGGGGGTTTTAAAGTGTCTTTAAGATTTCCTGGCCAAAGTCTTATTAAAGATAAACTATAAGAAACTTGCTGAAATAAACACACATTGCTGAAATAAATAAATCTTTCAGAATTAAACGTATCAAACACTCTTTGCAGAATGAAACAAATTTCTAGAAATAAAGATACATTGTAGAATTAAACACACTTCTTGGAAGTAAACACACATTTGAAATTTTTTTTAAAAATGCTTGCAAGGAAATAAGAGTTTAAGTTACAACACCTGCAAGAACAATTATGTAATAGATTTCAACTGAAGAACCAAAAGTATTTATAGAACTGCTAGAGAATAGATTTATACAAATTGCTTAAAGATATAAATACCAATAAAATAAAGGATCTTGTTTCTTGGAGGAGTGGGCCCTTTCTCCACCTTGAATCAGGAGTTGACAAAGTATGATACTCTCAAAATGAAATGGCTATCTTATTACTGAAATGTTCTGTCTTAAAAAACTTGTATATGTCTGTATATCTATATCATATCTATAATTTTTGATCTATTTGTAGGTATTTATATATATTTCATCATCTGAGTATGCATTTACAATAATAAGTGTTCGATAGCTGTCTATCCATCTATAGGTTCTAGTGAAACAAAATAGTGCTCAAAGTAGATGTGAAATTTAGAAACCTTATTGGACATACAAATGTTTGGTCTTACATAAGTATTTTTGGAGTGTAAGAATTAACAATTTGTTGATCTTTTCCTAATTGGAGGGCCCATAAATTTCTCTATCACCAAAATTTGTCAAAGTAAATATATTCCCATTGATTCTGGAACTTTGGAGAAGTTCTAGAACCAAAGGGAATTATTCTGTAAATAACTCTAAAAATTCCAGAGCTAAGCATAGGAGTTCTAGAAATAAGTGTTGGAGTTCTAGAACTAAGTCTAAAGGTTACGAAGCTAAGTGATAGAGTCCCTTAGCTGAGTGATGGAGTTCTAGAACTAAGCTTGAAGGTTTCAGCGCTAAGCTGCATTGAAGTTAATGTTCTAAAAAAGATGCTGATTGCTTTATACTTTGCTTATCTAACCGAATGTGACGTATTTTATTCCAAAATTTGAATTTCCACACACTTTGTTAGGAATTACAAAGTTTTTAGACGTTAGAAATAAATCAAACAAAATATGGATAATTACATCCTAACTTACACTAGATCAAACAAAATCCACAAAATGCAGTAAAAATTAATTAAAAGGAGAGTAAAATGAGATCATTTATTGCACATTGATGAGGCATATTTTGGCCTTATCAATGAGGCACCTGAGGATTGGTTCTCAGAGATGTAATATCCACCTGATGTTATAGTTTGGTAACCTTGGGAATCAAATCTTCATAATTGCAAGATTAGTGAGTACCACCATCGTTCACAAGGATACGATATGTCCATTAACAAGGATATGTTATGTGAGCTAGACACAAGTATTGCAGAAGGTGAGGTGATATTGGATGACTCTATGTGAAAGAATCCAGAGGAAGTAGGAGTTCTCCTACTATTTGAGTTTCCTTACTTTGGAAAGCCCACCTGCATGTTCTGATGGCTCATGTCGCGTGTACATGAGGATTATTTGTATTTTTTAGGTAGGAGGATGAGGTTGACTTCTAGGTCAATAAGAAAATTCACTGGTGTATGTGACACAAGGGAAGAGTTGAAGATGGATTTGTGTAATGACCCTAAAATTGAGGAAATAACCACCTTATTGTAATACAAGAGGGGGAAGCACACATTTGACATTGGTAAGATTACTGAACCTGCTACTAGAGTGGTCACTTGACTTGTGAGTTACAAGCTAGGAGCCTTAGAGTGCTGGAATGAGATAAATGAGAAGTTCCTTCACATTGCACACAAGATGGAAAACAAGAGTAAGTATAATATTACCTTGTACATAGTCAAAGGAATTGTGGAAGAGGATAATGTGCAAATTGAATGAGGGGAGAATATCACTTGGGGCTCAATCCTCCTCTTGACAGTGTTTTGGGAGATTGGAGTCCTAGATGGGGCAAAGGATAAAATGTGGGCTCATCCTCTTGAGGACAATTCCCTGAAAAATAATTTTTCCAACTTCACTTGTGATGATGGGATTAATAACCCCCACTAGGTGCATGTTAAGAAGTGGTACAAGTGGATGCATGAAGAATTTGAAAACAAATGGCATGTGTTGAGAGAATTAAAAGTAGTACTAGATAAATAGGAAGAGTTTGTAGTGATGAAACACTTCAATATTACACATTTATTCTTGAAGGATGGAGGGTTTAGACCATGGTGAAATATGTCATTTACATTTAATGCCAAGTATTTTCAATCCACATTGAATATGATCAAGGATGTGTATCACCTAAAGTTCAATGCACATAGGGTGGACACAAATTACCATACCCCGATGAATATGTATGGATATGCACACAAGGTAGTGTAACTTGATACTATGGAGTCCGACATGATGGACCTTAGTCCAATCATGACCCTATTGGCTAGCAACGAGGCATGCATGGTATACATCATCCTTCAAAAAAATATGAAGGATGGAGAGGAAATAGACATCCAGGATGCCACAATGCCACAACCACCAAAGAAACACATAGCGAGGATTCCTAAGCATCAACACGAGAAGAATCATGAGGTAGTAGAATAAGAAGAGGTAGAATACAAAGAGAATGAAGAAGATGAAGAGGAAGAAAAGACCACCTTGGATCAAATCCAAAGAAATAAAATGTAGAGGCAGTACAGGGAGGAAAGAAAGGGCATGAGTACCTTAGAGGTGCCTAAGGGGTCACCATCATTCAAAATGACCAAGCCAAGTCCATTGAAAAAAAGAAAAGTCCACCAAAGAAGAAACCATGAGTTATTAATGTGGAGGAAAAGGAAGGAGACTTGGAGGAAGAGGTGATTAAGGATATGGCATACGACAAGGAGGAAACACTATAGGAAGATGCACCATTAAATAATGATGATCCATGCTTACAGGAGGAAGAACCTATGTAGGATGAACATGAGGAATATATGCGCGATGTGTAGGAAGACAAAAGGAAAGGTGATGAAGAGCATGAAAAAGATCACGAGGTAAAGCAAGAGGAGGAAGAAAGGGGAAGTGAAGATAAAGTCATTGGGAACAAAAAGGGAATGAGAGGAGAAACAAAGGATGAAAATGATAATATTGTGTAGGAAGTACCAAAAAATTAGCGCATGAAGAGGAGGAAGTGGAGGCAACCCACACAAGGTTACCATATGACACATATAGATGACCCCGTGAAGGTGCTGAGGAAAAGATATAAGAATTCAATACCAACATAGGACCTATTATATTTGGAAATGTTTAACAAGAATGAGTCCTTGATGCACACAAGGAAGATGCTCTCATGGAATTACCATGCGCACATCGATGAACCAGAGTTTGAGGCAATCAAGGAGTCACTCTCCAAAATGTAACTGAAGAAGATATTAGGAAAATCCTTTCCCATCATCGACCCCATGCAACTAACAGATGAACAAGCATGTAATGAACTTAATAAGATGACGTCAAAGGTAGGGTGAAGGAACTTTGACAAGGATTTCATTATCAAGAGGATGTGATAGGAAGAAGGGCTTAAGGATAAGGAAATCCAGAAGCTTGTGGAGGAACTAAGAGATGAAAAGAAGCAGATGATGGATGCCTGTGACAAAGCAAAAAATATAATGAAAAGCATCATGAGCATGTTCCTGGAGTTAGTAGATCAATCCCAGTATGTGTATCAAATTTGGATTAGTTGTGTAGTCACCTATAATTTTGTCTACATGATCTTATTACTAAGATCATACTAATTATCCTAGTCTCGTGTTAATTTACTACACTACGCTAGTAAAATACCCTTTCTAACCCATTCTAAACCTCCTAAACCATGTTAATCCCTCTCTAACCAGCTTCTATAATCTTGTTTCCCTTTAATTAACCCTCTTATTGACTTTCTAAAGAGGATTTGACTTTCTAAACAAATATCTTACGTTTCCAAAAATCCACTTAGCTTTCCAAAATCCTGTTCACACCTCCAAATATGTTTTTCTAAAAATCAACTTTTTGACTCCTTTTTAGTCCCACAGGCATCCAAAACATCCTTTTCTCAAATCCAAAAACTTCAAATATAGGGATACCCCTCCCACCTTTTCCTAAGAACCCTCTCTCTCTCTCTCATTTCTAATTTAGGTCATGCTTAGGTCTTTTAGAGTCATTTCATAGTTTATTTGAGCTATTTATTTGTTATTTGCTAATCCTTTCAAAGCTTTAGGTAAATGGGAGAATCCATTAATGGCAAGCTTCCATTCTTAAGATTTTAAAACAACAATAAACACCAAACTGATTGCTAGAGATTTGAGAGGTTCACTTATAGATAAATTTTATTGAGTAGAGAACTAATATAGTCATGTTTAGAGGTTGATTGTTTGTTTCAAGCTTTATATATGCATGCAAATAGGTAGCTCTTTCTTATCTCTAATCTGATGGTCATTTGAGTTGTTTTTTCCAAAGCTTTTGGGTTTTTTTTATAAGTTCTTACCTCATCTTCATAGCTTTTGCAAAATTTTCATTACAAACAAATTGGAATACTTGATGAGGATGATGCCGCTAAAGTTGAAGTGTGGGTCAGGGATGACTGTTGAAAACTTTACCACGTAATAGAATAAGAATAAAGAACATATGGAGAGGAGTATTGCATAATATGAGGCATTGGACACAAAGGTGAGAAAGGCCACGTGGAAGGGAGTATATGTTTTTGATAACTACCAAGACTTATCTCCCATTCTTAGTGCGCACACCACCAGTGAGGAAGAAGAACTAAAGAAGATCCAAGCCAATATGAAGAATAATAAGGCCAAGTAAAAGAAGGTCATGGCCAAAGTAGCAGAGAAAAGAGATCTAATCAAATCCATGAAGGACACAGTTGAGGTAAGGTTCAATAAACTCTATCCCTTGGTCGTGCGTAAGATTGATACACTAGAGGGTGTGACCTCAGACATAGAGGTTGTGGTGAAATAATTGAAGGAAAATCTAGAAGAGCTAACTTTAGAGCAAGTGGAAAAAGTAGTGAAAGCAATGCCAAATAGAGCTGCTAAGGGGGTTAAAATCTGGAAGGAGTTAGAGATAATGTTAGATTGGTAGTTTCTAGAGCTCCTCTCACCACCAAAGGCCAGAGTTCTTATTACAAGCAAAAATGGAAAATTATCATTATTTACTTGGGTAATTACCCCCCATTATTTATTCTTCCAATGCTATCATTCTTTCATTCATTTTTTGAGAAGGCATTATTTGGTTCATATTTATTAGGAGGTACAATACTCCTAGTGTGGGGTAATTTTGGAGTGGAAAATGGCTAAGTATTATCTATATGTGAAGGGCTATGCTTCAGAAGGTGTGAGTGGGAAATAAGGAAATGTGCAGAGTTTAGAAGGTATGCGCAGAGGAAAGTGTGCAAGAAGAAAGTTGTCACAGGTTAATGTGTGAAAGCATGCATGTGAACAAGAAACAAAAGCATGTTAATACATGAAAGGTATGCGCCATGCACAGGAACATGTTAGCATGCAAGGGTTCACACACATACACAGATTTGATGACTTATTCATTTTCAGAGGAAAGATAAAAATAGAAGAAAAACAAGTTGATGTGACATACAACAAGGTCTATAAATGGAAAAGCACATGCAGACAAGGATATATATGATGCATAAGGGATACCTATTTATAGGATTAAAGAAGGATAAAGATGAGCTATATATAACTCAATATATAGTTAAATCGGAATAGTAAAATCATGCCATCTATTGTTAGCTCACCTATGTTTAGGAAAAACACATGTAATTGGTGAAGGGAAAGTCCCCACCATGTATAAATAGGTGATGCAATCTTGTATTCAATAGTTATCTTGGAGGTGTGTCGATGTTGGAGTTTGTAAGTGAATTTTTATATGTGCACATGGTATAATGCATAGAGGTCATTTAAATATGGACGTGGTTTTCTAATTTTTATGTAGTCAATTATGTTTGCAATGGATAATTGTGTTTGGTTAGAAAATATGACTAGATATGAGCATAGTATTATAGGAATTCAAATACTCTTACTAATTATCTATGTTGAATGATTTCTTTATTATATGTGTTACCAATATTGAATGTTGTATCTCCTTTCATGCATGTTATAATGGTTATGATGATCATGTTTGTGCTAACCACATATTGTAAGTGAATAAAGGAGGGACTTGGCTGTTGCACATGCTTTGAGTGAGCGTTCAAAAATTTTCTAGATGAAGTGCCATCATGCTCAAATGAGCACTAGTAAATAAAAATACTACAAACCTATTGTTTAAAAACAATTATATGTTGTGATACTACAATATTACATGATCATAGCTAATGATGATGTCTAATAAAGATACCATGGTTAATTAATGAAAATGAGAAACACATATCAATATGCTATAACCTAGTACATGTTGAAGTCAATAACTTATTGTAAACATATACTAGTTTATAAATGAAGCACATATATCATGGAATGAAATTCAAGTCATTTGAGTCTTGTATGTGCCAACTTCGAATGGCTACTGGGAAGATAACGATCACGTAATGATGTAACTCATTATGTGAGTATTTATTGTCCCATAGGGATCCTAAGATGAGATTGACATGACCCAATCAATTTGAATATCGAGTCATGATCCCCACAACTTCAAAATTGAAATCTTAAAAAACGTTATGAGATCTAGATAACTATGTAGAGATGGTGGTATGGTGATGGGATAAGATTCATTTGGCTTATGTGTAGTCACAAAAATAAGAATGTAATGCTTATCTAGGAAACTTTGGCCTATGTAGTGTAACTAGCTAATTACACTTTCAGCTCATCGTGTTCCTAACTTAACATGTGAGATGTGTGTACTAACACTGGTCCTGCTTGCATGTAGCTCTTGTTTTTGTCACTTGCTCTTAAAAGATGTGTTAATCTCTTTGAAATGTGCTAACCTCGAAATAAGGTTGTTTTGGGGGTTAAATGGTAACTGATGATGGTTTCGGCTTAACTGGTGGCAGTTTAGGGTAACCGGCGTTAGTTAGGGTGGGATTTCCTAGGTTTACTAAACTACGCAGATCACCTTGATTTTTTGGGATCTTGTTTCGTTTACTCTGTGGATTAACATGGAAGCTTCCTTCTAACAGGCGGTAATGTGGTTAGAGGGAATGTAGGCATTGATTTTTAGGGTTTAGGTAGGTCTTAGTTAGTTATGGCAACTTACTAAGAATAGGTCTTAGGGTGAGATGGCTAGATGAGGTGGATATGTGGGCATTATCCCAATTAGGATATTTACATAATAAATATTGTGAGGATAATGAATTAATTAAATTAAATTAATTAAATTAATTAAATTAATATTAGAGTGGGATGAAAGGGACCATGGTTAGGTGAATGTGTTCAAGGTGTTTATTTGACGGGGGACTAAGGGGAGTATGACCTAATTTAAGTGTTTACATTTTTCCCCTTTTTGTTGCGTAGCTTGTATATGTAAGCAATACTGACAAAAATAAGATGTGGTTGCCCCATGTGTGGGTGAAGGTGATCCCCCTCAAACCAGGAACTGATGAGGTAGAAGGAAAAATTGGTGATTGTTTTGATAAAAGGTGAATGTGATGAAGAAGAAGGTGGGTAACGGGTAACAAAAAGGAAAAAAGGTCCACTCAGGTAATCTAGGTAATGGGTTAGGGTCAAAGCTAGTGACAGTCAAACACACGCACAAGTATAAACTGTAACACAATACCAGGTTGAAGAGCATGTAAACTCAACATTGTCTAAGGTCGATAGGTTTATCCAAACAAGGTTGAAGTGATTCTGGTATCCAAGGTATAGGATATGGAAAGGAAACATGACACAGGTTAGGTGTAGGAACGTTTAGGTATGTTTCGGTACACTGAAGGTTGGGTTAGGATAAACAGTCACAGAAAGAGGAAAGGTAAGGTCATTAGGTCAACCACGTAGATTACATTGTCGCAAGGAATAATGGGCACATGGGTTCAAAGGTCACTAGCGATGGTCTAGGTCCAAATATCTAGGTCACAACATGGGTAGGGTTGAGGTATAGGTAAAATAATGAGTCCCCAAAAGTAGACGAGGGGAGGTAGTAAATGATAATGCTTGTTTGGGTAAAGGTCATGGCTGAAGGCAAGGTAAGGTTGTAAGGCTAATCATCATAGTAACATCTTTGCAAGGTAGAGTGAGTGTGTAAGTTCGATTGTCACCCCAAGGGGGCTGGTGTGGGTATATGGGTATGGCATAGGTAAAGCCATGTGAGAGGTAGAAATATGCCCCACCCGGTGGTAAAAGTGAGTGACGAATGATGAGGTGAGGAGGGTGAGGTGAATGGTCAGGGTAAGCGTTGGGTGAGGGAAAAAAGAGTGATGGGAAGGGTAATAGGGTGAAATTGTGGGCAATGTGGAAGAGAGGGTGACAGATGCTAGTCAAGGGTAACCAATGACGGTATAATGTAACTGAAAACGATAAGGTAGGGTGCGTGACTGATGCCGGTGAAGGTAAAAAATGCATCCGTTAGGTCGGGGATGTTATAAAAAAGAAAAATTCCGTGCTTTTCAGAATCATTTGTCCCATGCAAAATAGAGGAAAATGACACGAGAGAGAGGGAAAGTTTGAAAGTGTCCAGATGAAATGAAAAGCTGAGTTAGCGAGCCAAACAGAAAGTGATTGGTAGTTGAGAGGCGGGTCTACGAGATCAGATTGTTGGATTCAGGTGGTTGGAGGTGAGGTGACCGATTGGTGATGGCAGAGGTCGGAGAGGGATCGGGTGGGCCACTGGTGCAGTGGCCAAATGTGCCACCACAGTGATGGTAACATGATGAGGTAAGCGTTAAAACCTTTCTGTGTTTTGTGAGATAGATTAGGTGATAGGTTAGGTTTTGAAATATTAGGTGTATGGGGGGGAAATGAATTTTGAAATGTGGGAGGGTAAATTGGGTAGAATAGGAATGGGGAGAGAGGTAAGTGGGTGAATGAGGGGAGGGAAGTGCAGGGGAGAATGGGTGGGTAGAAGGGTCAGGAGAGGGATTTTTTTGAGAGGGGAGGGTTTGGGGGTCGCGGGTTTCACCACAATAGTGACTGATGTGGTCGGGGTTAGCCGGCGCCGGTAGGTCAAACCAGTATCAGTCACGAAAGAAGTGACCCACGCTAGTTTAGGGGTGACCAAGGTTGGTTAGAGAGAACTGGAACTGGTAAGGTTTTGGAGAAAAAGGGGCCGAAAGGGCCCCAGGTCAAGTGGGTGGGAGAGGTAGGGGGAAAAGAAGGTGTTTTGGTGCAAAATATGGCATAGGTGGGGGGGAGGGAAACGTGCATGGGTAGATGATAGTGGGTGAGAGTGGGGGTGGCTAGATAGAAATGTGATATGAAGGTAGGTTGGGGAAGAAAGAATGAGATGAGGCAATAGGTATAGGTGAGGTGTTGAGTGTGGGTATGATGAAGGTAGATTAATTTAATGTTTATGTTGGATGCAGGGGAGAGATCAACTACGGATGAGAGATAGGGTGCCACCACTACTATTGAGAGTGCGAGGCACATTGACAGTTGAGGAGTGGTGGCACATGGAGGAGGTGTGCTTGATTAGGGTCTGACGCTATCGGCATGTAGTCTGGCTGATGGGTCTGATGATCACCCTCATTGATAGATGGGATTCAATGACCAACACATTCCACCTACTGATAGGTGAGATGATAGTCACTCTGTAGGACGTGTTTAGGATCATGTAGTTACTGATACTGGGGATGCAGGTGTACTCGATCTCCTCCGAGGCCTCGGAGGAGTTGATGCTGACAGTGTTTGGGGAGGGACTAGTAGACATGAGATTCCATAGTGCCAGTTTGAGTTACAGGGGGATGTACCTAGCCCGTCTAGAGGAGACGAGGCTAGTTGTTTTATTGATGGAGGCAGTGTGTTGTTTCTCATTGTTGGATGCAGAGGGTGGGAGATTTTCCCGCTCTTTGATGGGGGTTTTACACGACATGGTGATGGATCGGACCTACTTTTCATGGGTGACAACATTCCTGGTGTAGTTATATAAATATCTGTAGGCGTATGGGTTTCTACATAGGTTTAGCTTATGTTGCACATTTGTTCTACACTGCTAGGCCTATGAGCACATAGTTTGTGTGCAGCCAGTGGGTATGCCCCGAGAAGATGCATTTCCATTGAGATTAGTTCAGGTGGGGTATAGGTGATGGGTTCCCATGATTGGAGAGTGTCTATCAGACATGGATACACATGATGTAGCATATTACATGCATCTATTGGAGGGGTTATCCGAGGTGGACATCATATGGAGACCATATGTGGGTTATCCCTCATACAGATAGATGCATGATGAGCTAGATGGCCTTCAAATACTAAGATGAATAGAGGGGCATCGTGTCGGGGAGCACGAGATGATCCCAGTTGATAGGGTTAGGAAGCAGTTTTGGCTGCTATAGGACATAAATCCACCCTTCCCATAATACAGGAGAGATGATGTGGAGAGTCCATTTCCTCTACCATAGTCAATAGTTCCCACAGGGTAGGAGGAGTAGGTGGTAGACCGGCAGATCGATGATGCCCGAGTGACATATAGATATAGATAGTGATGCGTGGCTCATTTACGAGTAGTACCACCCAGACCTGAGTAGCTGGATTTAGCCACTATCACGATGTAGAGAGATGCCCTACAGGGGTAGGTGGCAATCCTGATTACCCAGTTGGGGATGGTGGAGGGGTAGTTAGCCAGTTCAGAGGTAGAGGTGACCAAGTTACATGCACAGGTGGCTAGTATTTAGGCCCAGATGGCCCAGGGTGTAGATGGGGATGGTGATGATGGTCAGGTGGCCTCCCTACAGGCACATGTTATAGGGCTGCAGGGCTAGTAGGCCATGACACAGGTGTATATTCAGGCATTATAGGTGTAGGTACATGCACAAGGTGTGAGGCCTATGACACCTTCACAAGCACCATGACAGGGGCCTAGTTCATAGAAAGGGGCAAGACAGGGTCCCATAAGACAGGTACAAGGGCCGAGGCCTATGGGGCCACCACAGACCATTCCCATATCTAGGTTACAGGATTCCCTAGGTGAGGCTAGATACTACCAGGATCAGTTGATGGTAGTCAGGATAGATTTTATATCCTATGGAGAGTATAGGGCACAACAGGCCTCAAGTGAGAGGACTAGATCCTGGACTCATAGTGTAGAGAGTACATGGGGCCATTGAGCTCTGAGATAGGATCAGGGAGAGGCCACCTACTCATGGAGACCAACTCCAGGTGATGTACCAGTAGGGGGCAGTGAGATGACACCAGGCCGTCGAACAGGAGCCAAGGAGGAGACCAGAGAGACTGACATAGAGGATGTTTAGTGGGATGAGGCTTGATGCCCATTCCTGTATTTGGATATATTGTAGTCATTTTTTTTGATATATACCGACCTGTGTGCTGAAGATGGTGAGGATGTACTAGAGTTTTGTATATTTTGATCATATCCTGGCCTATGCGCCAAAGATGGTGAGGCTGTATATGAGAGTTTTGAGAGACTAGATTATATATACTGACTTGCATGCCAAAGACATTTGATAATTATGTATATGGATACACATGTTTGGATATTGTATTTATATAGATGATGATGATTATGGGAATTATGTGTTTGTGTCGATAACATTTTATTATTATGCATAGATGGACTTATGGTAGGTGTGTTAGGCATGAATTGAGTCAGTCATGGATTTAGGCATGATGGACTTAGGTCATGGTTTTAGGCATGGATTGAGTTAGGTTTTGGTTTAGGCATGGATTGAGTCAGGTCATGGATTTAGGCATGGATTGAGTTAGGTCATGGTTTTAGACATGGATTGAGTCAGGTCATGGATTTAGGCATGATGGAGTCAGGTCGTGGTTTTAGACATGGATTGAGTTAGGTTTTGGTTTAGGCATGGATTGAGCAAGGTCATGGATTTAGGCATGGATTGAGTTAGGTCGTGGTTTTAGGCATGGATTGAGTCAGGTTGTGGAGGTTGTAATTCATTAATTTTTTGCAATGAATGATGATATGGGTCATTTTAAATATGTTTTATAAGACATGCATGATGTTGGTAAATAAATGGTAATCAAAATAAATGTATGTTTTGATGATGAGAAAAAATGTGAAGCAATTTGTCATTTTTTTGGTTTAATTTCAAATTTTTGATATAAAAAGGAGATGAATTAGGGTAGAATGTGGTTTAGGAAAATAAAATATGAATTGGTTAGGGTAGAGAGTGTCCGAGCTAACCTCTAAGGGCCCCATGCCCCATGGAGTGCTACCTACATAGTCCCAGTGAAGAGGGACCTCAGACCGATGTAGTTCTCCCATAAGCTAGGGAAGAATATGAGGTATGAGAATGAGTTGGTAGGTTTTAAGCATGGTTTGGGTTTAGGCCTGTTAGGTGTGGGTGAGTTGTGGGCAACTTGGTATAGGTGATTTTGATTGTGGTAGAAGAAGAATATTATCCAAAGGTAAGCATCAAGGACCAAGTCCTATATAAGGTAATCAATACGTAATAAAGAAGGTTAAAAGATAAGAGGGGGTAATAAAGCCACCTGATTGGTGAGGATCATAACAGGTGGACCATACTGTAGGAAGACTAGGGAAGATAAGACCCTAAAGAATATGCATGAGTGATTTTCCTAAAGGTGAATAATAGTCACATGATCACAAAATGTCATAGTTCCAAGAGGTCCCTTGAGGCGGTAGGAAATGGGAGTGCGAATGGTGAAATGAATGAAAGGTGGTTAATTTTTATATGGTATGAGGTAGCATGCCTTTGTAGCAAGAGATCCAAGGTCACAATGGGAAAGTCCATGACTAAAAGGTTGTTTGTTTTAACTGATGTTTGAGATAGACTGATCGATGTGGGAAGTCCATATGGGATGAAGAAATTAACTCCTTGAGGTCTTTGTGAAGCTGATTGATGCGGGAAGCTTTAGATTCTCTCTCTCTCTCTCTCTCTCTCTCTTTTGAAAGAGATTTATATAGCTGTCCTTTGAGGGAGAAGTCTATTTATAGTAGTGATTATAGAGAGAAATATGTCCTTTTGAGGGAGTCATCTTTTTATTTGAAGTGTGACTCAAGGAGTTGGATCCCATGTGATGGCCTTTAAGTCATGGACAAGACTAAGGTGAAGAATAATATTCTTGTTCAGAAAGAAGAGTGAAATGACCATGGAATGTCATCTAAAAATAGATGAAAAATATCCATGAGAATCATGCTATGTGCAGTGCCATGGTACACATATTTAAGAAAGATAAAAATTCATGAGTATGCACATGATTCTTATTTAATCATTAGTGATGGCGTAGGAAGTGGATAGTGCTCAAGGGACGAGCATGGAAAGAGGAAAAAAGTGAGGTAGGACTAAAATTCAACAGTAGTGTTGGTACCCAAATTTGTTCTCCTTTTTAGTCTGAGAAGCATCAGAGATATGGCATGAAGCTTGAAGTCAGATAGATCATGATGTGTGTCATTTTGTAGCCAGGGATGTGATCTAATTGGCACTCAGATTTGTGGAGAGATGGATAGCACTTTGAAAGGATTTGATATGATCCTCACTATTTTAGGTTGTGCCTTTTCAAACAAGGTAAGAGAACCTATATTGTAACCCCCAAATGGTGAAGGAGATGAAGATATCCCTCAATTTATGCAAATAGTATGAAAAGGCCTTGGGAAAATATTATCAACACTCTAAATATGACTTTCACAAGTTATCACTCCCAGATCATGGAGATATTTTCAATGCAAGGTAAGGGTTACTGAAGACATTGTATAATATTGATTTCCTTGTGCATTTTTATAGATGGGTTAGATCCTTTTGTTGACACACAATGTAATGTAGGGGTAGTATGGGTAGGATTAGTTTCTTTGAATGAATTTTTTTATGGGGTGTTGACAAGACAAACTGGGATATATCATATCTTTGACAACCTCTACAATACTTGAACAACTATCAGATAAAATGCTTCAAATAATCAGGATATTCTTTCAACCAGAAGAGGCATAAATGGAAGCCTAGGTTGCACTCTTCACACAATCTTTGAGAATTCACCACAAAAGCTTGAAGTAAAGAACTCAATTAAACACAAAAATCCTTGATCAAACCACGCCTAAGGTACCCCAAAAGGCTTACAAGAAATCTTTGCAGTCAAGGAAGGTAAAGTGATTTTAAATTTGTTTATCTCTTTATCAGATGAAGGCTCTTCTGAACATGAGATTGCAAATGCCACTAAACTATCAACAAGAAATGGAGATTCTGTGTGATTTCTAAAGACTTTCAATGCAATATTGCTACAAGAACAATGAAAACTATTTGTAGGCATTTGAAAAAATGATAACACACATCATATTGCTTAGAAAAACATAGATTAACTCAAATATTGTTAGATTCATTAGCAGGGGAGAGTTTCATGAACAATATCAGAGTTGTGTGATGGCTATACACTTGTAACTAACTCACATACATGAAGATCCAACACAGAAAAAATTATCCTGGTTCTTTGGTGGGTTTCTTAGAAGATGAGCCTTTTCTCAGAATTTTCTCATGATTTTCAATTTTTTCCTGAACCTCTGCATGTCTCAAAACATGCATTATATATCTCTTGCCACATTTGATCCTTCTTTCCCAAGAAAATAATATTCCAAGGGATCAATTCTGTTACAACAATTCTTCATGATTCAATGAAAATGACATCAAACAGAAAAAGACTCGCGAGCTATCAGGTGTGCCCAAAAATATTAAATCATTACAAATATCTGCATCATTTTCCATCATGGAGGCATGTTTTTCATCATTGAGGCATGCAAACACCTCTTGCTCATCATTTTCACCTTTTTACCTTTTCAAATTACCTCTGCAACTTTTGATTTTGTTATTTCACATTTTTGGATGGATGAGGGAAAAATTTATTTCAAAATCACCTCAGATCAAAGAATTAAGCCATGAAAGTGATGCCAATGATCCTGGAAGGCCAAGACGACACAAAATCACTATAAATTTGAAGAATTTTGATGCAAAAATCGTGATTCCAAGCTTCCTTAAGTTCCCATGGCAGTCAAAACAAATGGATGCAAAACAACTGTCGATCTGATCCATCTTTTAATCCTAGCCCTCCACATGGAAGATGCGGACTTAGAAATAAGCTTGAGTTACCTTTTTAATTTTTTGGATAAAGCCAGACACCTGGCAAAAAAAGATTGGAAATCAATTCGGGCTTACTTTTTGTCTTTTTGACAGTTTTGAAAAAATGGAAAAATTTGACTTTTTTCTCCGCCCCTCCACCTTTGAATTTTGGAGCTGACACATGGCATATGGTGGGTCCCATTGAAATCGTGCTTCAATTCTACGCATTTTGACCTTTTTAGAAAATTGGAAAAATTTCACTTTTTTCCTCATGGGCCCACACCTCTTATTTCTTCCTCGCCACGTGTCTCCTTGTGCTTCATTACGGGCCAGTGCTCCAAATTTTGATTTTAAGCCTTCTTTAAAAATTGGAAAACATTCACTCCTTCCTCCACTAGCATGCCGACCCGCTCTGCCCACCTTTGACCCTTAAAATGTGACACGTGTCTCACCTGGATTGGAGCGGAGCCATTTTTCATTTTTCACCTTTTAGACAACAAAGGCAAAAAGTCATAAAATTTTCCTTCGGCCCCTTCTTTTGCCTTTTGCCTTTCTGGACACGTGTCCTTTCCTAATTTTTTGTGGAAATTCTACCCAAAATTTCATTTTAACTCCCTTTTTTGCTAAGAAAAAATCTTCAATTTTCTTTCCGCTAGGCTGCCGACCCGCTTTGCCTTCGCCACGTGTCTATCACTGATTCACTGTGGGGCCACATTCCAAAATGTTACGTTAGGTATTTTTCACCAGAGGGGAAAATTTTCCCTTTTCCTTCCATGGCCTGCACTTCCTTCTGACTCTGTTAGACACGTGTCCACCTGTGATTGGCCACGGGGCTGCACTCCAAAATTTTACTTTAATATTTTTTACTTCCAAAGGAAAAAAACCTCAAAAACCTCTGCCATCCTGTCGACCAAACCTTGATTTCTGACACCATTCCCTCCTCTGATTTGAGTGGGGGAAAAAATGATTTTGAAACTTTAGAAAAAAAGAGCTAAAAAAATCTAAGTCCCCCCATCGGCCCGCTACTCCCCCTTTGGTTTTTAGGACACATGTCCACTCCGGATTAGCTGCGGGGCTTCAGACCACTTTTTGAATTTAATTTTTTTGAAAAATAAAGTCTAAAAACCTTAATGGAATCTAACCACCCACCATCCTGCCTGCCAATCAGAACATGCCACATAGGCAAATTTGGAAAAAATGGGTACCTGAGCCCGAAAATGCCCATTTGTTTGAAAAGGAAAAAAATGAAAAGTTACAACACTACCCCACCTTTCCTCAGCCAATTAGAAGTTGCCATGTTTCCAATACCTATCTGAGGATGAATTTTATGGCTAAAACATGCCCGTCTGACCATCAAAATGTAAAAAATTCCAGGGATGCCCTAGAATTCAATTTTTTCACCAAGGATGGTAGATTTTTCGATTTTGAATCAATTGAAGCATGATTTCCACAACATTTTCAATCTAGGATTTGAATTTTCAAATACAAACAAGTATGATTTGATCAATTTCAATTTTTCCACAATCTGGCAAAGGGAAAAATGACATAGCCCACAAAATTGGAAAAACTAGGGCACATAAAAGGGCAAAATTGGATTATTCTTTCAAATTAGGGCAAAACAACAAGCTTGTGAGCATTTTTAAAGCATTCAACTGGAGGGGAAGAAATTTAGACCATTAATTCAAAAGGTAAATTTTTTTAAGCACATATAGATTTGGAAAATTAGGGAAACATGGTGCAAGCTCAAAAATGGCACCAACATCAGCTCTTGCTTGGGGATGGGCACTCCCAGTAAGTGCCACAAGGACAAAACATAGACCAAGTGCCAAAATATCCATTGGGAAAAGGATTTAACATGCAAGGCAGTAAGAAAACCAAAACTATCCTTCAAAAACAAGCTGAGAAAGCAACCAGAATGGCTGCCAAGAACAAGGGCAAACCACACACCAACAAAACATAAAAAACAAAGAAAAAAAAAAGACTATAAAACTATACAATTGGTGCATACCTCAGATTTGGGGATTAATCCAAGAAATTCTTAAACTGTCTTCCATTAATAGGCAACTCCAGTAATTCCCCATCTAATTCCTTGAGAAAGTAGGTATGTTCACCAATTCTGATATCAATGGCATAAGGGCCCATCCATAATGCATCAAATTTGCCATGGTTTCCGTTGTCTTCATGCCTACTATCCCACGACAAAACCATATCTCCAACATTGAAGGCCATAGGAGTGACCTTCTTGTCAAACAATCTCTTCAAATTTTCCCTAAATTTGACATGCCTTTGATGGGATGCTCTTCTCTCCTCATCAAGCTCAATAATATGATTGATCCTTGATTCATATGGGCCAAGCTCTTGATCTTCCAACTATTGGGAAAACTGAAATGAAGATAATTTCAGGTGCAAGGGAAGCAAATCCTGAGTTCCATACACCAATTCAAATGGGATTTTACCAGTAGCTCTTTTAGGAGTTATCCTATCAGCCCAAACTGCAAATTTCAATTGTTCACACCCATTTCTTCTTGTTTTTCTCCAAGGTTCTTCTAATGATCTTCAACAAACTCTTATTGTTGGACTCAACTTGTCCATTCCCTTGGGGGTTATAGTTTGAAGAATAAGTCAGATTGATTCCATATTCATTGCACATTGCCATTAAAGATTTGGCTCTAAAGCACATGGCATTATCAGCTACAATCTTGACTGGGACTCCAAATCTGCATATGATTTGATTCAACAAGAAGTCCATAACTATTTGGTGTGTTGCTTTCTTGGTGGGGATTGCCTCTACCCAATTTGTAAAATAATTAGAGGCTACAAGGATCCACTTATGGCCAGCACTAGAAGGATCTAAAAATCTCACCTATGAAGTCTATCCCCCATTGCTTGAAAGGATATTTAATTGATACAGGCTGTAAAGGAAGGGAGCCTGAAGCTTTCAATCTTCCAGAGAAACACTGGGAACTTTCACATTTTCTAATCAGCATGGTTACATCTTTGAAAAGAGTAGGCCACCAATAACCAGATCTTAAAATCTTATGTGTTATTACTCTTCCAGCAAAGTGTCCTCCACAAAATCCCCCATGGAAATCAGAAATTACTTTGGGAGCTTCATCAGTTACACACTTTAAGAGGACACCTTCAGGGTTCTTCCAAGCCAGCCCAAAGTCAGTGATGATGTATTTCTGAGAAGCCAGCTTGAGGGCTCTTTTCTAATTTTTATTTAAATGATTAGGAAATAAAATGTGTCTGAGGTAAAATATTATATCCTTGTACCACTCAGAACTTACCAATTTCCCAAGAACATCTGCCCTTTCTTCTTCTACTTCATTCACTTCCACAGTCTACAGGTTGCTCTCAGCCATGAGCTTAGCAAGACCCAAACCTCTTACTAGCTTTGTGGTTTGGATGTCCATATCATACTCCTACAGTTTGTTCACCCATATACATCTTTTACTTGAGATCTCCATCTCTGATAAGATGTCTTTTACCATGGTGTGGGGAACATAAGCAACAACTTTTGAACTTAAAATATAAGGCCTGAAAACCTTTGTTGCTTTCACCAAGGCAAATGCTTGTTTTTCCATGATTGTATACTTTAACTCAGCAGCTTGTAAAGCCTTGCTAAAGAAGGAAATAGGCCTCTCAGCCCCATCTTCATCCTTTTGGAGCAAAACAGATGCAATAGTATTTTCAGAAGCAAAGGAGAAGATTTGGAAAGGCTTCTTGTAATTTGGAGCTGCCAAGATAGGTGCATGTTTGAGTGCTTCCTTGATTCCTTCAAAATCCTGAATAGCAGCCTCTTCCCATTTGATAACCTGATCTTTCTTTAACATGCATGTGATAGGAAGAGTCAACTCAGAAAAATTGGACACAAACCTTCTAATGAAATTGATTTTCCCAAAGAAAGATTGGATGCCCTTCTTTGTTCTTGGAATTGGCACCTTGTTGATTGCTTCTATTCTCTCAGGGTCAATCATGACACTAGACTTTGAAACAATATGACGAATAAGCTTGGCCTTTTTCACCCCAAATTGACACTTCTTTTGATTGAGAGAGATCCCAAACTCTCTACATCTGATCAACATCCTTTCCAAATGCTGCAAGTGATCTTTTCTGCTCTTTGAAAATACAGTCACATCATCCTGATAAACTACAATGAAGTCATTTATATAACCAGCAAAAGCAACATCCATTTCTCTTTGAAAGGTAGCCCCAACATTCATGAGACCAAAAGGAATTCTCACATAAACATATGTTCCCCAAGGAGTGGTAAAGGTAGTTTTAAATCTTTCTGACTCCTTGACAACAACCTGATTGTAGCTAGAGAAACCATCCAAGGTGGATAAAAATTTAGATCCAGTTACTAACTGGAGCATGTTCTCCATGTTTGGAAAAGTATAATTGTCTTTTAATGAAGCTCTATTCAGATTTCTGAAGTCTACACAAAGTCTGATATCTCCATTCTTCTTTCTGATTGGCACAAGGTTTGCAACCCAAGATGAATACCTTGTGGGCTGAATGATCCCTCCCTCCTTCAGTTTCTTCAATTCACCTTACATTTTCATGGAGAGGAGTGGATTAATTGGCCTTTGATTTTGTATAAATGGATTGGATTTTGTTTCAAGAGGGATCTCATGCTGAAACAAGTCTTCTCTATATGCTTTCAGCTCTGAATATGACCAGGCAAGGCAATCTTGATATTGTTTCAACAATTGAAGATAGGACTGTTTTTCTTCCCTGCTTAAACTGCTGCCCAACCAAACTTTTCTTGGTTTTTCCTTTGTTCCCAAGTCATGCTCTTCCACATCCCTTGAGGCAAACATGTTTCTATTGATGATGTAATCAACATTGTTAAAATTAGACTCAAGAGCAACAAGGCCTCTAGGAATGGTGTTAGTTTTCAATTGGATAATATCTTTTCCAAACAAAGTCTCTCTTCCTTCAGTCATACACACCATTGGTTCCCAATCAATATGCTGATCTAAAAACTCACCTTGATTTTGCAAGAACCTTTGCACTTGAGAGTCATCATCAAACACTTGCCAATGCTTGATGTTGTCAGGGACAACTGGCCTAGTCAACACTTCAACATTGTACTCACAATAAGGTGAAATGGTGCAAATTTCCAAATCTTGACCCCAACACTACCAACTTGTCAGCAAAAGCATTCAAACTTCTGTCATGGTGCATAATATTGAAGGAATCAAACATCTCAACTAGATCCCAAACTGCATGTTTATACTGCTTCATCCGCTGATTTTTTGTAGCATACAGTTTTCTTATTTGTTTGACAACTAGCTCTGAATCTCCCTTTACAATGATGTCCTTGACACCATACTTCCATGCAATTCTCAGACCCAACAACAAGGCTTCATACTCAGCAATGTTGTTAGTACATTCAAAATTAAGCTTGAAGGAAAAAACAAATTCTTCCAAGCTAGGAGAAATCAGAATTACACCAGCACCATTTCCAAATTTGGAGCAAGCTCGAAGGAGAACATACCTGATCAAGGAACTTTGACTGATCCATTTTGTGTTCTTTTCCATCAGCAAGACCAATGAAATTATCAGCATCAACATCATTAAACAACACCTCATAGGAAGCATTGTTTGGATCCTCAATTAAGTGCAAGATCTTCTTTTCTCCATAGATCTTAACTAGGCTTACCCTCAATGGGAATGGTGGAAACATACATATCCATTTGGACACTCCCTCCAACACTTGCAGCCCACTTTCTTGACAAAATCATACCCCATTTGGCAGGGCAATCAACAATCACAACATCCAATTTTAAATTCCTCCTGGGATAAGATGCAAGCTGCACAACCAAACCTTTTACACAACCAACTACTGGCACTTCTCTTCAGTCCATGACAATAAATTTTCCATAGGATTCTTTCACTTTTATATCCAACTCATTCATGACTTCTAGAGGCATGATATTACATGATGCACCGGAATCAAACATACAAATTGTGAAGTAGCTTATCCTTTATGATCAAAGTTGTGAAGAATGGATCAACATTCAATTGGGAATCAACCAAAGATGTCCCCAAATATACCTCAGGTGTCTCTCCAAGATCTTCTACTGTTGGTGGTGTTTCAAGGTCAATAATGACTTGAGGGGGAGTCTCAACAACATTTACATTTCTGCTTGGAGTATTCTTCTCTTCTTCAATCCCAAGTACTCAAATGCTCTCTTCTTATGCTCAGGAATTATAAGCAACTCAATGATTGGAACACTCACTTTGATTTGGCTCAATACTTGGGCTATGTCATAGGGAACATTCTTTGGAAAAGTAGCATTGGAAGGGAGACAAGAAGATTCATCAGATGGCAAAGGATTCTTGGCAGCTTGGGCATGATGAGGACTGTAATTTTTTCTTGGGACAGCAGAGCTTTTAGCAAGTGTTTCTCTCCTAGGAGCTTCTTTTGGAATGCTTGTGAGCAAGGGTGTTTTAGGTTTGGCTTGAGGCCCAAATCCCTTAACAACTTTGCTTCTAGTGTTATAGTCTTTCTCTTGAGCTACAACAACATTCATCAACAATTGTCTATCTTCCTCTGAAGGGATACCACCATCATACTTCTTAATCATCAAAGCTCTTAAGTATTCAAAGTCATTGTTAGGAATTTCAAAAGCTTGCACTACATCAACTTCAAGAGTATGAGGGGGAAGCAAGACTTGTACCCATTTGATGCAATCCCAAAAGGTTGCAGTAGTCCTAGCACTTATTACTTCAGTAGATGTTGCTCCTCCTTGTGAGCTTGAAGAACAACCCATCATGCAAATATCATCATCAGTACCATCATCATTATTAACTTCACCTTCTTGCTGGTCCACTTCACATGGAGGATGGGGTAGAAAACACCTATCACACCAATCAATATCAACAACCTCTTCAACAACAACAACCCTAGTAGTTAAGGGATCAGGTAACACTCTTCCTTCACGTGCTTGAGGATGTCTATTTACAGATCCATAGGTCCTTTACCTTTATCATCAAACCTCTGATCATTCCTAGGATGATTTCCAGAACTATCATGGTTTTGTGCTTGTTTCCTAGGCTGACCTTGTGAAGTCTACCTAATTCCCTTCTCAGATCTTTCCAACTTGTAGGAGATTTATTTGACAAACTCTGCCAAAGTTTTCACAACCTCTTCTAAATCAGCACATTTGCTAGCTTGAGGTTTTTTCAGGGTTTATCAATTTTACACCATCTCTCTTGAGAGGTTTTCCCAATTGCTTTGATATTGTTTTCAATTTGAAGTGCCATGGTGAAAGCTTGTCTTAGATTGGTAGGGTTCTTGTCTCTTAGGTAATAGGCTACCTTTTTATCAAATGCATCTACATATTTGATTAAACAAGATTCATCACAAGGCCTCAAATTAACAGGAAGCCTTCTCAAAGTTTTGTTAAACCTTGTGTTGAAGTCATGGACTGATTCATTAGGGTTCTTCTTGATATTCTCAAACTTAGACAAAAGAAATCTAGGATCAGTCTTGTCACCATATTGTAACCTAAATGCATTTTTCATTTCAGTCCATGAATCAATAGAATTATCAGGTAGAGCCTTGTACCAATCCCTAACATCTTCTTCTAGTGTATGAATAAAAAATTTGACATACACATCCTCAAACTCTATCTCAAAATCTTCCATCATATTATCAAAAAGTTTGAGATGCTGATCACCAGTAATAGCATTGTTACCCTGGAATTTTGGCAACCTATTTCTGACATCTTGTGGAACAACATTTGGGTAACCATCCATTCCTCTAAAATTTATAGGACCAAAGGTGTTAACAACAAATGGAGGTCTAGGCTGAGCCATGTTATTTTGTGGTGGTGATCTTGGAGGAGAAAAAAATGATGAGGAGTGAGAGGTCTTTGGGGAATGAGAATGAAATCTTCAAAATAGAGCTCTCTTAAGGGATCTCCTTCTTGATGATATCTAGAAAATTTAGAAAATATAGGAGCAAGCCTTTGAAATGCACAAGAAGGTCCCTCACCTGATGGGGAATTCAAATCAGAAATAGGATTGTCTGAATTAGATCCACTTGAAGAAGAATTGCAGTCCTCAATAACAGGATGCTCACTTTCAAACTCAACAATAGGGATCTCCTTTCTTGCAGTCAAGTCTCCAACCACTTTCCACACTTTTCTTCCCTCTAGCTCTGAGTTTCTTGAATCTGTAAAAAACTTCTTAGCAGAGTCCTTGATAAATAGAGATCTTCTTCCTTCTAGTTTTACAAATTTGAGCAACAAATTATAAACGACAGAAAGGTAAGGCAACTGGTATTTTCAAGATCAAATCAACATAGAGTCACCACTAAGGAAGTTCACCTTAGTTGTGCAAATACACTAAAGTAATCTATCAAATGTTTGCTAGCACTGAAAACTTTGTAAAGCCTTATAAATTAGACCTTCTTCTTCTTAAATCAATCAATCACAATGCACCCAAAGTGTATGAATGCTAGGAAACTAGGAAAAAGGGCAGACAATAACTTGAAACCCTTGTTAAAACTTGCAAATCTGAAGCATAGAATGATATTTTAACAATGTAGCAGCTCAAATACTTGAATACACAAATGCTCAAACTCTTTAAACACTCCACAAACACCAAGAAATTCCAAGAAGTCCCCCCGGAAATGGTGCCAGAAAGTGTTGGTACCCAAATTTGTTCTCCTTTTCAGTCTGAGTAGCATCAAAGATATGACATGAAGCTTGAAGTCAGATAGATCATGATGTGTGTCATTTTGTAGCCGGGGATGTGATCTAACTGGCACTCAGATTTGTGGAGAGATGGATAGCACTTTGAAAGGATTTGATCTGACCCTCACTATTTTAGGTTGTGCCTTTTCAACCAAGGTAAGAGAACCTATATTGTAACCCCCAAATGGTGAAGGAGATGAAGATATCCCTCAATTTATGCAAATAGTATGAAAAGGCCTTGGGAAAATATGATCAACACTCCAAATCTGACTTTCACAAGTTGTCACTCCTAGATTATGGAGATATTTTCAATGCAAGGCAAGGGTTACTGAAGACATTGTATAATCCTGATTTGCTTTGTGCATTTTTGTAAATGGATTAGATCCTTTTGTTGACACACAATGCAATGCAGGGGTAGTATGGGTAGGATTAGTTTGTTTGAATGAATTTTTTGGTGGGGTGTTGACAAGACAAACTGGGATATATCAGATCTTTGACAACCTCTACAATACTTGAAAAACTATCAGATAAAATGCTTCAAATAATCAGGATATTCTTTCAACCAAAAGAGGCATAAATGGAAGCCCAAGTTGCACTCTTCACACAATATTTGAGAATTCACCACAAAATCTTGAAGTAAAGAACTCAATTAAACACAAAAATCCTTGATCAAACCATGCCTAAGGTACCCCCAAAGGCTTACAAGAAATCTCTGTAGTCAAGGAAGGTAAAGTGATTTTAAATTTGTTTATCTCTTTATCAGATGAAGGCTCTTCTAAACATGAGATTGCAAATGCCACTAAACTATCAACAAGAAATGGAGATTCTGTGTGATTTCTAAAGACTTTCAATGCAAGATTGCAACAAGAACAATGAAAACTATTTGTAGGAATTTAAAAATGATAACAAACATCATATTGCCCAGAAAAACATAGATTAACTCAAAATATTGTTAGATTCATCAGCAGGGGAGAGTTTCATGAACAATCTCAGAGCTGTGTGATGGCTATACACTTGTAACCAACTCACATACATGAAGATCCAACACAGAAGAAATTATTTTGGTCCTTTCATGGGTTTCTCAGAAAATGAGCTTTCTCTCAGAATTTTCTAGTGATTTTTCAAATTTTTTCGACCCTTGCATTTCTCCAAAAATACATTATATATCTCTTGCCACATTTGATCCTTCTTTCCCAAGAAAATAATATTTCAAGGGATCAATTCTGTTACAACAATTCTTCATGATTCAATGAAAATGACATCAAACAGAAAAACACTCACAGGCCACTAGGTGTGCCCAAAAATATTAAATCATTACAAATATCTAGATCATTATCCATCCTGGAGGCATGTTTTTCATCATTGAGGCATGCAAACACCTTTTACTCATCATTTTCACCTTTTTACCTTTTCAAATTACCTCTGCAACTTTTGATTTTGTCATTTCACGTTTTTGCTCACGGATGAGGGAAAAATTTATTTCAAAATCACCTCAGATCAAAGAATTAAGCCATGAAATTAATTCCAATGATCCTGGAAGGCCAAGATGACACAAAATCACTATAAATTTGATGAATTTTGATGCAAAAATCATGATTCCAAGCTTCCTGGAGCTCCCATGGCAGTCAAAACAAATGGATGCACAACAACCGTTGATCTTATCCATCTTTTAATCCTAGCCCTCCACGTGGAAGATGCGGACTTAGAAATAAGCTTGAGTTACCTTTTTAATTTTTTGGATAAGGCCAGACACGTGGCAAAAAATGATTGGATCAATTCCAGGCTTTACTTTTTGTCTTTTGACATTTTTGAAAAAATGGAAAAATTTGAATTTTTCTCCACCCCTCCGCCTTTGAATTTTGGAGCTGACACATGATATATGGTGGGTCCCATTGAAATCATGCTTCAATTCTACGCATTTTGACCTTATTAGAAATTTGGAAAAATTTCACTTTTTTCCCCGTGGGCCTACACCTCTAATTTCTCCCTCGCCACGTGTCTCCTAGTGCTTCGTTGCAGGCTAGTGCTCAAAATTTTTATTTTAAGCCTTCTTTGAAAATTGGAAAAAATTCTCTCCTGCCTCCGCCGGTCCGCCGACCCACTTTGCCCACCTTTGACCCTTAAAATGTGACATGTGTCTCACCTGGATTGGAGTGGAGCCATTTTTCATTTTTCACCTTTTAGAAAACAAAGGAAAAAATTCATAAAATTTTCCTTTGGCCCCTTCTTCCACCTTTTTCCTTTTTGGACACGTGTCCTTTCCTGATTTGTTGTGAAGATTCGGCCCAAAATTTCATTTTAACTCCCTTTTTTGGTAAGGGAAAATTTTCAATTTTCCTTCTACCAGGCCACCGAACCGCTTTGCCTTCACCACATGTTTGTCATTGATTCACTGCGGGGCCACATTCCAAAATGTTACTCTAGGTCTTTTTGACCAAAAGGGAAAATTTTCCCTTTTCCTTCCGTGGTCCACACTTCCCTCTGACTCTGTTGGACATGTGTCCACCTGTGATTGGCCACGGGGCCGCGCTCCAAAATTTTACTTTAATATTTTTTTCTTCCAAAGGCAAAAAACCTCAAAAACCTCTGTGATCCATGTCTCCTTTGACCTTGATTTCTGCCATGTGTCCTCCTTTGATTGGAGCGGGGGAAAAAATGATTTTGAAACTTTAGAAAAATAGAGCTAAAAAACTCTAAGTCCCCCATCGGTTTGCTCCTTCCCCTTTGGTTTTTAGGACACGTGTCCACTTTGGATTTGCTGCGGGGATTCGGACCATTTTTTGAATTTAAATTTTTTACAAAATAAAGCCTAAAAATCTTAAGGGAATTTGACCACCCGCCATCCCGCCTGCCAATCAGAACATGCCACGTAGGCAAATTTGGAAAAAATAGGTCCCTGGGCCCGAAAATTCCCCATTTGTTTGAAAAGGCAAAAAATGAAAAGTTACAACACTTCCCCACCTTTCCTCAGCCAATTAGAAGTTGCCACATACCCTCTAATATCTCAGCAATAATTTGATGGCTAAAATACCCCCGTCTGACCATCAAAACATAAAAAATTCCAGGGATGCCCTAGAATTCAATTTTTTCACCAAGGATGTTAGATTTTTTGATTTTGAATCAATTGAAGCATGATTTCCAAACATTTTCAATCTAGGATTTGAATTTTCAAATAAAAATAAGTATGATTTTATCAATTTCAATTTTTCCACAATCTGGCAAAGGGAAAAACGACATAGCTTGCAAAATTAGAAAAACTAGGGCACAGAAAATGGCAAATTTGGATTATTATTTCAAATTAGGGAAAAACAACAAGGTTGTGAGCATTTTTAAAGCATTCAACTGGAGGGGAAGAAATTCAGACCATCAATTCAAAAGGTAAAACATTTTTGAGCACATACAGATTTGGAATATTAGGGCAACATGGTGCAAGCTCAAAAATGGCACCGATAAGTAGAACGGTTGAGAATGGAAGGCATTAAGGGGATCAGATTCAGGTTTACCATTGAGTGAAGATAAATGATAAGTACCTGATCCATAAGTATGGGTCACGATGTATGGTCCAAGCGAATTACGAACAAATTTTCCCCGTTTACTTTTTAATGCTTTAGTTACATGTTGATTTTCTTTCAGGACAAGGTCACTGACTCGGATGGTTCATTCATGGACTCGTTTGTCATAGGCACATTTGATACGTTTTTTGTAAAATTGAAGGTGGTCAAGAGCGTTAAGACGATGTTCATCTAATAAATCAAGTTGTGCTAAATGGTCCTAATGAAAGTTGTCATCATTGAGCATGTCATGGAGAGAAATGTGAAGTGAGGCAATATGGACTTCGAGAGGCAGAACAACCTCTGTACCATAGACCAACAAAAAGGGTGTGGCAATAGTGGAAGTATGGATACTAGTGCGGTATGCCCATAGGGTGAAAGGAATGTGTGTGGGCCAGTATTTCCCAGTATCCTTAACCACTTTCATGAGAATTTTTTTAGGGTTTTGTTGGTGGATTCGGCTTGGCCATTGGTCTATGGGTAATAAGGTGACGAGAAACTTAGCTAAATGCCGAAGGCGTCACAAAGTTTTCGCAATGTTTTATTTTTGAATTGTTTTCCATTATCAATGATGAGGTGATGAGGAACACTAAAGCGACAAATGATGTGATGATTGATGAACTCACATATTTTCTCAGCTTTCATGGAGATGAGTGGTATGGCTTCAACCCATTTTGTGTAGTATTCGGTAGCGGTGATGATCCATTGATGGCATTGGGAATAATGGGGATTGATCTCTCCAATAAGATCCAAAACCCATTAAGAGAAGGGCCAAAGGTCACAGGCAACCTGTAAGGCATGACTGGGTGTATGATGAAGGTTGGCATGTTGTTGGCATTTTACACAACGTTTGATGTAGTCACAACAATCATGGTTGAGGGTCGGCTAGTAATAGCCTAGGAAAAGAATACACTTAACAACAGCAAGGCCACTTAAGTGACATCCACATATGCCATCATGAACTTCCTTGATGGTATAAGTAATTTCATAACTCGTGAGGCATCGTAAAAGAATACCATCAAATCCATGCTTATAGGGGAGACCCCCATGATGACATAACAAGAGACCTTTTTAAGAAAAGCACGTTGTACATTACGAGTGAGGTCGGGAGGTAAGATGAAGAGAGAAAGATAGTTAGAGTATTGTTTATACCAAAGGTCACTTGGGTCAGGGGTAGTGGTTCTGAAGGAGTAAATGTCATGAGGTAAATAAGAGGGTGATTAGAGTCATTATACGGTGACAAAGATTTTAGAATCGATAGGTTAAGCGGGTATTTAAGAAGCCGAGTAGGCCATGGTATCGACAATTTTTTTGGTTGAACGTGGGACGGTTTGAAGGGAGTAGCGGTTGAAGGTGGTCAAAAGTATGTCTACGTGATGTTTTTACTTTTGAAGCGTCTCATTATGATATTGGTATATACTAGTGACTTGGTTTACGACCAATTGGGAATCACCAAATATGCTGATGGATTTGACATCCAAGGCATAGGCAGCTTGGAGACCTAATACGAGTGCTTCGTATTCAGAAATATTGTTTGTATAATCAAAATATAGTTTGAAAGAAAAAGGAATGGGTTCACCATCAAGTAAAATGAAGATGGTACCAGCCCCACCCCCACGCTGACACTTGGAACCATCGAAGAAGAGTGTCATTTGGTAAGCGGGTTTGTCTAGGGAAAGGGTAGCGATTGAATCATCGAGAAAGTCAAAGTTAGAGGGCTGGTCCTAGAAATAGGTGCGGTGGCCAATTGGTCAGTGATAGCTTGGCCCTTGATGGACTTTTAATGGATGAATTCGAGGTCGATGTCATCCAGAAGCATAAACTAGCGTGCAACATGTTGATTTTGGTAAGGTTTAGCATACATGAAGTGTAAGGGGTCAGTGTTGGTCACAACATAGGTTTTGTGATTGAGTAGGTAATGGTAGAGTTTTTTGGAAACAAAAAATAAGGCTAAGAATTTTTTTTTTAGGATGTGTGTATCAGGTTTCGTAGTCAAAAAGAGTATGGCTTATGTAATAAATTACCTGCTCTCTATGTTGTTCATCACGATGAGTGAGCATGGCCCCCAAGGAGTGGTCGGTAGCTGAGATGTATAGGTAGAAGGGTTGATTGTATTTAGGTGGAATGAGCATGGGTGGTTGTAGAAGGTATTGTTTTAAGGCCTCAAAATATTTGTGGAAGTCATCATCCCATTTAAAGGAGACATCGTTCTTGAGAAGATGATGAAATGGTTGACACCGATTAGACAATTGTGAAATGAAACATCGAATAGACTACAACTTACCTTACAGGCTATGGAGTTGCCTAAGGTTGGTGGGCAGAGGAATTTCAAGAATGGTCTTGAATTTAGTAGGGTCAACTTCTATACCACATAAGGAAATGATAAATCCCAAGATCTTTCTTGAGAGAACCGCAAAGACACACTTCTTGGGTTAAAGGTGGACGTAATATTTAATAAGGTGGTCAAAGATGGTTTTTAGGATGGCGAGGTGCTCAGAGCAGTGTTTAGATTTGGCTAGGAGATCATCCATGTAACCTTCCAATATTTGATGCATGATGTCATGGAAGCTATAAGTTATAGCTCACTAATATGTGGCACCAACATTTTTAAGGCCAAAAGGAATGAATCGATAATAGAAGGTCCCCCAAGGGGTGATGAATGTGGTTTTGTGTTGATCTGCTGGGGAAAGAAAGATTTGGTTATAACTCAAGAAGTCATCCATGAGTGATAGCATTTCGTGACCAATGGTAGGGTCAACCAATTGGTCAATACTAGGTAGAGGAAAGTCATATTTTGGGCAAGCTAGATTGAGGTCACAGAAATCTATGCAAATGCGGAGTCCCCATGTCATCTTAGTGATAGGGAAAATGTTAGAAATCCAATGAGGATAATCAATGGGTAAGATGAAGGAAACAAAAAAAGGGCACTGAAGTTCTTCTTTGACGAGAAGGGAAATGCGAGGGTGCATTTTCCTCAATTTTTTTTTGACGGGTTTGGCATCAGGGATGGTTACAATATTGTGGACCACTATGGTGGGGTCAATAATAGGCATGTCTGCGTAAGATCAAGCAAAAACATGGTTATGATCTTTGAGAAAATAAGCGATGGATTCCTATTCGGAAACATCTAAAGATTGACCAATATTTAGGATGTGCGGGTCATCTTGAGTATGAATGTTGATCTCGATAGTTGATTCGTTGAACATGGTTTGCATCTCAGATGGTAACAATCGATGAATATATGAGTCTTCTACACAAAGGTAGGTGAGTATAGATTCATCATCTTGACATTGAACGACGTTAATCGAAGGTGTATCATCATCGATCATTTCATGGTACAGGAAGGGAAGAGAGAAGGGAGCCTCGCCCTCACGTTGATAATTTAAAGGCCCCAAGGAGACGGTGTTTATGAAAAAAAAAGTTAGGAGGGATGGATTTGGGATCCATCAACTTCCTTGGTAAAGATGGTGATGGGAGTGATGAAGGTGAAAAAGGGCTGATGTCTTCAATGAGCTCAATGAGGCCCTTCTTGGTAGGTGGTTCAGCAAAGCTGATACCACTACGGTCGTTATGCTTGCGAGTAGTACATGGAATAAAAGTATGGTGGCCTTGCTCATAAAATCCAAAACTAAAACCCTTCCACGCACATCAGTGTAGGAAGGTGTGGGTGAAATGGCGATTGGTGAGTGACTGGAGGTCGGCGGAAAATGGGCGGGTTTTTGATTGTGGTTCATGTGCGTAAGTTTTAGTATTAAGTTCCCCATAGGTGAGATTGGTATGAAGGTAGGGAGGACCATAAAGGAGGTGTTCTCCTATACGGTGATCATAATGAGGGTGTTGGTGAAGACTTCCGTATTCTGGTGGAGTAAGGAATGTGTTGACACTATATAGGTGATACTCCCTAGAGTGAGGCGTTGAAAAATGCCCTCCAAGGGATCAGTGGTTGGTATGTGGGTAGCTAGAATAGAAAATGTGGTAGAGGTCATATTGGGGGTGGAAATAATGTGGGAGGCTGATGGTTCGGCTGTGGAGGTTGTGGCAGGGGTAGGAATGGAGGATGTAGGTATGGTTAAGGTAGCGGTTGCACTGGTGAGGGGAGGTGTAGGTGACATGGCAATGGTTGTGGAGGTAGATGATTTGATGGGTATGAGCACGTCATTGGGTTGGTAAAGCATGTTGAGAGTTTTGAAAGGTGAGGGGTCAGATGGAATGGTATAGGTGTGTCTTTCATGCTCGAACTAAACACAATGATGCAAAGTGGAAGGGACAAAACCCATGACATGAATCCAGGGTCTGCTAAGCAACAAGTTATATTGAAATTCCCCCTCCAAGACATAAAATAACTCTGGAATAGTGCGGGGTCCCATGTGAACATGGAGGATGATAGTGCCTAGTGTAGAGGTGATAGCATCATTGAATGAATGCAACATGATAGGATGTTTATGCATGCAATTGTTAGGTATGCACATTTGAGTGAATGCATGGGATGAAATGATATTAATGCTAGTGCCCCCATTGATCATAACACGTTGTACACGTATATCATTGATGTGGAAAGAGATGAAGAGATTTGGGTCTGGGTCATCTGTTTGGTGTGGTGTGATCTCTTCCTATGAGAAGCTAAGGGAGGATACTTGGTGAGTAGGTTGAGGTGTGGATAAAGGTGGCAATTTGGTGAGAGAGGCTACATGATGGGGTGTGATAATGGAGGCTATGGGTGTAGGGTCAGTGGGTAAAAGATCAATAGATTTCAAGACCTCCATGAGAGCTTGACGATGAGATTCTGAGGTTTGGATGAGGTCATATAAGGACATTTTGAGGGGGGATTGGTGTAGTTGTTTGAGCATTGTGCGGTGTGTGACCCCATTAGAAATAGGATATGTGGGGCCGTGGATAGTGATTTTAGGTGTGGGTACAGATGGTATGTTGGGTATAGGATTGGTTGGTGAGTTAGTTGCCTTTTCCTTTAATTTTTCCTTCTGAGTATGGGTAGCAACATGGATCATGTTGATCTGAGGTGGGGAGGTAGGCGAGCTAGGTGAGCCATGAAAGGTATAGCGACATGAAGGGAAAAAGCCCAGTGGCTGGAAGTAACTTTGTGGGATGAGTTGGGAACATCAACATTTGGGTGGAGGTTTGGCGAGGTCGTTGATGAAAACCATGTTAATTTCAAATCTCAGAGGTGGTTCTAGGATTTTTGGGGGTAAAGGTCCAGTCGTTAAGTAGGTAGTGAGGGAAGAGCTATGGGGATGGGTGTTGGTGAAATGGGGTCATCATCAAGAAGGTCATCATTGTAAAAGTTTTCTTCAGGAGTACACAACTGGAAAATAACAGTTTTTAAAGCTTTGTAGTTCTCTACATCGTGCCCTAACACACGATGGTAGGCAAAAATTTTGGTGTCATCAAACCCCTTTGGTTTGGGTTTGAGAGGGTCATAAGGTTTGAGAGGTGGTAATGTGATGATAGAAGTTTCAAGGAAGTTGGTTAAAATTTTAGCGTAGGACCCTGCTAGTGGATCACAATGGGAAGTAAAGGCGGGTTTGGGTGTAGGCACAAAGAACTGTAGAGGAATGGTATTTGCATGAGGGGGAGTAGGTCGAGCTAAATTTTTAGGTGTTGGTGTGATCTTAGGCATTGGTCATGTTTTTTTGGGTAGGGGTATGGTAGATGAACTGGCAGGAGAGTGTATGGTTGTTTTGACTATCTTATTGGAGGGCAGGGAATTTTCATCCTTAGGTTGTATCTTCTTGGGTAGAAGTGATATGAGAACATGAGATCTAGAGGGAAAGGAAGATGGTGGAAGAGGGCGCGTTACCCATGGGAATAATGGAGGTGCTGTGAAGGTAGATGGTGTAGGTCATGCTGGAGGTGTGAGGGAAAGATACTGAAGCGTCGTGGGTAGTGAAGGGGTGATCGATGGTATTAGAGGTATGGGTGGTAAAGATGTTGCAGATGTGGCTGGAAGTCATGGAAGGTGCTTGGGTATGTTTGAGGTTTGTAATGGTGGAATGGTCTGCTGTGTTTTTAGTTTACCGGCGAGTGGAGGTTTCTTAACCATGTTAGAAGGGAAAGGTCCTAAGATGGACAAAAAGGGTGAAGGTGATGAGGGTGTGATCGGTGAGGTTGGAGTATGAGATTTATGGGGTTGGTTCTTCTATTTGGGTGTCGAAGTAGGTTTGGTATTGGCCTTGGAGGATGTCGCTAAATCTAATTTGATGGGTGGATGAGCAAGGCTGGTAGTTGGGATGACACCTAAGGTAGTGCTGGGTTTAGGCAAAGAAGATGATGTAAGTGTAGGCTTGGGTGTAGATGCGTGTTGGGTTATGGGTAGGGGTGTGGTTTGAGCCATGAGGGGTATCATGGAAGAAGTTGCGATAGAGGTGGTCGTGCTTGGTTCAATTGGTTGAAATATTTTTGGGTAGATAGTGGAAGTGTAAGCAAGTGACATCTACATTTATGTTGAGATAAGAAGCAGAAGATGCCCCCAAAGTAAAGCTCTAACCACATAATCTAAGTGATCGGATAAGCGTGAGAATGACACATCTATAGGAAAGGTCGATGAGGACCTAATGGTAATTCCTGTGAAAATTTTCTTTGAGACGGGGAATTTTCTAGCTTCAGCTTCCATGGGAAAGAGAGATGAAAGTAAGTCTACAGGATCTTGGGTAGCTGATGGATAATGATCACCTAGATGCAAAGGTATCTCTACTAGATCCTTGATAGGTGGAAGAGAAAATGGGTGCTCCTCTGTAGGTGGAGGAGATGATGGCTGCTTCTTTGTGGGTGGAGGAGATAAACAAATATCCTTTATGGTCTGAAGAAGTACTATGGGTGATAGTTCCAAAGGTGAAATAGTTTTGATATTAACAGAAGGCTCCTCCATGGGTGAGGAAGGAGGTGAAAGGTGTTCCTATATGGGTGGAGGAATAGGTGAGGTGGATTCAAGTGTAGGTGGAGGACTTTGGGCTAGGATTTCCTCGATGGAAGGGATATGAGGTAATCAGGTAGCAGTGGGTGTATCGATGAAAATAGCATGGACCTCGCGGGTATGACTATCATGAGTTGAGGTTTCTCACATTTGATCAGAAGAAGGGGTGTGATTAAGAAAAGGTTTCTTGAAGATATGTAGGTTTTGATTGGTAGGTGCGTTAGGATTATCTAAGGTTAGCTCACCTTTCTCAACCATTTCTTGGACAATGTTTTTGAAAGTGATGCAATTACTGTCACTATGACCCTTTACTTGATGATAATTGTAGAAATCATGCTCTTTATACCATGTGGGTGTGGGGTGAGTAGGGTGAAAACCGGTGTGTAGTTTCATGGGAGGAAGGGTGATGGCCCTAGCTTTGATGAGCTTCTCTAAGACAGAAGAATAAGGTTCCCTAATTGGGGTATACTTCCATTGTTCCCATCTGAATTGAAAAGTTTGAATAGGTGAGAGATTAGATGAGGGGCTAGCCTGATTTGATGGATGAGTTGGGCCGGTTTTGAGTACCACTGTGTTAGTGGTCCCCTTGGCCTTTGACTAATTGTTCTATGGTTTTGAAGAAGAAGAGGTATCATTTGACTTGAATGCCGAGTTCTTATTGTGTAATTGGATTTTCTTCTCTTAAATGGCCCGAATATCAAGATTTTGTGCCATGGTGAATGCTTCGTCAAAATTTCAGAAGGTTTGGACCTACACAGTCGGTGAGATATGCCTAGTAGTAGCCCGTGTGAAGAGTTCGATGAGTTCAGTTTACGGTAGTTGGAATGCAAGTTGATTGATCAGGTTATGCCAATGAGCAACAAAATCTGTGATGGATTCATCATCATACCGATGCATAGAGTAGAGGTTAGTCATGGTAACCTTCCTAACGATATTAATGGAGAAGTGACCCAAGAAGGCTTGGGCTACCTGATTAAATGAGAATATAGAGTGTCTAGGTAACCCACTATACCAATCTAACACGGGTCCAGTCAGAGACATGGGAAAGGTTCTTAGGAGCAAAGCATCATCATGGGTGATCAAATAACACCCATCTTTAAAAGACCACAAATGCTTTTGTGGGTCTTCTTTGCTATTGAAATAGTTAATTTTAGACATTTCCCAATGTAAGGGATATGGATGGATAGGAATGGATGGGTGTATAGGCTCATTACAATTCTCATCATAGGTGAGAGTGTTGTGGGAGCTAGAAATTGATGCCTCCATTGTTTGCATCTTATCCATCATTAACTTGATTAGGTCGTTGGTAGGTTGTAATGGGTGGGTGACTCCTACAGTGTAAGAGGGTTGGTGTTGGGCATATAACGGGGGTGGCATTCCAGTATATGGTGCTACCGTATAGGTAGATTGAGAAGAAGGTAGTGAAATAGGGGGTATGTACCCAGAGTGAATAATAGATGAAACAAGAGGTTGATGATAGTACATATATGGAGGTGGAAGGTTTGTGGTAACCTTAGTGGCAATGGGGGATAAAGATTACATAATAGAAAGGATGACATTTTGAAAAGGGGTAGGGGTCACTGACACTGGGGGTGGTAGTGTAGCTTTGGGTATATGTAAGACAATAGGTGCAGATGAGGTTGTGTTCTGGGTGGTTGGAGAAGGTATAGTGGATGTGGTGGGTACAACAGATGTAGCAGATGTGGCAGTCATAGCGGGTATAGGGCCTAGCTGCGAAATGACTTAGGCTAAAGTAGATACGGGTAGCGCGGAGCCAGATGGGGATGACATAGGAGTGGGAATGAGAGTCGAGGGGATAAATATAGGCATGCTATATATCAACTGACCTGAGGCATCTCGAGTGGATGAGTGGGAAAGGTAAAACTACAAGGCGGTAGGATTTTGGTAAAGGATTCATGTGAACTCCTCATCTCTGGTGGCAATAGAGATAGGTTGGATAGGTTCAATGGTTGGTGATAAAATGGAAGGTGGTGAAGGGCTAGGTGGGAGTGGTTGACAATTGGTGTGGAATTCGAGGGTGTTTTCTTGTCGATGCGTCAGTACCATGTGAATAGGTACTAACGTGGTAAGACTTCTTTCTGTAATTGACATAGAAATACAACACAAGTAGGATAAATAGGTGGTGGTAGGTGAATTGGGGTTAAAATGTCAGCTAGAAAATGACACAGGATAACCGATTCCGGTTAGGTTAAACTGATGCCGGTCACAGGTAACCACTGCTAGTCACTGTGGAAAGTGGAGAGTTGGTCAAAAATAAGGTATAAGGAAAATTTTTCCAGGTATGCAAAATGCTGATGAGATTTACCAGGTCAATGGATATGATAAGAGTGACATAGACTCTAAATAGCTAACGAAGGGGAATAGGTGTCCTTTTTGGGTTGGTTAACAAAAAGAATAGTGAACCAACATCAGTTGGGTAAAAATAATGTCAATCAGAGGGTAATCGATGATGGTCACTGTACCGACACTGGTTACTATGAAATTGAAACAACGATGAAGAAAATGTGGTTGTGAGTTAAAATTAAATGTGGAACCAAACCCATAATTCTAAGAATGATGAGAATAAGTTCCGGGCACACTCAGATGAAGTTGGAATACACCAAATGTGTTGAGGAGTGTGCAAGGGGAAATAAGAAAAATGAAGAAGGTGACCTCTCACCTCAAAATGCAAGCCAAGAAGAAACACTAAGAAAAATATGATCCTAAGAGTGCTGTTTCTATTATGTTTGTTTAGCTTATGCTATTTAAGGACTGACTCATGAAATGTAAAATAGAGTTTTTTGGTGAGGATGGCTTCCTACAAAGAAGGATATCTACAAGGAGAGGTTTCAAGTATGTAATGACGGGGGCGGGACATCCTCTGATGGGGTACTAGATAGAGATAACCAGTGGGGTGCCCACTGTTCTGTGATCGTGTGATCACCTATAACTTCTTTCAGGTGAGATGTTGTTTAAGAATTTGTATATATTTTAAATTTGTGATGTTTGGGTAAGAATCATAGAGAGAAAAAGAAAGTAAGTGCTTTTCTATGATTTGTTTGTCAACCATCAGCTGGGAATGACTTCCAGTGTATAGGTTGCCTTTAATTAATGTGAGCTAATGCAGAAAAGTAGAATGAAATGAAATAATTTTTAAACCCAAATCGAAATGTAGAATTCGATGTCACAAATAGATGAACAGGAGAAGGGATGCTCTTTCACTAATGCGATACTAATGAAAGGGAAGAAATGTTCATTTTAAGCACCAAAATAAGATTGCTTTTAGATAATAGAAGAGAAGAAGGTTCTAGGGGATAAAGTTTTAATGTAAGAACTTTTTAGAAAAGAAACAAACATACAACATTTTCACCTGGAAATGAAAGAATGAAAAGAACCCTGAATGGGTCCCACCGGGCATGCCAAAATGTTTCACCTGATTCTAGATGTGTTTCTTTGAATGTTGACAAAACAAATAAGGGTAAAGGGCTAGGAGGAATACCTATTGAGATGCTAGTTGTAGGTTGTTGTGCACGTATGACTTTTGAATCCACAGCTGATCATGAGAGATTACTTTTTGCTTGGAGGAACTACCTAAAATGGAAAACAATACCACTAAATAAAATTTAAACAATATATGCAGTGGACTTCCTAGCGTGTGCTAGATTCAGGAAGCGAGATACTTCCTAGACGGCTCTCAATCCACTATTTAAAACAACTTAATGATAACAATAAAGGAAATCCTAGTGTATTTAAAATGATTTAGGTATCTCATTCATCTAAAATAAGCAAATTCGTTCACAACAAGATAAGTTATGACTGAATCTGAAGGTCAAGGTTTCTATTAGGATATTGGTATTGGTCAGGGTAAAGTTCTGGTTTGTTTTGGGTATTTGATAGAGGTTTTAAGCTCTGATCTGGGTTTTTGGTAAAAGCCACAGAGACCGACGTAAGTTTAGTATGACTGGTGTCGGTTTAGGTTAACTGACGATAGTTGTGGGTAGCCGATGTTGGTATGGTTGTGGTACAAGAAATTATATAAAACTCAAGGCGAGGGTAGATTTAAGGCTAGATGAAGATGGAAAGGCGATGGAAGATTTGTGTGGGTATTAGGTGTGCACAGGAATGATTCAGATCCGGATATGGGAGATTCAGGGGGTATGGGTAAAAGGATGGTAAAGCTTGCATGGAGGTAAAATGGTGGTGGAATGAAAATGATGGCAGAAACAAGTAACAACAAAAGGATCTACCCAATCATAAATGGACAAATGTTGGATACTAAAAAAACTTATCGCTTGTACGAGCTTGACGTCTGGTTGGTAATGGTAGGTGATTAAATGGAATGAACCTGATATGGTTATGGCACTTCCCTGGATGCTCCTGTGAAGGAAAATGGCTGTATGATTACTTCGGGTGTTGGCTATGGATGCTTTGATGTGTGTACTAACGCCGGTCCTACTTGTATGCAGCTCTGGTTTTTATCACTTGCTCTCAAAAGATGTGTTAATATCTTTGAAATGTTCCAACCTCAAAATAAGGTTGTTTTAGGGGTTAAATGGTAATTGACGTCAGTTCCGGCTTAACCGGCGATGGTTTAGGGTAACTGGCATTAGTTAGGGCATGATTTCCTAGGGTTACTACACTAAACAGATCCCCTTGATTTTCTGGGATCTTGTTTCATTTTCTCTGTGGATTAGCATGGAAGCTTCCTTCTAATGGGCGGGAATGTGGTTAGAGGGAATGTAGGCATTGATTTTAAGGGTTTGGGTAGGTCTTAGTTAGTTATGGAAACTTACTAAGAATAGGTCTTAGGGTGAGGTGGCTAGATGAGGTGGATATGTGGGCATTATCCCAATTAGGATATTTAAATAATAAATATTGCGAGGATAATGAATTAATTAAATTAATATGTAACATTCCCATTTTAAGACTTTAGAAACAAGGGAATTTTTTTTGCATGAATAATGTTCTCTGTTCTAAATACATAATTTAGAACACATATTCCATAACAGCCATTCATATAATAGATAACCATATTCATCTGTAATGACTCAGTGAGCTACCGATATATTCATTTCATGACTCGGTGAACTACCGATCTATTCATGTTTAACATTAAGTATTGAATACTTTTCGGTATACTACATATACTTGGTTCACTTACCCCATTCTAGGTATTGAGTGATCTGTCTAAGGGACCTATCTAAATATCTGCTACCAATATTCATCTGCATCATGATCCTTAGACTAGGTGACATAAGGACAACGCAATCAACAAGCTTGTGATACTTTGGCCAAAGACTTATAACATACTATTCATATTAATTATTCCTTGACGACATACTCATCAATCCAGAATACGTCCTTCACCCAACTCTATTGTTATTTATAATGTCCTTTACTGACTTCTGTTAGTCCACTTGCCCAAGGTTTAACCCTAGTTCAGGTTAACGACATAGGTTATGATAGGAAGAGGCTCACAAAGTCTTAGGGTATATTGGCATACTAGGTCAACCTAAGTTAATCGCTTGTGCCAAGGTACCTTGAGTCCTCAAGGGCTACTCCTTATCCTAACTATGCTACCATCAAATCCTAGAGGAAAAATAAGTTCAAGTCCAAAAGTGTGTAGATCTTGATGATCAATGTAGAAGGGTGTTGCCACATGTTAACTGCACCATTATATCCTCGAGAAGATCCTTGTCTTCTCAAAGGTACAACCCTGTAGTTGGCATGTGCCAGCATCCTATAGAACAACCTCATCAAGATGTACATACTCTTAGGAGATTATTAATGTTTATTTACTTTGGATTATTAAAAACAATTTTCAACAACCCTACCAAACCCTAATCCAACACTCCTAAGTTCTTGTCAATATCCGATTCAAATAATCCTTGAAGAACTTCCTTAACTTAAGATTGCCTTCAATGTTTGTTAATTTTTTTGGTTTAACAAACAAATACCTAATAATAGGAGAACAACACCTTAAGTTCCATTTAATGTGGCTGAACCATTTAAGGAAGTGTAACAACCACCTAGGTTGTAACTTAATAGACTTATTAAAATGAAGTCTAAAAATTAGAATTCATATCTTCCATTTTGTTTATAACTTTATGAGAGATGAATAGTCTTCCTCTTCATGGTTAAGTTCTAGGGTTTAACACACCCCTTATGTCCTTTAAAAATTCTATAGTCTTCATTGTATGTTCATTTCACATCACCTTACTGTATTGAATTGTTTAGATAAGAACATTAAATTCTAGTTATTTAGTTGCATCCCTTTTAGGGAAATTACTCTAATCTCCTTTTATATTACTTATCCAAGAATACACATTTAATCTTATAAATAATAAGAAGAATATCAACCAGATAAGATTCCATCTTTTTACAAAAGTACAAGATAATTTACACAACCAATACAAGTAAATACTCATTTTTCAATTCATTTTGAAAACTTATACATTTACAAGACTTATGAATTTTAGGCATACTGCATAATAACAAACTTCCTTATAAAAAGAATATAACTTTTATTTTCAATACAACTCAAGAACAAATCAGAATTCTTCACAAAGAATCAAACTTAAATCAGCCAATGCATCATAAAAGTTTGTGCCTTCTTTTATCACTTACGAAGTCCATCTGCAAAAATTGATAGCACGGGTCAGTTCAAAGAACTAAGCATGATAAGCACTAATCCTTAAAACAAAGAACATTCCACTATTTGTTTCAATAAAACAACCCTGCTTTAATGAACAATTAGTATATCATAAAATAATCATAAGTAATAACAATAAGAAAAGAAGAGCATTAATAAATCTGAGTTTACTCCTAAAAGAGGAGAGAAGAATATAATCTATATTATATGTCTTATAATTTTTTTTAGTGTAATTGATCCCATCAATTACCTTTAATTAACAACAGATCACACATCTCATTGTTCCCTAAATCTATCAAAATAGAATACAACACTTATCTTTACTACGAAAAAAAGAAGTGTTTTAAACATTGTTCTGATTAAGATGAAACATCTAACTTCCAAGCAAAGTAGAAGAGAAACCATTTCATTATACTAAATCACATAATGTCCACTAAGTAGAAACAGGTTCACATCATGACCTAATCTATTTCTACTTAAGATTCGTACTTTAAATTCAAACATTTAAGATATTCATTAGAACAGAATCATATAAAAAATCCCAGAAGGAATATGGATCAACAAGTAATCAACAAGTTTGTATTTTCTTTTGAAAAAACAATCATCATTCTCCTATTTCATTTCAGTCAAATGATAAGTATAAAAAGGTTAATCAAGTAACAATTGTCTTTTCCCAAAAGAATAATTAACAGAAGGTTCCAAGCAAATGATCTTATCCCAAATGAATTAGAAAAGGAGTCCTAATAGAATATATTTCTACCCTGCAATCATTTCTTTCCAACTTAATTAATAATTTCCCTTTTTCGTACAACCAGTTCAAGTTCATACAAGATTCCCCAAGAAAGGGAACAAGAAAAACTTCAAGGAAAGAAGAACTTAATGTAACCCACCTTTCAAAATCCTCCTATAATAATGCAAGAGTATCATTTTTACATCGGTACATTATACCCATGAAGTTCTTACACAACCTACAGTTATAAAAGAATCACAATTAATCTTTTAATGACTCAACATTCTTTCCTTGGACCAAACAAGAAGTGTTAAAACCAAATAGGTACAAGCACTCATAATTTCTCAAGAGTTCAGTCCAGACAGGACTGCCTTGCCATCTATTTCAATATATTACGACAAGAGTAAATAGATTGGATTCCCAAAAATAACAATAAACCAACAAGATAATTCCAATAAAGTTCTGGAAGAGTTTACCAAATAACCCACTAAACCGTACTTCCCATTTTCTTCTTGCATGTGTAATTGTCAATAAAAGAGAAAACTTAGTTTTTATGCCAAGACCAAATCGACATAATCAAAATACATTCTGCACAAGGTTCAATCAAAAGTTCTCACAAATATTCAAGAGCACCTGAGAGAATATGCTTAGGTTCAGGGAAACAACAACATGTTCCCTTTTAGTTTACTTTATGAAAAGACTTCTGAGTTCATAGTCCATTCAACCAAATAGTAAACCTAGTTTGTATGCCATTACCAAATCGAATACATAAAAATACGTTTAACAACATACTCTTAAAGAATAAATCAGAACACAATGTTGAATCATAAGTTCTCACCAAGGTTCATGAGCATCAAAGTGATAATGCTCAAGCTCAAGATGAAAAATTGATCCTATTTTAGTTTACATCATCAACTAAGAAAACACAGACCCAACAACTGGTTCAGATTACCATTCCAATACTATGTAACAATTCCTTATACAGTTTTGCATCGCAATAACCCAACATGAGTTTGATTAAACATCAGTGCCTTATACTAGGCAATTTCTGATGAAAATATTTATAACAATTCAGAATAAGATGGTTCTTATTACTATTCTGAAGCTTATCAAGCCCTTATTCCAACTCCACAAACCCAAGTTCATTTTTAAGAGTTCAACTTCTCACACCAAAAAAATATGAGTGTCGTGTATAACATACACTTCCTAATAGTCCTCATTATTCAAGATACAAAACACCAACATCAGGATATATGCGGTTTTTAACAACAAACCATAATGTCACCCAATAATTAAAACACAAGTACCAAGTTATTCATGGTCTTTAAACAACAATCCACATTATCACACGATAATAAAACCATATTATCACAAGATAATAAACCAAACCCAACTATAAGAAGATTCAACAACTGTCAAGTTTTCGCAAGATAAAATTCAAGAACCAAGCCATACACATCTTTAGCCACAGTCCCCTTTTTATCAAAGAAATAAATATAAGCACCAAGGTACCGTGCATCATCAACAGTTTTCAAAAACCATACAAGTTTCAATCAAAAACCCTAGCTCAGAAACAAGCTCTATAAAAAAAAGCACAAGCTCATTACCAGCTCAAGAACACAAATCACAAACTCCACAAAAAAACAGGTAGAACACAAGGTTCTCCTAAGAACTCAACAAGAATACATTGGCATGAAAGTCAAAAAAACTAGAACCATCAGTTACCAAATCCAAATAAGCCAAGCAGAGTTACAAAGTTCATTTTTGCATGCATTCTACATGTGCTTTAACAAACACAACATATATTTCAAACAAGACCACTTTTTCCATGGATTCGAAACCAAGAGTACAAGATTTAATAAACCCAACAAACAAATAATCAGATAGAACATGCAATGTACAAATCTCAATAAAGCATAGTTTTTTTGTGAAAACACTTAAAAGAAAGCAAGAGATTTTAATAGTTAGGGCCTATCATGCCTGATAGTGTTTCTGTTAAATCAAAGAAGACCTCCATCTGAGCTCACTACTTCACCTCTTCTCCACGAAAGATCAAATAACCAAATTCCTTTTCCAGAATTCTTCTTAAACATTCCACGAAATGAAAATAGATCCAAAACTTACAAAATAGCCATGGAGTGCAGTTTAATCTGCTGGTTTGAAAAACCTGAGAACATGCAGAGCAAAGATCATGAAACATGCAAAGTGAAACGACCCAAGAAAAATCTGCTTACATGCCTTCCAAGGTAGTTTGAGCTCAAAAACTGAAAAAAATAAATTCCATTAACTCCCATTTTCCCACCTATCCTTCCTTGCCACCGCCTTCCAATTCTGGCGAATGCCAAGTCCAAAATAACATACATTTTTAACTTTAGTGATACTGCCACCTAAGCCTCTGCTAAGCCAACTAGTCCATGATAAAGCTCATAGTACCGCATACATTTAATAACCTTATCAACATCATAAATGCCTTAGGAACTGTCACCCAAATATATGTGACCACTTAAGTCCCCCTTCATGCTAAATAGTTAGGGTAGATTACATTACATAGGTTAGATCTTAGGTAGATTAAAATTTATACCTTAGGATATAACACTAACAACTAACCCCCACCATAGGTCTTTAGCAAATAGATTTAGGTAGTTTCCACATAGGTAAATAATTCAAAATAGAATAGTTTTAGGCATTAGGTTAGATCACAATATAACCTTGTAGTATTAGGATCTAGGTTAATTTTAATACCTAGTAACCTTTCCAATTCCATTAGCACCAAGCTTAGGTTAGGTTGTAAATCAACCAAATAGTAGAATTAGAAGCTTTTAGGTTAGAATCAAAATTCTATCAAATGACATAGCTTAGGTAGGAAATATTTTTACCTAGCTTAGGATCCCATAGGTTAGTCCTTTAAAGGATCTTGGATCTCTTCCGTGCCGTGAATAGGCTGTAATTCCATTTATGTCAGCAATGACCTGTCATGGTCGATCTCTAAAGACCCAAGAAAAACATACCACTGAATGGAAACACGTTCACACAAAAATAAAAGAACTTGTATCTACAAAGTTTAGTCCATATGTGTCTTAATTCTTGGAATGTCAATTTACCATTCGTTCAATCTGAAAAGATTTAAAACATTCCTTAGATAACTGAAATTGATCCAAGGATGAGTAAGATAAATAGATAACTTTACAACTCATAAACCGGATTACAACTTACCTACAAGAAGTGAAAAATGGATTCAGGAAAGCCATTCTAGTTCAGTCAAAGGATCTTAAGAGAAAAAAAGACTTATCCACATCAAGCATGATTTCCCATAAACAAAATAACATATCCTTATAAGGAAAATCACATGTCAACACTTTAAATGCAGAGGAAAATAACAACTATCAAGGGTGTTACATGATTCCCTCCTAAAAGAATCATCGTCCCAATGATTATATATATTTTTAACAATTTATATCAAGGACAATCAATTCATTCACATCTCTTATCCTAAGTCAAATATATCCAAAACCTTTTTAGTTTTGAAATCAACACTAAATAACTGTTTATTCAAATCAAATAAATATCTACCCAAAATTGGCTTACTTAATGTCATATAAAGATAAAATCATAATTTTTTTATCAGTCAACAGATTCAATTCTGTTAAAAAAGAAATGGAAAAGCAGTTTTCATATCCTCTAGATTTTCCCAAGTTGTACTCTCTTCGTTAAACTGGTCCCACTGGACCTTACATTGACTTATTTCTCGATTTATTATATGCAACCGATGTGTTTCCAGCACTCGAATTGGTTTAACCAAGATTATTCCTAGGTCTTAGACTTGCAAGGAGTTCCAATTTAACACATGTGATAAATCTGAAACGTATTTCTTAAGCAAAGAAATATGGAAAACATCATGCATTCGTGACAAAGGAGGTGGTAGTGCTAAACGATAAGCTATAGGGTTGATTACTTCAACTATTTCAAAAGGTCCCACATAATGAGGTGATAACTTGGCAGCCTTGCCAAAAGTTATAGAACTCTTTTTCAGTTTAACCCGAAGAAAAACCTTCTCACCAAGTTCAAATTTCCTGTCAACCCACTTTAAATAAGCATAACTCTTTTGTCTATCTACTGCTTCTTTCAAGCATTCACGAATCATTTTAACTTGTTCCATTTCCGTAAGGATTTCAAAGGTCCAATTACCTCTCTATCCTCTATGCTATCCCAACTAACAGGGGTTCTGCATTTCCTTCCATAAAGTGCCTCAAAAGGTGCCATCTTAAGAGAAGCATGATATGTATTATTGTATGCAAATTCAACTAATGGAAGATACTCTTCCCACTTATATTGCTGATCCATACAATACATCCGTAACATATCTTCTAAAACCTGATTTACCCTTTCAGTCTGTCCATCTGTTTCCGGATGATATACCGAGCTGAAATTCAGTTTAGTTCCTAGAGCTGCATTAAGTGTTTTCCAAAACCTTGACGTCATTCTAGGATCTCTATCAGATATGATTAATTCAGGTACTCCATGTAATCTGAAAATTTTGTGTACAAATATTTTAGCCAAAACAAGAGAATCATCTTTTAGATTTCAGCAATAAAATGAGCTACTTTCGTTAGTTTATCAACAACTACCAAAATAACATCATGTTTATTTCTTGACATAGGCAACCCTTGTACAAAATCCATGCTTATTACCTGCCACTTGTACTGCGGTATGCTATGAGGATACAATAAACTAGTTGGGTGCATATGTTTCGCTTTTACACATTGACATTCAAGACAATGAGTCACAAAATCAATAACATCCTTTTTCATTCCTTTTTAGAAATATTGTTGTTTTATATCAGTAAGCATTTTTGTAATGCTAGGGTGTCCAGAAAAAGGTGAATCATGAAATTCAGCTAACAATTTTTTTCTCAAATCATTAAGCAAAGGTATGTATACTCTATTTTCATATCGTAAGATTCATTCATTATCAAAGTGAAAGCCTTTATACCTTTCATATTTTGCATCTGCAGCAAGTGCTATTTTTACTTGCTGAAAGTAAGAATCAGATTCCATAACACTTTTTACTTCATCCTTAAACTGAGTTCTTAGTGTTATAAGAGTAGATATATGCTTCCTACGACTTAGAGCATCAGCCACTCTATTCTCTTTTCCTTTAATGTAACTTATGTCAAAATCATATTGAGACAAAAAATCTAACCACCTTTGCTGTCTTGCATTCAGATTTGGCTGAGTGAAAATGTACTTCAGCCCAAGATGATCATTTTTCAACTCAAATGGTTTACCAAGCAGATAAAGCCTCCAAACTTGAAGTGCATGAATAATGGCAGCAAGCTCTAAATCATGTGGAGCATAATTCAACTCATGTAACTTAAGTTTTCTACTTTCATAAGCTATGACATGATCATTTTGTAACAAAATACCTCCAAGGCCTTCCCCAGATGCATCCGTTACAACAGTAAAGTCTCCATTAGGATCAGGTACAGCTAAAATAGGTGCTGAAGTCAACTGAATTTTCAAAATTTTAAAAGTAGATTCACATTTATCATTCCAAACAAATTTCTTATCCTTTTTCTGCAATGAAGTTATTGGTGCAGCCACCTTAGAAAAGTCCTTAACAAATTTTCTATAATAACCAGCAAGGCCCATGAAGCTTCTAACTTCATGTACATTCTTTGGTGTAGGCCACTCAGTTATAGCTATAATTTTAGAAGGATCTACAGAAATCCTATCTTTACTTATAACATGACCCAAATAGTGAACTTCAGTGTCATAGAAAGAACATTTGGACAGCTTACCATACAACCGTCTCTTTCTCAGAATTTCCAAAACTATTTTCAAGTGTTCATGATGCTCCTCAATAATTTTAGAATATATGAGAATGTCATCCAAGAATACAAGCACAAACTTGTCCAAGTATTCTTGAAAGATATTATTCATTAAGTTCATAAAAGTTGTAGGTGCATTCGTTAATCCAAAGGGTAAAACCGTGAATTCATAATGTCCATACCTTGTCCTGAAAGCTGTTTTATGAATGTCCCTCATCCTTAATTTGTAATTGATGATATCCAGATCAAAGATCTATCTTATAATAGACCGATGCTCCACGCATCTGATCAAATAGGTCATCAATTCTAGGAAGTGGGTATCTATTCTTGATTGTTTCTTTGTTTAACATCCTGTAATCAATGCACAATCTAAGTGTTCCATCTTTCTTTTTCACAAAGATCACTGGTGCTCCCCAAGGTGAAACACTTGGTCTAATCAAACCCTTAGACAAAATTTCTTGTAACTGAGCCTTAAGCTGTACTAATTATGTGGTAGTCATTCGATAAGGTGCCTTAGAAATAGGTTTAGTACCTAATTTGATTTCAATCGTGAAGTCAAACTCCCTTTTGGGTGGTAAGCCTGGTAATTCCTCCAGAAACACATCACTATAGTTCTATAACAATGGATGCCATTCCATGAAATCACTGTTTTCTTCTGTAGATTCTGAAATTTTTACTGCATATAAGGTATAACCCTTATTTTTGGCCTTTATAAGTTGCATAGCTGAAAATTTCCTAACTGAAATTTCTCATTTTACACCCCGAATCTCTGTTGTTTTCTTAGATCATCTAAACAACTAATATGTTTTTCAAAATAGTCCACTTTTGATTTATGCTCAGCTAACCAACTTAACGCCTATGACTATATCATAAGATCCCAAAGGTGTAACATAAAGATCAACTTCAGTGGAAAAGCTAGGTAAGTCAAGGACTGCCCCAAAAAGACACATACTAACAGTATGAACAAATTATTACCATAATGTATAGTCCATGATTTATCCATTTTTCTAGCTTTTCTTTTAAGTTTTGAAGCAAGTTTACTAGAAATAAAACATTCAATATCCCCCGTATAAAGAATAACAGCTAAAGGTATGTCAAATAACTTACCAGGAACTTCTATGGGTGTAGCTTGCTTTTCAGCTTGCTTGTCAGCTACTGTAGCATGTATCTTGTCTTACTGATTATGATCATCCTTCTTCAAAGGACATTGATTCATGTAATGATCTTTGCCATAGTTATAACAGCCTCCTACCGGTCCCTTTTTAGACTCAGAATTATTTCCAGCCTTAAAGTTATCATTTTGACCTCCATATGACTTCTGTTCATTATTATTATTCTTGGAAAAATTGTTCCGTGCATTTCCAGCAGTCTTATTCATTGCTTTTTTCTTATTATTACCAGCTGAAAACTTAATTTTATTTTCAAATTTCTTCCATGGTCCCTTCTTGGGTGCAAGAGAAGCTAAAGAAGAGTTTGGAACTTTCTTTCGTACTTCCTCCTTATGAGCAGAAATAGCCTTTAATTTCTATTCTTGCCTTATAGATTTTTCAAAAACCCCTTCCATAGTGGTTGGGCTGTGAACATCAACCTCTCCCCCAATAATGGGATTCAATCCCATGATGAATTTATGTATCTTAAACTTCTCATTAGTTTGATACTGAGGTACATACTTGAGGAGTTTTGTAAACCATTCCCAATACTCAGTTACAGTTAACTTCCCTTGAGCTAAGTTCTAAAATTCAGTCATTTTCTTATCATAATAAAGTTGTGGCAGCCAACGTTGCCTAAAGTAACTTTTAAATTGATCCCAAGTGATGTTAGTTTCATCAATATTTAACTCAGCCTTACGGTTGTCCCACCATGAAGATGCTTCATGGGAAAGCTGATATGCTCCCCAAATAGCTTTGGTTTCCTCTGAGAATTTCCTTATTGCAAAGTACTTCTCCATTTCACTGAGCCAATTCTCAGCTCCATCTCCTAATGTAGTGTCATCAAACTTAGGTGGACTTATCCTTTTTATATCATTAGTGAGTTCAGCTGCCAACCTTGCCTTTTTGTTTTCTGGTGGATCTAGCACATTAACATTGTTATTATCAACACCCAAATTGGGGTTGTCCTTAGGAGGTGGCTGATTGTTATTACCAGCACTTCTTCTTCCTCCTCATTTCCCATTACTTGTTGTTCAAGTACAGCCAAATGATCTCTTGTGTCCAACAGGGTAGCAAGGATCTCATCAAGTTTTTGGGTTGTTGCTGCTCCTTCATCAGGTGGAGTGTTATTCGCAACATTTCCTCTTGTCCTAAACATTTTTTGTCACAAGAAAATTCAAGTTTTTATCAGATTATGGACACAATAGGTCCAAGAGCTACAACCTTCAACTCTGATACCAAGATGTAACATTCCCATTTTAAGACTTTAGCAACAAGGTATTTTTTTTGCATGAATAATGTTCTCTGTTCTAAATACATAATTTAGAACACAAATTCCATAACAACCATTCATATAATAGATAACCATATGTAGCTATAATGACTCGGTGAACTACCGATCTATTCATTTCATCACTCGGTGAACTACCGATCTATTCATGTTTATCATTAAGTATTGAATAATTTTCTGTATACTACTGTATACTTGGTTCACTTACCCTATTCTAGGTATTGAGTGATCTGTCTAAGGAAACCTATCTGAATATCTGCTACCAATATTCATCTGCATCATGAATCCTTAGACTAGGTGACATAGGACAATGCAATCAGCAGCTTGCGATACTTAGGCCAAATATTTGTAACATACTGTTCGTATTACTTATTCCTTGACGACATACTCATCAATCTAGACTACGTCCTTCACCCCACTCTATTGTTATTTATAATGTCCTTTACTGACTTCTGTCAGTCCACTTGCCAGAGGTTTAACTCTAGTTCAGGTTAACAACATAGGTTTATGATAGGAAGAGGCTCACAAAGACTTAAGGGTAAATGGGCATACTGGGTCAACCTAAATCAACCCCATGTGCCAAGGTACCTTGAGTCTTCAGAGGGCTACTCCCTATCCTAAACATGCAACCATAAGTAGACCTAAGGAAAAACTAAGTTCAAGTCCAAAAGTGCATGTAGATCTAGATAATCAATGCAGAAGGGTGTTGCCACATGTCAACTACATCACTGTATCCTCGAGAAGATCCTCATCTTATCGATGTACAGCCCTATAGTTGGCATGTACATACATCCTACAGAATAACCTCATCGAAATGTACATACTCCTAGGAGATTATTAATGTTTAGTTATTTGGATTATTAAAATAATTTTCAACAACCCTGTTAAACCCTAATCCAACACTCCTTAAGTTCTTGTTTCATATCCGATTCAATTAATCGTTGAAGATAATTCCTTAAATTAAGATTGCCTTCAATTTCGTTAATTTTTTTGGTTTAACAATACAACTAACCTAATAATAGGACAAAATCATCATAAGTTACATTTAATGTAACTTAACCATTTAAGGAGGTGTAGTAAGCCACATAGGTTGTAACTTAAGTAGAATTCATTAAAATGAAGTCTAATGATTAGCAATTCATATCACCTTCCTTTTTATTTACATCTTTATGAGAGAGGAAGAGTCTTCCTCTTCATGATTAATTTCTAGGGTTTTACACACCCCCTTTTTATCTTTTACAAATTCTATAGTCTTTATTGCATGTTCATTTCACATACTAGATTACTATATTAAATTGTTCAGATAAAGACCATCAAATTCTGCAACTTAGCAAGATGCATCCCTTTTAGGGAGATTGATCTAATATCCTTTTATATTACTTATCAAAGGATACACATTTAATCATATAAATAATACGAAGATTATCAACCAGATATAGATTCCATCTTTTTCATAAAAGTACAAGATAATTTACACAAACCATGCAAGTAAATTATCAGCTTTCAATTTATTTTAAAAACTTATACATTTACAAGACTTATGCATTTTAGGCATACTGCATAACAATAACCTTCATTCTAAAAAGAATATAACTTTTATTTTTTCAATACAACTCAAGAATGAATCAGAATTCTTTACAAAGAATCAGACTTAAATCAGCCAATGCATCATAAAAGTTTGTGCCTTCTTTGATCACTTACGAAGTCCATCTGCAAAAATTACTAGCACAGGCCAGTTCAAAGAACTAAGCATGATAATCAATAATCCTTAAAATGAAGTGCATTCCATTCATTTGTTTATAAAACAACCCTGCTTTAATGAAACAATTAGTATATCATACAATAAGCATAAGTAATAATAATCAAAAAGAAGTACATTAATAAATCTGAATTTACTCCTAAAAGAGGAATAATAGAATATAATCCATAACATATGCCTTAAAATTTTTTTTAGTGTAATTGATCCTATCAATTACCTTTAATTAAAAACAGAACAACCATCTCATTGTTCCTTAAATCTTATCATAATAGAATACAACATTTATCTTTACTACGAAGACAAACGAAGTGTTTACAGCATGGTTCTCATTAAGATGAAACATCTAACTTTTAAGCAAAAGTAGAAGAGAAACCATTACAAACTATGCCAAAAAACATAACATCTGCTAAAGCCAAAAACAAGTTCATATCATGACCTTATCTGTTTCTATTTAAAGGACAACTACATTAAAATTCAAACATTTAAGATATTCATTAGAACAGAATCATATAAAAAATCCTAGAAGGAAGATGGATCAACATGTAATCAACAAGTTTGCATTTTCTTTTCACAAAACAATCATCATTCTCCTTCTATTTCATTTCAGTCAAATAATAAGTATAAAAAGGTTAATCAAGTAACAATTGTCTTTTCCCAAAAGAATAATTAACAGAAGGTTCCAAGCAAATGATCTTATCCCAACTGAATTAGAAAAGGAGTCCGAACAGAATATATTTCTACCCTGCAATCATTTATTTCCAACTTAATTAATAATTTCCCTTTTTCATACAACTAGTTCAAGTTCATATAAGAGTCCCCAAGAAAGGGAACAAGAAAAAATTCAAGGAAAGAAGAACTTAATGCAACCTACCTTTCAAAATATTCCCATAATAATGCAAGAGTTCCATTTTTACATTTGTACTTTATAACCATGAAGTTCTTACACAACCTACAGTTATAAAAGAATCACAATTAATCTTGTAAAGATTCAACATTATTTCCTTGGACCAAAAAAGAAGTGTTAAAACCAAATACGTACAAGCACTCATAATTTCTCAAGAGTTCGGTCCAGACAAGACTGCCTTGCCATCTATTTCAATATATTACGACAAGAGTAAACAGATTGGATTCCTAAAAATAAAAATAAACCAACAAGATAATTCCAATAAATTTCTAGAAGAGTTTACCAAATAACCCTGTTTTGCTCGGAATGTTTCGGCTTCTGGGAATAGAGTTGCTTCTATCCTTTCATTCCTTTTAGAAACAGATGAGGTTAGGGTTAGGAGGAATACCTGTTGAATGTCGAGATGGTGTGCGCGTACCGTAGAGAAAAATCAGGCTGACTGCGAAGAACTCCTTTTTGTATTGGAAGGACTACCTACAAATAAGAACACAAGACCACAAGATTTTGATTAAACAATAAATGAGGAAACTGCCTTGGGCCCAGGAAATATAAAACTTCCCTTCGAAGGTGGTCAGTTCCCCTGCTAATATGAATTAACACAAAAGATTGCAAAATATCAATTAAATTATTTTGTTAAACTAGGTAGGGGGAAAGGCTGGTTTTCTGGTTTTGATCAGAGGAACCGATGGCGGTTATTGATGACCGATGCCGGTTACTGATAACCGATACCGGTGGGTTATAGGATCTTCTTGGTACATATGGTGTTTGTAATAGCTGGCTTTTTTTGGATGGTATTAGGAAATGGGATGATTAGGAGTGAAAGAATGACAGTTAGATGCAATGGCACGTTGGGTAGTGGATTCAGAAACGGATTTAGGAGGACTGAGATTCAAGAAACATAAGAAATGTTATGACCAAAGGACATGTAAGATCTGACTTACTGGTTTTGACCGAGATGCAAGTTGATCTCCTTGGTTGCAAACACTTCTGGTTTCTTTACTCGTCTCTGCTTTGTCAAGTGAAGATCTGGACTCTGTTCCTCGCTCGCAATGCTCTCTGCTGATCCAGAAATCCTTTGACTGATCTCTAAAATGAAATTCCGATCCGTTGTTTTGGTTTGGGGAGCCCATTTACAGGGAACCGATGGCGGTTGCGTAACCGACGGCGGTCGAGTAGGAACCGGCATCGGTAAGGAAAAAGTAGGCTATTTTTAGTAAAATAGCCCACCTTCCCTGCTTTTCTCCCGAGAGATCAGTTGCGGGCTTGGTCAAGTGGCTAGAAGGTCGGCTTTTGGTGCGAGTAAGGAGGCATTAGTTATGGATGTGAGTCTAGACCAAGTCACGGGTCTTAATTAGGTTAGTTTAGGGTTAGGGCTAGGTCATGATGAGGTGGCAAAGTGAGGTGGCGGGTAAAGTGATGTGGATTTATCAATTACAAGGTAATTAATAAATAATTGTGTAAAGTTTAGGTAATGAGGTTAGGTTGCGAAATGGGATGCGGGTCACAAGGGGTCGTGAGACAGGAATTTGGTGTCTACATTAGCCCCTTATTGTCGTGTAGCTTGTTCTGTAAAGCTGCGCGGACAATAATATGAAGTGGTTTCTCATGTTAAGGATATAGGTAATCCCCCTCAAATCTATCACAGATTGAGTGAACGGGAAATCAGGGATAGGGTTGATAAAGGGTATATGTGGTAGAGAGGATGGTAAGGTGGTGGGGTAGGTCCAAGGAAGCAAACGCATGTTGAAATGCAATAGTACGACTAGAGTACATGATTTGACTAGCAAACCAGCAATGCATAGGCAAAGGTCGATAGTTTATCCAAACAGGGGTGATATAATCCTGGTATCCAAGGCATAGGAAGTAGCTCCAGGGTATCTAACAGGTGAGGTACAGGAATGTTTAGGCATGTTCGGCAGTACCAAGTGGTTGGTTTGGTTGAGATAAACATCACGGTCGAGGTCTAGGCAAAGTTGGTCGACAGATCAAGTCAAGGACCCTAATCATGCTAAAACACGAACAGGTGAGCTCGATTGAACACAAGGTACATGATGGATGTATAAAATAAAATGTTGATTATGGGTATGGTATGGAAGTGATACGGCCTTTGGTCAGGCCAAGTGGTTGGGCGGTGGCCCTGGGTCAGGTTAGATGGGTAGGTTGAGGCCTTGGGTCAGGTCAAATTGTTAGGGCGAGGCCTTGGGTCGGGCCGGATGGGTAGGTTGAGTCTTTGGGTCGTGCCTAATGGTTAGGGCGAGGCCTCGGGTCGGGCCAAATAGGTAGGTTAAGGCCTTGGGTCGGGCCAAATAGGTAGGGCGAGGCCTTGGGTCGGGCCAATTGGTAGGTTGAGGCCTTAGGTCGGGCCGAATGGTAGGTTGAGGCCTTGGGTCAGGCCAAATAGGTAGGTTGAGGCCTTGGGTCGGGCCAAATAGGTAAGGCGAGGCCTTGGGTCGGGCCAAATAGGTTAGGGCGAGGCCTTAGGTCGGGCCGAGTGGTAGGTTGAGGCCTTGGGTCGGGCCGAATAGGTAGGGCGAGGCCTTGGGTCGGGCCAATTGGTAGGTTGAGGCCTTGGGTCGGGCCAAATAGGTAGGTTGAGGCCTTAGGTCGGGCCAAATAGGTAGGGCGAGGCCTTAGGTCGAGCCGAATGGTAGGTTGAGGCCGTAGGTCAGGCTGGACAAGTGAACAGATGTTGTGCAGCAAAGGTGGACAGAGGCGATATTGGTGAAAAAGAGGCAAGGAGTAAATAAGGGCAAATAATGGGGTGAAAGTTGGGTAGAGAACCGATGTCGATTCTGCATGACCGATATCGGTTAAGGGACCGATACCGGTTTCTTAGGGCAAAATTAAACCGACATCGGTTAAGATCGAAAAACCTATAAAAAGAAAAATACGGCCTGTCATTGTCACTTTAGAAAATTTGCAAACCAAAGCGACTTGTCTAACGTGGAGAGTTGATTTGGAGGGTTATTGAGTGAGGTGGAGCTCTTTGATTGGCGGAGAGAGTTGATAGTGGGCCCGATTGAGGAGGAGGGCAGCAGGTGATTGGCCAGGGACCCAATAGATCAGGATTGGAGCCATGGCACAGGCAGGAGGAGCTGGAGGGGCTGGACCAGCTGGACCACCACCACCCATCCCACCACGACGACGTGTCGTCATACCCGGTAGGTTCTAAACTCGTGATTTATGCATTGAAATGGTTATCAGGCTAAATGGGGGGTTTGGGTAGGAATTTATATTTTGTAGGAAATAAGGAGTAAATGGAGGTAATTTGAAAAATGGAGAGGGTAGAGAGGTAAAATAGGGGTAATGCGGCTAGGTGAGTAAAATTGGAGGGTTTTTGGGCGGGTAAATGGGTAGAAAAATAGGAAAAAATGGGTTTTGGGGGGCCGTGCGGGGTGTTCGGCTCCGAGAGAGGACAGTGACCGATGTCGGTCACTAAGCGACCGGCATCAGTCACTCAATTTTAGGGGAAGGGAGGGTTGTTGGTGACCGGCGTCGGTTATGTATCGGCCCGGCGTCAGTTGTGGGTGGGGTTGGGTTTGATTGTTTTTTGGGGTGTTGGGTTGGAGTGGGAGTGGGGGTTGGGTGGATTGTTTTTTGGGTTGTTTGGGGTGGGAGTGGGAGTGGGGGTTGGGTTGATTGTTTTTTGGGTGGTGGGTGGGGGTGGGAGTGGGGGTTGGGTTAGGGGTGGAGAAGGGGTAGGTGTGGGGGGTTGGGTGTAGGGGTGGAGAAGGATTAGGTGTGGGGTTAGATTTTGGGTTTTTTGGGTTGGGTTGGGTTTTGGGTTTTTTGGGTTGGGTTGCGGGTCAGTGTGGGGGTTAGGTTTAGGGATGGAGAAGGGGTTAGGTGTGGGGTTAGGTTTTGGGTGTTACAAAAGGGGGGTTCAGATGGTAAAGTAGATGTTATAATAAAGAGTAGGTCTAAGAATGTGGGTTGGTTTTGCAGGCACGTCAGCAGTTGACGATGCGTGATAGGATGCCTCCACTATTGAGTCGGATGAGGCCACACGTATCTGCGGCGCATTGGGCCATGATGCGCGAGGTGGGACTCGGCGGGGTCCAGAGGTACAAAGCGATAGAGAGGGATCACAGCCTGATGGTCGCCCTCATCGAGAGATGGGATCCGGCGGCCAATGTGTTCCATCTTCCGACCGGAGAGATGACCGTCACATTAGAGGATGTGTATCGCATCCTGCGGCTACCGATCGAGGGAGAAGGCAGTCTTCCAGGTAGATTCAGAGACTGCGATGGACAGCATACTACAGGTTTTTGGGGATGCAGCCGTGCTACTGACCTACCATAGCACGAGTATCAGGTACGGTGACATGTACCGTGCGCATTGTCACGAGACACGACTGGCGGTGTTGATGATGGTTGGGATCACCTGCTTCGCCCTCCCGGACTCAGAGGGAGGCCGCTTCCCACGAGCATTGATGGGGGTACTACTGGAGATGGTGGAGGAGCACACCTGTTATCGTATGGGCACCAGTGTATCTGGTGCAATTATACAGGGAGCTATGGGGCTATCGCCGGAGGAGGCGATTTGGTATTTGTTCTACATTTTTGTTGCACTGTTGGGCATACGAGCACATCGTATGCATCAGGCCAGTAGGGCTACCCCAGCAGCCAGGGCCACAGGTCGTATACCGATATGGCTTTCAGAGGTGGTTGGGGGTCGTGGGCCAGCCACGAGCAGTTGTTGCAGGTCGGGATGTGGTCTATTATAGACACTTGCTAGAGGGCCTTACAGCAGTAGACATTGTATGGAGACCCTACAGAGGTCACCAGCCTGGCAGAGGAGCCCGCGTACAGCTGCGCCTGATCCAGTATACATTCTGGATAGCAGGACGGAGGCCGGGAGAGTACGAGCGGATACCCCTAGAGAGGGTACGCAGGCAGATGGGGCTACGACAAGACGAGCCACCTCCCCTCCCTCAGTACAGGAGGGATGATGTAGAGGCCCCACTGCCAGCGCCACAGCCTTTTGATCCAGACTGGGTAGCGGAGAGACTAGCAGGTGAGGGTGTGGATGATGCCGGGTGCACGGGAGCATACAGGGTGTGGTGGGCTGGGCAGAGAGCAGCGAGGATAGTACCGCCTGCGTAGCCAGACTTGGCTGCAGTTATAGGAGAGAGGGATCAGCTCAGAGGTCAGGTGCAGCTCTTACAGGGGCAGCTAGCTGCTACGTAGGCACAGATAGGGGCCTTACAGGGGCAGCTAGCCCAGGCTCAGGCACAGGTAGCACCACCACCAGCACCACAGCCATAGGTGCAGGTACAGGCACAGGCAGCACCACCACCAGTACCACAGGTGCAGGTACAGGCAGGCACAGGCAGGCACCACCGTGGCCACAGGTGCAGGTACAGGCTCAGGGGGTATTGGTGTTGGGTGCCAGGGGACCAGCCCCAGCTCCTTCAGTGGCGCGAGATCACTATATGGAGGTTAGAGCAGAGGCCCGATATTATCAGGATATTCTTGATAGTACCGGAGTCGAGTATCAGGCGTATGTAGCGCATAGGGCAGAGACCTCGCACAACCAGAGATCTCAGGGAGGGGCAGCCACAGCTGGCGTGTCCGTGACGGGCAGGAGGCGAGAGGCACCACAGGGACCAGCGGGGAGAGGTGCCGAGGGCGGTGGGGAGAGCTGATAGATCCCCGACATGGTTTTGTATAGGGACACGGGCACCGGTCTGCGAACCGGTTGTATTGATAGAGGCCTGCGTGCCGACACTTATTCATTGCATTGATTCATTTATTTATTATATACCGGCCTGCGAGCCGAGTACAGGTTGTACATTTGATACCGGCCTGCGAGCCGAGTATATTTTTGATATGAGAGATCGGCCTGCGAGCCGAGTCAAGATTTTTGGTAGGTATTGCGGCCTGCGTGCCGGCTTTGGTATATTATGAGATCACAGAGGCCCCGATGTAGGGCACATTGTATTTTTGAAAACTGGTATATATATATATATATATACGATGTTTTGATCCTCGTGCAGTATTCAAAATGTGTTTAAATATTTTGTTAATGGTTGGTAATATGTAATGTATGATAAGTTTTAGTTGATATGTTGATAGATGGATGATGTTGATGTTTTTGTTTTTGTTGTACGTATGTATGAATGATATGTGATGTGATGAATTGTTGGTTTTGTGACATTGTGATATATGTAACTGATGAGTTGGATCCAAATGATGTAGAGATTGATAGTTTCCTGATATTCGTAGTTGATGGTTGTGTATTTGTATAAAATAAATGATGTTTAATGAAATTATAATGCTATGTGTGGTGGATGAACAAATGTGGTAAATTCTGTTGTTTATGCAGGCAAAGAGGCGGGCGCGACAAAAATTTAGATGAGAAATGAAGAAAAGAACCCTGTTTCAAAAAGGCAGGTGTGTAACCGGTATCGGTTAGGTAACTGATGTCGGTAGTTATATGACCGATATCGGTTATGTGACCGATACCGGTTATTTAGGTACGAGCTTTTCTAAAAATAGAAAAGCTAGGGTGGCAACTTCAGTTTTAATTTTAGAGCCATGCAAGAGGTTAAATACGTGAACGCAACGGTTTTTGACGACTGAGATAGGTATTTGCATGAGAGATTTGGGTGAGAAATGAGGAAAGAGACAAGGAAAGTGAATGTGATCCGAGATTTAGAAGGCAGAAAGACAAAGTTAAAAAGGGTGGTGATCATGGCAGAATGAGGAGAAGCATCCAGCAGGCAAGGACAGGAGGGCAGACAAGGGCCACCTCAAGCTGCTGCAACCCAAGAGGTATCATTTTGTTTGTGATTTAACTACTGCATGTTTTGTGAATAAGATGGGGGAGAGTAGGTGGGTAGATATGAGAAAGAAAACATGATAACAAGGGTTGCAGGTGAGGTAAGTGTTACAGGGTAGGCAATCAGGGGTTGCAGGTATGTTTGTATGTATAAAAAGGAATAAACGAGAAAATTATTGTCATAGGTGGTTGTTTTTAGGGAAGGTGTATGTAATTGACAGTGACCGGTAGCGGTTAGGAAGAACCGGTATCGGTTACTGAACCGATACCGGTTATGTATAACCGATACCGGTTACAGAAGGAATTTCCAGAATGTTTGAAAAACCCTGACGGATTGAATGGTTGTTTGTTGTTTTGGTGTATGCAGGCAGAGGCAGGGTTGAGGATGAATGATAGTGTACCGGCACTGCTGTCACGGATCCGAGCGGATGTAACACCAGTGGAATGGATATTGATAAATCGTTTGGGGTTAAGTGGAATCCGTTATTATTCACGAATCGCCCGTAACCATGGTATGTTACAGGCGTTGATTGAGAGATGGAATCGTGAGACAAATACCTTCTATATGCCAACAGGTGAAATGACAGTAACATTGGAAGATGTGTTTCAGATTTTGAGACTCCCTATTACAGGAGAACCAGTATATCAGGCACTACCTAGCGCGGCACGGGGAGCGATAACAGCAGTATTTGGTCCATACGCACGAGATTTGACACAGCGAGGTTTATCGTTTACATATGGGGTAATGTATGCAGCACACCCTGAGGAGACAAGGTTAGCAGTGATATTAATGATAGTAGTAGGGTATTATGCATTACCGAGGGCGGAAGGGGGAAGATTTCCAAAGGCATTGATGTGTGTTATCTGGGAGATGGTAGAAAGGAACGTTACGTTTGCATGGGCACCTGCATATTTGGCGGAGCTATACAGGGGTTTATGGGCTTGTAGGCGAAATCACAGGACGACACTGGATAGTTCATACTTATTACACTGTTGGGCCTATGAGCACATTGTTTGTGTGTGACCAATAGGCCGATCCATCCAGGCAGGAGAGACCGGAGTACAGAGGTTGGGATTCAGACGATGGGTCCAAACAGAACAAGAGGCCAGATCCCAGGCTGTGATGGGTGATATTGAGTATTACAGGCAGGTATGGGAGAGAGTGACGGTTGCAGATATCTGTTGGAGGCCATACGGAAACTATATGGTAACAGAGAACATAGCTGAGGAGTTGAGGGGTGTAGAGCGATTGAGGTGGATCGCAGGGCACAGGCCAGGTGAGTATGAGAGGATTCCTATAGATCGCGTGCGGTGACAATTTGGATTTGTGCAGGATATACCCCTGGCTTATAGACCATATATGAGGATCGAAGACGAGGCAGCATTCGCACCTCCCCGGCCAACACCTCCAGAAGGGCCTGAAGAGGTAGCAGCCGATCGCAGGGTAATGGATGCGGGAACGACAGAGGCCTATAGATTGTGGTGGGTAGCAGAACTGCGAGGTGTACGTGAGTGCCCTGACATAGCGGTGATTACAGTAGAGAGGGATCGTCTGCAGCGTTTGGTTCAGCAGCTCCAAACGCAGGTGAATGAGACAAGAGGATTGTTAGTGGTTGCGGAGTCACGGGCGGGGAGACTAGAGGCTGAAGTCCTCCATGCGAGAGGGCGTATTCATATGTTACAGGAGAGATTGGCAGATCAGTGGGCGGTACCAATAGCCGTGGTACCTTTGAGGACAGAGAGGCCCGGTGAGAGGGGTCGACAATCACGATCATCGCCTAGTTCGGGATGAGGCGTGAGGGTCTGAGTAAATGTTAGCAAGGTATAAGAATAAATAAGGATGCCGACCTGCGTGTCGATGATAGAGAAGATGTATTTGTTTAACATCTAAATAAAACTGAATATGTATGTTGATTTGAGTTACGATAATAATAAGATTGTTTGTGTTTTGATTTTCGGTGTTTTGAAAAAGGATAAAGAGGACTGTGATTAAATAGAAATACACAAAAATATTTATATTCACCACACAGGATAGGTTATGGTAGGGGATGGTCGAGCTAACCTTGGGAGACCCCATGTCTCCAAAGTGCTGCCTACATAGCCCATTGCTCAAAGCAAGGAGGGGCCTCAGACCGATGTAGTTCTCCCTTAGGACCAGGGAAAGGTGAATTCAGGCAATTTGGGTATGGTTAGGCAATTTGTTGGTTGATAAGATTTTGATGTTGATAGGGTAATGTTGTTGGTGTTGGTAAGGTATGGGCGATGTTGATGTAGGTATAGGTAAAGCGAAAGTTAGCTTACCCAAATAGAAGGGAACCATGTCCTGATTAAGATCAACACACAATCCTAGATGCGAGGCAAAGAGGAAAGAGTGTCCCGTAGTTGAGAAGAGCTAAACAAACCACATATTAACATAGGATGAGCTTGAATCCCTAGGTACCTTGCATAGGCGAGAAGTCGATAGGTGAAAAGAGTTGTATAATCACAATATATCGGATATACGTCACATCCCTTGAGTTGAAACAAGTGGTGAGGTGAGGTGGATGATATAACTGAGGTACGCAGAACTTATTACAAAGTGAGTGCTCTGACGAAAGAGAACCTACCCTAAATAGACAAGTCCATGACTCAAAAGTCCTTTTGAATGAGGCTTTTCTTTTATTGAATGTAGACTGATCGATGCGGGAAGTCTACAGGGGATATTGATTGTATTATTCTTGAGGTCTTCACGAAGCTGATCAATGCGAGAAGCTTCTGATAAAGGCTGACTGTGTATAGCTGTCCTTCGAGGGAGCAGTCTATTTATAGTAGCAGATATGATTGTAATGCATAGCTGTCCTTCGGGGGAGCAGTCTATATATAATAGCAGCAATAGTTCGGCATATAGCTGTCCTTCGAGGGAGCAGTCTATATTTAATTTAAATGACTAGATGTTCATTTGGCGTGAAGCATCTAGTTAGTAGGAAGTTTGACTCAAGAAAATCCCATAAGAATACGGCTTATTTTAATACTTTGAAGTCATGGACTAGACTAAAAAGGGGAAGGCATCATCAAGGGGAGGTGAGGATCAAACTATGTGAGCCTGATTGTTATTATGAAGTGTAGGAAACAGAGTGTATGTAGTGGTAAGTGAGCTCAAGGGACGAGCGGCAGGTAGATAAGAAGTGATATAATACTAATTTCAACAGTAGAATGGTCGAAGATGCAAGGCATTAAGGGGTTCAGGCTCAGGTTTACCATTAAGCGAAGCTAAACGATAAGTACCAGATCCATAGGTATGAGTGATTATATAAGGCCCAATCCAATTGGGAGCAAATTTTCCACGTTTGCTCTTTTCTAGTTTGGTTACATGTTGATTCTCTTTGAGAACAAGATCACCAACCTTAAAGGTACGCTCATGAAGTCGCTTATCATAAGCACGTTTAATGCGTTTTTGATAGATTTGAAGGTGATCAAGAGCTGTAAGACGGCGTTCGTCAAGAAGCTCCAATTGGGCTAACCGCTCTTGGCGGAAATCATCGTTGGTGAGAATATCCTGAAGAGATATTCTAAGGGAGGGTATTTGTATTTCGAGAGGCAAAACAGCCTCGGTACCGTATACCAAAGAAAAAGGTGTGGCATTAGTAGAGGTACGAATGCTAGTACGATAAGCCCAAAGGGCAAAGGGAATGTGATCGTGCCAATTTCTTCCGGATTCATTGACAACTTTCATGAGGATTTTGGTTAGTGTTTTATTAGAGGACTCGGCTTGCCCATTGGCTTGTGGATAGTAAGGTGATGAGAAACTAAGTTTGATACCAAAGTTGTCACAAAGGTCTTGCAACAACTTGTTTTTGAAAGATTTTCCATTATCTGTTATCAGGCGGTGAGGAACACCAAAACGACAGATAATGTGGTGGTTAATGAACTCGACAATTTTTTCTTTTTTGATTGAAATGAGTGGAATAGCCTCCACCCATTTTGTGTAATATTCGGTCGCTGTGAGTATCCAACGGTGACGTTGTGAAGAGGTTGGGTGAATCTCACCAATAAGGTCTAAACCCCATTGTGAGAAGGGCCAAAGATCTCGAGCGATCTGGAGCGGGTGGCTAGGAGTATGTTGAAGGTTGGCATGTTGCTGACACATAACACAACGCTTAACATATTCGTAGCAGTCGTTATTGAGAGTAGGCCAATAATAACCAAGGCGAAGGATTCGTTTGGCCACGGCAAGGCCGCTAAAATGTCCACCACAAATACCGTCATGGACCTGTTGGATGGTATGAGTGGCCTCCGCGCCAGTTAGACAGCGAAGGAGGATACCATCAAAGCCACGTTTATAGAGGAGTCCCCCCATGACAACATAACGCGAAACACTTTTAAGAAAAGCACGTTTGCCGTTACTAGTAAGGTCAGGTGGGAGGACAGAGATTGTAAGGTAGTCGTGGAATTGGTGGTACCAGGTATCCTGTGAATTAGTGGACACAGTATTTATCATACAAACTACCGGGGTTGAATAGGATGGGGCAAAAAGTTGTTGGACCACGACGAATAATTCAGAGTCAGTTGGCGCGGCGGGAATTTGCGAGGCTAAGCAAGCCATAGTATCCGCAAATTTGTTAGTGGAGCGGGGAATGGTTTGTATAGAATAGTGGGTAAATAAAGCTAGAAGTGAATCCACGTAGTGTTTGTATTTTTGAAGTTCCTCGTTTTTGCATTGGTAGACGCCCATAACTTGATTGACTACCAATTGAGAGTCGCCAAAAATGTTGATAGATTTGATACCTAAGTGTAACGCAACTTGGAGACCCAGAACAAGGGCCTCGTATTCCGCTGTATTATTAGTGCAAGGGAAATCAAGTCGGAATGAAAGAGGCATAGGTTCAGCGTTGAGAGGAATGAGAACAACGCCGGCTCCTCCGCCGCGCTGGCATTTAGATCCATCGAAGAAGAGGGTCATTGGGTACGACTCCTCTGTGAGGGAAAGAGTAGCGATGAGTTCGTCGGGAAATGTGAAATTGGTAAATTGTTCCCCCGGTAAAGGAGCGTCCGCAAGTTGGTCTGCGATGGTTTGTCCTTTGATTGATTTCTGGTGGATAAACTCAAGGTCGAGGTCGGCGAGAAGCATGAGCCATCTAGCAATGCGTTGGTTCAGATGAGGTTTGGCATACATGTAATGGATGGGGTCTGTATTGGTGATGACGAAAGTCTTGTGATTTAGAAGGTAGTGTCGGAGTTTGGTGGCCACGAATGATAGGGCAAGGCACAATTTTTCTACATGTGTGTACCTAGTCTCATAGTCCACCAAAGTACGACTTATATAATAAACGGCTTGTTCGTGATTCTCAGAGTCACGATGTGCAAGCATGGCTCCTACAGCGTGGTCGGTGGCGGAAAGGTAAAGGTAGAAAGGGCGGTTGTCTTGGGGTGGGATAAGCACGGGTGGCTGCAAGAGATAGGATTTGAGAGCTTCGAAGGCTTGGTGACATTCTTCGCTCCATTGGAATGCAATATCCTTTTTAAGGAGGTGATGGAAAGGTTGACACCGATCCGAGAGTTGGGAGATGAAACGTCGGAGAGATTGGAGCTTACCTTGTAAACTACGCAATTGTTTGAGATTTTTGGGTGGGGGCATTTCTAGGATAGCTTTGACTTTAGATGGATCGACCTCAATGCCACGCAAAGAGACGATAAAGCCAAGAAGTTTTCCCGAAAGAACACCAAAGACACATTTCTTCGGTTGAAGGCGGACAGAATATTGTAACAGGCGATCAAAAATAATGGTTAAAACATCGAGATGTTCACTACGATGTTTAGACTTGCCGAGAAGATCGTCGACATAGTCTTCAAGGATAGTGTGCATAATGTCATGAAAAATGTAGGTCATAGCCCGCTGATAGGTAGCACCAGCATTCTTAAGGCCAAATGGCATGACACGATAACAGAAGGTTCCCCAAGGAGTTATGAAGGCAGTTTTGTGTTGATCGGCAGGGGCAACCAAAATTTGGTTGTATCCTGAAAAGCCATCCATGAGAGAAAGCATTTCATGGCCCGCAGTGAGATCAACAAGTTGATCAATACTTGGGAGGGGGAAGTCATCCTTGGGGCAAGCGAGGTTAAGATCCCAGAAATCTGTGCATATCCGAAGTCCCCCTGTCGCTTTAGTGACAGGTACGATGTTAGAAATCCATTGAGGATAGTCAATAGGCAAGATGAAGGAAACAGAAAGGAGTCGTTGGAGCTCCTCTTTGACCAAGAGAGCAATGCGTGGATGCATTTTTCTCAATTTCTGTTTGACTGGTTTGGAATCGGGGTTTAGGGTGATGTTATGGACGGCGATAGTAGGATCAATTCCTGGCATGTCAGCGTAAGACCATGCGAAAGCTTGGTTACGAGCACGGAGAAAGGTAGTAAAGGCGGCTTGTTCTGATGTGTTAAGGGATTGTCCAATCTTCACAATGTGAGGATCCTCCTCCGTGTGGATATTGATTTCTATGGTAGATTCGTTCAGCATAGTTTGGGTTTCAGATGGTAAGGCTCGTTGAATATAAGAATCATCCGCGCCAAGGTAAGTGAGGATGGAGTCGTCATCCTGGCATTCAACAACATTAATCAAAGGCGAATCCTCTTCGATCATGTCTGGATACAGAAGGGGAAGAGAAGATGGGTCCTCATTATCGCGTTGATAAGTGAGAGGACCTATGAAGATAGCATTTATGAAAAAAAAAAGTTAGGGGGGATGGATTCAGGGTCTATAGATTCTGTGGGTGATGATGGCAAAGTGGGTGATGATGGTTTGGTAGGGGCGACGTCTTCTTCTTCCAGGATACAGCTGACAGGAGGTGTCTCCTGTGTAGGTGTTTCGGGAAAACCGAGACCACTGCGATCATTATGTTTACGGGTAGTCACGGGAATGAGTGTATGTCGGCCTTGTTCGTAAAGGCCAAAACCAAAGCCTTTCCACGCACAGCGAGTCAAGAAGGTGAGGGCGAAACGACGATTTGTCAAGTATTGAAAATCGGATTGGAAAGGAACCACACCAAGAGGAGGTTCAGGGGTAATGGAGGATGCGTCAACACCCCCATACGTTAGGTTAGTGCGGCAATAGGGTGGTCCGTAAGAGATTATCTCCCCCACGCGACGGTCGTAGGTGGGATGTGCATGTAATTGTCCGTACTCCTGCGGGGTAGGGAAAGAACTAACGTTATATAGGCGGTACTCCCCCAGCGTAAGGCGCTGAAAAACATCTACTAAGGGGTCGGAGGTTGGAATGTTAGCTGCGGGAAGGGAAGTGGTTTTTGCGATGGTGGTTTCATCAATTGAAGGCGTAGGCGCGGTTGGGGTGGATGGTTGAGGTACATTTGAGGAGGACGGTTGAGTTGAATGTATGGGTGTCTTGATTGGTATAAGCACATCGTTAGGGCGGTATAACATATTGCAGGTTTTAAAGGGGGGAGGGTCAGCTTTTACGGTGTAAGACTTCCCCTCGTACTCAAATTTTATGCATCTATGTAATGTTGAGGGAACGCATCCCATGGCTCGGATCCAAGGACGACCCAGCAATATATTATATTGGAACTCTCCCTCAAGGACATAGAAGAGTTCGGGTAAAGTACGTGGTCCTACGCGAATGTTGAGGATCACGGTGCCTAAGGTAGAAGTAATAGCGTCATTGAATGACCGCAACATGATGGGGTTGGCACACATGCAACTAGAAGGGATGTTCATCTGTTGGAAGGCTTTTGAAGAGATGATGTTTAGGCTAGCGCCCCCGTCAATCATAACCCGACGTACTCGAATGTCCCGATGTAAGCGGAGATGAAAAGGGCAGGGTCGGGATCTTCTGTACCAAAGTCGACAATTTCATCTTCAGAGAAACTGACTGCAGCAGCTTGTTGTACAGAGACAGAAGTGGTTGGGGCAGTGGGTTGTTTGGTGAGAGAAGCAACGTGATTGGGTGTTAGAATGGAGGTAACAGGCAGGGTTTCATTAGGTAAAACCTCTATCCCTTGAAGGATCTCAACGAGAGCTTGTCGATGAGATTCAGAAGTCTGAATGAGATCATACAGTGTCATTTTTACGGGTGATTGGTGAAGCTGTTTAATCATATTTCGGTGGGCAATGCCATTAGAGACGGGATAGGCGGGTCCGCGAATGACCACTTTAGGTGGTGGTGCAATCGGGATGTTTGACGGAGAAAGAGATGCCGCAGGTGTGTTTTCTTTTGCTTTCCCATTGTTTTTCTGCCCTCGAGTAGCGACACTAATCATATTAATCTCGTAGACCTGAGATGAGGAAGATGGTGGGGATAACTCATGGTCTTCAAGAGGTGGGGTTGTAATAATGATAGATCTTGGTGAGGCGGGGACAGATGGTATAGGAGAGGGAATGGAAACTAAAGGTCTCTCCCTTCGTAAGTTGTCTTTCTTAATCTTTCTATCCGGGAGAGGTGACTGGCGAAGGATGGTTTTTAGAGCTTTGCATCCCTCCACATCATGTCCTGGTGTGCGGTGATAAGCGCAGATTTTAGACTCATCGTAATCCATAGGTCGGGGCTTAGACGGGTCATAAGGTCTAAGTGGAGGTAGGGAAATGGTCGCATTCTCCACCAACATAGCAAGGATTTTGGCGTAAGATCCTTTGAGTGGGTCAAAATCGGAAGAGGATGAGGGTATTGATTGTGTGGGTTTTGGTAATGTTTGGGCGTGGTTAGTTCGTATGGGTGGCGGTTTAGCCGAGGGGTGTTGATACATGGTTTTTACTAAACGTGATTTCTTTGGCGCAGAAGCTATGTTGGATGATGAGGCCGCAGATGACGTGGTATCAGAAAACAACCATGGGGAAATAGGAGTAACTGAAAACAAATCTTTTGATGATGGTATTTGTTTAGGGTTGATAGGTGGACAGGATACGCGGAGTGACGGTGTTGCTATACCCTGGAATTTCTGTATAGGTGCGGAAGGCGTAAGTTGTTCTGAAGAAAACGCAGGAGGTATGATATATTGATGTAAGGTAGAGGGATGGGGTCCCAATATGGAAGGTAGGTATGACGATGATGGTTTTGATTGTGATAGGGGTAGGGATTGAGTTTGTCTCCTAGGCGGCGGAGCGGATTTATTTTTGGATAGATCGAGTCGCTTAGGCGGGTGCGTTAGACTGGGCATTGGTGAGGTCCCAAGCGTATGGGAAGATCTGGCTAAGTTGATAGAAGTGGACGGGGCATTTGGTAGAGGTGAGGGGGGTGAAGGCGAGAACAGGGGCATTTTAAGCTTCTGTAAGCACTTCGGGTATATGGTGGAGACATCAGGATCAGTCATTTGCATTTGAGTAGAAAAAGGGGTACTCAAACGTTCCCATAGGGCCTGTCTATCTTCTGTGGAATGACAGTCTCCAGGTGTGATTTGTAATTTTGGTACGGAAGAAAGGTGGGTTGTAATTCCAGTCCATTGCGGGTGTGACACAGGAGGTAGATGAGGCACTGTATCAATAGATGTTAAGAGGTCAACCGGTCGTTGAAAAGATTTAGGCGATGAGGGACTAATAGGTAGGAGGGCGTGTTCGAGGGGATCTGTCACGTTTAAAGAATGTGGTGATGTTAGTGTAAGAGATTTCTCGTCTAAGGATGTCAAAAGGAGTGGTGAGCCTTCCTCTTGTGTAGCAAGAGTGGTAGAAGGGGACGTTTGGGAAATAGATAAATTAGATAGCATCCGCTCACAGTCTTGTAGGGATGTGGTGTAAGAAGACTCGTTGATGAGAAGAGAAGTCCGGGCAGTTAACTCTTCTATGGGTAAAGGAATGATTTCACTTTGGCTTGATGGTGGTGAAGGAGGTTCAAACTCCTGTGTTAGTGGAGAGGCTTGATTTAAAATTTTTTCAATAGAGGCTTTTGGCTGAGAATCGAAGACTGCATGGATCTCATGAACACTCTCCTCGGCTAAGATATCTTGGTTCACGTTACTGTTGGACGAGTGATTCGGGAATGGCTTGTTGAAAATTTTCAGATTTCGGTTAGCAGGGGCGTTAGGATTATCGAGGGTTATATCCCCTGCGTCAACCATTTCCTGCACTATGTTTTTCAACATCTTGCAGTTTTCATGACTATGTCCTTTTACGCGGTGAAAGTTACAAAAGTCATTTTCTTTGTACCAGGAAGGTATTGCGCGGGTGGAGTCAAACCCAGAGTGAGGTTTAACAGGGGGCAAGGTGATAGCCCCAGCTTTGAGCAATTTCTCCAGGATGACGCCATAAGTTTCTCCCAAGGGAGTGTAATTGGTGGGCTCGGCTTTGTACTTATAAGTGGTTTTCGGCGGAGTATTGGACGGTGTTTGAGATTTGACCATTACCGCGTGGACAGCTCCTTTTGATTTAGAAGAAGTGGACGCGTGAGGAGTGGTGGTGTTTGGCTTGTTGGTAGAATCAGGAGTTCGGAAATTGGGGTTTTTGTTACGCAACCGCAATTTCTCTTCTTCTAAGGCTCGAATTTCTAGCTTCCGAGCCATGGTAAAGGCCTCGTCGAATGTGCGGAAAGTTTGAATTTGGAGGGTAGGGGAGATGTGCTTAGCGCAGGCCCGCGTAAATAGTTCGATGAGTTCGGTTTGAGGCAAGGCATACGTAAGTTGGTTGATAAGGCCCCGCCATCGTCCAACGAAATCTGCGATAGATTCGTCTTCAAATTGTCGGATGGCATAGAGGTCAGTGATAGATACTTTCTTGGCAATGTTAATGGAGAAATGATCCAAGAAAGATTGGGCTAGTTGGTTAAAAGAGAAGATTGAGTGCTGGGTTAAAGCACTGTACCACTCCAAGGCAGGTCCTGATAAGGACATGGGAAAGGTGCGGAGTAACAAGGCATCATCATGGGCAATCAAATAACAAGCATGTCTAAATGATCGCAAGTGTTGTTGAGGATCCTCTTTACTGTTAAAACGAGTAAACTTTGGCAACTCCCATTGAGGAGGATATGAATGAAGGGGGACAGAAGGGTGAATGGGCTCCCGACAAACTTGCTCGTATGTCAAGGCGCTACGACTTCCTGAAACGGAAGCCTCCAGGTTTTGCATTTTGTCCATCATTTGTTTGATGAAATCTGTGGTTGGATGAGGTGATGGTGCCACAGAATAGGGATGTCCCATATAAGGTGTTGAGGTTACTGGATACGTGTATGGGAATGAAAAGGTAGGCGGAGCTTGAGAAAGAAAGCTCGTGTGAATAGGTGGCAGAGAGTAAGTCATGAATGGAGTGGTCTGAAAGAGAGATGAGATAGGGGCAGTTGGTGGTAACGATACGTGAGGTCCAAGGTTAACCAAAGGAAAGCTAATCGGGGTCGTATGAACCTCTGAAGCTGTCGGATTGGGAGACGGGGCTAGTGATGCAGGAAGTAAGGTATTGTTATCAGGAGGAGTGGGAGCTAAATGAGCAGCTATACTAATAGGCATGCCAATAAGGAGCTGACCATCAGGCGTACGGTCAGGGGTATGAGACAAATAGTATTGTACAGCGCTGGGATTAGCATCCAGAAATTTGGCAAAGTCCTTGTCTCCTACAGGAATTTGGGGGATCTCACTGGTGTCCGTAGGGTTCCCTATAGAATGTGAAGGGGGTGATTCAGGCAGAGACACAGAGCAGGCATGTGAAACCATGGCGGCGGCTTGCTTCCGAGTGATGACAACCATAGACCAGAACACACAGGAAAGTTTCAATCTATCAAGAACAAAAACAACCTCAGAATGGTGAATTTGGCAAGTTGCTGGTTTGTCAGGGGCTGATGAAGACAGTAACCGATATCGGTTTAGTAACCGGTGTCGGTCACAGATCAAACGACGTCGGTCCCTTAACCGATGCCGGTGTCAAAAGTCTAGGATAAGAAGATATAAAAGGCTGCTAATTTGATTTTAGCAACGTTGAGTATGTTTATCAACTTATTGATCACAGAAGACAAAGTATGACAGAGAAAACAGGATTTGAAAACAAGCAAGAGGCACACGCAAATCTAGAGACTAACCCTAGGGTTAATTTTAGTTATCGTGGGCTTATGCCTTTAGACGTAAGATGATGTCAGAATCCTAAACAACAAGACCTAGGGGAAATGTCAAGTTTGTTTTGGCTTATAAGGTTACCTCAATCGGGCGGAGGAATACCGCGGAAAAGGGGGGATGTTTGAGCTGTTGTGTTAATTGTGAAGTGATTCGGTATGTGTTGTGCAGTGAAACTAAGGTTAATTTCCTGTCAATACCGTGGATATCACCCCCACGTGTACGACCTGTTACTTAATCTATGTTCACTAGAATTGGAGAACAACAAGCAGGAATGCAATGCACGTGTTTTAAACCCAAATCGAAAATTATATTCGATGAAGCAAGAGAGATGACTTTCACTAATGCGAAACCAGGAAAGCAAGACAAATTCTTTACTAAATATATAACAAAAACAGCAACAGCAAATATGCTTCCTAAAATGAAAATAAGCAAGAGAAAGAAACCCAAAATGGGTCCCACCGGGCGTGCCAAAATGTTTCGCTCGGAATGTTTCGGCTTCTGGGAATAGAGTTGCTTCTATCCTTTCATTCCTTTTAGAAACAGATGAGGTTAGGGTTAGGAGGAATACCTGTTGAATGTCGAGATGGTGTGCGCGTACCGTAGAGAAAAATCAGGCTGACTGCGAAGAACTCCTTTTTGTCTTGGAAGGACTACCTGCAAATAAGAACACAAGACCACAAGATTTTGATTAAACAATAAATGAGGAAACTGCCTTGGGCCCAGGAAATATAAAACTTCCCTTCGAAGGTGGTCAGTTCCCCTGCTAATATGAATTAACACAAAAGATTGCAAAATATCAATTAAATTATTTTGTTAAACTGGGTAGGGGGAAAGGCTGGTTTTCTGGTTTTGATCAGAGGAACCGATGGCGGTTATTGATGACCGATGCCGGTTACTGATAACCGATACCGGTGGGTTATAGGATCTTCTTGGTACATATGGTGTTTGTAATAGCTGGCTTTTTTGGATGGTATTAGGAAATGGGATGATTAGGAGTGAAAGAATGACAGTTAGATGCAATGGCACGTTGGGTAGTGGATTCAGAAACGGATTTAGGAGGACTGAGATTCAAGAAACATAAGAAATGTTATGACAAAAGGACATGTAAGATCTGACTTACTGGTTTTGACCGAGATGCAAGTTGATCTCCTTGGTTGCAAACACTTCTGGTTTCTTTACTCGTCTCTGCTCTGTCAAGTGAAGATCTGGACTCTGTTCCTCGCTCGCAATGCTCTCTGCTGATCCAGAAATCCTTTGACTGATCTCTAAAATGAAATTCCCATCCGTTGTTTTGGTTTGGGGAGCCCATTTACAGGGAACCGATGGCGGTTGCGTAACCGACGGCGGTCGAGTAGGAACCGGCATCGGTAAGGAAAAAGTAGGCTATTTTTAGTAAAATAGCCCACCTTCCCTGCTTTTCTCCCGAGAGATCAGTTGCGGGCTTGGTCAAGTGGCTAGAAGGTCGGCTTTTGGTGCGAGTAAGGAGGCATTAGTTATGGATGTGAGTCTAGACCAAGTCATGGGTCTTAATTAGGTTAGTTTAGGGTTAGGGCTAGGTCATGATGAGGTGGCAAAGTGAGGTGGTGGGTAAGGTGATGTGGATTTATCAATTACAAGGTAATTAATAAATAATTGTGTAAAGTTTAGGTAATGAGGTTAGGTTGCGAAATGGGATGCGGGTCACAAGGGGTCGTGAGACACGAATTTGTTCTGAGTTCGTAGTCCATTCAACCAAATAGTAAACCTAGTTTTTATGCCATTACCAAATTGAATTCTTAAAGAATAAATCAGAACACAATGTTGAATCATAAGTTCTCACCAAGGTTCATGAGCATCAAAGTGATAATGCTCAAGCTCGTGATGAAAACTTGATCCTATTTTAGTTTACATCATCAACTAAGAAAACACAAACCCAACAACTGGTTCAGATTACCATTCCAATACTATGTAACAATTCCTTATACAGTTTTGTATCCCAATAACCCAACATGAGTTTGATTAAACATCCGTGCCTTATACTAGGCAATTTATAATGAAAATATTTATAACAATTCAGAATAATTGGGTTCTTATTACTAGTCTACAACTTATCAAGCCCTGATTCCAACTCCATGAATGCAAGTTAGTTTATAAGAGTTCAAATTCTCACACCAAAAAAAAATGAGTTTCGTGTATAACATACACTTCCTAATAGTCCTCATTATTTAAGATACAAAATGCCAACATCAGGCTATATGTGGTTTTTAACAAAAAACCATAATATCACCCAATAATTAAAACATAAGTACCAAGTTATTCATGGTCTTCAAACAACAGTCCACATTATCACAAGATAATAAAACATAGGTACCTAACTATAAGCGGATTCCACAACTGTCAAGTTTTCACAAGATAAAATTCAAGAACCAAGCCATACACAACTTTAGCCATAGTTCCCTTTTTATGCAAGAAATAAATATAAGCACCAAGATACCATGCATCATCAACAGTTTTCGAAAACCATACAAGTTTCAACCGAAAACCCAAGCTCGAAAAAAAGCTCCATAAAAAAAGGCACGAGCTCATTACCAACTCAAGAACACAAATCACGAACTCCACAAAAAAATAGGTAGAACACAAGGTTCTCCTAAGAACTCAACAAGAATACATTGGTATGAAATTCAACAAAACTAGAACCATCGGTTACCAAATCAAAATAAGCCAAGCAGAGTTATAGAGTTCATTTTTTCATGCATTCTACATGTGCTTTAACAAACACAACATATATTTCAAACCAGACCACTTTTGCCATGGATTCAATACCAAGAGTAAAAGATTTAATAAACCCAACAAACAAATAATCAGATAGAACATGCAATGTACAAATCTCAACAGAGCATAGTTGTTTTATGAAAACACTTAGAAGAAAGCAAGAGATTTTAACAGTTAGGGCCTATCATGCTTGATAGTGTCTCTGTCAAATCAAAGAATACCTCCAGCCAAGATCACTACTTCACCGCTTCTCTACGAAAGATCAAAGAACCAAATTCCTTTTCCATAATTCCTCTTATACATTCCACGAAACGAAAATAGATTTGAAACTTCAAAAATAGCCATGAAGTGTAGTTTAATCTACTGGTTCGAAAAACAAGAGAACATGCAGAGAAAAAATCACAAAACATGCAAAGTGAATCAACCAAATAGTAGAATTAGAAGCTTTTAGGTTAGAATCAGAATTCTATCAAATGAAATAGATTAGGTAGGAAATATTTTTTACCTAGCTTAGGATCCCGTAGGTTAGTCCTTTAAAGGATTCCGGATCTCTCGCATGCCGTGAATAGGCTGCAATTCCATTTACTTTAGCAATGACCTGCCATGGTTGATCTCTAAAGACCCAAGAAAAACATACCACTGAATGGAACACGTTCACACAAAGATCAAAGAACTTGTATCTACAAATTTCAGTCCATATGTGTCTTAATTCATGGAATGTCAATTTACCATTCGTTCAATCTAAATAGATTTAAAACATTCCTTGGATCACTGAAATTGATCCAAGGATGATTTAAATAAATAGATAAGTTTACAACTCATAAAACAGATTGCAACTTACCTACAAGAAGTGAAAAATGGATTCAGGAAAGCCATTCAAGTTCAGTCAAAGGATCTTACGAGCAGAAAAGACTTATCCACATCAAGCATGATTTCCCATAATCAAAAGAAAATATCCTTATAAGGAAAATCACATGTCAACACTTGAAATGCAAAGGAGGAAAATAACAAATGTCGAGGGTGTTACATAATATTACAGTGGGATGAAAGGGGCCATGGTTAGGTGAATGTGTTCAAGGTGTTTATTTGACGGGGGACCAAGGGGAGTATGACCTAATTTTAGTGTCTACAATTATATTGTTATCAGATGGATTGTAAACTTTATTTTATGCTAGATTATAATTAGTGCAAGCAATTAATCATTAAAGGAATTGCATTTTATTAATGGGTTTGTTTTAAAAAAAATCCCTAAATTTGGAGTAATTATAACAAGGGTGTTACAAAGATGAAAGCCTTGTATTCATCCAATATGTTTGTGACATCAAATTCAAGTTGGAAGGAGAAATGAAGTGTCTTTTCTAAGGTATCGGTAAGAACACAAATTTCTCTAGCTCCCTGAAGATATTTTCCCCCATCAAAATGGAGATTCCAAGCATCTTCATGAATTTTGACCATGATTTTTTCATCTTGAGTGATGGGCTTTACAGGTTTAGGTTTAGGATTCACATCGCTAGTTGTGAGGGTATGTTCCTCAAGATTAACAATGAATATATAGAAATAATATTTATTTGTAAGATATTGATCTATTCTGATAATGAGTAATATATCCTCGTTAGGAATAATGCTTGGAATGGGTTGAGTTGTAAGTATGGGAGTATTATCAAGTTGGTCTGTAATGAATTGAACTTTAATGGAATTTTGCATAATGATGTGTAGGTCAAATTCCACAAGGAACGCCATTCATTTTCCAATGTGGATTTTTGGGAAGATAACAAGGGAGAAGAAACAAGAAATGGGGTCAATGTGAAATGTAACATAAGTGGTCTGGTAGATTATGTAGTGGAAAATTTTTGTAGTGGAAAAGTAGATGGCTAAGTAAGCACACTCGATAGAGGTATATAGAGTCCCATAGTCAACGAGAGTTTTACTAACATAGTACATGACATGATCCTTCCCTTTTTCATCCTCTTGAACCATCATTTCCCCAAAAAATACAAGGTAGGAGAGGTGTAGAGAATGAGTGGTCGATCATGGGAGGGAATTTATAATGTAGGTGTAGTGAGAATTTATGCTTTCAAGTTTTCAAAGGCTTGTTGAAAATATTTGTTCCATTTGAGCGCAATGTCCTCTTTTAGGAGGTTGGTAATGGCATGAGTAAAATTATGTGAATTCAGGGTTGAATTGTCAGAGTGCCCCAAGATTCCCTAAGAAAGTGTGGATGTCAAGAATAGATGTAGGGTGAGGCATGTCAAGAATGGATCTAATTTTTGTTGGGTTGGCGTCTATACCATGAAATGAGTTTAAGATTACTAAAGTTTACCTATGTCATTTCCTGGAGCAAGGTTACCCTTGTTTTTACAGATTAATTAAAGGGAGATGTTAAGGTATTGGGAATAATCCTCTAAGAATCAAAATTTGATGAGAAGGTCATCCATATAGACTTTGAATATCTTATGAATTAGATCATGGAATATATGGTTCATAGCATGTTCCTAAGTTTTTCCATCATTTTTTGAGGCCAAATGGAATTTGTACATAGCAATAGGTACCCATTTGGTTATGAATATGGTATTATATTGATATTTAGGTGCTATTTGAATATTATTATATATGAAAAACCCATCCATAAGAGATAATATGTCTTAGCATGTTGTGGAATCGACAATGGCATCAATGCAAGGTAAACAAAATTTCTCATTTGGACATGCAAGGTTTAGATTACGAAAGTTGATAAAAATTCAAATGGCAAGTGTGGCTTTATTATAAATAGGGAAGATATTGGAGACCCATTTAAATAGTCAACAAAGTTAATGAATTCAACATCAATAAGATTTACACATTATTTACTACATAGGTAATTGATTTCAGGAGGAAATTTGTGAATATTTTTCCAAATAGGTACAACATCAAGATAAGTGATAATATTGTGGACGATAATGTCAGGGTTAATATCAGGCATATCGAGCTACCCCAAGTAAATAATTCCTTATTTTTTCAAAGAAATTCAATATGTCGATCATGTAATTGGGGAAAATAGTAAACTAACATGAATACATGAGAAACATCATCATAAATTTGTACATTGATGATTTTTTAAGTGAGCATAGTGTGTGATGATATGCTCCCCATATCACCTTTGTTTCTTCTAAGAAATTCCTTATTGCAAAGTATTTCTCCATTTCGCTGAGCCAATTCTCAGCCCCATCTCCTAATGTGGTGCCATCAAACTTGGGTGGAATTATCCTTTTTATATCATTAGTGAGTTCAACTTCCAGCCTAGCCTTTTTGTTCTTAGACTGAACAAGTATGTTCACATTGTTATTATCAACACCTACATTGACATTGTCCCTAGGAGGTGGCTGATTGTTGTTATCAGCATCATCTTTCTCCTCATTACCCATTACTTGATATTCAAGTACAACCAAATGATCTCTTGTGTCCAATAGGGAAACAAGGATCTCATCTAGTTTATGGGCAATTGCTACTCCTTCCTCAGGCAGAGGACTATTTGCAACATTTCCTCTTGCTCTAGCCATTTTCTGTTACAAGAGACTTTAAGTTTCATCAGATTATGGACACAATAGGTCCAAGACCTGCAACCTTTAGCTCTAATACCCAGATGTAACATTCCCATTTTAAGACTTTAGAAACAAGGGAATTTTTTTTACGTAATGTTCTCTGTTCTAAATAAAACATTATTTAGACCACACATTCTATGCCAATCAATCTCAAACTGATAACCATATGCAGCTGTAAATGACTCGGTGATCCAATGATCTATTCATTTCATAACTTGGTGATCTACTAATCTATTTATGTTAACTTTAAGTATTGAATACTTATCGTATACTTCATATAATTTGTTTTCCTACCCTAAAACAAGTACTGAGTGATCGGTTTAATGAAAATATTTGAATATTTTTTCACCAATATTCATCTGATATCACGTTGCTTTAAACTAGGTGACATAGGACAACGCAACCAGCAGCTTGCGATACTTTGGCCAAAGATTTTCAACATACTGTTTATGTCACTATTCCTAGATGACATACTCGTCATTTCAGAATACGTCCTTCACCTCAGTCCTCTGTTATCAAGAATGGTCTTTACTAACTATCATCAGTCCACTTGTCCAAGGTTTAACCCTAGCCTAGGTTAGAAACATAATTTATTATAGGAAGACACTCACAATGACTTAGAGTATATGGGCATACTCAGTTGACCTAAGTCAATTGGATGTGCCAAGGTACCCTAAGCCATTGAAAGCTACTACCTATGCTAAACATGCCACTAAATTGAACTAGAGAGACATGAAGTTCAAGTCCTTATTTGTGTGTAGATCTAGATGATAAATGCGAAAGGGTGTTACCACATTGTTTCACCTTTTTCTTAAATCGTTTCTTTGGAGTGTTGACGAAACAAATAGGGTAATGGGCGTAGGAGGAATACCTGTTCAAATGCTGGATGATGGGTTTTTGTGTGTGTATGACTTATAAATCCATAGCTGATTGTGAGAGATTCCTTTTGGCTAGGAGGAACTACCTATAATGCAAAGCAAGACCACATGAAGGAATTAAACAATATGGGCAGTGAACTGCCTAGCATATGCTAGATCTAGGAAGTGTGATACTTCCTAGATGGCTGTCAGTCCAATGTTTTAAACAATTTAATGCTGTAAAAAAAGTAAATTCTATTATAATTTGAAATGATTTAGGTATCTCACTTAAAACACAATAAGAAAATTGATCTAATCTAACAGGCTAAGCTAGAATAGAATCCAAAGGTCAAATGATTGGTTCTGGGTTCTGCAGGTTTGATAGAGGTCTCGAGTAGATCACAGGTGGATGAGGGTGAGATGAAATTAAGTGGGTAGGTCTTTGTTCTAGGCTATGTGGGCAAATACAGAGACCGATGTTGGTCAGAGGTAATCGACGGCGGTCAGGTGTGACCGGTGCCGGTTACTGTGAAATCTAGAAATGTCATAGAACAAGATTTAGGTCTCCTTTGTGATTGCACAAAGGACTTTGGTTGGTCGGGATGAGGTATTGGGTGACTGGGGTAGGCTTCAGAAAGGATTTAATGGGTATATGGAGGTGGAAATGTTGGAGAAGGTCAATAGGTGGCTAGGTAAGCAATATATGATAAAATAATGATGAAATGAAATAAACCAGAGAAGTATGACATTATACTTACTTGGATTCTAGTCTTGGATGCCTGTGTGTGAGGGATGGAGGTGTTGATGAGGGGCTTAAAGGATACAAATGATCACTAGCTGAAGGAAAGCTTCTGTATGGGCTGTATGTGCATTGCTCTTTGCTTGGTTAGATCAGATCATGGTTGTGTAGGAAAATATGTTTGATCTCCTTCCTTACATGCGTGATCTCATTGGAATTCACTCTCTGAAGATGTGTTATCTCTCTGAGATGTGATAATGCTCACCAACCTTTTTGCTTCCAACTTCCAACCTTGAGAATAAGGTTGTTTTGGGGTTAAAAGGGTAACTGATGGTAGTTCCGGCTTAACCGGTGATGGTTAGGGGTAACCGGCATCGGTCAAGGTGGGATTTCCTAGGTTTACTAAACTAGGGAGATCCTCTTGATTTCCTCAGATATCATGTCGTTAACCCATGGATTATATTGGAGCTTCTTGTGAGCATGCAGGAATGTGGTTAGAGGGAATGTAGGCATTGATTTTTAGGGTTTGGGTAAGTCTTAGTTAGTTATGGCAACTTACTAAGAATAGGTCTTAGGTTGAGTTGGCTTGGTGAGGTGTCTAAGTGAACTACATGTGTGGATATTATTTAAAATAAGATATTTAAATAATAAATATAGTGAGGATAATGCATTAATTTAATTAAATTAATTAAATTAATATTAGTGGGGTGAAAGGGGTCATGGCTAGGTGAATGTGATGAAGGGTGCTTATTTGTCGAGGGACCAAAGGGGAGTGTGACCTAATTTTAGTGTCTACATTTTTCCCCTTTTTGTTGCGTAGCTTGTATTGGTAAGTGATGCTAACAAAAATAAGATGTGGTTGCCCCATGTGCGAGGTGAAGGTGATCCCCCTCAAAGTAGGAACTGATGAGGCAACACACAGAATCGGTGAGTGGTTTGATAAAAGGTAAATACGAGGAAAAGGTAGGTGGGCTTATGAGGAAAAAAGGGTAAAAGGTCTACGTGGGCCATTCTAGGTAATGGGTCAGGGTCAAAGGTAGCAACAATCCAACGCATGCACATGAATAAACTACAACACACTACTAGGTTGAAGAGTAGGCAAACCCTACATCATCTAAGGTTAATAGGTTTATCCAAACAAGGTTGAAGTGAATCCAGTATCCAAGGTATAGGATATGGTCAAGAAACACAATGTAGGTTAGGTGCAGGAACATTTAGGTATGTTCCAGTACACCAAAGGTAGGGTCAGGATAAACGGTCATGGCAATAGGCTAGGTAAGGTCATTAGGTCAACAACACAGGTAACAGTGCCGTAAGGTATAGCGAACACATGAGGTCAAAGGTCACTAGCGATGGTCTAGGTCCAAATATTGAGGTCATGGCATAGGTAAGGCCAAGGTAGGGGTAAAATAATGAGTCCCCAAAGGAGGAAAAATGGAGGTAGTATATGAGGAGGTTAGGAAAGGTAAGGTAAATGGATTGGGTAAAGGATCAGGGTGAATGGTGGGGTAAAGGATCAAGGTAAAGGGTGGGGTAAAAAGGGGCTTAATTGAGGGCAATGTGTAGGTGAGGATGACTGATAGCGGTCATGGAAAAATGACATCGGTATAGGAAAACTGACGATGGTGAGGTAGGGCACGTGACCAATGCCGGTCATTGGTAACCGATGTCGATTAGGTTGGGTTGGTTATAAAAACAAAAAAAAACACATTTTTATTATTCATTTGTTATTTGCAAAGTGAGAAAAAGAAAAAAATGAGAGAAAAGAGTCCAAAGGAAATGGGACAGTGAGTTGGCAGTGTGATTGGACGAGGGTTGGGTTGGTGAGCAGCGGGTCCATGGGATCAGGGTGAGAGATTTGATTAGGTGGAGGTCGCGAGGAATTATTCGGTGATGGAAGAGGCCAGAGAGGGATCAAGCGGGCCATCGACATAGCAGCCAAACATGCCACCGAGATGGCAGCAACACAATGAGGTAAGTGCCCAACGCTACATTGTTGATTAGATAGATTAGAAGTTTGGAGTATTGCTATTTAAGGTTTTTGTCTGTTTTTGTTTTTTGTGGGTGGGTAAAAATAAAGTTTGGGTATGAGGGGGAATAACAGGCTAAAAGAGGGAGGGGAAGGGTAGTAAATGGTATAGGTGGGGTGGGTAGAGGTCCAGGGGTAGTTTTAGGTCATTGTAGGTGGGGTAAAAGGGAAAGGGGGGTGATTTTTAGAAAATGGGGGTTTTGGGAAGTCGCGTGATTTTCCGTGATAGTGACCGACGTCGGTCAAGTTAGGTCAGTGTTGGTTGGGTAAAACTGGTAATGGTCACCAAACAGGTGACCGATGCTGGTTACGTGGTAACCATGGTCGATAAAGGTTAATCGGTATCGGTCACCAAATAGGTGACTGATGCCGGTTTAAGGGTGGCCGGAGTCGGTTATGATGAATTAACACCAGTCAGGATTTGAGGCACAAGGGTCCAAAAGTGATGTGGGCTAGGTAGTTGAGATGGGTAGAGTGAAAATAGGGTGGAGGATAATGATAATTAGTGAATATGGTCATGGTAAATGTGGATTAATGTTGTGCTTGGATTGGATGCAGGGGAGATCACAATTACATATATGGGACAGGGTTCCACCTCTACTGGTGACATTACGTGGCATAACAACCCCTTTAGAGCTCCAACATGTGGAGGAAGTGGGCTTGAGTGGGATTCATCGCTACCGACATGTTGTTCGGAAACCCAGCTTGATGGTCGCGCTCATTGATAGATGGGATCCCGTGACCAACACGTTCCACCTTCCGATGGGTGAGATGACTATCACCCTGGAGGATGTGTTCTAGATTTTGCGGCTACCCATATTGGGTGCCCAGGTGTATTCTATCTCCTCCGAGGCCTTAGAGGAGTTGATTGGGATAGTTTTTGGTGAGGGAGTGGCTGATCTGAGATTCCATAGTGCCAGTTTGAGCTATGGAGAGATGTACCTAGCCCATCCAGATGAGACGAGGCTAGTGGTTTTGTTGATGGAGGTAGTGTGTTGCTATGCACTACCAGATGTAGAGGGTGGATGCTTTCCCTGATCACTGATGGGGGTACTCCATGATATGATGGTGCATGAGACATGTTTTTCCTGGGCACCAACATTCTTAGTGCAGCTATACATAGAGTTGTGGGCATATGGGCGGTTGCGCAGGTTTAGCCTATGCTATACATTTATACTATGTGTGTGACCTATAGGGATGCCCTGAGAAGATGCATTCCTAACACGATTTTTGTGGGTGGGATACAAGAGATGGGTACTAGTGATAGGAGAGCAGAGATGAGATAGGATGACACATGATGTGGCCCATTTTCAGCAGTTGCTGGAGGGGTTGTCTAGAGTGGAAATTATCTAGAGGCCATATGTGGGATTCCCCTCATATAGGCATATACATGAGGAGATAGATGAGATCCAGCTAGAGAGGTGGATACATGGTCGCCATGCTCGGGAGGATGAGATGATCCCAATAGATAGAGTCTGACGGTAGTTCAGGATCTTATAGGACATTCCTCCACCCTTCCCACAGTATCGGAGAGATGACATGGAGAGACGCTTACCTCTACCATATCCTACAATTCCCATAGGGGAGGAGGAGCAGTAAGTGGATCGGCGAATAGATGACGCTAGATGTACAAATAGATATAGGTAGTGGTGGGTGGCTCAGTTAAAAGCCATACCACCCAGACTGGGGTAGCCTGACTTAGCTACCATTACAGTGTAGAGAGACGCCCTACAGGGGTAGGTAGCTACAATGATTACCTAGTTAGGTATACTGAAGACCTAGCTAAAGGGCTTGGAGGAAGAGGTAGTAGAGCTATGCGCATAGGTAGCCAGCCTGCAGGCTTAGATGGCGAATGGAGGAGATGGAGATGGTTAGGGGGGATGGTCAGGTGGTAGCCTTACAAGCTCAGGTGGCAGGTTTACAAGGCTAGTTGGATACAACCTAGGAATAGATTGGGGCCTTACAGTCCCAGATATAGGCACAGGGGCAGGGGGCACCACCATAGGCACCAGGAGCAGGTCCCAGTTCACAGGTAGGCATAGGGCATGTTGTTGCAGGGTAGGTATAGGGGATGAGACCTATGGGACCACCACAGACTATGCCTGTATCTAGGTTATGGGATGCCCTAGGTGAGGTGAGCTATTATCAGGACCAACTTATGGCAGCTGAGATATATTTCATATCCTATGCCGAGTACAGGGCACAACAGTCGTCTAATGAGAGGACGAGATCCAACACTCATAGTGTGGAGAGCATAGGAGGTCAGCAAGCTTCGAGGCCCGATCAAGGAGAGGCCACCAATGCATGGTGACCAGCTCTAGGTGAGGTGCCAACAGGGACATAGGAGGCCGAGGGTATAGGTGACATAGATATGGAGGACATTCGACGAGATGCCTAATATGCAGTCACCAGATTTTTGATGTATATTAGTTATTTTTTGATATATATGCCGACATGCGTGCTGAAGATACTTGTATTTTTGATCACATACCAGATTGCGTGCTGAAGATAGTGAGGATGTATGAGTGATTTGTATATTTTGAGCATATACCGACCTGCGTGCTGAAGAGATTTTGTATTGATTCATTCTTTTATATATATATGAGACTAGTTTGCGTGCTGATGACATTTTGTATTGTATATCAGCCTACGTGCCGACATTTGTAGATGATGGACATGATGAGATGGGAATGTATGTTGAGATACATATAGATTGATTTATATGATGAGATACATGGTATTTTGTGATTTGTTGATGTATTTATGAGAAATTGGTTTATGGCTTGTGTTAGATGAGATATGGATTTTTTACTTTGATGTGGATGGAAATTAGGTCAGTTAGGCATGATGGAGTCAAGTTGGTTTAGGCATGGATCAAGCTAGGTTATAGGCATGGTTGAGTCAGGTTATAGGCATGCATGAATTAGGTTGGTTAGGCATGGTTGAGTTAGGTTTGGTTAGGCATGGTTGTATTGAAAGTAGGTGAAGTTGTGATTCATTATTGTTTTACAATGAATGATACTATGGGTCATATGTGAGATGTGGTTTAATCCATGCATAGTGATGATAGAGAATTGGTAAGTGTAATAAATGTATAAAATATGTAGGAAATTGTTATGTATGTGGCTTAATTTCCAATTTTGTACATAAAAGGGGAACTAAGTTAAATGTGATGTAAATGGTGAGTTAGGCATGGTTGATGAATTGTTTAGGGTAGAGAATGGTTGAGCTAACCTCCAAGGGCCCCATGCCCTCAGAGTGCTGCCTACATAGTCTCGATGAAAAGGGACCTCAGGCCGATGTAGTTCTCCCATAAGCTAGAAAAGAAAATGAGAAGGTGTGAAAATGAGTTGATAGGTGTTTGGGCATGTTGTGGGTTTAGGTTTGTTAGGTGTGGGTAGATTATAGGTAAAATGAAGTAGGTGAAAGTGATTGTGGTGAAAGAGGAGGATTACCCCAAAGGTAAGCGTCAAGGACCAAGTCTTGTATAAGGTAATCAAAATGTAAACAAATATGGTTACAAGATAAAAGGGGGCAATAAAGCCACCTGATTGGGTAGGATCATACCAAATAGATCATAACTTGGATGAGGTGATGAACATAAGAACCTAAAGACATTGCACGATTGCACAATTGACATGTTCTACGATGAAAATTAGTCACATGATTACCAAATGTCTAAGTTCCAAGAATTCCCTTGAGGCAGTAGGAAATGAGAGTGGGCATGGTTCACAGGGTGAAGATTAGGGAGTTTATAAGTTTTTTGGTATGAGGTAGAAGGCCCTTCAAGAAAGAGGTCCTAGGTCACAATGGACAAGTCCATAACTATTTTTTTTTGTTTTTGTTTTTACTTATAGTTGAGATAGATTGATCGATGCAGGAAGTCTATATGTTACAAATTGAACTCCTTGAGGTCTTCATGAAGATGATCGATAAGGGAAGCTTCGGTTTCTCTCATTTTTTTGTTTTTTTTTAAAGACCTTTACATAGCTGTCCTTCGTGGGAGTAGTCTATTTATAGTAGTGGTTGGTTGAGAGGAAGATGTCCTTTTGAGGGAGTCATCTTTTTATTAGAAGTTTGACTCAAGGATTTTGGTTCCATTGTGAGGTCTTTGCAGTCATGGACAAGACCAAGGTGAAAGATATAAATCTTGTTTAAAGGGCAAGGTGAATGTAGACACCAAATTTGTGTCTTATGACCCCTTGTGACCCGCATCTCATCTCGCAATATAACCTCATCACCTAAACCTTACAAAATTATTTATTAATTACCTTGTAATTGATAAATCCACATCACCTTACCTACCACCTCATTTTGCCACTTCATCATGACCTAGCCCTAACCCTAAACTAACCTAATTAAGACCCATAACTTGGTCCACACCTACACCCATAACTAATGACCCCTTTCTCGCACCCAAAACTGACCTTCTAGTCATTTGACGAAGCCCGCAACTGATCCCTCGGAAGAAAAGGAGGGAAAGTTGGCTATTTTACTAAAAATATCCCACTTTGACCTGACCGATACCGGTTCGTACTCGACCGCCATCGGTTACGTAACCACCATCGGTTCCCTGTAAATGGGCTCCCCTAACCAAAAACAAAGGTGGAAAAAGGATTTTTGGATCAATCGGAGATCATCAGAAGCGATCAAGAGAGTCTAGATTTTTACTTGGCCGAGCAGAGACAAGTGAAGAAGACAAGAAGAGTTTGCAGTGAAGGACATCAAGCCCAAGACTGCAACTGAATAACCATAGCCCAGAAACACTCATCCGAGCATTAGAAGAGGAGATAACTCATCTTGGATTGTCAGATCTCCAACTTGGGTCCTGTCTTCATCGTCACAGTCCTGAAATCTGCAGTCTGCATCAAGGACGAGTAAGTAGTGTTTTATATGTTTCTAAGCACCATTTTCTTGAGCCTGTTGATTAATAGTAATCATAAGTTTATTCCTAAGTCTACTACTAGCAACATACTACACTTAACCTTCACCCATGACATCTTGATATTGCCCAGAAGGCCATTTTATCACACATATGAGTCTTCCCTGTCCTCGTATTATTCCCCTCAGCCATCCACCAATCTTAATAATCCCACAATCACCCTGTAAGCAACCTCTACCTAGAAGCACCTAGATTACTAACCCTACTAGATGTCGATCATCCCCTACCGGCAGTCGGTTATCTAACCACGGTCGGTTATCCAGTGACTGGTGTACGGTCACTGAGACTTATACCCCGAAACCTTTTTCTCGCCTATTTGCCACCTAAAAAATTCAGATCTAGTCTGGTTTATCCCTATAACTCAACCTGAACGTATCAACGACCAGTAACCGAACAAACAACGTGACATTTTTTATTGATAATTTAGTTTCTATTGTTTTGTAACGAGATACCTAAATCATGATTTTGCAATAGCTTTCTTTGTTATCATTTGTGTTAATTCGTATTAAAAGGGGAACTGACCACCTTCGAAAGGAAGTTTTATATTTCCTGGGTCCTAAGGCAGCTCCCTCATTTATTGTCTAATTCAAAATCTGGTGGTCCTGTATTCTTACTTGCAGGTAGTCCTTCCAAGACAAAAAGGAGTTCTTCGCAGTCAGATCTGATCTTTCTCTACGGTACGTGCACACCATCCCGACGTTCAATAGGTATTCCTCCTAGCCCTAACCCTTATCTGTTTCTCAAAGGAATGATAGGATAGAAGCAAGTCTATTCTGCAGAAGCCGAAACATTCCGAGCGAAACATTTTGGCATGCCCGGTGGGACCCATTTCGGGTTTCTGTATTCTCTTGCTTGCTTTCATATAGGGAGCATACTTGCTATTTTCTTCTTCTAAAGATATTCACAAGGTATGTTGTTATTTTGGTAAAAGAAATTGCTTTGTCTTTTACATCTTTGCATTAGTGAAAGTCATCTCTTTTGCTTCATCGAATATCATTTTCAATTTAGGTTTAAAACACGTGCATTGGCATTCTTGCTTGCTGTTTTCAATTCTAGTGAACATAGATTAAATAACAGGTCGTACACGTGGGGGTGATATCCACGGTATTGAAAAGAAATTAATCTTACTTTCACTACACAACACATACCGAATCACTTCATAATTAACACAACAGCTCAAAACATCCCCCCTTTTTCCACGGTATTCCTCCACCCGATTGAGGTAAACTTATAAGCCAAAACAAACTTGACATTTCCTCTAAGTCTTCTGTTTAGGATTTTGACATCATTCTACGTCTAAAGGCATAAGCCCACAATAATTAAAATTAACCCTAGGGTTCGTCTCTGGATTTACGTGTGCATCTTGCTTGTTTTCAGTTCTGTTTTCTCTGTCATACTCTGTCTTTTGTGATCACCTCCGAACAATTTGATAAGTGTACTAAACGTTGTTAACAATCAAATTAGCAGCCTTCTTATATTTTCTTATACCAGTCTTATTACACCGACATCGGTTAGCTGACCGACGTCGGCTATAGTCTAACCGACATCGGTTATTAGACTGATATCGGTTACTATCTTTTGCTAGTTCCTGACAAACCAGCAACCTACCAATTTCACCATTCTCAGGTTGTTTCTATTCCTAATAGATTCAAGCCCTACTGTGTACTCTTTTCCATGGTTGTTATCACTCGGAAGTAAGCCGCCGCTATGGTTTCACATGCTTGCTCTGTTTCTTTACCTGAATCACCCCCTACACATTCTGTGGGGAATCCTACGGATACCAGCGAGGTTCCTAAAATTCCTGTGGGAGATAAGGACTTTGCCAAGTTTCTAGATGCTAATCCTAGTGCTGTACAATACTATTTGTCTCATGCCCCTGACCGTACACCTGATGGTCAGCTCCTTGTTGGCATGCCTATTAGTATAGCTGCTCATTTAGCGCCCACTCCACCTGATAACACCACCTTGCTTCCTGCACCTTTAGCCCCATCTCCTAATCCGACAGCTTCAGAGACTCATACGACTCAGATTGGCTTTCCTTTGGCTAATCTTGGACCCCACATATCATTACCACTGACTGCCCCTACCTCATCTCTCTTGCAGACCACTCCATTCATGACTTGCTCTCTGCTACTTATCCACATGAGCTTTCCTTCTCAAGCTCCGCCTACCTTTTCATTCCCATACACGTATCTAGTAACCTCAACATCTTATATGGGACATCCCTATTCAGTCGCCTCAACATATTCATCCTCCATACCTTATCAACACTTAACCCCACCATTGTCCAGCGGAGGCCCTTGGCCCAATTTGCCTCCATTTACCACAACCGCACCATCATCTCATCCAACCACAAATTTCATCAAATAAATGATGGAAAAAATGCAAAATCTAGAGGATTCTGTTTCGGGAAGTCGTAGTGCCTTGACATACGAGCAAGTTTGTCAGGAGCCTATTCACCCTTCTGTCCCCCTTCACTCATATCCTCCTCAATGGGAATTGCCGAAATTTACTCATTTTAATAGTAAAGAGGATCCTCAACAACATTTGCGATCATTTAGACATGCTTGTTATTTGATTGCCCATGATGATGCCTTGTTACTCCGCACATTTCCCATGTCCTTATCAGGACCCGCCTTGGAGTGGTACAGTGCTTTAACCCAGCACTCAATCTTCTCTTTTAACCAACTAGCCCAATCTTTCTTGGATCACTTCTCCATTAACATTGCTAAGAAAGTATCCATCACCGACCTTTATGCCATTCGACAATTCGAAGACGAATCTATCGCAGATTTCGTCAGACGATGGCGCGGCCTTATCAACCAACTTACATATGCCTTGCCTCAGGCTGAACTTATCAAACTTTTCACGTGGGCATGTGCTAAGCACATTTCTCCTACTCTTCAAATTCAAACTTTCCACACATTTGATGAAGCCTTTACCATGGCTCGGAAACTAGAAATTCGAGCCTTAGAAGAAGAGAAATTGCGGTTGCGCAACAAAAACCCCAATTTCTGAACTCCTGATTCTACCAATAAACCAAATACCACCACTCCTCACGCATCCACTTCTTCTAAATCAAGAGGATCTGTCCACACGGTGATGGTTAAATCTCAAACACCGTCTAATACCCCACTAAAAACCACCTATAAGTATAAAGCAGAGCCCATCAATTATACTCCCTTGGGAGAAACCTATGGTGTCATCTTGGAAAAATTGCTCAAAGCCGGAGCTATCACCTTGCCTCCTGTTAAACCTCAATCCGGGTTTGACTCCACTCGTGCTATACCTTCTTGGTACAAAGAAAATGACTTTTGTAACTTTCACTGTGTAAAAGGACATAGTCATGAAAACTGCAAGATGTTGAAAAACATAGTGCAGGAAATGGTTGACGCAGGCAATATAACCCTCGATAATCCTAATGCCCCTGCCAACTGAAATTTGAAAATCTTCAACAAACCATTCCTGAATCACTCTCCCAACAGTAACATAAACCAGGATATCTTAGCCAAGGAGAGTGTTCATGAGATCCATGCAGTCTTCGATACCCAGCCAAAAGCCTCTATCGAGAAAATTTTGAATCAAGCCTCTTCACTAACACAGGAGCCTGAACCTCCTTTACCACCATCAAGCCAAAGCGAAATCATTCCTTTACCCATAAAGGAGTTAACTGCCCAGACTTCTCTTCCTATCAATGAATCTTCTTATACCACATCCCTACAAGACTGCGAACAGATGTTATCTAATCTATCTATTTCCCAAACTTCTCCTTCTACCACTCTTGCTGCACAAGAGGAAGGTACGCCACTCCTTTCGACATCCTTAGATGAGAAATCTCTTACACCGACATCACCAAATTCTTTAGCCATAACAGACCCTCTCAAACATGCCCTCCTGCCTATTAGTCCTTCATCGCCTAAATCTTTTCAACAACCAGTTGACCTCTTAATATCTATTGATACAGTACCTCATCTACCCCCTGTATCACACCCACAGTGGACTAGAATCACAACCCGTCTTTCTTCCGTACCAAATTTACAATTCAAACCTAAAGACTATCATTCTCTAGAAGATAGACGAATCCTATGGGAACATTTGAGTACCCCTTATTCTACTCAAATGCAGATGACCGATCCCAACACCTCTACCATATATCCTAAGTGTTTATAGAAACTAAAAATGCCTATGTCCTCATTCTCACCCCCCGTATGTATATCAAGTATCCCATCCACCTCTATTAACCTAACCAAACCTTCCCCTACACTTGGGACCTCACCCATACCCAGTCTAACACACCCGCCTAAGCGACTAGATTTATCCAAGAATAAAGCCGCCCCGCCACCTAGAAGACAAGCTCAATCCGTGCCTCTATCACAATCAAAACCATCATCGTCACACCTACCTTCCATATTGGGACCTCATCCTTCCACCTTGCATCAATATATCATACCTCCTGCGTTTTCTTCAAAACGACCTACGCCTTCTGCACCTATACAGAGATCTAAGGGTATATCAACATTATCACCCCACGTATCCTGTCCACCCATCAACCCTAAACAAACTCCATCATCAAAGGATTTATTTTCTGTCACTCCCCTTTCTCCGTGGTTGTTTCCCGCTACCACGTCATTTGTAGCCTCATCATCTAACCAGCCGAACGTAGCTCCTGCGCCAAAGAAACCACGTTTGGTGAAAACCACGTGTCAACACCCCTTGGCTAAACCACCACCCGTACGAACCAACCACGCCCAAACATTACCGAAACCTGCACAACCAATGCCCTCATCCTCCTCCGATTTTGACCCACTCAAAGGATCTTACGCCAAAATCCTTGCTATGTTGGTGGAGAATGCGACCATTTCTCTACCCCCACTTAGACCTTATGACCCTTCTAAACCTCGCCCTATAGGTTAAGATGAGTCTAAAATATGTGCTTATCACCGCACACCAGGACATGATGTGGAGGGATGCAAAGCTTTAAAAACCATCCTTCGTCAGTCACCTCTCCCCGATAGAAAGGTTAAGAAAGACAACTTACGAAGGGAGAGACCTTTAGCTTCCATTCCCTCTCCTCTACCATCTGTCCCCACCTCACCAAGATCTATCATCATTACAGCCCCACCTCTCGAAGACCATGATTTATACCAACCATCTTCCTCATCTCAGGTTTACGAGATTAATATGATTAGTGTTGCTACTCGAATGCAGAAAAACAATGGAAAAGCAAAAGAAAACACACCTGCAGCATCTCTTTCTCTGTCAACCATCCCGATTGCACCACCACCTAAAGTGGTTATTCGTGGACCCGCCTATCCCGTCTCTAATGGTATTGCCCACCGAGCCATGATCAAACAGCTTCACCAATCACCTGTAAAAATGACACTATATGATCTCATTCAGACTTCTGAATCTCATCGACAAGCTCTTGTTGAAATTCTTCAGGGGATCGAGGTCTTACCTAATGAAACCCTACCCGTTGCCTCCATTCTGACACCCAATCACGTTGCCTCTCTCACCAAACAACCCACCGCCCCAACCACTTCCGTCTCTGTACCACAAGCTGCTGCAGTCAGTTTCTCTGAAGATGAAATTGTTGACTTATGTACAGAGGACCCTGACCCTGCCCTTTTCATCTCCGCTTACGTCCGGGACATTCGGGTACGTCGTGTTATGATTAACGGGGGTGCTAGCCTAAACATCATCTCTTCAAAAGCCTTCCAACAAATGAATATCCCCTCTAGCTACATGTGTGCCAATCCCATCATGTTGCGGTCATTCAATGACGCTATTACCTCTACCTTAGGCACCGTGATCCTCAACATTCGGGTAGGACCACGTACTTTACCTGAACTCTTCTATGTCCTTGAGGGAGAATTCCAATATAATATATTGCTGGGTCGTCCTTGGATCCGGGCCATGGGATGCGTTCCCTCAACATTACATAGATGCATAAAATTTGAGTACGAGGGGAAATCCTACACCGTAAAAGCTGATCCCCCCCCTTTAAAACCTGCAATATGTTATACCACCCAAACGATGTGCTTGTACCAATCAAGACACCCGTTCACTCAACCCAACCATCTTCTTCAACTGTGCCTCAAACATCCACCTCAACCACACCTATGCCTTCAACTGATGAAACCACCGTCGCAAAACCCACTTCCCTTCCCGTAGCTAACATCCCAACCACGGACCCCTTAGTAGATGTTTTTCAACACCTTACGCTAGGGGAGTATCACCTATATAACGTTAGTTCTTTCCATACCCCATAGGAGTACGGACAGGTACATGCACATCCTACTTATGACCGTCGTGTGGGAGAAGTAATCTCCTACGGACCACCGCACTGCCGTACTAACCTAATATATGGGGGTGTCGACGCATCTTTCGTTTCCCGTGAGCCTCCTCTTTGTGTGGTTCCTTTCCAATCTGATTTTTAATACCTGACAAATCGTCGCTTCGCCCTCACCTTCTTGACTCACTGTGCTTGGAAAGGCTTTGGTTTTGGCCTTTATGAACAAGGCCGACATACGCTTATCCCCATCAGCACATGCAAACATAATGATCGTAGTGGTCTCGGATTTCCACGAATACTTACATCGATGGAACCTCATGTCAGTTGTCTTCTAGAAGACGATGATGTCACCCCTACCGAACCATCATCACCCATTTTGCCTTCGTCTCCCACCGAGTCGATAGATCCTGAATCTATCCCTCCTAACTTTTTTTTTTCATAAATGCTATCTTCCTAGGTCCTCTCACTTATCAACGCGATAATGAGGACCCCTCTTCTATTCCCCTTCTATATCCAGACATGATTGAAGAGGACTCCCCTTCAATTAACATTATTGAGTTCCAGGATGATGACTCCATCCTCACTTACCTTGGCGCGGATGACTCTTATATTCAACGAGCCTTACCATCTGAAACCCAAACCATGCTGAACGAATCTACTATAGAAATCAACATCCACACGGAGGAGGATCCTCACATTGTGAAGATCAGACAATCCCTTAATGCATCAGAACAAGTCACCTTTACTACTTTCCTCCGTGCTCGCAACCAAGCTTTCGCTTGGTCCTATGCTGACATGCCAGGAATTGATCCTGACATTGCTGTCCATAACATTACCCTGAAACCCGATTCTAAGCCAATTAAACAGAAATTGAGAAAAATGCATCTGCGCATTGCCCTCTTGGTCAAAGAGGAGCTCCAACGACTCCTTTCTGTTTCCTTCATTCTGCCTATTGACTATCCTCAATGGATTTCTAACATCGTACCTGTCACTAAAGCAACGGGGGGACTTCGGATATGCACGGATTTCTGGGATCTTAACCTCACTTGCCCTAAGGATGACTTCCCCCTACCTAGTATTGACCAACTTGTAGATCTCACTGCAGGCAATGAGATGCTCTCTCTCATGGATGGCTTTTCAGGATACAACCAAATTTTGGTTGCCCCTGCTGATCAACACAAAACTACCTGCGTACCCTCTCTAGGGGTATCTCGTACTCTCCCGGCCTCTGTCCTGCTATCCAGAAGGTGTACTGGATCTAATGTAACTGTAAGCAGGCTCCTCTGTGAGGGTGATGACCTCTGTAAGGTCTCCATACAATGTCTACCGCTGTCAGGCCCTCTAACAAATGTTTATAATACGCCACATCCCGACCTGCAAGAATTGCTCATGGCTGCCCCACGACTCCCAACCACCTCTGAAAGCCGTATCTGTATATGACCTGTGGCCCTGGCTACTAAGGTAACCCTACTGGTCTGATGCATATGATGTGCTCATATGCCCAACAGTGAAGGAAAAAGGTAGAGCAAATCCCAAATCGCCTCATCCGGCGATAGCCCCATAGCTCCTTATATAACTGCACCAGGTATACTAGTGCCCAAGCGTAACAGGTGTGCTTCTCCACCATCTCAAGCAACACCCCCATCAATGCTCGTGGAAAGCGCCCTCCCTCTGAGTTCGGGAGGGCGAAGCAGGTGATCCTGATCATCATCAACACAGCTAGCCGTGTCTCATGTCGGTGCACACGGTACATGTCACCATACCCGATACTCGCGCTGTGATAGGTAAGTAGCGCGGCTGCATCTCAAAAAACCTGCAGGATGCTATCCATCGCCGTCTCTGAATCTACCTGGAACACTGCCTCTCCCTCGATTGGTAGTCGAAGGATGCGATACACATCCTCCAATGTGATAGTCATCTCCCCAGTCGGGAGATGGAACACATTGGTCACCGGATCCCATCTCTCAATGAGGGCAACCATCAGGCTGTGATCTCTATCAATAGCTCTGTATCGCTGGACTCCACTGAGTCCCACCTCGCGCATGATAGCCTAGTGTGCCGCGGATACGTGTGGCCGCATCCGCACTAACAGCGGGGGCATCCTATCCCACATTGTCAACTGCTGACGTGCCTGCAAAACCAACCCACAACCTTAGACCTACTCGTTATCACATCATCCACTTTACCCTCTATACCCCTTTTTATCCCCCCGACCACACCCCGACTCTCTAACCCCCCCCTCTAGTTACCTACCTTTTCCACTATCTCCCTCCCATACCCAACCCCAACCCCAAACCCATACAACCCACCTCCAAACCCATACTAAACCAACCCAAACCTATAACCCACCTCCAAACCCATACCAACCCAACCCAAACCCACACCCACACAAAACCCAAATCAACCCACCCAAACCCACAAACCCTAAATCAACCCACCCCAAGCCCAACCCATAACCCACCCAAACCCACAAAACCCAAATCAACCCACCCAAACCCACAAAACCCACCCAAACCCCCACAAACCCCAAATCGACCCACAAATCCCCAAAACCACTCCACTAACACTGGCCGATATATGACTGGCGCCGGTCAGCTACAAAACACCCTTTCCGTGAAATTTGCGACCGATGTCGGTCGCTTAGCAACCGACATCGGTCGCTGTAAAAATACGGAGCCGAACCCGACGCGGCCCCCCAAACCTATTTTTTGCCTATTACTACCCTTTTACCCATTGAAAAGCCCTACAAACCTACCCACCCTACCGTTTTAGCCTAACTACCCTACCTACCCTCTCTATTTTCCAAACAACTTCCATTTACTCCTTTTATCAAAAACTTGGATTCCTACCCAAAACCCCAAATTTCGCATAATGCAATAAAATGAACACAATGAGGGGTTTCGAACCTACCCGTACGATGACACATCGTCGTGGTGGGATGGGTGGTGGTGGTCCAGCTGGTCCAGCCCCTCCTGCTCCTCTTGGCTGGGCCATGGCTCCAAATATCCTCTTCTGGGTCCTCCACCAATCAACTACTGCCTCCACCTCACTCGGGCCTACTAACACCTCACTCCTCCGGTCAAATAACGCCACCTCACGTAACAAATGCTCCAATCTCCACTCTCCACGTCAGACAATTCAAATTGGCTTCCAAATTAGAAATGTGACAATGACAGGCCGTATTTTTCTTTTTATAGGTTTTTAACATAGAATCGACACCGGTCACATCGTGCCCTAAGGAACCGGCATCGGTTACCTAACCGGTACCGGTCATAGCTAACCGATATCGGTTTTGTCTTTATCCACCCAACTTTCTACCCCTATTTACTAATCACCCTTTCTCCCAATATCGCCTATATCCACCTTTGCTGAACACCATTTGTTCACCTATCCGGCCCGACCCAAGGCCTCAGCCTACCTATCCGGCCCGACCCAAGGCCTCACCCTAACCATTTGGCCCGACCCAAGGCCGCACCCTAACCATCCGGCCCGACCCAATGCCTCACCTTACCCATTTGGCCCGACCCAAGGCCGCACCCTAACCATCCGGCCCGACCCAAGGCCTCACCTTACCCATTTGGCCCGACCCAAGGCCGTAACCCTAACCATCCGGCCTGACCCAAGGCCTCACCCTACCCATTTGGCCCGACCCAAGGCCTCACCCTACCCATCTGGCCCAACCCAAGGCCGCACCCCAACCATCCGGCCTGACCCAAGGTCGCAACCCTACCCATCCGGCCCGACCCAAGGCCTCACCCTAACCATCCAGCCCGACCTAAGGTCGCAACTCTACCCTTCTGGCCCGACCCAAGGCTGCAATCCAACAACTCGGCCCAACCCACGGCCGTACCACTTCAATACTTTACCAAAAATCAACACCATACACTTTTATCCACCCATCCTGTAGTTTTTCATTCAATCGAGCTCACCTGTTCGTGTTTTAGCATGATTAGGGTTCTTGACTTGATCTGTCGACCAACTTTGCCCAGACCTAGACCGTGACATTTATCTCAACCAAACCAACCATTTGGTGCTGCCGGACATGCCTAAACGTTCCTATACCTTACTTGTTATATACCCTGGAGCTACTTCCTATGCCTTAGATACCAGGATTATACCACCCTTGTTTAGATAAACTATCGACCTTTGCCTCTGCACTGCTGGTTTGCTCGTCAAATCATGTACCCTAGTCGTACTATGGCATTTCAACATGCGTCTGCTTCCTTGGACCTACCCCACCATCTTACCATCCTCTCTACACCATTTACCCTTTATCAACCCTATCCCTGATTTCCCGTTCACTCAATCTGTGATAGATTTGAGGGGGATTACCTATACCCTTAACAGGGAAAACCACTTCATATTATTGTCTGCGCAGCTTTACAAAACAAGCTACACGACAATAAGGGGCTAATGTAGACACCAAATTTGTGTCTTATGACCCCTTGTGACCCGCATCTCATCTCGCAATATAACCTCATCACCTAAACCTTACACAATTATTTATTAATTACCTTGTAATTGATAAATCCACATCACCTTACCTACCACCTCATTTTGCCACTTCATCATGACCTAGCCCTAACCCTAAACTAACCTAATTTAGACCCATAACCTGGTCCACACCTACACCCATAACTAATGACCCCTTTCTCACACCCAAAACCGACCTTCTAGTCATTTGACGAAGCCCGCAACTGATCTCTCGGGAGAAAAGCAGGGAAGGTGGGCTATTTTACTAAAAATAGCCTACTTTTTCCTTACCGATGCCGGTTCCTACTCGACTGCCGTCGGTTACGTAACCACCATCGGCTCCCTATAAATGGGCTCCCCGAACCAAAATCAAAGGGGGAAGGATTTTTGAATAAACGGAGATCTTTGGGAGTGAAAAACAGAGTCCAGATCTTCACTTGACCGAGCAGAGACGAGTGGAGATACCAGAAGTGTTTATAGCAAAGGAGATCAGCTTGCATCTTCGTCAAAACCAGTAAGTCACATCTTGCATGTCCTCTGCTATAACATTTCTTATGCTTCTTGAATCACAGTCCTCATAAATCCATTTCTGGACCCACTACCTAGCAATATATCACATCTAACTATCATTCATCTACCTCTCATGACCTTATTACGTAATATCACCCATATATAGCCTTACAAATAACACAGCTACCAAACAACACAAAAACCCCACAAAAACAACCAACCTACAAATCCTAAACCCTACTGACATCAGTTACCAGCAACCGGTATCGGTTACCCAGACTACAAACCAGAAATCAGCCTTTCCCCTATCTGTTCCAAACGAAGTAATTTGATTGATATTTTACAGTCCTTTGTGTTAATTCATATTAGCAGGGAAATTGACCACCTTCGAAAGGAAGTTTCATATTTCCTGGGTCCAAGGTAGTTTCCTCATTTATTGTCTAATCAAAATCTTGTGGTCTTATGTTCTTATTTGCAGGTAGTCCTTCCAAGACAAAAAGGAGTTCTTCGCAGTAGCCTGATCTTCCTCTACGGTACGCGCACACCATCTCGACATTCCACAGGTATTCCTCCTAGCTCTAACCCTTATCTGTTTCTAAAAGGAATGAAAGGATAGAAGCAACTCTATTCCCAGAAGTCAAAACATTCCGAGCGAAACAGTGAAATGACTATGGGATCTCATCTAGAGGTAGATGAAAAGTATCCATGAGAATCATGGTATGTGTAGCGCCGTGGTACACATATTCAAGGGAAGATAACAAGTGACAGGTACTCACATGATTCTAGTTTAATCATTAGGGAGGTGTATGGAGTGAATGGCGCTCAAGGGACGAGCATGGAAAGAGGCAAAGGGTGAGGTAGGACGATGAGTCAACAATAAAATGGTTGAAGATGCAAGGCATTAAGGGGCTCAGGTTCAGGTTTACCCTCAAGAGAAGATAAACGATAAGCACCTGATCCATCGGTATGAGTCATGATGTATGGTCCTAGCCAATTAGGAGAAAATTTTCCCCGTTTACTTTTTTCTGCTCTAGTTACGTGTTGATTTTATTTTAGGACAAGGTCACCAACTTGGAAGGTTCATTCATGAACATGTTTATCATAGGCACATTTGATACATTGTTGGTAAACTTGAAGGTGATCTAGAGCATTAAGATGACATTCGTCTAATAACTCTAGCTGTGCTAAATAGTCCTAACGAAAGTCATCATCAGTGAGCATGTCATGGAGATAAATATAGAGTGAGGGGATCTAAAATTTGAGAGGAAGAACAACCTCTGTACCGTAGACTAGAGAAAAGGGTGTGGCCACAGTGGAAGTGTGAATACTAGTGCGGTATGCCCACGGGGCAAAAGGAATGTGCATATGCCAATCCTTCCCAGTATCGTCAACCACTTTCATGAGAATTTTTTTGAGGGTTTTTTTAATGGATTTGGATTGGCCATTGGTTTATGGGTAGTAGGGTGATGAGAAACTAAGTTGAATGCCAAAGGCGTCGCAATTTTTTTGCAATGTTTTTTTTTGAATTGTTTTCCATTGTCAGTGATGAGGCGATGGGGAACACCAAAGTGAAAAATGACGTGGTGGTTAATGAACTCACATATTTTCTTAGATTTCATAGAAATGAGTGGGATGGATTCTACCCATTTTTTTTATTATTTGGTAGTAGTGATGATCCATTGATGGCATTGGGAAGAATGAGGATTGATTTCTCTGACAAGATCCAAACCCCATTGAGAGAAGGGCCAAAGGTCATGAGAGACCTGTAAGGCATGACTGGGTGTATGATGAAGGTTGGAAGGTTGTTGGCATTTTACATAATGTTTTGTGTAGTCACAACAATCATGGTTAAGGGTCGACCAGTAATAGCCTAGGTGAAGAATACGCTTAGCAACAATAAGGCCACTAAAGTGACCTCCACATATACCATCATGAACCTCCTTAATGGTATAAGGAGTTTCAGAAATTGTGAGGCATCATAAGAGAATACAATCAAATCCACACTTATAGAGGAGTCCTCCTAGGATAATGTAACGAGAGACCATTTTAAGGAAGGCACGTTGTCCATTATGGGTGAGATCAGGAGGTAAGATGGAGAGAGAAAGGTAGTCGGAGTATTGTTTATACCAAAGGTCACTCAGGTCAGGGGTATTGGTTCCAAATGAGTAAACATTATGAGGTAAATAAGAAGGTGAATGGAGGCATTATATGTTGAAAAATATTTTGGAATTGGCGGGTGAAGCGGGTATTTGGGAAGCTAAGCAGGCCATGGTATTTGTAAATTTGTTGGTGGAACGTGGTATCGTTTGAAGGGTGTAACTATCAAAGGTGGTCAAAAGTATGTCTACATGATGTTTATACTTTTGAAGTATCTCGTTATGACATTGGTACCTACCATTGACTTGGTTTACGACCAATTGAGAATCACTAAAGATGTTGATTGATTTGACATCTAGGGCATATGCAGCTTGGAGACCTAGTATGAGTGCTTTGTATTTGGAAAAACTGTTGGTGCATTCAAAATCTAGTTTGAAAGATAAAGGCATGGGTTATACATCAAGAGGAATGAGGATAATACCAGCCCCACCCCCACGCTGACACTTGGAACCATAAAAAAATAGTGTCATTTGATAAGGAGGTTCATCCAGGGAAAGGGTATTAATTGACTCATCTGGAAATTCAAAATTAGAGGGTTGATCCTTGAAAATAGGTGCGTCAGCCAATTGGTCGGTGATAGCCTAGCCCTTGATGGAATTTTGATGAATGAATTCAAGGTCAAGATCAGCTAAAAGCATAAGCCATCGTGTGACATGCTAATTTTGATAAGGTTTGGCGTACATGAAGTGTAAGGGGTCGGTGTTGAACACAACATAGGTTTTGTAGTTGAGTAGGTAATGACGGAGTTTGGTGGAAATGAAAACTAAGGCTAAGAAAAGTTTTTTAGGATGGGTGTATCAAGTTTCATAGTCCAAAAGAATACAGTTGATATAATAAACCTCTTGCTCCATGTGTTGTTCATCGCGATGAGCGAGCATGACTCCCATGGATTGATCGGGCGGATATGTATAGATAAAAAGGTTGATCGTCTTTAGGTGAGATAAGTACAGGTGGTTCGAGAAGGTATTGTTTTAAGGCCTCAAAAGCTCTGTGATATTCATCATCCCATTGAAAGGAGACATCCTTCTTGAGCAGATGATGAAACAGTTGGCACTGATATGATAATTGTGAAATGAAACGATGAATAGACTGAAACTTACCTTGTAGGCTATGGAGTTATTTAAGGTTAGTGGGTGGAGGCATTTCTAGAATGGCCTTGAATTTAGTAGGGTCAACTTATGTACCATTGAGGGAAATGATAAATCCCAGGAGATTTCCAGAGAGAACTGTGAAGATGCACTTCTTAGGTTGAAGGTGGATGCGATATTTAATGAGGCGGTCCAAGATGGTTTTGAGGACAGTAAGGTGCTTGGAACAATGTTTAGATTTTGCCAAGAGATCATCCACATAATCTTCCAATATGTGATGCATGATGTCATGGAAGATGTAATTCATAGCCCTATAATATGTGTCACTAACATTTTTAAGGCCAAAAGGTATGACTCGATAGCAGAAGGTCCCTTATGGGGTGATGAATGAGGTTTTGTGTTGATCTGCAAGGGCAAGAAAAATTTGTTTATAACCCAAAAATCCATCCATGAGTGATAGCATCTCATGACCAGTGGTGAGGTGAACCAATTGATCAATACCGGGTAAAGGAAATTCATATTTCGGCAGGTTAGGTTGAGGTCACAGAAGTCCGTGTAATTGTGGAGTCCCCCTATTTCTTTAGTAACAGGGACAGTGTTAAAAATCCAATGAGGATAATCAATGGGTAAGATGAAGGAAATAGAAAGAAGGTGCTGAAGTTCTTCTTTGACGAGAAGAGCAATACGAGGGTGAATTTTCCTCAGCTTTTATTTGATGGGTTTGGTATCGAGAATGGTTATGATATTGTGGACCACTATGGTGGGGTCAATACCAGGAATGTCTATGTAAGACCAAGCGAAAGCGTGGTTATGATCTTTGAGAAAAGAAGTGATAACTTCCTATTCAGCAACATCTAAAGATTGTCTAATTTTTAGGATGTGCGGGTCATCCTGAGTATGAATGTTGATCTCAATAGTCAATTCATTCAACATGGTTTACATCTCAGAGGGTAACGACCGATGAATATATGAGTCTTCTACACTAAGGTAGGTGAGTATGGATTCATCATCCTGACATTGAATGATGTTAATTATAGGTGTGTCATCATCGATCATCTCAGGATATAGGAAGGGAAGAGTGGAAGGGGCCTCGCCCTCACATTGATAAGTCAGAGGTCCCAAGGAAATGGTGTTTATGAAAATTTTTTAAGGAGGGATAGATTCAGGATCCATCAACTCCATCGGTAAAGGTGGTGATGAAGGTGGAGCAGGTGAAGAAGGTGGAGAAGGGCTAGTGTCCTTAATGAGTTCAATGCAGACCTGTTTGGTAGGTGGTTCGGGGAAGTCGATACCACTATGGTCATTATGTTTATGGGTGGTACATGGAATAATGGTATGGTGGCCTTGCTCATAAAATCCAAAACCAAAACCCTTCCACACACAGCCGTGCAAGGTGTGGGAAAAACGGTGATTGGTAAGTGATTGGAAGTCAGTGGAAAATGGGTGGGTTTGTGATGGTGGTTCAGGTGTGTAAGTGGTAGTATCAATTCCCCCATAGGTGTGACTAGTACGAAGGTGGGGAGGACCATAAAGGAGACATTCTCCTATACAGTGATCATAGTGAGGGTGTTGGTGAAGGATTCCATACTCTTATGGAGTAAGAAATATGTTGACACTATATAGGTGGTACTCCCCCAGAGTGAGGCATTGAAAAACACATTCTAAGGGATCAATGGTTGGTATGTAGGTAGCTGGTATGGATAATGTGTCAGAGGTCGATGTAGAGGTGGAGTTAACGGATTAGGAAGCTAATGGGTCAGCTGTGGAGGTTATAGCAGCGGTAGGAATGGAGGAGGTATGTGCGGTAGAAGCATTGGCTGTACTGGTAGGTGGAGGTGTAGGTGAAGTGGTAGTGGTCATGGAGGTAGATGGCTTGATAGGTATGAGCACATCATTGGGTCAGTAAAGCATGTTGCATGTTTTAAAAGGTGATGGGTTAGGTGGAATGGTATAAGTGTGTCCTTCATGTTCAAACTTTACACAACAATGAAAAGTGGAAGGAATGCAACCCATGACATGGATCTAGGGTCTACCAAGCAACAATTTATATTGGAATTCACCCTCCAAAATGTAAAACAATTCAGGAAAAGTGTGGGGGCCCACGTGAATGTGGAGGATGACGGTGCTTAGTGTAGAGGTGACAACGTCATTGAATGAATGTAACATGACCACATTGAATGAACGCAACATGACTGAGTGTTTATGCATGTAATTATCAGTTATGTGGATTTGAGAAAATGCATGGGATGGAATGATGTTAATGTTAGTTCCCCCATCAATCATCACACGACATACCCATATGTCATCGATGTGGACAGAGATGAAGAGGGCTAGGTCTGGGTCATCCTTTTGGTGTGGCACAGTATGAGAAGCTAAGGGAGGCCACTTGGTGAACAAGGTGGGGTGAAGATGAAGGTGGTAATTTGGTGAGAGAGGCTACATGATGGGGTGTGATAATGGAGGCTATGGGTGTAGGGTCATTAGGTAAAACCTCAATTGATTGAAGAACCTCCATGAGAGCTTGATGATGGGATTATAAGGTTTGGATGAGGTCATATAAGGACATTTTGAGGGGTGATTGGTGTAATTGTTTGAGCATGGTGTGATGTGTGACACCATTAGAAATGGGGTATGTGGGGCTACAAATAGTTATTTTAGGTATGGGTACAGATGGTATGTTGGGTATAGGATTGGTTGGTGTGTAAGACACCTTTTCTTTACCCTTCTGTGCATGTGTAGTGACATATATCATGTTGATTTGAGCGGATTTGGAAAATGGAGAAGGTTTAGGGTGAGTGGTATAACGACACAATGGAAAAAAACCTACCAGAGGAGAAAAACCTTGTGAGGTTAGTTGGCTGTAATGACATTTGGGTGGTGGCGTGGAAAGTTCTTTGATGCAAACCATGTCAATTTGAAATCTTGGGGGTGGCTCTAGGAGAGGTGAGGGTGGAGGTTGTGGTCATTGAGTGGGCAGTGTGGGAATGGGTGTTGGTGAAGTAGGATCCTCGTCGAGAAGGTCGTCATCATCAAAGTTGGTTTCTGGTGGACACAATTGGATAAGAACAATTTTCAAGGCCTTGCAGTTCTCCACATCGTGTCCTGGCACACGATGGTATGCACAAATTTTAGTGTTGTCAAACCATTTTGGATTGGGTTCGAGGGGGTCGTAAGGTCTGCGTGGTGGTAATGTGATGACAGAGGTTTCCAGGAGGTTGGTTAAAATTTTGGGATGAGACCCTTCTAGTGGATCACAATAGGAAGTAAACGTAGGTTTGGGTGTAGGTGTAGGTGATTATTGAGTAATGGTATTTAGAAGAGGAGGGGGTCGAGCCATGGGTTTGGGTGATGGTGTGGTTTTATGTGTTGGTCATGTTTCTTTAGGTATGGGTATAGTAGATGGATAGGTAGGAGGGTGTGTGGTCGTTTTGACTACCTTATTGTGGGGTAGTGGAGTTTTGTTTTTGGGTTGCACCTTCTTGGGTAAAGGTGATGTTGGTGTACAAGGCCTAGAAGGAAAAACTAATCGAGGAAGAGGGCAAGTTACCCACGGGGATAACGGGGGTGCTGTGAAGGTAGATGACGGGAGTCGTACTTGAGGTGTGCGAGACAACGACTGAAGTGTAGTGCGTAGTGAAGCAATAGCTGAGGGTATCCGAGGTATGGGTGGTAAAGAGGTGGCAGGTGTAGGTGTAAGTTAGGTTGGGTGTCTGGGTAGGTCAGAGGTTTGTGAGGAAGGAATGAGCTGTTGTGTTGTTTGGTTTATTGATGGGTGGAGGTTTCTTGACCATGTGGGGAAGCTGATATCCTAAGACGGATGGGACAGGTGTAGGTGTGATTGGCGCAACCGGGGTATGAGTTCTATGGGTTTGGTGCTTCTATTTGGGTGTCAGAGTAGGTATGGTATTGAATTTGGAGGATGTGGCTGAATCCAGTTTGATAGACGGATGAGTAAGGCTGGTGGTAAGGGTGACCCTTGAAGTGGCAATGGGTTTAGTCAAAGTAAATGTTGTAGGTATGGGTTTCGGTTTATGTGTAGGTTGAGTTATGGGTAAGGGTACGGTGTGATCTTTAACAGGTGTTATGGAAGGGGTTGTGATAAAGATGATTGTGTTTGGTTTAATTGGTCTAATTGTTTTTGGGTAGATTGTGGAGGTATCAGCAAGGGATCTCTACATCTGTGTTGAGATGGGGAGTAAAAGGCACCCCCATAGTAGAGCCCTATCCACATAATCTAAGTGATCAACCAAACATGAGAATGAAACATCTATAGGTGGAGTTGTTGAGGACCTAATGGAAATTCCCATAAAATGTGTCTTAGAGATGGGGAATTGGCTAGCTTCAACTTCCGTGGGTAAGAGAGCCGAAAGCAAGTCTATAGGATCTTGGGTGGCTGATGGTGAATGCTCGCTAAGAGACAAAGGTATCTCAACTAGGTCTATGATAGGTAGTGGAGATGATGGGTGCTCCTTTATGGGTGGAGGAGGTAACAGGTGCTCCTTTATGGGTGGAGGAGGTACGGTAGTTAAAGGCTCTCTAAGTAGTGAAGCCAGGAGTGAGATGGTCTCAATGTTAGCGAAAGATTACTCTGTAGGTGATGAAGGAGATGAAATATGTTCCTCTGTTGGTGAAGGAATAGGGGAGGTTGGTTCCGATACGGAAGGAGGATTTCAGGCTATTATCTCCTCTATGGAAGGAATATGGGGTAATTGAGAGGTGACAGGTGCATCATTAAAGATAGTGTGAACCTCGCGGGTATGTGTATCGTGAGTGGAGGTATCACCGGTTTGATCAGATGAAGGGGCATGGTTAGGAAATGGTTTCTTGAAGATATGTAGGTTTTGGTTGGAAGGTGCATTAGGATTATCCATGGTTAACTCACCTTTCTTGAGCATTTCTTGGACACTATTTTTTAAAGTGATGCAGTTGCTGTCACTATGACCCTTTACTCAATGATAATTAAAGAAATCATGTTCTTTATACCATGCAGGCATGGGGTGAGTAGGGTCAAAACAAATGTGTGGTTTTATGGGTGGAAGAGTGATGGCTCCGGATTCGATAAGATTTTATAAGATAGAAGAGTAAGGCTCCCCGATTGGGGTATATTTCCGTTGCTCTCATCTGAATTGAAAAGTCTAGATAGGTGAGAGATTAGATGAAGGGGTAGCCTGATTTGACAGATGTGCTTGGCCGACCTTAAGTACCACTGCATTAGCGGTGCCATTAGATTTTGAATAATTGGTTTGTGTTTTGGAAGAAGAAGAGGTATCATTCGACTTGAATGCCAAATTCTTATTGCGTAACTGGATTTTCTTCTCTTCGATGGCCTGAATCTCTAACTTTCATGCCATAGTGAATGCTTCATCAAATGTTTGGAAGGTTTGGACCTGTAAGGTCGGTGATATATGCATGGCACAAACCCATGTGAAGAGCTCAACGAGTTTGGTTTGTGGCAGTTGGAAGGTAAGTTGGTTGATCAGGTTACGCCAGTGAGTGAAAAAATCTATGATAGATCCGTCCTCATACTGACATGTGGAATATAGATTAGTCACGGTAACCTTCTTAACGATATTGATAGAAAAATGATCCAAGAAGGCTTGGGATACTTGATTGAATGAGAATATAGAGTGTTTAGGTAACCCACTATACCAATCTAATGTAGGTCCAGTGAGGGACATGGGAAAGGTTCTAAAGAGCCAGGCATCATCATGAGTGATCAGATAACACCCATGTTTGAATGAATGCAAATGCTGCTGTGGGTATTCTTTTCTATTGAAATGATTGAATTTAGGAATTTCCCAATGCACAGGGTATGAATGGATAGGAATGGATGGGTGAATGGGCTCATTGCAAATCTCATCGTAGGTGAGAGTGTTGCAGGATCCTGAAACTGATGCCTCCAATGTTTGCATCTTGTCCAACAGTAATTTAATTAGGTCGTTGGTGGGTTGTGATGATTGGATGCCTCCTATAGCATGAGAGGGTTGGTTTTGGCCATATAATGGGGGTGGCACTCTAGTGTATGGTGCTGCCATGTAGGTTGATTGGGAAGAAGGAAGTGAAACAGGGGGTACGTACCTTGAGTGAATAACAGATGAAATGGGAAGTTATTGATAGTATGTATATGGGGGTTGAAGGGTTGTGGTAACTGTTGGTACCCAATTTTTTTCTCCTTTTCAGTTTGAGTAGCATCAGAGATATGACATGAAGCTTGAAGTCAGATAGATCATGATGTGTGTAGTTTTGTAGCCAGGGATGTGATCAAACTAGAACTCATATTTGTGGAGAGATGAATAGAACTTTGAAAGGATTTGATCTGATCCTCACTATTTTAGGTTATGCCTTCTCAACCAAGGTAAGAGAACCTATTTTGTAACCCCCAAATGGTGAAGGAGATGAAGATATCCCTCAATTTATGTAAATAGTATGAAAAGGCATTGGGAAAATATGATGAACACTCCAAATATGACTTTCACAAGTTGTCACTCCTAGATCATGGAGATATTTTCAATGCAAGGCAAGGGTTACTGAAGACATTGTATAATCTTGATTTTCCATGTGCATTTTTGTAGATGGGTTAGATCCTTTTATTGACACACAATGCAATGTAGGGGTAGTATGGGTAGGATTAGTTTGTCTGAATGAATTTTTTGGTGGGGTGTTGACAAGACAAACTGGGATATATCAGATCTTTGACAACCTCTACAATACTTGACAAACTATCAAATAAAATGCTTCAAATAATCAAGATATTTTTTTGACCAAAAGAGGCATAAATGGAAGCCTAGGTTGCACTCTTCACACAATATTTGAGAATTCACCACAAAATCTTGAAGTAAATAACTCAATTAAACACAAAAATCCTTGATCAAACCACGCCTAAGGTACCCCCAAAGGCTTACAAGTAATCTCTGTAGTCAAGGAAGGTAAAGTGATTTTAAATTTGTTTATCTCTTTATCAGATGAAGACTCTTCTAAACATGAGATTGCAAATGCCACTAAACTATTAACAAGAAATGGAGATTCTGTGTGATTTCTAAAGACTTTCAATGTAAGATTGCAAAAAGAACAATGAAAACTATTTGTAGGCATTTAAAAAAATGATAATAGACATCATATTGCCCATAAAAACCTAGATTAACTCAAAGATTGTTAGATTCATCAGCAGGAGAGAGTTTCATGAATAATCTTAGAGCTGTGTGATGGCTATAAACTTGTAACCAACTCACATACATGAAGATCCAAAACAGAAAAAATTATCTTGGTTCTTTGGTGGGTTTCTCAGAAGATGAGCCTTTTCTCATAATTTTCTCATGATTTTCAATTTTTACCCGACCCTCTACTTGTCTCAAAACATGCATTATATATCTCTTTCCACATTTGATCCTTATTTCCCAAGAAAAGAATATGTCAAGGGATCAATTCTGTTACAATAATTCTTCATGATTTAATGAAAATGACATCAAACAAAAAAACACTCACAGGCTGCTAGGTGTGCCCAAAAATATTAAATCATTACAAATTTCTGGATCATTATCCATCTTGGAGGCATTTTTTTTCATCATTGAGGCATGCAAACACCTCTTGCTCATCATTTTCACCTTTTTACCTTTTCAAATTACCTCTGCAACTTTTGATTTTGTCATTTCATGTTTTTGGACGGATGAGGGAAAAATTTATTTCAAAATCACCTCAGATCAAAGAATTAATCCATGAAAGTGATGCCAATGATCCTAGAAGGCTAAGATGACACAAAATCACTATAAATTTGATGAATTTTGATGCAAAAATTGTGATTCCAAGCTTCCTGGAGCTCCCATGGTGGTCAAAACAAATGGATGTAGAACAACTGTCAATCTTATCCATCTTGTAATCCTGGCCCTCCACGTGGAAGATGCGGACAAAAATAAGCTTGAGTTACCTTTTTAATTTTTTGGATAAGGCCAAACACGTGGCAAAAAATGATTGGAAATCAATTTGGGCTTACTTTTTGTCTTTTTGACATTTTTGAAAAAATAGAAAAATTTGACTTTTTTCATCGCTCCTCCATATTTGAATTTTGGAGCTGACACGTGGCATATGGTGGGTCTCATTGAAATCATGCTTCAATTCTACGCATTTTGACCTTTTTAGAAAATTGGAAATATTTCACTTTTTTCCCCATGGGCCCAGACCTCCAATTTCTCCCTCGCCACGTGTCTCCTTGTGCTTCGTTGCGGGCCAGTGCTCCAAATTTTTATTTTAAGCCTTCTTTGAAAATTGGAAAAAATTCTCTCCTACCTCCACCGGCCCGATGACCCACTTGGCCCATCTTTGACCCTTAAAATGTGACACGTGTCTCACTTGGATTGGAGTGGAGCCATTTTTCATTTTTCACCTTTTAGGCAACAAAGGCAAAAAGTCACAAAATTTTCCTTCGGCCCCTTCTTCTACCTTTTTCCTTTTTGGACACATGTCCTTTCCTAATTTGTTGCAGAGATTCGACCCAAAATTTAATTTTAAATCCCTTTTTTGCTAAGGGAAAATTTTCAATTTTCCTTCCGCCGGGCCGCTGACCTGCTTTGCCTTTGCCACGTGTCTGTAACTGACTCACTACGGGGCCATGTTCTAAAATGTTACCCTAGGTATTTTTGACCGAAAGGGAAAATTTTCCCTTTTCCTTCCATGGCCCGCTCTTCCCTCTGACTCTGTTGGACATGTGTCCACTTGTGATTTGTTCACAGGGGCACGCTAAAATTTTTCATTCTAGCTTATTTTCCAGAAAGGAAAAATTTCCTTTTTACCTCTGAAGGCCCATGTTCCCGCACAAACCAAAAACTTCTTCCTTGTTGGGGCTGCACTCCAAAATTTCACTTTTAACCATTTTTCCAAAAAAGGCAAAAAACCTTAATGACCTCTGAAGGCCCGCGTTCCCACACAAACCAAAAACTTCTTCCCTTTTTTCCCTCTTGGACACGTGTCTCCCTTGGATTGGAGCGCAGACATTTTTCATTTTTCACCTTTTAGACAATAAAGGAAAAAATTCATAAAATTTTCCTTTGACCCCTTCTTCCATTTTGAAACTTTTAGGACATGTGTCCAACTCTGGTTGGTTGCAGGGATTCGGGAAAAATTTTGACTTAGGAAATTTTGCAAAATAAAGCCAAAATTTTAAAAGGGGATCCGACTCCCTACCTCTCCTCGGCCAATGAAAACCCGCCACATTGCCAATACCTTCTGAGGATGAATTTGATGGGAAAATGATGCCCGTATGACTGTCAAAATGTGAAAAATTCAAAGGATGCCCTAGAATTCAATTTTTTCAGCAAGGATGGCAGATTTTTTGATTTTAAATCAACTGAACCTTATTTTTTACAACATTCCTGATCTAGGATTTGGATTTTCAAATAAAAACAAGTATGATTTAATCAATTTCAATTTTTCCACGATCTGGCAAAGGGAAAAATGACATAGCCCACAAAATTGGAAAAACTAGGGCACAAAAAAGGGTAAACTTGGATTATTATTTCAAATTAGGGAAAAAAAACAAGCTTGTGAGCATTTTTAAAGCATTTCAATTGGAGGGGAAGAATTATAGACCATCAAATCAAAGGATAAAATGTTTTTTAGCACATACAGATTTGAAAAATTAGGGCAACATGAGGCAAGCTCAAAAATGGCACCAACATCAACTCTTGCTTGGGGATGAGCACTCCTAGTGAGTGCCACAAGGACAAAATGTAGACCAAGTGCCAAAATAATCCATTGGGAAAAGGAGTCATGAGCCAAAATCACCAAAAAATAGCTGAGAACCTGACAAAAATGGCTTCCACATAGCAAGGCAAACCACAAAACCGACAAAACACCAAAAACAAAACAAAAAAGACTATATAACTATATAATTGGTGCATACCTTAGATTTGGGGATTAATCCAGGAAATGCTTCAAATGTCTGCCATTAACAGGTAGCTCCAGTAATTCCCCATCTAAGTCCTTGAGAAAGAAGGTATGTTCACTAATTCTGATATCAATGGCATAAGGGCCCATCCATAATGCATCAAATTTTCCATGCTTTCCCTTGTCTTCATGCCTACTATCCCACAACAAAACCAGATCTCCAACATTGAAGGTACTAGGAGTGACCTTCTTGTTAAAAAATATTTTCAATTTTTCCCTAAATCTGACATGCCTTTGATGGGATGCTCTTCTCTCCTCATCAAGCTCAATAATTTGATTGATCCTTGATTCATATGGGCCAAGCTCTTGATCTTCCAACTATTGGGAAAACTAAAATGAAGATAATTGTAGGTGTAAGGGCATCAAAGCTTGAGTTCCATACACCAATTCAAATGGGCTTTTACCAGTAGCTCTTTTAGGAGTCATCCTATCAGCCCAAACTACAAATTTTAATTGCTCACCAAATTTCTTCTTGTTTTGCTCCAAAGTTCTTCTAATGATCTTTAACAAATTCTTATTGCTGGACTCATCTTTTCCATTCCCTTGGGGGTTATAGTTTGAAGAAAAAGTCAGATTGATTCCATATTCATTGCACATTACCATTAAAGGTTTGGCTCTAAAACACATGGCATTATTAGCTACAATCTTGACTAGGACTCCAAATCTGCATATGATGTGATTCAACAAGAAGTCCATTACCACTTGGTGTGTTGCCTTCTTAGATGGGATTGCTTCAACCCACTTTGTAAAATAATCAGTGGCTACAAGAATCCACTTATGCCTTGCACTAGAAGGATCTGAAATCTCACCAATGAAGACCATGCCCCATTGCTTGAAAGGAGCTTCAATTGAAACAAGCTGCAAAGGAAGGGAGCCTGAAGCTCTCAGTCTTCTAGAGAAACATTGGCAACTATCACATTTTCTAACCAGCTGGGTTACATCTTTGAAGAGAGTAGGCCACCAATAGCCAGCTCTCAAAATCTTATGTGCTATTTGTTGGTCATCAAAAATGACTTTATTGAGAACAACAATTAGGGGATAGAAAGTCCCTCCTCTTTAATGGGAGATGTTCCCTTATTTAAAGGAAAACTTATTTACACATGTACAATGTATAGTTTTAATGGGGAACTCAGATATCATGAAAGTGTTAAAATAGAACATATCATCAATAGAAAAGGATAGAGGAATGAAGTAGTGGGAAGGGGCAGAAAGGCACTCTCAAGAAATATAGATAACAAAATAATTCCTTACGCATGCAAGAATGAAATTATTTGGAACAGAACCATTTGCATTTGAGACAATAAGATGTTATTTCAAAGACACAAAGTTATAGAAATTAAATCTACAGGAATACAAATCTTCTTGAAGTAACAAAGATAAATGATTTAATAACATTTAATAGATAGTAATGAAAGAACAAGACTAGATAGACATGGAAAGAAAGATCTTTTATATTGATTGCTTTTTTACTCCTTAACACTTTCAAAAATAAACCAAGTTCCAGCTCTAGAGAATGGTGTAGAGAGCCCATTATATATCTTACAAATTAGTTACACTTAGTAACTACTTCTTTTAACTAAAATTAAGGAGATGCTTGATACAAAACCCTTAACTAATTACAATAAGCCTGATTTAAGAAAAAGAAGGAAGGGAGGAGATGGAAGAGAAAACATCTACCTATTGCTGAGGAGGGCCCACCGACTTGAGGATTCGTTTCCTGAACTTTTTTAATGCTTCTGCTATGTCTCTGCCTCATGGGACTGATGTGTTGGCAGTAGCTTAAGTCCAGGTACCTAGGCATTTCTCCATCTCCTTATCAAACTCAGTGTGTGCATGATATTCTTTATTAGCCTCTTCAATAGCAGATTGAAGAGAGTAAATCTCCTTTATATTCTCTTTGGTAATTGATTCCTCCTTGAACAAGTTTTCTTTAACAAATGCCCTGAACTGAGTTTTAATTTCTTGGAGAGAGAAAGGAACACCTAAAGTTTCATCATGAAGATGACAGTGAATATCTTTGAAAGCAGATACAACACAAGTTTTGAAGGCTTCTCCCTTCTGCCAACTGTTCCTCAACTCTCCTAAAGCCTCCTTCAGAAATTTTATTTTCCATTTCACGCTGAAAAACCCATGACCTAGATAAATTATCTTTAGCATCATCAAAAACTTTTCTGGCCATCAATATATTTTCATCAGTCTCTCCCATCAGGTAAAGATCCACTATGAAGCTACTCCAAAGTTTAAGTTCTTTATCCATGGTCCCAATTGTAGAGGAGAACTTTTTTTATATATTAGTTACCTTCTCATTGAGTTTGAAGGCTTCTACAATGAAATTTAAACCTGCAATGATCATGTCGTCCACCATGGCTTCCATAGCTCTCCCATAGATGGAATACCTATGTATTTCTTTAATGCTCTGGATTTCATCTTGAATAAGAATCATAGGTGGCGGAAGGGTAGTCAGTGGAATAGGATGAAAAACCTTGTCCTTGGAAAATAATGACTTGATGAAGCTAGAAAGAATTTGAGCTTGTTCCTCCAGTTGCTCTATAGTCTGTTTACCTTTTTCTACTCTCTCAATAACTTGGGTTACTGTTTCCTGAAGGTTATGCACCTCAATCTCAGGGATAGATTCTACCATCAGGATCCTAGAAAGCTCCAGATTAGAGGCTATTAGATCTTGTTCTACCTTATCAATCTTAGGTTTTGCTACCTCAAGAAATTTTTGGCCTTGGACATCTATCACTATCCTTGAAGTTGTTTTAGTTCTCTTTACAGGAGCTGAAGGAGTAGTGCCCAACAAGGCTACCACAACATCAAAAATTGGCCCTGTCAATTGAGAAGAAGGCTTCCTCTTCCTGCTATCAACCAAGGGTTGTACCCATGCAAAAGTGGAGGAAGAAGGAGGAGGAGCAAGAGATCCAAGAGCAAGATAACTCATGACAATTAAATTAATTACTATTTTTACTTCCAGTAGAGATGTGAGTGGAGTATCTGGAGCTTCTTGGGCAGAGGAATTAGTGGTACTTGGAGGTTCAGTTCTATGCAGTTCCTTCTCTTTATCTATTGTAGCTTCTTAATTTCCTACAGGGATTGGTACTTCACTATCATCACTTTCATTGAGAACAATGACATTCTTTGGCCTCGAAGGTAGTTCTGAATGCTTTAACAGGGGATCTTCCTTAATCGGCTCCCGTTTAACCTCTTTCACCTTCTTTTGATATACTTGAGTAGATGAAGAAGGGGTGGATGATTTAGGCTCTTTATTTGAGGAAGGATGAGGAGTTTGTGCAGGTACCTCTGAGCTAGGCGTATGTGACCCCTTCTTAGGGGTTGAAGTATCTTTGGAGGAATATTCTCTTGGATTCTTCTTAAGCTCTCGGACTCTTCTGTCAAACCAAACCTTGGTTCTTACAAGGACAGGGGCCAGAATCTCAGTCAAGTCATCCTTCTCCCTCTTAAACCAATCCAGATCCTCTAAGGGAGTATGCTTGATCAATGTATCATATTCATATTACAACAGGTTTGCATTGTCATCTTGAAGCCCTTCAGGAATTTGATATAGATTAAGCTCCTTTATCAGTTGGAGGGAGAATCTACTATAATGCCTTCACCTTGCTTCAAAGTCATCTGCACAATCGGCCCAGTAGTCCTCAGTATATGATCTATGATGATAATTGATTCTGAGGTTTAGCTCAATGAACTTCTTCAAATCAAAATAGGTTATGGGCCTGAAGAAGTGAACAATGATGGGAGAAAGGGCCTTTCTATGTTTTGAGCATCTAAAGCTGTTTTACATGTATAATTACCCAAGGATATGGGGAAATGCATCCCAGAGATTTTCTTGTCTCTGCAAGTTCTATGTAACTTATCCAATTTCCTGCATACTTCAATCAAAGCCATCTTATCATTACAAAACATAGGGAGTTTGAGAGGTGTGTTCTCATAACTGGCTAACCTGATATACAAAAACCTTCTAAATTGAATGAAGAAAGCTCCATATTTTGCTATCAGGTTTATGGCTTCATTAGAAAATCTTCTAGCAATATCACTTTCTAGAAGCCTCATAATGTACATGGTAAAAGCATCATTCACCCTCCTAAAGTTATGATTTGTGGTTTCAAGGGTGAAATGAGGGCAGTATGCATAAATGGGTTCAACCTTTTGAACCTCGATGTATGTGAAATTAAACCATTACCAAGATGCTGCTAGGGTATACATAAGATAAGAAGTCACATAGAACTTCTTGGTTTTTTGCACATTGGACAACTGTTATTTCAAATTCATGCAAATGATTTATGCCCAATTGATGTTCTGGCTACCGTTGCAAATGATGTTGATGAGCGGGCACATCCAAAAGTGAAATTCATTTGTGAAGGGTAAACCCATGACACGAGCTAACAAGATGATGAAATCAGATAGTTCTTCGTTAAAATAAGCCCTAAACAAAGCCTTGGAAAGTCAATATGCTCCCTTTTTAGGGTTCTTCAACCATGACTTTGCTATCCTCGCTTTGTATTTATCACTGTCTTTCTCGAAGAGAGTCTGTGCTTGAGATTGAGAGATAACCACAGAGTTTTCAATTTTTGGGATTCATAGAGTAGAGACAATGGCAATAACATCTATTTTGGTGATCAGTTCCCCATGCACATTGGATAATTCATTCGTGTCAGGGTTGAAGTGAGCTCCGTAGGTGAGTATAGTGTCGGCACACTGTATCTATATCGATAAACCCATAACAAATGCAAGGCCACTGTCATTGATCATTTGTGCCATGGGAGAGGGATTATGGTCAGTCAACTTGCTCCAGAAATTTCCAAAATCTAGGTGACGAACCTCACTATCCCTGATATCGGGAACAAAAGATTCGAGCAATGAAACATGTTCTTGACCCTAAAATTTGATCTTCATGTTGACAGCGTATAGAGAAACAACCTTCACAAATTGAATTCGTAATAAAAAATGCAAGGGGAATGGGAGCACGAGTAGACGGTCTTGATTGCAAGGATTTGAGCGAATGGTAGCAAGTAAGCAGTGTGTAAAAATGTGTAGAGGGTAGTCCCATTAAATATCCATTTTAGGAGAGAGAAGGTTATAAATGCGCATTAAATTCATATGCACTGACTCAAAAAGGTGAGCATTGGGAAGAGTGGAAAAAACTAGCCCGAATGGTCTATGGTACATTTGGGACATGAGGGATGCGAAAATGTGATCTGACCAACGTGGGTGATGCAGGTAATGCAGACTAAAAGAGCACGAGTAGTCTAGGAACTTAGAAATGTGAGGGATGCGAAGATGCGATTTGGCCAATGCGGGAAAATCAGGGATGGAATGCACATATGCTTTTGGGATAGATAAGACCAAAGTACGCGAAGGGCTCAATGCGTCTGACATGGGCGTTTGGGGAACTATTATGTTTATGGAGCCTATTTTTCATGTTAGAGTTTGGTATAGCTTCCATATGTTACACTTGGATATTTTTACGGTGGTCCTGCTCGCTGGTGAGTGGGTCAAGGGGGTGAAGCCCCCGAAGAAAATTTTCATGGGTGGTTTATTAACCCATGGGTAATGGGTAATAGTTATGGGCTGTTTTTGGGCCCATGGTTTTTGGGTACCCATTGTTTTGTAAAACCACCTCTTCAGCTACCTATTGATGTACTTATAAATAGATGGACATACAATAGGATTTATATGAGTGTCTATTGTGAAGGTGAATAGTGTGTGCGAATTCAAGAGAGAATTCGGGAGGGTTTGTTGAGCGCAGCTCCAAACAAGATCTAATTATTGTAATTGTGAAGACTGTTGGCTTGTAATAAAATCTGAGCAACTGTTCTTGGTGGATGTAGCCCACATTGGGTGAACCATGTTAAATATTGTCTCTGTGTTGTGCATTTTTCATTTCTGTAATTCTATTCATACTTCTTATTATTGTGATTCTTAGTTATTATTACGCATTAGATATTATTAATTCCTAACAATTGGTATCAGAGCCTAGTTTGGTTTGCTGACATGTTGAATCACAGGGAAAGTTTTTAGCTTGAGTGGGAGCTATGGCAGATGATGGAAGATCTAGGTTTGATAAATTCAACGGGCATAATTTTAGTCTTTCGAAGATGCAGATGAATATTACCTTTATCAGAAGGATATTTATACTCCATTGTTTGAGAAGGTGAACAAACCCTCGAGTATGATAGATGCAGAATGAGATTTGCTAGATAGGAAGGCACTTGGGACAATATGGCCGTGTCTTGCATCTTCGGTATTATTTAATGTTTCAAAGGAAAAGACTACAAAAGATCTAATGGATGCATTAGGGAAGTTGTATGAAAAACCCTCTGCCTCTAACAAGATATTTTTAATGAAAAAGTTGTTTAATATGAAGATGTCTGAGAATAATTCAGTAGCAGATCATTTAAATGATTTCAATACAGTTGTGAATATGATAGCTTTGGTTACAATATAATTTGATGAAGAAAATAGGGCTTTATTAATTCTATGCTGTTTACCTGAAAGTTGGAATAGCTTGGTAATGGCGGTAAGCAACTTGGTTCCAGCTAACTCAAACTTGAAGTTTGAGGATGTTTTAGGGGTGATTCTAAGTGAGGAAATGTGAAGAAAAATCTCTAGGGAATCAGGGAATACTTTGACAGTGGAAACTAGAAGGAGATAGAAGAATAGAGGAAACCATGGAAAATCGAAAGATCGGGCAAGGTCAAAATCCAAGAGCAAGATTGTATGTTGGAATTGTGGAAAGTCTGGGCATGCAAAGGATTTTTGGGAGCTTCGAGATAAGAAGAAACAATAGGAAGAAAACAAGGAGGAAAATTTGGCATCAGGTAATGTATGCTAGGATGCTTTAATTCTTTCTTTGCATAATATTATTGAATCTTGGGTTTTAGATTCAGGGGCTTCTTTTCATGCTATTCCACACAGGCATTATTTTGTTGATTATGTTCGCGGGGATTTTGGGCATGTTTTTCTTGGTGATGATGAGCCTTGCAGTATAGTTGGAAAAGGTTATGTTCAGGTTAAGATGCAGAATGGGAATACATAGCTATTGAAGGATGTCAGACATGTGCTTACATTAAGGAGAAATTTGATATCAGTTAGGCAATTGGGAAGTGATGGTTGTACTATGATATTTACAGTTGACTCTTGGAAGGTTACCAAGGGTGCTCTTGTGGTGGCAAGAGGTAAGAAGGTTGGAACCTTGTATTTATCCACTGATAGTACTATTGATTGTAATCTTGTGGCTTCAGATGTAGATACAACATTATGGCACTATAGGCTCGGTCATATGAGCCATAAGGGCATGGACATCATAAAAAAGAATTTTCCTAGATATACAAAAACATGTTTGGATTTCTGTGAGAACCGCATATATGGGAAATAGAAGCGGGTAAGGTTTCTCAAGGTTGGACCTATGAAGAAAGAGAGTAAGTTAGAGCTGGTACATTCTGATGTGTTGGGGCTAGCTTAAATATCATCTCTTGGGGGTTCAAGTTATTATGTTACTTTTATTGATGATGCAACAAGGAAAGTTTTGGTTTATCGTATTAGAAAGAAATCTGATGTATTTGATACTTTTGTTAAATGGAAAGCCTTGGTAGAGAATGAAACATGTCTTAAGTTAAAATGTCTCAGGTCAGATAATGGACAGGAGTATTACAACAATGAATTTGATGATTATTGTTCTAAGAATGGAATCTACAGGAAAAAGATGGTTCCAGGAACCCCACAACAGAATGGGGTGTCAGAAAGGATGAACACAACAATAATGGAATGTGCTAGGAGTATGAGGATACATGTAGGACTGCCTCTTTATTTTTGGGTAGAAATGGTGAGCATAGTTGTGTACTTGATAAATAGAGGACCCTCAAGTGCCTTGGATGGATGCATACCTGAGGAGGCTTGGTACGGTAAGAAATTCGATTACTCATTTCTTAGAGTCTTTGGATGTGAGATGTTTGTTCATATTGAAAAGGATGATAGAACCAAGCTAGAGGTTAAATTAGAAAAATGCACTTTTATTGGTTATGGTGGTAATGACTTTGAATTTAAATGTTGGAGTATTAAGGACAAGAAAATAATTCAGATTAGGGATGTGATCTTTAGTAAGAAATTCAGTATAAGCAACAGTTGCAGGAAAACAGGGAAGAATCCAAGAAAGAATATGTAGTGGTAGAGAATCTTCCGGATGGGACAGTGACCCATGAATTAGTTCAGCAACCTACTCAATAGGAACCCCAAACTCCTACATTGAGGAGGTCTTCTTGGGTAAGAAAATAACCTGAATGTTTTTCTCCTTCTCTTTATTATTTATTACTCAATGATAGTGGAGAGCCAAAGAGCTTTGATGAAGCAATGTAGGTAGATGCCAGTAAGAAGTGGGAGCAAGCCATGGATGAGGAGCATAAGTCTCTCATGGAGAACTAGACTTGGGATTTGGTGAAGCTACCGGAAGGCAAAAGAGCATTACAGAAGAAGTGGGTGTACAAATTTAAAGAAAAAGGAGGAAAGAAAAGCTATAAGGCCCAGTTGGTGGTCAAGGGGTTTGCACAAAAACAAGGTATAGATTTTGATGAGATTTTTTCTCCTATAGTAAAAATGACTTCTATCAGAACTATTCTTGGAATAGTTACAACAGAAGACTTGCACTTAGAACAGTTAGATGTAAATACTACATTTCTCCATGGTGATTTGGAGGAGGAGCTATATATGCAACAACCAGAAGGATATGAAGTCAAAGGTAAAGAGGATATGGTGTGCAAATTGAAGAATAGCTTGTATGGCCTGAAACAAGCTCCACGTCAATGGTATAAGAAGTTTGATAGCTTCATGATGGAGCAAGGTTATATTAGATGTCATTCTGACCATTGCGTGTATATAAATAAATTTGAGGATGGATGTTATATTATCCTATATTTTTATGTTGATGATATGTTGGTTGCAGGTAAAACATGCAGGAAATAAAAGTACTCAAGAAATAGCTAAGTGAATCCTTTGATATAAAGGATTTGGGGGTAGCCAGACAAATCCTTGGTATGAGGATAACTCGGGATAGGAAGGAATGGAAGCTGAATTTATCTCAGGAAGTGTATATTAAGAAGGTATTGGACAGGTTTAACATGCAGGATGCTAATCTGGTTGGGAATCCTTTGGCAGGCCATTTTAAGTTATCAAAGGAGCAGTGTCGCAAGACAGAGAAGGAAAGAAACCAGATGTCCAAGGTACCTTACTCATCATCGGTTGGCAGTTTGATGTATGCTATGGTGTGCACTAGGCCTGATATTGCCTATGCAGTGGGAGCTGTGAGTAGATTTATGAGTGATCCAGGTAAAGAGCATTTGTAAGTAGTAAAGTGGATCCTTTGGTATTTGAGAGGGACCACGGGGATAGTTTTGTGCTACAGTGGATCAGACACCACTTTACGTGGTTATGTAGATTCAGACATGGCTGGAGATGTAGACAGCAAGAGGAGCATGACAGGTTATATTTACACTGTAGGTGGGACAACAGTGAGCTAGATTTCACGACTACAGAAGCTGGTGGCTTTGTCAACCACGAAGGCTGAGTATGTTGCTGCCACAGAGGCAAACCAAGAGATGATTTGGTTACAAAAATTACTTGAGGAGTTGGGGCATAAGCAGGAGGAATGTAAGATACATAGTGATAGTCAGAGTGCTATACACCTAGCTAAGAAATCTACTTTCCACTACAAGATGAAGCATATACAGTGTAGATATCACTTCATTAGGACAGCTTTGGAGGAAGATAAGTTGAAGTTGGAGAAGATTAATACCAGTCAGAATATTGCAGACATGATGACCAAGGTGGTCATAAGGGATAAACTAAAGCTATGTTCAGCTTTGGTTGGCCTTCACAGATGCCAGTGAAGGGTTGAGAAGCTTGCTTAGCGGAAATCAGTCTCCAAGTGGGAGATTGTTATGTTTATGGAGCCCGTTTTTCATGTGAGAGTTTGGTATACCTTCCATGTGTTACACTCAGATATTTTTACGGTGGTCTTGCTCGTCAGTGAGCGGGTCAAGGGGGTTCAGGGGGGTGAAGCCCTTGAAGCAAATTTTCATGGGTGGTTTATTAACCCATGGGTAATGGGTAACTGTTATGGGTTGTTTTTGGGCCCATGGTTTTTCAGTACCCATTGTTTTATAAAAGCTCCTCTTCGGCTACCTATTGATGTACTTATAAATAGATGGAAATACAATATGATTTATATGAGTGTATTTTGTGAAGGTGAATAGTGTGTGCAAATTCAAGTGTGAATTCAGGAGGGTTTGTTGAGCACAGCTCCAAACAAGATATGATTATTGTAATTGTGAAGAATGTTGGCTTGTAATAAAATCTGAGCAAGTGTTCTTGATGGATGTAGCCCACATTGGGTGAACCACGTTAAATATTGTCTTCGTGTTGTGCATTTTTTATTTCTGTAATTCTATTCATACTTCTTATTATTGTGATTTTGAGGAATTAATCCGCATTAGATATTATTAATTCCTAACAGGAACAGAGAGCCCGGGTGAACTTAGAACATTTGGAACAAAAATTTTTAATAGACCCGAAAGTTAAACAGATTTTCAGTGAAAGCGGATGATCGAGGAACAGAGGATCCCTTAGAACTTGGGACATATGGGACAAAAATGTCTGACAGACTCGTAAATCACTAAAATGACTCAAAAAACATGAATCTTCCCTAACTCCTCAACTTTTCTCCTCACTAGAACATCATAAAAAGGTGTTAACTCAAAATTTTCAATTTTTTTACTTTCAAAAGAGGGGAAATTTTGAGAGGACAACACTATTACTCTTCCAACAAAGTTTCCTCCACAAACTCCCCCATGGAAATCAACAACTATCTTGGGAGCTTCATCTTCAGTTATGCATTTCAAGAGGACACCTTCAAGGTTCTTCCAAGCTAACCCAAGGTTTGTGATGATATATTTTTGAGAAGCCAACTTGAGGGATATTTTCTGATTTTTATTTAAATGACCAGGACAAAAAAGGTGTCTGAGGTAAAAGATTATATTCTTGTACCACTCAGAACTTACTAATTTCCTAAGAACATCTACCCTTTCTTCTTCTACTTCATTCACTTCCACAGTCTGCAGGTTGCTCTCAGCCATGAGCTTAGCAAGACCCAAACCCCTTACTAGCTTTGTGGATTGGATGTCCATATCATACTCCTGCAATTTGTTCACCCATCTACATCTTTTCTTGAGATCTCCATCTCTGATAAGATGTCTTTTACGATGGTGTGGGGAACATAAGAAACAACTTTTGAACTTAAAATATAAGGCCTGGAAACCTTTGTTGCTTTCACCAAGGTAAATGCTTATTTTTCCATGATTGTATACTTTAACTCAGCAACTTGTAAAGCCTTGCTAAAGAAGGAAATAGGCCTTTCAGCCCCATTCTCATCCTTTTGCAGCAAAAAAAAAGCAATGGTATACTCAGAGGTAAAAGAAAAGATTTGGAAAGGCCTCTTATAGTTTGGGGCTGCTAAAACAGGTGCATGTTTAAGTGCATCCTTAATTCCTTCAAAAGCTTGAATGGAAGCCTCCTCCCATTTGATAACTTGGTCCTTCTTTAGCATGCATGTAATTGGAAGATTCAACTCAGCAAAGCTGGAAACAAACCTTCGAATAAAATTAATTTGACCAAAGAAAGATTGGATGCCTTTCTTGGTTCTTGGGATAGGTACTTTGCTGATTGCTTCCACTCTCTCAGGGTCTATCATAACACCATATTTAGACACAATATGTCCCATCAGATTGGCCTTTTGCATGCAAAAATGACACTTATTTGGATTAAGAGAAATGCCATACTCCCTACATCTGATTAACATCCTTTCCAAATGTTGCAAGTGATATTTTCTGCTCTTTGAGAATACAGTCACATCATCCTGATAAACTACAATGAAGTCATTTATATAACCAGAAAAAGTAACATCCATTGCTCTTTGGAAAGTAGCCCCAAAATTCATGAGACCAAAAAGCATTCTCACATAAAAATATGTTCCCCAAGGAGTGGTAAAGGCAGTTTTAAATCTTTCTGACTCCTTGACAACAACCTGATTGTAGCCAGAGAAACCATCCAAGGTGGATAAAAATTCAGATCCAGTTACTAACTAGAGCATGTTCTCCATGTTTGGAAAAGGATAATTTTATTTTAATGAAGCTCTATTCAAGTTTTTGAAGTCTACATAAAGTCTGATATCTCCATTCTTCTTTCTGACTGGCACAAGGTTTGCAACCCAAGATGAATACCTTGTGGGCTGAATGATCCCTCCCTCCTTCAATTCCTTGACTTCACCTTACATTTTCATGGAGAGGAGTCGATTAATTGGCATTTTCTTTTGTCTAAATGGCTTGGATTTTGTTTCAAGAGGGATATCATGCTGAAACAAGTCTTCTCTATATGCTTTCAGCTTTGAATATGACCAGGAAAGGCAGTCTTGGTATTGTTTCAATAATTGAAGACATGACTATTTTTATTCCCTACTTAAACTACTGCCCAACCAAACTTTTCTTGGTTTTTCCTTTGTTCCCAAGTCATGCTCTTCCACATCTGTTGAGGCAGACATGTTTCTATTGATGCTGCAATCAACATTGTTAAAATTAGACTCAAGAGTAACAAGGCCTCTAGGAATGATGTTAGTTTTCAATTGGATAATATCTTTTCCAAACAAAGTCTCTCTTCCTTCAGTCATACACACCATTGGTTCCCAATCAATATGATGATCTACAAACTCACCTTGATTTCGCAGGAACCTTTGCACTTGAGAGTCATCATCAAACACTTGCCAATGCTTGATGTTGTTAGGGATAGTTGGCCTAGTTAGCACTTCAATGTTGTATTCATAATAAGGTGAAATGGTGCAATTTCCAAATCTAGAACCCAACACTACAAAATTGTTAGTAGTAGCATTGAGACCTTTGTCATGATACACAATGTTAAAGGAATCAAACATTTGAAGTAGATCCCAAACTGCATGTTTATACTGCTTCATCCGTTGATTTTTTGTAGCATACAATTTTCTTAATAGTTTGACAACTAGCTCTAAATCTCCCTTGTAATGATGTCCTTGAAACCATACTTCCATGCAATTTTCAGACCCAACAATAAGGCTTCATACTCAGCAATATTGTTAGTACATTCAAAATTAAGCTTGAAGGAAAAAAAAATTCTTCCAAGCTAGGATAAATTGGAATTACACCAGCACCATTTCCAGATTTGGAGCAAGCTCCATCAAATAGCAAGGTGCATGGAGAACATACCTGCTCAAGGCACTTTGACTGATCCATTTTGTGTTCTTTTCCATCAGCAAGACCAATGAAATTATCGGCATCAACATCAGAAAAAAACACCTCATAGGAAGGATTATTTGGATCCTCAATTAGATATAACATTTTCTTTTCTCCATAGAGCTTGACAAGGCTGCCCTCAATGGGAATGGTGGCAAAAGAAATATCCATTTGGAAACTCCCTCCAACACTTACAGCCCACTTTGTTGACAAAAACATACCTCGTTTGGTAGGGCAATCAACAATCACAACATCTAATTTTAAATTCCTCTCGGGATAAGATGCAAGCTGTACAACCAAACCTTTTACACAACCAACTACCAGCACTTCTCTTGAGTCCATGGTAGTAAATTTTCCATAGGATGTTATCACTTTCATATCCAACTCATTCATGAATTATAGAGGCATGACATTACATGATGCACCAGAATCAAACATATAATTTTTAAGTAGCTTATCCTTTATGATCAAAGTTGTGAAGAATGGATCAACATTCAATTGGGAATCAACCAAAGATGTCCCCAAATATACCTCAGGTGTCTCTCCAAGATCTTCTACTGCTGGTGGTTATACGTACCTAAAATTGTAGGCTACTGCACCACCAGAACAATGTTACAAGTACCCCAATGATGATACATGTCTCCTTGTAAGGTGTTCGAAATCCAGAAAGGCTCGCCATGTATATACTTGTATCTCATATGCCCTGCTTAGCCTTAGCATGCTTGGGTGGCAGTCCCGTGACGAAACCACCACCCTTCTTGGGTGGCAGTCCTATGACCACCACCTAAGACAGGGAGGTGGTCTTGTAACCACCGCCCTGCATAGGGCGGCAGTCCTATACGCATTTTCCAGATCCTTCCGACGATCGCATCAAACGTAAATCTTGGATTTTACACACTTTCTTCAACCACTTTGGCTTGCATTAATGTTTTTGGTCCCCTAGTCATAGTGTTTTTCCTTTGTTTATATTAAAAGAGTTCTAATGGGAGTCACCCTCTGGTAAATGCATTGGTTATAAATAGCTAGCTTGTTTTCAAGCAAATGGCCCCTCATCTTCTTAATTCTATTGTTCAGTCTTTGAATTTCTTGCCTAGAGTTCTACTAGCTTCATCTTTTGCATCAATTATTAGTTTTCCTTTGTTGTTAGAAGTCATTCAATCTTCTTGTTTCAGTCTTGTTCCATTGTTGCTCCATACAATCAATTTAGCATAGAATAGCTTCATTTCCAGATTAGAATCCATTAAAGTTATAGGTTTTGTTTTGTCACAAGGATAGATTCTAAAACTCTTAGTACACTTGTGTTGTATTCCCACAATAAATCCCATTAGGAATTGCATAGTCAAGCTCTGTTCACTTGCACTATCCCTCTCCTACTCACATTGTATTCAATCTATATACAAAGCTGCCATTGTTCAAATACCATCTTCTGCTGATATGATCATATACTTACTTTATGGATTTACGAGGACATGAAGAAATGAGGAGATCACACTGAGGGGAAAAAATCACACACAACTGGATTTACCACTATTCTATAAATGCCAGGTTTGAGATATCAAAGTTCTAGTTACAATGTATCAAATAGAGTAGTGAATTATTTTATTTTAGTTAAGCTCACTTTCAATATTTCCAGGGAAGCTATGGGGAATGATAGTTTCTGAGAAACTATGATTTGTTCCCCACTTCTGAGGTAGGATTGAAGGTTTTAAATTAATTTAATTATCTATCTTTTATCTAGATTCACACATCTGCATAGGTGAATAACCACACTAGGTTATCTTGCTTGTTTCACTTTAGTATAAAAGTAGTTTAATTGTTATTCGTAATTATAACATTTCAATCATATATATTTTTTAGAGTAGTTTCCTTTTCAGCAGTAGTATAAATTGTTATTTTTAGTTTAAGTTAATTTGGAGACTTCAAAACTAGATTAACACTTAGATCATAATTAGAAAGATAAACCATAGGGAATTTACGCTACCCACTCATAGCCTCTAAATCTCCCCTTTATCATTTCAGCTACCAGGAGATCACACTACTGGATCTTAGTCACTGATCCTCCCATAGTTAGCTATAGAAAAGTTGATTGTCAATTCTCATCCTAACATGTAGCTTTTCTATGATAGAAAACTGGCCATAGTCCCGAGTATGGCTTCATCTAAGTCACCCGCATTTCAAACCACTGACTATCTCGGAACGACCTCGAGAGGTCAGGTACGGGGAAAGTCACTTGTCGATTATCATCCTTGCATGTCACTTTTCTGTTGTACAAAATTGGGGAACCTGATGTGAAACTTCTACCTTCTAATTCAGAGTCAAATTTCTACTTGTTCTTCTAATTAAATTGATGAACCTGACATGAAATAAACAACTGTTTCATATTCTCTACCTCATTAACCTTCACATCAGCTTCACCAAAAAAATTGGTGAACCCGACGTGAACAAACAGTTCTTCCTTTTATTATTATTCATTTCTCTCAACCACCTTCACTCTTTCCGATTATTCTACAGTTATTCATATACCCCCTGAATATGTCGGGATACGATGCATATAGCAGACCTCTCTCAGGTTTGGAAGCAAAATATAGTCAAACAAATAGACAACCATCGCCCTTGCTTTCAGCATGGGTGGATAACTATTCAAATAATTACTTATCATCACAAACTCCCCCTCAAAGAACTAGCTCAAGTTCTTCATTCTGAATCAAGAAGTTTGATTATTTTACACAAACACAACAACCAGAGCCATCAGGATCTAACAATATGACATTTACTAGAGAGTCTACTTCATCTCCTCGAGTCTTATTCAGACCACAGATAAGTAGACAATCAGATCCACTCCCCTTTTTGGATGAGGAATACTTAGCACGCTTCGCTAAAAGTGAACAACATTTCTAAAACATGTATCCACCAATAGGAAGTTTGTAAATATAGTATGGCACCCTATTCCAAGAGAACACCCCCATTCATCCACCTATGGGAAATACCCTCGGCAAAGCTTGAGAGGGTAATGATCAATTCATAGTAGGGTATCATACCCCTTTACAACCTCAAGCTATACAACAAACACCCTTAAGGTAAAGCGCTACGTCTTCACAAATGGAGGTCATTTCAGCCTTAGCTGAAAAGGTTAGAGGGCTGGAACTTGCTCAAGCATACCAAAACTCATACATTGGACAAGCAAGAATTCCCAACCCTCCGCATCATCCCAGTCAAGTCGACCTCCTTACAGGAACAAGCATGTTGGGCATGCCTCCTCAAAATCCTTATAGTTACCCACAATAAACACCAGCTAGGACCACATTTTCAAACACCATTCCAGTTGAAAACATGACATCTCCTGGCTTGGCACCAAACAACCCATACCAGAACAATGCTCCTTACTTAAAAATTTATTCAAAGTCACCACAAGGAGACATGTTCTCTTCTCCTGGGATGTTCATTGAATCACATGGATTCCCTTATGTCCCTACAAATGCATATGCTATGCCATATCAACAACCCATTCCACCTCAACCCCCTTAGCAAGCCCCATCGATGGTTGAGGCCTACACAGTAGGGACTTATTCAGAATATTTAAAAGAGCCCCTAGACTTCACCATATGAAGTGTTATGCTTCCAAGGCCTCTTCCCAATTTACCCAAATAAAAAGGGGAAGGATACCCAAATGCACACATTAAGGCCTATGCCACAGCCATATAGGAGTTACTCCCTTGGGATGGGGTTGTCACTAAAATATTCCCTAAGACCTTGGAAGGTATTTCCCTTGATTGGTATTACAGAATACCTAAAGCTTCGATACACTCATTTAAACAACTCGTGTCAAAATGCATCAAAGCTTTCGACATGAACAAGTTGCTAAGAATGGGAATAAGGGAATTCTTACATATTAAACAAGAACATAATGAGTCCACTGCTCATTTTATTCAAAGATGGCGTATGGTTCTCTACTCATCAACAAGTGCTGCAAACATGGATCAAATGGAACTATGTGATTTATTCCTTAATTCTCTCAATAGAGAGATAAAGGCAGAAGTCTAGAAGTTCCCGCTAAGAACTTATGATGAAGTACTCGAGAGTGCTCTCTGAATCGACCAAACAATGATAGATAGTGGTCGTAAGACATATGGGACAAACGGGAAATTAACCACTCCCAATAAAAACACCACAGCCTATCCTATCCTAATACCAGGAATGCAAATCAAGGACCTAAGATCCTTAACAAGAACCACATAGTTACAATAGATGGAGTAACTGACCAAGTTAAAAGGGAAAACGTTGTAAACATTTCACCACCTGTTAATAGTCAATGAAATAACAATTTTACTCCAACAATCAATGTGGTGGATTTTAATCGTCCACCATGGAAACAACAATAACAACAACAACGAAAAAATCCAAACACAAAGTCCAAATCGAAACCCAACTGGATATCAGAGTCAAAACCAAAGGCAACATCCTCAAAATTTTAACTCTAACAACAACCAACCTTATCAGAATTTCAGATCACAACATATTTTAAATTAACAACATCGAAACTGTAATCCCAATCTATATTGTGGCTTCCACAAGATTCAAGGCCACGATACTAGGACTTGTCATGAATACAATAAATTCATGCAGTGTTTCCTAGAAGATTAAAAACAACTCTTTATAGATATGATTTTAGCAAATTCTGTAGTACCCACGCCAAACGCTTATGCAGGGGAAGTTTCCCCTGAAAATGCACCCCTAAAGATCTTCAATGACCTGCTCCCAAACCGCCCCAACAACAAGCTAGATTCTAACAAAACAAACAAAGGTGTTATAACAGGAAACAATGATCATGAAGCTTCAACTTCATTAAATCCACCAGTCGCACCCCAATTAGGAACTTGGCCTCAAACTAAGATAGTTTGTTTAGTGGAGTTAGACATCGAGCTACCTGTAGAAACCATAACAAGAACACATGATTATTCATCCCAACCTATTCTAAGCTATCCATTGGAATCAGACAACAATAAACAAACATTGGTAAAACCCATAGGCACCTATGATTTAATTAATGATTTAACTAAAACCTTCTCTCACATCTCATTTTTGGATTTGTTAAAAAACTCTCCCACCCATAGGTCTGCTCTCTTATAAGCATTAGGCCGTGGTCATTTAATCAACATCAATCCTCCCCCAAAAACACAAGTAAACCATGTGGAATTTGACGTTTACCCTCTGGGGAAGCCAGATAGGGATAAAAATTTATATTTGATATAAGCAAAATGCCAACAGATGCTAAAATTTCATGAAGAGGTGACCCAACTTTACATTTAAAAGTTTGGGTCTACAATAATTATGTTAAACGTGTAATGGTTGATGATGGGGCAACAACTAATATAGTCCCCTTTGATTTTCTTCAAAAGTTAGGATATGGAGAGAGGAACTATTCGACAACGCAAAATACGTTAAGAGGTTATAATAGCCTCAAAGCCACTTCATTTGGAACCATAGTTTTACCAGTCACTTTAGGACCCAAGACGGTCCTCACTGAGTTTTACATTATGGATCGGGAAACCAATTATAATATGATCCTTGGTCGGCCATGGATACACCGCATGAAGGCAATCCCTTCCACGCTATTCCAAGAAATAAGATTTCTACACTTAGGGAAAATATTCATGGCACAAGGTGACCCAAAACCCTTCGATATACACCTAGCTGATTTGAAGAAGAGATTGGGCGCTCACTCTGAATTTGAAATCCCAAAAATTCAACTCATCAAACCAATTAATTCAAAACCAATAGAATATTTGATACCCACCACAGAGTTGGAGATTACAAATCCAGCCGAGGACATTCCATCACTCAAAAATGAGACCAATGTTATAAAAACAGTGTCACTAGGGACTACCGCCAAAATTGTCGAGTTGTTGGAGAAAGAATTTCCTATTCTCCTACCATTTGACTCCATGGGTATGGGACACACCTTGGTAATTGCTTCTCTTCCATCAGATGAAGTTTTTTATGGTAGAAGTAACTAAAGCAAAAGAAATAGATACGACAGATATCCTAACATCCATTTTTCCAAATAAGTATTGGACTCTCCACTTCGATGGAGCTAGATGTCACTTTGGAGATGGGGCGGGAGTGATCTTTACTTCACCTGAGGGAAAGATCCTACCTTTCACCTTTAAATTAAACTTCAAATGTACAAACAACGGGGCTGAGTATGAAGCTCTCCTCCTTGGCCTCATTCTAGCTAAAAGAATGGGTGTCAACAACATTAGAGTACTAGGAGACTCGCAATTGATTTTAAACCAAGTCTCCAAGGTATATGAAACTAGGGCTGAATATTTACAACTCTATAAGACAACAATATTAAATCTAAGTAAGGGATTTAGCTTCATATCAATTGAAGAAATCCCACGAGATCAGAACCTTCTCGCAGACTCGATACCAACCTCAGCTTCCTGTTTCACCCCAAATAGTGAGTTGGAGGATACAAATTTCATGGTATCAATTCATACCAAACCATTAGTGTGTAAAATACCAACAAACTCACTCCTAGCTCATGGAGAATCTGAGGATGATTTTTCTATCATGGGTCACTTTGATGATGATAGAGTCACTCTTGAATATCTAAACACCTATGTAGAGCTACACCTTGCTCACCGTATAGTTGATCTTTCCCTAATACCACATTCCTCTTCCTACTTTGGAAATCCCACGGTAGAGTCTCCTCCATAGAAGGATCTTGATATCTATGAGATAGAAAACGGAGGAAGCTTGGAGTTACCTCCAGCCCCATCTGAATTTAAAGAAGGTAATGCTTCTTTGATAGAATAAACCATTGACATAAACATTGGAACGGAGGAGGAACCAAGAATTTTAAAGTTGGGATCCTCGTTAACTCCGGAGGAGATAGAAATACACACCTAAATCCTCAAAGAACATCAAAAGGATTTCACATTTAATTATAAATAAATGATGGGCATTGCACCACAAGTTGTGGTACATAATCTTATCACTAAACTAGATGCGAAGCCAATTAAATAGAAGTCAAGACCAATGAAGCCAAAAGTGGCTCTCATGGTAAAAGAGGAAGTAATAAAACTTCTCCAAGTAGGATTCATCAAGCCCGTTGACTATACACAATGGGTATCTAATATCATTCCCATCCTAAAAAAGAATGGGAAGATACAAATTTGCATAGATTTTTAGGATATTAACAAAGATTGTCCCAAGAATGACTTCCCATTACCATCCAATGACGTTATCATTGATGTAACAACTAGATTTGAACTACTGTCCCTCATGGATGGGTTCTCAGGGTATAATCAGATTAAAATATCTAAACATGATCAAGCCAAAACTACATTCATAACTCCCTGGGGAACTTATTGCTACGCTGTCATGCCATTTGGTCTTAAGAACACCAACGCTACGTATTAGTGGGTAATGACATATATATTCCATGATCTTATCCATAAAATTGAGGAATCATATGTGGATGACTTGTTGGCCAAAGATAAGAAATGCTGTGATCATCCAGAGGTGCTCCATATCATCCTCTCATGATTAATTGGATATGGTGTCACATTGAATCCAGATAAGTGCGTGTTTGGTGTGACAGGAGGCAAACTTCTGGGCTACATTATAGATTCATGAGGGATTGAGGTTGATCTAGCCAAAATATAGGATATTCTCAAAATGATCTCACCATCAGATGAGTCTGGAATTAGTTCATTTCTTGGGAAGCTCGATGCAATCCACAGGTTCATCTTAGATCTAAGTTTTTCCATTCATCTAATCAACAATCTATTAAAGAAAGATTATAGCATTGATTGGAATGAAGAATGCAACGAGGCCTTTGAAGTAGTGAAATGCTTCTTGTTGTCTCCACCCATGCTAATGCCTCCCAAACTAGACCATCCTTTGATCCTATACTCATGAGCCACTCATGTCTCGCTAGCTTGCATGCTGGCTCAAGAAGACGATGATAAACGGTAACTACAGTCTATTTCATCAGCTGAACTCTACTTGATTATGAGACATGCTATACACAAGAAGAGAAAGAATGCCTTGCCATAATATTTTCAACAAAACATTTAAGACATTATATGTTAAACTAGGAAACGAGGGTCATTGTAAAGATAGATAATTTACAAACGTTTCTCACACAAGGGTCTTTAACCAAGAAGGCTGGACACTTCATAACCTTAATGGGTGAATTCGAGTTGACATTCGTAAACCAAAAATCCGTTAAGGGACAAATCATTACAGATTGGTTAGCCAACAACCCACTAGATGGAGGTAATTTGGTAAATCTGGACTTTCCTGGTGAGTGTATATACTTCATCGAAACCAGGCCTCCCATCTCCACGTCCCTGGGTAGCATATACACTTTTTTGTTACACTGCCGGCACATCCGGTCAGCATAGGTATACATGCCTGGAAGGTTCCCCATCACAAAAAAGAAGGTGGTTACGTATTATTATTGCTAAATATGTTGTTTTAGACTAGGTACTCTATCGTAAAGCCTTTGATGGCATGCTTCTAAGATACGTCGACATAGAAGAATCCAAGAAGATTCTTCATAAATCCCACAGTGGGATATGTGGAGGCCACTTTGGTGGTCACGCCGCTGCTTGCAAAATACATTGGATGGGTTACTTTTGGCCCACTCTTGAGCATGATGCAATGGAATTTGTACATAAGTGCCACAAATGCCAAGAATTCTCTCACGAGATTCACATGCCAGCACAATCCCTGCAACCAATAGTGACTCTATGGCCCTTCTCCATGTGGGGTCTAGACTTGATAGGGAAGTTATCTCCCTCATCAACCGATGGCCATAATTTTATAATTACATCCATGGAATCTTTTACCAAATGGGTGGAGGCCATGCCTCTCACCACCGTACCAGGTTTGGTAATTGCAAAATTCATTCTGAACCAAATTATCTGTAGGTATGGTGTCCCACAAGTCATTATCTCAGATAATGGCACGTCCTTTAAAAATGATGAAGTCCATGAGTTATGTAGCAAGTTCAAGATAAACCATCACATGACCTCTCTTTACTACCCTCAAGCCAATGGGAAGGCCGAAGCGACAAATAAAATGTTAAAAGCTATTCTCCTCAAAACAGTCAAGGAAAACAAGTGAGATTGGCATTTAAAACTATATCCAGCCTTGTGGGCCCATCGAACCTCAATAAGAACACCAACAAGAGAAACTCCTTTCTCACTGGTATTCAGAGCAGAAGCAGTTCTCCCGCTTGAGGCTGAAATACCCAATCTATGTATCTCATTACAAGGGATTTTAGATGAAGAAGCTTACAGGGAGGCACACCTCTCTCAACTGTAAAACCTTGACAAGGACAGGTTAAATGATGAACAACGACATAGAGCTTATGCTGACCAGATGTGCCGGAAATATAACAAAAAATTCTATGAGTGAGAAATATATTAAGGAGATCTAGTCCTAAGACTAGGTAACTGGATTGATATGAAAATCGGTGAAGGAAGGAAGTTTTGGCCCAAATGGTTGGGCCCAAACCAGGTCACGAAGGACTATGAAAATGGTGCATATCTTTTGTGTATGCTAGAAGGTGAGGAATTTAGTGAAATTGCCAATTCCTTGCATCTTAAATGGTTTTATGCATAAAACATCAAAAATCACCATTTATACATTATAGCTACCTACATTGCATTAGTCTTTTAGCTGCTTCATTTTGTCCATTTCATAAAAGTGGTAGTCTGGGAGCTTACTCTTAAACAATTTGTTGCAAATTTATGGAAATATTGGTAAAAGCATTCAAATCACATCTCTTCAAACATCATAATTTTTTTTCAAATCTTCTCATCAAATTCGACAGACAAACATTGATGGAAACCATACCAAGGCCTGCATACTTGGCTTTGCTCTTTCTTTCTACTAGGTTAAGTTGCCCTTGCCTATAGTCTATTCTAGATGCTTCTTTGTGTCACATCTATCCCTCTTAAATCTCTTGGAACAAAAGGATATCCCAAAGTCAAAGATCAGAAATGTCAAAATCAAATGAAATCAAAAGCACCAAGTAAACAAAATATTTTATTTTACACACTTCTTTGCCCCATCAACCTTTGGTGATAAGCCCACATCTCTTACTGGTGGTGTGAGGTTGGGAAAGGAAAGAAGTGCCCTTACTCACCTATATCCTACTTTTGGTGACAAACCCCATGCTTCTTACTGGTGGCATGAGGCAGGGTATGGGGGGTCAAGTCACCCAAATTAACAAATCTTGGTATGATAAAAACACAAATCAAATTCTATTAAGGGAAAACAAATACCCAAATTCCAAAAGAGATCAAGTCCTCAAAAACATATTTTGTCAACCAGGTTGTCATTTATGAATCTAAGCCTGGATAAACTGGAAAGTAAGTGGCTTTCTAAGCATGGTAGTAGTTCTGAGTAGGGTAGGTGTGTCGGTATAAATTTGGTTATTGTTACTGGTTTGTCTGTCTCTTATCATTCCATTCAATCAAACTCATACAACTTGTGCCCTTCCTAACTCTTGGTGTTGAGACCTCACATCTCACTAGTTACGTGGATTTGGGACTGGGGCAATTTCATCTCTTTATCACTATGCATTCATCATGTTTTTCCAACATAAGAAGAAATTACAAACATTTCCCACAGAGTTCAAAAGTTCAGTACTACCACATGTTAGTATCATATAATATCAGCATTACAAAAACATACAGTGTAAAACATTCTATTTACTATCATTTGTTATCCATTGCATACATTCTGAAAACATGAAAACAATATTCTAAAAATATCTAAGTATGCATGCGGAGACAAGTCATGAAATTCTAGATGCCAAGATTCTAGATCCAAATATATATATATATATATATATATATATATATATATATATATATATATATAAATATATAAATCAAGGTTCATATACAATGCCATCATGCACTAGGCATGGTCAAAATGCTCAATGAGCCCAGAAAGTACAAAAACACTCATATAGACATCTGAAAAAATGCTACAAAATGGTCTCTCAATCCCTATGGGATCCCTCAGAGGATGCGCGACCATGCCTTGGACTCTGGCTACACAGGTGCTCCGATTGTACTGAGGGCTCACAGTCACGACCAGTAGTTACTGTCTCATTACAAGAATGACTCCTCCTCATTAGGTGCTCGAATGTCCTACACCCAGCTACCTCCATGCAGAGAGAAGTCATGTTCTTCTCTGTGTGTCAGACAGAGGAAAGAACATTGGTGTGCCTACCGGCTGCTGAGGGCTCCCCCACGTCCATGGAAAGCTCAGCATGAGTCTTCTCCAAGGGCAAAAGTAAGGTATCAGTGCACACTCAACGAATCAAGTCTCGCCACTCATCAGCAGTCGCTGCAAACAAAGGAGAAAATGAGTTAGAAAATGATCAACAATAGAACCAAGAATAAAAAAAACAAAAAGAAATAATAAACTAGGATAACTCTAACTAAAGCAATATCAAGAAAAGAGTGGCAACTCACTCAGATCTCCAGGCCTCCAAGAATGATCTCTAGAATCCACACCCGCCATTGATGCTGCCACTAACTAGTGCCCCTCACCCATGTCTAGGGCAATGTGATGGCCTACAATAGACTTGCCATCCCCACCTAAATCCTGAGAGAGAAACTCCTCTGAAACTAGAGTCACCCTCTCTACGCTCCACTTCGACCTCTCAGCCTGTAGGATCTCCTGAGTGTCATGCCACTCGAGATCGCTATCATCCCCCCCACCTATCTCACTGATCTCCATGTCCTCTATCTCCTCCTCGGTCTCTCCCCCAATGAACTCCTAAGACTCGGAGTCCACGTCAATAGGCTCATCACTACTATGAGAAGGACTGGCAGCAATCCGAAGTAAGGGTGCCTAAGGAGCACCAACTCTCCCTTGTGCACGTACCACCCTCCTAGCCGCAATAGGAGTACCAGGAGAAATAATAGTACAACCCCGGCCTCTAGGGATTCCCCAAGCCTCGTGGATAGATCTATACACTGGCACCATCAGAGGAATCATGACACTTTAAGGGAGGCCGAACTGCTACGGTACTTTGTCAAAGGGGTGTATCTCTAACTTCCTCGCCTTGTATCTCAACTAGCTAGTGATCTGACATGCAATCAAAGTGACGGTCTCCTCTCCCCATACCCTTTCCATGGCTTGATAAGGGGTGGCCTCCATATCTACAGTGGTCTAAGAGGTCACTGACTGGTGGGGTGCTCTAAGAACTGTCATCCCCATCCACCTCATTACCCTGACGGCCCCGAGATCCTTCACCTCTACACCTCTCCCATATGGTGTGATGTACTCATACACCCAACTCATGACAAGAGTCATGTGGCTCAGTGAATCTCCCTATAAACAAACTACCCTTTATAAGTCATGGTAGGTAGTCCTGAGGATATATGCTCCCCAGGCATAGACACGTCCATGGCCCTCAATCTGTGTAATAATAGGGGCCCAGAAATATAAGAGGGTGTCCCCTCCCTTATTCCCAATCAGTCTGGATGCAAGGATGCCCATGATGACCTTGCGGAGTAAGGGAATTTCTGAATCAATAATAGAGCATATCCTCATGCCCTTCTTTGATCCCATCGATACAACCACATCTCCCATATAGGTGGCCCACTGAACCACATGTGATCTAGATACTACTGTCTTAAGAGACAGCCACTGCCCAAGGATCGGAACCCCAAGTATACGGTAAACATCCTCCAGGGTGATGGACGTCTCACCCCTAACTCCTAGAAATTGGAAGGTGTTCCAATCTACATCCCAATATGAGAACAAGTCACACAATATGTGACTGATAGGTGCAACATGAGGAACTTGTGTAATCCTCCATATACTAGCCCTCTGAAGAGTATCTCGCTCTGCTTGGGAGAGTGCCTCTAACACTACTAAGAGCTAATCACACTCCCTCTCCCAGCTCCATCTAATGTACTCCTCCTTCAACATACACCCAAAAACACAAAAAGAAATGAGTTAGTATTGAAATCCAGTTGAAAAACTAGAAAAAACACATAAAAGTTCTATACATGCAAAAACAAGCTAAAATTTGTATTGTTTTGGTCCTCTGTCGCGGACTGCTGCCCTGTGCAGAGTGGTGGTACCGTAACTACCACCCTCTAAGGTGGCGGTCCCGTAACTGCTGCCTTGCACAGGGTGGTGGTCCTATCCCGCAAAGTCGAATGGGTCATAAGCCCTAAAAAATGCTTAAAATCAAACAAAAACACCTTTTTAACAAAAAAAACCTACCCTATGGGTGCCCCCCCTAAAGACACATTTAAAACTAACATTTTCAAAAATGATCCCCACAAGGGAAAGATTTCATCATTTTCACATTTTAGGTCTAAAAACAATAAATTGAGAAGAACTAACTTGAGACTTCGTGGGTCGATGTTCTGCTCTCAGAGGCATGATCGTTATCTCACCACAAACATTGTGGTTATACTCTATTCGAAAACCGTCACCGTGGGTCCCAAAGCTCAAAAAATATCAAATCAATCTGCACAAATGAATAATAAAATGACTTTGTTTTATATAAATAGCCCTCTTAATTTGATTTCGAATGTCTTTCGCAGGGTCAAAGTGCCAATGGAGGTAAGTTCTAAACCCCACGCAGATGGTAAGTCCTCTTTTCATGTCAATTTAGTCTTATTTCTCAATTTTTTTTATCTAGCTACACTTGAGTCCCCTTTTTCATTTTACAGGTAACGGGATCTCAGATGGTGACTTTCCAGCACACGGGCGTGTCAGGTATAATTTCTAACTCCCCATTTTGGGACCGCCATACTCAGACCCACCGTTTTATGCCTCTTTATGGCTAAGACACTTCTCCGAGGGGGCAATATGCACATACCTAAAATTGTAGGGTACTGTACTACCAGAATGATGTTACACGTGCCCCAATGATGATACAGGTCTCCTTACAAGGTGTTTAGAATCTAGAAAGGCTCTCCATGCATACACTTGTATCTCACATTTCCTGCTTAGCCTCTGAATGCTTTGTGTTGCCATTTTCTCCCTTTTCTTCTTGCATTTTTCCTTCAGTGACAAAGCTGCTGCCCTGCCTGGGTGGTGGTCTCGTGACTACCACCCAGGATAGGGTGACATTCCTGTATGCATTTTCTAGATCCTTCCGACGATTGCATCAAATGTAAATCTTGGATTTTACATGCTTTCTTCAACCACTTTGGCTTGCATTAATGTTTCTGGTCCCCTGGTGATAGTGTTTTTACTTTGTTTATAGTAAAAGAGTTCTAATGGGAGTCACCCTCTAGTAAATACATTGGTTATAAATAGCCAGCTTGTTTTCAAGAAAATGTCCCCTCATCTTCTCAATTCTATTGTTTAGTCTTTGAATTTGTTGCCTAGAGTTATACTAGCTTCATGTTTTGCATCAATGATTATTTTTCCTTTTTTGTTAGAAGTCATTCAATCTTCTTGTTTCAGTCTTGTTTCATTTCTGCTCCATACAATCAGTTTAACATCTAGAATAGCTTCATTTCTGGATTAGAATCCATTAAAGTTATAGGTTTTGTTTTGTCACAAGGATAGATTCTAAAACTCTCGATACACTTGTGTTGTATTCCCACAATAAATCCCATTAGGAATTACATAGTCAAGCTCTGTTCACTTGCACTATCCCTCTCCTACTCACATTGTGTTTGGTCTATATCCAAAGCTGCCATTGTTCAAATATAATCTTCTATTGATACGATCATATAATTACTTTTTGGATTCACGAGGACATGAAGGAATGAGGAGATCACACTGAGGGGATGAAATCACACACAACTGGATTTACCACTGTTATGTAAACACTAGGTTTGAGATATCAAAGTTCTAGTTACAATGCATCAAATAGAGTAGTGAATTATTTTATTTTAGTCAAGCTCACTTTCAATATTTCCAGGGAAGCTGTGGGGAATGATAATTTCTGAGAAACTATGATTTGTTCCCCACTTTTGTGGTAGGATTGAAGGTTTTCAATTAAGTTAATTAGTTGTCTTTTATCTAGATTCATACATCTACACAGGTGAATAACCACACCAGGTTATCTTTCTTGTTTAGCTTTAGTATAAAAGTAGTTTAATTATTGTTCGTAATTATAACGTTTCAATCATATATTTTGTTTAGAGTAGTTTCCTTTTTAGCAGTAGTATAAATTTTTATTTTTAGTTTAAGTTAATTTGGAGACTTCAAAACTAGATTAACACTTAGATCCTAATAAGAAAGATAAACCATAGGGAATTTACGCTACCCGCTTATAACCTCTAAATCTCCCCTTTGTCATTTCAGCTACCAGGAGATCACACTACCAGATCTTAGTCACCGATCCTCCCATAGTTAGCTATAGAAAAGTTTCTTGCCAATTCTCATCCTCACATGTAGCTTTTCTATCATAGAAAACTGGCCATAATCCTGGATGTGTCTTCATCTAAGTCACCCACATTTCAAACCACCGGCTGTCTCGACATGACCTCGAGAGGTCGGGTATGAGGAAAGTCACTTGTCAATTATCAACCTCGCATGTCACTTTTATGTCGTACAAAATTGGTGAACCTGACGTGAAACTTCTACCTTCTGATTCAGAGTCAGATTTCTACTTTTTCTTCCAATTAAATAGGTGAACTTGATGTGAAACAAACAACTATTTCATCTTCTCTACCTCATTAGCCTTCACATCAGCTTCACCAAAAAAATTGGTGAACCCGACGTGAACAAAAAATTCTTCCTTTTATTATTCTTCATTTCTCTCATCCACCTTCACTCTTTCCCATTATTCTATGGGTATTCATATACCCCCCGGATATGTCAGGATATGATGCATATGGTAGACCTCTCTAAGGTCTGGAAGCAAACTATAGTCAAAAAAATAGATAACCATCACTCTCGCTTTCTGCATGGGTGGATAACTATTCAAATAATTACTTGTCGTCACAAACTCCCCCTCAAAGAACTAGCTCAAGTTTTTTGTTCTGAATCAAGGAGTTTGATCATTTTGCACAAACACAATAGCTAGAGCCATCAGTCTCTAACAATATGATGTTTACTAGAGAGTCCACTTCATCTCCTTGAGTTTTATTCAGACCACAGATCAGTAGACAATCAGATCCACTCCCCTTTTTGGATGAGGAATACTTAACATGCTTCACTAAAAGTGAACAACATTTCCAAAACATTTAAGTTTACAAATACAGTCTGACACCCTATTCAAGGAGAGCACCCCAATTCATCCACCTATGGGAAATATCCTTAGTGAAGCTTCGTAGGGTAAGAATCAATTCATAGCAGGGTATCATACCCCTTTATAACCTCAAGCTATACAATAAACACGCTTAAGGCAAAGCACTGCATCTTCACCAATGGAGGTCATTTCAGCCTTAGCTGAAAAGGTTAGAGGGCTGGAACTTGCTCAAGTAAACCAAAATTCATACTTTGGACAAGCAGGAATTCCCAACCCTCCACATCATCCCAGTCAGGTCAACCTCTTTACAAGAATGGGCACATTGGGCATGCCTCCTCAAAATATTTATAGTTACCCACATCAAACACCAGCTAGGACCACATTTTCGAATGCCATTCCAGTTGAAAATGTGACACCTCCCGGCTTGGCACCAAACAACCCATACCAAAACAATGCTCCTCCTTAAACATTTATTCAAAGTCACCACAAGGATACATGTTATTTTCTCCAGGCATGTTCATTCAATCATAGGGATTCCCTTATGTCCCTACAAATGCATATGCTATGCCATATCAACAACCCATTCCACCTCAACCCCCTTAGCAAGCCCCATCAATGGTCGAGGCCTACGCAATAGGGACTTATTCAAAATATTTACCTTCTTTCGTGCTTGAGGATGTCTATTTGTAGATGCAACATGCCCTTTAACTTTGTTATCAAACCTCTTCTCATTCCTATAGTGATTGCCAAATGAATCTTGTGCTTGCTGCCTAGGCTGACCTTGTGAAGTCTGCCCAATTCCCTTCTCAACTCTTGCCAACTTGTATGAGATTTCTTTGACAACCCCTACCAAATTTTTCACAACCTCTTCTAAATGAACACCTTTTCTAGCTTGAGGTTTTTTATGGTTTATCAATTTTACACCATGTCTCTTAAGAGGTTTCCCAATTTCTTTGATATTGTTCTCAATTTGAAGTGCCATGGTGAAAGCTTGTCTTAGATTGGTTGGGTTCTTGTCTCTTAGGTAATAGGCTACCTTCTTATCATATGCATCTGCATATTTGATTAGACAAGATTCATCACAAGGCCTCAAATTAACAGGAAACCTTCTCAAAGTTTTGTTAAACCTCGTGTTGAAGTCATGGACTGATTCATTAGGGTTCTTCTTGATATTATCAAACTCAGACAAAAGAAATCTAGGATCAGTCTTGTCACCATATTGCAATCTAAATGCATTTTTCATATCAGTCCATGAATTAATAGAATTATTAAGTAGAGCCTTGTACCAATCCCTAACATCTTCTTCTATGTATAAATAAACAATTTGACATACACATCATCAAAATCTATCTCAAAATATTCCATCATATTATCAAAAAGTTTGAGATGCTGATCACCAGTAATAGCATTGTTACCCTAGAATTTTGGCAACCTATTTCTAACATCTTATGGAACAACATTTGGGTAACCATCCATTCCTCTAAAATTTATAGGACCAAAGGTGTTAACAAAAAATGAAGGTCTAGGCTAAGCCATGTTATGTTGTGGTGATGATATTAGAGGAGAAACAAAATGATGAGGAGTGAGAGGTCTTTGGGGAATGGGAATGAAATATTCAAAATAGATCTCTATTAAGGGCTCTCCTTCTTGATGATCTCTAGAAAATTTAGAAAATATAGGAGCAGATTTAGGAGAAGGCCTTTCAAATGCACAAGAAGGTCCTTAACCTGATGGGGAATTCAAATCAGCAATAGGATTGTCTGAATCAGATCCATTTGAAGAAGAATTACAGTACTCAATACAGGCTGCTCACTTTCAAACACAACAATAGGGATCTCCTTTCTTGCAGTCAAGTCTCCAACAACCTTCCACACCTTTCTTTCCTCTAGCTCTGATTTTCTTGAATCTATAAACAAATTCTTAGCAGAGTTCTTGATGAAGAGAGATCTTCTTCCTTCCACTTTTACAGATTTGAGCAACAAATTATAAATGACAAAAAGGTAAGACAACTGGTATTTTCAATATCAAATTAGCATGGAGTCACCACTAAGGACTTTCACCTTAGTTGTGTAAATGCACTAAAGTAATTTGTCAAATGTTTGCTAGTACTGAAACCTTTGCAAGGATTTATAAATTAGACCTTCTTCTTCTTAAATAAATCAATCACAATGCACCCAAAGTGTATGAACTGCTAGGAAATGGAAAAAGGTCAGACAAAACTTGAAACCCTTGTTTAAAACTTGCAGATTTGAAGCATATAATGATATTTTAACAATGTAGCAGCTCAAATAATTGAATACACAAATGCTGAAACTCTTCAAACACTCCACAAAGAACAAGAAATTCCAAGAAGTCATCGACAATGGCGCCAGAAGGTGTTGGTACCCAAATTTTTTCTCCTTTTTAGTCTAAGCAGCATCAAATATATGGCATGAAGCTTGAAGTCAGATAGATCATGATGTGTGTCATTTTGTAGCTGGGGATGTGATCTAACTGGCACTCAGATTTGTGGAGAGATGGATAGCACTTTGAGAGGATTTGATCTAATCCTCACTATTTTAGGTTGTGCCTTTTCAACCAAGGTAAGAGAACCTATATTGTAACCCCCAAATGGTGAAGGAGATGAAGATATCCCTCAATTTATGTAAATAGTATGAAAAGACCTTGGGAAAATATGATCAACACTCCAATTCTGAATTTCACAAGTTGTCACTCCCAGATCATGGAGATATTTTCAATGCAAGGAAAGGTTACTAAAGACAGTGTATAATCCTGATTTGCCTTGTGCATTTTTGTAGATGGGTTAGATCCTTTTGTTGAAACACAATGCAATGCAGGGGTAGTATGGGTAGGATTAGTTTGTTTGAATGAATTTTTTGGTGGGGTGTTGACAAGACAAATTAGGATATATCAGATCTTTGACAACATCTTCAATACTTGAACAACTATCAAATAAAATGCTTTAAATAATCAAGATATTATTTCAACTAGAAGAGGCATAAATGGAAGCCCAGGTTGCACTCTTCACACAATATTTGAGAATTCACCATAAAATCTTGAAGTAAATAACTCAATTAAACACAAAAATCCTTGATCAAACCACGCCTAAGGTACCCCAAAGGCTTACAAGCAATCTTTGCAGTCAAGGAAGGTAAAGTGATTTTAAATTTATTCATCTCTTTATTAGATGAAGGCTCTTCTGAACATGAGATTACAAATGCCACTAAACTATCAACAAGAAATGGAGATTCTGTGTGATTTCTAAATACTTTCAATGCAAGATTGCAACAAGAACAATGAAAACTATTTGTAGGCATTTAGAAAATGATAACAGACATCATATTGCCCAGAAAAACATAGATTAACTCAAATATTGTTAGATTCATCAGCAGGGGAGAGTTTCATGAACAATCTCTGAGCTGTGTGATGGCTATACAGTTGTAACCAACTCACATACATGAAGATCCAACACATAAAAAATTATCCTGGTTCTTTGGTGGGTTTCTCAGAAGATGAGCCTTTTCTCAGAATTTTCTCATGATTTTCACTTTTTTCCCGACCCTCTACATGTCTCAAAACATGCATTATATATCTCTTGCAACATTTGATCCTTATTTCCCAAGAAAAGAACATGCCAAGGGATCAATTTTATTACAACAATACTTCATGATTCAATGAAAATGACATCTAACAGAAAAACACTCGCAGGCCGCCAGGTGTGCCCAAAAATATTAAATAATTACAAATATATGGATAATTATCCATCCTGGAGGCATGTTTTCATCATTGAGGCATGCAAACACCTCTTGCTCATGATTTTCAACTTTTTACCTTTTCAAATTATCTTTGCAACTTTTGATTTTGTCATTTCACATTTTTGGATGGATGAGGGTAAAATTTATTTCAAAATCACCTCAAATCAAAGAATTAAGCCATGAAATTGATGCCAATGATCCTAGAAGGCCAAGATGACACAAAATCACTATAAATTTGATGAATTTTGATGCAAAAATTATGATTCCAAGCTTCCTTGAGCTCCCATGGTGGTCAAAACAAATGGATGCACAACAATCATCGATCTTATCCATCTCTTAATCCTGGCCCTCCATGTGGAAGATGCAGACTTAGAAATAAGCTTGTGTTACATTTTTAATTTTTTGGATAAGGCCGGACACGTGGCAAAAAATGACTGGAAATCAATTCGGGCTTACTTTTTGTCTTTTTGACATTTTTGAAAAATGGAAAAATTTGACTTTTTCGCCACCCCTGCGCCTTTGAATTTTGGAGCTGACACGTGGCATATGGTGGGTCCCATTGAAATCACACTTCAATTCTATGCATTTTGACCTTTTTAGAAAATTGGAAAATTTTCAATTTTTTCCCCGCAGGCCCACACCTTCGATTTCTCCCTCGCCACGTGTCTCCTTGTGCTTCGTTCCGGGCCAGCGATCCAAAATTTGATTTTAAGCCTTCTTTGAAAATTGAAAAAAATTCTCTCCTGCCTCCACTGGCCCACCGACCCACTCTGCCCACCTTTGACCCTTAAAATATGACACGTGTCTCACCTGGATTGGAGTGGAGCCATTTTTCATTTTTCACATTTTAGACAACAAAGGTAAAAAGTCATAAAATTTTCCTTTGACCCCTTCTTCCACCTTTTTCCTTTTTGGACATGTGTCCTTTCCTGATTTTTTACGGAGATTCGGCCCAAAATTTCATTTTAACTCCCTTTTTTGCTAAGGGAAAATTTTCAATTTTCCTTCCATCGAGCCGCCAACCCACTTTTCCTTTGCCATGTGTCTATTGCTGATTCACCGCAGGGCCACATTCCAAAATGTTACCCTAGGTCTTTTTGACCAAAAGGGAAAATTTTCCCTTTTCCTTCCATGACCTACACTTCCCTCTGACACTGTTGGACACGTGTCCACCTGTGATTTGTTCACGGGGGCATGCTAAAATATTTCATTCTAACTTATTTTGCCAAAAAGGTAAAATTTCCTTTTTACCTCTGAAGGCCCGCGTTCCCGCACAAACCAAAAACTTCTTCCTTATCGGGGCCACACTCCAAAATTTCACTTTGAACCATTTTTCCAAAAAGGAAAAAAACCTTAATGACCTCGGAAGGCCCGCGTTCCCACACAAACCAAAAACTTCTTCCCTTTTTTCCCTCTTGGACACGTGTCTCCCTTGGATTAGAGTGGAGCCATTTTTCATTTTTCACCTTTTAGACAACAAAGGCAAAAATTCATAAAATTTTCCTTTGGCCCCATCTTCCATTTTGAAACTTTTAGGACACGTGTCCAACTCTGGTTGGCTGTAGGGATTCGGGAAAATTTTTGACTTAAGAAATTTTGCAAAATAAAGCAAAAATTTTCAAAGGGGATTCGACTCCCCACCTCTCCTTGGCCAATGAAAACCCACCACATTGCCAATACCTTCTGGGGATGAATTTGATGAGAAAATGATGCCCATATGACCATCAAAATGTAAAAAATTCAAAGGATGCCCTATAATTCAATTTTTTCACCAAGGATGGGAGATTTTTCGATTTTAAATCAATTGAACCATGTTTTTTACAACATTCCCGATCTAGGATTTGGTTTTTCAAATAAAAACAAGTATGGTTTAATCAATTTTTATTTTCCCATGATATGGCAAAGGGAAAAATGACATAGCCTGCAAAATTGGAAAAGCTAGGGGACATGAAAGGGAAAACTTGGATTATTCTTTCAAATTAGGCAAAACAACAAGATTGTGAGCATTTTAAAAGCATTTCAACTAGAGGGGAAGAATTACAGACCATCAAATCAAAGGATAAAACATTTTTTTAGCACATATAGATTTGGAAAATTAGGGCAACATGGTGCAAGCTCAAAAATGGCACCAACAATAACCCTAGTGGCAATAGGGGCTAATGATTGTGGAATGGAAAGGACCACGTTCTGAAATGGGGTAGGGGTCACCGACACTAGAGGTGGTAATATAGCTACAGGTATGTGTGAGACATTAGGGGCATATGAGATTGTGTTTGGGATGGTTGTCAAGGGTACGGTGGATGTAACGGGTGCCACGGAGGTAACAGACATGGCAGTCATAGCGGGTATAGGACCTAACTGCGAAACAACTGGGGGTAAGGTAGATGTAGGCAACATAGAGCCAGATGGGGCCAATGCGGGAGTGGGTGTGAGATTTGGCTGGATAGATATGGGAATTCCATATATCAGCTGACCCGAGGCATCTCGAGTGGATGAGTGGGAAAGGTAAAACTGCAAGGCGACAGGGTTTTGGTCAAGGAGTCGTGTGAACTCCTCATCTCTGGTAGCAATAGTAATAGGCTAGATGGGATCCATGGCTGGTGATAAAATGGAAGGTGGTGAAGGAATAGGTGGGAGTTGTTGACAATTGGCATGAAATATGAGTGCGCTTGTTTTTCTTCGGGTCAGCACCATGTGAACCAGTACTGATCAAGTAGGGTTGCTTCTCTGTAAATGACACAGAGAACAATAGGAACAGGTGAATCTGGAAACAAAAAGTAGATTAAGTACCAAATGGTGGATGGAATTTGAAATAGGCTAACTGATGCTGGTTAGGGAAAACCAACACCGGTCAAGGGTAAGTGATGCCAGTTACTGTAGAAAATGGACAATGAGTGAACAACAAGGTAGAAGGTAAAATTTGACAGGTATGACAAATTTGATGATGTTTTAAACATCAATGGAAATGATGATAGTGACAGGGACTATGAAAAATAGAAAAAAATGAATGAAAATGTCCTTTTGAGTAGGTTAGCAAAAGGACTTGGAACCGACGACGGTTACTGTGAAATTGAAAAAGTGATGAAAGAAAAGTGGTTATGAATTAAAATCTGATGTAGAATCAAACCCAGAATTCTGAGAATGATGATGGTATGGCCCAGGAACACTCAGGTGAAGCTGGAATACACCATATGTGATGAGGAGCATGCAAGAAAGAACAAAAAAGTAAATAACGTGATCTCTCACCTCAAAACACAAGCCAAACAGAAACACTAAGAAAATGTGATCCTAGGAGTGCCTTTTCTATTATGTTTGTTTATCTTATGCTATTTAGGGACTGACACATGAATTGTGAAATAGAGTTTTTGGTAAGGATGTCTTATTATAAAGAAGGAGATCTAAAAGGTGAGGTTTCAGGTATGTTATGGTCCAACCGGGCGTGCCAAAATGTTTCACCTTTTTATTAGATCATTTCTTTGGAGTGTTGACAAAACAAATAGGGTAACAGGCATAGGAGGAATACCTGTTCAAATGCTGGTTGATGGGTTTTTACGTGTGTATGACTTCCGAATCCACAACTGATCGTGAGATCTTCCTTTTGGCTAGGATGAACTACCTGTAATGCAAAGAAAGACCACAAGAAGGAATTAAACAATATGGGAAGTGAACTGCCTAGCGTATGCTAGATCCAGGAAGTGTGATACTTCCTAGATGGTTGTCAATCCATTGTTTTAAAAAAATTAATGTTGTAAACAAAGTAAATCCTATTGTAATTTGAAATGATTTAGGTATCTCACTTAAAACACAATAAGAAAATAGATCTAATCTAACAGACTAAGCTAGAATAGAATCCAAAGGTTAAATGATTGGTTATGGGTTTTGCAGGTTTGACAGAGGTCTCGGGTAGATCATAAGTGGATGAGGGTGAGATGAAATTAAGTGGGTAGGTCTCTATTCTAGGCTGTGTGGGAAAATACAGAGACCGATGTTGGTCAGGGGTAATCGATGGCGGTCAAGTGTGACTGGTGCCGGTTACTATGAAATATGGAAATGTCACAGAATAAGCTTTAGGTCTCCTTTGTGATTGCACAAAGGAATTTGGTTGGTTGAGATGAGGTATTGGGTTATTAGGGTAGGCTTTGGTGAGGCTTTAATGGGTATATGGAGGTGGAAATGTTGGAGAATGTCAATAGGTGGCTAGGTAAGCAATATATGATAAAATAATGATGAAATGAAATAAACCAAAGAAGTATGACGTTATACTTACTTGGATTCTGGTCCTGGATGCCTATGTGTGAAGGATGGAGGTGCTGATGAGGGGCTTGAAGGATGCAAATGATCACCTACTGGAGGAAAGCTTTTGCATGGGCTACATGTGCATTACTCTTTTCTTGGTTAGATCAGATCATGGCTGTGTAGGAAAAGATGTTTGATCTCCTTCCTTGCATGTGTGGTCACATTGGAATTCACTCTTTGAAGATGTGTTATCTCTCTGATATGTCATAATGCTCACCAACCTATTTTCTTCCAACTTCCAACCTTGAGAATAAGGTTGTTTTGGGGCTAAAAGGGTAACCGACAGTGGTTCTGGCTTAACTGGTGATGGTTAGGGGTAACCGACGTCAGTCAAGGCAGGATTTTATAGGTTTACTAAATTAGGGGGATCCTCTTGATTTCCTTGGATATCATGTTGTTAACCCACAGATTATACTGGGAGCTTCTTGTGAGCACGTGGGAATGTGGTTAGAAGGAATGTAGGCATTGATTTTTAGGGTTTGGGTAAGACTCAGTTAGTTATGGCAACTTACTAAGAATAGGTCTTAGGTTGAGTTGTCTTGGTGAGGTGTCTAAGTGAACTGCATGTATGGATATTATTTAAAATAAGATATTTAAATAATAAATATAGTGAGGATAATGTATTAATTTAATTTAATTAATTAAATTAATATTAGTGGGGTGAAAGGGGTCATGGCTAGGTGAATATGATGAAGGGTGCTTATTTGTCGAGGGACCAAAGGGGAGTGTGACCTAATTTTAGTGTATACAAACATGTCAAATGCAACGTTGTATCCTAGAGAAAATCCATGTTTTCTCGAAAATACAATCCTACAGTTGGCATGTGCCAACATCCTACAGAAATTTCCTCATCAATATGTACATACCCCAAGAAGGTTATTAATACATTGTTAATTTGGATTATTAGTCAATTACAACAACCTTGCTAAACCCTAATCCAAAAATCCATAAGTTCTTTTCTAAATTTGATTCATTTAGTCATTAAAGAACTTCCTTATCTTATGATTACTTTCTAGGTTCATTTTCACTTGGCTTAACAAGCAGTTAACCAAAACAAGACAACAATATCATAAGTTCCACTAAATATAACTTAATCATTCAAAGAAGGTGTAACAACCAAATAAGTTCAACTAGAGATATAATTTATAGGGAAATGAAGTCCAATGATTTATGATCATATCACCATTCTTTAGATTACATTCCTTTGAGTGAGGAAGAGTCTTCCTCTCCATGATAAAGTGTTAGGGTTTGTCATACCCTTCTTATCTTTCACAATTTCAATAGTTTTATTGAATATTCATTACACATTCAAGTACTATGTTAGAAATGTTTAGATAAGATTGATATCTTATGCAACTTAATAAGCTGCATCTTAATAAGGGAATCCAATTATTTCCCTTTAACCAACTGATCAAGTTTATCTGAATTAAGCATAAAACAGATATGAAAAATATCATCAAGATAGGTTTCCCATTTTCTTCATAATACAAGATAATTTACACAACCAATCCAAGTAAATCTCAACTTTCAATTCATCATTATAAAACTATACATTACAAGACTATGTATTTCAGGCATGCTGTACAACAAACAACCTCTATCCCAAAAGAATACAAATTTTCTTTTTCAATACAATTCAAGAATGAATCAAAACTCTTTACATAAGGTCCATAATTAAATAAGCCCAATATAACATGAAATTTCTTGTCTTCTTTTATCACTTAGAGTGTCCATTTGCAAAATTTCTAGCACGGGTTAGTTCAATGAACTGAGCATGATAAGCAATAAGCATTAAAGTAAAGTGCATTCCACTAATTGTTTCATAAAAAAACTCTGCTTTTATGAAACAATTAATAGGCATCATACAAATAATCATAAGTAATAAAATCTAAGAAGAAGAACAATTAAGAGAGTCTGAATTCATTATCAAGAAAAGAGCATAATATAATCTACAACATATGAATTATATCACAAGACTTAATTGATCCTATCAATCACTTTAAACAATCAACAAGTCTTGTCATTCAATTATTTCATAAACCCATAGAAATAGAAATACACTTTTATCTTTTCCAAGCAGTAAAGAGGTTAGTTACAACATAACTCATATTAGTATGCTTCATCTTTCCATATAATCAAAGAAGAGAATCAATACATATATAAATCTCAGACACAATTCCTCTAAAGGAAAGAACTAGGTTTAGAACACACATCACTGCCTCAGTCCAAAGATGATAAAATAAGGAGTCCTTAAATAAAGAGGAAACAACCAAACAAGAATCCCAATTCAATCTAAGTAGATTAAAACAGTCTAACTGAAAGTTTTACTAACTTCAGTAAATTAGTAGTTTATAATTCAAAAAGGGCTATAGCCAATCTTTCCAAAAATCCAAGCTATACTCGAATGACATAAATCTCTTAACCAATCCACAGGAAAATTCCTATCTCAGAAGTGAATCAATAAAAGAGAAGTTCAGTCAATGAACTTATACAGTAACATATAAAGGATCTCAAACCACAAAGGACCCAATCCATTATCTAATACAAACTTAGAAAATCTCTAGTTAGTTCCCTAAAGAGAACACAAAACCGAATGCCCAGTTAAAGATATGCACACTACATCTTTCCAATCAAAACTAGCAAGCTGGTTATCCTATTTTCATGCACCAAGCTCAAGTATAAATTCAAATCTTAGAAAGAAATACACAGTACAGTCCCTAACTATATACTGTCCCCATGGTTCATATTCATTTCTCTTCCTAAATCCTGGAGGTTCGTTCTATGAACCCCTCAAAGAATAAGAGTCTACAAACAGAGAAGATATACAAGTGTAGAAGGAATTATGAACTCAAGAAATGAATTCTTATTAAATGTCTTTAACAGCTTGATACAAGAAGTATGAAGTTCATGTCGCAAACAAGAATAGATATACAAAATTACCTGAACAGAGATATTATACATATATATATACTTTGAACAAGATTCAGTATTCTAGTTGTAAATTAAACTTCCAACAAAACCCAATAAACCAATTAAGAAGGTTTGAAGAGGGTAATACTAATTCCCATAACATAAAACTTTATTCGAAAGTTACCATGATCAAAGGACCAACCATACCCATTACAAGACATAATTCCCATCCCCTCATAATATTAAAAATAGTCAATCTTTTCACACAACACGGGTTCAATCAGAACAGAGAAGGATAGGTTAAACTTCAATTTCTCTCTCGATGTCCAATTCAAGAAGGTTATATAGTCCAAATGGAAAAAATCATAAAAACCAATCACACTCAAGGAGTGGCATGAAGGAGATTACCAGATCGGCTTCAAACCGAAACTAAACTCTCAAGCTCCTATTGAGCAGATAGTCTATAAAGAGAACAAAGATTTTCAAAACCAAATACTAACCAAACCCAACTCACAATATAGGTAATCACGTAGATTCAAACATAAATCCAGAACACGCAATCATAGAAAACCTGTATAGTGTTGATTATGAGCTTCAATCATAAGTTCAGACTTTACAAGGCTCCAACACCAGCTTAGACAAACACAAGATAAAATACGAGCCTAAGAGAAACATGAAGCCCTAAATAAGAGCTCAAAACCAAATCATCAATGCTCCAATATGATCCCTAGTGTTCTCAAATCCTTAAATGAGAATAAAATTCTAGTTCAGAATGCAAGTACAGAACAAAAATCAACCACACGACAGTAAGTTCAGTATTCGTAAGAACTGTGTACGAGTAAAATTATTGAATACAAAGATTCAACCAAATTTTTAGAACTACACTTAGATCCAACACAATCCAAAACAAACACAAGGTCCCAATAAAAAATCATAACAAATCCCGAAGCTTCAATATAAGATTAGAACAACTATGGAGCTCTACTTCAAGCTCACAAAAAATAAGACTTAAAAAAGATTCAGAACCAAACAAGCAACAAGACAGTTCACTCAACATTAGTCTCAAATGCTAGAAACAAAGCTTTGAATACAAGCTACAAAGCTTCAAATGCATATTTTAGAGTTTCAAGTACAAGTCATAGAGTTTCAATACAAATTCGCATGAAAACCTCTAGCAACCAGTACAGAGAAAGTTCCCAAAAACTACCATCAACAACAAAGGATTCACATTCCAAAACCCACATAGATTTCATGAATACATGTAAGTAAATAATAAGATACATCATGAAAATATAAATTTCCAATGAGCAAAATTGTTTTAATGGATCATTTAGAAGAAATCAAAAAATCTTAATGGGTAGATCCTATCATGCCTGATAGTGCTTTTGCCGATTCGAAGAAGATTTCTAGTCGAGATTCCAACACCCCTTTTTCTCCAAGCAAGATCAAACAACAATAATATTTTTCCACAATGCCTCTTATACATTCCTTGAACTAAAAATAGATCAAATAATTCAAAAATAGCCACTAAGTGTAGATCAATCTGCTAGTTCGAAAAACTAGATATCTCCATGCAGAGCAAAAATTGCGAAGCATGCAAAGTAAAACAACCCCCAACAAATCCACCAACATGCCTTCCAAGACGGTTTTCTCACCAGAACCAAGGTGAATTAATGACATTTAATTACATATTCCCGCCTATCTCTCCTTGCCACCGCCATCCAAATTTGGTGAGACCACATTGAACTTCCACATGCATTTCTAAACTTAGTGATGCTTCCACGTAGGTTCCTCCAAATTTCACTAGCCCATGCCAAACTGGTAGTATAGCCATACCTTAATGCCAAATCAATCAAAATCCCATCGCATTAAAATCTTAGGAACCACCGCTTAGCTCCCACTTGCCAATCGACCCATAGGTTCCCTCTCATAACCATTAGTTTAGGATAGATAGAATTGCTTAGGTTAGATCTTAGGTTAGTTTAAAATATATAACCTTAGGATATAACCCCCAAACAATAAATTGCCACCTTAGGTTAGGATGTAGATTAAACAAAACAATAGGTTATAAATAACTTAGCATCCCTTAGGTTATTTCCCCTTTTCATATTAAGTTAGTGTTAATAACTTAGGTTAGGATGTCATCCCACGTAGAGTGGTGTAGAAAGAGTTAGGTAAATTATCTGATTCCTGAATATATTTAGGATAGACCTTATAGATATAGGACACATTTTTCTCTCTTTCTCTAGAATCCTGAAGCAGGTTTCCCCTAACATCATTAGGCATCTTGCAAGGGTCAATCAAGGAGAGCCAATCACAACACAAAACAAAATGCAGGCATGGTATTTCGAGATAGTAAATAATTTGCAACAAACACAAGTTCAGTCCGTTAAGTCTCTTAATAAATGAATGTCAGTTTTTCATTTAGTTTAGATAAGAAGATTTAAAACATACCTTAGATCAATGGAATTGATCCAAGGATGAGTCCAATTGAAAACGATAAGTTTACAACCATTCAAACTAGATTACAAATTACTCATAAGAAGTGAAACAAATTATTGCAAGAAACAACATATCAGCCCTACAATAAAAGAGTAGAAATGATTTATCCATGGAAAGCATGATTTTTCAACATCTATGAAACATACATTTGTCCTGAAAATCACATGTCAACGCTTGCAATGCAAAAGAGGAATATAACAGTTTGACAAGGTGTTACAGAGGACTATTAAGCACCATGAGCTTGGTGCGGATATTCTTGGGGCCTAGTATGATGGGTAGTGAAATAAAACCGAGTGGTTTTTGATATGTGAAGGATGAATAACTATTTCAATATTGTGAATTTTGGGGTTAGGAAGGATAAGAGAAGATTCCTCTTCTTCATAAAAGGATTCTTCCAAATGATAGAGTTATTGCATGATGAATTTCCCATGTTGTGGAGAAGTACACATGAATTCCATTAAGCAGATTTTGTAATTCATGTAATTATGTTTGTCCAGGAAATTTCATTACAACCTAGGATATGTGTTATAAAAGCATTTAGGTGGGTGGGAAGAAAGGGAATTCCCCATGGTTAGGGGTAGTTTTTAAGACTAAGAAATATTATCTAAGGTGTTAGGTTGTGTAGCATGTTTTCATGTGTGAAAGTTTTGAAGACTGTACACTAAGAGTACTGTACAATTTTCATGTATCCTCGCTGGGGTGCGGGGCTGGGCCGGGCCCCGAGCAGGGGTCCAGGGGTGGTAGCCCCCAAAAAATATTTTTTTAGGCGTAAATTTTTTTGGCCTCGAAAAATGTATCCGACATATCAGGAAATGTGCTCTTCTCATATGGGTGAGTTTTTTGACCCATAGGTTTATGGGATAGGTTTTTCCCATGGTTTTGATACCCACGGTTTTGTAAAACTACTTAAGTAGTTGTCTATTTATATGGTCTTATGCATATGATAGATGTACAAGAAAATGTATTGCAGATGTGTTTTGAATTCGGGTGTGTATTCTATAGAGTTTGTTGAGCATAGCTCCAAATGGATCTAGGTATTGTATTGAGAGAGTGGTGGCTTGTAATAAAATCTGATCAAGTGATTCTTGGTGGACGTAGCCCAAATTGGGTGAATCATGTTAAATACTATCTCTTTGTGTTGTGTTATTTTATTCTATAATTTTATTTGAGATCTGTAATAATTTCTACATATTAGTTTCTACTGTTGCAATTCTGTAAGGGATTATTCCGCATATTTTATCCCTTATTACCTAACAATTGGTATCAGAGCCTAGTTTGGTTTGCTGAAGTGTTGAATCGTAGGGAAAGTTTTATCTTGAGAGGGAGCTGTGGCATATGATGGAAGTTCTAGGGTTGATAAATTCAACGGGTAGAATTTTAGTCTTTGGAAGATGCAGATGGAAGATTACCTTTATCAAAAGGATCTTTATACTCTGCTGTCTGAGAAGGTGAAAAAACCCTCGAGTATGACAGATGTGGAATGGGATTTGTTGGATCGGAAGGAACTTGGAACGATTCGGATGTGTCTTGCATCTTCGGTATTATTTAATGTTTCAAAGGAAAAGACTACAAAAGATCTAATGGATGCATTAGGGAAGTTGTATGCTAACAAGATATTTTTAATGAAAAAGTTGTTTAATATGAAGATGTCTGAGAATAGTTCAGTAGCAGATCATTTAAATGATTTCAATATGGTTGTGAATATGCTATCTTTGGTTACAATAGAATTTGATGAAGAAGTTAGGGCTTTATTAATTCTGTGCTCTTTACTTGAGAGTTGGAATAGCCCGGTAATGGCGGTAAGTAACTTGGTTCTAGCTAACTCAAAGTTGAAGTTTGAGGATGTTGTAGGGGTGATTCTAAGGGAGGAAATGCAAAGAAAAATCTCTAGGGAATATTCTACTTCACGGAATTCTTTGACAGTGGAAACTAGAGGGAGACAGAAGAATAGAGGAAACCGTGGAAAATCGAAAGATCAGGCAAGGTCAAAATCCAAGAACAAGATTGTATGCTAGAATTTTGGAAAGCTTGGGCGTGCAAAGAAGGACTGTTGGGAACTTCGGGATAAGAAGAAACAACATGAAGAAAACAAGGAGGCAAATGTGGCAATGGGTAATGTATGTCAGGATGCTTTGATTCTTTCCTTGCACAATATTACTGAATCTTGGGTTTTAGATTTAGGGGATTATTTCCATGCTTCTCCACATAGGCATTATTTTGTTGATTATGTTCAAGGAGATTTTGGGCATGCTTTTCTTGGTGATGATGAGCCTTGCAGCATAGTTGGAAAATATTCTGTTTAGGTTAAGATGTAGAATGGGAATACTTGGCTATTGAAGGATGTCAGACATGTGCCTACATTAAGATGAAATTTGATATCAGCAGGGCAGTTGGGAAGTGATGGTTGTACTGTGATATTTACAGCAAACTCTTGGAAGGTTACCAAGGGTGCTCTTGTGGTGGCAAGAGGTAAGAAGGTTGAAACCTTGTATTTAACCACTGATAGTACTAATGATTGTAATCTTGTGGCTTCATATGCAGATACAACATTATGGCACTATAGGCTCGATCATATGAGCCATAAGGGCATGGACATCATAAAGAAGAATTTTCCTGGATATACAGAAACAGGTTTAGATTTCTGTGAGAACTGTATATATGGGAAATAGAAGCAAGTAAGGTTTCTCAAGGTTGGACCTATAAAGAAAGAGAATAAGTTAGAGCTGGTGCATTCTGATGTGTGGGGGCCAGCTCAGGTATCATCTCTTAGGGGTTGAAGTTATTATGTTACTTTTATTGATGATGTAACAAGGAAAGTTTGGGTTTATTGTATTAGAAAAAAATCTGATGTATTTGAAACTTTTGTTAAATGGAAAGCCTTGGTAGAAAATGAAACAGGTCTTAAGCTAAAATGTCTCAGATTAGATAATGGAGGGGAGTATTGCAGCAATGAATTTAATGATTACTGGTCTAAGAATGGAATCCGCAGGAAAAAGATGGTTCCAGGAACTCCACAGTAGAATGGGGTATCAGAAAGGATGAACATAACGATAATGAAACATGCTAGGAGCATGAGGTTACATGCAAGACTACCTCTTTCTTTTTGGGCAGAAGCAGTGAGCACAACTGTGTACTTGATAAATAGAGGACCCTCAAGTGCCTTGGATGGAGGCATACTTGAGGAGGCTTGGTATGGTAAGAAAGTTGATTATTCATTTCTTAGAGTCTTTGGATGTGAGGTGTTTGTTCATATAGACAAGGATGATAGGACCAAGCTAGAGGTTAAATCAGAAAAATGTACTTTCATTGGTTATGGTGGTGATGAATTTGGATTTAAATGTTGGAATATTAAGGACAAGAAAATCATTCGGTCTAGGGATGTGGTCTTTAATGAGAAATTCATGTATAAGAAACAGTTGCAGGAAAATAGGGAAGAATCCAAGAAAGAATATGTAGCTGAAACATGAATCAGTTCAGGAACCTCCTCAACAGGAACCCCAAACTCCTTTATTGAGGAGGTCTTCTAGGGTAAGAAGAGAACCTGAACATTTTTCTCCTTCTCTTTATTATTTATTACTCAATGATAGTGGAGAACCAGAGAGCTTTGATGAAGTAATGAAGGTAGATGCCAGTAAGAAGTTGGAGCAAGCCATGGATGAGGAGCATCAGGATCTCATGGAGAACCAGACATGGGATTTGGTAAAGCTACCTGAAGGAAAAAGAGAATTATAGAACAAGTGGGTGTTCAGAGTCAAAGAGGAAGAAGGAGGTAAGAAAAGATACAAGGCCCAGTTGGTGGTCAAGGGGTTTGCACAGAAAAAAGGTATAGATTTTGATGAGATTTTTTCTCTTAGAGTAAAAATGACTTCTATTAGAATTGTTCTAGGAATAGTTTCAGTAGAAGACTTGCACTTAGAACAACTTGATGTAAAGACTGCATTTCTCCATGGTGATTTGGAGGAGAAACTATATATGCAGCAACCAGAGGGCTATGAGGTCAAAGGTAAAGAGGAGATGGTGTGCAAACCAAAGAAGAGCTTGTATGGATTGAAACAAGCTCCACGTCAATGGTATAAGAAATTTGATAGCTTCATGATGGAGCAAGGTTATATTAGATGTCATTCTGACCATTGCGTGTATACAAAGAAATTTGAGGATGGCAGTTATATTATCCTTTGTCTCTATGTGGATGACATGTTGGTTGCAGGTAAAAACATGCAAGAAATAAAAGTACTCAAGAAGTAGCTAAGTGAATCCTTTGCTATGAAGGATTTGGGGGTAGCCAAACAAATCCTTGGTATGAGGATATCTTGGGATAGGAAGGAATGGAAGCTGACTTTATCTCAGGAAGAGTACATTAAGAAAGTCTTGGAGAGGTTTAATATGCAGGATGCTACACTGGTTGGGAATCCTTTGGCAGGCCATTTCAAGTTATCAAAGGAGCAGTGTCCCAAGACAGAGCAGGAGAGAAACCAAATTTCCAAGCTACCTTACTAATCAGCAGTTGGCAGTTTGAATTATGCCATGGTGTGCACTATGCCTGATATTGCCCATGCAGTGGGAGCGGTGAGTAGATTTATGAGTGATCTAGGTAGAGATCACTTGAAGGCAGTAAAGTGGATCCTTCAGTATTTGTGAGGGACCATAGGGACGTTTTTGTGCTATAGTGGATCAAACACCATTTTGTGTGGTTATGTAGATTCAGATATGGCTGGAGATGTAGATAGTAGGAGGAGCACAATAGGTTATGTTTACACTGTAGGTGGAACAACAGTAAGTTGGATTTCATGTCTACAGAAGTTGGTGGCTTTTTCAACCATGGAGGATGAGTATGTTACTGCCACAGAGGCAAGCAAGGAAATTATTTGGTTACAAAAATTACTTGAGGAGTTAGGACATAAGCAAGAGGAAGGAAATTTGCATAGTGATAGTCAGAGTGCTATACACCTAGCTAAGAACTCTGCTTTCCACTCTAGGAAAAAACATATATAGTTAAGGTACCATTTCATCAGGACAACTTTGGAGGAAGAGAAGTTGAAGTTGGAGAAGATTCATACCAGCTAGAATCCTACAGACATGATGACCAAGGTGGTCACAAGGGAAAAATTGAAGTTGTGTTTAGCTTTGGTTGGTTTCACAGAAACTAGTGAAGGGTTGAGAAGCTTGCTCAGAGGAAAACTAGTCTCCAAGTGGGAGATTGTTAGGTTGTGTAGCCTATTTTCATGTGTAAAAGTGTTGAAGACTGTACACTTTTCATGTATCCTTGTTGGGGTTCGTGGGCACAGCCCTCAATTTTTTTTTTAGGCGTAAATTTTTTTGGCCTCGAAAAATGCACCTGACATATCGGGAAACATGCTCTTCTCATATGGGCAAGTTTTTTGACCCATAGGTTTATGGGATAAGTTTTTGCCATGGTTTTTATACCCATGGTTTTGTAAAACTGCATAAGCAATTGTCTATTTATATGGTCTTATGCATATGATAGATGTACAAGCAAATGTATTGCAGATATGTTTTGAATTCGGGTGTGAATTCTGTAGAGTTTTTTGAGCATAGTTCCAAACGGATCTGGGTATTGTATTAAGAGAGCGGTGGCTTGTAATAAAATCTAAGCAAGTGATTCTTGGTGGATGTAGCCCAAATTGGGTGAACCACATTAAATATTGTCTCTTTGTGTTGTGTTATTTTATTCTGCAATTTTATTTGAGATCTGTAACAATTTTTGCATATTAGTTTCTACTATTACGATTCTGTAAGGGATTATTCCGCATATTTTATCCCTTATTTCCTAACATAAGGGCAATGGGATAGGCTCTTTGGGGGATTCAACTGAAGGAGTGGGATCATCATTTAATTTCTTGTGAGAAGTATCAATGAGTTGTTTTTCGTTACGGGAAGGCTTCTTAGGTTTGTGAATGGGGTCCTTATGCACGGGATTACGCTGATAGCTAACTTTAGTTGTATTGAAATAATAACAATTGAATTAATTATAATCATAAGACCCTTTGATCATTCCCACAATGTGGTTTATGGTTATTTTTTGTGGTTAGCGTTTATTGATGCTCTGCATGGGCTTGAAGAAGGGATTGATATTCTTACATTGTTCATAGACGATGACATTCATATCAAATCAAGGCCCGAGGAATAAGTCAAGGGTGCATTTACTAAGGTCTTGACAATATTCATGGGAATGGATGATAGTTGAATACCACAAACAAAAGAGGTTAAGGTTAAATGAGTTCATTGGTTGTTTATGAGGAAAAAAATGAGGGATATGAAAGAGTTACAATAACTTTTTGTATGATAAAGGTGGATGGTTTAGATTATGGGAAATGACCTTTTGGCTATTTTGTTATTGGAAGAAGAATGCAAGACTATTTTTACATTAAAAATGGATTGGGGGATAATCGAGATGGACATATATTTAGGGTGTTGGGAAACTTAGGTGGTTTTTTGAATTCTCATATAAGGTAGTCCTTTTGTTTGACCTAATCAAGATCCTCTTCCAATGTGGTGCGAGAAAAGGACCAGACCTTATATTTGAGATTAGGAATTTTTTTTAAAGGAATAGTCAGAAAATATGTTCACTATCAAGGAAATCTTTGGCTTGATTAGATAAAAATTTACATCACTTGATGAAATCATGGAGATTGTTTCATATTAATGAAGTTTTGAAATAGGTTATCTTGTTGAAAATACTTCACTAACATTTGGAAAAAACATTCTAAATCAATAAAAAAGTGTGAAGGGAGCTTATTGTGCCATTCATAGGCATCTCCTATAAAGGTATTTGTAAAGAATTTTTTGATAACATAGGTATTTGTTTTAATCCATTATATATAGATGACTCAAAATTTCTTGAGATAAATGGTTTGATCAATTGATCCATCATATGAAATGGTAGGAGATATCCCCCATTTATCTATAAAATCTATATAAGGAGCTAGGGATATAAGGAGCTAGGCATTCATTCTATAATGTTTGAAGAGAATTATTGTGAATTGGAGGAAGAAGGATGGGATTTAACATCCAAAGGAAAAGAAGGTATTGAAGCATGATTAGGATCTATTAGAATTTGAGTTGGTTGAGAGTCCATTTTTAGGATCTAATTTTGTATTTGAAACATGCTAGAGGTAGTGGATGATTGCATAGTGGCCACTTGATCCAACAATTTGACAATCAATAGATTAAGATCAGTAGTTGAATTAGGGCCATTGGATGAAGGATCCTTAGTGTTATTGTTTTGAATAGAGGTTTTTGGGGATTAAGTGAAAGTGTAGGCACCAATTTTTTGTATCGCTACCCTCACCCCACATTCAATTTCTAAAATATTTTCACATACATACCTCTATTCCCTTTTCCTTGTTAAATTCAATTTATCCCACTTATCATTATTTTCCATCTTAATCATTCATTAACCTTCCACTTAATCAATAATCTAATTAATCACTATTAGTCCCCCATAATCTTGTTTAGTTAATTCTAAACCCTAAATTAATTTATCTCTTCTCCCTAAGTCCTCCATTTTATCCTTTATGGGCCCTGCATTTAATGATTTTATCATCCCTTCATGGCCTTTATTTAATGTTTTTCACCCTCCCACCTACCCATTTATCCTCTCATATGCAACCTTAGCTCATCCTATACCCTCTGAAAATTCCTAATCTTGCCTCTTATGGGCTCATTGTTCCTCAAACTTGGGCACCATTCCAATACCCAAATGGACAGATCCCCGCAATTAACTGGTGACCCATCCATGGGTTTCGACATCGAACCCTATAAAGCCGCCCCTACCGCTCTTTTTATTAGGATGCAATTTTGGAGTCTTTAAGCCTATCTTGCTATCTTGCCTTCATCTCTTGGGTATCTCTATGCAGCTGCCATAACCATCTTAGGGCCAGTTCTCTTGGAGATTTTGTGTCCATCATTTGAACATTTAAATTCCTCCCTTTCCTCTTTTGCATACTTGGATCTATTGGTGTAATTTATCCCATCCATTCTTCACTAGATTTTGCAGGTTTTACAGTTATCAAAGAGCCTTGTTCTTGCACTCACCCATCTTTATCATCATCTATAGACTGTAATTTTATCCATTTGCATCCACTTAGACCTAAATCCATCTTGGTCATCAACGACCTTTTCTGGTCCCCATCGACCCATTTCATTGCTACTTTCTATTCTATCATCCATCATGTCATCCGTTTGAGTTCGGTGTTCTCAACTTCCTAGATATTTAGATCTTGTTATTCTACCATTCTATCATCTTAGATCTATTCTTCCAATCCTCAGTTTTCATTGAATCATCCCATTCTCTGTTTACTGGATCCGTCTTTGTTGCATTTATCATCACTTTTCATATTTTCTTGCATCATTTTTTATATCTAGATCCACATCATCTTACAGTGTTCTGTCTTCATCTTAGATCCATTTTTAGATCTATATCAACTTCAAATCCAGTTGTAGGAGCCTTTACAGACATGTTTTTGTACCTTCTTCTCATCCTATCCTAGTTTCCATTAACCCACCTAGGTTTGGTTTACTTTGCATGCATTTAGATAAGATCTACATTTATATCTTTTATATAGCATTTTAGTTTGTGTTTTGGTTCAGATTCTGCTACATCCAATTTATCAATATATGATTTTATCTTATCTTTATCAAAAAAATGGTTGACATCTATCCTAGCAAGTGTTCATTTCTTGGAACTGAATTTGTTAGGAAACCTACCCATCTATCTAGTAATCCAATATTTTTCTATTGAGTTCACTTGATTTACATGTCATCTAGCTCACTACGGAGAAGGATCTCTTATTTCACCCGTACGCATCATCATCCAATATCGAGGTATCTTAAACCTTCGCATACTTGGAGTTACTTATTTTCTTTAGTACTAGTTCATTATTTTGACTAGGAACGAGGAAATTTGGTCAATATTCTGGCATGTGTGGTGGGACACACCCTTTTTTGGGCAATCTTTTTTCTTTGTCTTTCATTTTCATTTCATTTTATATGTTTCGTACTAACCTCGCAGGAAGGAGTTTTTCTTTCTTGCTTGCATGTGTGAGACATGTTGTTTGGATTGGATTTTTCTTACTTTCTTAAAAATTAAAAATTAATATAAAAAGGAAAAGCATTATCTAGATATTCCTTATTGCTATTCCCCATATCTTATATGTTATTTTCATCAAATCTACACATTTCATTTTGGATATAAAAATAACCCTTCATAATTTCTTATAAATCTAATTTAATTAGGGGGTTTAACTCATTACATACACTTTATGACACACATCCTAACACACGCATCAATTTACACATCAAAAAAATTTCCTCCCAGGTGGAACTATTGGTATTTCATCACCTAATAGGAAAGCCACCACGATGTTCTGGCCAAATTACAATTTTTTTGATTACATGTATATTGACTAAGTGTAATTTCACAAACGGGGACGGAAGCATGTATATTTTATTAATGTGAAATTAATCAACCATTACAATGGAGTGCTACAATATTTATACATATTGGACAACAATATACAAACAAATAAATATGTTGCACAGGTGCAACAACATGCCTGAATACATAAGCTTCCAAAATATCACACGGGAAGCAAAAATGAATAATGATATAATTGTTATAACAACATAACAATTATATCCATGAATATAATAAGACAAATGTGGTTTAATACAACCATATAACAACAATAATTAAATAATAACAATTAATTATACAATGCATAATTAATTATCCTAACATTCCCCCCCTTAATTTTGCATTGTATCAAGGGATGAGGAGAGGAACTCTTTAAAAAACTCGAACTTGTCACGTGTAAGTGAATTTGTGAAGATATTTTCTCTTTGTTTAGCTATTATACAAAATTGAAGCTAGATGTTGTGCTTCAACACATGTTGGTATATGAAATGAAGCTATACCTCAATGTGCTTTTTACTTTCATGAAACACTAGATTGCGAACAAGTTTGAGAACACGTTCATTATCAACATACATGGTGGTCAGTTTGTCATGTGATATTCCAAGTTCTTCTAGTATGCGACGTAGCCAAATAACTTCACATACAACTTCTCCTGTAGAATGATACTCGGCTTCTATGGAAGAGAGAGAAACAAAGTGTTGTTTCTTGCTTCCCCATGATATTGGTCCAGATCCCATAAAAACACAAATCCAGAAGTGGATTTTCTATCATCAATATTTCCTATATGATCTGAATCTGAATATCTAGACAAGAAGAAGTTTTCGTTCTTCTTGTATTCTAGACCAAGATCCACTGATCCTTTGAGATATCTTAAGATGTGCCTTGCTACTTTCCAATGACACACTTTGGGTTCCTGCATGAACCTAGATAGATAGCTTACTGTAAAGTTGATATTTGGTCAAGTGTAGGTCAAGTAAATGAGACTTCCAATCAACTGCCGATAGAGAGTGGAATTTACCTCAGGAGATGGATCTGAACGAGATAATTGTAATCTATTTTCCATAGGTGTAGTAATTGGTGTGTAATCCATCATCCTCAATTTCTCGAGAGTTGTCTTGGTATATTTCATCTGAGAAACAAAGATGTGATACTCTTTTTTCCATACTTCCAATCCAAGACAATAGTGCATTAGCTTGAGATTGGTCATGTCGAATGATTGATTAATATCTTTCTTCGTTACATCGATCATCTTCCATGAACTGCCATTGATGACTAGATCATCGCCATAGACAAAAAAAATGACAATCTCCCCCACCCTTGATTTTTGAGGTAAAGATTAGGATTGTATGGATTTCTAACAAATCCATGTTATACGAGATGCTCATGAATTTTGATGTACCATGCCCAGGGTGCCTATTTGAGGCCATACAGAGGTTTCTTGAGTCTACATACCTTTGTTTCTTAACCAAGTACTATATATCCTTCAGGTTGAGTCATATAGAATTCTTCTTGTAATTATCCATTTAAGAAGGCATTTTTTATGTCCATATGATGGAATTTACATCCAAAATGTGTAGCTAGAGAAAAGATCATCCTAATAATTTATATTATAGCTATGGGAGAAAATGTCTCCTCGTAGTCAATGCCTTCTTTTTGTGCATACCCCTTTGCTACTAGTCTCGCTTTATTCTTTTCCACTGTCCCATCTGTTTTATACTTTGTTTTAAATATCCATCTGCATCCAATGGGTTTCTTTCATGGTGGAAGATTGACAAGCTGCCAAGTGTTATTCTTCATCACTGATTGATATTCAGAATCCATAACATCTTTCCAAGCTTTTGACTGTAGGGCTTCATGGACTGTAGAGGGCTCATCAGATTCAATAACTCTACTCATCATAAAAAGTAAAATTATTCTCTTGTTTTACTGCGAGTCCGTGGTCCAGGGGTGGATGTATCCAGTGGAGCATCCATTCTTACATCTCATAATGTGCTAGTACACCACTTGGGCATACGCTGAACTATTCCCATGGGTTGTGGTTCTATCTGATTAACACCATCATCCCCATCATAATTTTCATCTTCTTAGGGAACATCAACTTCAATTTTTACAACTGGTGAAAAATATACATCTGGTAAGTCTGGAGGAGTCTTTACTTCCTTCTTCTAAAAAAATCAACATCTCTACTGGTGTAAACTTTTCTGGTCTTAGGATCCATTAATCTATACCCAAGAGTCTCTTCACTATACCCAATGAAGATGAATTTATGTGACTTCACGTCCAATTTCTTTCTATTCTACTTGGGTATGTGCATGCTTTCTTTGCACCTAAATACTCTAAGGTGTGCAATAGATGGTTTGTACTTTGACCATGCTTCTTGTGGTGCTACTCCATCAAGAGCACCTGTGGGCACTCTGTTCAACAAATACATTGTTTTCTTTGCTGCTTCTACCCAAAATGTCTTTGCAAGTCCAGAGTCATCAATCATGCATCGTACCATTTCTATGATAGTGTGATTTCTTCTCTCAACAACACCATTCTACTGTGGTGTGTGTGGAGGAGGCATTTGTCGATGAATCCCGTGAGTTTGTAGGTAGTATTTAAACTCATTACTGGTGAATTCCCCCCTCGATCTAAGTAGAGAGTTCTGATGTGACGAATAGTTTCATTTTCAATTGCTACTTTGAACTTCTTGAAAGTTTCAAAATCTTCACTTTTCTTGTGAAGACAAAAAATCCACATTTTCCTTGAATAGTTGTCAACACATAACATGAAGTACTGAAATCCAAAATGACTTGGTTGCATTAGACCGAAAAGATCGGTATGAACGAGATCAAGCTGACCATGAGCTTGATATTTATTCTTATGGAATGAAGCTCTGTGTTTTTTTCCTGCTAGATAGTGAGGACACTTGTCTGTATACTTCTAAAGAGATAGTAGCCCATGTACCATATTACACCGGAAAAGTGTCTCAAGATACTTGAAACTTACATGACTAAGTCTTCGATGCCACAAATGTGTTGAGGTGGAGTTCTTAGCCATAAGTGCTTAATCATCTCTATGAAAAAAATCAAGTTGGAACATGTGTCCCACATTGGAGGCTTTTGTAACTATTTTTGAGCCTCATGATTTATCTCGAATTAAACATGTTTTCTTGCCGAAATGACTATCAAAATTAATTTTTAGGTTGTGATCAAGGAGTTGACTGACTGAAAGAAAATTATTTATCAACCTAGGGACATATAAGATATCTGATAGTCTATAGCTGTGTGAACCAAGGGGTAGAGAAATGTTCCCAATCCCCTGAACTGTATATGAAGAATCATCTCCCAACGAAACATAATTTTTTGATGGTGTGTCCTTCATTGAAATAAAATAGTCTCTGTGGCTGGTCATGTGTCGAGTGGCACCTGAATCAACATACCAAACATCACTAGATGATGTGGATGGTTCACTTGATCGAGCAGTGAACAAGTAGTCTTCACTATTTGAGTGTTCTTGTTGCTCAACAATATTTCCTTATTGATGAGGTCTTCTTTTCCAGTTCCCCATTTTCTACCCTTGATTGTAGTTATAATGTCCTTTATAAGATTGTTTGCATTTTGAGGTCCAGAGTTGCTTGATGAACCTTTCTTATAAGTATTATATCAAACAATCTTTCAACTCATGTCCTCTTTTGTAGATAGGACATTTTTTATTTTGTTGTTTATCCCCTTACTAGTAATGCTGATTTTAGGACTTTAGACAGGAATTAGGTTTTCCTTTTACCTTTTCCTTTCCATTTCTGATGAGAAGAAAGTTACCTAATCATCTTCATCATATTTATTATGTACATGGATTCCTCTTGTTGTAGTAGGTTTATCAGCTTTTCAAAACTCACTGGTCGTATCTGAAAATTTTCAGTGTTGTCAACAAAAATATGGTATGAAGAGAGGGAGGGCTCTCAAAAAAATGGGAACATAAGAGCATCATCAGTGACCTCCTCTCCTAAGGCTAGAAGTGAAGCCCTCAACTCTGTAACTCTTCTTAAGAAAGCTTTGATTTTCTCATTCTATTTGAACTTTAATGTGTGTAACTGACTCTACAAATTTAGTATAAAATTATTGTTCTTGGCCTCGTATATTGTGCTTAGATTATCCCACGCTTCTTTGGCTGTTGTGGTATCATGAATGTGGGGTTACACATCATCGAAAACTCCAAACAAGATGATGAGTTTGGATTTCTGATCTACTTTATCAAATTGCCTCTACTGTGTAGTATCAGTAGTTGATCTGGTCAGAGTACCAGTCACAATAGGATAGATTTCTTCAAACTCAAGATGTGTCTTAATTTTTGTCTTCCATATAGTATAGTTGTTTCCTTTGAGTAGTTGTGAATATGGAAGAATTTTTTTTGGGGCATTAGTGCCCATTTTGTAGAGATCACTAACAGGGTTTGGCTCTTATCACTCCAGGTATAAGGTCTCCCAATCTATATACTGTCAGTCCAATATAACGAACCTTTCTATATATGCGCCCTTTCGATATACTTGATGGTACATGGAAGAAGCTCGCCCTTTCTATATACCTGATGGTACGTGAAAGAGGTGTTAACATATGTGAAAGAATTCAATATGTGGTACCAAGATAGTACTGAAAGGGGTCTGTGTGATTATTGACACTGGCTCAAAGAAATCTCCTCATATGCGCACGTAACTTCGCTATATACTTGGATAATTTCTCAGTCCATATTTATGTCATGCAATCATTCACAAATGGATGGGATGGATCATAGTGTGTACACTATAACCTTATTACTCCATGTCGATTTAAAGGGTCGATGCCCAGATGACGTTTTTGTAACTATATTAGGTGTTAAGTATAGTAGTAGTCACGATGGATTTACCCGTAAGCACTTCCCAGAGGCACTGTATATACCGAATGATGTGAATGAGATCTAGGATCTCCTGAGTGTTACAGAACCAATTTTTACTATTTTATATTACAATGTTCTGCTAGTTTCTGAGCAGTTACAATATTTGCGGTTGACTATGACAACATGCAAATTAGTACAATATGATGAAGCATGCAATTATATTCAAAAATTTAGAAAAAATTAAATATCAGGTAATTTTTTTTGTTTTACGGGCCCTAGTGGCCTTTGGATACCAAAATAACCCACTATGCCAAATAATTGCAAAAATATAGTTGAAAATGCATTTTTTGGATAGGCCTTCTTTTGTGAAAAATTTCTTAGAATGTAAAAATATGTAGAGTGGAGGAAATGTTTTTTTCCCTAAAATAGGGTTTTTCCCACTAAATTTAGTTAGTTATAACTAAATTTAAATTTTCCACTAAAGTTAGTTGTTCCACTAAATTTCCTACCAAATTTGGTAGTGGGTGAGAGAAGGGGATTCGACCCCTTGACCTATCTTGATGGGAAGTTCCTTACAAAATTTATGCTAGCCACTTGGGTGTCTAAGCTAAACAAGTATGTATAAAGAGAAAACTGTAATTAAACACTTCCAAACTGTAAAACCATACCTCTTTAGAAAACCACGGTTTGGGAAAGGTGGTTTTGAGCAAAAATTCCAGCAAAGAGAAAAAATGACATGCGGTTTTGGTGAGAATGAAGGATGTTTTGCATGTGTATGGCGCCTTAGATCAGTTTTCTTCCTTCCTTTGAGCTTGTAATATCTTCCTTGGTGTATTCAATCCTCCTCAACCTTAATTGCAATGAATAAAGGTGGTTTTGAGGAATTTGATGGCAGTTTTGAGAAATTTGATGGTGGTATTGTAGGGGATGGGGCTGGAAAGTTACAGAGGAAACTCTGGCTCTCTTTTGCTTGCACAAGCTTCTCCAATGCTCCTCAAACTCTGCTGTAATCCTCCAATTTCCTTCAACCTACTCTGATACCAAATGTAATTTCAAAAACAGGGACAAAATCCTGTATATTTTATTAATGTGAAATTAATCAACCATTACAATGGAGTGCTACAATATTTATACATATTGGACAATAATATACAAACAAATAAATATGTTGCACAGGTGCAACAATATGCCTGAATACATAAGCTTCTAAAATATCATATGGGAAGCACAAATGAATAATGATATAATTGTTAATAAAAACATAACAATTAGATCCGTGAATATAATAAGAAAAATATGGTTTAATACAACCATATAACAACAATAATTAAATAATAACAATTAATTATACAATGCATAGTTAATTATCCTAACACTAAGCACCCGACTCCCTTATCACTGTGAGACCAAGAAGTGAGGGAGGTAGGCCCCAATACCAAGCCCCGTACTGGTAGTTATCATAAATTTGTGCCACATGTACCTTTAGGCATATCGAGGATTTCATCCAAAACTACCTAAAACCATCCATAGACTTCCATTTCCTAGGTTCCCTTTGAGCACACTTTCTTTTTTTTCACATTTTCTAAATAATCAAGATGATCAAAAACTTGTTACTTGACTTTTTTTATTAATAAACTATATAAGTTTTTGTTTTTCTATCTCATGGTTGTTATCACCTATTCTTAGGCCAAGAAAACACAACAATCTACTGCATCCAACAACATCCCTATTTCTGACGATCTTGCTTAAAAATACATCTGGGACTTGCAACATAAATTAAATACAAACAAGTATAATCAAATATACAATTGAAGAAATAATGCCCAACAAATAAACAATACAAGAATAATGTGGTTATCTAAATCATGATAACCCATATCATCCAAATAATGATCACCATACCTGAATCAAATCCCTGCAAAATCTTATTATATTATTTCCTCAACACCAATTATGAATAAATCCACTATTGGGTTTTAGACCAAGGGGGACCTGCTATTTATTTATATATGGATGCATTGTAGTTTGTTGTAATTTTGATTCACGCTAATCGAACTTTTCCTTATACTGAGTTATGTTGTCTATAATTCTATCCATAATCTTTCCCTAGTCCTATCAAACCAATGCAATTGGTGGAGCCCATTACACCCAATCTATTCATGGCCATCAACACTATCCTCACCTCAAAGATCCCCATTAGTTTTTTATTTTTCAATACTTGGGGTTTTGATTTTTTCTTTAATAACAGAACATCCCCATTAAAGAGGATGGAATGTTGCTTCATCCTCAATCTGGACAACATAATCATGACTTTCTCTCTTACAACCAAATTTCCATATTCATACACAATACAATTAAGCTCCCTGAGCCCCATCTAATTCTGAATCACATTCAATGACCCCATCAAAATCTATAAATATTTAATGGCCCATTTTCGAGGCATGCTTCACAACCAATCCACTGACTCTATCTTAACAAACCATCACATATCATGTCCAAGCCTATTCCCTCCTTGGGAACCAACTTGACTTATTTTTTTCTACTGTTGATGCAACACATTTATAGTCATCAATCTTCTCACGATCATGATTCCTCAACACTACATCCCTAGTTTTACCCATTCAATTGCATACCCCTCAATTACATTCTCCCTAGTACTTATACACATCCCCAATAATACTATGGTCTATCCATCGAAACTTATCAACAATGCATAACTCCGTGGCACATCTTATCAGCCATCAAACACCTCATCCTTCAACTTCACATACCACATCCATCCAATGATCCCTTGCAATCGTTATTAAGTTCACTGGATAATTCTTGAAGCCATCTACAGTTAGGTATCTTATTGTCTTTACATCATTCTTAATTACCTCTGAACATCATAGGTTGTGACATTCCTATTAGTTCTTCCTTGGATCCTGTGCTACCCAAGCCATCCCTTCCATAGCATCATGTGTGATCCTTAATATCATTCATAAAACACAAATGGTTATTATCAAAGGTATTTTACCACATAAACCGTGATCAAGACCTTATGCTTCACACATTCCCTTATTGATATTTTTGCCAGACCCGCATTCATGACATGGTAGACCTCCCACTCCTCTCAATTCTAATTGCTACTTCTGCACCTAGCTACCACTAGTTGTTCCTACACCACCTACCTCAAGACCTTAATCATTACTCATTGGATCACTTTCAGTTCACCTTTACATCCATCAGTCTCAAATACTGAGGACGAATCCCTATTGCAGACTTCATCACATAAAGACGTGGCATAATCCACCATTCTTTTCCATATTGGTCTCATTCACATACACATGAGCTTATTGAACTCCTACACCACCACTCTTTGTTAGGAAAAATATATCTATCTAGTGTTCAAATTCAATATATTTCAATTATGTGTTGAAATGAGTTGCATTAGTAACATGGCTCATAGAAATCTAGAAGTGAGAATAAGTCTTCTAGAGAGATCCAAGTGGGATTGTGTGTGAGTTGTGCATGATAAGCTTTGACTCCTAATTAACTAGGATCAAGCTACGTGTATAAAGGCTTATCAAATATAAGAATACCACTAATTGTCATCGTAGTTAAATATTCTTCCATTTTTGGTTAATTATCTTCATCATGGGGATCCCAGAGCGTGTTCAACTAGTATGCCTCATACAGTGGTAGCCCTTGTTGGACATTCATATTAATGTTTCAATATTTGACATTGGTGATCATGGAGGTTTCAAAATCTTGAACATCGTGCACAAAATGGTATTACCAATGGAATTAGTGTAAGCATGGATCCCAGAGTGGTTGGGTCATTAAAATTGAGGTTGAACTGTTCCTTCACATGGACCTTGTTCAATTTTTCAGCACATCCCCCTGACCTGCATACGTCCTGAAAAATCCTAATGATACACCGTAATACTGAAGTGTGGAGGAACCGAGTCAACCGAACCATTAGCCAATCATCCACCATAGATAATTTGAAATTCTAGGCCTACTTTGACTCCATGTGACTACTAGTATGCTCACACAACTCATATACCACCTGAGTCAAGATCCAACACCATCAGTGAGACACATCACCTCTTCATCCAGTGTACATCCTTGTCTATGGCAGATCACGTGATGATCCTACACCCATGGTACCATCAACATTTGAATATATGCTCCAACATCACTTCCTGACCCCTTCATCCACAACCTCATTAATGTGTACAGTTATGAGATCTACACCAACTGTATCGACAAGGTATCATACCCAGGCATAATGTTTTATAGTCTAAGCCTACTAAGGTATTATTCATATTTACCATATTCACATCTAATAAAATTCTAGTAATTGTACTAAGTAACTACCTCGATGTCCACCCTCAACATATTCATCTCACATCCCTATATCCATAATCAATGGTACTTTTGATCCCATATACTATCATGATCCATGCGTAAAATTTAAAATCTTAATTTGTGTCCACATCCATACCATTTCTTAAATCATCTACCATGCATAAATTCAGGAGCTGATATCAGTTACAAATCCAGACTCTCATCCCATATAGAAGTCCAATTTCTGTTGAAACCGACGCAATCATAAACCTATTATGGATCTATAACCCACTTTTATCAAATTCAAGTGGATCATGCAAAAACCCCTTCCACATTCCATATCCACAGTCTACAACAAAATCCAAATGCAATTGGTTATGCATAAAAATATCCTGGAGGATTGAAATCATCAGGATTCATGCCAAAGTCAAAACCTCACAGATGCTACAAAACTAATAGAGTGGGAATACAACGAATTCATAAGTCCCTCACACATCCACAGCAATAATAGGAGCTTTCCCTATCCAAGTTAAGAGAGCATCCCGAACTACACTATGTAGGATCTGGAACCCATCCATCAAAAATCCCCATTTGGGAACTACATCGGTAAAACTTTTGGCTCATAATGCAGTCAATGCTAAATCTGATTCCACTTTGAAAATCATGCAACTATTCCCAATTACTCAAGATGAATGAATAATGTGACAATGTCAAGCCACATTAATGAATTATGATCACTTTTGTTGCAGACTCACAGCACCTCTGGATGCAAATCAGGCTTCTAGGTTGATCATTCGAAGCATCCAGTGTGATTGCACAACATTGAAACCTCTCTACAAGTGTGGGACTTGTAAAATGAGAGAGGAATCTCCAGAGAAGGCTGGTTCCTACTCCTAAACTACCTGCCACGAGCTATTCTAGTGCAGGAAAGCTAAACTAGACCTAATCTAACCATGCCAAGGAGACAGACAGAGAGAGAGAAAAGGGAAAAACAACAAAAGCCTACACTAAAACGGTGCTACACCAGAGAAGGAGAATGTTGAACATCTATAAAAACTACCATGGAACAATGAGAGGTGAGCAATGGGAAGGATGGACAGATGCATCACAGGCCCAAATATAGATTTCACACAGAAAATGCCCCAAAACTCCATGAACACAGCTCCAGACCTGTAATGAACATCAGAACATGCACAAATACCTGCAATGAAGAGAGGCAAGAAGAAAAAAAGAAAAGGAACAAGTAAGGATGGACAGATGCATCACAAAACACATTTTTGTCACTTCAAAAGTTTACGCAGATCATCATTTCAATAGTAAAAGGAAAAAATGCCATTACAGAGCAGGGGAGGAGGTTCGAACTCCATTTTTTCAACCCTGGAGAAGAAAAAGAAGGGAGGGCAGAGCTGAAAAGATGAACCACCACCAGAAAGAAGCCCCTCCTTACGATTTATAGGAAGAATGAGAGAGGGATAAGAGAGAAAATTGAAATCTACCCCAACCACCTCCAGACTGCATTTAATTATCTCATTATGGTGGTAGGTGAGAACCCTAGCAAACCCAGAAAGTGGCGATCTGTATTTCACATTTTTAAGAATTTTTCTCACCTAATTAAAGATATCTAGTCATAGTTGGATAGAGGACCTCGTAAGCTTTCCAAAAAGCCCAACCTTGTATGAATCTGAGCTCCCAGTCAAAAGTTATGGTCATTTTAATATCTACGCTAGGGTCTTCTTCCTGTCAGTGCTCAAAATGTTGCGCCTCCTGAAGGTGCGTCATAGGCGCATCCATGTGTGTGTTGACATCCTCTTACATGTGCCAAGCTGAAACTTTTTCCCTGTTGACACTTTGTGTCATGTGCCATTTCCGTGCGCCAAGTGCGCAACCTTTTCATTGTCGACACTCACTTCTGTGCGCCACTTTCCTGCGCATTGGCGCATACATTTTAGTGTCAACACGCATTGTCATGTGCCATTTCCATGCGCGAAGGACACATCCTTTACCCTGTCGACATCCATTGTCATGCACCATTTCCATGCACCAAGGGTGCACCATTTTCCCTGTCAACATCTATTGTCATGCACCACTTCTGTGTGCCTTGGGTGCATATATTTTAGTGTCAACACTCATTGTCATGCGCCATTTCCATGTGCCAAGGGCGCAACCTTTTCATTTTCGACACTCATTTTTGTGTGCCACTTTCCTGTGCCTTGGCGCATACATTTTAGTGTCAACACTCATTGTCATGCGCCATTTTCGTGCACCAAGGGCACAACCTTTTCATTGTCGACACTCATTTCTGTGTGCCACTTCTGTGCGCCTTGGCGCATCCTTACTCGTGTTGACACCCATTTTCATGCGCCTTTTCTGTGCACCAAGGGCACATCCTTTACCCTGTCGACATCCATTTCTGTGCGCCACTTTCCTGTGCCTTTGAATGTCAGGGATTTGAGCTTCTTTGATTTCTATATTCTCCTGTTTGTCTGTATTTACCCAGGGGGGAAATATATACAACAGAAACCAAGTCACTATTACCCTCTTCTATTTCCAAATCTAAATATGAACCAAAGGACCCTGTAAAGCCTCATCAAACCAAACCATCCCTCATACCTTCATCTACCTTTCCCAAATTCACTTCTTTTATAACCTCTTCTTCAAAATCCACCATCGATCCCTACACAAAAATATTTCAATGCCTACTCCAAACCTCAAAAATAACTTTTCCTCCTATCAAAACTTTCTATCCACGTAGCCCAATAACATCATGGTTTGAATTTAATCTTAGTTGTGCATATCATCATGCCCCAGGACATGAAACCAAACAATGTAAGGCCCTCAAACCTTTTCATCCACACAGACCACCTTCTTCATTCTATCTCATCCACAATCACATCCAACCCTCCAATTGAACCCTCACCTTGTAAGGAATCTAAGTCACATTTTCCATCTAAATCATTCGTTGTAGTCCCTCCATCCAAAACTACCTCTTCTAAGGAGGGTCCCCCTCTTTTTATTGATGTTATTCATTCTCACCTTCATGATATTCAATCATCTATCCAATCAAAACCTAGAGTCATCATCACTCCTCCTTTTAACAATCCTACCTCATATCCCTAAGCATCCACTAGCTCATCCATATTTTCATCCAAGTTGCCTAATGTGTTACACCATCTCTCACTGGGGGAGTATCAAGTCCTCACTCTTAATCCTCTCACCTCTCCTTTTTCATCCAATTACCTCATGGACATGGAAGACACCATGCCCCTTCCCCCTAACTTCTCTTAATTAACATACCACTCTTATAGAAAGGATCCAACGTGGAAATTTTTTCTTCCATTGGGATTGGATGATATATTATCACACATAAGTATGGATCTAGGACTATCATTTTGTGTCTCTTGATGGTAAACAAGAAATGAAACCTCTCAATTCCTTGCACTTGTGACCCTTCTACTATTAGGATATCTACCAATGTGATCTTAGTAACGCCATAATATATTATCTCCCTCATCATCCCTTCCATCTCTCCTTGTAATGATTTGGAATCATGTGGTATACCATCACTTTCCTAGTTGTGACCTTTAATATGGGTAACACAACTCTTCTCATAGCATATTCCTTATGGAAAAGTTCCTTTTTATAGGTGGGAGCTCCACAATCATTACATCCGTCACCCTCTTATCTACCTATTGGAACCATGTTAAGGATCCATAGGTGTCGCTTATACATATCATATATCCCCTTCCCAAGTGGTTTATCGGCTATCTCCAGCTCTATTCTTCTTGGAGAGAATTTTTTTTTTTGGACAAACTGGTGAGTTTCAAGCCAACGCTATGGGAATCTAAGTCCCTCTACTTGAACGGTGCATCTTCCGTATGTGCATGTATGAAAAAGTGGATTTCAATGGTGTCCTTTTAACCAGAGATCTAATAGGGGCACTCCACTGACCCTATGACAAAGCTAGCAATTTCTCACTAGAGAAGAACTTTGTCTGAGAAGGGGAAAGGGAGTGGGAATGGAGATAGGAGAAACTAATGTTGTGAGTAGAATATCAGTTGACCACACACATTAATTAGAAATTTCATTTATATGCATTTACAATAAGAAGAAAAATAAATCCATAGGAGAAGCTACAAGACCAAATGAAACTCATTGGTCGTAAAGTACCAATAAATTCCTCAATCAAAGAGGAAATAATTCCTTCTTTTTATTATTGAAGCTCAAGAAGAGTTTGTACATAGCTTGAGGATGGAATAAATTTGAGGAAGAAGAGAAAATAGAAGAAGGATGGCATTTTCTATCTTTTCTAGGTACTGAGCACTCTGGTCTTTTTTGAAATTAATCACCAGCCCATGGAATGACGTCAATAAGCCATTATATTCTTTGCAAGAAACCGTTACAACTTCACAAATCTTCAATGCCTTTTCAAATTCCTCTGTTGTGAAGAAAATGCCCATGGCGGGTTAAAAACAAGATCTTACAAAGCAACTATTACATTCAATTTTCTAGTTTAAATATAGACCATTTGATTTGTTCCTCTAACTTTGAAATTGGGCCATCCACATGGTAGGAAGGAATTAGAGCGGTTACGGGGGAATCCTTTCACATTTTATGAATTTATGTGAGATTTAAGAATTTGGAACAAATTGGCCCGCAACCCTGCTTTGACTTTTCAACTTAGACACGTGGCACATTCTTATTGGAAATGGGGTCGCGGCCCTTTTCTCAACATTTTAATCTTTTTTGGAAAAAGGCTCAAAAACTCAATTTCCTCTGCCGGCCCACTCCTCTACTTTGACTTTTCAATGGCGGGCCCGAGACCATGGCAGAGTCCCGGGGTAAGTTAGAACTTTTACTTCACTTTTGGGAATTTGGTTAAATTTCCAAAAGTGCCCCGATGGCCCGCTCGTCTTCTTTGACTTATTCCCTATGGGATTCAAATTTTAATTTTTCCCTTATAGCCTAATTAGGTCCACAAGTTACTTTTTAAATTTTTACCTTTTTTAAGAAAAGACTCAAAATCTCAAATCCCCTCGATGGCCCGCTAATCCACTTTGACTTTTCAATGATGAGATTTTCGTCTCTAATGAATTTGACATGTGGAGGCGTCTGTTGAGCCTTCCATACTTATCCGATTTTACTTTCATTTTGTACCTGGGACACATGGAAAGCCCACACTTAATTGGAAACTGTCCTTTGGACCCTTCCTTTAGAGTTGCACCATTGTGACACATGGAGCCATCCACTGAGTTTTGAAGTATGACCAAACCACATCCAATTAGAGAGACCCACGTATCACTCGGGAATGCTGAGGCAAAATTTTACGGGGAAAGAAATGACCCTCGTTCTCGACTATATAAAAAATCCACAGATGAAGAGAACTTCGTCATTTTGAGTATAATTTTTAAATTTCCTTCATGAACCAGAGGCATGAAGGAAAAATAATGATTTGACAACCCAGGTCATAGAACAAGTGAAGAATCTTGATCAAAAATGGAGGTTGCAAAGAGGAAATTACGAGCACAAACCAGGAAATGAAGGATTTATGAAAATGAGCAAAATAGACGTTTAAAAATCCCTAGGGCATGACTTTTTCTAATTTCTTGAGTCTCAAACTTGGTTTAAACACCAACGAAGGGCATGAGGTCAAAAAAATTGAATTTGGCTATGGAAATGTAGAGCCATTTTCAGGAGATAACAATTCTAAAGTTAAAATCATGGATGCTCATCAAAAGCTATCATATCTAAAAACACAATTCTCCCTCGATGGAGAGTTGTTTATATATAGAAAACAATGTAAAAAATATACACTGATCCCTTGAAGGAAAGCCATCATGCATACCATTTCCTGCCTTCTGAAAAGTCAAAATCCAAAATCCAAAAGCATAGATCTTAACCTAGACCACTACCTCGAAGGATGGATACTACCTTATATCATGGTAGTGGAAGCTTCCTGCATTGATCAACCTTATTAAAGTATCAAAAGAAAAATCATGTAAATTTAAAAACAGACATCCTTGGAAATATTCCTGCATCGATCGACTTTCTCATTCATAAAAAAATTCCTGCATTGATTAGTTTGCACCAAATTTCTCAGAGCTAGGGCATATACATAAGACTACCACTTAAGGAGAACCTGCTTCCCCCATATGAGCTACATCTTAAAACCTTTTTCATGTATACATTAGGTGTATAAGCACACCCTCCATCTTTCATGATCTTAAGTGTGACTAACTCTCATTATTTATGTGTTAACACTTTTCATTGGTCATAAGTGCATCGCTTTGTTCACTTTATTTCCCATGCTTTACCTCTAATCCAATGCAAGGGAATCTATTCCATGCATGCTCCTTACTATGATGAAGTGTAAGCTTCTGCATTTTGGGTTACCCTATCAAAATAACATTTTATCTATCACATACAATCCAATTTCATCTCATCTTATTAATATTATATCTCTTATGACTTGTCATCTTATCTCATCCTGTACATATTGCATCCTCTTATTCATTTTATTGGTTTATCCCATCTTATCCATCTATCTCATTTGATCTATTTTATCTCATCCAATCTATCATATTTTTACTCACCTTATTAATCTTCTCTCATCCCATCTTATCAAATAGTCTTATCTCTTCCAAACCTCATCCAATATATTGTCTTATCCCATCTTATCCATCCATCTTATCTTGTCCATCATCCAATATTTTTATCCAACCTATTTTTACTATCCTTTATACTAGTGTGTCACCCATAGCATACCTTTCCTTGTTTTGCAGGGCTCATTTTTCCATATTTTTTCTCATCTATCTATCTATCTATCTATCTATCTATCTATCTATCTCATCAAGTATCCTTACTTGCATCTCGCAGCCCGCTCTGTGGCCATCTTTGTGATCCCTCCTAGGGAACCATATTTTTCATCTTAAGTCTACCATGTGCCCATCTTTTATCCACATCCCACCCAAATTCATATTTTTACTTCCTCATGTTTGAAGGATAACACATGATTTTTCCCCCCTGTCTTTTTCAGGGCCATTGTTTCGACCATCCTCGCCTTTTTTAATGAGAATTTTAATATCTTCCTTTGACCCATTGGTCCCATGGATTGTGCATCCATTTGATTGGATTCCCATTGTATTCCATCCATATTACAGTGATATTTTATGACTCATAAGGTCTATAGTCCATTAACATCACCTCTATCATAGATCGTGCTATGTCCCTACCAATCTGTTTCTAGGATCATTGCCATATTTTTATTTTATTTTTGTTTTTTTATCGCATCAATTATCTTTCCCATTTTCTTAGGGCATCCTTTCACTTCTTCTATTCCTTTCTCATCCTTTCCATCCTTCTTCACCTATCTCTTTCAAACTCATGATCAATCCCCACTTGTGCAGTTAGCCCCTAGCTTGAGGAGGAACACCCTCATCAATCATCTTTTCAATCCTTTCTCATTTTTCTCTCATGGTTTTCCCAATGCAAACCACTCAACAAAAAGGGGAAAATGTAGACACCAATTTTTTATATCACTACCCTTCACCCCGCGTTCACTTTCTGGCATCTTTTCACATACATGCCTCTATTCCCTTTTCCCTCCTGAATTCAATTTATCTCAGTTATCATTATTTCCCATCTTAATCCTTATTAATCATACTATTAATTAATAATTCATTAATCACCCTTAATAATCTATTAATCATCCCTAATCTTGTTTAGTTAATTATAAACCCTCATTTAATTTATTTCTTCTCCCTAAATCCTCTATTTTATCCTTTTTGAGTCTGCATTTAATAATTTCATCATCACTTTATTTAATGCTTTCCACCCTGCACCTACCCATTTATCTTATCTACACAACCTGATTAAGCTAAAATGTAAAATATAAGCCTAATTTGATGCTAAAATTGTAGTAAATAAATGTAATAATGAAATATAGATATTAACCCAAGCAAATAAGAAATAAAAGTATGAAATCCTAAGTGTAAAATGTATTAGAAGAGCCTTAGATGATTCATATAGGCTGTTGAACTATGCCATAGTGGAGACTGACTGAATAGAGATGGAACACCATTGCATAGGAGCCTATAAAATTATAGATTTGAATAGAGAAGATAGATTGGGGTATCTGGAGATAGACAAGGGCACCTGTGGGTGCCTGGGTACTAATTCTAGGCACTTGGGTCTTCAAAATTTCTTATAAATCCTAATTCTTAGGGTCAAAAGATGTTTTCTAATGCTCACCTTTTGTCACTATGGATTCAAACAATGGTTGTTGGATTTTCCAAAAACCTGTAACGAAGAATAGACCTACATAACCCTAAAATAAACATCAAATCCCCAAAATGGAAAGATGTAGAATGAGAGGTCAGACTATCCTTAGCTACCACAATAGTTAAATTACAACTGAGATCTGTACTACATCTCAGACCCAATGTAGTTATGTGTATGTGTGCACAAAATTGTGCCCTAAGTTTCTCGTGTGCCAGTCATACTTGGATAACGAGAAAGTAGCTAGATGTAAAGAAATGTAGTAAATGTGTGCATGGAATAAAATGAAATTACCTCCTATGAAGTGTATCCAGATGAATCAGCCCTTGTGTCCCTTGTGATGGAGATATATGGATGCAATGGAGCTCTTAGATGCCTTGATGAATGCAACCTTAGGTGGAGATAGTAGATGCTTAGTGCTTGGTCCTTTATTATGATCACATAACTTTATATTTATATGATTACCTTGCTTGAACTTCGTAATTAACCCTGAAAAGGACAACTACCAATAATTATAAGATGCTTAAATGGCTAGAAAGGACCCGAAAAGTGTGAGTAAAGTATAAAGAGGATAGGTGCACCTAGATTGGATGAGGGCACCTAATGTTGGCATCCTGGACAGGGCCCTAGTGTTCAGAATGACAAATGTTGAAGACTGAAAAGATAGATCAAGAAATAAGAGGTGTAAGACCAAGAAACGTGATAGAAAGGAAAGAAAGGTGGCAAAAGACATGGGTTAGTTAATATTGTTCTTATTTAGGAATCATATGAATATTAGTATGTAATTAGGAATAGATAATTACCCAAAGTGTGTGATTTTGTGTCTACATTTTCCCCCACTTTATGTTGGTGAGTGGAAATCTCGGTAACATAAAGTAGATAGAGATGCATACCTGTTACCCATGTAGATCGATGTAGAAAACATGCCGAGGGACTAGACAAAGCATAGAATGATAAAAATGTGAAGCGTGAATGCTAAGGAGGAAAAAACGTAAAAAAGTGATGATGAAAATGAACCTAGAATGGAAACACATGTGTAAATGTCATGATGTACTTGTTATAGATGTCAATGTGTGTGATGTTTTTGTTGTTGGTGATGTTGACTACTGCTTCCCATATAGATGAACCTACAAAAGAGAAGCCGAAAAAGTAGTCTAATATGCATGTATATGATCAAAATATGTAAAAATTGTGTAAATAAAGTATGTAAAGTGTGAAAATGTGAAAAAGGAACATGTGCACCTGATCCAGAGAGAAAGGGTGTAGAAAGGATCATGTAGATGATGTTGATGTGAGAATTTTTCAGGCGATCTCATGCTAGTGTAATGGAAGAAGTGTAGGGAAAACTATCTAGTGTCATCCACCAACCTTTAACTGCTTCCTACTGTAGACACCTAAAATCCACCTACGTGGTTTTAATAATAAAATTGTACTAATTACCCTCTTTCCCATCATTTTCATTATAATTAGTGATTTCTCGCTAATTAAATAACATTCCCCTCCATTTCGGTCAATTAACGATACTTCATTAATTAACTAGCCTTTACCCCATTCTGGATGCCAATTAATGACACTTCATTAGTTATAATTCTCTTCAAATCAATTAATTAACTATTATTAGTTAATTAAGGCTTTATAACGATGTATTTAATTAATAATCCTTCTTATTAATTAAACCCCCCTTTTAAATCATCTCCAACTCCTATGAATTTTTAATTCTACCTATTTCCTCCTATATCACCTCCAAATATTTTTTTATGCTTGTCTTAGCCTATTAATTAATCTGAGTTGATTAATTAAATCATCTCTAACTCCCATGAGTTTATAATTACTAATTAATTCCTTTAATCATGCTTATCTCTTCTAATTGTACTTTATCTTTTATCCCACATTCACTAGGATTGTAGTTTCTCTCAATTGGAAAACTATATATATAACCTAGTATCCCCCCTTCACACCACACCAAACTTTGAATAATGATAACTATAGGGATATTGATAGAACATTATCCATTGTTGGAATAGCTTCTTATCTTTGCATCCATTTCTCTCATAGTTGAGTAGTAAAGGAAAATCCAAACATGGCCTTGTAGCCATTTTGATGAGATCCTTTCCTCACTTTGGAGACAACATACAAATTGATTGCTTATGATATAAATAGGCTCATATTAATTAGAAATAATACATTACAAAACAAACCCAATTCCAAGGGATGGATTTGCATTAGATGTTTAAATTAATTTTGATGCTTTAGAAGTTATTTCCTTTAAAGCTTTATCATTGATGTTATTATCAGATTAGCTTTGTTTAGGAGCTACTTGGTGCTAGCTTCATTCAATTAGCTTAGTTATTTTAGTATGCATACATTTGGCATGCCCGGTGGGACATACTCCATTGTCTCATGCATTTTTTTCATGTTTTTGTAGTTTATTTTCATTTTTGCTTTACTAAGCCTCTTTTTAAGCACTTATTAATAAATCTTATATTTCTTAACTTGTTTTGTTAAGTTTGCATGTGTTGAGTGTTCCTTACATGAATAAAGGAGGTGATGTGTTTCCAAATTTGAAGTCAATCAATAAATATTTGAGCTTTTTGACATTATTTTTGTCAAAATCCTATATTTTTGAAGTTACACAGGTGCCTTGCATTAGCGTTTGAACCCTTGCATTAGCTTTGAATGGCTTACATCACTATTAAGCTACTTGCACTACTATTAATATGCTTGTGCTACCATTTCTAGGCTTACATTAATGTTCTATATATTTTTGGCCTCTGTGTGGCTCATTTGTTACTATTGAACTAGCCTTGCGTTAGTATCTCTCTGCCTGCGCTAGTGTTAAATGTTTTCCTTCTCTGTTTGCATAGAGAATTGCCTTATGCTACTATTGTTTTCCCTTCATTATCATTGGTATGTTTGTGCTACCATTTATAGGATTGTGCTACTGTTGTTAGGATTGCACTACCATTACAAGACTTATGCTAACATTTTGTGTAAAATTTTGGCTCAGATTTTAAGAAATTCTAGAATCATATTTTTAATGTTTTCTGCCATTTTGCATTTTTTTACTTCTATTTTGTATGTTTTGTGTTGAATCTATTTTCTAATATGTCTAATGATTTTATGAATGTTGTTTTTCCATGATTTTATTGAGTTAGGATAAAGTTTGTTTATATTCTTCTCTTGCACCTTTGCTGATCTTGAGAATCAAAAGCAACTTTAGATTTCTTTTTCTAACATTTGGGTTAACTTGGAAGTTTCATTATTCATTTTTCTTAAGGGAATGAACTTTTTAGCAATATTTTTTATGGTCATTTGATTTAAAGTTTTTCATTTCCGTCTAGTTGGATTACGTGTTGTGTATGCTCTTCTCTTGCGTCCTTGGATGATCTTGAGAATCAAAAGTAACCTTTAGTTCTCTTTTATAATATTATGGTTTTATTGGATAACTACTAACTTTTTGAGCACATAACCTAATTTTCTTGTCAAATAATTGGGATCTAAACAAATAATAATTACAAGTGTGTTGCAAGTTGCCAATGGTGTGCTAAACCAAAATTTAATCAAATGACTAAAAACACACCATTTATTCAAAACACTGTATTTGTAGGTTCATATAAGGTTTAAAACGCATCTGCTTTAAATTGTGGGAAGTATCTTGGCATAACTCATAAAAATCATTATGAGGATTACCATAGGAACCCCAAATTAGTCTACACATTGAGGCAACTAGTGGATGAAATGGGAAGTGCCCTACCATCCAATTGATTATAACAAAACCCATGATAATAAGCTTCAAGTTTCCCGTATGAGGCCCTGTTCATTAATTTTATAATGGGGTAATGGTCCTTTGTCTAGTTTACTAGAAAAGTGCACCTCTCTTAGGAAAGAATTGGCGAGTGTTGAGAACAAAATATTAGGAAACCATTTGGCATTAAGGCCAACTTGACTTTATCCATCACGTTTTAAAAATATTTCACAAAGTAACAAATTTCTTAGACTCAAAAATTTGTTATTCGAACAAGGGGAGAGTCCATTAAAGTTGACACCACGTGACATTCATCACGAAACTTACAAGGCATCACTTTGTCTTAGTTTCTACCTTATCATATGACAAGGCAAAACTCTACCAAATTTAAATCACGTATTTTTCATCCCCATTTGATATATCTCCTTTGTTCTCTTGTTATAATATTAGGAAAAAAGAGAACAAACATATGTGGAACTACCAAAAATAATCGTGTCTACCACTTTTGTAGTCACTTACATGACCATGTCGTGGTAGGAATGTTAAGTGTTGAAAGTGTACTAGTATGTCCTCATGTTTTTGTAATCCTATATCTTGATACCCATGTCAATATCATCTCATTATAGTTAGGTTATCTCATCATTGATTTCCGCTTGAGTTGTTACATTTCTTGCATCATATTGATACATTTTTGATACTTACACCTTATTTTTTTATAAAACTTGATATAAGTTTATTAATTGTATTGTTACGATGCTAACATAATATTAGTTCCTTGTTATACTTAGACCTTGTTTTTGACCAAAAATTGCCTTAGGTTTTTGGAAAGTGTCATTGTTACGCTGTTCTCATTGTGCCAATACCATTTTGATACTAACATCTAACTTTTCCTAAAATCTTGATTAAAAGTATCCAAGTTGTATTATTGCTTTTCTTGCATCGGTAACCTACATTTTCAAAAGCTTGAAATTTGTTTATCTTAAACTCATTTGGGTATACCTTGAATCGAAATCACTTCAAAACCATTTTAATACTTAAGTCTTGTTTATATCAAACTTGATTTAAGTATTGATATTGTGTTGTCATTATTAAACCAAACCATATTTGAGACATAGGGAGTAGATACTTTTGTGATTGGGTCCTTGTTCAAAACTTGTTTAACTTGTCCTTAGTTCTTTTCATCATAAAATTTCATAGTCTTAGGATATTTTTTGATTATTTTATTCATTAATTCCTTGATTCTTTAGGATTCTTTTCCTTGCTTATTTGGCATTCATTGAGACATTTGCAGCCTTCACACTACTTGTTTTTTCCTAGGGTATTTGTAGTCTTTGTACACATTTATGAAACCCTAGCTAAACACTTCCCATTAAGCCCCATTTTACAATAATGGGGAAAAAAAATAGGGTCAAATCCTTTTATCAATGATAAATTAAACCCCTTATTTTAAGAAGACAACATGGTTGACCATAGTGGTGACGAGGGGAACTCTCCTCAAGATAAATTTGAATTTGACCCCACCCATATGGATAGCTTTCTATTCCAAAATAGAAATGAGGTCTTAGTGATCATCATAGAATTAGGGGCTAAATTGCCACCTAAATTTTACCATACTCTCCTCACAAACATGGTTCACGAGGAAGAAGGGGAAGAAAAAACCCTTCAATCTATAGATGACATGCTAAATCCGGGACATGCGTCTACTTCTGGTCCATAGCATGAGGAAGAAACACATCCTATTAACATTGGTAGTTATTGTATACCTATTTTTCACATTAAACATGATGTAAACATAGAAAATTAAGAACACAAAGATCGTGAACAACCACCTCCACATGAAACTCACAAAGAAACCCTAAACGATGAGGTTATAATCTAACAACAATTGTAAACTCTTAGTCATTAATTGGTGAGTTTAATTTCTCATGTCTTTAAAGACCCATAAATAAAGGCTAAAACTCCATGTATAGACAAACCCAAGGCTACATATCAAGATTTTTACACTAAGACTCTACGTTAAGAAAAACCTAAAGTTACATACCATGAGCTATACACTGATAACTAAGGTGGTGAAACATCCAAATCTAACCGTTGTGTCCTATAAAGTAGAAGGAGTATTCATGCACGTGCAACATCAACCATTGATATAATCACCTGGGCTTACCAAAATAAGGAAAATCATACAGTTGTAATAGCCCTACATTTTCCAACTTTACTTTCACCTAATCGTTGTATATTGGCATTCCATCTGAATGTCCTCTTGTTAGTTGGACAAACCAACTCCAATGCCATTTATTTCTCTATAGTGCTCATGCGATGGTTGTAATCACTCACAGTCATTTGTCTCAAGTGTGACACCCACTTGTTTCCTAGTAACACTCCATCTGGGTACTACATTTCTGCATAACATTCCTCATTGGAGATTGTAATGGTAGTGGTTTGTTTTCCCTTTCCCTTTCCCTTCTGTTTCTTTGGTGAAATGGTCACCTTCTTTGGTGCCATTATTTTAGTCAGTTTAAAATTTAAAAATCTTTGCTCTTCTCTACTACTCTGATCAATATCAAAACTCAACTCTCAGAAGAAATCATTCTATCTCCATGCCCTAGCTGCAAAACCCTAACTAGGAAAACCTTCCACAAGACGATGCACTACAAAATAATTCTCCCCACGCCCATGTACTCCTTCCATTCTAGTTTGTAGATCTATTTTGGTCACGCACTTAGATTTCTAGGACTCTTCTTCCGTCGCACAAATATCTCTGGATGCCCTAGTTTGTAAGAGCGTTTCAACTTCATAATAACAAGGTAGAATAATGACTTTCCCGACCTCATATTTATAGTGTTTTCTCCTCTCTAGCAATAAATGCTATATCACCTACCAATGTACTTAACATTAAATGTGGGATTTTCCATTAGGCTGAATTTAAGCGCCCTTACCCATATGCTACATCCTATGTGAAAAACCTTCTACAACCTTCTGGTGTGCAAAAATATAATCTGACCAAAGACTCTTATGCGCACGTCTACAATGCTGCTTCTTCTATCCTTTACTTGATTTTTTCCCTTGCCTACCTCACGTTGTTCCTGCACTCTTCATCCTTTATACGTGGTCTTTGTTATAGCCTTATTGACACCATAACTCATTATCCACCATTTCCCTATGCACTTTCTCAATCTTACACACTTCCTTCTACTGGGCCACCCAAATTTTACTACTGGCTTATAATTTTCTTTGCATTACTCCACCCACACTAAAACATATGTGTGGTCCTCTATGCATATACAACCTTGGAAAATAATGTGGTTACTGATGCACAAGGTTGCAAAATGAAACAAATTGAAAGGAATTAGCAACGAGAAAGGGAAACACAATAAAGGGAAATTCTAAGCTAACAATACTGCCTTATTTACAAACACCAAGAAAAATTATTTATAGTAGGGATTCAGCCTAATTCCATTGAAATGACCTAGTAATCTCGTCCCATCTAGCTCTTATAACTAGAAAGCGCCTTAATTAAGGATGTACGAGATGATGTAGGGTCCTAACCAATGGAATTTCAACTTCCCTGGATGGCACAAAAAATTGGAATCATACACCAATACCATCTACCCAACCTCAAGATGCATGTTCTTGATATGAAAATCATGTCGTGCCTTTTGTTTTCCTTTTTTTGTCTTCTGACTCTATCTAGCAAGTGATCACCTTTCATCTAACTGCATCAACTTATCAATCCTCTCTTCCAATGCTTGTTCATCATCCAATGATGGTAACATGAATTCAAACTGTAAAATAGCTTCCATGCTAAATACCAATTGAAATGGTGTGGATTTGTTCAACCTCTTGTAGGTTGTCTTGTATGCCCATAGAACAACTGATACCTTGTCATCCCAATCTTGTCTTCCAACGTCACAGATTTTGGTCAATGTGTGACTTAGTATTTTGTTAAATTCCTCAGTAGTTCCATTCACTTGAAGGTGATAAAGTGTAGTCTTGTGATGGGCCACCATAAATTATGCTAACAAAATACTAACTGTTTCATCGAGGAAATGTGTACCTCTATCACTTGTTAAGATTAAAGGATAACCATAATTGTTGATTGTGTTATCCCATAAAAATATATGAGCTATCATTATAGTGTAATCCTTCATAGGTGTTGCCTACCCACAATGTCAAGTAATCAGTGCAAGTAATGACATACCGGGAACTAGTCCTTCACGTGGCTAGGTAAATTAGCCCTATAAAGTCGATTACCAATTTTTCAAATGGGTCAACGCTGGCTATTGGTTTAAGGGAATTTTATCCCTCTTTATAGGATTTTCAAGGCGTTGGAAATGGTCACATGCCTTACAAAACTCAATACAATCCTAGTAGATGGTTTCCCACTAAATCCTAGCCAATAGAATCTTATACACGTGGCATTTCCCGCATATTGTCCTCCTACAATCCCACCATGTGCTTCTTCCATAATTACCACATGCTCATGTTCTAATATGCATCGAAATAGAACCTCATCATGTCCTAAGTTATACAGGTCTCCACTAATTAACATGTAGGGTGTGACACGTACTGCTAACTAATTTCTCTCTAGAGCCTTCATCTCATATGGCACCACACTAGTTTTCAATAATACTACGATATCTTCCAAGTCTGAGGGCACGCATCACAACCTAAATAGTTATGTGTATGGAATGGTATCCTCAATGCTTTACATGTCCTCCCTTGAGTTAATCATTGATAAGTGGTTAGGTCCTGAATTGCTCTTCCTTGGTTTTACAACCAACGTAAACTCAAACTCTTGGAATAATAGGACCCAACGACATATGCACCCTTGAAAAACTAGCTTGTTCAATAAGTACTTCAATGCCATGTGGTCTGTGTAGAATATACATGGTGTTGCCAACAAGTACTATCTAAACTTATGCATCACATAGATCATTAACAGTGCCTCGTGCTCAGTAGTTGTGTAATTTTGTTCTGCTGGTGTAAACTTCCTACCTATAAAACACAAGGGGTGATCAAAAATCCCCTCACCAGGTTGTGATAGTACTGCTCCCATAGCTGTCCCTGAGGCATCGAAATACACATGGAAAGGCTTATCCCAAGAAGGAAAGTGTAGTATGGGTGTAGTGACAAACCTATCCTTTAAAGTGTCAAATGCCTTCTGTTGTGCCTCTCCCCAATGAAAGGCACTCTTGTGTTTTAGCAATTCCTCTAAGGGCGCAGTAAACTTGGCATAACCCTTGATGAATTTCCTGTAGTACCTCGTATACTCAAGGAATCCATGCAATATACTTTGACTAGTAGGCTCCCCTAATCCCAGAATAACTGTAACTTTGGCGGGGTCCACTAGTAAGCCTTCTTTACATATAATATGTCCTAACAGGGTCCCAAATGGAGTAACAAAGACACATTTATTAATGTTTAGGGATATCCTTAATTGATGACATCTCTCAAACATCAGCCTCAAATTGTCACAATGTTATTTTACCAACCCATAAACAGTCCGATCATCCAGCTAAAATTGAAGAAATTTATGGATAAAGTCCTGAAATGCTTGTACCACGATGCGTAAGAACACAACAGGCACATTATTCAATCCAAAAGGCATAACCATGTAGGAAAAAATTCCCCATTTAGTGGTGAAAGTTGTATTTATTTGGTATTCCTTTGCAATCCTGACTTGATGATACCCTGAGAACCCATCTGTGAAAGAGTAGACCTCATGCCCAACCACTCCCTCCAGAAATTCTTCAATAAAGGGGGTTGGGAAAGGATTGATGACACATACTGCATTTAGGTCCCCAGAGTCCACACAGATAGTTATTATTCCATCCTTCTTGATACTGATGAACATTGGGCTTATCCATTCTAATTTTTCCACAACCTCAATGATACCAGATGCTATCATCTTGTCTATTTATTCCTTGACCCGTATGCACAAATTTGGATTCATCTGATAAGGCCTCTTCCATTTCAATTACGCACCTTCCTTCAACTTGATCTGCATCTCCCCAAAGGAATTGTGGACACCTTTGAGTTCATGGTACCCATGAGGGAACAAATCTTGGAAGTCATGCAATAGATCAATGACCTTTGAAGCTTCCTTTTCTGACTAATAGTCCCCAATGATAGCTTCCTTAGGTTTTGTCTCTATCCCAATGTTAACCTTATTTGTTTTCAATGGCTCATGATAGGTGTGTAATCACTCATCAGCCGATATCTATGACTTCATGTATACTTTAGAATGGTTAATAATCCAAACTTTCCATCTCCTCGCCATCTACTACATAGACCATTTTTCCTTTTTCTTTTTCCATGCACACGTGCTCAAACTGTACTTCCTCTGATTCTTCTTCATTGAGGTTTGTCTCCAAATAAGGCTCACCCAACAACTCCAGTAGCCTATCTTCTACCATAGCACTATCTCCCATCATAAGGTGATTGATTACTTACAATGCCTTATCCATTGATGGCTTGGTACTCCTATACTCAAAATCTTGAATGAGATCAGCTACCAACTCCTGCTAATTACCTGTTTGACAACGCATCTCCAAATGAATATACCATGCACGTGTAGAGACTTGTAAGGTGGAATACAACTTATGCACCCATCAAGAAGGTGGTAATGCTTGTGCGCTTCCCATCCATGCCTCCCACATGCTTGGACATGAGACGAGGTAGTCTCTTTACCATGGGAACCTTGTATGACAATGGGCACGTTACTCCTAGAGAACCTTACAAAAAATGTGATTCTTACCTCATGAAATTCTAGGAGGCTTTCTTGATGTGTAGCCCACCAGCACACTGTGATTTTGAGTAGGTTATAACTGAGCATTCCCCTTCTCTAGTCCTTATTCTTCCATTGGACCTCCATTTATCACAAGAAAATTTTAGGGTATGCTCCTCTAGAGTAACTTGGCAACTTCTTCCCTCCCAGGTACTTGACTAAGTGTGCCTTCATTACCCTTGTTACAAATCCCCTAAACTATCACCCAATCAACTCATAAGTCCCATGCACCCAATTGTCACATGCCATGCTAGTGGTATCACTCAAGGACTGAGCATCTTCAAACTAGATAACTCCCTCTGTGGGATGAATTATCTCAGGATCTCTGATGGAGCACACATAGATTCTTTTGAGGAATTCCTCTCCTAAGGGCTCAGTATAGGGCACTAACTTCCCATATGTTAAAGGGATAATCACCCTTTCTTCCTTGTTCTCGAAGCTGATATACCTCTTGTTAAACCATAGGTTAACATTGTTCTTATAACACCAAGGGCACCCAAGTAATGCTGGGAAATTATCCGCCTTGGTGAGTGCCAAGACTTAAAAGTCCTTAGTGAACTTAGCCCCTTGAATAGTGATAACCACATCCTTCAAGACTCCAATGGGCATTTCCTTTGTCTTGTTTTCCATATACAACACATTTGAAGATGGTTGTAATGTGGGTCTTCCCATTTGATGCTATGAATCCAAGGTAAGAACATTGACCTCCACTCTTGTGTCGACGAGGATATTGCTCAGAATCCAGCCATAGACAAATGCATTCAAAGTAATATCCTTATCATAGTCAAGGATGTGAGGAGGAAGGTTTGCATGTGAAACCCACCTTTCACGCTCCGCTCTGGCGCGTGGTACCTTCTCCCTCAACCATTCTCCTAGCAAGGGAATAATATTATCTTTCCTTAACATCCTACATACTTCTTGACCTCATCCAGGTCCTCCTTTGGAGCCTCGACATTATTCCTTTACTCCAACTACTTTGACTTCTCCTTTAGACATTAGATCTCCCCTTGCAAACTCCGAATCACATCCATAGTCTCTTGATACACCTCCTTCTGATGATCAGGGTCTAGATAATTTCCATGTACCACTTCCCCTCTTGAAACCAGTTTCCTTTGTCTTGGCATCTCCTTAGCATGCGTGGAATTTACTCATGTCATCACCAATACAGGTTCTAGTCCTAACTCACATGCCACTCTTGGCATCCACTGTGAATCAGCCTTCTTGATGCTTACCATCCCAGTGCCTTTATCCTTCTGGTGTTGTTGGTTCATATGCTCATAAAGATCTTGACACTCTTTGTACTTATGTTTCTTTCTACACCATGATCATTGCAACAGATTAGGACACTCACACTTGTAATGATCTATAGATCCACAATTATAATAGGTTCCTTACGGGAATTCACTTCGCCCTCCACCACGGTTACTAAGACTAAAAAATCCTTCACGAAAACCCCTTCCATGTGCTCCTCCATTTGCATGCCCTTCATAGCGACAATAATGTTTCTTAGAACTTCTTGCAAGACTAGTCTAGCACACACAAAGATCAATAGTATCATGAATTTGATCAATCAGTCTATAATCCTTGGTATCATGGGTCATAGAGGTATAGATCTTGCAATAGCAAGAAACATTCTTACGGATTACACGTTGTAGTAGAGGAAACCTCTTTACCTCATGATCCCCATGGAAAATATCACAATCTACCATCATGGAGCATACTAACTTCCAAGGGAAACTATCCTTTGCATGCCCTTCCACTTCACATTCTATACACCAAATCCCACTACGAACCTCATGCATTGAGTTTGTAGACAAATTCTCCAACTACTTGGCCATTGTAGTAATTTGAGCCTCCAGAAAAGGGCTAACACCAGTATCAATGCTCCCAACAGCCTCAGTGCACAATGTAGCTTCCAAGGCCTCACATGGGTCTGTGAAAGTCTTGTGTGATAGTACATTTCTAAATGGTGTTATCAATCCTCTAACAAACCATTGAGCATGTTGAGAAGGGTGAATGTCATAGGATAGTTTTGACAAGAGATTTTTGAACCACTCATCATACTCCTGCACACTCTCTGCCATTCCTTACCAGATCTCCTTCAAGGTGCTGATGCTCTTTTGTTCAAATTCTTGGATATGAAATTTTGCTAGGAAGGTGTTATTCAATGCAGTGTAGTCTACCACAATTTGATGAGGATCATATTTCTGGTACCAACTATGCACGTGCCCTTACAACGTCATTACAAAATGACTTACCTTCTACTCTAGGGTAGTGATCCCTTTCATGTGCTATAGTAATTCACACTTGTGCACATGCTCTGTAGTATCCTTAATACCCATGTAGTTTGGTAAGTGCAAAGACATCTCAAAAAATACTTGTGGAGGTGGCTGTGGCCCTTTTCCTCCTGATCTAGAGCCTTGGTTCCCTCCAGTGTTTCCTCCTCCACCAGATCCACTAGGTCCTATTCATCCTAACCCACCAGATCCTCCAAATCCACTAGGTCCACTAGGTCCTCTAACTCCTACACCACTAGATCCACCTCCTGTAGCTAGAAAATGGCCTGAAGTGGTCATGCCTAGTGTTCCCAACGTCCCACTAAACTATGCATGCTGATGGTTTGTGATATCATCCCACTGCCAGTTGTGTGTCCCGTGCCACTCCTAGATGTGATACCCAAACCTTGTGTACTTGCACCTTGTCTAAAAATTACACCAAATACCAAAATGATTTGTGCATCCATGGATGTTTTGAATAAGAACTTATATCTCTTAGGCACAGATCAGTTACTTCCCCTGATACCAATTGGGTTAGTAATACTTGTTTCTTAATTTGGAAAACCAAGTGCCATGGTTTGGTCCCTAGGTGGGATTAGATGCACGCCGATGGACTCTCCTTTCTCCATGCAATGAAATCTCATCAGAATCTGAAGGGGTCTTATCTCCCGCTTGCCAAGATGGGGTAGCACAGACTGCTTAGGTTCCACATCCTTTGCGTGAACCTCAACTCCTTCCTCCAACATCTGCCTCCATAGATCCATCACACTTGCAACCTTGCATTGTCTAGTCATCTCCCTTTCACATGCTTCACCATACTTGAGTTATCTCTCCTCCCTTTCCTTTTCAACCGCAATGTTCGCCATCTTCCTCCACCCTAGCTTCCTCACCCAACACTTAGAGATGCTTTAGCTGGCCATGGGAAATGCCTATAAACTTAGGGTAATGATCAAGATCTTCATAGCCAAAGGAATAACACACAAAAATGATCCTCTGGGATCCCTCAAAAACTCAAACTCAACAAATTTTGGGAAAAATTACATAGAAATGGTGTATTCTAGAGTATAATTGGTCAACACTCCTTTCCACCAGTGATCAATAACATGCGTCCAAGTCAGATATACATCATGTAGACTCTAGTAATAATCTTGGGTCCATACACATGATCTGTAGTACTAACTCAATCTAGATGCATATGCTGAAAGCCATTCATATAGTTCTATTTGAAAACAATAGAAGAATGTCTCATACAACTCATGGTACATGTTCTCTTCTACCCATCTACGTGCATCAAACTCAGGTCCAGTGCTGAATCTTTAAGAAAAATCATCCTCTGTGCTCTTGAACCATGCTTCAACACTTTCCAAGGTCAGACATTCTATCATCACGCATCACAGGGACCAAGATGTATGCCATTTCTCAAAACAACTTTGAAAAGAGGTTCTGACAATGAAACAAATATGTAGTCATTTTTATACCCTTAAAATAATAATTTAATCCCATGCACCTTCCCTATCACCTAGTGGGTGTTGGGTGCTCACCCGAGGAACGTGTGGGCACCGAGCCCCTCCTTTATGTGAGTCTTTGTAAGAATACATCATCTATGACAGATACTTAAGTGTAAAAGAATGGAAAATAACCATGCATTCATTCTGAGAACCTAGGATGAGTTATCATATTAATGCATCCATTCAAATTTTAGATAGTAAAAGAGGAGTATCAAACATCATATAGAAATGATTCATAACACAAAGGAAATGCACTAGGACTTATGCTCATGAACACATATATTCTTCAGAATAGGATCTTATATTCATATTAATGAGTTTAGTAACCATATTACATTCATTTGAGGCCATAACAAACCCTTATAATAATGCAGAGCAAGGTCATACATCAGAAACTATACTATGTCCTTCATATTATAAGGATAAACACATAACCATCGCTCTAAATATACCATCAATCCTACATTTCCTCTAATCCTAACCCATAAAATCCTCCATAATATTTCTACAGAGCTTTTCCTCTCTTCCACCATACCACCACCTCTATCTACCTACACCCTTTCTACTATCCGCGTGCGCACACATCTCTCTATATACACACACACACACACACACACACACACACACACACATAGATTTTTGCCTTCACCTCCATGCCTTCTAAGGTAATAGATCAGTTGCCAAGTGTCCAAGTGGTCCTCCAATGGAGCATGCTTCCTTTGATCTGAGCTCTCCACTCTTTGCAATGATGTCTTTCTGGATCCTTCCATCGCATGCATGGAATATTCCATTCTTGATCCTATAGCTACTAGGTTGGCACCTTATCCACTCCACATGCTAGATGGGTCATGCTTTCCTCGTGTGTTTTATCTAGAACTCCAAATATGGCTAAGTCCCAAAAACCCATCCTGTCTTACGTGCACACGCCGTGTGTTCTGCTAGAACCCTGATTTGCATGTCTTCAACCCACGCGCCCTTCTTCCATTCAGTCCCATGCACCCACATGCCTTCTTGTACTTAGCCAATATTCTGGGGAGCAACACTTGTAGGAATCCTTAAAACAACTACTTTTACACATGCTTGTGTACTCCGTTCGAATATGGTTTGAAAATCTGTAAAATTATTCACTTCACATGTAACTTTTGTATATTTCTCACAAGGATGCCCTAGTTCATAAGAGCTCTTTAAAAAATAAACGCAAGGTGAAAAATAACATACCCCCAACGCCCTATTTATAGTTTTCTTATTTTTTCCCACATTAATCTTTGTGCCACCTACCACTGTAATTCTGCATTAAATTCAAATTTTTCCAATGCTTTCATCCTGCGTGTTTTGTCTAGCACTATTTCTTCTACATGCATACTCGCACGTAGCCTCCTCAACCTTCTGGTGTGCTAAACTATATTGACCAAAGATCCGTACATGCGCTCTTAGCACCAAAGTGCATCTTCCTTTGTGTCTTAAGCCTATCTTTCCTTGCTGCTACCTACCTCATTTTTCTTTGCACATTTATCACTATATGTGGTTTTTATAAATATTTATTGACACCATTTCATATATAACCCTTATCACCCATGTTACATGTGTTCCTTCTCAAATACCCCTCACTTATTTTTCTCTCCTAGGCCACCAATCAACATTGCTCTAACCGTGTGCTGATTCTACGTTCTTCGCACTCTCCTACCCCACACTAAAAGCATGTGTAGCCCTATGCACGTGAAAAAATATTTAGATAGTAACTAGCTATAGGTGTGCCAATGTGCTTATTACAAAACACACCAAACTAAAAGACAAAGCATATAAATGATGAAAGTAAACACATATAAACGAAAATACACTTAAGGGAAACCTAAGCTAAATGGTAACACTGCCTTAGTTACAAACACCAAGAAGGATTATTTATATTAGGGCTTTAGATTAATCCCATTGAAGTAGTCAGGAAACTGTGTACCAAAATGTATGCGATTTTGTATCTGGCAAGTTCCTGAGTCTTGTATCCTACCTGTTATAACATGCATTGGGGATAATTTCACTCAGATCTAGATGCCAAGATGCATGTAAGATACTCATGCAATCATATATAAGAACCATCTATCCAACCTAAAATTTCTATGTTTTTACATTAAGCCGATTGTGCCATATCTTATTTCCTAGCTATGTCCATCTCCTCTGACACCATTCAAGAAAGATGAATCCCCATTCATGGAAATTCATATAGTTTTTTTATACGCTCTTCAAGTGCTTGCTATTCAGCCAATCCTCTTACACACATCAGTACACAGAGGTTTTTCCAACATCAATTTTCCTTGGGAAGCACAACCATGTCTGATTCGCTGATTTTTTTAATTTTTTCACCAGACGATAGTTTGTAAATTTTCTAATTCTACTTCTATAGTTTTTGCTATAAATATTTGCATTTTAAGGGAAATTAATGCCTTATCATGGCCAAATCTACTTTTTTCAACATCACAGTTCTTTGAGTCACTAACATTTTTGGAATCTTCATTTTCTCTCGATTCCAGTAAGTGCGTCACACAATAACATTTATCCTCCATCTTGATAGGGCATAGTTTTTAATCATTGGACACCATAAACTCTTCTAATTAAGATTAGGCCAGTTTCATTCGGGAAATTGAGTACCCCTAATCATTTTTTAAACATAGTAAACATGTAATAAATTTCTATTTATATTCTCCCAGTAAAAACATAGCGTATTTAGCTGCCATGCAATCCATTGCATATGGTTCCAATTTCACCCACCTGGATAAGATACTAGTTTTGAAAGCAATACCCTCTTTTGGACATCCTGTGGGCTATCTCTTTGTTTTGGACTTAGGGCCTATAAAGTCAATTTTGGAGTTTTTTTCAAATCCCTCTGAGTCATTAATCAATATTTTCAAAATAAAAATGAGTCAAGAGTTCATTTTTTGTGTTAAGGTACTATGTCATATAGGCAGCTGAAAATAATTTTTGGCCTTACAAAAGAATCTATACGTGGAGTCTAGACACCTAGAATTAGCACCGTTAGTAATACATATTGTTTCACATTTCGGGAGGTCCCCTTCATAAATCCACATGTGGAAACTAATGAGATTCACCACTCATATTTTTTGAGTAAGCAACATGTAACATTGTCAGGATGACTTTCATCAGAGGTTGGAGGTCAATCAATGACCTCTCGGCAGTTGTCATCGACAAGGCCACACATATGGTATTGATGTCATATTTTCAACAGTCCATGTTTTAGTTCACCCACTTCTACCCTATTAATTATAGTGTGTTAATGATTTTTTGAATAAATCCCTATTTTCTAAAATTTGGGATAAGATTCATAGTTTTCAATTAGATCTTCACTTCTGGGAGAAGGAGAAGATTCACTGAGGCTAAACTCAGGGACAACCTCATCTAGTTAGGTCTAAGTCTCCCTGTGGAACTACCTTTATATTAGTCTCATAACTTCTTCCTAACCTCCTATGAGGAAGGGACAAGTCCTTCATAGGGACCCAAATTAGAGGTAGGGAGTATTCCTAACATAATTCAGCTTGTCACTACACCTTCCATGAGGATTAAAGATCCTAACTTATGGATTTTCCCCATAACCTACCTCTAAGCAGTGCCACTTAGGAGGTGGTCTAAAATACTTTATGATATGATTCCCCTAAATGTTCAACCAAATAAGATCAAAAGATGTTATGGAAAATTCCATATGTTGGCGTTGCTCTATGTGCTGTGCAATCGTCGTACAATAATCCCAATTATGACCGAGTAATTATTAATTATGATATTATACAGTTATTAAATATGGGCTCTAGGCCTAAATAATGAGATTGACATTGGTAGGTGTATGTGACTCTATGTACAAATTTCATCTTAGTTATTTGTTATTTAGTTGTTATATAAAACTAGAGATAATCCAACAAATATACGGGTGAGTGAGTTTTAACAAATCATTCGTACGATCCATGGAGGATCAGGTTATCAACTACCTCCTTGCATTATAGGGGATATTTCTCTAATCGGGTAATATGGACCTTATGTTCTTGTGAAGGATTAATTAAATATATGCAAGTTTAGTGGATTCATAATTTATTTATTACATGGTTGTCTACATCATTTCGATCCGTCCTACATTCAGACTTTCTAATATCTCCTTCAGGTCTCGTTGATCAGTCTACTTTTTGGTTTCACACATTATTTACAGCAATCACTATATCCCTTCTCATAGGATCTTGCATAAGTCATATAGTGCAACCGCCAGTGATTTCTCATATAGTTTCTAGCTGATTATTCTAACATCATTGGTAACATCTAGGTATACTCAAATCTTCTGACCAATCAATCAGATGGTAGATATTCGACTCAGATCAAAATCCTCATACATCTACTACATAATAATCTTGTCATCCCTAGACATTATACAGTCATACCTCACTAATATTGTACCACTTAGCATTTGAGTCACATTATTTGGCACAATTAAGGTGCAAATTATCCATATTCTATATATCAGTTGTCTATCACATCTATCAATCAGGTCATTTTCATTAGATAGCCAAATGTTACCCATCTTTCTGTTTATCAATATCTGCAACATTCAAAGGATATAAAAAACGATTAACATAGTTACAAAATAATATATATTCGGTGATTATTGTAAAAATACAAAATCAGGACCTGTTCACTTTTCTTGAGTTGTACATGCAGTTTACATTACACATGTTTCCTTTGTCATTTCTAGAGCTTTAATAGATAACATATCTGTTCTACTCTTTAGCTAGCATCCATTATATTCACATGGTATATCTGAGCTTGATGTAGGACATCTACAACAGTTTATACATTTAACTGAATCAAATATGTTCATACCGCTTACCCATGTGAGCTTCTTATGCATCTACAAGGAATCTCATTATACACTACACACATTGTGATTCCTTAAATCTATTTGGATCAAGTTCCTTCATCAGAAAAACATACTTCCTCATTGGACACTTGTCTGTAAATATATTCCTTTACATTTTATCATTTAATATCAATTCAATTTATCATTATCAAATTAATTTCTTGAACGTGGATTGACACCCTTGCAAGGAAGTCCATTGATTTTCAGGGACTGGCCTTTACCAGGAAATTCATCACATATTTTACTAACTCCATATTGTGTGAGTGTTTTTAAGTTGTAGGCTTGCTTGCAGGGAAAGGAAGCCTTGTTCACATTCTTCACGAAGTGAAACATTGAACATCGTCCATCCACATCTATGGGTATCATAGAAACCCTGCCATATTGAGGTTTTGGAAGGTCTTATCAGATTTCTTGTAAAAATAGGTTGAATACTGGTGAGATTTATCCTGAACATTTTGGCATGCCTGATGGGACACCCCATCCCTCATTTCTTTGCTTCATTTAATTAATAAAGTAGATTCTATTTTTTTGATTCCCTGTATGGTAATCATCTGTGATTGGTCCAATTGCCAATGATTGGACTGTGTATTTTTTGTTATATATTTCTTCACAGTGTGCTTTTCACCTCTTAGTTTTTGGTTTTTTGTTTCTTCTATCCTATTTGCAAGTCACTATTTCTAAGAGAGCTTGCTTACTTCATCATCAATATTGTTTACTTCTTTGATAAAATACAAAAATAATAATAAAAAGGAGTGATCTCATGGTAATTCCTAAAACCTTTCATTTTCTTTTCAATTTTGCATTCTTGTTTATCTGTCTTCATTAAAATCAACATTTTATTTTGGGTCTTAAAACGAACCATTTCATACTCCTTGATCACATGGTATAATTAGGAAAGATTTTTTTTGTATCCACTTATTTCTTCCCCCACACATAACCACATCACTTTGAAATCTAAAACACATTCAAACGATTCCCTACCTAGGTGGATACCTACTTGGATTTGATCACCAAGAGGAGAAGATGGCTCAGTGTTCTATCCAAGTATAATCTCCCATCTGTCGGTATATTTTGGCTCAGCACCTGAATCCCTTATTGCAGCGAGACTGTGAAGTGAGGGGGTATGCCCTAATATACACTCCTGTAATAGAAATAGTACATAGTTTTTCCTCACGCACATTCAACTATATCGAGGAATCCATCCAAAACATTCCTGAAACTAGCCATAAATGACCATTACCTAGGACCTTCATTATCCATCTTGCACATTTCACCTTTTCTTAATTAATTTAAGATAATTAAAAAATTCTTCTTCTTGGCTTGTCTGTTAAATTTACTAGTCTCTTAGGACTTTTCTTGTTTTATTCTCAGATTATTACCATGGATCAAACTCACTCACTATCATATCCTTATAGTATTAATACATCATAATTATAATCGTCCTCCAATCCTTCAACATCCTTTTATCCTAATAATTTTAAAAATATTCCTCACCTAGGATCTAATTCTTATCAAACCTATCAACCTATCACACCTTGCTCAACCTCATTTAGCTCTAGCATATCCCCGCAACTATCTACAACATCTTCTACCCCTTATGATGTCCACTAATCTAAAAAACATACAACAACACCATTCAACAACCCTATGGATATCTTTCACATCCTTCTTTCCTCAAAACTATTACTTCTAAGCCCATGTCAAGTGCACTACATCACATAGTCTCTTCCACATCCTTTCCTTCATCACAATCTTGTCAAAATTTTACTGTTTCTCAATCCTCATCCAATCAACCTATTTCAACTTCAATACCTCTCTCAATGTCTCAAGCATCTCTAAATTATACACATATCCCTACTCAGGCCCAATCAACTCCTCTCATCCAACAAAAACAACATACTCAAAATTTTTACACATCTCCCTACATCACTTTATCACAACCCACTTGAAAAACAATATCCTCTCAAGATACCCCTCATCAATCTCCGCATCAAGCCCATCTATTACAAAACTATAATACTTGACATTTTCATTAGTTGAATAAATCACGTCCTCTCATCAATTCTTTCACATTTAATCTTATAAATGATTCCATATAATATCTATCAAACAAATTATATAATTTAGAAACTGCGACCAAAGGATCCAAACAAGTCCTCACTTATGATCAGGTTTGTAATGAACCCATCCATCCATCCATCAGTACCGTATAAGCCCTATCCTCCACATTGGAAATTGCCTAAATTTACTTTATTCCATGGTCAGGAGGATCCCTAATAGTACATACTATCCTTTAGACATCTGTGTTATCTTATCATTCACAATCAAGATCTCATGCTTCGAACCTTTCCTATGTCACTAGTGGGACTTGCTTTAGATTGGTACAATTCCCTCCCTCAACACTCATTTCTCTCTTTCACTCAGCTAGCCTTGTTATTCCTTGATCATTTCACTATAAATGTCACTCGTAAAATCACCTTTTATGACCTTGCCAACATCAAACAATCCAAAAATAAATCCCTTGGAGACTTTTTCACTAGATGGAAGAGCACTATCAATCAATTGTCTTTTCCACTTCCACAGTCAGAATAAATCAAGTTATTTACCTGATCATGTTCCCATCACATGTCATCAACTCTTCAAATCCATACATTCTGCACCTTCGGCGAAGCTTTTGCCATGGATAGGAAGTTAGAAATCCAAGCCCTTAAAGAATTCCATCTCAATCCTTAATCTACACATGATCCATCTAATTCCCATAGGTCTTCCTACGATTCAGATGAGACTACACACCTTCTATCTGATTCCCCTAGGTCTTCCTATGATTCAAATGAGACTACACATGTTTTATCTGATTCCTCTAGGTATTTCTATGATTCAGATGAAACTTCCACACATGATGACATTACCTATCTTCCTGACCCAACACCTTCAATATATTTTGTCCCTATGAATGTTGTGCATCCCTTGACCTACGTGATCAACAATATTATATGTGATCTTCCTTATAAGAAGGCTTGTTCATCACTGATGCTTTCTCTTGAAAACTTAGAATCACTGGATCCTCTTTTCAATGATTCTAACACATTAATATCACTCGTGTCCACTGTCCAGTCATCCATTACATCCGCATAACCCTTAGATTCCACTTTGGACATCATTACTAAAGAAGCCTTTGTAATTGAATATCTTGATATTCAATCACTTATAGAATTAATAAAAAAAATAGAAAAATCGTGTAATCCACCTCGATCATGTCTAGAAATAACACCTCCCTCATCCGAATCACACCCAATCATATCCCTAGATACTCACTTACCTTCCATCTTAGAACAATGTCTTGAACCAAAAACTACATAGTCAAATACTATCACAATCATGGATTTTCCCTCGTCATTTGAAATGAGTTTCTCTATGTAACACAAATGCTACAAATTTAAACCAATCACATTCACCGCCTCATCCTCATCATTCATCATAAAAAACCCTCCTTTACCTAAAATAAATACTACAAAATTTAGGTACATACCATCTAAGGTCTCACCTTTACCATACATTTTGGGACCTCATCCTTTATCCTAATCCAAGTCTATAAAATCTACGGGTCCACCCTTACCATCAATTTTGGGACCCCATCCTTTAGCTCAATATCAAGACACATAATCAAACCCTATCTCATCCATCAACCATCCCTCTATTTTGGGACCTCATCCATCATACCATCTTATAAATCACACATGCTATCCATTTCTTGGGTCATATTCTCCTTCTTATCAACCTCACAACATCCATATGATGTTCCAACACTATGCAACATCCAAAAATCCAACCCCATCCAAAAATAAGACATGTCCTACCAAGTGTTCTTGTAAATCAAAATCAAAATCAAAATTCATTAATCTAAATCCCCCAAAAGGGACTTACATTGATATTCTTGATATACTCATGTAAGCCTCTCTTATCACATTACCACTAATTAAAACACCCCATCTCCATACTTAGAAACCTACTTGGTATGATCAATACAAAACCTGTGCATACCATAGATGCTCATGGCATAATACAGAGAGTTATAAAACACTTAAAGCCATAATCCAATGACTCTTCCTTATCAATGATATTCCACCAAAAGAGGACCATCCTAGAACATCATCAATATAATCACCCTCATCAATGTTCTCATTGGAATCTATAGGAAAAACAAAACATCCCTATTATTTCATCAACAAGCCTTTGTTAGATACCTCATTAACACCTTCCCTTGAATGTCCATCAATATCATATGTGCCTTCCTTTGAAGGACCATTCCCCTTGTTAGCACCTTCCCTTGAAGTTCCATCAATATTTTTAGTGCCTTCCTTTAAAGGACCGCTATCCTCATTAACACCTTCCTTTGAAGGTCCATCAATCTCATTTGCACCTTCCATTAAATAACCATTATCTTCATTAGAACCTTCCTTGGAAGGTCCATCAATCTCATCTACACCTTTCTTTGAAGGACCATTATCCTCATTAGCACCTTCCAATGAAGGTCCCTAGATCTCATTAGCACCTTCCTCATCAATGCCTAAACCTTCCCTTGAAGGTCTGTCAACCTCATCAACATCTACACCCAAGTCACTGATAATGTCTTCATTAAAATTAGTAGAACCAAGGGGTCATCCTCAACCAAATCTTGACAAACCTTCCTCATGCATTTTCCCATCACCTTTTAGTGAAGGTACCTTATCTCAAACAAATATAATTCACCCACCTATATGAACCTAAAATAAACATACATGAAGAAAAAGAAAAACTAAAGCGTCGTCATCTGCCCCTATTTATAAATTTTCCTCTCATTCCCTATTTAAATTTCCCAGAACTCCTTTTTCAAGGGCTCTTTTATTTACCATATAATCGATCAATAAATCCCAAAACTTCTATCATCTTCAGAACATCATTCCTTTTAACAAATGTCATTTCTATCAACAATATTATGGTTGTAAGGCTCCTATCTATTGAAACTTCAAAAACATTACTTCCCCATTATACATCATTACCAAACCTATCCCATCAATCTAATCAAAAGCTCACTATGTTAGAGTAAATGTGAAGAAGATCTCCCTTAGCTAGATCATTCCATATAGCATGGGGAAACCTTTGAATGTCTTGCACTTGCGACCTTTCTACTATTAACACATTAACCATCATGATGGTAGTCACATCAAAGATATTATTCCATCATTAGCCAACAATTTTTTTCATCGTAATGATTTGAAAGCATGTGGTTTTCTGTCAACATCCTGAATAATCCTTAAAGATGTACACCACAACTATAGTCATCGCATCTTTCACATGGACAAGTTCCTCTTTGGTAGGAACCCTACAATCATTACATCCATCCATGATCCAAAACCGAGGGGTTTCAGACTTAAGGAACAGATTAACAAATGTGCCAAATGAATTGCAAAATAACTATCTCTGAAAAGAGATGTAAATTACTCAAAGATTTCAAAATACATCAATTATCTCTGCCAAGAGATGTCTATCTCTTCTTCCGGTTACATATGTATTTATAATAATTTTATAAATACGAAAGGACACCTAGAAAGATGTGGAAGGTCACCAGTCCCGAGGGAGACGAGGTGTTTCATCTTCCAAGACTTACATGTGCACTAATTTTGCGAAACATACTATTTTTAGAATTTACTATTTTTAGACAGCAGTACAAAAATCACAATTTGGGCCCCTTAAACGTGGATTTCGGGGGTCAAACATTGCAAAATAGAGTTCTGCACCTTCTCATCACATTCTACGCATTCCAAGCTTTCCGTTGCCTTTTGAACGGAGTCAATCGGAGCTACGGTGCAAAAGTTATGGTCTCTGGAAGTTGCGCCACTAGAATTGCTGCCTGGATCATTCCTCCCTCCTTCAGAAGCAATGGTCCCCATTGCATTAAGATGCCCCATCAGCTGTGGAAATTGCTTCTTTACCTGGTATGCAGTGAGCCATTCACCTTGGTGACTGAGATTTCCTTTCTTTATCACACGATAGAGTTGAATAGGTTGTCCTCTGGTGGTCTTAGTCAAAACTTGGATTTCGGGGGTCAAACATTGCCGAACGGAGTTCAGCACCTTCTCATCACATTCTATGCATTCCAAGCTTTCCGTTGCCTTTTGAACGGAGTCAATCGGAGCTACGGTGCAAAAGTTATGGTCTCTGGAAGTTGCGCCACTAGAATTGCTGCCTGGATCATTCCTCCCTCCTTCAGAAGCAATGGTCCCCATTGCATTAAGATGCCCCATCAGCTGTGGAAATTGCTTCTTTACCTGGTATGCAGTGAGCCATTCACCTTGGTGACTGAGATTTCCTTTCTTTATCACACGATAGAGTTGAATAGGTTGTCCTCTGGTGGTCTTAGTCAAAACGTGGATTTCGGGGGTCAAACATTGCCGAACGGAGTTCAGCACCTTCTCATCACATTCTACGCATTCCAAGCTTTCCGTTGCCTTTTGAACGGAGTCAATCGGAGCTACGGTGCAAAAGTTATGGTCTCTGGAAGTTGCGCCACTAGAATTGCTGCCTGGATCATTCCTCCCTCCTTCAGAAGCAATGGTCCCCATTGCATTAAGATGCCCCATCAGCTGTGGAAATTGCTTCTTTACCTGGTATGCAGTGAGCCATTCACCTTGGTGACTGAGATTTCCTTTCTTTATCACACGATAGAGTTGAATAGGTTGTCCTCTGGTGGTCTTAGTCAAAACGTGGATTTCGGGGGTCAAACATTGCCGAACAGAGTTCAGCACCTTCTCATCACATTCTATGCATTCCAAGCTTTCTGTTGCCTTTTGAACGGAGTCAATCGGAGCTACGGTGCAAAAGTTATGGTCTCTGGAAGTTGCGCCACTAGAATTGCTGCCTGGATCATTCCTCCCTCCTTCAGAAGCAATGGTCCCCATTGCATTAAGATGCCCCATCAGCTGTGGAAATTGCTTCTTTACCTGGTATGCAGTGAGCCATTCACCTTGGTGACTGAGATTTCCTTTCTTTATCACACGATAGAGTTGAATAGGTTGTCCTCTGGTGGTCTTAGTCAAAACGTGGATTTCAGGGGTCAAACATTGCCGAACAGAGTTCAGCACCTTCTCATCACATTCTACACATTCCAAGCTTTCCGTTGCCTTTTGAACGGAGTCAATCGGAGCTACGGTGCAAAAGTTATGGTCTCTGGAAGTTGCGCACTAGAATTGCTGCCTGGATCATTCCTCCCTCCTTCAGAAGCAATGGTCCCCATTGCATTAAGATGCCCCATCAGCTGTGGAAATTGCTTCTTTACCTGGTATGCAGTGAGCCATTTCACCTTGGTGACTGAGATTTCCTTTCTTTATCACACGATAGAGTTGAATAGGTTGTCCTCTGGTGGTCTTAGTCAAACGTGGATTTCGGGGGTCAAACATGCCGAACAGAGTTCAGCACCTTCTCATCACATTCTATGCATTCCAAGCTTTCTGTTGCCTTTTGAACGGAGTCAATCAGAGCTACGATGCAAAAGTTATGGTCACTGGAAGTTGCGCCACTAGAATGCTGCCTGGATCATTCCTCCCTCCTTCAGAAGCATGGTCCCCATTGCATTAAGATGCCCCATCAGCTGTGGAAATTGCTTCTTTACCTGGTATGCAGTGAGCCCTTCCCCTTGGTGACTGAGATTTCCTTTCTTTATCACACGATTAGAGTTGAATAGGTTGTCCTCTGGTGGTCTTAGTCAAACGTGGATTTCAGGGGTCAAACATTGCCGAACAGAGTTCAGCACCTTCTCATCACATTCTACACATTCCAAGCTTTCCGTTGCCTTTTGAACGGAGTCAATCGGAGCTACGGTGCAAAAGTTATGGTCTCTGGAAGTTGCGCCACTAGAATTGCTGCCTGGATCAATCCACCTTGTCTACTAACCAAAGACATGTCTTGGGGAACACATGTGTAGTGCGTGTACACATATTTTCCCCTCCTATAAAAAAACCTATTAGGGTATTTCCCTCTAAATAAAATTAAAAATATCTATGGATGCTTCCTATCAAAGTCAAAAGCAATAGACTGATCTTGTATGTAGAGAAAAAAACTACGGTAAAGATAGATACATAAATAATAATGCAAACCTCCTTGTAATCCTTCAGTGTAAACCTTGGTAAGATTTTGGAGACTTCATCTGTGGGTGCTCTAGAATATTTTCCAAATGTGAGTTCAATTTCTACAAACAAAGATACTTTGGAAATCTTCAAATTGCAAATTGACAGAGTTTATTTGCAAACAATTCAGGAGGATTTGTAAGAGAGTAAGCTTGCAATTTATAGAAGAAAAAGTGGTTGGAAGTTGGTTGAACACATTTGAATGAATATGCTAAAAATAGCATTAGAAAAAGTTACATTAGTGCCGGGGCATTTAGAGGCAGTAATGGATTTAATTACAGAAGTTGCATCGGGGAAGGTGGTTGTACATGTAATTCAATTACCCCCACCTTTCTAGGATCCTAGAAGTGTAGTTAACTAGGATGAGGATGTGGAGTACAAGTGGATGTTGACTGAAATAGGCGGAAATAAATAACTAAATTTAATTAATATTTAATTGTGAGGAGATAATTAACCATTTAAATAAATAAATGTTTAATTATATTAGCTAGAAGGTGTTAGGAATTAATTTAATTAATTCCAAGAGAATGGTATAATTAAATTAAATTAATTGTGAGGATATAATTAACCATTTAAATAATTAAATGTTTAATTATATTAGCTAAGAGGGTGTAGGAATTAATTTAAGTAATTCCAATGGTAGGAATATATCATAGGTAATAGAATTAATTTTAATTAATTCTAAAGGGGAATATTTGAATGATGAAATTAATTTAATAATTCCAAAGGGGTATACTATGGTGAGATAGAATTAATTTAATTAATTCTAATTAGATAGAAGTGGGATAGAATATGTATGCATTTTTAGGGTTTCTATATTTTGCCCCTATTTAAATTGCTATTATGAAGTAATAGTTCTTGTAAAGATAGTAGACGCATGCAAATCTACAAGAAAAAAATTGTGTAGCATCAAGATGCCCCAATAAGCAAAATGGTAGAGGAATTCACCCTCAAGTAGGTGGATGATGTAGCAAGGCGGTGGACAACCGCTTGATAGGAAGAAAGTAAGGGATTGGAACAATAATGGAAAAAGGATTTTGCTCGTAGCATGAGCTTCATTTGGATAATAATTTTAAAGAAAACTTTTTTTTATGTTTCACAATAGATTTCTCACCATGATTATGAAATAATCAAGAAGGTTAACCCATATGCATGTAAGCAAACACACACAAAAAAGAAAAGATAAAAAGGAAAACAAACCCAATATACAAACTAGGTGTCAACACCAGGGTTATAAAGGAACCAAGATGTAATCACACTAATTGTAAGTGGTCCAAAAAGAGTAAAAAACAAGAATAAAAAACAAATTTGAAAAAAAGACAATCAACTATGCCCCTAATGTGTGCCATAATGATGATTAAGTAGATACAAATTCTCCCAAATGGGAATAGGATCAAACTAGAAGAGTAGAGTTAAAGCAAATCCTTATGACACTCTTGCTGAATCCATTGTGTAAATGATCAAGGTTGAAATTTCCCTAGGTGAAGTTATATCATGAAGGAAAAACAATTGTGTGACTTACCCCAAGTAGAGTTTGCATATCATGCAAAGGGAAGAAAGTGATAGTTGTAAGATTGGCACAGTCACTAGGGTAATAGATAAAAGTATGTCGTTTATCAAGATTGTATTGAAATGTTGAATGATTCACCTTAAGTGTTTTCCAATTGTAGTATTTCTATGATAAGTGAATATTTGTTCGAAAGTTTTGTATTTTTTTTTGAATTTTTGAAATATATGTGATTTTTTTGGATTTTGCAATATTTGATTTTTTTTTGTGGATTTTTGCAAATTTGGAAATATAAATGTGAACAAAAATGAAGACATTCCATGGCTTAAATAAACCAGGTCGAAAACACAACACGTGTAAATGAGAAAAATCTATAAAAGAAGTAATAGAAAGAAACCCCATATGAACAAGAAGAAGGACAAACCAAAGTTATATGTGAACTAGGCTGCCAATAAATTTCCTGTAATTGGTCTACAGTAAAGGTAAACAAAGTAAAACAAAATGAAAAATTGAGAGAGTAAAAAAGCATCGTCATAATGTCAACAAACTGCAACAGTTGAATACAATGTGTAAAAATGATGTCTAATGGCACCCCGAATGTGTTCCACATTGAAGAAATAGATAGATTTGAATGCCCCTAAACAATAGCTTAACACACAAGAAGATTGGATCATGGTGAAGAGAGGAGTGATACTTAAATACTCTGAAAGATACTCTTGTAAGATCCCATTGAAGTTTGATCTGTATTGGATTAAATTGTAATATCCAAGTGTGCCCCAAGGCAAAGATATATACACCATGAGCAATAAGGATGAGTATGTTATGGAACAATCATGAGGATCTCCATCAAATGGTGAGGGTGTTGAAATGTGTTATCCAGTTGCTGAAATTTTGTCAAATATTATCTGAATGTTTTAATTATGATAGTTTGAAACTTTTTTTTTGGAGTTTTGGATAATTTTATATTGTTTTTTTATTTTTGAAGTTTTGTGAGACATTTTGAATTTTTTTTTATAGTACAACTTGGTAAAAAGGATACACTTCTTGAAAGAAGGTGAAAATAATTAAAAGCATTCCATTCCATTGACAAAAATGTAGATGATAAAATGATAGAGTGTTTCACTCCACTTGTGGCTCCACACAACTAGGAAGATGCGAGGGCTCATCACCTTGAGCCAAAAAGGACGTGAAAACAAGGTGAATATTGATATGGAAGTGATGATAATGGATGCAAAGACACAAGGTGTAATAATGATCCATATGAGAAAAATGTAACTCATATCCACTCAAGATTATTTGACTGATTACAAGATGATTCTACTTTATAGGTTTTGACTCGACTTAGATCCATTAATGGCCTACTGATTGGAAAAATTTGATTGAAGGAATTGGTGTCTCTCTATAACATGAGTAGCTAAATTACTTCTTGGGATGTTTTTGACTAAGAACTTTGATTTAGATTTCGTAAAGGCTTTATTAGTTAATTATTTTTTACTTTTATGAAGGACACCCTACATGTTGCCCCATACTGTCAGTAAAAGGCAAGGGCTCAACACTGAAGAAAAAATGTAGGTGAGTAAGGGATTTCTCCATTCCCAGTCTCATACTGCTAGTAAGAAGTATGAGCTTATCACTAAAGCTTGTGAAGGATGAAAGGTGTAGTGATTTTATAATGTTTTTTGTAGTTTTAGATTGATTAAATTTTTCCTTATATGTTAATAGTGTGCTTGTTGGGAAGGAAAATTCTGCCCCCAAGTCTCAGCCTCATGTAACTAGGAGGACACAAGGGTTCGATACCATATATTGAGATGGGTGGTCAAAAAGGACCAGATAAAGAAGTTTAGTGTTGTCAGTTAAAGAGAGAGCTTATTTTAAAGGAGGAGTTTCCATTAGTAAGCTTTGAGACAACACCATAGGTAAAAATATCTAAAATGGTAGAAACCATAACAAAGATGAGACACACAATGCCTAAGAGGAATAAGGTTAACATGTGTCGTAATAGGTGAAGAAGGCAAGTATATGATAATGGTATGATTAAGGTATCTACCAATAGATGGAATGCCTAACATTATTTGTACACACTTTTCATTTCTGTTTAGCAAACAATGTTCTAATACTAAGTTTTATTATTTTTTTCTATTTTTTGAATAATTGAACATGTTTAGGAGTTGAAATGGACTCATCAAGAAATATGTCCATGTTGATTGAAGTTGAATGGTCATGAGATACAAGAATTTTGTAGATGAAATGCAAGTCAAGAGAGATAATCAAAAGATTCAATAAGTTTTGAAATACAAGACTTGGATGGACATGAGCCAAGTAAAAGGAGTGAAACCAAAGTTTTGATAAGTCATGTAATATGAGACTAGGGTGGATGTGATCTAAGTCAAAAGATTGAATAAAATGATTTGATAGATCCTGAAGTACCAGAATTGGGCAGACATGATCCAAGTCAAAAGATTGAATCAAATAATTCGATGGGTCTTGAAGTACTAGATTTGGGTGGACATGATCCAAGTCAAAAGATGTGTGATAGGACTAGTTTGTGATGAGATCAATATATATATGTGATGTTAGAAGAATATTTTCGATACAAGGAAGATGTTGAGATATATATTCACCTGTGAGTGAAAGAGCACAAGGAAAGAAGGATAGATCTCTAGATGTATACTCAGGGTTTCTTGTAAGCCGTAGAAAGGAAATAGTAAATGTTTATCCTTCTAGGTTGTGAATTAATTGATTGGACAAAAACATTTGTGTTGATTGAAGAATACTTTTCAAAAATCACACAAGGAGTCCACGTGGGAGAGAAGGATAGGAAGGACCCACGCGCGGAAGGCAAGTTCAGCTTTCAGGACTTAGCCAATTTTGAGCATGAAGACCTATTTTTAGAATATGGTGTGCGAAACACACCAACGATGCAGAGATGTGCATGCCATGTATTGTCTATCTTTAGAGGAGAGAATCGAAGCAGTTTTCATGGAGATGAGATAAGAATAGGATTGACACTTTAGTTAACTGTAAGAGGTACCATAGATAACACACTTTCATGTGTGGCTGATGCCTATAAATGGCATGTGGCTATCAATAACATGCGGCCTATTTTTGGAATAGATAAGCGGTGAAGGAAAAGTTCCCACCCTATGCATATGATGTTAGGTACATAGTAGAGGTGTGTGTGTAAGTGTAACAGAGATATATACAGAGAGTGTGTATGTATGTGTGATAGATATATGGAGGTATAGAGATATGCGCATATGACTGAATTATTGTATCATATCCATACACGCATTGGTATAGATTGACAATATTATAAGGAGCTTCTATATTTATTAAGAGATGGAAGATATTGGATGAATCTAAGTGTCATTCTGTGTGTAGTTGAGTAGTGCATGTTATTAATTCAATCATGATTACTATTTAAGCTTGTTCTTTCATAGATATGAGGGTAGCATGTATTATAGAATGATGGATTAGTTATGAATCTATATGTTTCTTCCTTCATCATGCTAACATCCTGCTACAACAACCCTAAATAGGGGCCTAGTACATTTACACGCTTCAGGTGAGTGATGTGCTAGCACGACTAGGGTATTATCTGGTAAATTCTAGGCTGCATCATGGGTTCCATTTTTGGGACCTTTTTTTTCAGTTGTTTTCAGGATGGTTCACAATGAAGACATATCGGTTAACTCTAGCAAGTATTGAGGAATGGATACATGATTTGGAGGAAGAATATGCATAGTGATTCAGTAATGGATTTGATTTTAACGCATGTACTTGGGTAGAACAAAATCTATATGACAACTTATATGAGATATTTTTCACTATCTTTCCAGTAGAACTATAAGAGTGGCTTATTGCTTATGCATCTCAGTGGAACTAGAGGTATCATGCACTTTTTTGGACACAGGAAGAATTTTAGGCCCTTTATGATGCTGATCTGATCTGGAGTCACGTTGTGGATATGTGGTTTTGGTGTGTTCTAAACAATTATATTCTAGAATATTCAATTTCGATGTACTCTTTACCGGAGGTAGCTGAATTCCAATTTTTATAGTATCCAAGAGGAACATATTTGTAAGGTATTCCTTTGGCGATCAAGATCTTGATGGTAACTTTGAACTTAGAGATTAAACCGATGGCTAACTAAACTTCACAACACACGAGGGAAGGAACATGTTTGATGAAGTATGGCAGACCTAGTGGAAGAGATGAAAAGAGAGGAAAGGTGGCTTAAGTTTAATGAGGTTCCCGAGAGGGAGATAGAGAAGTAGCATTACGTTATAGACAGTATGGTGTTGAGGAGAGAGATGGATCATGAAGGATTTATAGGTCACATAGAAGACATGGATCTAGAGCATCAGGAACTCCCCCATCTTGAAAAACATGACAAAGACCCCCCCTCAGCCTCACACAACAGTGTGCTAGCAGAGACTACTTGGACCATGGGTGCGCATCTTAATCCACATGGTGACCTAGCCTTGGTGCTTGGTTTTCCAGTATCTAGTACGAAAAGTAACCAACAAGCTAACTCAAGAAGTAGGAGAGTAGGAGTAAGTCAGGGAGCAAGTACATAAATGGCAAGACAAATGAATTTAATGATATTTGGAGGAACATTCTTAGGCATATAATCCACATAGAATGTGAGTGCACAGAATGTTGGATTCACCTATGGAAGTGGAACTACCTCACAAAATGCAGGGGTTCAGTATAGTACTACTATCATAGCATAAGGGAGTACATATATAGGTCCTATTCCAACTATAGGTAGAGGATCAATAGGTATAGGTGGTTCTAGTTTTGGTGGATCTAGTGGTTTTGGGGGCAAAGGTAATACAAGAGGTTCTGGATCAGGTGGTCAACGTCCGCAATAACCATAGAATATATATGGAGATGTCTCTTTGTCTCCCAGAATATAGAGGTATAGAGGATTCTGCCAAACATGTGCATATGTGTGAAATCTTGTGGCATGCTAAAGGGATTATGGCTACTGAGCACAAGGCAAGTTAGTTTGCTACTAAATTACAGGGATGTGCACATAGCTGGTATAGGAAGTTTGACCTTGATCAAACTTGGGTGGATTATGCAACATTGAAGGATGCTTTCTTGAAAGAGTTCCATATCCCTGAGTTTGAGTAGAAGAGTATTAGTGTGCTCAAGGATATCAGGCAAGGCACTACTGAGAGTGTATGTGAGTATGATGATCATTTTAAGACACTTCTATCTAAGCTATCTTATGATATTCATGCTAGCTAGAATATAGAATGGTTTGTTGGAGGATTGATTACACCTTTTATAAGGGCGTTGTCACATAAGACTTACACTGATCTACGTGAAGCACTGGAAGTAGCTTTGTGTTTTGAGGTAGTTGGGAGCATTGATACTAGCTTTAGTCCATTCCTAGAGGCACATATTGTAGCTATGGAAAAGTAGTTAAAGAAGCTATCAGCAAATTCAACCCATGAAATGCGCTCAGGAATTTGGTGTATAGATTGTGAAGTGGAAGGTCACACCAAGGATAGTTTCCCTCACAGACCTATACGATCATTATTGTTGGATTGTGAGTTTTTCCATTTGAATCATGATGCTAGTCACTATCCTTTGTTACAATGTGTGATAAGGAAGAATGTATCTTGATTTTGAAATATTTACATGTCCATGACCCATGATACTAAGGATTTTCATTTGATTGGTCAGATCCAGGATGCTACAGACATTGGGGTATGAAAAACAAGTATAACAGATAATTCTAAGGGTAAGAATGAGCACCAGGATTGGGATCATAATCAAACACGCTATGATAGGAATGAGGGGAATTTTGAAGGAGGTCACGGAAGGGGACGTGGATATCATTGTGGATATGGAGGATGAGGCCGTGGTGGAGGAAGAGGTGAGTTCCCTCATGGAACATGTTATACATGCGGATCTCCTGACCACTATAGGTGTAAATGTCCTTAGAATATTATATTTTCTTTATGCAGAAAGAACTATAGCTATGAAGAGTGCCCAAACTTATATGAGCATCTGAGTAATCAACATAAGCAAGAAAATAAAGGTTTCGAGATGGTTAGAATCCATTGAACGGTAGAAGATTAGTGGATTCCCAAGATAGCAGAAGGACCTGAGGCATTGATAATGAATATTACTACATGTGCTAAAGCAATGCGTGCAAGACAGGCATTGCACTAGAAGCGTATGATCACCAAGGAGGAGGTTTTGCATGTAAGGTACCCAGATCTTGATCATTAGAAGGAGGTTTACCAGGATAACATGGAAGTGTTAAGGAATCTTTAGGGTGAAATACAATACCTAAAGGATTAGAAGAAAGTATCAGAGACAGTCCAAACTAATATCGATGATCTGCAAGAAGTGTGCAAAATATTGCGCCAGGAGAACATTATTCCACTATTAGGAAGTTGGTTAAAGGGGAACACTCTATGCACAAGTATTGAGACAAAAGGAAAGATCCTGCATGTAAATATTCCCCCTGATAGCATTGAATATGATAAAGAAATTACTCTGAATGCTGTTGTGGATGGGTGGCTGTTGAGAAACATATTGATTGATACATGTGCGGAAGTAAATGTTCATACATTAGATGCATGGGTACAAATGGGGAGGCCTCCATTTCAGCCATCATCTAATGTGTTCTTTATGGCAAACTAGACTAAGGACACTCCCATAGTAGTTTTGAAAGATGCATCTATAACCATATAAGGGGCCAAGTTCACTAGGGATTTTGAGGTATTAGCACTTACAGAAGTAGACAATTTTCCAGTCTTTCTTGGACACCCTTGTTGTTATGCAAATAATGCTGACTTGAGGTTAAAAAAGGGGTATATCAGCTTTGAAAACAAGGAGGAAAGGGTTGTGATACCTTTGACAGATGGGAAGTATACACCATATGTTGAGCCTTTAAGTGAGGAGGACTTAAACAAAGTTTATGTATGCGTTATTAAGGACCCAAAGGTCAATGAGTGATCAAAAGAAGGCATCATACAGTGGAGGATTCTAATTCTATTAGTGATACTATGAGTATTGCTTGTGACAATTGGGCTCATGGTACATGTGAATTGGTAGGGCGTGAGGTAAAAAGTGCAGTTACGCACATGAATGGATTTCATTCAGTTTGACGAATAGGTAGTACAATACCTTGGTATACAGGGGTAGAATATCTTCCTACATTTTTGAAAGCCATGGAAACATAGTGGAAAAATCAAATTAAGAGATGAGATATGTTAGTATATCCCTTGAGCAGGATAGCAACGCATTGGTGGGTAGTCCACAAAGATAATCTTATAAACCAAGAAGATATTGGAGTCACTTTGTCTACTAGGTTTATAAGGAACAATGCACCTAGGAAAATATGCACTTATCATGGTGATCAATTGGTTCAGTATCATATTCAGTAGTGTGAGAGACTCTGGACAACAGGATAGGAAGCATTACCACCTTCACTCTAGGTACATCGATTGTAATCTACACTACAAGGATGCGAATGCGCCTGGTATGTATATGAAAAATTACATCGAGAGACTAGAAATTGACAAGATTTGACTGCAGGAATGATCAAGACTTTTGACTACTTCTCGACTAAAACTCCTGTAGAAGAGGCATTAAAATTTGTCAAGTGCTTAACTATGGAAGATAGTGCAAAATCAGAAGATCATATCCAAGAATTATTTGGTGAGGTAGAGTTCGAAGCATGTTTTGAAAAGGAAGAAGAAATGGACTCCATACTACTTGAATGTGCTTGCCTTGAGAAAGAGAAAGGAAAGATTGTTTACAACGTGAATGATGAGGAAGTTGAGAACCTGGATAGTGAACATTCACAAGGGGTGCATGAGGTCTTGGATAGTGCATACAAGAATACATGCACCTACCATGAACCCATGAATACAAAGAAGGTGAATATGGTTCAGAGGCTGAGCCTAAGGAGGCCATAATTGGAGACTACTAGTCAGACTTGGAGGTAGCATAGATAATTGAGTTACTCAAGGATTATCATGACTTATTCCCTTGAGGGTATCATGAACTTAAAGGTGTGCATAAATCACTTGGGGAAATGAAGATAAAACTTAAGGAAGGTGCGCGGCTAGTTAGAAAGAGACCTTAAAGAATGAATCCTAATTTGTGTGAAAAGGTAAAAGAAGAGATTGATAAAATGTTGAAATCTGGAATTATCAAGCTGCCTGATGAGTCAGAATGGGTTATCCCAATGGTGATCAATATCAAGAAGGATGGATGAATTAGAATATGTGTGGACTATAGGGAGTTGAATGTTGGATGCATCACAAATCCATTTCCTACACCATTCACTGAGGAAATACTAGGAGTTGCAAGGCGCAAAATATATTCCTTCACAGATGGGTTTTTCGGGTCTCATTAGGTTAGGATTGCTCAGGAGGATTAAGAAAAGACAACATTTACTACTGAATGGGGTATTTTTTCCTATACTATGATGCCTTTTGGATTGAAAAACACGTCTGTTGTATTCTCACGCATAGTTGTTCAGGCATTCAAATATTTTATTCAAAACTTATTATAGGTCTACCTAGATGATTGGATAGTATATGTGCTTGTGAAATATCATTGTGACAATCTATGCTTAGTGTTTGAACAATGCAGATAGTTGAGTATCTCTTTGAACATCAAAAAGTGCATATTTTCTATGCCATTTGAGATACTGTTAGGACATATAATCTACAAGGAAGGTTTGTTGGTTGATCCAGCCAAGGTTGCAGTCATTTTAGGCCTAGAAGTGCCTACCAGTCAAAGTGAGGTGTGAAATTTTTTAGGTCATATAGGATATTATAGAAAATTCATCAGAGGGTATGCCAAAATTTCTGCACCCTTAGAAGAATTACTAAAGGGGAAAGGCACATTTTATTGGGGAAAACTACGTAGAAGTGTGCATTCAAGATATTAAAGGAGAAACTTACTACCGCATGCCCATTCTATGCTTTCCATCATGGGATAAGCCATTTCATGTGCATGTAGACACTTCTAGTATGGCCATTTGCACTGTGTTGGCTCAACTTGGTGAAGGTATTATAGATCATCCAATATTTTTTGCTAGTAGGAAGCTAAATCCTGTTGAATGGAATTATACAACTACAGAGAGCGAAGTTTTGTCAATTATCTATGCATTGTACAAGTTTCGATAGTACTTCTTAGCAACACCATTTGTGTTTTACATAGATCACGTGACATTGAAGTACTTGGTAAAAAAGCACATCTTATAGGGGTGCATATGCAGATGGGTGCTCCTCTTTCAAGATTTTGATTTCACAATTGTGGTGAAGCCAAGGAAAAGCAATTCTGGACCAGATCATTTATCTAGAATCAATTTAGGAGAGAATGCACAAACAATTGAAGAAACGATGCCAGATGCACAGTTATATAAGTTGCAACGTGTGACCACGGAATTAGAAGAGATTGTTTTCTTTCTACAAACATGTATGGCACCAGAAGGAATGAAAGATTTAGAAAAGAAGTTGCTTGCTATATGCACGTGACACCGTTTATGTTAATCAGTGGTGACCTTTACAAGCTAGGTAGAGATGAAGTATTACATCGTTTTGTATTAGAGCATGAGTCGTAAGGATATTATGGAAAAAGATCATGGTGGCATTACAGGAGGCCATTATGACAGGTGATGTGAACTACCCAGAAGATCCCACTTGCTGGATTATGGTGGGAGAAATTATATAAGGACTGTAAAGAATATTGTAAGGTATGTGATCATTGTCAATGCCTAGGAAAACTAGGGAAAAGAGATGAGATTCCTTTGAGACTGATTACTAGTGTTGAACCATTTGATAAATGGGCCATTGATTTTGTAGGACCTGTTTCACCAACCACGTGCGTAGGACTTGGATCGTGCTATATCATTACTTACATAGATTATCTCATGTGGTGGGAAGAAGCAGCACCTACCAATGACTATACAGTAGCTACAATAGCTAGGTTTCTATGGGAGAATGTTCTTACAAGATATGGATATCCCTTAAGCTTGACAAGTGATAGAGGTACGTGATTTTTGAATGAGACAATCCGGATCCTATTAGATGAGTTTATGGTTGCACATCATAAAACTACACCTTACCATCCTCAGGAAAATGGAACTTTTGAGGCTTTCAACAAAATTTTGAGGCTATGACTTTGAAAAAAAATTATGATGTTGGAAGAAAGGATTGGGATGACAAAGTGTCAACTGTGCTTTGGGCATATAGAACAACTTACAAGAGATTGAAACAAAGCCACACCATTTCCATCTAGTGTTTGGCGTGGAAGTTGTTCTCTATATAGAATTTATGTTACCTTCTTTGCGTATTGTGCACACTGGAGGTCTAGCTAATGAACAAGATTTAGAAGAATGTATTGAAAAGATGATTCAACTAGACAAGTGATGAGCCATAGCATGATGGAGTCAGAAGCAAGAAAAGGAAAGGCAGAAGGCATGACATGACAAAAATAATGGATAAGAAGTTTGAGATTGGACAGATGGTACTTCTTTATGACTCAAAGTTCTTGTGCCATCCAGGAAAGCTCAAAGTACATTGGTTGGGGCCATATGTTATCACTTCTATACTTGAATCAGGTACTTGCCAGCTAGAAGCACTTGATGGAACATGGCTGCCCGATTACTTTAATGGGAGTAGGCTAAAGCCCTACTATAAATAAGTCTTCTTGGTGTTTGTAATAAGGTAGTATTGCCATTTAGTTTAGGTTTTCAATTATGTATTTCCTTCATTGTTGGTATGTTTTGTCAATTTAGTTGTTGTTCTTGTGTAATAAGCACGCTTGTGCACCTGAAGCTAATTAATGTATGAAGAATGTTTATGCATAGAGGACTGCACATTCTTTTCATGTGGGGTGGTTATAGTTGTCCAAGAAAAAGACTGTGGGATTTGTAAGGTGAAAGGAATAAGCTACTACAGGTGTGATTTAAGTCAAAAGAAGATTGCTTCTCAAAAGAGACTAAGGATGGAGATAAATGAAAGAATAGTATAATGTGAGGTAAATGGAGGCCATGTTAGCTACTAGGAGAAGGTATAGTGGTGATGTACTTGGGCGTAGGAGTACATGATGAAGAGAATTCTATGACCAAAGGGTAGGAAGGCACACTAGAAGGTTATAGCTGGGCACAAAGATGTACCGCGCAAAATGAAAGGATTTGGTCAATGAATGAGGGTATATTTGGTGGGTGAAGGAGAAATAAATGCATCAAAAATTGAGAAAATTATATAAGGATAAGATGTAGATTCATTTATACCATTGTGACTAAGAGTATTTGAGAGAAGAGCCAAGTGCGAAGAGCCAAGTGATCGAGTTTAGGTGTGAGGGTTGTGAAACCAAGAATGACAACTAGATCTATGTGACAAGAAGCTTGTATCCCCAGTGGTGAAGGCTTTGAGTGAAGCAGGGAGATAGAAAAGAGTTAGGTTATGAAGTTTCCACCTAGGGCATGATTGAATCGAGCTAGGGTTTGATTCACAGAGTTGCAGAGTTGAAGAGGAGACATTTGCAAGGTAGAAATGACACCAAAGAAGGCATCTGCAGCAGTGGTAAAAGGAATGAAGAAGGTAGTCATTGAGGAAGAATAAATGGCGCCTGAAATCCATTTTTCAGAGATGTAGTATCCGGAGCTAGTCATCATCAACCAAGAATTTTTTTCACCCATTAGAAAGAGAAAAGTGAGTAAATATAATCACACAACTCTGGAGAACAAGGAGCTTAATTCCTTACTCGCTACTAGAAAAAACAATCACATGGAGGATGATATGATGGTTTATGACAATGTAGGTGAGATACTCTTGAAGATAATTGGGGTCTACCAGTTATATGAGCTTCCATATTTCAGGAAGTATGAGCCCTTGTATCACTAGCTCATGAGCAGGGTACATGAAGACTTGTTCTACTTTGTAGGATGCAGAGTTATAATTTCGTATGTGCTAGTCTCGTCAATTACAGGTCTGAAGGCCACAAGAGAAGACATAAAAGGTGACCTTGCAGATAAAGCCACGATTCTAAAGACCAAACAAGAGTTGGGATACCTGAAGGGTCTGCGCAGAATGGACGTAGATAAATTGAAAAACTATCTAGTTGTATAAGCTATAACACACCTTGTTACCAAGTTAAATGATCAAGAGTGGTGGTCATAGGTGAATACAATGTGGTTACATGTGGCATGTAATATGTCAAAAGGGACAATCTATAACATTGCAAGCTATATTGCAGAGCAAATAGTCAAAGAAGTGCACACAAGAGGGAAGATCAACTTTGTCGCTGTTCTACTATCACTGGTATTCATGGAGATTGGAATACCAAATGGACCAATGGAGAAAGTATGGGAATAAACCATGGATAATGAGTCCACAGCTGAAAGATTTAACAAATACCTATGCAAGGGGACCATGCCAAATGAAGTAAAGCAAAGGGTAGAGAAGTGGTATGACAGGCTCTGTGCGGTATTTGGGGAAGAGTGACACATCCCAACAGAACCTACCAGTAGTGGTAGTGAAACAAGTTCAATTTTTTTTGTATATCAGCATTTCTACATCATGCACTTCCCAATGAAAGATGGAGTCTGGATACCTTGGTGCAAGTTACCTTACGCATTCACTACAAGGTATTTTCAAGAATTTGTTCATAGATTTAGAGACACATGCCAACTGATCTTCAATGCAGATAAGGTAGACTATGACTACCATACATTAAGGAATAAGTATGTATATCTTAGTAGAAGTTCTTATATAGAGAGAATCATTTTAGAGGTTTTGAATATCAAACCAATAAGCTTGGTTGTAGCAAATGTGGGGGCAGCATTGGTGTATCTCCAGCTGAAACCAAAAATGGAGAATAATAATTATGTGGAAGGTGAGTTCACGCTTCTAGCACCACCAAACGGAAAGCATACAGTGGAGAACATCCTAGCACCTAAGCCCACAGAGCCAATTGAATTACAGGATGAGGAGGAAGAGCGCGAAGATAGTGGTGGTTTGGAGCACGGGGGTAGGAGACATCCTATAAGTCAGGGTGAAGCTGAGCACGCTGTTACCCCACCTCATCCAAAGGAGGGGGATGAAGAGGAATTGAATGCAGTCTAAGGGGAGCACAATTTTAAAAGGGTATTTATGAAGACAAGGACCCAAGGTGTTACTCCAACCACTGTGTGCAAATCACCTAGACTCTCTCCATAGAAGGAGGCTACCACATAGAGAAGGAGGAAGCTAAAGTTGAATGAGGAGGCAAAAGAGTCAGAGGAAAGCATGATTAATTCTCTTGCACCTCCAGAGGTTAAAAAGAACAGGGTCAGGCATCGAAGGAAAAATAAGAGGAAGAGAAAATGCCAGAATAGATAGCTGCATAAGGTGTTCAAGACATGGAGACACATGTCCCAAATTTGGAGGCTAAAGTTTCTAAGCAGCAAAGGTCTAGAAGGACAAGTGGAGAGCACATTCCACTAGCCATGGGGTATGCTGATGACACAGGAAAAATTATCCACGCCAGCTTCCAGATCACGGTAGCATAGAAGGATTTATTCAGCTAGGAGTTGATGGATGAGGATATGATGACTGTGCGCACTAAGAAGTAACTATCATGGTCGATGTACACCCACATGAATGAGCCTGACTAAAGAAGGAAACTCAGGTTAGACACATGATAGTAAATTCTACTGTCATGTTAGACGAGCATGTCAGCAATGCATTGGTGAAATTTTTTGCTGATGTGGCTAGAAGAAATATGGAAAAATATGCCACGATCAAAGTGCTACGCAAAGAGTTGAAGACAGAGGACACAAAGATAGCACACATAACCTAGGAAAGGGACCATGCAAAAGAAGAATAAGGTGTTCATAAGCATCACAGAGGATATTTGGGACAATGTAATCAAAGAAAGGCCACACTTGGAACCCAAGGTACCACAGACATTTCCTTCAACGATACACTATGTGGGAAAGTTGGTGGACTTGGTTCTTGAAGATGAAACTCTACATATGCAAGTGCCAGAAATATTAGAAAAATATGCCAAATAGGAGAAAGCATCAATGATAAGAAAAATTGCATCTTATGAAGGGATGTTGCAGGCATTACAAGAAGTATTGAAGAAATCAGACTAGGCTTTAAACATGTGCACAACTGCATAGGTTCTTATCAACATCAAGACCCTCAAAGAGTATAACGAGGTCCAAAAGGTGATGAAAGATGAGACATTGGGCCATGCAAAAAGGTTGTCAATGGTTAAATAGAAGCACGAGGCCCTAGAAGTAGCAAAAGAGCCACACAAGACTTGGCTATAAGAACTTGGAAAGTTGATTGCACAGAAGATGGACCTTTTGCAAGGAAGAATGACATCAATGTCTAGTGTTGTGTTGGTTTTGCAAAATGAGAAAGGAGAGACTGCGAGGGATGAGTTAGAATCCATTATTGTGGACATCCCAGAGAAAGAAGAGAAGACACTCACTAAATGGTAGGTTTTGGAGGCCATAATAAAAGAGGAGTATCCAGAGCTGATACAACAGATTGATACAGAGGAGGTTGCCTCATAACTTCATATCAATTATATATTTATCCACATTCTTATTCTTATTCTTTCCTTCAATTTTTTAGAGATATGCCTTTGATTCTTTGATGACGACAAGTCATTAAAGAATACTTGTCTAAGATCACACAAGGAGTCTGCACGAGATAGAAGGTCAGGATCAAAGGCATGAAAGGATAGGAAGGACCCATGCGTCGAAGGTAAGTTCAAATTTAATGACTTAGCCAATTTTGAGCATGAAGATCTATTTTTGAAGATGACGCACGTACCACATCAACAATGCAAATATGTGTGTGCCATGTATTGTCTATATTTGGAGAAGCGGTTTGAGGTGTTTATGCATGGTGTAACACCTTGGATAAACTGTTATATTCCTTTTTGCATTATGAGCATTGGCATGTGATTTTCATGAGGTGTGTTTCCTTTATTGTTGAAAATCATGCTTGTTATGGGTAAATCATTTCTTCTCTTGGATTCATTGGACTGAAATGTTATGACTTGCAAGAATCCACTTTCACTTCTTATTGATAAAATGCAATCTGGTTTTGAGAGTTACAAACTTATCTCATGTACTAACTCATCCTTGGATCAATTTCACTGATCCAAGGGATGTTTTTAAACTCTTAATCAAACTGAATGATAAATTGACATTCATTGGTTGAGAGACATAGTGGACTGAACCTTGTATGTTACAAGTTTTTTGGGCTTGAGTGATCATGTCTTCATTCGGTTGTATGTTGTGATTGGGTCTTTGGGATTGATCTCTGTAGGACATTAAAGACGTAACAAAAATAGTATGCTTCAAGACTATGAAGGATTAGTTATGAACCGTAAAACAAAAGGACTATCCTAACGGTATCCTAAACTAGGTAAGAGCACCTACTTCCTAGCTATGTCTATTCAATTGGGTTATAATCTATCCTAAGCTTTTTATTCTATTGTGTTGGGGGGAGTGACCTAACCTAAGCTCTTCTACTAAATGAATATGGGAAGGGGAGACTACTATGGTAATACTAGACTATGTTAACCTAATGCCTAATACTAATGGTTGTGAAATTAATCTAACCTAAGGTGGTATTACCTATGGAAATGTTTTTAGACCTAAGGAAATTATTTAGGAAATGATTTTAGACTAACCTAAGTTTTGGGGACATCTATCCTAAACTATTAAAAGGGACCTAGGGTCACATGGCACTATGGTGATAGTTCCAATGGCTTTTATTTGATTTTATTGGGTTTAAATGCATGAGGTACTTCTAGTTTGGAAAGGGCTAGTTAACTCTAGTGGAGGCTTCAATAAAAATGGAATTGCATGTTAACTTGGAAATGGCATTTGCTAGTTTTGGGAGGCAGTGGAAAGTAGAGAGAAGTGGGAGAATTAGGAGTTATGGTAATAATGATCTTGGTTTATGTGTGGAAACCATCTTGAAAATAAGGGAGGTGGATTTGTGGGAGATTGTTTAGTTTTGTACGCCTCACGAATTTCACTCTGCGTGGAGCTATCTGGTTCTTTGAACCAACAGTTCGACTTCTTCTTCTTCTTGTCTATTTTTGGTTTCTCTGGTCTATTTTTTATCAAGGGAATGTATAAGAGGCATTGGAAGAAAAATTGTTTGGTTGTTGATCTATTGTGGAGAAGAAAAAGGGTTGGAAGCTCGGCTAGAAGTCTCCTTTGAATTGGTAGAGGCACTATCAGGCATGATAGGCTCTACCCATTAAGATTTATTTCTTTCTTCTAAATGAATCATTAAAACAACTCTACTCTCATTGAGATAATTCTTTGTTTGATTTTTATTGTTATTTACTTGCATGTTTTAGGAAATATCTGTAGTTTATGGAATGCAAATCCATTACTAGCAATGATAGGTTTTAGGAAACTTTCTTTGTGCTAGTTTAATGTTGATATTCATGCAAACTTATATTTGAAGCTCTATAACTTGTATTCGAGGATGGTGTTGACTGAACTGGTATTCATTACCTTATGCTTTGTTCTAAACTATATTTAGAGCCCGTGTTTTATTTGAATTTGTAGTGGAGCTTCTTGATCATTCTGAACTGGCATTTGTTTCCTGTATGGTTCTGAATCTCTATTGTAGTCTTATGCTTCGTTTAGCTTGTACTGGAGCATTAGAGTTTTTCTAGGAGCTTGTATTTAAACTTCATGTTATTCTAAACTTTTGTTAAAGCTCCATGATTGAGGTTGTACTCGTGTTCAGTACTTGCGAAAAGGATGAATTGTATAAATCAAACATTGTAGTGAGAAATGAGATAGAGTTTTTTTTTTGTACATATACTCTGAGCTAGAAGTTTATTCTTATTCGAGGATTTGAAACTACTTGAACTCATATTAGAGCATTGGTGTTTTGTTATGAGCTTGTATTTAGGGCTTCGTGTTTTGTTATAGGCTCGTATTTGAACTTCATGTTTGTTTGAACCAATATTATAGTCTTATGAAGTTCTAAATTTTTTTTCCAAGCCCGTGTTTGACACTGTACTGGTATTCCATTCGTGCATGTTTGAACTTGTGTTGGAATCGACGTGTTTGATTTTATACATGTATTATGAGCTGGAGTTTTGTTGGTATTAAGAATTTGAAAAGCTTTAATTCCATTTAAGTATACACTGTTCAAAATGGGTCTTGAGAGATATTTTTTGTATCGAAGTAGACCTGGTAATCTCTTTTGAGATCAACACTTCTTATGAGCTTCTTGTTGGACCGATTGTGGTACTTCTATCTTTTAGACAACACCACCTTCTTTGAACTTAATAGGGTGTGTGAATATGAAGTGTATCCTATTCTTCTCTACCTTGAGCGAACCCGTGTCTTGTTGAATTCTTGACTATCTTTTTAGAAGGGTTAAATAACTAGAATTATATCTTGTTATGGGTATTGATGATTTATAGTTTGTTTAGAATCAGTCGTTAACAATTTTAGTAGCTTCTAGAAATGCATTATTTACATTCCTCCTTGTTATTGATGTTGAAACAAATATTTTCCATGTCATAAGCTTTTAACTGGAATTGAAGATTATTGTTGTGATTCTGTTTCAGTCTCGATGGAGGTAAGAATGTCAAGGACAGTCAAATCACTAAAATGTTATTGAAATCTCTAAAGGTCTCCATTCATTTTAATTGAATAAACGATGGGTTTAATTAAAGGTCCGAATTCATAAACCTGGAGATACTGAATTTTGTAAAGGGGGAAGTGATGGATTAGTGATCTCATATTCAAAATAAAGCTTGTATTATTCTTTTATTTGAGAAGGATGATGAAAGACTATTTGACAAGAAAGACATAAGTGAATGTCATCCAAGGATAAAGTTAAAGCAAACACAATGAATATGATTTCAAATAAGGAGTATTTTGGATTTTGAAAAGAAGTTGTATTGATCCTTGTATATCAGTGTACTTTGTTTGATGAATTTCTATTGAATGTAGAATTCAAACAAGGAATGTATGGGATTTAAATGACAGAAATGAATATGATCTCTTGAAAGATGGATCCCAATATACTAGTTTTGGGACTAAGTAAGTGTGGAACACTTATTTCAAAGTGAAAGAATTTGAACAAAAGTTTGAAAATAGAAAAAACCAGTTCTTGTATAATTGTGTAAAGTGGCCTCTATTAGAAGTTGGTCTTGGACAAATGCATGTTTTCAGTGGTGTGCTCTCTCTTTTAGGTGTCACTGGTATATCTAAGCAAGAGTGATGCTATTTGAAATAGAAAAGGGAATTACTTAACCCCCTTTAAAACCCTGAGTAATGAACTTGGTATTGGAACTTTTTTACAATAGGAGATCGCCTTCTTAAGATATCCGTGACTCTAACTGGATAAGTTTATTTGATTGAAATTTTATGTTTCCAATCTTCTTCCAAGATGGAAATTTTGGGGTTGTGGAACGTTTGGTTTCAGGCCTTGAATTGAGGTAGATTTATGTGTTCTAAACCTGTAATTGTCTTTCTAATAATTAGTGTTTGGGGAACAACATGTACTGTTTCTTCTTCCTTTGTTATATGGAATGATGAAGTATTCTAATATTAGTTATGCCGTAATTAACTTCTTTTGTTGCTTAGAAAAGATAATTGTGTATTTCTATTCTTTTGGAATTATGAAATAATTGGAAGACAAGACTTGTACCAGAATCATTTTAAAGACAAAATTACATAGGCTCAAGTTAACATCATATACATAAAAATGTAGGTGTTACAAAAATATAAGAAAGATTGATTTTCAAAACAAGTGAATTCAGATCATCTTTAATTGTACTTCTTTTCTAGATGTTATTACTTATGATTATTTTTAGGATATATTAATTTTTTCATTAAAACAGAGTTGTTTTAATGGAACAATTAGTGGAATGCACTTTACTTTAATGCTTAGTGCTTATCATGCTCAGTTCATTGAACTGACCCGTGTTAGCAATTTTTGCAAATGGACATCGTAAGTGATAAAAGAAGACAAAAACTTCTATGATGCATTGGATTATTTAATTCTGGATCTTTTATAAAGAGTTTTGAATCATTCTTGAGTTGTATTGGAAAAGAAAAGTGTTGTTCTTTTAATATCTTAATTCTGATTGACATGCAAAATGTCTGAAATGCATAATCCTAAAAATCTATATTTATCATCATGAATTGAAAGGTTTTATGTTGGACTGCAATTTGTGATGTGAATACTATTGTTGCAGGATCACAACACCCCTGGACGCACATCAGGCTTCTAGGTTGATGTTTCAGGCATCCAGTGTGATTGCACAACATTGAAACCTCTCTCCAAGTGTGGGACTTGTGAAAGTGAGAGAGGAATCTCCATATTAGAGGCTGGTTCCTCAAACTCCTCTGATTTAGATCTATATTTTGTACAACTACGGAGGTTCAGATCCTAATCCTACTCTAAATTACAAGGAGACGGATAGAAGTGCAAAAAATGAAACTAACTAAAGATGGTGATGCACCAAAAGGAGTGGTGAATATTTTTGTCATGCAAATAGACACAAACCAAAGATTATAGCATAAAACATACACAGGCTGATAAGATATAATTTAGGATCTGAAATGAATCAAATAATACAAACAAAGGATTGAAACCCATTCACAAAGCTTGCATTATCATTTCCAATGTCAAAACCACTACATTACAACCTCATAGAGGTAAAAATTGTTACAGTCTTTGAAGAGGTCTGATTCTTGCATCAATCACTTGTTGGAGGTGAAAGAAGAAGATTGTTATGCTAAAAGATGTTCCACCCTTAGAAATGAGCCAAAACTGGCTTTTACATTGCATGGGTCGAGCCCAGGAGAGAGAAAACGTACAAAAACATGGGAACCCATTTCTCCTTAACTGTAAATGCATTAAATCAGCATGGAGGACCTTACAAACCCATACCCTATGATTTTTGACTGAATTGGAGGAGAATGCGACCCATTCTACATTAAATCCGGTCGCTGAAATGTCACTTCTGGTCATAAACACGCGTCAGAACCTTTTCTTAAATTTCTCTCTCCAAAATACACCAAAATTCAAGATTGACCTCAGAATCATGTAGAGAATTTTATAATCTTTCCAATGATATAAAGAACGTGAAAATCTGAGCTCTGGATCGAAAGATATGGTGATCTGAAGATTTAGGGCACAAAATAGGCAAAAATGGGTTTTGAAATTTTTTCCCGTGCTCCGCCACCTGGACGACACGTGTCGAGCACTGATTGGATGAGAAATTCTCTCTCCTTCCCTTACCTACGGGTTTTCCTTGAAATTTTTGACTTTTTGTAACTTTTGGAAAATTTTCCACTTTTTCCCCGCGTCCCCGCCACTTGGGACACGTGGCATGATCTGGTTGGAGGACAGGGGCGTGGGGTCATCCTTTACTTTTGAAATTTTGGCTAAAAAATTTTGCTAAATTTTTCAATTCCTCCCTGAGCTCCATGCTTCCCCTGCTCCATTGGACACGTGTCCAATTTTTATTGGCTCGGGCCAACGCTCTAAATTTCACCTTGCGCCGTGAACTCCCCGGCCCTTAGGAAACATGTCATGTTCTGATTAGCTCAGGCTGACCCTTCAAACCTCGCCCTTTGAACTTCTAGATGCTTTCCCTTGTGACATGTGGCATTTCCTGATTCGTCTGCGAGCTTGCCGGCTCTTTGCATGTCTCGCGTCCTTTTGGCCCGAGCTGTCCCGAAGTGTTGTCTGGGACAAAAAATTCCTCCGATCCACCCGATTCAGGCTTCCCTATCCCTCTTTTAGCTAATGACACGTGGCGTGATTTGATTGGCTCTCGGCTCCTTCAGCTCTCCACGTCCCGCATGTCCCTTTGTCCCAACTGTCCCAGTGCTAAAGTTCTTTGTTTCGGACGATCCGGGCGGTTCACATCCTTCGCGTTCTCCACGTCCTCACGACCTGGATGTCCCTATTTGTTGCGCACAATAGTTAGTCAATTTTGCTTTTGCCTTCGGCCAGATCGGATTTCCACGTCCCTTCGCGTCCTCCACTGTCCTCACGACCTAGATTTCCTTAGTGCTGCCTGGGCCACCTAGAGGCTTTTTGGTCGAGTTCGCGCCCTGACGTCCCAACTGTCCCAAGTGCCACCTGGACCAGGACTTAGCCAATTTTCATGATTTTTTTCTGGCCCAAGCTTGTTTTTTGTAACCTTTTCACCCTTTTCTCAGAACTTGCTCCTTTCTTCTTGGACAGGAGAGATAGAAAAAATCCGAGGGGACCCTAGAAACATGATTTTTGCCTTGCATCAATCTATTTTCCTTGAGACTTGAGTATTCTGATGCATGTTATCAAAATTTACCCTGCGGGGTGAATTTTGGATAACAATTTGGCGACTCAACGGGGTTACCTGCCTGCTAGGTAGAAGATACCAGTTGCCTAAAGTAGTCCATTGGGCATGGAGTCATCAAATATTCTATTTAGGACCCCAAGTGACTCAGAATGTGCAAGGAGGAAGATGGAATATCACCTGATGGAAGCAAGGACTGCAAAACATCTCCATGGACAGCAAGTTGTACCAAAGAACTTAGGGAAAACAAAACTAACCTACAGCAAAACAATGTGCACAAGCACTTGGAGGAATGAAAATATAATCTAATATTTACAACGTAGTGAATTTCCCTTTAGAAGCAACGCTTGAGATAGATTCCTTTTACTGGAATCTGCAGTTCTTCACCATCCAATGAGGCCAATTAGAAAGCATTGTTGTTCTTGCACTTCGTGACCATGTATGGGCCACTCCAAATGGCATCAAATTTTGAATGCCTTCCCGGTTTTGCTCTATCCACATCCCATTTCAACACTAGATCTCCAACTTGGAAGGATCTATCCTTGGCTTTCCTATCAAAGGTCCTTCTTGATCAATGCTTGATCCTTTTCCATTACTTGGGATGCCTAATTTCTGATCTCTTGTAGCTCCATCAACTCTGCATACCTCACCTCCGTGGGCTCAAACTCTAGTAACTCCAGCTACTTCATGAGTTCCAATGTTGGTAACTCAAGTGACATGGGCAAGATTGCCTCTCTTCCATAGACAAGTTTGAATGGAGAGTTACCTGTGGATCTCTTGGGAGTTATCCTATCAGCCCATAAGGCTGATTTTAGTTTGGTATGCCAAGACCTCTGATTCTCGTCAAGAATCCCTCCTAATGATCTTCAACAAGTTCTTGTTTGTAGACTCGGCCTGGCCATTACCTTGAGGGTAATAGTTTCATGAAGTGCTTAGGTAGATACCGTTATTGACAACCCACTCAGTCACCTTAGATCCAATGAATGCCAATGCATTATCAGAGATTATTGTAGCAGGTACACCAAATATAGTTGTTATCCCCTCATAAAAGTCTAAGATACTAGACTCATTTACCTCTTTGAGTGCTACTGCTTCTGTCCATTTGGTGAAGTAGTTTGTGGCTGTCAAAATCCATTTGTGCCCTTGGCTTGAATTGGGATTATTGACTCCAATGAAGTCCAAACTCCATTGCATGAATGGCTGGTCAACTGAGATTGGATGTAATGGAACGGCAGCAAGTCTCTATTTTCCTGTGAAGAATGCACAATTCTTACACCTCTTGATCCATGCATAGCAATCACTGAAGATATTAGGCCAATAATAACCAGCCTTCATAATTTTTAGAGCTGTCACTCTTGGTGCAAAATGACCACCAGCTGGTCCACCATGAAACTCTTCCAACACCCTTTGAATCTAATTTGTCCTAATGCATCTCAGTAGCACTCCATTCACATCTTTCTTGAACAAAAATCCATCAACAATGGCATACGAGACAGCCTGCAATTTGAAGTGTCTCCTTTGGGTCTTGTTCATCTCTGGAGGGCATAGGCCTGTGCTGTAGGAAGTGTATAATACCTTGGGTCCAGCAAGGAGTGGGGGTAGCATCGTCTTCTTCTTGATTACCACTTGGCTCATGGCTGTCCTGGACTATCAAAACAACCTCTTCTTCATTGCATACTTCTCTTTGCTTCCCCAAAACCAGCTGCTCACACAATCCTTTCCCTCTTACCAGCTTGGTGATCTTGATCTCAATGTCATACTCCATGACATGGGTGATCCAACCTGCCCTTTTCTCATTCAAATCCTTGTTGAGGAGGAAGTCCTTAACCCCAGCATGTGAGACCAGCAACTGGACCTTGTTGTTTGAGACTAAATGCTTGAATTTCTTCAAGCTTCTGATTACTACAAGTACATGCTTCTTAATAAAAGAGTACCTCACCTCATAGTCATCTAGGCTCTGGCTGAAGAAAGAAATTGGCTGCTCATCATTATCCTTGTTTTTCTGTACCAAAATGGCAGCAATAGTGTCATCACCTCCAAATGCATAGAGGATGAAATCCTTGGAGAAGTCCGGGTTGATGAGAGTTGGTGCTTGAGAGATGGCTTCTTTGATTGCTTCAAAACTCTCCTTGCCTTCTGTTGTCCACTTGAAAGCCATGCTCTTCTTTAACATTTTTGTGATGGGCTTGACAAGGGCTACAAAATCTAGGACAAACCTCCGAACAAAGTTTATCCTTCCCAAGAAACTCTAAAGGGATTTCTTGTGGCTTGGCAATGGTTGTACTCTTATGGTTTCAACCCTCTCTAGATCAATTGCTAATCCTTCTTTGGAGACAATATGGCCAAGGAGATTTCCTTCATGTGCAAGAAAGATGCACTTCTTAGGATTCAAAGACACTCCAAATCTCCTACACCTCGTGAAGACCTGTCTCAAATGAGAGAGGTGGTCTGCTGCATTGTTGGAAAAAATAGTGATATCATCAAGGTAAATCAGCACCACATTGTTAATCAAACCTTTGAATGCCATGTCCATTTCCCTTTGGAAGTTACCACCAGCGTTGGACAGCCCAAATGGCATTTTTCTCTATGCAAAAGTTCCCCATTTGGTTGTGAAAGCTGTCTTGAACTGGTCTTCTTCTTTCACCATAATCTGATTGTAGCCTGAGTAGCCATCAAGTAGTGAAAACCTTTCTAAACCAGCCACCACTTGCAAGATTTGCTCCATGGAAGGGAGTGGTTAATGGTCCTTGAGAGAGGCTTTATTGAAGTCTCTGAAGTCAACACACAATCTGATCTCTCCACTCTTCTTTCTGACTGGAACTAAGTTGGAAACCCAACTAGAATGCTTGATTGGGAATATGATCCTTGACTCAATCAGCTTGTCCAATTCTTTCCTCATGAGAGGCTCCATGTGTGGATTGACTGGTCTTTGTTTCTACCTGACAAGGCTTAGTATTTGGATCCAATTCGATGGTATGCTGAGCTAAGTTGGGATTGAAACCTTTCAAGTCTTCATAGCTCCAAGAAAACACGTCAGGGAACTCTTGACACAATTGTATGAACTCATACCTTTCTTGTTCAGTTGTCATCCTTCCAATTTGCAATGGTTTGTTCTCTTCTACCAGGATGGATACTGAATCCTCTCTCTTGACTTGAATGTTTTCTTTCTCCTTTCTATACTGGTCATTGGGATTAAAAATGGACTCCAAAGTGATAAGTCCTTTGGGAAGCTTGTTAGTTCTTAGCTGTACCACTTGGTCACCAGACTGCCATTCCAATTTTTCTTGATTCTTGGCCGAGAACTCAGCTTCTTCTTGCAAGAAATGGATGATTTGTTGGTCATTCTCAAACACTTGCCAACTAACATTGTTATCTGGCACTGAAGGCCTCACAATCACATGGATGTTTGGCTATACCCCGTCTTGTTGAATGCTTTCCACAATGTCAAAGGCTGCTACTACTGCTGCAAGCCTGTCAATAGCTTGATTCTCTTTCCTAGGAATGGATTTGATGCCAAAACTCTCAAAATATTCCATGAGGTCCCACACCCTGTTCTTGTAGCACCTGAGAAGATCATTCTTGGCAGCATGCTGTCCCTTGACCTGATTTACAATCAATTCACTGTCACCAAAGACTTGCAAGTTCTTTATTCCTCTCTTGATTGCCCAATGCATCCCTTGCACCAAGGCTTCATATTCAGCAGTGTTATTGGAGCATGACAAACTGAAATCTAAAATCTAAATAGTACTTTACTCCTTGAGGTGAAACAAGCATGGCTCCACCTCCTACACCTTCTCTACTCCTTGATCCATCAAAAAACAGCTGCCATACCTCATTATCATCTTTGTGGTTTGGCTTGGTGATGCTAGGAATAGGCTGATTTTCTTTGTGTATGCAATAGACCCCTAGCTCAGATTCTTCCACGTCTTGATAAGGATCAAATGCATGTATCTTGTTTGCCCATTCATCAAGAGTTAGATCCAGGATGCTTCCAACCTTAGTGTCAGCTTCATCAGTGCTTGGGTGATCCTCTTGATCAAATGCTGAGCAATTGGCATTAATCTGACTTGGAGTGTAAGGCTCAATATGGAAGTTTGCAATAGGTTCAGACCTGATTGTAGCCTTAGTTCCATACCTCATTTTGAATAGCATGTGTGACCAATCAGCAGAAAAATATCCCCCAATCTTGGTTGTGAAGTCCCTTGACAAGCAAAGGGCAAAGAGTGGTGGAAGGTCTATGACTGATACATCTTGTAAAACAACAACATTTAGACATGCTTGCAAGGTAAGACTCAAGTTTTTAATCACTCAAACTGTTGCTACTACTGTCCCATCTAGCTACACTACCCCTTTGGATGTTGTTTCATACTGGAGCCCTAGCTGATTAGCTATTTGTTTAGGCATTATTGAGCTACTTGCCTCTGGAGTCTATCATGCAATTGTGCACTAGCTGATTTCCAATGATCAATGAAACGTAGAAAGGGGGGGGCTTCAACATTTTACCTTGCTGTCCTCCTTGATTTCCCTCAGGCTGGGCAGCATTTGTAAGCACTTTGTATTGCGTCTGACACTTGCTGATTCAGAAGTTGGCCAGTCCTTCATGGCAGCTTGCAGCAGATCTCTTTGGCCTGGGATAGATAGGGATTCCCACATTGATATATTGATGTTTGTCTTCTTCATCTGATCAATGATACTGAATGGAGATGAAGTATCCCTCTGCTATCCCTTTGCTTATACATTCACTCCTTGCACTTGGGCAGCAATAACTGGTACTTGAGTTGGCCTAGGGGCTGTTCTTGGCTACCCTTATGCATTTGAAATTGGATTTTTCTTACCAATCATTTGTGGAACCATGGAAGGTTGTGGATTGGTTGGGGCTAACGGCTGTTCCTCACCCAAATTCCTTCTCTTCGACCTTGTGTTGGCTGCAACACCTTGAGAAACTGCTTGATTCATGCCATAGAAATCTTCTGCTTGCCAATTTACCAATGTGGTGTCATTTGGGGTTGACTGCTATTGGAATGTTTCTTGTTGTTGGTTGTTTCCTTGACTGCCCTCACCCTCCACACCAGTAGTTGTCACCATTAGTGCTTGATTCAAAGCACCATTGAAACACATGGATTGGTTATGAGGCTCATTGCATGGAAAACACCAATCATACTCCTGAGCAATGTTGTTTTGTGTTGGTACCAATGCCATAGAGGCAGATATGGCATTTGGATTATAAGGCTGAAATGGTCTATTGGTAGGAGGCCTTGTTTGATTCATATTTGCAACTGGATTAGGTGGCCTTTGTGGTTGGTATGGCTACCTGTTAGGCTGAGCTTGGGGTTGATAAGAAGGTCTAAAACTTTGGGCTTGTTGCCTTTTGAGAGTAACCAGCTCATTGCCTAGGTTTTGCAGTTGCTTCATGACTTCTTAAAGCTCATTTGGGGCACTTGGAGATGAAGTGGAAGCTTCATTTGAACTCTGATTTCTAGGAGTGGGAGAAGGAGCCAAATTAGGTGCTTGATGGGTGTCTGGACTCTCTAAACTTTGAAACAATGGCATGGGAGGTCTAGGGGCAAGTTTTCCAGCTTGGATCAAACAATTTTCAGCCCTAATGCAATGCTATAAGCCATAGGGATAGTTATGCCTCCCATGGACTGAATCAACATAGAAATATCAGAATTTAGAGCTTTGAGATAGTAGAGAAAAGCACCTTCTGCTGTTGGCCTGACTGCCACTGGAATTCTCTCCCAAGTCTTTCGAAAATCTGAAGTTGAAATCGGTCAGCTGCTCATTGGGAGCTCTCTTGATGGTTTTCAGCTGCTCCATAAGAGACAAGTTGTCTCCCTTCTCTCCAAATTGCTCATGAAGTGCAATACATAGCTGATTCCAGTTTGTGATAGAACTAGCTCCAAGGCTTCTAAACCATTGCAATGCTTTACCCTTGAATGAAGATGCCAGTAACTTGACAGCCACTTGCATATCATTGATTTCATGAATTGCGCAAAGGTTAGCAATATCTTTAACATGATCAGCTAGAGTAGTCTGATTTTCTCCAGTGAAGTAGGGGATGTTCTTCAAGGCTGCAATAGGAATTGGATGTTGTGCATTGAGGGCAAGTGGGCTGCTACCTGTGAAGTTGACGTAGGGGTTGTTTTATGTCATTCTAATCGGTCTTAAAACCCTTGTTGACTAGAATGAAAGGCCTACTAGGTGGAGGAGTTAAGAGAGTTTTGTTTGGTTGGAGATGGAGACCTTTGAATCCTTCTTCCTCTTTGCCTTCTTCTTGGAGATAACTGCAGGTATTCAAACAACACTACTTCTTCTCCAACTCTTGACCTTGTGATGACTCTTCTCATGAGTTTTCATTCCTACACTGCTGAAACCATTTGATTCTTCCCCTTGGAGTCGCTAGATATGCAAATAATAGATCTTTTTAAGCAAGAAAATTGCAGCAGATGCACATCAACTTTGCTGCAATAAAAATGAGACCTCTAGAGTCCCACCGAGCGTGCCAAAATTCATTTTTGCATTTCTATCCCTGTATCCTTGCAAATTAGAGTAGGATTAGGATCTGAACCTCTGTAGTTGTGCAAAATATATATCAAAATTAGAGGAGTTTGAGGAACTAGCCTCTAATCTGGAGATTCCTCTCTCAGTTTAACAAGTCCCACACTTGGAGAGAGGTTTCCATGTTGTGTAATCACATTGGATGCCTGAAACATCGACCTAGAAGCCTGATGTGCATCCAGGGGTGCTGTGATCTTGCAACAACAATCACAAAATGATTAAATAAAATTAAAGAAAGAAAAATGCGGGGAGTCCCACCAGGTGTGCCAAAATATATGTAAAGAAAAAAACTACAGTAATGAAAGATACATAAATAATAATGCAAACCTCCCTGTAATCCTTCAGTACAAACCTCAGTAAGGTTGTGGAGACTTTTTCTGTGGAACCTTGTAAATGGATGTGGATGCTCTTGAATATTCTCCAAATGTGAGTGCAATTTCTATAAACACAGATACTTTAGAAAGCTTCAAATTGCAAATTGATAGAGTTTATTTGCAAACAATTCTAGAGGATTTGTAAGAGAGTAATCTTGTAATTTATAGAAGAAAAAGTGGTTGGAAGTTGATTGAACACATTTGAATGAACATTGTAAAAATAGAATTGGAGGAAGTTACATTAGTGTCAGGGCATTTAGGGGCAGTAATGGATTTAATTGCAGAAGTTGTATTGGGGAAGGTGGTTGTACGTGCAATTCAATTGCCCCCACCTTTCTAGGATTCTAGAAGTGTAGTTAATTAGGATGAGGATGTGGAGTACAAGTGGATTCCAAGTGGCTGTTGACTAAAATAGGTGGAATTAAATAACTAAATTTAATTAATATTTAATTGTGAGGAGATAATTAACCATTTAAATAAATAAATGTTTAATTATATTATCTAGAAGGTGTTAGGAATTAATTTAATTAATTCAAAGAGAATGGTATAGTTAAATTAATTGTGAGGAGATAATTAACCATTTAAATAATTAAATGTTTAATTATATTAGGTAAGAGGGTGTAAGAATTAATTTAATTAATTCCAAAGGCATGTTAGAATTAAATTATTTAATTCCAATGGGTAGGCATATAACTTAGGTAATAGAATTAATTTTAATTAATTCTAAATGGAAATATTTGAATGATGAAATTAATTTAATTAATTCCAAAGGGGTGTACTGCGGTGAGATATAATTAATTTAATTAATTCTAATTAGATAGAAGCGGGTTAAAATATGTATGTATTTTTAGGGTGTCTACAAATCCCTTGAAGGATAAATATTCAAATGTCATATTGTCAACAATAAAAGTAGAGTGATCCCTCAAAGGATAGTTACCAATCAAAGTCATGGACCGATCCTTTGAAGGAATTCTACCTGTAAAAAATTAAAAATGTATACCATACCCTTGAAGGATGGATACCCATGTAAAATTATTCCCACATCAATCAACCTTAAGAAAACCAAAAGTAAAATCATCCTAGGAAATCTTCCCGCGTCAATCAACTTTCCCAATATAGAAAACTTCCCACATCGACTAGTTTCCATCAAAATAAGAAATGTAAAGCTAGGGAATTTCCCTATGAAACCATTGTAAGGAGAACCCTCTTTTCCCACACAACCTACATATGTTAACCCTTCTCATGTCCTAGAAAGGTACATCTTTTCACTTCATCTCTATGTTCAAGATCTTAAGTGTGACTACCCATTGTTAGTCATTTGTTAATATTCGTTGTAAAGGCCAAAAGTACAAGTTCTTTCACTTCATTCTTTCCCATCATATATGTATCAAATCCAATACAAAGAAATCAATCCACGTTTCATTCTTGACCATGGTTTTTACAAAACATTAAATCACTTTAGCATCAATATCAAATACACATCATTCCTTATAACATTTGTCAATCCTTTCACATCAACATTTATCAAAATTTCTACTAAAATCTATTGATCACATCAACATCATACATCAATAAAATCTTCATCATATATCAAAATTATATTTTTGTTTCAAAAACATCACATTTACTTATTAAAGTTGACACTTGTCAATCTGATGTCTCCTCAAGCATTATGCCCCTGATTACTATCAAGACCCCCATCTAGTCCTCGTAAGCCCACCTTTATGGAAATATCAATTTTTGGTCATTTGACCTCATAAAATCATCATATTTTTTTTCCACTAAGTCATATGTCTATAGGACATGAACCCTTTGGTTCCCCTATCACTTGAATTCTTGGCCTCGTAAACCCACCTTTGTGGCAACACCAATGGAATATGTGCCCTTGCAAAACATGCTTGTTTACCAACTACTTGAGTGCCATGTGATCTATGTAAAATATAAATGGATTATCCAAAAAGTACTACCTAAATTTATGTAGCACATAAATCATTCACAACGCTTCACGCTTCATTGTTGTGTAATTCTGTTAAGCCAAGGTTAACTTTCTGCTTATAAAACACAAAGGGTGATCAACAATCCCTTCTCTAGGATATGCTAACACTGCTCCTATTACCATCCCTAATGCATCAACATGCACATGAAAGGGCTTGTCCCATGAGGGAAAGTGAAAAATGGGTATAGTAGTAAGTTTCTCCATTAATGTGTCAAAAGCCACATGTTGCACCTCACCCCAATAGAATTTACTCTTATGTTTCAACAAGTCTTCTAATGGCGCAAAGATCCTGACATAGCCTTTGATGAATTTTATGTAGTAACCCGTATACCCTAAGAACCCACACACTACGATTTGACTGGTAGGCTCCTCTAATCCTAAGATAACAAAATTTTTGGTAGGATCTACAAATAATCCTTCCTTAAAAATAATGTGACCCAAAAATGTGCCAAAAGGAGTAGCAAAGACACATTACTTCCTGCACCTCTCAACCATCAATATTAAGTTGTCATAACGATCTCTTACTAACCCATACACCATCCAATCATACAGGTAGAATTGCAAAAATTTATGGATGAAGTCTTGAAATGCTTGCACCACAATGCATGAAAATACAACTGGCACATTCTTAAGCCCAAAAGGCATAACCATATAAGAAAAACTTCCCCATTCAGTGGTGAAAGTAGTCTTCTCCTGGTCCTCCTTCACAATCCTTACTTGGTGATAACCTGAGAATCCATTTGTAAAAGAATACATCTCTCACCTTGCTACAACTTCCAAGATCTCTTCAGTAAATGGGGTTGGAAAAGGATCTATGACACATGCAACATTTAAATCACTGTAGTCTACACATATCCTTATCCTCCCATCCTTTTTGATACTAATTACCATTGGGCTCACCCATTCATATTATTTAATTGTTTCAATGATTCCAAATTCTATCATCTTATTAATCTCCTCTTTAAATTTTATGTGAAAATTTGGATTAATCCTATAAGGTCTCTTCCGAATCATGTGCACACCTTACTTCAACTTAATTCATATTTCTCCCAATGAGTGATGAACTTATTTTCACTCATGGTACCCATGTGAGAACAAATCCTGCAAGGCGCACAACAAATCAATTATATTTGAAACTTCTTGGTCCATCCAGTAATCTCCAAAGACAACTTCTTTTAGCTCTTCTTCTATACAAATGTTTACCTTTTTCATTTTTAAGGGCTGATCGTAAGTGCACACTTGTTCATCTGTATTTTCCAAGACTTCACACATACCTTCCGTATGATCAACATCCAAGTTTTGTACTTCCTCATCATCTATCAACTACAAAAAAATTCCCTTTTCTTTCTCTAGGTAGGCGCACTCAAACTGTATCTCCTCCATTTCTCCTTCCTCGAAGCATGCCTCCAAGCCAGGTTCCTCTAGAAAATCTAGGATTTGTTCTTAAACCATAACAAAATCTCCCAGAGTAAGGCACTTGAATACTTGGAGCGTGTCATTCACCAATGGCTTAGGACTTAGATACTCAAACATTTTAATAATATCCACTTTCAAATCTTTCCAATTTATTTTCTGATGATGTAACTTTGAATGGGTATACCATGCCCACACACAACCTTGCAAGATGGAATAAAAATTATGCATGCATAGTGAGGGAGGTAAGGATTACGGGCCTACCGTCTAGGCTCTATCACATTCCTGGATGTGAAATGAGGCGGATTCCTTCCCCATCATAGTCATGTATTTTAGAGGGTGCATTGCTCCAAAGAAACCTAACAGAGAACGTGATTCTAAATTTTTTCCATTCTAGAATATTGTCTTGATGATTCACCCACCAACATGCTACTATTGCGTGCAAGGTATAAGTTAGCATATTCCTCCTTTATACTTGACATGTCCATTGGATCTCCATCGCATGTAGAAAGACATTAGGGTTACCTTCCTTAGTGTAACTTGGTAATTGTCTTCCTCCCAAGTGCCTAACTGAGTGCACTCTAGAAACTCAAGTTATAATGTCCTTCAATTGTCTTCTAACCAACTCATAGGTCCCATGCACCTAATTTTTGTACGTAATGCTAGTTATATCACTTATAGACTGAGCATCTTCCCACTGAATGAATCCTTCTCTTGATGGATGAATAGCCTCAGGGTCTCTAATGGTGCGCACATAGATTCTATCTAGGTCCTCTTCTCCTAAAGGCTCTACATAAGGCATAGAACTCACATTTGTTAGTGGAATAATGTTGTACTCCTCTTTGTTCTCAAAACTTATGCATCCCTTGTTAAAGCGTAAGTTAACATTATTCGCATAACACTAGAGGCATCCGAGTAATGTTGGGAATTTATCTACCTCGATAAGTACTAAGACTTCAAAATCCCCAGTAAAATTAGCCCCTTGAATGGTTATAGAAGCATCCTTCAAGACTTCGATGGGCATAGGCTTTATCCTATTTACCATGTACAACACATTTGAAGAGGGCTATAATGGAGACCTTCCCATCTAATTCCATGCATCCAAAGTAAGGAGATTCACCTCTGCACCCATGTTGATTAGAATGTTACTAAGGATCCATCCATCAACAACTGCATTCAACGTAATTTTCTTGTCATAATCAAGACTGTAAGGGGGCATATTAGCATGTAAGACATTCCTCTCATGTTCATCTCCCACACGGTACCTTTTATCTTAACCACTCTCCTAAAAGAGGAATAATGTTCTCCTGACACAACATCCTACACACTTCTCTGACCTAATCCATGTATATCTGAGGGACCTTAGCATTCTTTGTCTGTTCTAACTTTCGTGACAGGTGCTTCAAACATTGAATCTCTCCTTGCAGGATTCTAATCACTTCCATGGTCTCTTGGTAAACTTGTTTCTAATGGGATGGATAAGGATATTTCCCATGTAATACTTCTTCTCTTGTAATGAGAGGCCCTTTCTTTGGTACTTCTTTGATGCGTGCAGCCTCAGTGTGTGTAGTTGTTAAAACATGTTATAACTTGGGGTTAAGCACTACCCTAGGTATCCATAGTGGGTCAGTTCTCTTCACACTAACCATCCCCATGTCTTTGTCCTTCTTCAGGTTATGGCTCATGTGGTCATACAATTTAGGGAACTCCTCATATTTGTGATTCTTTCTAAACCATGAGCACTGTAAAAAATCTATACATTCATGCTTGTAGTGTTCAATAGATTCACAATTGTAACAAGTTGGTGTCCCCAATATTTCACCCTGAAATCTGAGACTACCCCTTTTAATTTTTTTTCATTCTTTTCAAAGTAATGGGTAATTTTGTGTTTGTTTTTCTTGTAGTTTCTTGCATTGCTCTAAGGTATCCCCAGAGAGGTATATAATCCAAATTTTCCAAGTAACCACAAGCCAAAGCTCACTCAATTCCTTCGCCAGACCTTGTCTACAAGCATTTTATTTATTTGTTAAATAAATAGAGTTTTTTTAAAAATAGATTGAGCTAAAATTGGAGGATTTAGGTTATATAAATCACTTCACCCCATCATTACTACCATAGAAAATTCATCCGGGGGGAATAATTTTTGCAGATCAGCTAATTGGAGAAATTTTTCGAGCAATTTCCCACAACTTCATTTTTTTGGTTTTATTTATTTTTGTTTGTATTTTGGTTTGTTTTCTATAGTAGTTCCCATAGCCTATTCATTCTTCCTATTGGATCTTTTCCTAGGCCTAGGGTTTTTGAAAATCTATCCAATATTTTTAATTACTAATCTGTCTAAAGGCAATAAGAGCTTAGGATTCTTTTAGGAGATTGTAAGAAGTCTCTTGGTCCAAAAGGTGCAAAAATGGATTTTATGAAAATAAGAAAAATATTGCCATTAATGTGTAGAGCTTGAGAAAATATGCAGTTTTAAAGAAAATGCCACCTAAAATGGAGCAATGAAGTGAAAGTTATGGCACTTGAAAGTTTTTGTTACTACATCTTCCCAGACCCTTTCCAAAAATGGAAAATTTTGATCTATACTTGTGTTTTCTTTAGTGAAAATCCAAAAATGAAAACAAAATGTTGCTTATGAGTTTTCATGTAACTTTAAAATTAGAAGTCACGCAATTAACACTTTTTGGGATGAGCAATTTATTCATGCAAGTTACAATTTTGGAAAGAAGCTTTCTTCCATGCAAGTCACATTTTTTGGAAGGATGGTTTTTAAGTGCCATAGGGAATTTTGGTGCTGCTTGGAAGGAATATGGGAATTTTATGCCTTCCTGGAAGGTGAAAAATTCCCACGATGGAAGTCAAATCACTTAAGCTGCCAATGAGAATTTTGGTAGTGGCAAGCAGGTGGTAATTTTATGCCTTCCTGGAAGGTTGTTTTTTCCCATCATTAAAGTCAAATCACTTAAACTGCTAATGGGAATTTTGGTGGTAGCAGGCATGTGGGAATTTTATGCCTACCTGGAGGGTTATTTTTTCCCATTATGAAAGGTAAATCACTTAAAGTACCAATGGGAATTTTAGAGATACTAGGAAGGGTACGAATTCCCATAAAAAAAATTTTATTCACCCATGAAAGTCACATTTAAAAAAAAAAAGATCTTTCTATGCAAGTCACACTTTTTTTAATGAAGAATTTAAGCTACCGATGGGAACTTTGGTAGTGGAAGGAAAGAAAGAATTTTATGCCTTCCTGGAAGGTCTTTTCTTCCCATCATTAAAGATAAATCACTTAAGTGAAGGATGAGATTTTTAGAGCTACCTGGAAGGGGAAAAATTCTCATTGCTTTGCCTTATAATTTTTAACATGAATTCTAGCCAAAAAGTACAATCCATTATGGCATAGCTAAATACCTAAAAGTTGACATTTTAAAAATTAATTTCCAGGAAGCATCCATTTTTGGCACCTAGGGTTGGAAAGGCTTCCTCTTTATTATTCTGGCTATCTGTATGTTGATATGAGTGCACAAGTGAATAAAATAATATTTTAGCTTGTTTGGCATGCAAACAAAGTCTAAAAATAGAGGTCAACAAGATTTATAATTAGATCTTGGTAATGAAATTAGATATTCATGCTATGGACTACATACTTGTCTGAATTAATTACAAGAATACTTTATTTATGCCCATATTGGTGAAGAAAGCAAGAATCAATATATGATACATTGAATATATCTTCAGAATTAGAGGAAGAAATAGATCGTAGCTTTCATAATTGTAAAGGATTCCGACAAAAAATCATCCTCTTGTTTCTAATGCAGCCCATGTGGAAGTCATTGCATGGAAAGTTCCTTTTAGGATCTTGTGCATGTGTTCCCAATCTTCTAGTAGAAGCCTTCATTGAATTTACTTATATTTTCCTTCACTTGGAGTGATTTCATGAATTTAAAATTACTCTTACATAATTAAAAATAAAAGGTGATGAGTTTTGTCTAAATTATTCATGGAAAACATTACACTGGTGCACATACTGGAGAAGAACTGCAAAAGCTTCAAGGATAAGAGGGAAGACATGTCAGAGGCAACAACAACAAGAAAATCACACTCAACTGCTTCCAGATCCAGTTTGGTGAGAATCAAAGGAAAGGATTCAAAAACATATGAAAAATAAAAAATCATCTCAGATTCAAAACAGAGATATCATTCAAATCATTCATGAGGAAGAGGTGCAATACAGGTTGGATCAACATGCAAAGTATGGAAGAAGAACAAAACTGTGAGTGTTGTAGTAGCTTTATTCTAATTTCTTGTCTTTCTTATTTCTCTTATTTTCTCTAAAAAAGTAATTGAGTAATCAAGCTAATTGTAAAACTTAAGTGATTGGTTTAAACTTCATTACTTCAAGTTACTAGAATAAGTCAATTACTTGGAAATAGGTGATAGAAAAGAAAAATAGAAGCTTTTATTTTTATTTATAAATCATGCATGTCATGCAAAGAGGAATTCCAGGAGGAAGATTGCTAGCTGATTCCCTTTTTCATAGCTTCCACATGTGGCAATTCATTAAAAACTTCCTATTTGTAATTTCCCTCTATACACTATAAATAGAGGAAGATCCTACGGGTTAAAGGATTTTAGTCATTTTCAAACCCACAAAAGAATAAGGGAATCCATACGCATCGACCTATCACCCAATGGATGTTGGGTGCTCACCTGAGGCACGCATGGGTTCTGAGTCCCTCCTTTATGTGAGTTTAGTAGGAAACATCATCTATGATCTAAACTTTAAAGAAAGTGAGTGAGAATGAGACATGCAAAAATAATAGAGATCAGAACGGATCTAGACCATTGCAATCATTACAGACAAAGATAATTTAATATACTTAAAGAACTAAATCAAAACAGAAAGGAAAATACATACGTATTCATATTCATTTTATAAACATACATGAAAAATAACTATGAAGAATCGTGCATGAATCCTAACCAAGAAGGATCATATTCAGATAACTTGGTAACCTCATTACATTCATTAGATTCATTACAAAACATCACAGTATGGTAGAATGGGGCCATACATCATAACTGGATCTACATTCCTTAGCTCTCATAAAGAAATTTTATAACCCCAATCCCTTGATACATCCATCTCCTATAGTTTATCTACCCAATCCAATATAACTCCTTGTTGTGTTTTTGCATAGCTCTGCTCTCTATTGATCTCCCTCTTTATTCTTCTATGGGTGCTTGTATTTATAGGCCCCTTGAACTACCAAACCACCTTTCTAAGGCTTCAGATCCGATGCTAAATGTTTGAATGTGGTCCTCCATGGGCGCATGATCTTCTAGGTCTAAGATCTCCACTCTTCTACATAATGTCCTTCTATAAGCCTCCATCACAGGGTATATTCCTTCTTATGCCAACCTATCGCCAGGTTGGCACCTTATCCACTACGCATGCATAGTCGGGCCACACTTTTCTCATTTTCTACCTGATACACCAAATACAGATAAGTCCCGAGACCTTTTCTTCTAATGCGTAACACAAGTTCTTATAAACCCTCCTATAACCCTTCCTTGCGCACCCACTCTTTAACTTAGGCCTTGTGCGCTCATGCGCCTTTGTGTACTTAGTCAATATTTCAATGCCCCAACATCACCCCACACTTTACCTATTCTCTTCCTATGGGAACACTTCTTTAAAGAAAGAATTACAATAGGCTTAACACCTTGGAAAAATAATAAGGGAATGAAGAATTGGAAAAGAAAATGAAAGAATAGGGGAGTGTTGTCACTATTGCAACAAGATAGGAAAATATCTTTGTAAGTCAGCCTCCAACTTGTTCTAGGCATTGACTTCATTTTGTGCTCTTTGGTAGAGGTCATCGACTAGGGTGCTTACTTCCTCAAAAACTAGTCCATTTCCTTGAGTGTTCAATGTTTCAACCATTCCTTCCAATTCCTTGCCCACACCCTCAAGCGCATCCATCCTTCTTGTAATCTATGGGTATAACTCCTTCAGTCGGTTTTTAATTGAATCTCATAAGGTTTCAATAGCTTCTAAATTTTTCTCAACCTCGGCCAGGATTCTTTCCTACTTTGTTCTGTTCCCTTTGTTCTTCTCTTGGAATTCATTAAACTCTACCTCATGAGTGGCGACCAGAATACTTTCCACTTTATCTCTGTCTACACAATTTTCATACGTGGCCTCAACAATATGGGTAGAAATTTTCAGATCAGCAAGAACCTTGGTATACTTGGCAATGATTTCTACAACCTTCAATTTTTTCTCCTTCTCCAGGTGCATTACTACTTCTTCCATGGATTCTAAGGCTAGAGGTTGCCTCTCCATGGTGAGTATGCACGTTAAATCTTCAAATCACTCAAGGGAAGATCCATAATTTTTAATGGGAAGTGATAGGTTTGGATGCTTCAAAACAATGACATCTATGATGGATTATAACTTCTTATATACCTTGCACACCCTTTCCTTTTCTTCACTAAGCTCATGCTTTAGCTGCACACTAATTAGTTCCCCATGCTTCAAGTTCTTAGTGCTCTCCTCTAGCTCTTCTTCCCTCTTTTCTAGTTCTTCCTCTAGAAATATTACCCTATCATTCATTCCAAATAACCTAGATTCCAACTCAATCGAGACCTTATCTAAAGCATTGTAGACATGTTCATCTAAAAGCTATTAAGAACTCACCAAGGGGTTATCTCCTTTTGACACATGAATCTTCATTAGTGCTCCTTAGCTTACCTCAAACTTTGGCTCATCGATGTGGGAATCAATTTCCCAAGAGAGAATCTTCCTCGTCCAAGGCTATGCACCCTCTTCATCAAACAAATTCATTTCCAAGATTTGATCTATTAGGACAGTGCTTTGGAAGCATGCGCGCAACACCTTGTTGTGATCATCAATGTAGTCCATTCTTTGTCTTTTGATCTCCATGCACTTTCCTCTTGTGCGCGTGCCCTTAGGAAAAGTTACTATTAGACTAGGGCCTCCCATGCTACCATGGTCTTTTTCTATGCTTCCTTATCCTCATTCATCACTATTTCAGTGGTGCACTGTAATTCTTGTCCTCCCAAGGCTTCAATAATTTTCACTGCTTCTTTTTCTGCCACCTCATTTACTTCATCCTTAGTGAGGCTTGGGGTCCTCTAACCCTTCGTGCTAACCTCTTCACCTTTTCCCATGTCCTGGACGCCCTCTTCCTCTTGGTTGCCTTTCCTTCACACAAAGTGATAGTCATTCTTCTCCTCTTTGTCATCTTCTTCCAAATTGTGCACGCTGAAAACAAGTGGTTCTTGGTCCTCTTTGAGAATCAGCTTCTTCATCATCATCCCTCTCACCCATGTATTTCTTCAAGCTCTTTGTTTCCTTTAAATCAGTTTCCTCCATTACCTTCTGTTTCTTCATAATTGAGGATTCTACTGTAGGAGAATCTACTTTCTCTTCCTCTTCCTCTGGTGATTTCTCCTCTGTGATAAGCTTTCCTTGCTCCGGCACCTCCTCTCTGACTGGTGACCTCTTCTTATACATGTAAGTACTTGTTCTAGCACTTGTTCTTGGGGCACCCACCGCTTGAGTGTCTTGTAAACCAAGTGCCTTCTTCTTTATTTCTTCCATCTCCTTTCTCTTGGGCACGATCTTCTTCCTACTTAGTAGGTCCTTATGTATAGCTATCTCATTTTCAAGATAAGCACCCTTCTCAAACTTGGGCCTTATGCAAAGGTATACACACACCATAGACCTCCCTATAATAGGCAGAGTCAGGGGTTTCATCATCTAAACTTCATGTGACATGTACTTTTCCATGTACATGCACTTTTTGGGGTAGACCAATGTCTTGTACACTCCCTATGGTCCTAATCCATACTTCCAAGGTCAAACTTCAGCTTCTTGGATTCCTTGAATATGTTTACCCCTACCTGGAAGTACTGAGCGGTGAAAGAAAATAGAAGTTTACACCATGGGATCATGATTTCACCAACTAACTTAATTTTGCTAGTGCAAAAGTGTTGGTATACTGTGAATTCAGCTTCTCCCTTTGTGAGCTTTAGCAATTGTTTTAGGATCCTCCAATCTCCTCCAAACATATTCCTCAAGCGCATATACCATTTCTCAAGACGCGCCTTATGAATGGCCATCATGCTATCAAAATTATATTTTTTGAATATCTTTGTGGGTAAGGGGTCTTCCTCTGGGTACTCCTATACGAACTTATCTACCCCATATGGAACTCTGATCTCTAAAAACACAATAAGTAAGAGGACATTTCCAAAAAGTATCTTGTCACCCTCCTACGTGTTGTTGATGATCTCATCTACGATATACGCGAACAAGTTGTAGATGGCACCCTCTGATACCCTTCTACAAAAATTGAGCCATGAATTATTCACTTACATTGACCTCTCTTGGTCATTGAGTTTTGTTGTCAGGCACGTGGCCATTCTCATCACCAAGTCTTGGATATTTCGTAATATCAAAGTTCATTGACCCCTTCTTGTATGCATATGTGGCGACGATTTCTTTGATGGCTTCTTTGTCGTAAAGGTCGTCCTATATATCGTATCCTTCACAGATGAGACCTGTGAATTTTGAAATCAACTGAGGGGTTATGTGCATTTTGTGCCCCACAAAGTGAAAGTGATCTTAGTGTACACGTGACATCACCCAGTGATAGAGGCACTAGGCTTCCCAAAGTAGGGAAACTCGTAGAGTTGCAATAATCCTGCCTTCTCCAACTTCAATTTTAATTTGTCACTATAAATGGGTAACCCTTCTGGTGTCCTTTTATTTGTTAGGTTCACTAACTCCAGTGCCATCTCTTTTTCAATCACATTTGTGCGATGGTTATAATCACTTACTATCATGTTTCTTAAATGGGACTCCCAATCATTTCCAAGAAAAACCCCATCTGGGTATTGCATTTCTACATATTTGTAGTCATTTTTGCACCCACCAAGAACAAGGAAACCTCCTACACACCGGAATATCACCCAGTGGGTGCTAGGAACTCACCTGAGGCGTGCAAGAGGGAGTCGAGTCTCTCTTTTATGTGAGTTTAGTGGAAGGCATCATTCATGGTCTTAAATTAGTGATTTAAAGGACATGAAAAAGCTATAGATCTCAGAACAGCTTCTATACCCTTTCAGCCATATCAAAAGTAAAAGCGCTTAATAGAATTAATAGAACTAGGGAGTTATAAATCCACAAATAGACTTAACATTCAAATAAGGTTCATGATTATAGAAGAACAAAAGCACAATAGAAATATGCAGGTAATACAGAGAAAGGATCTTAATACAATTGTCATGGTAACCTTATCATGTTCATTCATAACATTACTTATAAAATATTACATAAGGGAGACCATAGTCATGTGCCATATCTAGATCCATACATGAAGGTTTTCAAAACAAAATTTATATTCCCCATTCCCTTATTACATCCTTCCTATAATCATCTACCCATTTTATCCCATAGTTCTCGCAGTAATTATGTAGAGCTCCACTACCTCACTTGTGTCTCTTTTCTTTGCTAAGGGCGCACATATAAATATGCATCTAAGCTCCAAAAAACTCCCTTGTGACCTCAGATCTAGCCCCAAGTGTTAAGGTGTGGGTCACCCCAGGCACATGCCTTTCCATGTCATGATTAGCTTTTTGGATCTTCTTATCGTAAGGTATATTCCTTCCAGGACACTCTGTTTCCAGGCTGGAACCTTATCCAAATGGAACACATTGTTCATGTGTTCTGTCCAAAATATCAAAAATGGCTAAGTCCCAAATTGTGCTTTATGGGTACGCATCCTTGGTTCTCCAAGAACCCTTTTTGAATTCTACCTTGCGCATCTTAACTTGCGCACTTCCTCTAGCCGTGTGCACCTATGCACCTTTAAGATTTGGAAGCTACAATAGGGTCCCAACATTACCCCACACTTCACCTATTCTCCACCCTCGGGAACCTCTTCAAAGAATGTAGTACAAAAAGGAAAGGCCCTTCCTTAGAAAAGAATGGAGCGAAAGAATAGAAGGAGAAATGTCTAAAGAAGAAGGGGGAAATTTTGCCGTAGGTCAGCCTCCAGCGTATTCCAATCACTGACTTCATCCTGCACCCTCTTGAAAAGGTTGCCAACCAATGTGCTCACCTCATCGAAGGTTAACCCTTCCCATTTTGTGTTAATGGTCTCTACCATCGTCTCCAGTTCCTTTGCTTGGTCCTCCAGGGCATCCATTTTTTTTGTAATGACCATATAGAGCTCTTTAAGACGGGTTTTGATTGAGACCCACAGGGTCTCAATAGCTTCATATTTTATTTCTACCTTGGTTAGGATATTTTCTCGCTCGGATCTATTGCTTTTTTTTTTCTCCATGAAGTCTTTTAGTTAGGCCTCATTGTTGGCAAGCAGCATGCTTGTCACCTTGTCCTGATTTGCGCAATGGTCATAGGTGACCCCTGCGGTTTGTGCAGCTATCTTCACATTAGCAAGTACCTTGTTGTAGTCAGCTACGACCGTGATGAATTTCAACTTGTCCTCCTTCTCCAAGTGTGCAACTACCTCCTCTATTGAATCCAATGCCAAAGGCTACCTTTCCATGGTGAGGATCTGAGTCAAGTCCTCTAGACACTCCAGGGAGGATCCATACTTTTTCACAGGGGGGTTAAGGTCCATGTACTTCATGATAATACTTGGGAGATGAGCTCCACCTTCTTGGAAACTTCACGTATCCTAGCATTTTCCTCTTAAAGCTCCCTCTGTAGTTGAGTGTTGATTAGTTTCTCAAGGCTAAGGTCCTTTGTTAGCTTAGTTATTTCCTCCTCCTTTTTCTCCATCAAATCTTCTAGGGCCCTAATCTTGTTGCTTTTGTAGAAGATCCTAGCCTCAACTTCCACAGAGTATTTTTTGAGCATGTTACATACTTTCTCATCCGATAGTTGTTGTGTGTTTATAATGGGGTTGTCCCCCTTTCCTTCGGACATTGCCAGTATCACTCCTTGGTTTACTTCAAACTCCAGCTCATCAATGTGGGAGTTGAAAGCCCACGATAGCATCTTTCTTGTGCATGGGTATCCACCCTCAGGATCAAAGGACTCCATGGCGGTTAGCTCCTTGGTTGGCACAATACTCTAGAAACATGTGCGTAAAACTTTGTTGGGGTCATCAACATAACCCATCATTATTATTCCCCCTTCCATGTGTTTACTCCTCGTGCGCATGCCCTTAAGAATGTTTACCATCAAAAATGGGCCTTTTGTGCTACTGAGGCTATTCTCCTTTTGTTCTTCCTTGAACTCACCAAACACAAGCCCCGTGTTGTGCTCTAATTCCTCATTGACCAAGGCATTAATGATCTTCTCCGCCTCCCTTGTTGCTTTCTCATCCACCTCCTCCTGAGTGAGCTTGGGCATATCTGGCTCCTTGGTACTTTCCCCCTCCTTCTCCTAGGCACCCTTCCTCCGTGTAAAGATGAATGCATCAATTTCCTCTTCTCCTTTCTCCCCTGAGTCATATACATTATTCAACTCTTGATTCACCTCCATCTCTTCTCCCTCATCATCATACTTCTCACCTATAAAGGCACTTGTGCCTTCTATCTCTTATACCTTCTTCTCTTCTTCTTCTGTTGAAGACTTCAGCTTGGGAGATGGGGTTTTCTCATCATCCGAGGGTTCTTCTTGAGATGGTGGCTTTGTTGGTTTTTGGGTCTTCTCCTTAACCACCGTCCTCTTCTTCTTCCAGACATACGTACTTGGCCCTGTGGTATCTACATTCTACTTCTCCACCGCCCTTTGTTCCTCTTTCTCTTCCATCTCCTAGCGCTTTGGCATGGGCTTCTTTCTACCAATAGGGTCATCCAAGATGGATATCTCATTCTCCATGTATGTGCCCTTTTCAATTTTTGGCCTTATGCATAGGTAGATCCTAGCAGTAGTGCTCTCAGCAATAGGTAAGGTCAAAGGCCTTACAATGTGCACATCATGTGACATGTACCTTTCAACATATGTGCGCTTCTCTAGGTAGACCAACTTCTTTCTCATTTCCCTATGCTTTCTATCAAGGGTGGAAAACTCAAGGTTTAATTTATTTGATTCCTTATATCTATTTACTCCCGCTTGGAAAAATTGGGTAGTAAAAGAGAATGGGAGTTTGCACCATGGACTCCAACTGCCATCCAGCAAAATGAACTTGCCAATGTAGAAGTGCTGGTAGACCGTGAACTCTTCTTCTCCTTTGGTCACCGTGGGGAGTTGTTTATGGATCCACCATTCAGCCCCAAATGCATTCCTAAGGCATGTATACCATTTGTCTAAGTGTGCCTTGTGTACCCCTATCATTGATTGACATGTGTATTTGTAAAACCTCTCTACAGATGAAGGGTCTTTAGCAGGGTACTCCCACAAGAATTTATTGGATGCATCTAGCACCCCAATTTTTGAGAACACAATTGTCAACAGAATGTTTCCAAATAGGATATTTCCTCCCTTCTCCACAATGCTTATTAATTCATCTACTATGTATTGGGAGGTGTTGTATACGGTGTGACCTTCCTGTAGAAATTCAGCTAGGGCTTGCTCACGTGGGTCCACCTCTCTTGTTCATTCAGCTTGGAGACAAGGTGTGTGTCCATCTTCATCACCGGATCATTGATATCCAAGACATCATAGTACCTTGATCCCTTCTACAATTCTTGGGATGCTATGGTTTCTTTGATTACCTCTTCATCTAGGAGTTCATCTATGAGTGCGTCCCCTTTACAGTTTACGCCTGTGAAGTGTGAAATTATTTGGGGAGTTATGCACATTTTATGCCCTATGAAGCAGAAGAAATCTTTGTGTACGCACATCATCAACCATTGGTACAAGCGCTCAGGATTCTTGAAATATGGTAACTCGAAGAGTTGGAGAAGCCCTACCTTCTCCATTTTCACCTTCACCACATCATTGTAGATCAGAAACCTATTAGGTGTTCGTTTATTTATGGGGCACACCAGCTTAAGTGCCATTTCCTTCGCGATTGTACCTGACCGGTGATTATAGTCGATCACGGCCATCTTTCTTATGTGGGACTCCCACTCTTGCCCTAGCAAAACCCCATCAAGGTATTGCATCTCTGAGTAGCATTCTTCATTTGTATCCAAGGGTATTTCTTCTTGTTTCTTCTTTCCTTTTCCTTTAGCCTTTCCATTCTTGGATTGCTCTACAGGTTTATCTACTAGTTTTTTGGCCGTCATTACACCCTTTGCTTTTATTCTCAGGTTAACTTATGAGTTGTCTAAAATTTTTCTTCATGCACCCCGTGCCCTAAAACACAAACCCTAATCTCCTTTGATCCTGGTGCTTCTTCACAATAATCCTCACACCCGTGAATCACTTATGCTCTGGTTTGTAGATCCAATGGACTAATTTTGCTTAAGTTCTTGGGATTTTCCTTCGCACGAGTCAATTCTTGAAACCCTAGCTCTTAAAAGAAAATCGCTCTTCTAGTGTTCACAAAGTAAAATAATGAAATAACCACTCTTGTATTTATAGCTTTTCCCACTTTTACACATTAAAGTATAGTCTACCTACCACCGTATGACAATGTTTAATGCAGTGTTTTCAAACAAAACAAACTTCAGCACTCCTCCTTATGTGCCAAATCCTTGTGTGAAAACTTTTCCAACCTTCTGGCACGTAAAAAATCCATCTTGATAGAAGACTCTTGCTCGCATGTTACCGGCGCCAAAGGCACTTCTTCCATCCTCATGATTCTTGCTTTTGCCTACCTCATCTTTTTGCACTTTTCTCCTTTGTACATGTATTTCCAATGTAACCTTATCTTGCCACCAATCTACCTTCTTTTCTCTTAATGCATATTTTCAACAAGGCCAATTCAAACGGTCTACCAACCCAATCCTCTTGGCAGAATAACTCCATGCTTCTCTTTATAACCTCACTCCACACTAAAATGATGTGCAGTCCTCTATACATTCATAAGTCAAAAATTAATAAGGTTACTAGTGCCCAAAGTGCAAAGCAAAACAAAAATGTGAAAGGGAAATACAAGAAAGGAAAAGCATAAAGGAAAATTCTAAACTAACTGGAAAAACTACCTTATTTACAAACACCAAGAAGCATTATTTATAGTAGGGCTTAAGCCTACTCCTATTGAAGTGTCTAGGTAAATTTGTTCCATCCAACGCTTGTAACTGGTATGCACCCGAATCAAGGATGTATGAAATTACATAAGGACCCAACCAATGTAGCTTCAACTTTCCAGGGTGGTGTAGAAATTTAGAATCATATAGTAATACCATCTGGCCAACCTCAAACTTTTTGTTCTTAATATGGCGGTCATGCCATGCCTTTTGTTTTTCTTTCTCAGTTGTTTGGCTCCATCTTTCTAGTGTTTTCCTTTCATCCAACTTCATCAATTCATCTATTCTTTCTTCCAATGCTTGCTCATAATCCAACCCCCCTGCGCGTGGTATATGCAGAGATGGTAGCATGAATTTGACCGCTAAAACTGCTTTCGTGTTGAACACTAATTGAAATGGTGTGGCCTTGTTCAATATTTTATACATTTTTCTGTATGCCTAAAGAACTGCTGACACCTTGTCATCCCAATCCTACCTACCCACATCACATATCTTAGTCAATGTGTGACTAAGGATTTTGTTAAATGCCTCTACAGTCTCATTTTCCTGAGGGTGATAAGGGGTAGTCTTGTGATGGGCTACCATGAATCCTACCAATAGAATCCTGATGGTTTCATTTAAAAAGTGAGTGCCCCTATCACTTGTTAAACTTAATGGGCACCCATACCTACTGATAATGTTCTCCCACAAAAATCTAGCAGCCGTGGCTGCGGTGCAATCCTTAGTGGGCACAGCCTCTGCCCACCTTGTTAGATAATCAGTATAGGTAAGATATATTAGAAGTTAGTCCTTCACGCAGCTGGTGAGATTGGTCCAAAAAAATCTATTGCCCATTTCTCAAAAGGTTCCACGCTGGTGATGGGGCACAAGGGCATATCATCCCTTCTTCTAGGTTTTTCAAGGCATTGGCAGTGGTTATAGGCCTTACAAAACTTAAGGCAATCCTAGTGAATCATTTCCCACCATAGTCTGGTGACTAGGATCTTGTACACGGTTGCATTCCCTACATAGTGTCCTCCAACAATCCCACCATGGGCTTCTTCTATTATGGCCACGCGTTCATGTTCTAATACACACCGGCACAAAACCTCATCGTGGCCCATGTTATATAAATCCCCATTTATCAACATGAAGGGCATGGCACGTATGGCTAACCTTTTCCTTTCCAGTGCGTTCATCTCTTCGGGCACCATACATTCTTTGAGAAATACAACAATGTCTTCTAACTCTGAGGGCACATGCCACAACCTGAATAGTTGTGCATCTGCCATGGTTTCCTTGATACTTTGTGCATCCTCTCCCGAATCAATCCTTGATAAATGATCCGGCCCACAATTGTTCTTTCCAATTTTTACCACCACTCTAAATTCAAATTCCTGAAATAAAAGTACCCAATGAATTATGCGCGCTTGCAACACTGCTTTGTTTACTAGATACTTAAAAGGCCATATGGTCAGTGTAGAATATGAAGGGATTCGCCAGCAGATATTGTTTGAATTTGTGGAGCATATAGATCATTGACAATGACTCATGGTCGATCGTTGTATAATTGTTTTCTACTGGTGTCAACTTTCTACTTCAAAACACAAGGGGTGATCAACAATCCCCTCTCCTGGTTCAGCAAGAATGAATCCCATTGTTATACTAGAGGCATCCACATGGACATGGAAAGGTTTATCCCATGATGGGAATCATAGAATAGGTGTGGTTATAAGCCTTTCTTTGAGAGTGTTAAATGCCCTCTGCTGTACCTCTCCCCACTGAAAAGCACTCTTATGTCTAAGCAATATTTCCAAAGGTGTGGAAATCCTAGTGTATCCCTTAATGAAATTTCTATAGTACCCAATGTGTCCAAGAAATCTGTGCATAGTGCTTTGGTTGGTGGGCTCCCCTAATCCCATAATAATTGCAACTTTTGCAGGATCCACCAGTAAGCCCTATTTGAATATGATATGCGCCAACAACGTTCCAAAGACAAATTTTTTGATGTTGAGGGAAATCCTCAATTACCGACATCTTTTAAACATCAATCTCAAGTTATCACAATGGTCCTTGACCAATCCATACACTGTCCAATCATCTAAATATACTTGAAGGAACTTGTGGATGAAGTCCTAAAATGCTTGTACCAGTATGTGTGATGATACAATGGGCACATTCCTCAACCCAAAGGGCATGACTGTGTATGCAAAGCTTCCCCACTCGGTGGAAAAAGTTTTCTTTTCTTGGTCCTCTTTGGTAATCCTTACTTGGTGATATCCTGAGAATCCATCCATGAAGGAATAGACCTCGTGCCCAGCAACTCCTTCCAAAATCTCTTCAGTGAAGGGGGTGGGAAAAGGATCTATGATACAAATAGCATTCAACTCCATGTAATCCACACATATCCTAATCCACCCATCCTTCTTTACATTGATCACCATTGGAATTATCCATTATGATTCCTCCATAGCCTTAATGATATCGGATGCTATCATCTTGTCTAGCTCTTCTTTAACCCTTATGCACATGTTGGGATTCATCCTGTAAGGCCTCTTCTTGATCTGGGCATGCACCATCTTTCAAATTTATCCTCATTTATCCCAATGAATGGTGGATGCCTTTCAACTCATGGTATCCACGTGGGAATAAATCCTCAAATTCATGCAAGAGATTGATGATATTTGATACTTCCTTATCCGAACAGTAGTCCCCAATGATAGCGTCCTTGGGCTCTTTTTCTCGAGTTGATGTTAACTTTCTTGGTTTTGAGTGGTTCATGATACACGCACCCACACACATCCAAACTTTCAAATACCTCGCATGTCCCAACCGAATGTTCAACATTCAGTCTCTCCATCTCCTCTCCATCAATACCATGTATACCATCTTTCCTTTTTCCTTTTCAACACACACGTGCTCGAACTGTATGTCTTTTAGTTCCTCCTCTTCGAACTGTGCTTACGAAGCTAGGTCCACCAAGTAAGTCTACTAATCTATCTTTCCACCATGGTGCAATCCCCCAGAGTGAGGTGCTTGATAGCCTACAACGCCTCATCAACCGATTGCTTGGTACTTTGGTACTTGAATGTGTGAACCAGGTCAACCACTAATTCCTACCAATTTCCCGTATGGCAGCGAGTTTCAAAATGGATGTACCAGGCACGCGCACAACCTTATAGTGTCAAATACAACTTGTGCACCCAAAGGGAGGGTGGTAAAGCTTTCCACGCCTTTTCCCCAAACCCTCTCACATGCCTGGATGTAGTGAAGAGGTGGGTTCATTTCCATTGTAATCCTTGATAGCGGTGGGTATGTTGCTCCTTCGAGAATTAGATAGTGAGCGCAATTCTAACTTCACACCACTCCAAAAAAATTTCACTATGCATGGCCCACCACCTCACTGCTATGTTCCTATCAAAACATAAACCAGCATACCTCGTCACTTGTCCTCCGTCCATTGAGCTTCCATTTCTCTCAAAAAGACCTCAGGGTATGTATCTCCAAAATAATTTGTTATTGCCTTTCCTCCTAGGTGTCGAACTATACACGTCATGGTTACTCTGGTCACTGATCCTTTCAGATGTTTCCCAATCATTTCATAAGTCCCATGTACCCAATTATCGCATGATGATACTAGTAGTATCACTTGATAGACTGAGCATCATCAAACTGGATGACTCCTTCTATACGGTGGATGGTATCTAGATCTCTTATAGAGTGCACATATATTCTGTCTAGGACTTCCTCTCCAAGGGGTTCAATATAGGGTGTGGAATTTCCATCAGTAAGTGGTATAATCACCCTCTCTTCCTTGTTTTCAAAGCTTATGTACCCCTTGTTAAACCAGAGATCTGTATTATTCTTATAGCACCACGAGTGCACCCAAGTAACACTGGGAACTTATCTTCCTCAGCAAGTTCCATGACTTCAAAATCCCTAGTGAGCTTATTCCCATGAATGGTAATGGTCGCATCCTTCAAGACACCTATGGGCATTGCCTTTGTCTTATTTTCCATATACAACACATTTGAAGATGGCTGTAATGCATGTCTTCCCATTTGATGTCAGGCATCCAGAGTGAGAACATTAACCTCCGCACCTATGTCAATGATGATGTTACTAAGTAGCCATCCATCCACTACTGCATTCAAGGTGATCTCTTTGTCATAATCAAGGCCATGAGGTGGGAGGTTTGCATGGGATTTGCCTTTCATGTTCTTCCCCGACGTGCATGGTACCCTTTCCCTCAACCATGCTCCTAGTAAGGGAATAGCATTCTCTTGCCTCAGTAGTTTACACACCTCCTTAACCTCATCCAATTCATCCCTTGGTGCTTCTACTGGTCTTCTTTGCTCATTTTTTCTAGTTTTCTCTTTTAAGCATTGGATTTCCCCTTGTAAACTTCAGAATTACATCCATGGTTTCCTAGTAGACTTATTTCTAGTGAGCCAGGTTTAGATATTTCCCATGTACTACTTCTTCCCTTAAAACCAGAGGTCTCTGCTTAGGCTACTTCCCTTGCACGCGTGGACTCTTCCCTTATTGTTACCATAACAGGTTCTAGTTTTGATTCACATATTACTCGCGGGAGCCATTACATGTCAGCCTTGTTAATACTCACCATGGTAGTGTCCTTATCCTTCCAGTGCTACTAACTCATATTTTTGTATAACTTTGGGCACTCTTCGTACTTATGTTTTTTTCCACACTAGGAGCATTGTAGAAGATCTGGACATTCGCACTTATAATGGTCTGTGGCTCCACAATTAAAACTTGTTCCAAGTGGGAACTCACTTCTTCCTCCGTAGTTACCATGGCCACAAAATCCCCTTCCACGCGCACCTCCATCCCCGTGTTCTTCATATCGATGCTCATCTCCTTTAGAACTGCTGGCAATGCCAGTCTGGCGCACACCAAGATCAATTGCCTCATGAATCTGGTCAATCAATCTACAATCCTTGGTGTCATGTGTGGTTGAGGTACATATCTTACAATAAAAAGATACATTTTTGTGGATTGTGCATTGTAAAAGGGGGCACCTACTTGCATCATGGTCTTTGTGACATATTTCACAATTTACCACTACGGTGCGTATCGCCTTCTGAGTACATATCTGACCATTATTATTTGTGTGCCCTTCTACATTACAATTTATGCACCACATCCCTCCACGAGTCTCTGGAACTGTGTTGGTAGATAATTTATCCAATTTCTTAGCCATGGCAGTGATCTGAGCCTCCAGAAATGGGCTAACACTAGTGTCAACACTACCAACTTCCTTAGCATGCAAAGTAGCTTCCAACGCTTCGTGCGGGTCTGTGAATGTTTTATGAGAAAAATCCCTCCTAAACGGTGTGATCAACCCTATGAAAAACCACTGAGCATGTTGTGAAGGGTGGATATCATAAGACAGTTTAGACAATAGAGTTTTAAAACGTGCATCATATTCCCACACGCTTTCTGCTATTCCCTGCTAGATTTCTTTGAGAGAGTTGATGCTCTTCTGTTCAAACTTAGGTATGTGAAATTCTACCAAGAACACATTTCTCAGCATGGTATAATCCACAACAGTCTGATGAGGATCATACTTTCTATACCAAATATGCACGTTTCCTTGCAAGGTTGTCACAAATTGACTAGCCTTTCAATCCTGGGTCGTGATCCCCTTCATGCACCATAACAACTCACACTTATGCACACGCTTTACGACATCTTCTATCCCATTGTAATATGGTAAGTGGAGAGACATTTCAAAGAAAACTTGAGGAGGTGGTTGAGGCCCTTGTCCTCCTGATCCAGTCCCTTGGTTTCCTCCGATGTTTCCTCCTCTGCTAGGCCCACTAGATCCTGAGCCACCAACTCCACCAATTCCACCTCCAAATCCTTCTGTGTTAGGTACAGGGCATGTGTTTATCATGCCAAACATTCCCGTTGTCCCACTGAATTACATGCTAATAGTTTGTGAACTAGTGCCACTCCTAGTCACATTTCCCCCACCACTTCCTAGCATGCTCCCAAAACCAGCTATATATGTGCCTTGTCCAAACATTCCACCAAATACTAGAATAGTGTGTGAAGCCATAGAAGTCCCAAATGAGAAGTTGTATCTTTTGGGCACCGATTAGTTGCTTCCATTGATATCAAATGGATCAACTGTACTTTTCCCTTGTTCGAACAAACCAAGTGCCAAGGTTTGGTCACTAGGCGGGGTCAGATGCATGCCAATGAATCTTCTTTCTCTACATGATGGAATCTCATCAGAAGCTGCAAGGTTTTCTATCCCATTCTTACCAAGATGGGGTATCACAGACTATTCAGGTTCCACATCTTCCGCGTGAACCTCAACCCCTTTCCACCATGTTTGATTCCATAGCCAACTTGTAATCCCACACTGTCTATTGATCTCCATTTCACGTGCTTCATTATACTTGAGTCGTCTCTCCTCCCTTTCCTTTTCAGTCGTTACATTAGCCATCTTTCCCTAACCTGGCTTTCTCACCAAGTGCTCAGAGTGGTTTAGCCAGCCATAGGAAATGCCTCTAAACCCATGGTTACCATCAAGACTTTGATCACAATGGGGATAGCACACATAAATGATCCTCTGGGCTCCCACAAAAACTCAAACTCAACAACTTCTAGTCAGGAATACGTGGAAATGGCATATTCCAGAGTGTAGCTAGTCAATACTCCCTTCCACCAACAATCTATAGCACGGGTCCACATTAGATCAACATCTTGCAAGTTTTGATATGTTTCTTGGGTCTAATGGTGTGACTTATAACACCACCCTGATCTAGATGTATAAGCCGAGAGCCATTCAAATAACTCTACTGGGAAAAAATAGAATAAGTTTTCGTACAACTCATGATAAAGAGTGTCTTCCACCAATCTTCGCGTGTTAAACCTAGGTCCAGTATTGAATCTCTGAGTGAATTCATCCTCTGTACTTTTAAACCAATCTTCAACACCTTCTAGGGTTAAGCACTCTGTCATCACTTTTTACACAGAACATGATGTATGCCATGTTCCACTACAACTTCAAAAATAGGTCCCAACAATGGAACCAAGATGTAGTCAGTTTTTCACCCACCAAGAAATAGGGAACCTCATGCACGCTATCCTATCACCCAGTGGGTGTTGGGTGCTCACCCGAGGCACGTGAGAGGGAGCCAAGTCTCTCTTTTATGTGAGTTTAGTGGAAGGCATCATTCATGGTTTTGAATTAGTGATTTAAAGGACATGAAAAAGCTATAACTCTCAGAACAGATTCTATACCCTTTCAGCCATATCAAAAGTAAAAGCGCTTAACATAATTAACAAAACTAGGGAGTTGTAAATCCACAGATAGACTTAACATTCAAATAAGGTTCACGATTATATAAGAACAAAAGCACAATAGAAATATGCAGGTAATACAAAGAAAGGATCTTAATAAAATTGTCATGGTAACCTTATCATGTTAATTCATAACATTACTTATAAAATGTTACAGAAGGGAGACCGTAGTCATGCGCCATATCTGGATCCATACATGAAGGTTTTCAAAACAAAATTTACATTTCCCATTCCCTTATTACATCCTTCCTATAATCATCTACCCATTTTATCCCATAGTTCTCGCAGTAATTATATAGAGCTCTGCTACCTCACTTGTGTCTCTTTTCTTTGCTAAGGGTGCACATATAAATAGGCATCTAAGCTCCAAAAAACTCCTCTGTGACCTCAGATCTAGCCATAAGTGTCAAGGTGTGGGTCACCCCAGGCACATGCCTCTCCATGTCATGATTAGCTTTTTAGATCTTCTTATCACAAGGTATATTCCTTCCAGGAAACCCTGTTGTTAGGTTAGAACCTTATCCAAACGGAACACGTTCTTCATGTGTTCTGTCTAAAAGATTGAAAACGGATAAGTCCCGAATTATGCTTTGCAGGTGCACATACTTGGTTCTACAAGAACCCTTTTTGAATTCTGCCTTGTGCGTCTTAACTTACGCACTTCATTTAGCCATGCACACCTACACGCCTTTAAGATTTGGAAGATACAATAGGGTCCCAACAATATTCTTCATTGGTACTTGCGATAGTTTCTTATTTTTTTCCCTTGCCCTTGCCTTTTCCTTTCTTAGGTGTTACAACTAGTTTCTTGGGTTCCATTGTGCAGGTTATCTTTACACTTCAACTTCTCTTACTCTGCTTCTCTACCCTTTTGAAGTTTAAATCTTGAACTTGTGAAGAAACTCCTTTCCAACATGTGCCCTAGATGTCAAACCCTCACTGGAATATCCACTTCACAAGATGGTGCTTCTCCACAACTCTCTCCACACCTGTGAATTATTCCCCCCTGGTTTATAGATCCAAACTAGTCACTCTTTATTAAATTTCTCCAATTTTTCTTCACATGGATCAACTTTGGAAACCCTAGTTTGCAAAAGCTCTTCCTTCTTGTATTCAAGATGTAAATAATGGTGTCTATTAGTGAAAAATAACATCACCCCCAAATGAGTTATGGATTTTATTTTCTAAGGCAAACTCATTTGGTGTGATTACATAACATTGAACTTTCCCCAAAGTGTGGGACCTTGCAAAAGTGGGAAAGCTCTCTAGAGAAAGCTGGGTCTTATTCCTTAACTACCTTCCATGAGATAATCCAGTGCAGGTAAACTAAATCTAACCTAAGCTAACAATTCCAAGGAACCAAGGAGAGAGAAAGAGGGAAAAAATAGATCCTACACTAAAGCAGTGATACACCAGTAAAGGAAGCGAGATATTCTGTTGAGGGAGAAAAAAATAGAAAAATGGAGATGAGGGAGGTCAGACAGAAGTGACATGGCCCAGATCTGTAAATCATCCATTAAAATCCATGAAACACAACATCCTGCACCTGCAAATGTGAAATACATGCACAAAAAACCAATACTGAAAGGGAGAGGCATGGAGAAACAACAAAATGATGCAAAGGGTTGAAGAACACCACAAAAACATGTTTTTTATTGCTCTAGAAGGTGCACAGACCATTACATTTCTGGAATAGAGGCAAAAATACATTTTCCAGGCATGGGAGAAGGTTCGCTGCTCAAAAATGGCATCGAGAAACAAATTTGACAGAGTTTCTCTATGCCCAGAATGTCTCTCCTTTTCAAACGAGAAGTGTTACAATATATATAGAAGGAAAAGAGAGAGAAGAGGGAAAATTCGAATCCTACTCCAACCACCATGAGATACACATTGAATCCTACCTTGAAATCTCAACCACTGAATATCAATGCCTTATGCAAATCCACCCACAATATGTCACTTCTGGTTCCCCAGCGAATCAAATCAAATCAGATCTGGTAGTTGAAGAGATTGGATTCTGCGTTAATGGCCTGGAAGACTTTTCTTCATTTTTTACCTACCAGGGCCTATAAAATATGATTTTTTATCCTTCCATGGCATAGAGGATGTTGAGATGCTTCCAACAGTGTCAGATTTGCTATATTTTGAGCCCTGAGTCGAAAGATATGCCCCTTTGAAGTTTTGCATCGATTCTGTACAAATGGGTGGGAAAACAATTCAAAAAATGGGTCCCCCTTTTTTTGGTTGGCTGGGAAATGCACTTCCATATTTACTTTTATGCCTTTTGGACAAAAGGAAAACTTTCACTTTTCCCCCGACTCCCCGCCTTTGCTTTGACTCGGGCTCAAACACTGACTTTTTCCTTGGTGGAGTCGCGGCCATTTTGTAACTTTTACTCCTTTTGGGGAAAAGGCCAAAAACTAAATTTTTCCCCGAAAACCTTCCCCTAGGACATGCATCAGTCTAGCACTCGCTCGAGAACCTTTTCTCCTTTTAACCTTTGAAACAACGCCCTTAGGACACTTGGTAGCTTCCGCCAACCTGGCTTATGTATTAACTATTCCACTAACTTTTCCCCCTTTGAGGACATGTGGAGGCACCGTGCTTGTTTAGGTCTCCACCTTGGGACCAACTCTTGGAGATGCGCTACACTGACACTTGGCACTCTCCGCTTGCACATTCATACTTAGCCAATTTTTTGAGGTCCATTATCCTCCTTTGACTCTTCCTCTGTTCCACCCTGGGACATGTGGAGATGTGGCACTTGTTTGAGCCTCTCTATTTAGATCCATCTTTGGAGAAACATCATGAGGACACGTGGTCTCTTCCACTGCCTCCTCCATACTTAGTCGATTCTGGATTCTTTCCTGAATGGTTTCAAGCCCGAAGACCTTGGATCCTTGCCATTTTTCCTTTCTTGCTCCTGGCCTCTCTTGTGGCACTACCCCTTCTTCTCTGACCCTGTAATTCCATTGTTGAGTCCTCCCTCGACCCTTTAAATAGATTTAATACATGGAAACACCTAGAAGAATTGTTTCTTCTATTTCTTCTTGTGCAGGGTCGAATTTGACTCTCTTGGGCTTCTGTTTTTGCTTTGCCTGGTTCTGGGACATGAGCTCGTGGGTCTGTATCATTTCCCTTCATGTTTTCTTCATGTGTAGGGCTCGTTCTGACCAAATTTTTTGGGGTGGTGAATTTGGGATAACAATTTGGTGACTCACAGGGACATCTGCCTGCTAGATGAAGAGACCAATGGCCTTGAAGCATCCATTGGGCATGGAGTCTGCTTGATAAACATGGAACTGATCCTTGAAGCCACTGCGAGCCTGACTACAAGCCTTTTCTATGTCTTGCCTATCCCTGAGCCTTCCCACACATCTGCACTTTCAATTTTCATAAGAAAACTTCTAGACAATGATTTATAAGAGTAGAAAGTTGATTCGACCCGTGGTTCCCATTTGTCCCTCAAATGGACTATCTCAAAATGGCTTTTAGTTGATCTGCATTTGTTTCTTTTTGGAAATTGCAGCTGTTACAAGAAAACATGAGCCTTCTTTCCTTAAATAGTTTAAGAGCCTAGCCTCATGCCCCTTTGAAGCAATACAAACAAAACTTATATACAAAGATCAAATCATACATGCCTCAAATGAGACATGTAGAGTGTGCATAAGCACTTCTTCTACTGAAAACAAACCTACCTACTCTACTCTAACCAAGAGTAAAGGGAACTCAAACAAAGCCTGCAACTGGCAGGGAGAAATATCTTCCCTTCCTCAAAAATGGCAGCCATGCAACTAATTTGGCACTGAACATGGCTGGTTGGATGAGTGAAAAAATGACAATAAGCTGGTCCTCCACCCAAATCATCAAGGTATCAACATTAATGGAAAATACCTCCTCAAGATGACTTGCATCAGACTTCTAGAGGTGTTGATGATGACCCTTGGTACTTTTATGCTCATCCTCATGCCCTGGAGTAGGCATGACTAGTTTTGGTTTCTCCTTTGGCTCCAATGAAGCCAAGTACCTGATTGGGCACGGTCTGATCCTTTGGATGTGCCCATTTCTCTGAGTTTCAACTCCAAAAATGGAGTCTTCTTGTGGACCTTCTTGGATGGATGGTGTGAGAGGGATGATGACATCTTCCTTTTTTTTCTCTTCCTTCTCCAGTGAAGAACATGGGAGAGTCATGTCTTCCAATCTTGGTTCCAGAGGGCTGTTATGAAGTGCAGGCTGCTATTCATGAATGTTCTCCTCCATGGAAGTAGGATCATGTGCTTGGTATGTGAGAGATGGAGGGAAAAATGATGTGATCTCCATGGGTTCCCCTCCATCAAGGCAATCCTCCAAGTCAGACAGGTAATCTACCTCCTCGTTGTCCTGCTGCAGGTGCTCAACCTCCTTCATGGTGTCCTCCTGATCTATAATTGACTCACCATGGTTCCCTTCATCCTCAAACATGATGTTTGAAATATAAAACTCTTCCTCAACATCATAGATTGAAGGGGATGAAGTGGGAGGATGAATTAAAGGTTCTTCTATGGCCTGCTCTACAATTGGAGCCTCTGAAACTGTATGGTCCTCCTCCACAGCTGGAATGTACTCCTCTTCTTTTAGAGTAGGAGTAGCTCCTTCTTCCCCTGCTTGTGCTGTAGTTAGAGTTTCCACCACTTGTGGCTTGACCTCAGCCTCCTCCATAGGCTTAACCAACAAGGGAACCTTTGAAAACTCAAATTTAGCAGCCCAACTCTTCAGATTTTCTATCATTTCTTCTCTGTTGGGTTCCTCTGTTTGATGTTCTCCTTGGCTGGTTTTTGGAGTTTCTTCCCAACATGGACTTGGGAAGGAAAGAGGAGTGGTGGGTGGGGAAGGCATTTCTTTTGGCTCTTGTGGAGGGGATTTGGATTTGGAAGAGAAGAGGGCGGAAAAACTGAGATGGGATGGAAGACTAGGGGATGGAGAAATGAAATCAACACTTGGGGCAGCAAGTGAGGGGCTTGACTCCTACCTCTGCTAAAATGATAAAGATTGAGGAAGAGACAATGAAAGAAAGGGAGCTGGTGACTGACTTACCCATTGACAAGGTTGTCCCACACTTTTCTCATAAGCTTCTATCCCCTCATTCCACTACACAAGTTGGGGCAACATTCCAATCATGAAGTCTAGCTTCTCCTGAGGGCTGTAATGTCTTGGAAAAGGGCCTTCCCATGGACAAGGTGCCCTGTAACCAATTCTGAAAGCCTTCATTTGAGTTGTTTCCCTTGATTGAACCATGTCAGCCTCTATTTTTTGAATCTTCTCCAGTAGACCAACATCCTCTGCATAACTATCGCCATCATATGTGTCCCCTTGTCCTTGATAAGCTTCATAGTCAAACTGGTTTTGACACTGCTCATATGGGTAAGCATAATGGTTCTGGATCTGATCATAATGATGATCTGGAGGAGTTGGGAAATACATTGGAGGTGGATTGTATTGCTATTGTAAGTGTGAGTTCCATGAAGGGAATGAAGTCATGATTGCACAACTTCATGGAATGGGAGAAAATGAAAGAGATGGAAGAAGAAAATGGATAAAATGAGTGGAAATGGATGGAAAAGGTCTGTAACTCAGAGAATGGGTTTTTGACTAGATGGAGTTGCCAGATGTGCTTGAAAGTGCCTCCAAAGGCTGAAATCTTCACCAAGATCACATCGAACCTGATGAAGTGAAGTGGTAAGCTACTTCAGTACTGTCCCACTAGGCGTGCCAAAACTATGAGTGTGAAATCACAACACCCCCAAATGAGTTATGGATCTACTTTTCTAAGGCAGACTCATTTGGTGTGATTGCATAACATTGAACTTTCCCCAAGGTGTGGGGCCTTGCAAAAGTGGGAAATTTCTCCAGAGAAAGCTGGTTCTTAATCCTAAACTACATGCCATGAGATACTCCAGTGTAGGAAAACTAAATCTAGCCTAATCTAGCCATTCCAAGGAACCAAGTAGAGAGAAAGAGGGAAAAAATAGAGCCTACACTAAAGCAGTGAGACACCAGCAAAGGAAATGAGATATTTTGTTGAGGGAGAAAGAAACAGAAAGATGGAGATGAGGGAGGTCAGACAGAAGTGACACGACCTAGATCTGTAAATCATCCATTAAACTTCATGAAACACAACATCCTACACCTACAAATGTGAAATACATGGATAGAAAACAAAGACTGAAAGGGAGAGGCATAGAGAAACAACAAAACAATGTAAAGGGTTGAAGAACACCACAAAACACATTTTTTTATTGCTCTAGAAGGTGCACAGACCATTAAATTTCTGGAATAGAGGCACAAATAAATTTTCCAGGCATGGGATAAGGTTCACTACTCAAAAATGGAATCGAGAAACACATTTGACAGAGTTTCTCAATGCCTAGAATGTCTCTCCTTTTCAACTGAGAAGTGTTACAGTATATATAGAAGGAAAAGAGAGAGAAGAGGGAAAAGTAAAATCCTACTCCAACCACCATGAGATATGCATTGAATCCTACCTTGAAATTTTAGCCATTGAATATCAATGCTTTATGTAAATACTCCCACGATATGTTGCTTCTAGTTCCCCAACGAATCAATCGAATCAGATCTGGTAGTTGAAGAGATTGGATTCTGCGTTAATGGCCTGGAAGACCTTTCTTCATTTTTACCTACTAGGGCCTGAAAATATGATTTTTTATCCTTCCATGGCATATAGGATGTCAAGACACTTCTAACGGTGTCATATTTTCTATATTTTGAGCCCTGAGTCAAAAGATATGCACCTTTGAAGTTTTGCATTGATTATGTACAAATGGGCGGGAATACAATTCAAAAAATGGGTCCCCCTTTTGATTGGGACACATGGCTCCTTTTGGTTGGATGGGAAATGCACTTCCATATTTACTTTTATGCCTTTTGGAAAAAAGGAAATCTTTCACTTTTTCCCCCGACTCCCCGCCTTGGCTTTGACTCGGGCTCAGACGCTGATTTTTTCCTTGGCGGAGTCGCGGGCCATTTTGAAAATTTTACTCCTTTTGGGGTAAAGGCTAAAAACTAAATTTTTCCGCAACACCCCACCTTCCCCTGGGACACACATCAGTCTAGCACTCACTCGGGAACCTTTTCTCCTTTTAACCTTTGAAACAACGTCCTTAGGACACTTGGTAGCTTCCGCCAACCTGGCTTATGTATTAACTATTCAACTAACTCTACCCCCTTTGACGACACGTGGAGGCACCGCGCTTGTTTGGGTCTCTGCCTTGGGACCAACTCTTGGAGATGTGCTATGCTGACACTTGGCACTCTCCACTTGCACATTCATACTTAGCCAATTTTTTAAGGCCCGCCATGTCCACCTTTGACTCTGCCTCCATTCTGCCCTAGGACACGTGGAGATGTGGTGCTTATTTGAGCCTCTCTATTTGGATCCAACTTTGGAGAAACGCCATGAGAACACGTGGTCTCTTCTGCTGCCTCCTCCATACTTATTCAATTCTGGATTCTTTCCTGAATGGTTTTGAGCCCAAAGACCTTGGATCCTTTCCATTTTTCCTTTCTTGCTCCTGGCCTCTCTTGCGGCATTGCCCCTTCTTCTCTGACCCTGTAATGCCATTGTTGAGTCCTCCCTTGACCCTTTAGATAGATTTAATACATGGAAACACCCAGAAGAACCGTTTCTTCTATTTCTTCTTGTGTAGGGTTGAATTTGACTCTCTCGGGCTTCTGTTTTCACTTTTCCTGGTTCTGGGACATGAGCTCATGGGTATGTATCATTTCCCTTCATGTTTTCTTCATGTGTAGGGCTCGTTCTGACCAAATTTTCTGGGGCGGTGAATTTGGGATAACAGTGTCCAACCTTCTATTTATAGTCTTTCCCACTTTTTAGCATTAAATGCTACCTTACGTACCATCGTACTTCAACACTTAATCCAGATTTTTCAACAAAGTATGAATTTAGCACTTTCACTCACAAACCCAATCCTACACAGAAAATTCCTCAACCTTCTGGTGCGTAACCAATCCATCTTGATAGGAGACTCTTGTGTGCACGTCACCAATGCCGAAGGTACTTCCGTCATGATTTTTTCTCTGGCCTACATCATTTTTCTTTTGCACTTCTTCCTCTCTTGTACGTGGATCTACAATTTAGCCTTACCCTAACACCAACCATCCTTTTTCACCTTTCCTTCCATGCACTTCCTTTCTTAGGGCCATCCAACTGGGCTTTCCAACACAATCCTTCAGGGTGCTTCACACTCCAATTTCTTCCACCTTATTCTACCCAACACTAAAATGATGTGCAGTCCTCTGTGCATTTACAACCTTACAAAAAGTAATGAGATTACCGACACCCAAGGCGCAACAAAAAACAACAATGAGAAAGAGAAACACAAGAAAAGAAACAAATGCATTAAAGGAAATCCTAAACTAATTGGCAATACTACCTTCTTACAAACACCAAGAAGATTTATTTATAGCAGGGCTTTAGCCTACTCCCATTGAAGTGTCCTAGAAATATTGTCCCATCCAGTTCTTGCAACTGACATGTTCTTGAATCAAGGATGTATGAGATGATGTAGGGACCCAACCAATGGACTTTTAACTTCCCAGGATGGTGCATAAACTTGGAATCATATAGTAGCACCATCTGCCCAACCTCCTTAATGTGATGATCATGCCATGCCTTTTTTTTTCTTTTTCTGTCTTCTAGCTCCACCTAGCGAGTGATCGTCTTTCGTCCAATTGAATGAACTTGTCAATTCTTTCCTCCAACGCTTGTTCATCAACCAATCCTCCTGCTCACGCTATACACAGAGAAGGTAACATGAATTCAACTGGTAGTATAGCCTCTGTGCCAAACACCAATTAAAATGGTGTGGCCTTATTCAACCTCTTGTAGGTTGTCCTATATGCCCAAAAAATAGATTATACTTTATCATCCCAATCATGTCTACCAATATTTGAGATCTTAATCAACATGTGATTAAGTATTTTGTTAAATACCTCAGCAGTTCCATTTGCTTGAGGGTGATAGGGAGTATTTTTGTGATAAGCCACCATGAATTTTGATAACAGAATCCTAACCATTTCATTGAGGAAGTGCGTACCTATATCACTTGTTAAACTCAATGGGCATCCATACATGTTGATTATGTTTTCCCATAAAAATCTAGGAGTTGTAGCCACTATATAATCCTTTATAGGCGTTTCCTCTGCCCACCTTGTTAAATAATCAGTGCAAGTGAGGATATATGGTGAACCAATCCTTTGCACCAATGGTGAGATTGGTCTGAAAAATTTGATAGCCCATTTCTCAAATGGTTCCGTGCTGGCTATTGGTTGCAAGGGCATTTCATCCCTTTTTCTAGGTTTTCCAAGGTGGTGGCAATGGTCACAGGCCTTGTAAAACTCAATGCAATATTGTTAAATGGTCTCCCACCAAATTCATGTGAGTAGAATCTTCTGCACGGTTGCATTTCCCGCATAGTTTCCTCCTGTGATCCCACCATGCGCATCTTCCATAATTACAATGCACTCAAGTTCTAGCATGTAACGATGTAGAACCTCATCACGACCCATTTTGTACAGATCTCCACTAATTAGCATGTAGGGCGCGATGCGTATGGCCAACTTCTTCTTTTCCAAGGCCTTCATTCCAACTGGTGCCACACCTATTTTAAGGAATACCACAATTTCCTCCAAATCCGAGGGCATGCACCACAACCTAAACAATTGTGCATCTGGCATGGTATCCTCAATGCTTTGCGTGTCCTTCCCTGAATCGATTCTAGACAAACGATCAGGTCCAAAATTACTTTTTCCTGGTTTGACAACCACCATGAACTCAAATTCTTAGAACAATAGTACCCACCAACATATGCACCCTTATAGAATGGGATTGTTCACCAAGTATTTCAATGTCATATGGTTAGTGTAAAATATAAATGGAGTTGCTAGTAAATACTGTCTGAAATTTTGAAGCATGTAGATCATTGACAATGCCTCACGCTTAGTTGTACTATAATTCTACTCCACTTGCATCAACTTCTTTCTTGTAAAGAATAAAGGATGATCAAAAATCCCCTCACTAGGCTGTGCAAGTACTGATCCAATGGTGGTTCCTGAGGCATCCACATGAACATGGAAAGGCTTATCCCAAGAAGGGAAATGTAGGATGGGTGTGGTGATAAGCCTATCCTTACAAGTGTCAAATGTCTTCTGCTGCACCTCTCCCTAATGAAAGGCACTTTTATGTCTAAGAACTCTTATAAAGGTGCGGCAATCTTTGCATATCCCTTGATGAACTTCCTGTAGTACCCTGTATGCCCAAGAAATCTACGCAATGCGCTTTGACTAGTATTCTCCTTCAATCCCACAATTACTACAACTTTAGTGGGATCTACTAGTAGGGCTTCCTTACATATGATGTGTCCTAATAATGTTCCAAATGTGGTAGCAAAAAACATTTCCTAATGTTGAGGAATATCCTCAATTGCTGACACCTTTCAAACATTAACCTTAAGTTGTCAAAATGGTCCTTCACTAACCCATATACTATCCAATCATCTAGGTAGACTTGAAGAAATTTATGGACAAAGTCTTGGAAAGCCTGTACCACAATGCGCGAGAACATAGCAGGCACATTCTTCAACCCAAATGACATGACTTTATAGGAAAAACTTCCCCACTCAGTGGAAAAATTCGTCTTCCTTTGGTCCTCCTTTGTGATCTTTACCTGGTGATAGTTCAAGAATCCATCTATGAAAGAATAGACCTCATGCCCTTCCACTCCCTCTAAGATTTCTTCAGTGAATGGGGTTGGGAAAGGATCAATGATACACACTACATTTAGGTCCCTCTAATCAACATAGATCCTTATCCTTCCATCCTACTTGATGCTAATTACCATTGGACTTATCCATTCTGACTCTTCAACAGCTTCAATGATTCCCGACGCTATCATCTTATCTAATTCTTCCTTAACCTTCATGAGTAGGTTAGGATTCATTTGGTATGGTCTCTTCTAGACCGGGCACACACCCTCCTTCAACTTAATTCTCATTTCCCCCAAGGAATAGTGAATGCCTTTGAGTTCATGATACCTGCGTAGGAATAAATCCTCAAACTCACGTAATAGATCAATTATCTTAGAGACTTCTTTCTCTGACCAATAGTCTCTGATGATAGCCTCTTTAGGCTCTTCTTCTGAGCTGATGTTAACCATCTTTTTCTTTAAAGTTTCATAATAGGCGTGCATCCATTCATCACAACTGTCTAACACCTCACACGTCCCTACAAAATGGTCAACATCCAAGTTTTCCACTTCTTCCCCATCAATAACATACACCATCTTCCCTTTTTATTTTTCCATACATGTGTGCTCAAGTTGTATCTCTTTTGTTTCTTCTTCCTCAAAGCACACCTCTAGGACAGGTTCACCTAGCAAGTCCAGTAGCCTATCCTTTGTCATGGCACTATCCCCAATGGTAAGGTGCTTGACAACCTACAATGCCTTATCCACCAAGGGTTTTGTACTCTGATAATTGAATGTTTAAATGAGATTATCCACTAACTCTTGCCAATTCCCTTTCTATTGGTGTGTCTTAGTGTGAATGTACCATGTGCACACACAACCTTGGAGGGTGAAATACAACTTGTGAACCCATAATGAAGGTGGCAATGCTTCTGTGCTTCCCATCCAGGATGTCTCACATGCTTGGATATGGAAGGAAGTGATCTCTTTACCATGGTAGTATTTTATATCCGTGGGTGCATTGCTCCTGTAAAACCTTATAGAGAAGGCAATTCTCACCTCGTGCCATTCCAACAGGTTATCTTGATGTGTTTCCCACTAGTGTGTAGTAGTTCTGAGTAGGACATAGCTTAACATCCCTCTTCGTTCATTCTCCTTTTTCCACTGAGCTTCCATCTCCTACAAAAAAACCTCAGGGAAGGCTCCTCCTGAGTACTTAGGTAGCTTCTTTCCTCCTAGGTTCTAGACCGTACGTGCCTTTGTCACCTTTGTCACCGATCCCCTCAAATGTCATCTGATTAACTCATAGGTCCCATGCACCCAATTATCGCATGTTATACTGGTGGTGTCACTTAAGGACTGAGCATCCTCAAATTGGATAACTCCTTATGTGGGATGGATTACCTCTAGATCCCTGATTAAGCACTTATATATTCTATCTAGGACCTCTTCTCCCAAAGGTTCAGTATAGGGTGTTGATTTCCCATCAGCCAGGGGTATGATGACCCATTCCTCCTCATTTTCAAAGCTTATGTATCCCTTGTTGAACCAAAGATCCACATTATTATTATAGCACCATGGGTACCCAAGTAATGCTGGGAAATTGTCTACCTCGGCAAGCGCCAAGACTTTGAAGTCCCCAGTAAACTTAGCCCCTTGAATGGTGATAGATGCATCCTTTAAGATAGCGATGGGCATTGCCTTAGTTTTTTTTTTTCCATATACAACACATTTGAAGATGAATGTAATGTAGGTCTTCCCATATGATGCCATGCATCCAAGGTGAGAACATTGACCTTTGCGCCTATGTCAATGAGGATATTACTAAGGAGCCATCCATCCATGACTGCATTTAATGTGATCTCCCTATCATAGTCAAGGCTATGAGGGGGAAGGTTTGCATGCAATACCTGCCTCTTGTGCTCTTCTCTGGTGCACGTGGTACCTTCCCTCTCAACCATGCCCCTAGCAAGGGAATAATATTCTCTTACCTTAGCATTTTACATACTTCCTTGACCTCATCTAGGTCATCCTTTGGAACCTCAACCTTCCTTCTTTGCTCCTCCCTTCTGGACTACTCCTTTAGACATTGGATTTCTCCTTGTAAACTCTAAATGATGTCCATGGTTTCTTGATATACCTCCTTCTGATGTGCAGGATCTGGGTACTTCCCATGTACCACTTCTTCCCTTGAAACTAGGTTCTTCTTCCTTGGCATTTCCTTTGTGCGTGTGGCATCTTCCCTTATTGTTACCATAAAAGGTTCCAAGCCTGCATCACAAGTAACCCATGGCATCCATTATGTGTCAGCCTTCTTAATGCTTACCATTGTAGTGCCCTTTTCTTTCTGGTGCTACTAATTCATATGCTCTAACAACTCAAGGCACTCCTCATACTTTTCCTTCTTCCCACACCATGAGCACTGCAACAAATCTGGACATTCACGCTTGTAGTGGTCTATAGACCCACAATTTAAATAGGTTCTATGTGGGAACTCACTTCTTCCTCCCCCATGGTTACCATGACCACAAAATCCTTCATGAAATCCCCTTCCACACGCACCTCTATCTGCATGCTCCTCATAATGGTGATCATCACCCTTAGAACTACTAGAAATGCTGGTCTGGTGCACACCATGATCAATGGCCTCATGGATCTAGTCAATAAGCTGAAAATCCTTCGTATCATGGGTCGTAGAGGTGTAAATATTATAATAGCAAGATACATTCTTCCAAATTACACGCTGTAATAAGGGACATCTACTCGCATCATGGTCCCCATGAAAAATCTCATAGTCTATTGCTACGGTGCGTACTATCTTCTAGGGGAAACTATCCTTGGCATGCCCCTATACTTCATAATCTATACACCACACTCCATTGCAAGTCTCATTATCCAAGTTCACAGATAAATTTTCTATCTACTTAGCCATAGCAGCAATTTGAGCCTCCAGAAATGGGCTAACACTAGTGTCAACGCTCCCAAAATCTTTAGTGTGCAAGGAAGCTTCCAACACCTCGTGTGGGTCTGTGAAATTTTATGAGTTAAAGCTCTTCTAAATGGGGTTAGAAACCCTCTAAAAAAACATTGAGGATGTTTTTAAGGGTGAAATTCATATGAAGTTTTTTGACTAGGAGAGTCTTAAACCACGTGTCATACTCCCACACACTCTCCACCATTCCCTACTAAATTTCCTTAAGGGAATTGATGCTCTTCTGTTCAAACTCAGGAATGTGCAATTCTGCTAGGAAAGTGTTTTTCAATGTGGTGTAATCTACCACCATCTGATGGGGGTCATACATCTTATACCAGCTATGAGCGTGCCCTTGCAACGTCGTTACAAATTAACTGGCCTTTTATTTTGGGGTTGTGATCCCCTTTATGCACCATAACACTTCACACTTGTGAATGTGCTTCGCAACATCTTCAATACCTATGTAATCTAGCAAATGTAAAGACATCTCAAAGAAGACTTGAGGAGGTGGTTGGGGCCATTGTCTTCCTGATCCAGTTCCTTGACTTCCTCTAGTGTTTTCTCCTCCACCGGATCCACTAGATCCACCAGGTCCCGTGCCTCTAGATCCACCAGTTCCACCTCCAGATCCACCAGTAGCCAATAATGGGCCTAAAGTGGTCATGCCTAGGGTCCCCAACATCCCACTAAATTATGTGTCAACTGTCTATGAGATTGTACCGCTACCAGATGTGTGTCCCCCCACCACTCCTTGATGCTTTACCCAAGCCTTGTATATTTACTCCTTGTCTAAAAATTCCTTTGAATACTGGAATAGTATGTGTAGCCATAGAAGTAGGAAATAAAAAATTATATCTCCTGGGCACATATCTATCACTTCTACTGATATGAACTAGGTCATTGATAATCCTTCCTTGATCTGAAAAATGAAGTGCCAAGGTTTGGGAACTAGGCAGGTTCAAATGTGGGCCAACGAATCTTCTCTCTGTGTGCGATGAAATCTCATCAGAAGATGAAGGGGTCTCTCTTACGCACTTTCCCAGATGGGGTAGCACTAAATTGCTCAGGTTCCACATCCTCTGCATGAACCTCAAATCCTTCCTATAACATATGCCTCCATATATCCATCACACATGTAACCTCGTGTTTTCTAGAAATCCCCCTTTCATGCACTTCACTATACTTGAGATGTCTCTTCTCCCTTTCTTTCTCAGTCGTAATATATACCATCTTCCTCCACCCTAGCTTCTTTGCCTAGCACTTAGAACGGTATAGTTGGTCATCAGAAATGCCTCTAAATTCAAGGTAACAACCATGATCTTCATTTCCAGAGGAATAAAACGTAGAAATGATTCTTTGGGCTCCCACAGAAACTCAAACTCAGCAACCTCTGGATAAGAATACGTGGAAATAGCATACTCCATAGTGTAGCTAGCCAGTACTCCTTTCCACCAATGATCCATAACATGAGTCCATGTTAGATCTATATCTTTTAACCTTTGTAAATAATCTTGGGTCCATGCATGTCATCTATAATACCAACTTGATTTGGATGCATATGCTGAGAGCCATTCATACAAATCCACTGGGAAGCAATAGAAAAAAGTTTCATACAAATCATGGTAGAGGTTCTCTTCTACCCATCTACGTGCATCAAACTCAGGTCTAGTGCAGAATCTCTGAGAAAATTCATCCTTCATGCTCTTAAACCATGATTCAACACTTTCCAAGGTTAAACACTCTGTCATCACTCATTGCATAGATCATGATGTATGTTATTTCCCACTAAAACTTCAAAAAGAGGGTCCTTGCAATGGAACCAAGATGTAGTCATTTTCATACCCACCAAAGAATAAGGGAATCCCATGTTCACTGGCCTATCACCCAGTGGGTGTTGGGTGCTCACCCGAGGCACGTGTGGGTGCCGAGTCCCTCCTTTATGTGAGTTTAGTGGGAAACATCATCTATGATCCAAACTTTAAAGAAAGTGAGTGGGAATGAGACATGCAAACATAATAGAGATCAGAACGGATCTAGACCATTGCAGTCATTACAGACAGAGATACTTTAACAGACTTAAAGAACTAAATCAAAATAGAAAGGAAAATGCATAGGGATTCATATTCATTTTATAAACATACATGAAAAAGAACTATGAAGAATCATGCATGAATACAAACCAAGAAGGATCATATTTAGATAACTTGGTAACCTCATTACATTCATTAGATTCATTACAAAACATCGTAGTATGGCAGACTGAAGTCATACATCATAACTGGATCTACATTTCTTAGCTCTCATAAAGAAATTTTATAACCCCAATCCCTTGATACATCCATCTCCTATAGTTTATCTACCCAATCCAATATAACTCCTTGTGGCATTTTTGTAGAGCTCTGCTCTCTATTAATCTCCCTCTTTATTCTTCTATGGGCACTTGTATTTATAGGCCCCTTGAACTACCAAACCACCTTTCTAAGGATTCAGATCTGACACCAAGTGTCTGAATGTGGTCCTCCATGGGCACATGCTCTTCCAGGTCCAAGCTCTCCACTCTTTGCCATGATGGCCTTCTAGAAGCCTACATCGCAAGGCATATTCCTTCCTAAGCCAACTTGTCTCTAGGATGGCACCTTATCCACTCGGCATGCGCAGTTGGGCCACACTTTTCTCGTGTTTTACCTGATACACCAAATATGGATAATTCCTGAGACCTTGTCTTCTGACACATAACACAGGTTATTCTAAACCCTCCTAGAACCCTTCCTTGCGTGCCTTCTCTTTACACGCCCACTCTTTAACTTAGGAATTGCTCACTCATGTGCCTTTGTGTACTTAGTCAATATTTTAGGGGCCCAAAAAGGATGACTAGAATTTATAATTAACATTCTTGAGTTCCAGACTTTGTGATGTAACCTTTGATGTATTTTCTGTGAAAGTTGAAGAATTGAATAGAAGTGGATTTCTGGATAAATTTGTGTCAATGGTGCATTGCTTCTTACTTTTGTGTGGATTTTTAGATAAACTTTGTGCTATCCAAGATTTATATTAAAATATTTTCCTTTCCTTTTCCTTTATTTCTGTCTTGTGAGATCTATTTGTTTTTTCTATGTGTATAAGACCAACTCTGTAAACTATTGGTCGGATCACACATCTTCATTTTTTCTTTCCCAAATCCTATCATTTCCCCCTTGGTTGAAAATACTTCATTAACATTTGTTTACTTCCTGTAGAATTGCCTAGCTATGGTTCATGAGCTTTACAATTAAAGTAAAACCCACAGATAGTTATTAAGATCCATAATTGACATAAATATTACATGGGAGCCTCACCGGTAAATGACAGACATTTATCTCATGACTGCTAAGGTTTTCGGCTATGTAGAAAATATAGTAAAAAAATTTTTGGCGAATCCTCTGGGGAAAAACACAAATTAGTAAACCAGAGCTTTCTCTTGCCACTTCCCTTTTATATTATAAGTTCAACCTTGAAGAACGTCCATTCAGATGGTCTAGCAGAGCTCAAGGAAGGAATGAACATTTTAATAGATTGTAGGAGAAATTCAATTTCAATAATCCTCCTCAAGTTAGAAACTATAGATCCAGTCTTTCACTAGGAAGAAGAGTGAAAACTCCTCCAGATCTAGATCGTGTCCAGCATAATCTAGAAGTTGGGATTATTAACCAAGTCTCTTCTCAAAGAAGACACGATCCTTTCATGATGTAGAATTAACCACTTGCACCTGAAGAACATGTTTTGGAAATGGTAAGTAGAATCTAGATGATCACCTAAATGCATTCCTTATATCCTGTAGGGTGCTTTCCGTTGAGCATGAAGATGTGTCGATCAAAATCTTCATTGAGACTCTACATGACTTGGCCAGAGAATGGTTCTACTGATTAGCTCTTAGCAACATAGCCAACTGGGATATAATGTGAGATAAATTCCTCAAAATATTCAAACTAGATGAAGATTCTAGCACATTGATATCTTAGCTGACTCAGTTGAAGAAGGATCCACATGAACACATGCAGGATTTAATTACAAAATTCTAAAGATTACAAAATTTTGGATTCTACTTCTCTGAATGATGGGAATCAAAATATATTCTTCATCAATGCTTTACTTATTAATTGCAAAGAGCATGTCCTGCTGACTTGTTAGCAGCCCAAAATATGGTGGTTGCAATTGAAGATGACCTCATCATGGCTGGAAAGATAAAGAGCAACACTTCTAGAGCTGAAAGTTCATCTTATACTACTACTTCTGATTCACTATTGTAAAATTTGGAAAATGAGATGTCACAGATGTAGAAACAAATGGCTGAAATGGCTCAGGGAAACAACACTGCCCTTTCTCGGAATTTTGACAACAACTAGAACCAAATTACTAGTTCCCAAATATTAGCAATTGAATTTTATCCTAGAAATAACGTGGAGATGAATGAAGAAGACCAGAAAGCTGTCACCGATAAACTCAAGAATGATGATTATGTAGATCCTACTGGTAAATCCAACATTAATTACCTAAACTACAAATCTAAACATGACTAGGAGGAGCTTCTTGAAGATGATCATGATCATGCATATGTAATATTTACACAATCAAAAACTCACAAAGCTGAGGCATTAGCTGATGAAAAAAGAAGGGGAATCCCTTTACCTTCTTCCTTAGCTCCAATAAATAAGAATGTTATTTCTTCATCTCAACCACAGGAAGCAACCCAAGTATTTGAATATATATCTTCCTTTGAAATTGTTGATCATGTAAAAAAAACTAGGATTCAAATGTCAAAAGATGAATACCTGAGAGCCTTTCCTAAAAAGCTAAATAGAATAGTTAAGTATGTGCAGTCACCAGTGAAATTCATTCCATCAAAAGGCCTTTTTACTAAACCCAAAGACACCCCTCATTATATTTTAAAAGAGTAGAACCTTTCTATGTCTCCTTATTGCTCAATGGTTTCAAGTTAAGAAACTGCATTCTAGATTCGGGTGCTTCTGACAATGTCATGCCAACTAAAGTTGCAGATGCTCTTGGGCTTACCTTGAAAAAGACCATAAAAAGGTATTATTCCATGGAGATACAAGCCCCTTTAATTGGAAAAATCAAATATGCACAAGTTGTTTTGGAAATTTTTCCTGATAAAAAATTAAAGATGACAATCTTAGTTACAGATATTCCTGACTCCTATGGGATGTTGTTGAGTAGAAACTTCTACAAAGAGTTGGGAGGAGAAGTAAAGATGGATTAGTCTTGTGCTCATATTCCTATCAAAGGAATAAATTAGAAGCTAGAGCTAGAAAAGAAGTCCAAGTACATGGTTACAAAATATGAGGATCCTAGATCTCAGATTCTTTTTCAAGAATCTAATCGTGGGGTCTATTTGCTGGAAAAGAATAAAAAATTTACTAGAACTGGAACTTTGACCAGAGCTAGAGCCAAAAAAAGAAGGAGAAAATGTTTGGACGTGGAACATGTTATTCTTTTGGATTAGGATTAGAAGCATTGACACTAGGGTAATCCCATTTTTAGAAGCACTAATTGTTGTCATGGAAAAACATCTTGAAAAAGTATCTGTGAATTTAGCTCATGAAACATGCAATGGAATTTGGTGCACAGATTGTGAAGTGGAAGGACACACAAATGATAGTTTCCCTGGAAGATCAGTCTGCACAATTTCCTTAGATTGTGAAATCAGTGAAGGGGAACATGATCCAGGTAGATACCCTTTGTTACAACGTGTTATCCATAAGAATGTGTATTCTTATTGTAAGATTTGCACATCCACTACTCACGATATGAAGGACAATTTATTGATAGACCAAATTCATGATGTCATTGATATTGGTGTGTGTTAATATGGAATTGAGAGAAATTATAAGGGAGAAGGTCATCAGTGTGAAGGGTGCATAGAAGGTGGAGGATGAGGAAGAGTATTTCATAGAGGATTCAGAGGTCGTAGCAGTCACGAAGGAAGGGGTGACTTCCCCTGAGGGAATTGTGTTGGCTAGATTTTTTACATATCCAAAAACCTAGGTAGTCATGAGATAAATCTATCTCATTTACCACTGAGGCTCCCATGTAATATTTATGTCAATTATGGATCTTAATAACTGTCTATGGCTTTTACATTAATTGCAAAGCTCATGAACCATAACTAGACAATTATGTAGTAAGTAAGTAGTTGTTAATGAAGTATTTTTAACCAAGGGGGAAAAGATAGGATTTGGGAAAGAAGAATGGAATATATGTGATATGAACAATATTTTACAGATTTGGTCTCATACAAAGAAAAAACAAATTCATCTCACAATACAGAAGTAAACGAAAAGGAAAGGAAAAGATTCTAATATAAATCTTAGATAACATAAAGTTGAACTAAAAATCCACATAAAAGTAATAAGCAGTGCACCATTCACACAAATTTCTCTGTAAACCCACATCTATTAAATTCCCTAGCTTTCATAGAAAAGACATCAAATATTACAACAAAAAGTATGGAAATCAAGAATGTTGATTATAAATTTTGCTCATCCTTTAACCCATAGGCTCTTCCTCTATTTATAGTGTATAGAGGGCAATTACAAATAGGAAGTTTTTAATGAATTTCCACATGTGGAAGCTATGAAAAAGGGAAGCGGCTGACAATATTCCTCCCGGAATTCCTCTTTGCATGATATTAATGATTTATAACTAAAAATAAAACTTCTATTTTACATGTCTGCCACCTATTTCCAAGTAATTGAATTCTTCCAGTAACTTGAAGTAACTGCTTTTAAACCAATCACTTAAGTTTTAAAATTTAATTGATTACTCAATTACTTTGTTAGAGAAAATAAGAGAAAGAAGAAAGAGAATAAATTAGAAGAAAATTGTTCCAACACTCCTAGTATTTTTCTTCTTCCATACTTTGCATGCTGATCCAACATGTATTACACCTCTACCTCATGAATGATCTGAATGATATCTCTACCTTGAATCCAAGATGAATTTTCTTTTTCATATGTTGTTGAATCTTTTCCTTTGAATCTCACCAAACTGGATCTAGAAGTAGTTGAGTGGTATTTTCTTATGGTTGTTGCCTCTGACATGTCTACCCTCTTATCCTTGAAGATTTTACAGTTCTTCTCTAGTACATGCATCAGTGTAATGTTTGTCGTAAATAATTCAGACAAAACTCATCACCTTTATTTTTAATTGCATATGAGCAATTTTAAATTCTAGAAAGCACTCTGGGTGAAGGAAAATACAATTAAATTCAATAAAGGCTTCTACTAGAAGATTGGGAGAACATGCACAAATTCCTGAAAGGAAATTTCCATGTAATGACTTCCACATGGGCTGCATTAGAAACAAGAGGATGAATTTTTGTTGGAAGCCTTTGCAATTATAAAAGTTAAATCTATTTCTTCCTCTGATTCTAAAGATATATTCAATGTATCAGATATTGACTTCTTACTTCTTCACCAATATGGGCATAAATGAAGTATTAAAACAATTAATTTAAACAAGTATGCAGTCCATAGCATGAATATCTAATTTCTTCATCGAGATATGATTATAAAGCATGTTGCCCTCTATTTTTAGACTTTGTTTGGATACCAAGAAAGAAATATCATTTTATTCACTTGTGCACTCACATCAACATGTAAATAGCCATAATAATAAAAAGGAAGCCTTTACAACCCTAGGTGCTAAAACTAGATGCTTCCCGACAATTAATTAAAAAAGGTTAGCTTTTAGGCATTTAGCTATGCCAAAATGGGTCACACTTTTTGGCTAGAAGTCATGTTAAAAATAAGAAGGAAAAGTAATGGGAATTTTTACCCTTCCAGGAAACTCCAAAAATCCCATCCTTCACTTAAGTGATTTGTCTTTAATGATGGGAAAAAAAACCTTCTAGGTAGGCATAAAATTCCCACCTTCGTGCCACTACAAAAATTCCCATTGATATCTTAAAGTCTGTCTTCCAAAAATTTCGAATTGAATAAAAAAATATTCTTTCTTAAAAATGTGACTTGCATGGGTGAATAAAACTTTCTTAGTTGGAATTATTATCCTTCCTGACAACTCTAAAATTCCCATTGGTACTTTAAGTGATTTACCTTTCATAATAGGAAAAAATAACCTTGCAGGTAGGTATAAAATTCCCACCTACCTGCTACCACAAAAATTTCCATTGGTAGCTTAAGTGTTTTGACTTTAATGATGGGAAAAATAACCTTCCAGGCAAGCATTAAATTCCCACCTATCTACCACTACCAAAATTCCCATTGGTAGTTTAAGTGATTTGACTTCCATTATGAGAAATTTTCATCTTCTAGGTAGTCATAAAATTCCCACCTTCCAGGCAATGCCAAAATTTCCATTGGAACTTAAAAACCATCCTTCCAAAAAATGTGACTTGCATGGAAGAAAACTTCTTTCCAAAAGTGTGACTTGCATGAAGAAACCGCTCTTCCTAAAAAGTGCGACTTGCATGAATTCTTCTTTTAAATTTGTGTGAAAACTCATCAGCAACATTTTATTTTCATTTTTAGATTTTCACTGAAGAAAAAACAAGTATAGAATAAAATTTCCATTTTTGGAAAGGGTTTGGGATGATGTAGTAGTAAAAAATTTCAAGTGTCATAACTTTCACTCTATGGCTTTGGTTTAGGTGTCATTTTCTCTAAAAGTGCATATTTTCTCAAGCTCTACGCATTGATGGAAATATTTCTCTTATTTTCATAAAATCCAAATTTGCACCTTTTTGGACCAAGTGACTTCTTGAAATACCTTAAAAGAATCCTAACCTCTAATCACCTTTAGACAGATTAGTAATTAAAAATATTGGATAGCTTTTCAAAAACCCTAGGCCTAGGAAAAGATCCAACAAGAAGAATGAATAGGATACGATAATTTCCAAAGAAAAAAAACCAAAACAAAGACAAAAAGAAATAAAACAAAACAAAAGAAGTTGCAAGCAATTTCTCAAAAAAATTCTCCAATTAGTTGATCTACAAAAATTCTTCCCCCCGGGTGAATATTATGTGGTAATAATGATGGGGTGAAGTGCTTTATATAACATAAATCCTCCAATTTTAGCTCAATTTATTTTTAAAATAACCTTATTTATTTAATAAATAAATAAATAAAATGCTTGCAAACAAGATTTGGAGAAGGAATTTAGTGAGCTTTGACATGTGGGTGCTTGGAAATTTTGGCTTTTATGAGTCTTTGGGGATACCTTAGAGAAATGCAAGTAACTACAGGAAAAATAAACACAAAATGACCCATTACTTTGAAAAGAATGATTTTAAAAAAAAAGGGGTAGTCCCAGATTTCAAGGTCAATTCTCGGGGACACTAGTCAGCTCCATCTATGGAAATCTTTACCTCTGTAAAAATGGAAGGAGTGAAGATGAGATCCCAACATCTCTGGTTTTGTTTCTTGTTCATTGGGTTTAGGGTCAAACCACAAAACAAAACAAAACAAAAATAAAATAAAATAAAGAAAAAAAAGTTTTATTTATGTACAAACAGGTTTTACCCGGTATCTCAGTTTTTGAATGGCCTTAGATGGTGCCCATCGAAAGGAAGTGGTAACTCAATTCCATCCTAGTAGGCAAGGAAGAAAGTGTCCATTCCACCAACTCTTTTAATCATGAAGGGTCATTTCCTAAGTGAATCATATTTTTTGTGCATGCCCTTCAATTCACGTCTCTTGTCCCACTAAAGTACCCAGTCTCTAACCTCGAACTTCCTTTCTCTACCCTTATTATCAAATACCTTGGGAAATTCCTTATCAAATTTATCTTATGGTGGCTCATCCTTTCTTCTCTCTATGGAAAATAATTCTTCATCAACTTCCTCCGTACCTAGATTTACTAGTTGCATTCCAGAGGATGAACTATCACCATATTCTTTGTTCTTCTTTAGGTACTGATCATGTTTGTTGAAAGTCTCTACTAAGGAAACTAAACCCTTGGGAATTTTGTTACCTTTTGTTTATATTATTCCACTACTTTCATCATAACCTAGATTAGTTTTGTCACTAACTGTTTGTCATGGTGGTGATTAACTCCCTTCAACAAACAACCTACCAAAGTTGTCATGTTCCAGACATGCAAATGTTTGTTTTTCATCATAGAAATTCTGCCATTATTGAACACTATTAGGAAATTTAGGGTGGTAGAATATCTCCACTTTATAGTTTTCTTATCTAAATATAGTCGGTGGTCTATTTAGATTCAATAGTGCAGTTGTGACCGCCAAAGAGTCTTCCTTGGAATTGTGATTTGTTGGAATGAAATCGATAGAGAAGGATGAAAAACCTAGTGTGGCAGAAATCACTCTATCTCTGTAATGTGTCATCTTATCTCCTTTAATTTTATCTTTCCCTCAAATTTTATTTACTATAAGTTCAAAATCTCCTTAGGATTTGAGGATTTTTACTCCTTTCTTTCTAGCTTGCTCCATTCCTAGCAACAATGCTTCAGACTCCGTCGTATTGTTAGTGTTCTCGAACACCATCTTGTAAGAGTATGGGAATATCTCATGATCTATAGATATTAATAGAACATCGAATCCTAATCCAAAAGAATAACAGGTGCCTTTAAAGTCCAACATCCAAAAATTTTCTCCTTCTTTTATTGGCTCTATCTCTATTCAAAGTTCTATTTCTGGTACATTTTTATCCATTTCCAAGAAATAGACCCCACAGTCAGATTCCTGAAAAAAGAATATGAGATCTAGGATCCATATTTTTTAACTGTGTACTTGGACTTATTTTCTGGTGCTAACTTCTGATTTATTACTTTAATAGGAATATGAGCATAGGACCAATCCATTTTTACTTCTCCTCTCAACTCTTTGAAGAAGTTTTTGCTCAGCAACATCCCATAGGAGACAAGAATATATGTAACTAAGATTGTCATCTTTAATATTTTATAAGGAAAAATTTCCAAAACAGCTTGTGCATCTTTAATTTGTCCAATTAAAGCGGCTTGTCTCTCCATGGAATAACACCTTTTTTATGGTCTTTATCAAGGTAAGCCCAAGAGAATTTGTAACTTTAGTTGGCATGACATTTTTAGAAGCACCCGAATCTAGATTGCAATTTCTTAAATTGAAAGTAGGAATTCTCATCAAGGAATTTTTATTCACCCATGCAAGTCAAATTTTTAAGAAAGAATCTCTTTTTATGCAAGTCACACTTTTTTGAAGGAAGGCTTTAAGTTGCCGATGGTAACTTTGGTAGTGGAAAGCAGGTGAGAATTTTATGCCTTCCTGGAAGGTTTTTTTTTCCCATCATTAAAGATAAATCACTTAAGTGAAGGATGGGATTTTTGGAGCTTCCTGGAAGGGTAAAAATTCCCATTGCTTTTCCTTCTTATTTTTAACATGAATTCTAGCCAAAAAGTGCGACCCATTCTTGCACAACTAAATACCTAAAAGCTGATTTTTTTAAATTAATTTCCGAGAAGCATCTAATTTTTGCACCTAGGGTTGGAAAGGCTTCCTTTTTATTATTCTGGCTATTTACATGTCAATGTGAGAACATAAGTGAATAAAATAATATTTTTAGCTTGCTTGTCATGCAAACAAAGCCTAAAATAGAGGGCAACATGCTTTATAATCAGATCTCGGTGAAGAAATTAGATATTCATGCTATGGACTACATACTTGTCTGAATTAATTGTAGTAATAATTCATTTATGCCCATATTGGTGAAGAAAGAAGAAGTCAATATCTAATACATTGAATATATCTTTAGAAACATAGGAAGAAATAGATCTAACTTTCATAATTGAAAAGGCTTCTGACAAAAATTCATCCTCTTGTTTCTAATGTAGCCCATGTGTAATTAATTGCATGTAAAGTTCCTTTTAGGAGCTTGTACATGTGCTCCCAATCTTCTAGTAGAAGCCTTCATTGAATTTACTTGTATTTTCCTTCATCCGGAGTGATTTCTAGAATTTAAAATTACTCTTATGTAATTAAAAATAAAAGGTGATGAGTTTTCTCTAAATTATTTACAAAAAACATTACAATGGTTCACGTACTGGAGAAGAACTGTGAAAGCTTCAAGGATAAGAGGGAATACAGGTCAGAGGAAAAAACCACAAGAAAATCACACTCAATTTCTTCCAGATCCAGTTTGGTGAGAATCAAAGGAAAGGATTCAGCAACATATGAAAAAGAAAAAAACATCTCAGATTAAAAACATAGATATCATTCAAATCATTCATGAGGAAGAGGTGCAATACAAGTTGGATCAACATGCAGAGTATGGAAGAAGAACAAGACTGTGAGTGTTGTAGAAGCTTTCTTCTGATTTCTTGTCTTTCTTCTAATTTATTCTCTTTCTTCTTTCTCTTATTTTATCTGAAAAAGTAATTGAGTAAAGTGATTGGTTTAAAAGCCATTACTTCAAGTTACCGGAAGAAGTCAGTTACTTGGAAATAGGTGATAGACATGTAAAATAGAAGGTTCTATTTTTAGTTATAAATCATGCATGTCATGCAAAGAGGAATTCTAGGAGGAAGATTGTCAGCTACTTCCCTTTTTCATAGCTTCCACATGTGGCAATTCATTAAAAAAATTCCTATTTGTAATTTCTCTCTATACACTGTAAATAGAGGAAGAGCCTATGGGTTAAAGGATGAATTTTTTTTATAATTAACATTCTTGAGTTCTAAAATTTGTGTTGTAACCTTTGATGTATTTTCTGTGAAAGATGAGGAATTGAATAGAAGTGGATTTCCAAAGAACTTTGTGTGGATTTTTAGATAAACTTTGTGTTGTCTAAGATTTATATTAGAATCTTTTCCTTTCCTTTTCCTTTACTTATATCTTGTGAGATCTACTTTTTTTGTCTATGTGTATGAGACCAACTCTATAAACTATTGGTTGGATCACACATCTTCCTTTCTTATTTCCCAAATCCTATCTTTTCCCCCTTGGTTGAAAATACTTCATTAACATCTGTTTACTTGCTATAGAATTGCCTAGCTATGGTTCATGAGCTTTGCAATTAAAGTACAACCCACAGACAGTTATTAAGATCCATAATTGACATAAATATTACATGGGAGCCTCACCATTAAATGAGGGAGATTTATTTCATGATTGCCTAGGATTTTGGCTATAGAAAATCTAACCAACAATTTTTGGTGACTCCGTTGGGGAACAACAAAAATTAACATACCAGAGATTTCTCTTGCCACTTCCCTTTTATACTATAAGTTCAACTTGGTAGAATTTCCATTCACGTAGTCTAGAAGAGCTCAAAGAAGGAATGATCATTTTTATATATTATAGGAGCAATTAAATTTCAATCATCCTCCTCAAGTTAGAAGTTGCTGATCTAGTCTTTCACTAGGAAGAAGAGTGAAACTCCTCCAGATCTAGATTGTGTCTAGCACAATCTAGTAGGTGGGATTATTCACCAAGTCTATTCTCAAAGAAGATGCACTCCTTTCATGATGCAGAATCAACCACTTGCCCCTGCAGAACATGTTCCACGAGGTGCAACATTTGGACCTCTGAATTTGTCTCCTCCTATGCATGATCTTCCTAAAGGGAAGAGAAATAATTTTCCAATTTTTTTTTGGAAATGGTAAGAAGAATCTGATTGATCACCTAGCTGGATGTAACACCTTGGGCAAACTGTTATATTTCTCTTTGCATTACAAGCATTGACATGTGATTTTCTGGATTTAGGTGTGTTTCCTTGATTGTTGAAAATCATGCTTGTTCTGGATAAATTATTTCTGCTCTTGGATTCTTTAGAACAAAATGATATGGCTTGCAAGAATCCATTTTCACTTCTTATTGATAAGCTAAAATCTGATTTTGAGAATTGCAAACTTATCTCTTTTACTAACTCATCCTTGGATCAATTTCAGTGGTCCAAAGAATGTTTTAAATCTTCTTAACAAACTGAATGGTAAATTGACATTCATTAGTTTGAGAGACATAGCGGAATGAACTTTGTATGTTACAAACTCTTTGGTCTTGAGTGAACGTACCTTCATTCGGTTGTATGTTTGTGCTTGGGTCTTTAGGATCGATCTCTATAGGACATTAAAGGCGTACACAATATATAGTCTGATTCATGACTATGAAGGGGCTAAGTATCCTAAGACTTAAGGACTATCCTAACGGTATCCTAAATGAGGTAAGAGCACATACTTTCTAGCTACGTCTATTTAATTGGGTTATAATATAACCTAATATTCTTATTCTATTTTGTTGGGGGGTGACCTAACCTAAGCTCTTATGCTAAATGAATAAGGGAGGGGAAGATTACCATAGTAATGTTAGACTATGTTAACCTAATGCCTGATACTAAGGTGGAAACTACTTATGGAAATGTTTTAAGACCTAAGGTGATTTATAGTTAGACTCACCTAAGTCTTGGAAAATCTAGCCTAAACTACTTAAAAGGAACCTAAGGGTCGTATGGCACTAAGGCGATGGTTCCAATGACATTTAAGTGATTTGATTGGGTTTAATGCATGAGGTACTTTCAGTTTTGGAAAAGGCTAGTTAAATCTGGTGGAGGGTTACATGGAGGCTTCACTAAATATGGAATTACATGTGAAATTAAAAATGGCATTCGCCAGTTTTGGGAGGTGGTGGCAGGGAGAGATAAGTGGGAAATTTGGGAGTTATGGCATTAATAGATATCAGTTTTTGTGTGTAAACTATCTTGGAAATAAGGAAGATAGATTTGTGAGAGGTTTTTTGGTTTTGCATGTCTCGTGAATTTTGCTCTGCATGGAACTATTTGGTTCTTTGAACAAACATTTCACCTTCTTCTTCTTCTTCTTGGTTATTTTTGGTTTCTCTAGTCTATTTTCGATCAAGGGAATGTATATGAGGCATTGGAAGAATTTTTTTTTGGTTGTTGATCTGTTGTGGAGAAGAGAAAGAGTTGGAAGCTCGGCTAGAAGTATCCTTCAAATTAGCAGGGGAACTATCAGACATGATAGGCCCTACCTATTAAGATTTATTGCTTTCTTCTAAGTGATTCATTAAAACAACTCTTCTCTCATGAGATAATTTTTTGTTTGATTTGTCTGGTTATTTACTTACATGTTTTTATGAATCTCTAGGGTTTTTGGGATGTAAATCCATTGCAAAGTAATAATAGTTCTTGGGAAAATTTCTCTGTACTATTTTAATGGTGACATCCATGCAAAACTTGTATTTGAAGCTTTTTATTTCATTATAAAACTGGTATTCGGGTTTGGCATTGACTGAATGGGAATTCGTTGCCTTATGTTTCATTATGAACTATTATTTGGAGCCTGTGTTTTGTTTTTACTTGTCGTGCTTATTCTAAGCTTTTAGTGGAGCTTCTTGGTTGTTCTAATATGGCATTTGTTGCTTGTATGGTTCTAAACCTTTATTGTAGTCTTATGTTTCGTTGAGCTTGTAGTGGGGCTTCATGGTTGTTCTGAGCTTGTATTGTAGTCTTGTGTTTTGTTTGAGCTGGTACTAGAGCTTGTATTTTTTTGAACCTCTGTTAGAAGCTTCATGATCAACACTGTACTAGTATTCCATACTTGCGTGTTCTAAACATGTGTTAGAATCGATGTGTTTTATTCTGTACTAGTATTATGAGTTGGAGATTTACTCGTATTAAGGATTTGAAAAGATTTAAACTCATTTATGGATTGTCTTCTCGAAAGGTTCTTGAGAGATTTGTTTTGGTTTGAAGTAGACCGAGTAATCTATTTTTGAGATCTCCTCTGTGTAGCTTCTTGAGTGGGAATGGTTGTAATATTTCTATCTTTTAGATTGTACGACGTTCTTGAAGTGGTAAGAGCATAAGATTTTGGGGGATATTCTTCCCTTCTCTACTCTGAGAAATCCCATGTCTTGTTGAAAGCGTGACTGTTTTGTTGAAGGATTATTAGACTGTAATTTTACCTTGTTGTGGGTTTGGTTTGATGTATATTTCATGGGAATGGTCGTTAACAGTTTAATATGTTTATGGAAATGTACTATGCATTTTCCTTCTTGTGAACAATGTCGAAATGAATACCTTCCTATCGCAAGATTTTTAGATGGAACTCAAGAGTCTTGTGGTGATTCTGTTTCAGTTGAGTTAGAAGTAAGATTGGAACATCTCTTGACTAAAAACTGTTGGGTTTTCTTACTCTCTTATGATCTTCTTAATTGATTTCTTGGGTTTTATTAGAAGTTTGAATTTAAAATCTAGTATATTGAATTTTGTATGGAAGGATACATATCTCTGTTCAGAATGCTTTGTATTATTGTTCTTATTAGGGATTGCAAACTATTTACTCTGTTGCATTAAGCTGTTGAAGCCTTGTAATGGGATTTCAGTCTTTTGAGTTCGTGATTTGTATTGAACCTTGTGTATCTTACACTGGTTGTGGATTTCTATTCCTTGTTGGATTAATTGAATGAATCTTTGGGTTTTAAAAAGAGAAATGAATATGTTATCTTAGGGACAGTATATTGTTTTAGGGGCTGTACTGTGTACTTCATTATGAGAATTGAATTTGAACTTGTGCTTGATGAATGGAAATAGGTAAACTAGTTTGTTAGATTTGTAATGGACAATTAGAAGTGTGCTTTCTTTAATTGTTCATTCAGTTTTGTGTTCTCTTTTGGGAACTAGTTAAAGAATTTCTAAGTTGAAATAGAAATGGGAATTTATTTCATAGTATAAATGAAATGAATTATGGATGGGATATTTTCCAATGGAGATCCCTTCTTACTGTTAATTAGATGAGTTCATTTGATTGAACTTATCTGTATTCAATTCTCCTTTGAGATGGAAATTTCTTGTGGAATGTTTATTCTACTTTGCTTGAGTCATTTGTTGTAATGTTTTGTAAAGAGATTAGCTGAGTCGGTAGGTTGGAAAGAAAATAATATCATGCTTAGACCGACTATTTTGCTTGATTGAGTCATACTCCATTTGGATTGATATTAGAAGGTTGTCTCTTTTTGCACTCTGTTTTATTATGAACCCTTCTTGGATGGACTGGATAAGAGATTAACTCTATGTGAGTCTAGCTTGGGTTGTGGAACGTTTGGTTTCAGATATTTGAATTATATATTCTTACATGTGGAGGTTAGTTTAGAATTCGAGGAGGACTGTTTGACTCTCTACCCCTACTTGGATTGATTTGGGATTCTTGTTAGATGTTTTTCCTTTAATGTTGAATCCTTATATTGTTATCTTTGGACTGAGGCAGATTCGTGTGTTCTAAACTTGTATTTGTCTTTCAGATGATTAGAGTATGGGGAATAAGTAGGTATTGATTATTCTTCTTTTGCTATATGGAAAGATGAAACATCCTAATATGAGATATACTGTAAATAAATTTTTTACTGTTTAGTAAAGATAAATGTGTATTTCTATTCTTATAGAACTATGAAACAATTGGATGACAAGACCCGTTGATTGTTTTAAAGTAATTGATAGGATCTATTAAACCTTGTGATATAATTTAGATGTTGCAGATTATATTAAGTTCTTTTCTTAAAAGTAAATTCAGACTCTTTTATTGTACTTCTTTTCTGGATGTTATTACTTATGATTATTTGTATGATATATTAATTGTTTCATTAAAGCAGAGTTGTTTTAATGGAATAATTAGTGGAATGTACTTTAATTTAATGCTTAGTGCTTATCATGCTCAGTTCATTGAACTGACCCGTGCTAGCAATTTTTACAGATGGACATCGTAAGTGATAAAAGAAGGCAAGAAATTTTATGGTGCATTGGCTTATTTAATTCTGAATCTTATGTAAAGAGTTTTGCATCATTCTTGAGTTGTATTGGAAAAGAAAAGTGATGTTATTTTAAGATCTTAATTTTTGTTGACATGTTGAACGTACAAAATGCATAATCTTTTACATGTATATTTATCATCATGAATTGAAAGGTTTTGTGTTGGACTCCAATATGTGATGTGAATACTTTTGTACTTGTATGACATAAATAATAGTGATATCTTAGCAGTATTATTTATATTTTTTGTATACTATTGTTGTTATAAGATGATAAGTTGGATTATGGAGATAGTATAATCTCCCTTATTATAATGAACTTGTTAATTTGCAAAAGATGTCGTTCTCTAAATACACAACTATAGTTTAATAATGAAATATGCTTGGGACATAGAATTAAGCTATATGAGTAATGAATGATAAAAAGGTTCTGTTATACCTAACCTCAAACCTTGTAGAGGAAGACTCTTCCTCTCTCATAGAATGAAAGATAAAAGGACTAGTGGTTATGATCTTTAATATTTATACTAAGTTTATAAAGTAAACACTAGCTAAATATAGGTGGATGACACACTTGGTTTAGATAGCTAGGTTACATTAAGAATTAAATGTTTGATTTTTGTTGTCCTATTTTTTGGGATAACTGCTTGTTATGCCACGTTAACAAATAATAATGCAAACATGAATTAATGAATTTCTCCATATCTATCAAGATAGTGTTGGATAAAGAAATTAAGGAATGTTGGAATTAGGGTTAGGCATGGTTGCTTTAATCTGAATCTTAATCCAATTTAATTATGATTAATGACCACTAAGGGGGTATGTACTTCTTGATTAATCAGTTCTAACGGATGTTGGAACACGCCAAATGTAGGACTATACCCTCGAGAAGTCCCTAGACTTCTCAAGGACACGGTGTTGTAGTTGACTTGTGGCAACACCCTTCTGTATTTATTCATCTAGATCTACACACATCTGGACTTGAACTTAGTTTCTCTCTAGGTATAAGTTAGTAGCATGTTTAGGATAGGTAGTAGCTTTCAATGAATCAAGGTACCTTGGCACATCTAGTTGACTTAGGTCAACCGGGTACGCCCTTATACCCTAAGTCATCATGAGCAACCTCCTACAATAAATTATGTTGCTAACCTAGGCTAGGGTCAAACGTTGGGCAAGTGGACTAATGGTAGTCAGTAAGACCATTCTGGATAACATAAGAGTGAGGTGAACGACGTATTCCAAAATGACGAGTATGCCGTCTAGGAATAGTAACATGAATAATATGTTGAAAATATTTGGCCAAAGTATCGCAAGCTACTGGTTGCATTGTCCTATGTCATCTAGTTTAAAGCAACATGATGTTGGATGAATATTGGTAACAAATATTCAAATAGGTTCTTTAAATAGATCACTCAGTACTTGGAATAGGGTAGGAGAACCAAGTATACGTAGTATACATAAATTATTTTATACTTTAAGTTAACTTGAGAGATCGGTTGGTAGCCGAGTCATGGAATGAGAGATCGGTAGTATACCAAGTCATTACAACTACATATGGTTATCTGTTATGAGATTGATTGGCATGGAATGTGTGTTCTAAATGCTGTTTTATTTAGAACAGAGAACATTATGTTTCAAATTTTTTTCCCTTGTTTCTAAATTCTTAAATGGGAATGTTACAACATTATTTATATCCTATGGGGTGCTTTCCAATGAGCATGAAGATGTGTCGGTTACACTCTTCATTGAGACTCTACATGACTTGGCCAGAGAATGGTTCTACCGGTTAGCTAATGGCACAATAACCAACTGGGATATAATGCGAGATGGATTCCTAAAAATATTCAAACCAGATAAAGATTCTAGCACCTTGATAACTCTGTTGACTTAGTTGAAGAAGGAGCCACATGATCACATGTAGGATTTTATTGCAAAATTCCAAATATTAATTTACAAAATTTTAGCTTCTGTTTCTCTAAATGATGGGAATCAAAATATATTCTTCATCAATGCTTTACTTATCAATTGTGAAGAGCATGTCCTGCTGACTTGTTAGCATCCCAAAACATGGTGGTTGAAATTGAAGATGACCTCATCATGGCTAGAAAGATAAAGAGAAACAATTCTAGAGCTGAAAGTTCATCCTCTGCTAGTACTTCCGATTCACTATTGTAAAATTTGGAAAATGATATGTCATAGATGAAGAAAAAAATGGCTTAAATGGCTCAGGGAAACAACACTACCCCTACTCATAATTTTAACAACAACAACTAGAACCACATTACTGGTTACCAAAGATGAGAAATTTAAGTTGCTCCCAGAAATAACATGGAGATGAATGAATAAGACCAAGAAGTTGTCACTGATCAGCTCGAGAATGATGATTTTGTAGATTTTGCTGGTAAATCCAACATTAATTACCTAAAATACAAATCTAAACATGACTAGGAGGAGCTTCTTGTAGACGATCATGATCATGCATATGCAATATTTACACAATCACAAACTCACCAAGCTGAGGCATTAGCTGATGAAAAAAGAAGGGGCATCCCTTTACCTTCTTCCTTAGCTTCCAGAAATAAGAATGTGAGTTATTCATATCAACCATAGGAAGCAACTCAGGTATTTGAATCTATACCTTCCTTTGACATTGTTGATCATGTAAAAAAAAATAGGATTCAAATGTCAGAAGATGAATACCTGAGAGCCTTTCTTGAGTAGCTAAATAGGCTAGTTAAGTATGTGCAGTCACTAGGGAAATTCATTCCATAAAAAGGCCTTTTTCCTAAACCCAAATATACCCCTCCCTAGAATAATGTTGTAGTTCTTAATCCCTCATTATCTTCTGAAAGAGTAGAACCTTTCTACGTGTCCTTATTTCTTAATGGTTTCAAGTTAAGTAACTGCATTCTAGATTCGGGTGCTTCTAAAAATGTCATGCCAACTAAAGTTACAGATGATCTTGGGCTTACCTTGAAAAAGACCATAAAAAGGTGTTATTCCATGGTGAGACAAGCCCCTTTAATTGGAAAAATCAAAGACGCATACTCTGTTCTGGAAATTTTTCCTGATAAAAGATTAATTATGACAATATTAGTTACAGATATTCTTGTCTCCTACGGGATGTTGCTGAGTAGAAACTTCTACAAAGAGTTGGGAGGAGAAGTAAATATGGATTGGTCCTATGCTAATATTCCTATTAAAGGAATAAATCAGAAGCTAAAGCTGAAAAATAAGTGTAAGTACACGGTTAAAAAATATGAGGATACTATATCTCAGATTCTTTTTCAGGAATTTGACCATGGGGTCTATTTCTTAGAAATGGATAAAAATGTACCCGAACTGGAAATTTGACTAGATCTAGACCCAAAAAAGAAGGAGAAATTTTTTGGATGTTGGAGTTTAAAATCACATGTTATTATTTTGGATTAGGATTAGATGTTCTATTAATATCTATAGATCATGAGATATTCCCATACTCTCATGAGTTGATGTTTGAGAACACCAACATGAAGAATTATTGCTAAGAATGGAGCAAGATAGAAAGAAAGGAGTAAAAATCCTCAAATCTCAAAGATATGTTGAGCTTATAGTAAAGAAAGTTTAAGGGAAAGATAAAATTAAAGGAGATAAGATGAAACATTATAGATATAGAGTTCTTTCTACCACACTAGATTTTTTAGCCTTCTCTATCAATTTTATTCCAACAAATCAAAATTCCAAGGAAAAATCTTTGGCAGTCACAATTACACAATTGAATTCGGATAGACCACTAACTATATTTGGACAAGAAAAATATAAAGTGGAGATGGTATACCACCCTAAAGTCCCTGATAGTGTTCAATAGTGGCAAAATTTCTATGATGATAAACAAACATTTACATGTCTAGAACATGGCAACTTTGGCATGTTGTATGTTGAAGGGAGTAAATCACCACCATGACAAACAATCACTGACAAAACTAATCTAGGTTATGATGATAGTAGTGGAATAATCCAAAAAAAAGGTAACAAAATCCCCAAGGGTTTAGTTTCCTTAGTGGAGAATTTCAACAAACATGATCAGTACTTGAAGAAGAACAAAGAATATGGTGATAGTTCCTCCTCAGGAATGCAACTCGTAAATCTAGGTACGAAGGAAGTTGATGAAGAATTATTTTCCATAGAGAGAAGAAAGGATGAGTCACCACAAGATATAGTTGATAAGGAATTTCCCAAGGTATTTGAAAATAAGGCCAGAGAAAGGAAGTTCGAGGTTAGAGACTGGGTACTCTAGTGGGACAAGAGATGTGAACCGAAGGGCATGCACAAAAAATCTGATTCACTCTAGAAAGGACCCCTCATGATTAAAAGAGCTGGTGGAATGGATAATTTATTCCTTTCCTACTAGGATGGAATTGAGTTACCACTTCCTTTCAACGGACACCATATGAGGCCATTCAAAAACTGAGATACCGGGTAAAACCTGTTTGTATATAAATAAAACTTTTGTTGCTTTATTTTATTTTTGTTTTGTTTTTGTGGCCTGATCCTAAAATTAATGAACAAGAAAAAAAACTAGAGATGTTGGGATATCATCTTCACTCCTTCCATTTTGACAGAGGTAAAAATATCCATAGACAGCCGAATGGTGTCCCCGAGATTTGACCCTGAAATCTAGGACTACCCCTTTTAATTTTTTTGTTGTTTTCAAAGAAATAGGTCGTTTTGTGTTTGTTTTCCTGCAGTTTCTTGCATTTCTCTAAGGTATCCCTAGAGAGTCATAAAATACAAATTCACCTAGTAACCACATACCAAAGCTCACTAAATTCCTTCACCAGACCTTGTCTGCAAGCATTTTATTTATTAAATAAATAAGGTTCTTTTAAAAATAGATTGAGCTAAAATTGGAGGATTTAGGTTACATAAAGCACTTCACCCCATTATTATTACCACATAACATTCACCTCGGGGGGAAGAAATTTTGTAGATCAACTAATTGGAGAATTATTTTGAGCAATTACCTGCAACTTCTTTTGTTTTGTTTTATTTCTTTATCTTTGTGTTTTGGTTTGTTTTATGTGGAAATTCCCATAGCCTATTCATTCTTCCTTTTGGATCTTTTCCCAAGCCTAGGATTTTTGAAAATCTATCCAATATTTTTAATTAATAATTTATCTAAAGGTGATCAGAGTTCAGGATTCTTTCATGAGATTTCAAGAAGTCACTTGGTCCAAAAAGGTGCAAAATTGGATTTTATGAAAATAAGAAAAATATTTCCATTAATGCGTAGAGCTTGAGAAAATATGCACTTTTAGAGAAAACGACACCTAAACCAAAGCCACGGAGTGAAAGTTATGAAACTTGCAATTTTTCGCTGCTACATCTTCGCAAAACCTTTCCAAAAATGGAAACTTTTATTCTATACTTGTGTTTTCTTCAGTGAAAATCCAAAAATGAAAATAAAATGCTAGTAATGAGTTTTCACACAAGTTTAAAAGAAGAAGTCATGCAAGTCGCACTTTTGGAAAGAAGTTTTCTTCCATGCAAGTCACATTTTTTAGAAGGATGGTTTTTAAGTGCCAGTGGGAATATTGGTGCTTCCTGGAAGGTTGGAATTTTATGCCTACCTAGAAGGTGAAAATTCCCATAATGGAAGTCAAATCACTTAAGCTTCCAATGGAAATTTTGATAGTGGCAGACATGTGGGAATTTTATGCTTGCCTGGAAGGTTGTTTTTTCCCATCATTAAAGTCAAATCACTTAAGCTGGCAATGGGAATTTTGGTGGTAGGAGGCAAGTGAGAATTTTATGCCTGCTTGGAAGGTTATTTTTTCCCATTATGAAAGGTAAATCACTTAAAGTACCAATGGGAATTTTAGAGCTGCTAGGCAGGGTAACATCAATGAAGTTTTATTCACCCATGCAAGTCACATTTTTAAGAAAGAAGATATTTTTATGGAAGTCACACTTTTTGGAAGACATACTTTAATCTATCGATGGGAATTTTGGTAGTGGCAGGAAGGTGAGAATTTTATGCCTTCCTAGAAGGTTGTTTTTTCCCATCATTAAAGACAAATCACTTAAGTGAAGGATGGGATTTTTTGAGTTTCCTTGAAGTGTAAAAATTTTCATTGCTTTTCCTTCTTATTTTTAACATGACTTCTAGCCAAAAAGTGCAACCCATTCTTGCATAGCTAAATGCCTAAAAGATGACCTTTTTTTAATTAATTGCCGGGAAGCATCCAATTTTGGTACCTAGGGTTGGAAAGGCTTCCTTTTTATTATTTTGGCTATTTACATGTTAATGTGAGTGCACAAGTGAATAAAATAATATTTTTAGGTTGCTTGGCATGCAAACAAAGCCTAAAAATAGAGGGCAACATGCTTTATAATCAAATCTCGGTGAAGAAATTAGATATTCATGCTATGGACTACATACTTGTCTAAATTAATTGTTGTAAAAATTCATTTATGCCCATATTGGTGAAGAAGGAAGAAGTCAATATTTGATAAATTGAATATATCTTTATAATCAAAGGAAGAAATAGATCCAACTTTCATAATTGCAAAGGCTTCTGACATAAATTCATCCTCTTATTTCTAATGCAATCCATGTGGAAGTCATTACATGGAAATTTCCTTTCAGGAACTTGTGCATGTTCTCCCAATCTTCTAGTAGAAGCCTTCATTGAATTTAATTGTATTTTCCTTCACCCAGAGTGCTTTCTAGAATTTAAAATTGCTCATATGCAATTAAAAATAAAAGGTGACGAGTTTTGTCTAAATTATTTATGACAGACATTACACTGATGAATGTACTGGAGAAGAACTATAAAAGCTTCAAGGATAAGAGGGTAGACATGTCATAGGCAACAACCATAAGAAAATACCACTCAACTGCTTCTAGATCTAGTTTGGTGAGATTTAAAGGAAAAGATTCAACAACATATGAAAAAGAAAAATCATCTCGGATTTAAGGCAGAGATATCATTCAGATCATTCATCAGGTAGAGGTGCAATACATGTTCGATCAACATGCAAAGTATGGAAGAAGAACAAGACTGGGAGTATTGCAATAATTTTCTTCTCTTTCTTCTTTCTCTTATTTTCTTTGACAAAGTAATTGAGTAATCAAGTAAATTGTAAAACTTAAGGGATTTGTTTAAAAGTAGTTACTTCAAGTTATTGGAAGAATTCAATTACTTGGAAATAGGTTGTAGACATGCAAAATAGAAGGTTTTTATTTTTAGTTATAAATCATGCATGTCATGCAAAGAGGAATTCCAGGAGGAATATTATCAACTACTTCCCTTTTTCATAGCTTTCACATGTGGAAATTCATTAAAGTTTTCGTATTTGTAATTGCCCTCTATACACTATAAATAAAGGAAGAGCCTATGGGTTAAAGGATGAGAAAAATTTATAATCAATATTCTTGAGTTCAATACTTTGTGTTGTAACCTTTGATGTCTTTTCTATGAAACTTGAGGAATTGAATAGAAGTGGATTTCTAGAGAGATTTATGTCAATGGTGCATTTCTTCTTACGTTTGTGTGGATTTTTAGATAAAATTTGTGTTATCTAAGATTTATATTCAAATCTTTTCCTTTCATTTTCCTTTAATTTTGTATTATGAGATCTATTTGTTTTGTCTGTGTGTATGAGACCAACTCTGTAAACTATTGGTTGGATCACACATCTTTCCCAAATCCTATATTCCCCCCCTTGGTTGAAAATACTTCATTAACAACTACTTACTTGTTACAGAATTGCCTAGCTATGGTTCATGAGATTTACACTTAAAGTAAAACCCATAGACAATTATTAAAATTATTAAGATCCATAATTGACATAAATATCACATGAGAGTCTCAATGGTAAATGAGGGAGATTTATCTCATGACTACCTAGGTTTTTGGCTGTGTAGAAAATCTAGCCAACACAAGTCCCTCGGGGGAAGTCACTCCTTCCTTCGTGACTTCTACGAGCTCTGAATCCTCCATGAAATACTTTTCCTCGTCCTTCTCCTTCTGAACACCCTTCACACTGATGACCTTTGCCCTTATAACTACTCCCAATGCTAGTTTGATGCACACCAATATCAATGGCATCATGAATTTAGTCTATCAATCGATTGTCCTTCATATCGTGAGTAGTGGATGTGCAAATATTACAATAAGAAGACACATTCTTATGGAGCGCACGCTGTAACAAAGGGTTTCTACTTAGATCATGTTCCCCATGATTGATTTCAAAGTCTAAGGACATGGCCCACAAATATCTCACATTTCCTATATACGTAAGTTGTTTATTAACAACTTCACATATAAACAAATATAATAACAAACCTAACAATTAATAATAATGATTAATAATGTTAAACAATAATATTAATCCTAACATTCACCCCCTTAGTGTGAACATTATTAATCACTAATCTTCACCCCCTTAATGTGAACACGGCGAAGAACCATATTCAAAGAAATTTAACCACCTCCCGAAAGCACTTCTTAGACCAGGTACAGACTCCATAGATTATCTCTTTACCCTCGTAAAGGTGTATTGTTGAGCTGAATTATGCAGGAATGCTCCCTTCCTCTTTGGGTTCCTGTGGGACTTTCCCTTCCTGTCTGGGCTCCTGAATTCTGAATCTCCAAGATCCATAAGCTTCACACTAGCTGGATAACCATCCCTTGAGTCTACCTCAAAATCTTCTCCTGTTCCTCAAAAATGAGTATTCTGAAAACATGAATCCTCCAAAAATTTCTGAAAATGGTTTATTCAGAAAACCATCACTCTGTAAAACAAGAACAATGAAAATGAAAAACCACACTGCACACATGCCACCAGATCAGTATGCGGCCCCATCGTTGGTGACTGACGAGAGGACGCTGCTTGTCCTCCATCCTCCTGTGCCTCCATCCTCAAGTTTCATGTTGCTAGTTCAGCTAGATGTGATCATGAAGCTCAAAATACCTTCAATAATTTGGACATCACGTACAAGCGAAAATGCGTCCAAAATTGAAATCTGGGCAATTTTTATTTTATTTTTCAAACTTTGGATGATGGCATTGACTGACAATATAGACTTTGACAACTTTTTGATAGTGATTCACAAATGACATTTGACTTGTATACAACCACAACTTTTAACGACAAACACTACTTCACATAAAAGACACTATGCCACATTATTTCTCTTCATTGACATGCCATTAAACATATAAATAAACATACATGGCATGACTCACTATAAATATATAAACATGAAATACCAAATGTCAATGTCGTGAATACCCTTGCTAAACTTGTCACGATTCGCTCCACGGTGTCACGGCTGTGCATACACAGTTTACTCCCTGTTTTGGAGTAAATGTCAATGGAGTCGATGGCAGCTTGAAGTCAGCTGGAAATGAATAACTGATGTCGTGACTAATTTAAATTTGGATAATATCCATGTGATATTTGCATAGTAGATTCTAAAAATATTGGTGTAGAAAATACGTAGATTCTTGTGAGCGAACTGAAGCTAAATACTTGATCAACCACACGCAGGATGAGAGGAGATGTCAATACACGCTTAGAGGAACTCACGCTAAAGGATTGAGAGCCTTTTGGACTCTATCACCACACAGATTGAAAAAGGAACTGAGTTGATCAACAAGTTCGAGATATTATTTCAAATGCACCACATTTCCTTTCTCAATGTCACTTAAAACAATTTGAAGAGATCGATGCTGGAAATAACACGATCTTGACACGAATCTCCTTGTGATCACATAGTATGTGAAAGATATACCTAGTCCAAGCTTGCAAATCTTATAAATATGTGTTTAATACTGATCTTACAGAGACATCCCGCATAAATAGTGACTGGCGAGGCATGTTTCATAGGTAAGAATAGGATCTCAATAAAATAAACTCCAATTGTGAAAACACATAATATCTATTGGAACATTTAATCGATGGAATATGAATTGTGCAATTAGAAGTCAGAGGGCACTCAAGAAATCATTTACAAATCAAGATATTCTCATCCAAAGGGGCAATTTCTTTGAATGGTGCCCCTAACACATTAACAGCCCATACTGAAAACCTACAAGAATCACAGTCGCTCTGATACCAGATGAAAGGTTCAAGCAATATGCAATTATTTAAACACAAAAACAATCTTCTCACAGTATATTCAATATATTATTTAACCCATATAAATAGGATTTTACATCCCTAGAATATAGGAAACTGCTTAAACTACCCAACCCACAAATATCTCACATTTCCTATATACGTAAGTTGTTTATTAACAACTTCACATATAAACAAATATAATAACAAACCTAACAATTAATAATAATAATTAATAATGTTAAACAATAATATTAATCCTAACATTCACAAGGTGAAGAAGGTTTGGAGTCTCTTTGAATCCTAAAAAGTGTGTTTTTCTAGCCCATGAAGGAAAAATCCTTGGCCACATTGTCTCTAAAGAAGGATTAGCAATTGATCCAGAAAGAGTTGAAGCCATAAGGGCACTGCCATTGCCAAGCCACAAGAAGGCCCTTCAAAGTTTCTTGGGAAGAATAAATTTTGTTCGGAGGTTTGTCCCAAATTTTTCAGCCCTAGTCAAGCCTATCCCCAAGGTGTTAAAGAAAAGCATGGCTTTCAAATGGAAAACAGAGGGCAAGGAAAGTTTTGAAGCAATCAAAGAAGCCATCTCTCAAGCCCCAACTCTCACTAACCCGAATTTCTCCAAGGATTTCATCCTCTATGCATTTGGGGGTGATGATACTATTTCTGTAATTTTGGTACAGCAGAACAAAGGCAATGATGAGCAGCCAATTGTTTTCTTCAGCCAAAGCCTAGAAGACTATGAGGTGAGATATTACTTCATTGAGAAGCATTTTCTTGCAGTAATCAGGAGCTTGAAGAAATTCAAGCATCTAGTTTCAAACAATAAGGTCCAATTGATGGTTTCTCATGTGGGAGTTACAAAATTCCTCCTCAACAAAGACTTGAATGAAAAGAGGGCAGGTTGGATTACTCGTGTAATGGAGTATGACATTGAGATAAAATTCACCAAGTTGGTCAGAGGAAAAGGATTGTGTGAGCAGCTGATTTTGGGCAAACAAGAGGAAGCATGCAATGAGAAGGAGGTTGTTTTTCTGTTACAAGACAGCCATGAGCAAGGAAGCACCTAAGAAGAAAATAATGGTGTCCCCACTCCTTGCTGGACCCAAGGTATAATGCACTTCCTAAGCACAGGCCTATGCCCTCCAGAGATGAACAAGACCAAAAGAAGACACTTCAGATTGTAGGCTGTCCCATATGCCCTTGTTGATGGTGTTCTGTTCAAGAGGGATGTGAATGGAGTACTACTGAGATGCATTGGTACAAATCAAATTCATAGGGTTTTGGAAGAGTTCCATGGTGGACCAGCTGGTGGTCATCTTGCACTAAGAGTGACAGCTCTAAAGATCATGAGGGCTGACTATTATTGGCCCAAGATTTTCAATGATTGTTATGCATGGATTAAGAGGTGCAAGGATTGTGCATTCTTCACGGGTAAAGAGAGGCTAGCTGCCCTTCCATTGCATCCAATTTCAGTTGACCAGCCATTCATGCAATGGGGTTTAGACTTCATTGAAGTCATTAATCCCAATTCAAGCCAAGGGCACAAATGGATTTTAACAGCCACAGATTACTTCACCAAGTGGACTGAAGCAGTAGCACTCAAGGAAGCAAATGAATCTAGCATCCTATATTTCTATATTTGACATACCTACTACAATAATATCAAATAATGCATTGGCATTCATTAGGTCCAAGGTGACTGAATGGGCTATCAAGAATGGGATCTACCTAAGTACTTCATCAAACCATTACCCTCAGGGTAATGCCCAGGCTATGTCTATGAACAAGAACTTGTTGAGGATCATTAAGAGGACTCTTGATGAAAATCAGAGGTCTTGGCATACTAAATTGAAATTAGCCTTATGGGTTGATAGGATAACTCCCAAAATATCTACAGGAAACTCTCCATTCAAGCTTATTTATGGAAGAGAGGCAATTTTTCCCATGTCACTTGAGTTGCCAACATTGGAACTCATGAAACAATTGGAGTTGTTGGAGTTTTAGCCCATGGAAGTTAGATATACAGAATTGATGGAACTCCAAGAGATCAGAAATCAGGCATCCCTAGCAATGGAGAAAGATCAGGCTTTGATAAAAAAGACCTTTGATAGAAAGGCCAAGAATAGATCTTTCCAAGTTGGGGATCTAGTGTTAAAATGGGATGCAGATAGAGCAAAACCAGGAAAGCATTCAAAATTTGATGCCATTTGGAGTGGCCCATACATGGTAACAAACTGTAAGGACAACAATGCTTTCCAATTGTCTTCATTGGATGGCGAAGAACTACATATTCCAGTCAATGGAATCCATCTAAAGCATTGCTATTAAAAGGAATTCTTCACCTTGTATATATTAGTTTAGGTTTTTTCATTCCTCTAAGTGCCTGTGCACATTATTTTGTTGTAGGTTAGGTTTTCTTTCCCTAAGTACTTTGGAACAAGCTTGTTGTTCCTAGGAATGTGTTTGCAGGCCTTGCTCCATCAGGTGATATTCCATCTTCCTCCTTGCAGTGTTCTAGTCAGTTGAGGTATCAGGTAGAGAATTAGATGAATCCATGCCCAATGGATTGCTTTAGGCAACTGGTAACTTCATCCAGCAGGCAGATGACCCCTCTGAGTCACCAAAATTGTTATAAAAAATGTGCCCCCTGCTCATTTTGTGGCTAACTCCTTCCATTTTCCCCCTCTTGTGCCTCAATCATAAATTTTTGCTTTTCAGGTACTCAAAACCTTCTGGAGATGACACCATTGGATAGATCTCTTTCTCATCTTTCCAAAAAGGTAAAGTTTTCCTCCTAACTCCATGTATTTTTGAAGTTATGGCTCAACGGAGATTTTGTGGGAAAATTTCCCTTGAAGGGCCCGCAACCAATGAGATGCTGCCATGTGTCCAGAGAAGTGGTGGGGGTCGGAGGATAACTTGATTTTTTACCAAGCATTTTGGCAAATTTTTAAAGAGGAAATATTTTCCCCATTAGCCCGCCGACGAATCAGGAAATGCCACATGTGACCAGAGAGAAATTTGAAAAATTTGGCTAAGTGTTGCGCATGGAAAATTTTGAAGGAAAGCCCGTGCCCAATAAAACAAGGCCATGTGTCTCCTAGAGTCGGATCTGCAGAGTGCGGGAGGAAATTGGGATTTTTTCCCAAAGTGTTTGCGCAAAAGTGAAAATGCTTGTAGAGGGTCCGCGACCAATGATACACCGCCACGTGTCTCGGACCAGCGGAGGGTGGAGGTAAATTGGGAATTTTTCTCAAGGGGAAAAACAAAGGAAATTTTACATGGAAAAGTCCGCCCCCTAAATGCAGACCAATGGGGCCTCGCCATGTGTCCAGGTGGCACCAAAAAACTCAGGTCAAGCCCGTAGGGAATTTTGGAGGGTCAAACCCACATCGAATGGAGTTTTGACATGTGTCTAGGTCGAAAAATTTCAAAGTGACCCACGGAAAATTTAGGAAATACAGGCCCGCATCTAATCAGCGCTTGCCACGTGTCCCAAACTCGCCGGCCCAGCAGGGAATTTTGGGAATTTTGCCCAATAAAAACATGCCACATGGCACCTGGAATGGTGGGGCATGGGGAAATTTTGGAAAATTTTCCAAATGACCAAAAAGGTAAAAAATTCAAAATTTTTGCCTGCCAACCCGATTTGGCCCTGTTTTGCCCTAAAATTTCAAATGGCTATATCTTTCGATCCAGAGCTCAGTTTTTCATGTTCTTTATATCAATGGAAAGATGGTAAAATTATCTACAATATTCCATTGTCATTTTTTCATTTTGATGGATTTTGGAGGGATAAAATCGAAAAATGGCTCTAGCATGTAGTCATGGACAGAAATGACATTTCAACCACCATTTTTAATTAAGAATGGCTTGCATTGTCTCCTAGCATGGTTAAAAATGTCAAGGAATGGATCTGTAAGGATGCCCATGCTATTTTGATGGAATTTTGGTCAATGGTTGAATCCCTTCCACGTTTTCCCACATTTCTCTCTCCTGGGTTCGTCCCTTGCACTGTAAAAGCCAGATTTGGCTCATTCTCAAAGGGTTGAACATTTTTTCCATGTATTGCAGGCTCCCTTTGTCACTTAAAGTGATTTTGGTGGAATATCAGACCTTTTTTCAAGAGTGCAACCTATTTTCCTCTCAGGTGTTGTAATGCAAGTGATTTTTGATGTTAAAATAACAATACAGGCCCTGTGATTAAGTTTTTATCCTCTACTTGTGTTGTTTGACTAATTTATGATCCTCCATTACAGTTATCAGTTTGTGCATGAAGTTTTGTTGCATTTTGTGAACTGTGTCAATCTGCAGAAGTGAGAAATGCTCACCAGTCCTTTGGTGCATCACCCATTAGCATTAGTTTTAGTTTTTTGCATTCTCTATCTCTTTCCCCTTTTGAAATTTAGAGTAGGATTTTGAGTTTTAAACCTCTGCAACTATGCAAGTGATATATTTGAGCAAAGGAGTTGAGGAACCAGCCTCTAACCTGGAGATTCCTTTCCCATTTTACAAGTCCCACACTTGGGGAAAGGATTCAATGTTGTGCAATCAACCTGGATGCTTAGGATGATCAAACTAGAAATATGATCAACATCCAGGGGTGCTGCTGATTTGCTATAACAGTTAAACTGGGCAGTGGTGTATGCAAGACCAAAGAGGAAAGCAGAAAGATAGAAAAGAGGCAAAAGATATATGTTAATTACTAGTTTTCTCACTTAGGAATCATATGAATAGTAGTATGTGATTAGGACCTAGAAATGTACCCAAGTGCGTGATTTAGTGTCTACATTTGCCCCCACTTTATGTTGTTGAGTTAATAATCAATAACATAAATTAGAGAAGATATGTGTATCTAACAACCATGTAGATTGATGGCGAAAGTGCGTCAAGGAGACAATAAAAAGTGTAGAGCGATAAAAATTTTAGGGTGGAAGCTAAGGAAAAGGAAGTGACCCTAGGGGTGAAGTGTATGTGTTGTGTCATGTTGTACCTATTGTCATTGTTTCTTGTTTTTGATGTGTTTGCTGATGTGATTATTGCTTCTCATAAGGATGGACCTACAAAAAGAAGAGAAAAAATTAGTCAAATATTTGTAGATGAAAATTGTGATCCAAATATGTAGAAAATTTGTAAAAATTCAAACAAAAAGTAGTAAAAGGAACATGCGTACCTAATATGTGACGAGTGAAAAGGATAGAAAGTGTCCTGAAAATGTTGTAGAAGAGTGATTTTTTTAGGAAATATCATACCACAACAAAAGAAGTATTGGGGAGAAAGGTCTAGTGTTATTCTCAATCCTTGAATGCTTCCCAAATTTTATACACCACTACGGATGGTGTGATTCTTATTTATTCCAATTTGACCATGTCAGATCCAAGTAGAAAAATAAAAAAGGAGGTAAAATTCATTCTAATTTTTGGAAGAATGTGCCTCTACTGTGAAATTCTAAAAAATGTGTTGATCTGAGAAACAATTTGTAACTGACCCCTGGTCATAGGCACCCTGGAAAGGTCAGGAGCGCCCAGGTGCTCATGTATGTATCTGGGCATTGGCATTGTTGAGTTGTGGAGCTTAATTACTTCACAAATATCATGTTTTACAACTTGCAGGTTTACACAGCAACCAATATCGGCCAGCTAGTACGAACCGACATCGGTTAGGGTAACCGGTGTTAGTATCCTATCCATGAAATGTTTTTATTTAAGTCACAAGATTATATCTAACCTTTTATTAAAAGTTAATCTGATAGTTTTAATTGCATAGCTATGTTTCCCTAAGTTTTTATATGCTTATATAAGCTTGAAAGCTAGGGTTAGAAAGGTTTTATTGTAAAATATTGATCATAATTGTAAGAAGGAATTATTAGAGAAGGAAAATTACTGTACAACCAAATAAGGTTTGGAGGATTGTAGGTATTCATTATATTTCCTCTACAAATAAAATATTAATAGATTGGATGTTTTTTGGTGGATGTAGTCCAGACTGGGTGAACCATGTTATATTTTGTGTATTTATCTTTTAGTATATTTCTGTGTTTTATTGATTGAATGCTTAAGTATGATTATAGATATGTACAACAAGTGTGTGTTGATCCCAACAACTAGTGTCAGAGTTTTGTTTGAAGGTTTTTTATGTTGACAAATTTACTCACAGAGGGATTTCTAATTAAGTGGGAGTGCAATAATGGAAAAATATAGTAAATACAAAGTGGAGAAATTTTACGGCCGTAATTATCAAGTATGGAAGATGCAAGTGGAAGATTATCTGTATAAGAGAGATTTGTATTTACCATTGGATGTAATTGCGAAGCCTATTAAGATGACTGATGAAGAATGGAAGATTATTGACAGAAAGGCTCTGGGATCTATAAGATTGAGCCTGGAAGCATCTGTAGCTTCTAATATTATTGAAGAAGAAACTATGACATGTTTGATGAAATATTTAGCTAATCTTTATGAAAAACCAAGTGCTTCAAATAAATTTTATTTGATGAATAAATTATTAAATTCAAAAATACAAGAAGGTGGATCTATATCAAACCATTTAAATGATTTATAGTCTATTGTAAATCAATTAATATTCCATTTGAGGATGAAGTGAAAGAACTTTTATTCTTATACTCTTTTCCAGATAGTTGGGATAACTCAATTGTGGTTTTTAGTAATACAATGTCTGCTACTTATATTTTAAAGTTTGATGATGTGGTTAGTATAATCTCGAATGAAGAAATACGCATGAAAATTATAGGAGAGTCATCATCTAGAAATGATTTGAATGCATAAAGTAGGGGGAGGAAGAAGGAGTGATCTAAGAGTAAGAATAATGGGAAATCAAATTCAAATAATGGTAGATCTAAATCTAGGGGTAGAGGAATAACCTATTGGAATTGTGGAAAGAAAGAACATGTAAAGAAGGATTGTTTGTTCAAGGAGAATAAAGAGAATGTACCATAGAAATTTAAAGAGGAAAATGTTTCATCTTCTAAGGTAATGAAAGATGTTCTTATTCTCTCCTTGGATGATAAAATTGAATCATGGGTTTTAGATTCAGGAGCTTCTTTCCATGCTACCCCTAATAAGGGTTATTTTAGAAATTATGTCCAGGGTAATTTTTGGCATGTTTATTTAGGATATGATGAACCATGCAATATTACTGGTAAAGGGGAAGTTGATCTTAAATTACAGAATGGAAATTCATGGATATTGAAAGATGTGAGGCATGTTCCAAGCCTCGAGAGAAATCTAATTTCTGCAGGACAACTAGGTGAATCTGGTTACATGGTTACATTCTCAGTTGACTCTTGGAAAGTTACCAAGGTATCCCTTGTTGTAGTAAGAGGAAATAAGGTAGGAACATTGTGTTTTTCCACTTATATTACTTATTCCTTTTCTATGCTATCTAATTCATATTCAGATGCAAACATGTAAGATAATTGGCTAGGCCATATGAGTCAAAAAGGAATAAAGATATTAAAGGAAAAGGGTAAGTTATAAGGGTAAGTTATAAGATTTGGAATGAAAAAGAGAGTGAGATTTCTCAAATTTGGGTCAACAAAGAAGGAGTAAAAATTAGAGCTTGTGCACTCAGATGTGTGGAGACCATCCCAAGTAGCTTCTCATGGAGGATACCAATATTATGTGACTTTTATTGATGATGCCACAAGAAAGGTATGTGTTTATTGTATAAAGCATAAATTTGATGTTTTTGAGACTTTTAAAATATGGAAAGTCCTTGTAGAAAATGAATAAAATTTAAAATTCCTTAGATCTGATAATGGTGGTGAGTATTATAACAAGGATGTCAATGATTATTGTTTAGTTAATGGAATACAAAGAGAAAGAACAGTTCCTATAACACCATCGAAGAATGGTGTTGTTAAAAGAATGAACAGGAATATCATGAAACATGCAAGAAGCATGATGATACATGTTGGATTACCCTTACATTTTTGGGCATAAGTAATAGATACAATGGTTTATTTAATCAACTTTGGGCCTTCAATTGTACTAGATGGTGGAATACCAGAAGAAGCTTGGCTTGGAAAAGAGGTATACATTTCTTTCTTAGAGTATTTGGTATTTCACCTGATTTTAGATGCGTTTCTTTGAATGTTGATGAAACAGATAAGGGTAAAGGGCTAGAAGGAATACTTGTTGAGATGTTGGTTGTAGGTTGTTGTGTGTGTATGACTTCTGAATCCATAGATGATCGTGAGAGCTTCCTTTTTGCTTGGAGGAACTACCTAAAATGGAAAACAATACCACCAAATAAAAGGTAAACAATATATGTAGTGGACTGCCTATCGTGTGCTAGATCCAAGAAGCGTGATACTTCCTAGATGGCTGTCAACCCACTATTTAAAACAACTTAATGCTAACAATAAAGAAAATCCTACTGTAGTTAAAATGATTTAGGTATCTCATTCATCTACAATAAGAAAATTTGTTCACAATAGGCTAAGCTATGACTGAATCTGAAGGAAAAGGTCTCTTTTAGGATATTGGTATTGGCCAAGGTAAAGTTCTGGTTTGTTTTGGGTATTTGACAGAGGTTTTAAGCTCTGATCTAGGTTTTTGGTAAAAGACACAGAGACCGACGTTGGTTTAGTATGAATGATGTTGGTTTAGGTTAATCGATGGCGGTTATGGGTAACCAATGTCGGTATAGTTGTGGTACAGGAAATTCAATAAAACTCAAGGCAAGGGTAGACCTAAGGCTAGATGAAGATGGAAGGGTGATGGAAATATTCGTGTGGGTATTAGGTGTGCACATGAATGATTAAGATCTGGATATGGGAAATTTAGGGGGTATGGGTAAAAGGATGGTTAAGGTTGCATGAAGGTAAAATCATGGTGGAATGAAAATGAGGGAAGAAACTAGTAACACTAGTAAAAGGATCTACCCAATGATAAATGGAAAAATGTTTTGGTACCAAAAACACTTACCACTTGTATGAGATTGAAATATGGTTGGTAATGGTAGGTGATCAAATGGAATGAACCTGATATGGTGCTAGCGCTTCCCCGAATGCTCTCGTGAAGGTAGATGGCTATGTGATTACTTCTGGTGCTGGCTATGGATGCTTTGATGTGTGTACTAACGCTGGTCATGCTTGCATGTAGCTCTTGTTTTTGTCACTTGCTCTCCAAATATGTGTTAATCTCTTTGAAATGTGTCAACCTTAAAATAAGGATGTTTTGGGGGTTAAATGGTAACCAATGGCATTTCTGGCTAAACCGGAAGTGCTTTAGGGTAACCAGTGTCAGCTAGAGTAGGATTTCCTAGGTTTACTAAACTAGGCAAATCCCCTTGATTTTCTGGGATCTCGTTTCATTTACTCCCCAGACTAACATGGAAGCTTCCTTCTAACGGGTGGGAATGTGGTTAGAGGGAATGTAGGCATTGATTTTTAGGGAATGGGTAGGTCTTAGTTAGTTATGGCAACTTACTAAGAATAGGTCTTAGTGTGAGGTGGCTAAATGAGGTGGATATGTGGGCACTATCCCAATTAGGATATTTAAATAATAAATATTGTGAGGATAATGAATTAAATTAATTAAATTAATATTAGAGTGGGATGAAAGGGGCCATGGTTAGGTGAATGTGTTCAATGTGTTTATTTGATAGGGGACCAAGGGGAGTATGACCTAATTTTAGTGTCTACATTTTTCCCCTTTTTGTTGTGTAGCTTGTATATGTAAGCGACACTGACAAAAATAAGATGTAGTTGCCCCATGTGTGTGTGAAGGTGATCCCCCTCAAACTAGGAAATGATGAAACAAAAGGAAAAATTAGTGAGTGGTTTGATAAAAGGTGAATGTGATGAAGAAGAAGGTGGGTAACGGGTAAAAAAAGGGAAAAAGGTCCACTCAGGTAATCTAGGTAATGGGTTAGGGTCAAAGGTAGTGACAGTCAAACACACACACACACACACACATATAAACTGTGACAAAGTACCGGGTTGAAGAGTAGGAAAAATCAACATTGTTTAAGGTCAATAGGTTTATCTAAACAAGGTTTAAGTGATTATGGTATCCAAGGTATAGGATATGGTCAGGAAACATGATGCATGTTAGGTGAAAGAATGTTTAGGTATGTTCCAGTACACCGCGGGTTGGGTCAGGATAAACAGTCATGGCAAGAGGCAAGGTAATGTCATTAGGTCAACCATGTAGGTAATAGTGTCACAAGGTATAGTGGGCACATGGGGTCAAAGGTCACTAGTGATGGTCCAAGTCCAAATATCTAGGTCACAGCACGGGTAGGGATGAAGTATGGGTAAAATAATGAGTCCCCGAAAGAGGGTGAGGGGAGGTAGTAAATGATAAGGTAAATTAAAAGGTTTTTTTGGGTAAAGATCACAACCATAGGCAAGGTAAGGTTATAAGGCTAATCATCGTGGTAACATCATCGCAAGGTAGAGCGAGTGCGTAAGGAGATTGTCACCCTAAGGGGACTGGTGTGGGTAGATGGGTATGACGTAGGTAAAGCCACGGGAGAGGCAGAAATATGCCCCACCTGGTGGTAAGAGAAAATGATGAATGATGAGGTGAGGAGGGTGAGGTGAATGGTCAGGGTAAGCATTGGGTGAGGGCAAAAAGAGTGACGGGAAGGGTAATAGGGTGAAATTGTGGGCAATGTGGAAGAGAGGGTGACCGATTCCGATCAAGGGTAACTGATGCCGATATAGGGTAATCGACCATGGTAAGGTAGGGTGGGTGACCAATGCCAGTGAAGGTAAAATTGGCATCGGTTAGGTCAGGGATGTTATAAAAAAGAAAAATTCTACACTTTTTGGAATCATTTGTCTCATGCAAAATAGAGGAAAATGACACGAGAGAGAGTGAAAGTTGGAAAGTGTCTAGATGGAATGGGAAGCTGAGTTGCCAAGCTGAACGGTGGGTGATTGGAAGTTGAGAGGTAGGTCTATGAGATCATATGTTGGATTCGAGTGGTTGGAGGTGAGGTGATCGATTGGTGATGGAAGAGGCTGGAGAACGATCAAGTGAGCCACTAGTGCATCAGATAGATGTGCCACCATAGCGATGGTAGCATGATGAGGTAAGAATCAAACCCTTTCCATGTTTTGTGAGATAGATTAGGTGATAGGTTGGGTTTTGAAATATTGGGTGTGTGGGGGGAAAATGAAATTTGAAATGCGGGAGGGTAAATTGGGTGGAATAGGAATGAGGAGAGAGGTAAGTGGGTGAATGAGGGGTGGGAGGGGGTTGAGGGGAAGTGTAGGGGAGAATGGGTTGGTAGAAGGGTCAAGAGAGGGAGTTTTTTGAGAGGGGAGGGTTTGGGGGTTGCGGGTTTCACCGCGACAGTGACAGACATAGGCAGGGGGGGAATGGGAATGGGTAGATGATATTGGGTAAGAGTGGGGGTGGGTAGATAGAAATGTGATACAGAGGTAGGTTAGGGAAGAATGAACAAGATGAGGAAGTAGGTATAGGTGAGGTGTTGAGTGTGGGTATGATGAAGGTAGATTAATTTGATGTTTGTGTTGGATGCAGGGGAGAGATTAGCTGTAGATGAGAGACAGAGTGCCACCCCTTCTCTTGAGAGTGTGAGGCACAATGATAGTTGAGAAGTGGTGACACATGGAGGAGGTGTGCCTGATTGGGTTCTGATGCTATCAAAATGCATACTGGCAGTCGAGTCTGATGGTCACCCTCATCGATAGAGGGGATTCAACAACCAACACATTTCACCTACCAATGGGTTAGATGATAGTCACCCTGGAGGACGGGTTTAGGATCCTACGGTCACCGATATTGGGGATGCAGATGTACTCGATCTTCTCCAAGGCCTTGGAGGAGTTGATGTTGACAGTGTTTGGGGAGGGAGTGGCAGACATGATGCTCCATAGTAACAACTTGAGTTACGAGGGGATGTACCTAGCCCGTCCAGAGGAGATGAGACTAGTTGTTTTATTGATGGTGGCAGTGTGATGTTTCGTACTGCCAGATGCAGAAGGTGAGAGATTTCCCTTCTCATTAATGGTGGTTTCTGCATGACATGGTGATGGATCAGACCCACTTTACCTGGGCATTAGCATTCCTGGTGTAGTTATATAGAGATTTGTGGGTGTATGGGTGTCTGTGCATGTTCAATTTATGTTACACATTTGTTCTACACTGCTGGTCCTATGAGCACATTGTTTGTGTACAGCTAGTGGGTATGCCCCGAGAAGATGCATTTCCACCAAGATTGGTTCAGGTGGGGTATAGGTGATGGGTGTCTATGATTGGAGAGCATCGATCATACATGGCTACACATGATGTAGAGTATTACAGGCATCTATTGGAGGGGTTGTCCAAGGTGGACATCATATGGAGACTGTATGTGGGTTATCCTTCATACAGATGGATGTATGATGAGCTAGATGGCCTTCAGCTACTAAGATGGATAGAGGGGCACCATGTGGGGGAGCACAAGATGATCCCAATTGACAGGGTTAGGCGACAATTTGGGATGCTACAGGACATACCTCCACCCTTATTTTAGTACATGAGAGATGACGTGGAGAGGCCATTGCCTCTACCATAGCCGATAGTGCCCATAGGGTAGGAAGAGCAGGTGGTGGACCGACAGATAGATGATGCTAGAGTGACAGATAGATATAGATAGTGGTGGGTGGCTCATTTATGAGTAGTACCACCTAGAATTGGATAGACAGATTTAACCACTATCACAGTGTAGAGAGACACCTTACAAGGGTAGGTGGTGACCTTGATTATCTAGTTGGGGATGGTGCAAGGGCAGTTAGCTAGTTTAGAGGTAGAGGCGGATGAGTTTCATGTACAGGTGGCCAGTCTTCAGGTCCAGATGGCCTAGGGTGGAGATGGGGATGGTGATGATGGTCAGGTAGCTGACCTATAGGCACAGGTTACAGGGCCGCAGGGCCAGTTGGTCATGACAAAGGCACAAATTCAGGCATTATAGGCGCAAGTAGAGACATAGGGTGCGAGGATGATGACACCTCCATAGGCACCGAGATAGGGGCCAAGTTCACAAGAAGGGGTGAGATAGGGTCCCACAGGATAGGTACAGGGGCTAAGGCTTATGGGGCCACCACAAATTGTTCCCATATCTACGTTACGGGATGCCCTAGGTGAGGCCAGATACTACCAAGATCAGTTGATGGTGTCTGGGATAGATTTTCTATCCTATGGAGAGTACATGGCACAACAGGCCTCAAGTGAGAGGAATAGATCCCAAACTCACATTGTGGAGAGCACAGGGTGCCATCGAGCTCTAAGACAAGATTAGGGAGAGGCCACCAGCTCACGGAGACTAGCTCTAGGTGATGTGCTAGCAGGGTGCAATGAGATGACACTAGGCCGTCAGGTAGGAGTCGAGGAGAAGACTAGAGAGACTAACATAGAGGATTTCTGGTAGGATGAGGCTTGATGCCTATTCCTGTATTTGGATGTATTGTAGTCATTTTTTAATATATACCGGCCTACGTGCCGAAGATGGTGAGGATTTACTAGAGTTTTGTATATTTTTATCATATCCTGGCTTGCGTGTTGAAAATGGTGAGGCTGTATATGAGATTTTTGAGAGACTGGATTATATACATCGACCTGCGTGCTGAAGACATTTGATAGTTATGTATATGGATACACATGTTTGGATACTGTATTTATATAGATGATGATGATTATGGGCATTATGTGTTTGTGTTGATAACATTTTATTATTATGCATAGATGGACTTATGGTAGGTGTGTTAGGCATGGATTGAGTCAGTCATGGATTTAGGCATGATGGATTCAGGTCATGGTTTTAGGCATGGATTGAGTTAGGTTTTGGTTTAGGCATGGATTGAGTCAGGTCATGGATTTAGGCATGGATTGAGTTTGGTCATGGTTTTAGGCATGGATTGAGTCAGGTCATGGATTTAGGAATGATGGAGTTAGGTCATGGTTTTAGGCATGGATTGAGTTAGGTTTTGGTTTAGGCATGGATTAAGTCAGGTCATGGATTTAGGCATGGATTGAGTTAGGTCGTGGTTTTAGGCATGGATTGAGTTAGGTTGTAGAGGTTGTAATTCATTAATTTTTTGCAATGAATGATGATATGGGTCATGTTTAAGATGTTTTATAAGACATGCATGACATTGGTAAAGAAATGGTAATCAAAATAAATGTATGTTTTGATGATGAGAAAAAATGTGAAGAAATTTGTCGTTTGTTTGGTTTAATTTCCAATTTTTGATATAAAAAGGAGACAAAGTAGGGTAGAATGTGGTTTATAAAAATAAAAGATGAATTGGTTAGGGTAGAGAGTGGCCAAGCTAACCTCCAAGGGCCCCATGCCCCACGGAGTGCTACCTACATAGTCCCAGCAAAAAGGGACCTTAGGCCAATGTAGTTCTCCCATAAGCTAGGGAAGAATATGAGGAGGTATGAGAATGATTTGGTAGGTTTAAAGCATGGTTTTGGTTTAGGTTTATTAGGTTTGGGTGAGTTGTGGGCAACTTGGTATAGGTGTTTTCGATTGTGGTAGAAGAAGAAGATTACACAAAGGTAAGTGTTGAGGACCAAGTCCTATATAAGGTAATCAATACGTAATAAAGAAGGTTAAAAGATAAGAGGGGCCAAGAAATCCACCTGATTGGTGAGGATCATAACTGGTGGACCATACCGTAGGTTGGCTAGGAAACATAAGACCCTAAATAATTTGCATGAGTGATTTTCCTAAAGGTGAATAATAGTCACATGATCACCAAATGTCACAGTTCCAAGAGGTCCCTTGAGGTGGTAGGAAATGGGAGTGTGAATGGTGAGAGGGATGAAAGGTGGTTAATTTTTATATGGTACGAGGTAGCATGCCTTTGTAGCAAGAGATCCAAGGTCACAATGGGAAAGTCCATGACTAAAAGGTTTCTTGTTTTAACTGATGTTTGAGATAGACTGATCGATGCGAGAAGTCCATATGGGATGAAGAAATTAACTCCTTGAGTTCTTCGTGAAGCTGATTGATGCAGGAAGCTTCAGATTCTCTCTCTTTTTTATTTTTTTTCTTTTTTTTGAAATAACTTTATGTAGCTCTCCTTCAAGGGAGAAGTCTATTTATAGCAGTGATTGTAGAGATAAAGATGTCCTTTTGAGGGAGTCATATTTTTATTTGAAGTGTGACTCAAGGAGTTGGATCCCATGTGAGGGCCTGTAAGTCATGGAAAATACTAAGGTGAAGAATAAGATTCTTGTTCAGAAAGTAGGGTGAAACGACCATGGGATCTTATCTAAAAATAGATGAAAAGTATCCATGATAATCATACTATGTGCAATGCTGTGGTACACATATTTAAGAAAGATAAAAAGTGAATGGTACGCACATGATTCTTATTTAATTGTTAGTAAAGGCTTAGGAAGTGGATAACGCTCAAGGGATGAGCATGGAAAGAGGTAAAAAGTGAGGTAGGACTAAAATTCAACAGTAGAATGGTCGAAGATGCAAGGCATTAAGGGGCTCAGGTTTGGGGTTACCATCGAGTGAAGATAAACTATAAGAACTTGATCCATAAGTATGGGTCACGATGTATGGTCCAAGCCAATTAGGAGAAAATTTGCCCTGTTTACTTTTTTTGTGCTTTAGTGACATGTTGATTTTATTTCAGGACAAGGTCACTGACTCAGAAGGTTCACTCATGGACATGTTTATCATAGGCATGTTTGATACGTTTTTGGTAAACTTGAAGGTGGTCAAGAGCATCAAGATGAAGTTCATCTAATAACTCAAGTTGTGCTAAACGGTCATGATAAAATTCATCATCATTGAGCATGTCATGGAGAGAAATGTGGAGTGAGGGAATCTAGACATCGAGAGGTAGAACAACCTCTGTACCATAGACCAGCAAAAAGGGTGTGGTAGCAGTGGAAGTACGGATACTAGTGCAATATGCCCACAGAGCAAAAGGAATGTGTGTATACCAGTCCTTCCCAATATCGTTAACCACTTTCATGATAATTTATTTCAGGGTTTTGTTGGCAGATTCTGCTTGGCCATTGGTCTGTGGGTAATAAGGTGACGAGAAACTTAGTTGAATGTTGAAGGTGTCGCAAAGTTTTCACAATTTTTTATTTTTGAATTACTTTCCATTATCAGTGATAATGTGATGAGGAACACCAAAGCGACAAATGATGTGATGATTGATGAACTCACATATTTTCTTGACTTTCGTGGAGATGAGTGGTATGGCTTTAACCCATTTTGTGTAGTATTCAGTAGCAGTGATGATCCATTGATGCCATTGGGAAGAATGGGGATTGATCTCTCTAACAAGATCCAAACCCCATTGAGAGAAGGGCCAAAGGTCATGGATGACCTATAAGGCATGACTAGGTGTATGATGAAGGTTGGCATGTTGTTGGCATTTTACACAACGTTTGATGTAGTCACAACAATCATGGTTGAGGGTTAGCTAGTAATAGCCTAGGCAAAGAATACACTTAGCAACAACAAGTCCACTGAAGTGACCTCCACATATGCCATCATGAACTTCCCTTATGGTATAAGGAATTTTAGAAATCGTGAGACATCATAAGAGAATACCATCAAAGCCATGCTTATAGAGGAGGCCCCCCATGATGACATAATGAGAGACCTTTTAAAGAAAAGCACGTTTTCCATTATGAGTGAGGTCAGGAGGTAAGACGAAGAGAGAAAGACAGTCGGAGTATTGTTTATATCAAAGGTCACTCGGGTCAGGGGTAGTAGTTCCAAAGGAGTAAACATTGCAAGGTAAATAAGAGGGTGATTGGATTCATTATACGGTGATAAATATTTTAGAATCGGTAGGAAAAACGGGTATTTGAGAAGCCAAACAGGCCATGGTATCAGTAAATTTGTTGGTTGAACGTGGGACAATTTGAAGGGCATAGCAGTCAAAGGTGGTCAAAAGTATGTCTACGTGATGTTTGTAATTTTTAAGTGTCTCATTATGACATTGGTATATACCATTGACTTGGTTTATGACAAATTGGTAATCACCAAAGATGTCGATGGATTTGACATCCAAGGCATAGGCAGCTTGGAGACCTAATACGAGTGCTTCGTATTCATCAATATTGTTTATACAATCAAAATCTAGTTTGAAAGACAAAGGCATGGGTTCACCATTAAGTGGAATGAGGATAACACCAGTCCCACCCCCACACTAACACTTGAAACCATCAAAGAAGAGTGTCATTTGGTAAGCAGGTTCATCCAAGGAAAGGGTAGTGATTGACTCATTAGAAAAGTCAAAGTTAGAGGGTTGGTCTTAGGAAATAGGTGCGGCGCTAAATTGGTCGGCGATATCTTGGCCCTTGATGGAATTTTGATGGATGAATTAGACGTCGAAGTCATCTAGAAGCATAAGACAGCATATGGTACATTGATTTTGGTAAGATTTAGCATACATGAAGTGTAAGGGGTCAATGTTGGTCACAACATAGGTTTTGTGATTGAGTAGGTAATGGAGGAGTTTTGTGGTAATGAAAACTAAGGATAAGAATTTTTTTTGGGATGTGTGTATCAGGTTTTGCATTCCAAAAGAGTACGGATTATGTAATAAACCACCTGCTCTCTATGTTGTTCATCACAATGAGTGAGCATGGCCCCCAAGGAGTGGTCAGTAGCTGAGATGTATAGGTAGAAGGGTTGATTGTCTTTAGGTGGAATGAACATGGGTAGTTGAAGAAGGTATTGTTTTAAGGCCTCAAAAGCTTTATGGCAATCATCATCCCATTTAAAGGAGACATCCTTCTTGAGTAGATGATGAAATGGTTGACACTGATCAGATAATTGTGAAATGAAAAATTGAATAGACCTCAAATTACCTTGCAGGCTACGGAGTTGCCTAAGGTTGGTGGGTGGAGGAATTTCAAGAATGGCCTTGAATTTAGTAGGTTCAACTTCTATACCACGTAAGGAAATGATAAATCCTAGGAGCTTTCCTGAGAGAACCGTGAAGACACACTTCTTGGGTTGAAGGTGGACGTAATATTTAATAAGGTAGTTAAAGATGGTTTTTAGGATGGTGAGGTGCTTAGAGCGGCGTTTATATTTGGCCAGGATATCATCCACGTAATCTTCCAATATACGATTCATGATTTCATGGAAGATATAAGTCATAGCCCGCTGATATGAGGCACCAAAATTTTGAAGGCCAAAAGGCATGACTCAATAGTAGAAGGTCCCCCAAGGGGTGATGAATGCAATTGTGTTGATTTGGTGGCGCAAGAAAGATTTGGTTATAACCCAAGAATCCATCCATGAGTGATTGCATCTCGTGATCAGTGGTAAGGTCAACCAGTTGGTTAATATCAGGTAGAGGAAAGTCATCTTTTAGGCATGCTAGATTGAGGTCATAGAAATCCATGCAAATACGGAGTCCCCCTATCACCTTAGTAATAGGGATAATGTTAGAAATCCATCGAGGATAATCAATGGGTAAGATGAAGGAAACAGAAAGAAGGTGATGAAGTTCTTATTTAATGAGAAGGACAATGCGAGGGTGCATTTTCCTCAACTTTTGTTTGACGGGTTTGGCATCGAGGACGGTTACAATATTGTGGAGCACTATGGTGGGGTCAATACTGAGCATGTCTTCTTAAGACCAAGCAAAAACATGGTTATGATCTTTGAGAAAATAAGTGATGGATTCCTGTTCGACAACATCTAAAGATTGACCGATCTTTAGGATGTGCGGGTCATCCTGAGTATGAATGTTGATCTCAATAGTTGATTCGTTTAACATGGTTTGCATCTCAGATGGTAGCAACTGATGAATATATGAGTCTTCTGTACCAAGGTAGATGAGTAAAGATTCATCATCCTGACATTGATTGATGTTAATCAAAGGTGTATCATCATCGATCATTTCAGGGTACAAGAAGAGAAGAGAGAAGGGAGCATTGCCCTTGCGTTGATAAGCCATATCCCATTTATATGTGGTACTAACATTTTTAAAGCCAAAAGGCATGACTTGATAGTAGAAGGTCCCCCAAGGGGTAATGAATGTGGTTTTGTGTTGATCTACTAGGGAAAGCAAGATTTGGTTAGAACCCGAGAAGCCATCCATGGGTGTATCAAGTTTCTTAGTCCAAAAGAGTACAGCTTATGTAATAAACCACCTTCTCACTGTGTTGTTCATCACGATGAGCGAGCATGGCCCCCAAGGAGTTGTATGTAGCTAAGATGTATATGTAGAATGGTGATTGATTAGTCTTTGGAGGTTGACGGAAAATGAGCACGTTTGTGATGGTGGTAAAGAAGTGTAAGTTGTAGTATCAAGGCCTCAAAATGTGATATTGGTATGCAGGTCATCATCCCATTTAAAGGAGACATCCTTCTATAAGCAGATGATGAACGATGGTGTTGGTGAAGCACTGATCAGACAATCTAGTGGAGTAATGAATGTGTCGACACTAGATTGGCAATACTTACCTTGAGTGAGGCATTGACAAAGTTTCCTCCAAGGGATCAGTGGGTGGAGGTATGTGGGTAGCAAGAATGGCCTTGACTGTGGTAGCAGGTTCAGACTGGGGGTGGAACTATACGAATGTAAGGAGGCCGATAAATTGGCTATGGAGCTTGTGGCAGCTGTAGAGAACTGCGAAGAATGTACTTCTTGGGTTGAAGGCAGTAGCTGCAATATTTAGGGGAGGTGTAGGTGGCGTGGAAGATGGTTTTTAGGATGGTGAGGTGCTCAGATGTGGAATGAGCACGTAATTGGGTCGGTAAGAGCATCATCCACGTAATCTTCAAATATGACGGGTGCATGATGTCATGGTATAGATATGTCTTTCATAGCTCAAACTTGATACAATGATGGCACCAGCGTTTTTAAGGGACAAAAGGCATGACATTGACAGCATAGAGGTCAGCCTAAGGGGTGATGAATACAATTTTGTGTTGATCCCCCTGGGGCAAGACATAGATTTAGTATGGAATAACCCGAGAAGCCAATCCATAATGTAATAGCATCTCAGTGACCTAGCAGTAGAGGTCAACTAGCATGGTTGAATGACCAGGTAACATGATAAAGTCATCTTTATGGGCAAGCTAGATTTTCATGTAAAGGAAATTTGAGTGAAAATGCATGGGATTCCCCCTGATCGCCTTAGTGATAGCACCCCCATCAATGTTAGAAATGTCATATGAGGTATATCATCAATGTGGACAGAGATGAAGAGAAATAGGTCTGGGTCATGTGTTTGAAGTGCGGTGCGATTTCTTCCTGACTGAGAAGGGTAATGCGAGGGTGCATTTTCCTCAGCTTTTGTTTGATGGGTTTGGCATCAAGGTGGAACGATTATGATGATTGTGGACCACTATGGTGGGGTGTGATATTGGAGGCTATGGGTCTAGGGTCATTGGGTAAGACCAAGCAAAAACATGGTTACGATCTCCATGAGAGCTTGAAGATGATGGCTTCCTGAGGTTCAGCAACAGGTCATATAAGATTGACCGATCTTTCGGATGTGCGGGTCATCCTGAGTATGAATGTTGATTTTAGCATAGTAAGATTTTCTCAAACCATTAGAAATAAGCATATCATCATGGCTAGCGGACCAATGAATATATGAGTCTTCTTGCACCAAGGTATGTTGAGTATAGGATTGGTTAGTGAGTCAATTTCCTTGACCTTGAATTTGACGTTCTGATCAAAGGTGTATCATCGTTGATCATGTTCATATGAGGTGGGGAGGTAGGGAAAAGAGAAGGTGAGTCATGCAAGCCCTAGCGATGTTGATAAGTCAGAGACCCTAAGTGAGATGGTGTTTATGAAAATTTTTTAGGAGGGATGAGCATTTGGGATCAATCAAATCCGTCGGTGAAGATGGTGATGGTGAGGTCGATGAAGGTGAAAACCAGGGTTGATGTCAAATCTCAGAGGTGAGTTCTAAGAGCTGTGGGGGTAAAGGCCTGGGTCGTTGAGTAGGTGGTTCAGGGAAGAGTTGTGGGAATACCACTATAGTCGTTATGGGTTCCTCATCAAGAAGGTCATTGTACGATGGAATAATAGACATGTGTGGCATTTCTCATAATCAGACAAAAGAAAAACCCTTCCACGCACATCGACCTGTAGCAAGGTCGTGGGTGGACAGCCGGTGATTGGTGATGCGGGTGACTTAGATGAAGTCATTGCCGAAATTATGGGCAATGGGTTCTAGATGAACAAAGCTGTAGGTTCAAGGATGTGTAAGTTGGCTATTATCAAGTCCCCCCTATGGCTGACCATTGGTACGAAGGATGGGGAGTGACCATAAGATATGGTAGTGTGATCTCCTAATAGCTGAAATGATCATAGCGGAGAGTGTTGGTGAAGGCTTCTATGACTCTTGGTGGAATAAGTTCCCTATGGTGTTGATCACAATATATGTGGATACTCCCCAGAGTGAATCTAGTTATGAAGTCTCCAAATGTAACTTCCAAGGGAAAATAACAGTGGTTGGTACTACTGGCTAGCTAGAATGGATGATGTAATCTAGAGGACAGAGTGGAGGATGGAGCTATTACAGATGGGGAGGCTGACGGTATTGGCCGTGGAGGTTGTGGCAGCGGTAGGAACTGGACAAGAGAGATAACCCGTGTGTGGTTGAGGTCACCTGTGTTACATGTGGTGAGTGGAGGTGGAGGTGAGGAAATTAACTTAATTGTGGAGGTTCAGATGCTACCTAATGGGTGAGGAAGCACATCATTGGGTTGGTAAATCATGTTGAAACTATCATTCCCCACAGGTTCCCTGGGTCAGTAGGAATGGTATAGGTGTGTCCTTCATGCTCAAACTTTACACAACGATTCGCAAAGTGGATTTGATACACAACCCATGACGATTTAATCCAAGAGTTTACTGAGCAGAGCAACATCCAGTTATATTGAAACTTGTCCCCTCCAGAGATGATAAAATAACTCTAGAACATGTTCATGGGGGCCCATGCAAGACGTAGGAGGATAGCAACAGTGCCTAGTGTAGGCACTGGTGATGAGCAATCACTTTGAAGTGAAAATGGCACACATGACAAGTAGGAGAGTTTATGGCGCAAGTGCAATTGTCTTGGTATATGCGATTCCTAGCAGCGAATGTATGGGATGACAATGATATTACAAAATGCTAAACACCAGGTACTCAAACAATCGAATCATAACATGTTCAGAGAAATACAATGTATAGTCATCAATTTGGATAGATATGGCACAAGAGACTTGGGTTTGGCCTCATACTGTTTGGTAGCAGGTGTCGATCTCTTCCTATGAGAAGCTACAGGGAGGCATAACTAAATGGTGAGTAGGCTAATCGGTGCTGGAATAAAGGTGGCAATTTGGTGAGAGAAAACTAGGACTGATGGGATGTGATAGACTGGAGGCTCATAGAATGTAGGTTCATAGGGTAAAGAACCAAGACCATAGACTTGTAGGACAAGCTCCATATTTAGAGCATTTGACAATGAGTAGAAGGCTGAGGTTTAGATTGAGGTTTCCCACCATTAAACAAAGATAAATCACTGTTGAGGGGGGAAAAACATAAATACAAGCTTTAGTGGTTGAGCGTCATGCGGGTGAAAATGTGAATTTTCACGCATTGACGAAATAGTCGGAACATTCTGGAAAGCCCTGGATAGTGATTTTAGGTGCCCTGGGTGCAGATGGTATGTTGGGTATAGGATTGCCACCCTGGCCTGAGTGGCAGTTGACTTTTCCTTACCTTTTTCCTTCTGAGCATGGGTGAGCAATGTACAGGATCACCGCCCTGGCTGTGAGGTGACGGTGGTAGGCGAGGACCAGGTGAGACATGGCAAGGTAGGCGGTCATGTAAGGGACAACAATCCTAGCAGTGGGAAGGAACTTTGTGAGATGAGGCTGGGCACATTGACATTTGGGTGGAGGTTTGATGAGGCCGTTTGGGATGAAAAACCATGTGTAATTTAACAACCTTGGGGGATGGCTCTAAGACCTTGTGGAGAGATCTCAGTCATCTGAGTGGGAAATGAGGGAACCAATTTCTGACTGTACAGTACATACAATTTTGGGTGAAATGGGGTCATCATCATCAAAGTTTTCTTTGGGAGGACACAACTGGATAAGAATAGTTTTTAAAGATTTTTAGTTCTCTACATCATGCCCTGGCACATGATGGTAGGCAAAAATTTTGGTGTCGTCAAACCCCTGTGGTTTGGGTTTGAGAGGGTCATAAGGTCTGAGAGGTGGTAATGTGATGACAAAATTTTCAAGTAGGTAGGTTAAAATTTTGGCATGGGATCCTGTTAGTGGATCACAATGGAAAGTGAAAGTGGGTTTGGGTGTAGGCAGGAAGGACTCTAGAGGAATGGTCTTTGCATGAGGGGGAGTAGGTTAAGCTACGGTTTTAGGTGTTGGTGTGATCTTAGGTGTTGGTCATGTTTGTTTGGGTAGGGGTATGGTAGACAAACTGGCAGGAGTGTGTATGGTTGTTTTGACTACCTTATTGGAGGGTAGGAGATTTTTGTCCTTAGGTTGTACCTTAGTAGGTAAAGGTGATATGGGCACACGAGATCTCAAGGTAAAGGTGGATGGTGGAAGAGGGCACATTACCCATGGGGATAATGGAGGTGCTATGAAGGTAGATGGTGTAGGTTGTGTTGGAGGTGTGAGGGAAAGAGACTGAAGTGTCGTGGGTAATGATGGAGTGATTGATTGTATTAGAGGTATGGGTGGTAAAGATGTTGCAGATGTGGGTAGAAGTCACGGCAGGCACTTGGATATGTTTGTAATGGTGGAATGGGTTGTTGTGTTTTTATTTTACCGACGGGTGGAGTTTTCTTAACCGTGTTATAAGGACAAGGTCCTAAGATAGATGAAGATGGTGAAGGTGAGGAAGGGTGTGATCGGCAAGGTTGGAGTATGAGATTTATGGGGTTGGCTCTTTTGTTTGGGTGTCAGAGTAGGTGTTGGTTATTGGCCTTGGAGGATGTAGCTAAATCTAATTTGATGGGTGGATGAGTAAGGCTGGCAGTTGGGATGACCCCTAAGGTAGTGTTGGGTTTAGGTGAAGAAGATGATGTAAGTGTAGGTTTGGGTGTAGATGTGCATTGGGTTATGGGTAGGGGTATGGTTTGAGCCATGAGGGGTATCATGGAAGAAGTTGTGATAGAAGTGGTTGTTCTTGGTTCAATTGGTCTGAAATATTTTTGGGTAGATAGCGGAAGTGTCAGCAAATGACATATGCATTTACATGAGACAAGGAGAAGAAGACGCCCCCAAAGTAAGGCTCTATCCACATAATCTAAGTAATCGAGATAAGAATGAGAACGACACATGGCTGTAGGCGGGGTTGGTGAGGACCTAATGGAAATTCCCTGTAAAAATTTGTCTTAGAGACAGGGAATTTGTCTAGCTTCGGCTTCCGTGGGTTAGAGAGCCGAAAGTAAGTCTGCAGGATTTTGGGTAGCTAATGGAGAATGATCACCTAGAAGAAAAGGTATCTCTACTGAATCCTTGATAGGTGGAGGAGAAAATGGGTGCTCCTTTATAGGTGGAGGAGATGATGGGTGTTTCTTTGTGGGTGGAGGAGATAAACAACTATCCTTTATGGCTTGAAGAAGTACTCTGGGTGACAGTTCCAAAGGTGAAATAGTTTTGATATTAACGGAAGGCTCCTCCATGGGTGAGGAAGGAGGTGAAAGATGTTCCTCTTTGGGTGGAGGAATAGGTGAGGTGGATTAAAGTGCAAGTGGAGGAATTTGGGCTAGGATTTCCTTGATGGAAGGAATACGAGGTAATTGGGCAACAACGAGTGTATCACTGAAAATAGCATGGACCTCGTGGGTATGCCAAAATGTTTCACTTGATTCTAGATGTGTTTCTTTAAATGTTGACAAAACAAATAAGGGTAAAGGGCTAGGAGGAATACCCATTGAGATGTTGGTTGTAGGTTGTTGTGCGTGTATGATTTCTTATCCATAGCTGATCATGAGATCTTCCTTTTTGACTAGAGGAACTACCTGAAATGGAAAACAATATCACCAAATAAAAAGTTAAACAATATATGCAGTGGACTCCCTCTCGTGTGCTAGATCTGGGAAGCATGATAATTCCTTGATGATTGTCTATCCACACTTTAAAACAACTTAATGCTAACAATAAAGGAAATCATGTTGTAGTTAAAATGATTTAGGCATCTCATTCATCTACAATAAGCAAATTTGTTCACGACATGCTAAGCTATGACCGAATTTGAAGGTAAAGGTCTCTTTTAGGATATTGGTATTAGCCAGGGTAAATTTTTGGTTTGTTTTGTGTATTTGAAGGAGGTTTTAAGCTCTAACTTGGGTTTTTGGTAAAAATACATAGAGCCCATTTAAAACAACCCACTTGAGACCCAAGAAACAACCTAGGGTTAGTTAGAAAATTATGGAATAATTTTTTTATTATTAGAAGTGTTTACAATCAAGTTGCAAGACAACAGTTGACCCTATTAGGTTCTAGAACAAATAAAATTACTAGATCATACTTTACATTTATTAACAATTATCAAGGTCACATGGTTCAACTTATAGGGTTAGAAGTCTCAGTTAGGTTCAGGGAGTAATTTACCCCCATACCCACTCTCTAGCAGGCTCAGAGTTTAAAATTGATTTTTCTCATACTTAACACTTCCAAAATTTCCCTAAATCATTCCCATTGGATAGGAAATTTTCTCACCTTTCCGGTGATATAAAGAATTCCTCCTAAATCCTTCAAAAACTCAAGATATGAGTGAGCGGAGTTTAGGGGTCAAATTTTCCCCAAGGGGACACGTGTCAAGAGGATGGTAAAAACCCCTTTGGTGGGTTGGCAGGTCGCAGGGTGGCTTAGAAAAAAAATTTCCTCTGCACATGAAGGTGCAAATTGTAAATTTTCTCCTGCACCTCTGCGGGTCCTCCAAGGACACGTGTCGAGTCCTGGTTCAAAGCAGGAGAGGGTGAAGGGAAGGGCGGGAAGAGTTTGGCATTTTTTCCCTGTGCAAAGGGGAAAAGTTTAGTGCTTCACGCACCCATGCTACTGCCACTAGAAGACACGTGGTGCTCAAGATAACCAATTGTAGGGAGAAGGGAGAGGGATAGGTTTAGTGGCAGGGTTTTTGGAACAACTTCGCCAACGGGGAGAAAGGGAAATATTAGGCGCGCAGGTCCGTGCGTCCGTGGAGGTGAAAATCCCAAGGCGAGGGTGGGAGATGCGGGGCCGTGGGGAAATTTCTCCAAAATTTCCAAAGGCCAAAAACCAAAAGAAAACAAAGGGTCCACCCCCTCCGCAAGCACCCAAAGCTACCACGTGGCAGCCTGTGATTGGCCGCGGGCCGGTGGGGCTAAAAGGAAATTTTTTCCACAATTTTAAAAATAAATAAGGGTAAAAGAAACTGCCGCACCTCCGCCACTACCACATGAGGACACGTGGTAGCCTCTGATTGGGTGTGGCTAGTGGAGGAAAAGATGAAATTTTTCCTGAGCAAAAATTTTCAAAAAAATTTCTAAGGCAATTCGACGAGAAATTTTTGGGTTGCGGGCCTGCCAGGGAAAATTTTCCAACCAAGGCACAAAAACTTCAAAGTGCCATAACTTGAGCTAGAAAGCTCAGTTTTGGGAAAATGAGGACTTTTTGGAAATATCTCGATGCCCTCTTTGTACAATAAAACATAAATTTTACTTTTTGATAAAGTTTAAAGGGTCAATTTTGCAAAAAGGATCTGTAGGCTTTTAATTAGCAAACTGACAATTTCTAACTTTTCAATTTGATTAAATTGGATCTCCTCCTTCACTTAACATGTCAAAAAGACATGGAGAATTGATCTAGGGAGGATTTAAAGTGTTTTAGGAAGTTGATTTGTTCAATTGATTCAAAATTGTATTTTTCCAACAAATGACAGAAAAACGACTGAGGAAGGGAATTGATTCGATTTTGCAATGGTTAGATTGTTTTCTTAAGTTTTCTTTGTCGAATTGAGTTCATTTAAGATACAACATACTAAATTTTAACATCTCCAAGTTGATTAATGTGTGCAGATCCGAACTGTACATTTTTATTAAAATTAATTGCCAGTTTTGAATTTTATAACAGAGATCAATTTCTTTTAAATCTGTATATCAATTTTATCATTTAAGTGTGGAATACTTCATTTCTAAACTAATCCAATACCATTTAAATGTTTACAATCAATTCATTTCCAAATCTAAAGCAATTCTGAAATTTCAATTTTATATATTTCCAAAATAGAAACAAGCAACATCCTTCCTTCATACACATTTTCTTTCTTTTGCAATTAAACAAAGCTTTAAATCACAATTTGATATTCCCATTTCATCACAACAATGCAAATAAGAGATAAACTTGCAATTCTTTATTGACTTCCAATCAAAAAACATCTTTACATTCTTTCATTCCTTGAATAAGTAACAGAATTTCATTTATTTCTTCCAATGTACAGAGCAGAATCAAATGTCTTTCTCAATTCAAATATAATTCTCATAATCAATTACATACATCATTTCCTCCATAACATAACTATTACAATTTCATCCACATCATGTGGGAAAGGATTACAATGAATGTGTTTTCACAAGGGACTGTCAAACTACATTTTTCCTTTGCTCCAGGACAGCAACATGCACATTTTCTCTTTTCCAAGTTGATCACAACAAAAGAGGGGGAAAGGCAACGCTCTCCACCCAACCAAGACATCCAATGAAAGGAGAATCCTTCCTTCATCATTGGCCCCCGAGCCCCAACCAAAATACAATCAAAGGTGTAATTCAACCATGGCAACAACTGGCTTCCACAACACAACATTCTTTCACATACACATTTCTTTTTTTAAAAAACACAATTCAACACAAAAACAACAGTTCACAACTGCATTTAAAATCATTTCAAAATAGAACTCAGGCTTGATCATGCAAGCCAAAGGAGCAAGGTCTATGGGGGAAGCTACTTATGCCTCCCAATTGGAATTTGGGCATCCACCAATAACAAACCACCAAAATAATTCATCACACACATTTCCTTATGCCCCCCACAAATCCCTCCTTATGCCCCCCATAGATTTCCTTATGCCCCCCACAAAGTAAGAAATGCAAGCTATTTCTTTTCCATGGTGGATCCCAAACCCAAACTCCCTCCACAAAATTCTGATGCCAATGGCATTCCCTTATGCCCCCCACATGGATTCCCCATAGCCTTCTCCTACACCTTCCTTAAGGCAGTCTACCCAACCAACCAACAAATAAAACAAAGCATGCACTATCCACACAACACAACAAGAAAATGACAACATATAAAAAGAGAGTTAAATTCCTACCTCTCCATGGTTACTTTTGTCTCCAAACAACAAGCTTCAAATGCCAAAACATAGTCCAAAATAGCAAACTCCAAGCATGCAAAGCTTTCTCCAACTTCCTCCAAAAACAAGAGCTCCACACAAGAAAAATGTGCCCCCAAGGAAGAATGCAAAAAGGTTCAACAACCCAAAAACAAGGCAAGAGTTTGGATTAAATAGAAGAGGGAGAGAAGAGGATGATGTGGATCCATGTAGGATGCCACATCACACATCCTCCAATTCAACACAAAAGACAAACTCCATTCTCCCAAGCACAATAAAGAGGTGGGTGAAAAATATGACAAGTTACTTGCACACTCTAAAAATCCCACACCTCAAGGGACAAAAATTAATTAAAATGTAAGAAAGTGCAATCCAAAACAAGCAACATGCTTAACAAAATTCATTATAAAAGTCACAAATCACATCTCCATCCATAAGTATGGTTGGTAGATTAAATTTAGAGGCATGGGACAAGTTTTACTTGTCCCACAAGCCTCCAAAAACAGCCCCCAAGGACAAATTCGAATTTCCATGGAGGTGGAGTATTTCTTACTCCTAAATATGACTTACACAAGTTCTTACACAACTTACACATCCCTTACAAATTAAATGAAATTATCCAACAACTTTCTTATATTACTTTCCCACATCCCAATTTAATTTATTTAAATTTTAATCATATGATTCTCACATTAATTCTATCACAATTTAATTAATTAAAAGAAGGGAACACATTACTAATAAAATACATACAACAATAATAAAAAGAACACATCAATAAAATACATAATACCCATGGTCACATGTAAAGATAATCCCCCCATGGGAATCCTAACAAAACAACACACAACACAATAAAACGAGTTGCCATGGTGACCTTGTCGAATTCACCTAGAATTCCATTTTGGTTGGTCTCTGATCCCCCGATGCTTTGTTGTGATATTTTTAACCTGCAAAATACAATACCTCCTTCGGCCTCATGGCCATATCAGAACATCCAACATGATATAAATGAAATCACAAAACCAACTATATAAATGAATCACAACAACATCGAAGTAACAACTACATCATTTGCATTTTTAATCAACAACTATATCATCATCAAAATAGTATCCATTTTCTAGATCAACTCATAATATAAAAATCACATGTTTGAACAACATCCATAAAACATCCATGTCAATATTATATCATCATCCACATATAAGGTGTCTCTAATAATCATCATGCATCAAAATCAAATCAAGATCAACAATAATCCATGATCAATGTCTAACATCATACTAAATCAAAACATAATAATGTCTATAATGTAATCAACAGTATCAACATAAGCATCAAAAGGTGTCAAAGGGAAGTGGGCACTACATCCCCCTCCCCTTAGACTCGACTTCCTCCTGGAAGTCACTGGAACAAATGTGGAAACTGAACTCGTAATGAAGTAGCATCCTCCCATGTAGCTGCAGTCTCATCATATCTGTCCCACTGCACCCAAACCTGATCAACCTCTCTACCTCGAAGGCCCAGGGTCTTGTGATCTAAGATGTGAATGGGCTCCACCATCACCTATCCCCTGATCCTGCACCTGTAATGATGTCCAATCTAACGCATGAGAATGATATTCAACATATCTCCTAAGAACTGAAACATGAAAAACATCATGTATGTGAGACAAGCTGGGTGGCAATGCTAGACGGTAGGCCAAAGGGCCAATACGCTCCAAGATATCGAAAGTTCCAATGAATCTAGGATCCAACTTAGAACCTTTTCTATAATGGATAGGTCTCTTGTGTGGCCTAACACGAAGGAAGACCTTCATGCCCACATCAAAACTATGGTCAATCCTATGTTGATCCGCATACTTCTTCTACCTGTCCTGTGCCTCCTGCAATCTCTACCTGATCAACACTACCTACTGCTCCATGTCCTGTAGAAGAGCTGGTCCAAGAGATACTCTGTCCTCTAACCTGTCCTAGCTAAGAGGTGTCCTGCACTCTCTACCATACAAAGCCTGAAAAGGAGCCATGCCTATGGAACTCTGGAAAACTATTATTGTAGGAAAACTCCACTAAGTACAGGTACTCCTCCCACTTAGTCTGCTGATCCATCACATACATCCTGAGCATGTCCTCTAAAATCTGATTCACCCACTCAGTCTTTCCATCTGTCTCAGGGTGATATGTTGTGCTGAAGTTGATCCTCATCCCGAGGACATACTACATGGTAGTCCAGAAATGTGAAGTGTATAAAGGATCATGGTCACAAATGATCTTCTACAGAATCCCATGTAACCTGACAATCTCATCCAAATATACTCGTGCCACTACTCTAGCTATATAAGTGGTCTTCACCAGAGAAAAGTGAGCCACTTTTGTCAATTTATCAACCGTGACCATAATGGCGTCGTGGTGATATCTCGACATCGGTAGCCCAACAATGAAATCCATGGAAATGGTGTCCCACTTCCATTCCGGTATAGCATGAGGATAAAGAAGACCAGCTAGATGCTGATGCTCGACCTTAACTCTCGAGAATTCTAAACATCGTGACACAAACTGAGCCATGTCTCGATGAAGTCCTCTCCAATGGTACAACTGTCTCAAGGTGGCGTGCATCTTCTTCACCCCAGGATGGGCTGAATAGGGTGCACGATGTGCCTCCACCAAGATGTCCTACCTCAAGCCTCCATCTCTGGGAACATATATCTAGCCTCTGTGCCTGAGAAGACCATCTTCCTCTAAGGTAAATCCATCAAACTTCCCCTTGAGGGGTCTCTGTGACTCGATCTCTACTCGAACTGCAATGTAGAAGCTGTCAAGAGGAAGCTGCTGAAGAATCCTGCTCCACAAATCTGTGCTCACTGAAGTGGCCATAGCCACATGTCTCCATCTATTGAGAGCATCTACTACCACATTCTCCTTCCCCTTCACATGCTCTATCTCCATGTCATACTCACAAAGCAACTCCATCCAATGCCACTGACGAGCATTGAGATTGGGCTGCGTGAAGAGGTGGTGAAGACTCAAGTGATCTGTCCTGAGTGTGAATCTCCTGCCAAGAAGAAAATGTCTCCATCTAACCAAAGCATGCACAACTACCATAAGCTCAAGATCATGGGTTGGATAATTAAGCTCATGATCCTTGAGTTTGCGAGACTCAAAAGCTACTACTCTACCCTCCTACATCAACACACCTCCAAGGCCTGCCAACGAAGCATCCGTGCAAACAAAGAACTCACCCTGTGGATCCGGCACTACAAGAATAGGTGTTGTGGTGAGGCATTCCTTCAGTGTCCTGAAGGCCTACTCACATCTGTCTGACCAAACAAACTTCTTCCCTTTCCTCTGAAGGGAAGTGATAGGGTGCGCAATCTGAGAGAAGTCCTGAACAAATCTCTCGGTAGTAACCTGCTAATCCCATGAAGCTGCACACCTTGGTCACTGTAGTGGGTGCTGGCCAATCCATAATGGCTCTAATCTTGGAAGGATCGATGGTGATACCTTCCCCAGAAATGATATGACCCAAATACTACACCTCTGTTTGAAAGAAAGCACACTTCTCCAAGTTCCCGTAAAGTTACTGCTCACGAAGACACTGAAGAACCTGTCAAAGGTGCCCCTCATGCTCCTCACGTGTACGTGAGTATATCAAAATGTCATCTAGGAAGATGAGCATGAAGTGATCTAAGAAGGTCCTGAATACCCCATTCATCAAACTCATGAACACTGCGGGGGCATTAGTCAAACCAAAAGGCACCACTGTGAACTCATAGTGCCCATATCTCATGTGGAAGGTGGTCTTATGAATGTCTGCCTCTGAAATCCTCAGCTGATGGTACCCTAACTTGAGATCAATCTTAGAGAAAATTGTGGCTCCCTTCATCTGATCAAACAAGTCATCAATACAAGGAAGAGGATAATGATTCTTGATCGTTACCTTGTTCAACTGGCGGTAATCAATACACAACCACAAGGATCCATCCTTCTTCTTCACAAAGATCACTGGTGCACCCCAAGGGGATACACTAGGATGGATAAGGCCCTTCTCCAAAAGGCCCTCAAGCTGTAACTTGAGCTCACAGAGCTCTGGGGTGGTCATCTGATAAGGTGCCCGTGAGATAGGCTCTACTCCAGGAACTAGATCTATATGAAAATCAATCTCACGTGGGGGTGGTAACCCCGGTAGCTCCCCTAGAAAGACATCAGAAAACTCTCTCAAAATGGGATGATCATCTAGTGATGGTCCACTAGACCCATCCTCTGATCTGTCACTGACTGTAACAACATACATCTGACAACCCCGTCGCACACACCGCTTAAGCTGCATAGCTGAGATGGTGCGAATAGAAATGGGTCTCCTGACCCCTGAAATCACTGACTCCACTCCCAAATCATCTGCACAAGATATAGTCTTGTGATAACAATCCATCCTGGCCCTATGTGTAGACAACCAATCCATACCCAAAATGACTCCATACGAGCCCAAAGGAAGGATACAAAGATCTGAGGTAGTGGTGAAAGGTCCCAAATCCACTACACACTCCTTGACTAAGGATTCTATAGAGATCTTGGCTCCAGAAGCCATCTTGACATCCCAACTAAGACCTACCTAATTGCCACCAGCCTGCATCGCTCTACTAAAGATGGTGCAATGAAAGAATTAGAAGAACCAAAATCAAATAATACAGAGGTAGGAATACCACCAATGCTACCTGTGGTCTCAATGACTGTGCTCTGATGCTCTACCTGGTGGTTCTCAACCACTGCATAAATCCTGTGGCTACATCCCATGTCACCAACAGTCGGCTCTGAAATCTGTGCCTTACCCTTGTTGTTAGGGTTCTGTGGGCAATCTCTCCAAAAGTGTCCAGTAACTCCACAACCAAAACATCCTCCTGATCCTCCCCAATGAGTAGCACCTCCAGTAGGTGCCCTAGAAGTCTGTGGCATGGATCCTGATGATCTAGCTATGTGGTCTGTTGAGGTCTCTGATGGTGAGCTCCTGCTGACTGAGCTCTAGGTCCACCCTGTGTCCTGATGGGACCCCTAGGAGGAGGCCCCATACTCTGACCTCTCTGTGCATCAGCTCTCTGTGGAGGTCTATGAGGTGGGTGGGACTGCTGCTGCTGCTACTGTGGCCTAAAGGATGATTGTGCTATACCCTGGCCACCACGAGGAAGGGGTACTGACCCCCTCGATCTACCATCCTACATCTATTGTATGTGGCTCCTGACTTGGTCTCTAGCCTGTTGGGTCTTTCCCCAAGTCTCCTCTACAATATAGGCCTTCTCGACGGCCTCTGCTAATGTCTGTGGGAAGTGGATCTGCACAACACCTCCAATATCTAAATTCAGGCCCCAGATGAACCTGTGAATCCACACCTACTCATCCTGCATATACTCTACATACTGGAGTAGATCCAGAAATCTACTCTCATACTCTGCTACTGAAAGAGAAGCCTGTCGGAGGTCATGGAACTCATCAATCCTCTACTGTATGAACCTCCATGATAAATACCTACTCCTAAATCTCTCCTCAAAAACCTATGAGGTCACTATCTCTAAATCTACATGGAGCTTCTACTCCTCTGTCCTCCACCATACTCCTACTCCATCCCTCAGTAGATGGATCGCAACACGAGCTTTCATGTGTTGCTAGAACAAGGAAAAGCTTGAAGCAACCACTCAAGCTCACTAGCCAGGCCTCTACCTAAAATCCACCCATGTCACCTGAGTAATGTGATGGCCAAAGCTTTAGGATCTCCCTGATGTGATCTGCTGCTATGGTCTGATAGGCCTCTAGGTCTCTCTACACACTCATCCCTAAGCCTAGGGCTCCGAGACCTCTCTCTATGCTCTGGAACTCTGTCACCCTGTCTCCTAGGTGGTGACTCTACTCTGGCTGACTCCACATGGGAGTTCTCTCCTCTATGCTCCTCACTGAGTTGAGGAGATACCTGACCCTCGATAGAAGGGGCTCTATCATGACTAGCTGCATGTCCTCCTCCTAATCCTCCACGTAGAGTGGCATTAACATCCTGAAGGGTCTATAGAATCTGAGGTAGAATAGCTGCTAGACCCTAATCTGGTGGTGGTGAGTCTGAGTCTCTGTGAAGGTTCCTCTCACTCCATCTGAGCCTCCTGCATAGACCAAAGTGAGAGTTAGTTTATTTTTCTAAGTTTTACACAACTTCCATGTTTACTAAAATATACAAATTCTAGCTAAGTTGTTTTCTAGGTTTAAAAGTGTACTAGGTTTAAGTTTTCATGTCTCAAGTTTTCTAGTGTGCCCAATGGTCCAAGCTTTTGAACCACTGCTCTGATACCAAGTGTGATGCCCATTTAAAACAACCCACTTGAGACCCAAGAAACAACCTAGGGTTAGTTAGAAAATTATGGAATAATTTTTTTTTGATTAGAAGTGTTTACAATCAAGTTGCAAGACAACAATTGACCCTATTAGGTTCCAGAACAAAACTAAAATTACTAGATCATACTTTACATTTATTAACAATTATCAAGGTCACATGGTTCAACTTATAGGGTTAGAAGTCTTAGTTAGGTTCAGGGAGTAATTTACCCCCATACCCACTCTCTAGCGGCTTAGAGTTTCAACTTGATTTTTCTCATACTTAATGCTTCCAAAATTTCCCTAAATCATTCCCATTGGATAGGAAATTTTCTCACCTTTCTGGTGATATAAATAAGTCCTCCTAACTCCTTTCAGAAACTCAAGATATGAGTGAGCTTTTTGAGACCAAGGAAACCTGACCCTCACCTAGGGTTAGAAAATTATGGAATATATTTTTTTTGATTAGAAGTGTTTACCAAACATTACAGGTTTTGTAGACAGGTAGGATAACCCCTGATTAGGTTCTAGAACAAAAATAAAATTACTAGTCAAAATTAACAATCTATCAGGAGTCACATGACTTCAAAGTATAGGAGTAAACATACCCACTCTCTAGCATACTCACAAGTTTCAAATTTATTCTTCTCAACTTAACAAAATCATTTCTATTGGATAGGAAATTTTCTTTTCTGGTGATATAAAGAAGTGTTCCTAACTCCTTAAAAAACTCAAGTATTTCCTGTTTAAAACAACCCACTTGAGACCCAAGAAACAACCTAGGGTTAGTTAGAAAATTATGGAATAATTTTTTTTTGGATTAGAAGTGTTTACAATCAAGGCAAGACAAATTTGACCCCATTAGGTTTTGGAAAAAATAAAATTCCTAGATCATACTTTACATTTATTAAACAATTATCAAGGTCACATGGTTCAAATTATAGGGTTAGAAGTCTCAGTTAGGTTCAGGGAGAAATTTACCCCATACCCACTGTCTAACAAGCTTAAAGTTTTAACTTGATTTTTCTCATACTTAACACTTCCAAAATTTCCCTAAATCATTCCCATTGGATAGGAAATTTTCTCACCTTTCTGGTGATATAAATAAGTCCTCCTAACTCCTTCAGAAACTCAAGATATGAGCGAGCGGAGTTTTGGGGTCAAATTTTCCCCAAGGGGACACGTGTCAAACAGGGGTAAAAACCCCTTTGGCGGGTTGGCGGGTCGCGGGGTGGCCTTAGAAATTTTTCCTCCTGTGTGGGCTCAAAATAAAATTTCCTCCCGTCACCTCCATGGGTCCCCAGTGGACACATGTCCTTGGTTTAAGCGGGAGAGGGTGAGGGAAGGGCGGGACGAAGTTTGACATTTTTCCCTGCGCAGGGAAAAGTTTCCCCTTTTTGCCCGCACCTCTGCTATGCTGCCAGAAGACACGTGGCATTCAGTGAACCAACATGGGGAGAAGGGAGAGGGACAGGAATGACGGTGGGGTTTTTGGAACAACTTTGCCAACGGGGAGAAAGGGAAATATTAGGCGCGCGGGTCCGCATCCACGGAGGTGAAAATCCCAAGGCGAGGGCAGGAGATGCGGGGCCGTGGGGAAATTTCTCCAAAATTTCCAAAGGCCAAAAACCAAAAGAAAACAAAGGGTCTGCCCCCCTCCGCAAGCACCCAAAGCTGCCACGTGGCAGCCTGTGATTGGCCGCGGGCCGGCGGGGCTAAAAGGAAAATTTTTCCAAAATTTTCAAAAAGGCTAAGGGCAAAGAAAATGTCGCGCCTCCGCCACTGCCCCATGAGGACACATGGCAGCCTCTGATTGGCTGCAGGCTGGTGGAGGAAAATTTTAAATTTTTCCCGGACCAAAATTTTCAAAAAAAATTCTAAGGCAATTCGACGGGAAATTTTTGGGTTGCGGGCCCACTAGGGAAAATTTTCCCAAATTTTCCCGCCAAGGCACAAAAACTTCAAAGTGCCATAACTTGAGCTAGAAAGCTCAGTTTTGGGAAAACAAGGACTTTTTGGAAAGCTCTCGATGCCCTCTTTGCACAGGTTACATAAATTTTACATTTTGATGAAGTTTAAAGGGTCAATTTTGCAAAACGATCTGCAGGATTTTAATTAGCAAACTGGCAATTTCCAACTTTTCAATTTGATTAAATTGGATCTCCTCCTTCACTCAACATGTCAAACAAACATGGAGAATTGATCTAGGGAGGGTTTAAAGTGTTTAGAGAAGTTGATTTGTTCAATTGATTCAAAATTGTATTTTTCCAACAATAGACAGAAAAACGACTGAGGAAGGGATTTGATTCGATTTTGCAATGGTTAGATTGTTTTCTTAAGTTTTCTTTGTCGAATTGAGTTCATTTAAGATACAACATACTAAATTTTAACATCTCCAAGTTGATTAATGTGTGCAGATCTGAACTGTACATTTTTATTAAAATTAATTGCCAGTATAAATTTTATAACAAAGATCTATTTCTTTTAAATCTGTATATCAATTTTATCATTTAAGTGTGGCACTTATTTCTAACCCAATCCAATACCTTTAAATGTTTAAAAAATTATTCTAACTAAAATAAATTCTGATTTCAATTTCATATATTTCCCAAAAGAAACAAGCAACATCCTTCCTTCATACACATTTTCTTTCTTTTGCAAATAAACAGAGCTTCAAACCACAATTTGATATTCCCATTTCATCACAAGAATGCAATTAAGAGATAAATTTGCAATTCTTTATTGACTTTAATCAAAGGAAACATCTTTACATTATTTCATTCCTTGAATGCAATTAACAAATTTCAATTTATTTCTTTCCAATAAACAGAGTCAGAATTTAAATGTCTTTCTCAATTCAAATATACATTCTCATAATCAATTACAACATCATTTCTCCATAACATAACTATTACAATTTCATCCACATCATGTGGGAAAGGATTACAATGAATGTGTTTTCACAAGGGACTGTCAAACTACATTTTTCCTTTGCTCCAGGACAACAACATGCACATTTTCTCTTTTCTCCAAGTTGATCACAACAAAAGAGGGGGAAAGGCAATGCTCTCCACCCAACCAAGACATCCAATGAAAGGAGAATCCTTCCTTCATCATTGGCCCCTGAGCCCCAACCAAAATACAATCAAAGGTGTAATTCAACCATGGAAACAACTGGCTTCCACAACACAACATTCTTTCACATACACATTTCAAAATAAAACACAATTCAACACAAAAACAACAGTTTACAACTGCATTTAAAATCATTTCAAAATAGAATTCAGGCTTGATCATGCAAGCCAAAGGAGCAATGTCTATGGGGGAATCTACTTATGCCTCCCAATTAGAATTTGGGCATCCACCAATAACAAACCACCAAAATAATTCATCACACACATTTCCTTATGCCCCCCACAAATCCCTCCTTATGCCCCCCACAAATCCCTCCTTATGCCCCCCACAAAGTAAGAAATGCAAGCTATTTCTTTTCCATGGTGGATCCCAAACCCAAACTCCCTCCACAAAATTCTGATGCCAATGGCATTCCTTATGCCCCCCACATGGATTCCCCATAGCCTTCTCCTACACCATCCCTATGGCAGTCTACCCAACCAGCCAACAAATAAAACAAAGCATGCACTATCCACACAACACAACAAGCAAATGACAACATATAAAAAGAGAGTTAAATTCCTACCTCTCCATGGTTACTTTTGTCTCCAAACAGCAAGCTTCAAATGCCAAAACACAGTCCAAAACAGAAAACTCCAAGCATGCAAAGCTTTCTCCAACTTCCTCCAAAAACAAGAGCTCCACACAAGAAAAATGTGCCCCCAAGGAAGAATGTAAAAAGGTTCAACAACCCAAAAACAAGGCAAGAGTTTGGATTAAATAGAAGAGGGAGAGAAGAGGATGATGTGGATCCATGTAGGATGCCACATCACACATCCTCCAATTCAACACAAAAGACAAACTCCATTCTCCCAAGCACAATAAAGAGGTGGGTGAAAAATATGACAAGTTACTTGCACACTCTAAAAATCCCACACCTCAAGGGACAACAAATTAATTAAAATGTAAGAAAGTGCAATCCAAAACAAGCAACATGCTTAACAAAATTCATTATAAAAGTCACAAATCACATCTCCATCCATAAGTATGGTTGGTAGATTAAATTTAGAGGCATGGGACAAGTTTTACTTGTCCCACAAGCCTCCAAAAACAGCCCCCAAGGAAAAATTCGAATTTCCATGGAGGTGGAGTATTTCTTACTCCAAAATCTGACTTACACAAGCTCTTACACAACTTACACATCCCTTACAAATTAAATGCAATCAACCAACAACTCTTATAATTACTTTCCCATATCCCAATTTAATTTATTAAAATTTTAATCATATGATTCTCACATTAATTCTATCACAATTTAATTAATTAAAAGAAGGGAACACATTACTAATAAAATACATACAACAATAATAAAAAGAACACATCAATAAAATACATAATACCCATGGTCACATGTAAAGATAATCCCCCCCATGGGAATCCTTGACAAAACACAACACAATAAAACGAGTTGCCATGGTGACCTTGTTGAATTCACCTAGAATTCCATTTGGTTGGTCTCCGATCCCCCGATGTTTTGTTGTGATATTTTTAACCTACAAAATAAATACCTCCTTCGGCCTCATGGCCATATCAGAACATCCAACATGATATAAATGAAATCACAAAACCAACTATATAAATGAATCACAACAACATCGAAGTAACAACTACATCATTTGCATTTTTAATCAACAACTATATCATCATCAAAATAATATCCATTTTCTAGATCAACTCATAATATCCAAATCACATGTCTAAACAACATCCATAAAACATCCATGTCAATATTATATCATCATCCACATATAAGGTGTCTCTAATAATCATCATGCATCAAAATCAAATCAAGATCAACAATAATCCATGATCAATGTCTAACATCATACTAAATCAAAACATAATAATGTCTATAATGTAATCAACAGTATCAACATAAGCATCAAAAGGTGTCAGTAGCTTTGGTTTTTGTCACTTACTCTCAAAATATGTGTTAATCTCTTTGAAATGTGCCAACATTAAAATAAGGTTATTTTTGGGGTTAAATGGTAACCGACGGTGGTTCCGACTTAACTGGTGGTGGTTTAGGGTAACTGGTGTCAATTAGGGCAGGATTTCCTAGGTTTGCTAAACTAGGTAGATCCCCTTGATTTTCTGGGATCTCGTTTCATTTACTTCACGGATTAGCATGGAATCTTCCTTCTAACGGGTGAGAATGTGGTTAGGGGGAATGTAGGCATTGATTTTTAGCATTTGGGTAGGTCTTAGTTAGTTATGGCAACTTACTAAGAATAGGTCTTAGGGTGAGGTGGCTAGATGAGGTGGATATTTGGGCATTATCCCAATTAGGATAGTTAAATAATAAATATTGTGAGGATAATGAATTAAATTAATTAAATTAATATTAGAGTGGGTTGAAAGGGGCCATGGTTAGGTGAATGTGTTCAAGGTGTTTATTTGACGGGGGACCAAGGGGAGTATGAACTAATTTTAGTGTCTACATTTGGTTTAGAATATTTTGTGCATGTTGATAAAGAAAATAGAAAAAAGTTAGATGCTAAATCCAGGAGATGCACTCTTATTGGTTATGGCTCTAGTGATTTCAAATTCTATTTCTAGGATTTAGAAGATTCTAAGATTTTTAGGATTCGTAACATTAAATGGAATGAAAAGAGAATGTACAAGGATAAAATTTTGATTCCCAAGGATGAACCAGTGGAAGATTTCGTGGAAGAAAATGCATTCTCGGATTTAGAATAGTCATCTATAGGTACTAGCATCGGTCAGGGAAACCGGTGTTAGTAGACACATGAACGACATCGACAACCAAAACTAACGTCGGCTACAAAATAGCCAAACTGGTGACAGTCGGTTGGACCGACGTCAGCTACAGATGACTGGTGTCAGTCACTGTCAAAGGTGGTTACTAATGTACAAGATGTATAGATTGAGCATCTGACACCCCATATCTCAATAAGAAGGTCACAAAAGGTAAGTACATCTCCATAAATATTTACACCTTCCTTATTTTATCTATTATTCACTGATAGTAGTGAATTTTTTGAAGAATCAATGTAGAATGAGACCCACAAGTAGTGGAAGCATGACATGGCTGAGGAGATGGACTCCTTGGAATAGAACCAAACATGGGATTTGGTCAAGTTGCCAGCAGGTACAAGGATATTGTAAAACAAATGAGTTTACAGGATTAAGGAAGAAGATGGTGGGAAAAAAATATAGAACGCAAGGCTTGTGGTAAAAGGGTCTACACTGAAAGAATTTATTGAATTTGGTGATATATTTTCTCTTGTAGTAAAAATGACTTCCATACGTATTGTTATGAGTTTAGTTGCAGTAGAATATTTACACTTAGAACAACTTGATGTTAAAATGGATTTCCTTCATGGTGATTTGGGGGAAGAGATATATATGCAGCAGTCGTTTGGCTATGAAGTCAAGAGTAAGGAGAAACTTGTGTGTAGGTTGAAAAAGAGCTTGTATGGGCTCAAACAAGCCCTAAGGTAATGGTATATGAGGTTTGAAAGTTTTATGCATGAGCATAGTTATAGGAGATGTGAATATGACCATTGTGTTTATTTCAAGAAGCTTGAAAATGGAAGCTATATTATTTTGTTATTGTATGTAGATGATATGCTTATTGTAGGATCCAGTATGTAGAACATTGTTGAGCTTAAAGAAAAGTTGTCTCATACATTTATAATGAAGTATTTAGGAGCTTCAAAGAAAATCCTTGGCATGAAAATTCACAGAGACAGGAAGAACACGTAGTTATATTTATCTCAAGAACATTATATCAATAATTTGTTGGAAATGTTTAATATGTAGTATTCAAAACCTGGAAGTACACCTATGGCTAGACACTTCAAATTAAGAATAGATCAGTGTCCTAGATCACATAAGGAGGTTGATTACATGGCATGGGTTCTATATACTTTAACAGTTGGATGTCTTATGTATGCTATTTTTTTTACTAGACCAGACATTTCATAGGTAGTGGGAGTTATGAGAAGATTTATGGTCAAGTAAAGAACATTGGAAAGCAATCCAATGGATACACATATATTTGAGAGGCACATTCAACATGCATTTATTCTATGGAGGGTTAGATACTTCTTTATACAACTATGTTGATTCAAATATGGCTGGATATTTGGATAGTAGGAGAAGCACCACTGGATATGTATTCATAGTAGGTGGCACGAAATTTAGTTGGATTTCAAGATTACAGAAGTTTGTGGCCTTTTCTACTACATAGGCTAGCAAAGAGATGATATGGATGAGAAGGTTCATGGAAGAGTTGGGAAAGGAGCAAGAGGATTGTAGATTTTACAATGATAGTCAAAGTGTGATTCATCTGGCAAATAACTCAGTGTTTCATTCAAGAATGAAACACATTCAATTGAGATATCACTTCTTACAATAAGTGTTTGAGGATGGGCAGCTGAAACTAGAGAAAATTCATATAAATAAGAACCCTACGGATATGATAATGAATCCGTTGGCAAAGGATATTTGGAGCTACACTCCACTTCTATTGGTCTTCAAGTTTGATACTTGAAGAGGGAGAAACAAGCCAAGGAAAGGATCTAAGGATGGAGCTTTATGGTATCGTTCAACAATTTATATCTAAGTGGGATATTGTTGAGTTGTGGAGCTTAATTGCTTCACAAATAGCATATTTTACATCTTACAAGTTTACACAATAATCTACATCGGTTGGATGACTGGTGTCAGTCAGCTAGTAGGAACTGAAATCAGTTGAGGTAGTCAATGTCGATCTCCTATGTGAAAAATGTTTTTATTTAAGTCACGGGATTAGATCGAACCTTTTATTAAAAGGTGATCTAATAGTTGTAATTACATAGCTATGTTTCCCTAAGTTTGTATATGTTTATATAAGCTTGAAATTTAGGGTTAGAAAGATTAGATTGTAAAAGGTTGATCATAATTGTAAGAAGGAATTCTTGGAGAATCTGAGAGAAGGAAAAGTACTATACATCTAAATAAGGCGTGAAATATTGCAGATCTTCATTGTATTTCCTTTGTAAAGCAAATATTAATAGATTGGTTATTTCTTGGTAGACATAGCCCACACTAGGTGAACCATGTTATATCTTGTGTAATTATCTTTTGGTATATTTCCATGTTTTATTGCTTGAATGCTTAATTTTGATTCTAGATCTGTAAAACAAGTGAGTGTTAACCCCAAAAATCTTCTATGTTTTCCTAAGGACCCAAGTCATATTTTGTGTCGTTATAGGATTATATGACTGCTATGTTCCTATACAATGTAGGTATGAACTGTGACTATTTGTTGCTGAATGGGGTGACTGATTCACCCTGTTGGTACCCAAAATAGTTCTCCTTTTGAATTCAAGCAACATCAACAGGTTGTGTTGGTACCAAAATTTGTTCTCCTTTTCAGTCTGAGTAGCATCAAAGATATGGCATGAATATTGAAGACAGATGGATCATGGTGTGTGTCATTTTTTAGCCAGGGATATGATCTAACTGGCACTCAGATTTATGGAGATATGGATAGCACTCAAATAATACTTGATATTGTCTTAATTGTTTTAGGTTGTACCTTTTAACCAAGGTAAGAGAACCTATTTTGTAACCCTCAAATGGTGAAGGAGATGAAGATATCCCTCAATTTGTACAAACCGTATAAAAAGGGCCTTGGGAAAATATGATCAGCACTCCAAATCTAACTTTCATAAGTTGTCACTTCTAGATCATGGAGATACTTTCTATGCAAGACAAGGGTTACTGAAGATATTTTGAAATCCTGATATGTTCTGCATACTTTAGAAACTGGATTTTGATCTTCTGTGGGTATACAGGTCACAAAAGGGGTAGAACAGGGTAGGATTAGTTGTTTTGAATGATTTTTTGGGTGGGAGTTTAGATAAGACAAACCAAGGTCCACCAGACTCTTTGAGAATTTCAGCAAAATATGGAGAAACTTAACAGCAGAAAGTATCAAAATGGTTAATCATCCCTTCAACCAGGATATGTGCATCAAATGGAGGCCCAAATCTACACTTTTCCACACAATATTTGATCATCTATCATAAAATCTTGAGTTAGAATGAACCAATGAAGCATTTAGCAATCACTGTTTAATCATGATCTAAGGTGCACCCAAATTTTTACAAACAATCTCTAAAATCAAGGAAGGTAAAGTGATTTTAAATTTATTTATCTCTTTATCAAATGAAATCTCTTCTAAATGTGAGATTGCAAATGTCACTAAACTATCACAAGAAATGAGACCATGTATGATCAAGAGAGATTTTAAACACAAGACTGTAACAGGAAAAAAGAAACAAAAATTTGAAATGCATTTTGAAATGTAAGCATTCAAAGATTTTTCCCAAAGACAACACATAATAACTCAAAAATGATCAGATCTATTAGTAGGGGAATTTTTTGAAAAATAATCTCAGAGCTTGTTAATGGCTATACATGTGCAAAAAACTTAACATGATTTGAAATCTGATACAGAGAGAGTTACATGAGTTTGTCAAGTGGTCACTCAAAGAATGGGCTTATTCCCAGATTTTCCCATGAAATTTTTTATTTTTCTAGGATTTTTTAGACTCTTCCAACCATTTGCATGAAAAATTCATCCAATATATAGCTTTCAATCTCCTTCAAGCCTTCTTTCCCAAGAAAATAATATGCTAAAGGATCAAATTTTTCCCCAAGGCTTGAAGTTTAGCCTCTAATGCAAACGTGACACGTGTCCACCTGTGATTCATTGTGGAGTTCCGGATTATTTTGTGACTTTAATCTTTTAACCAAATAAAGTCAAAAAACTTCAAAACAACCCGACCACCCACAATTTTGTCCTTGGCTCTGAAGTTGCCACGTGTTCCATTCTGATTCGTTGCGGGCCCTAGTCATTTTCTTTGCACTTTAACTCTTTTTCCAAAATGCCTTAAGGCACAAAAACTCACTGCTTCTCATCCAATCAAAAGAGGACACGTTAGCAAAATTATAACCAATCAGAGTAAAGCGGAGCCATGGGATCAAATTTTCCCTTTTGCCAAAAGAAAAAGAAGTGATAAGTTAAAACAATTTTCTGCTGTCCCTCAGCCAATTAGAACAAACCACATTGCTAATGAATGTTGAAGAAGAAATTAATGGGCAAATGATGCTTGTTTGACCGTCAAAACACATAAAATGCCAGGGATGCCCTATAACTCAATTTTTTCACTAAGGATGAAAAATTTCTCGAAATTGAACCAACTAAAACATGTGTTCAAAGTATTTTTGATCATGGAATTTGATTTTCAATGGCATACAAGTGAAAATCAATCAATTTTAAACTTCCATGATCAGGAAAAAAGGAAAAATGGTAGAGCCCGCAGATTTTGGAAAAATTAAGGCACAAAATAGGGAACACATGCAGATTTCTTTCAAATTGGGGAAAAATAACAAGTTTTTGAGAATTTCAAGGCATTTGACTGGAGGAAAAGTTACAGACCACCAATTTGAGAGAAAAATGTTTCAGAGCACGCAAAATGAAGGAAAAATTTAGGGCAAAACGGTGCAATCTCAAAAATGTCACCAACATCAGCTCTTGTTCAGGGATGGACACTCCCAATGAGTGCCACAAGAACAAAAGAAGCAGACCAAGTGCAAAAAACAACCATTGGGAAATGGATTCAAAATTGTAGGGCATAAAAACTAGACCCAATCGACAAAAAATGGCCTCCAAGAACAGGGCAAACCACAAACCTACAAAACAACAAAAACAGAGCCAAAAAACAAAGACTATACACTATACAAGTGGTGCATATCTCAAATTTTGGGATTAATCGAATAAATTCTTCATATGCCTACCATTAACAGGAATTTCAAGCAATTCCCCATTTAATTCCTTGAGAAAAAATGTATTTTCACCAATTCTAATATCAATGGAGTAAGGGCCCATCCACAATGCATCAAATTTACCATGTTTTCCCTCATCTTTATGCCTGTTATCCCATAACAAAACCAAATATCCAACATTGAAAGCCCTAGGAGTGAGCTTCTTGTCAAACAACCTCTTCAACTTCTCTCTAAATATGACATGCCTTTGGTGGGATGCTCTTCTTTCTTCATCCAACTCAACAATATGATTAATCCTTACTTCATATGGACTGACCTCTTGATCTTCAAGTTGTTAAAGAAACTAAAATGAAGATAATTGTAGATGTAAGGGAAATAGAGCTTGAGTTCCATAAACCAACTCAAATGGGCTCTTACTAATAGCTCTTTTGACAGTGATTCTATCAACCCAAATTGCAAATTTCAATTCACCACATTTTCTCTTTTTCAACTCCAAGGTTCTCCTAATGATCTTCCAAAATTTCTTATTGCTAGACTCAGCTTGTCCATTCCCTTGGGGGTTATAGTTTGAAGCATAAGTCATATTGGTTCCATACTCCTTGCAAATTGCCATCAAGGGATTAGATCTGAAACACATGGCATTATCAGCAACAATCTTTACTGGCACACCAAATCTACATATGATGTGATTCAACAAGAAGTCCATAAAAACTTGGTGTGTTGCTTTCTTTGTGGGGATTTCTTCTACCCACTTGGTGAAGTAATCTATGGCTACAAGGATCCACTTATGTCTAGGACTAGAAGGGTCTGAAATATCACCAATGAAGTCTATTCCCCATTGTTTGAAAGGAGTTTCAATTGATACAGGCTGTAACGGAAGGGAGACTAAAGCTTTCATTCTTCCAGAGAAACACTGACAGCTTTTACATTTTCTAACCAGCAGGGTTCCATCTTTGAAGAGAGTAGGCCTGAAATAACTAGCTCTCAAATTTTTTTGTGTTATAACCCTTCCAGTAAAGTGTCCTCCACAAAATCCCCCATGGAAATAAGAAACTACTTTGGGAGCTTCATCTTCAGTTATACATTTCAAGAGGACACCTTCAAGGTTCTTCCAACCCAACCCAAATTCAGTGATGATGTATTTTTGAGAAGCCAATATGAGGGATCTTTCTTGATTTTTATTCAAATGATCAGGGAAGTATAGGTGTCTGAGGTAAAATATTACATCCTTTTACCACTCATAACTTACCAACTTCTCAAGAACATCTACCCTTTCTTCCTCTACTTCATTCACTTCCACAGTCTACAAGTTGCTCTCAGCCATGAGCTTAACAAGACCCAAACCTCTCACCAACTTTGTGGTTTGGATATCCATGTCATATTCCTGCAGTTTGTTCACCCATATACATCTTTTTCTTGAGATCTCCATCTTTGATAAGATGTCTTTCACCATGGTGTGGGGAACATAAGCAACAACTTTTGGAATTAAGATATAAGGCCTGAAAACATTTGTTGTTTTCACCAAGGCAAATGCTTGTTTTTCCATGATTGTGTATTTTAACTCAGTAGCTTGTAAAGCCTTGCTAAAGAAGGCAATAGGCCTCTCAGCCCCATCTTAATCCTTCTACAGAAAAAATATGCAATGGTATTTTAAGAAGAAAAGGAGAAGATTTGGAAAGGCTTCTTGTAATTTGGAGCCGCCAAGACAGGTTCATGTTTCAATGCTTCTTTGATTCCTTCAAAATCTTGAATATCAGCCTCCTCCCATTTGATAACTTGTTCTTTCTTTAACATGCATGTAATAGGAAGAGTTAATTCAGCAAATTTAGACACAAACCTTCTAATGAAATTGATTTTCCCAAAGAAGGATTGGATGCCCTTCTTTGTTCTTAGAATTGGAACCTAGCTTATTGCTTCTACGCTCTTAGGGTCAATCATGACACCAGCCTTTGAAACAATATGAACAAGCAACTTGGCCTTTTGCACCCCAAAATGACACTTCTTTAGATTGAGAGAAATTCCATATTCTCTACATCTGATCAACATTCTTTCCAAGTGCTGGAAGTGATCTTTTCTGCTCCTTGAAAACACAGTCACATCATCATGATAAACTGCAATGAAGTCATTTATGTAACCAACAAAAGCAACATCCATTTCTCTTTGGAAGGTAGCTTCAACATTCATGAGACCAAAAGGCATTCTTACATAGACATATGTTCCCCAAGGAGTGGTAAAGGTAGTTTTAAATATTTATGACTCCTTGAAAACAACTTGATTGTAGCTAGAGAAACCATCCAAGGTGGACAACAATTTAGATCTAGTCACTAACTGCAACATGTTTTCCATGTTTGGAAAAGGATAATTGTCTTTCAATGAAGCTCTATTTACATTTCTGAAGTCTACACAAAGTCTGATATCTCCATTTTTCTTTCTGACTGGCACAAGGTTTGCAACCCAAGATGAATACCTTGTGGGCTGAATGATCCCTCCCTCCTTTAGTTTCTTCAATTCATCTTGCATCTTCATTGAGAGGAGTGGATTAATTGGCCTCTTTCTTTTGTCTGAAGGGCTTGGCATTTTTTCAAGAGGAATCTCATGCTGAAACAAGTCCTCTCTGTATGCTTTCAGCTCTAAATAAGACCAAGCCAGACAGTCTTGATATTTCTTCAATAGTTGAACATAGGACTGTTTTTCTTCTTTGTTTAGATTACTGCCCAACCAAAATTTTCTTGGTTTATCATTAGTGCCCAAGTTATGCTCTTCCACATACCTTGAGGTAAACATGTTTCTATTGATGATGCAATCAGTATTGTCAAAATTTGACTCAAGTGAAACAAGACCTCTAGGAATGATGTTAGTTTTTAATTGGATAATATCCTTTCCAAACAAAGTCTCTCTTCCTTCAGTCACACACACCATTGGTTCCCAATCGATATTTTGATTTGCAAACTCACCATGATTTTGTAAGAACCTTTGCACTTGAGCATCATCATTAAACACTTACCAATGCTTGATGTTGTCAGGGACAACTAGCCTAGTTAACACTTCAATATTGTACTCATAATAAGGTGAAATAGTGGCAATTTACAAATCTTGACCCCAACATTACCAACTTGTTAGCAACAACATTGAAAACTTCTGTCATGATGCATAATGTTGAAGGAATCAAACATCTCAATTAGATCCCAAACTGCATGTTTGTACTATTTCATCCGCTGATTTTTTGTAGCATACAATTTTCTTATTTGTTTGACAACTAGCTCTGAATCTCCTTTTGCAATGATGTCCTTGACACCATACTTCCATGCAATTCTCAAACCCAACAACAAGGCTTCATACTCAGCAATGTTGTTAGTACATTCAAAATTAAGCTTGAAGGAAAAAACGAACTCTTCAAAGCTAGGAGAAATCAGAATTATACTAGCATCCATTTCCAAATTTGGAACAAGCTCCATCAAATAACAAGATCCAAGGAGAACCTACTTCTTTAAGGCACTTTGACTGATCCATCTTGTGTCTCTTTGCCATCAGCAATGCCAACAAAGTTATCAGCATCAACATCAGCAAACAACACCTCATAGGAAGCATTGTTGGGATCTTCAATAAGGTGTAACATCTTCTTTTCTCCATAGAGCTTGAACAAGGATACCTTCAATGGGAATAGTGGAAAAAGACATGTCCATTTGAACAGTCCCACCAACACTTGCATCCCACTTTCTTGACAAAATTATACCCCATTTGGCAGGGCAATCAACAATCACAACATGAAGTTTCAAATTCTTACTCGGATAGGCTGCAAGTTGTACCACCAAACCCTTCACACAACTAGCAACAGACACTTCTCTTGAGTCCATGGTAGTACAACTTTCCATAGGCTGCTGTCACTTTGATATCCAACTCATTGATGAACTTCTAGAGGCATGACATTGCATGAGGCACCAAGATCAAACATACAATTGTGAAGTAGTCTATCCTTTATGATCAAAGTTGTACACAGAATGGATCAACATTCAATTGGGAATCAACCAAGGATGTCCCCAAGTATACCTCAAGTGTTTCTCCAAGATCCTCTAATGCTGGTGGTGTTTCAAAGTATGCAATGATTTGAGGAGGAGTTTTCAACAACGTTTACATTTCTGCTTGGGGTACTCTTCTCCTCTTTCAATCCCAAGTACTCAAATGCTCTCTTCTTGTGCTCAGGAATCCTAAGCAACTCAATGATTGGAACACTCACTTTGATTTGGCTCAATACCTGGGCTATGTCATATGGAACACTCTTTGGCAAGGGAGCATTGGAATGGAGACAAGTAGATTCATTAGATGGCATGGGATTCTTAGTAGCTTGGGCATGAGGAGGACTGGAATTTTTTCTTGGGACAGTAGAGCTTTTGGCAGGTGTTTCTCTTCTAGGATCTTCTTTGGGAATACTTGTAAGCAAGGGTGTTTTAGGTTTGGCTTGAGGCCCAACTCCCTTAACAAACCTTTCTCCTAGTGTTATACTCTTTCTCTTGAGCCAGAACAACATTGATTAACAATTGTCTATCTTCCTTTGAAGGGATACCACCATCATACTTCTTAATCATCAAAGCTCTTAAGTATTCAAAGTCATTTTTAGGAATCTCAAAAGCTTGCACTACATCTACCTCAATAGTATGAGAGGGAAGAAGGACTTGTACCCATTTGATGCAATCCCAAAATATTGCAGTTGTCCTTGCACTTATTACCTCAGTTGATGTTGCTCCTTGTGAGCTTGAAGAACATCCCACCATGTAGATATCATCATCAGTACCATCATCATTATTAGCTTCACCATCTTGCTGGTCCACTTCACATGGAGGATGGGGCAGAAAACACCTATCACACCAATCAATATCAACAACTTCCTCAACAACAACAACCCTAACAGTTAGGGGATCAGGTAACACTCTTCCTTCACGTGCTTTAGGATGTCTATTTGCAGACCCCATGGGTCCTTTCCCTCTATCATCAGATCTCTGATCACCCCTAGGATGATTGGCAAATCTGTCATGGTTTTGTGCTTTTTGCTGACCTTGTGAAGTCTGCCCAATTCCCTTCTCTACCCGGGCTAACTTGTATGAGATTTCTTTGACAGCCCCTGCCAAAGTTTTCACAACCTCCTCTAAATCAACACCCTTGCTAGCTTGAGGTTTTTCAGGGTTTATCAACTTTACACCATCTCTCTTGAGAGGTTTCCCAACGAACTTAATGTTATTTTCAATCTGCAGTGCCATGGTAAAGTCCTGCCTTAAATTGGTAGGGTTCTTGTCTCTTAGGTAATAGGCTGCCTTCTTATCAAACACATTTGCATATTTGATCAAGCATGACTCATCACATGGCCTCAAATTAATAGGCATCCTTCTCAAAGTTTTGTTAAACCTTGTGTTGAAGTCATGAACTGATTCATTGGGGTTCTTCTTGATATTTTCAAATTCAGACAAGAGAAACCTAGGATCATTCTTATCACCATATTGTAACCTAAATGCATTGTTCATTTTATTCCAAGAGTCAATAGAATTATTAGGAAGAGCCTTGTACCAATCCCTTGCATCCTCTTCTAGTGTATGAATGAAGAAATTTAGCATACACATCTTCATGCTCAATCTCAAATTCCTCCATCATGTTAACAAAAATTTTTAGGTGTTGATCACTAGTTATTGCATTGTTACCTTGGAATTTGGCAATCTATTTCTGACATCTTGTGGGACAACATTTGGGTAACCATCCATTCCTCTAAAGTTTATAGGACCAAAGGTGTTAACAACAAATGGAGGTCTAGGCTGAGCCATATTGTTTTGAGGTGGTGATCTTGGAGGAGAAACAAAATGATGAGGAGTGAGAGGTCTCTGGGGAATAGAAATGTAATCTTCAAAATGGATATCCCCTATAGGATCAACTTCTTGATAAACTCTAGCAGATTTGGAAAAAATAGGGGCAGAATGAGGAGCAATATTTTCAAAGACAAATGAAGGTCCCTCTCCAGATGGAGAATGAAAATTTTCAAGAGGACTATCTGATTCAGATCTATTTGAAGAAGAACTGCAGTCCTCAATGACAGGCTAATTAATCTCAAGTTCAACCAAGGGAACCTCCTTCCTTGAGCTCTGCTCTCCAACCACCTTCCAAACTCTTCTCCCTTCTAACTCTGAGTTCCTTGAATCTGAAAACAACTTCTTAGCAGAGTCTCTAATGAAGAGAGATATTCTTCCTTCCAGTTTTGCAAAGATTAGCAACACCAAAAAAAAACAAATGATAGAAAGCTAAGACACTGGTATTTATCAAGATCAAAACAGCACATGGAGTCGCCACTAAGGAATTTCACCCTAATTGTGAAAATGCACTAAAATAATCTGTCAAATACCTATCAGCACTGAAAATCTTGCCAAACTTTATAGATCAGATCTTCCTTTTCTTGAATCTATCAACCACAAATACAAATGAAGTGCAACTACTGCTAGAAACTGATAAAATTGCAGATAGAGTTTGAAACCTTTGCATACACCTTACAAATCTGAGTATAGAATGATGCTTTAACAATATATTTGTAGAAAGAAACTTGCAAGAGACATTACCAGGGTTTGATATGCATTCAAATAAATATTCAAATATTGAACTATGCACATGGATCAAATTGAACTAAGAAATTAACAAATTGTCCCCGACCAAGCGGCGCCACTGGTGTTGGTACCCAATTTTTTTCTCCTTTTCAGTCTGAGAAGCATCAAAGATATGACATGAAGCTTGAAGATAGATGGATCATGGTGTGTGTCATTTTGTAGCCGGGGATATGATCTAATTGGCACTCAGATTTGTGGAGAGATGGATAGCACTCAAATAGGACTTGATCTTGTCCTAACTGTTTTAGGTTGTGCCTTTCAACCAAGGTAAGAGAACCTATTTTGTAACCCTCAAATGGTGAAGGAGATGAAGATATCCCTCAATTTTTAAATAGTATGAAAAGGGCCTTGGGAAAATATGATCAACACTCCAAATCTGACTTTCACAAGTTGTCACTTCCAGATTATGGAGATACTTTCAATGCAAGGCAAGGGTTACTGAAGACATTTTGAAATCCTGATATGTTCTGCATACTTTAGCAAATGGATTTTGATCTTCTGTGGGTATACAAGTCAAAACAAGGGTAAAACAGGGTAGGATTAGTTGTTTTGAATGATTTTTTGGGTGGGAGTTTAGATAAGACAAACCAAGGTCCGCCAGACTCTTTGAGGATTTCAACAAAATATGGAGAAACTTAATAATAGAAAGTATCAAAATGGTTAATCATCCCTTCAACTAGGATATGTGCATCAAATGGAGGCCCAGATCTACACTTTTCCACACAATCTTTGATCATCTATCACAAAATATTGAGTTAGAATGAACCAATGAAGCATTTAGCAATCACTATTTAATCATGACCTAAGGTGCAGCCAAAGGTTTACAAACAATCTCTGAAGTCAAGGAAGGTAAAGTGATTTTAAATTTGTTTATCTCTTTATCAGATGAAAGCTCTTCTGAATGTGAGAATGCAAATGCCACTAAACTATCACAAGAAATGAGACCATGTATGATCAAGAGATATTTTAAACACAAGACTGCAACAGGAAACAAGAAACACAAATTTGAAATGCATTTTGAAATGTAAGCATTCAAAGATTTTTCCCAAAGACAACACATAATAACTCAAAAATGATCAGATTTATTAGCAGGGGGAATGTTTTGAAAAATAATCTCAGAGCTTGTTAATGGCTATACATGTGCAACCAACTTAACATGATTTGAAATCTGATACAGAGAGAGTTACATGAGTTTCTCAAGTGGTCACTCAGAGAATGGGCTTCTTCCCATATTTTCCTGTGAAATTGTTAGTTTTCCAATATTTTTAAAACTCTTCCAACCCTTTGCATGAAAAATTCATGCAATATATAGCTTTCAATCTCCTTCGAGCCTTCTTTCCCAAGAAAATAATATGCCAAAGGATCAAATTTGTTACAAAAATTCTCATGATTCATAGACAGGGACGTTTAACAGAACACGTCCAAAAAGTTGCCAGTTGTCTCAAAAAGAGATGAATCATTGCAAAATTTACATCATTATCCATTGTGGAGGCACGTTTTTCATCTTCAAAGCATGCAGACCCCCTTCCTTTCATTATTTCATCCTTATCCCTCCAAAATTTGACTCTGCAACTTTTGGATCTGATATTTCACGTTTTTAGACGGTTAGGGAAAAAATTCATTTCAAAAACATCTTTGATCTTCAAATTGATCCTCAAAACCGATTGCATTGGTCCTTGCAGGCACAAATGACATGAATTTGTCAAAAATTTGATGAAAATTGATGCAAAAAACACATCTCCAAGCTTCCTGGAGCTCAAATGGCTGGCAAACTAAAAAATGATGCACAGTTACTGTTGATCTTGACTTTATCCTTTAATCTGAGCCCTCCACGTGTCACAATGTGATTGGAAATGGGCTTGGGATCACTTTTTGTCATTTTAACACTTTTGGAAAAATGTAAAAAAATTGACATTTTTCTCTGTCCCAAAGTGGGCCCCACGGGAATTTCACATTTTTACACTTTTTGACCCTTTTAAAATGAGCTAAATTATCCACGTGGCCCATTCCATTGGATCCCTGACATGTGGCAGAATAGGAGCTTCATTTTTGGCTCAATTTTAAACATTTTCAGGAAAAAGGAAAAAATTTGATATTTTTCCCTGCACCTCTGCCTCATGAAAATGGGCCTGACACGCGTCCCAAAGTGGGCCCCATTGGAAACACGAACCAATTCTACACATTTCCACCTTTTTGGAAAAAGGAAAATTTTCCAAATTATCCCCACAGACCTGCACCTCTGATTCTGTCCCTGACATTTGGTGATTGCTGATTCACTACGGGCTTGTGTTCCTCCTTTTAATTTTATGCCTTTATGCCAAAAAATGGGAAAAAATCTCAATTTTTCCCTGAGGCCCAAAGTTCCACCTCTGATGCAAACATGACACGTGTCCACCTGTGATTCACTTCGGAGTTTCAGATTGTTTTGTGACTTTAATCTTTTAACCAAATAAAGTCAAAAAACTTCAAAAGAACCCGACCACCCGCAATTCCGTCCTTGGCTCTGAAGCCGCCATGTGTTCCATTCTGATTCATTGCGGGCCCTAGGAATTTTCTTTGCACTTTAACTCTTTTTCCAAAATGCCTTAAGGCACAAAAAGATCCGTTGCTTCTCATCCAATCAAAAGAGGACATGTCAGCAACATTAGAACCAATCAGAGTAAAGTGAGCCATGGGACCAAATTCTCCCTTTTGCCAAAAAAGCAAAAAGTGATAAGTTAAAACAATTCTCCACCATCCCTCGGCCAATTAGAACAAGCCACGTTGTTGATGAATGTTGAAGAAGAAATTGATGGGAAAATGATGCTTGTCTGACCGTCAAAACACAGAAAATGCTAGGGATGCCCTAGAATTCAATTTTTTCGCTAAGGACGACAAATTTCTCAAAATTGAACCAACTGAAACATGTTTTCAAAGCATTTTTGATCATGGAATTGGATTTTCAATGGCATACAAGTGCAAATCGATCAATTTTAAACTTCCACGATCGAGGTAAAAAGGAAAAATGACAGAGGCCCGCAGATTTTGGAAAAATAGGGCACAAAACAGGGCACACATGCAGATTTCTTTCAAATTGGGGCAAAACAACAAGTTTTTGAGAATTTCAAGGCATTCAACTGAAGGGAAAATTTTTAGACCACCAATTTGAGAGAAAAATGTTTCAGAGCATGCAGAATGAAGGAAAAATTTAGGGCAAAATGGTGCAAGCTCAAAAATGGCACTAACAGGCTGAACATGATGCTTAAAGAAATATAGATCATAATTTGAATCGTTTTGTAACTGGGGAAGGATCTAACTATATTTTTGTCACTTAAACTTGGGAAATGTTGGCTAGCACCTCGCTAAGGGTATGATCTACCATGCTACTTTAGGTTCTGCCTGTAACTAGGGTGAGAGGACTTGTTTTGTAAGCTATATTTATGAAAATCTATGGATGGAACAACAATATTTGGACTCTTTTCTCAATGAAGTGAAAATTTCCTCAAGAAGACATGGTCATTACAAACATTATCTAACTCTCATGAGTTATCACACTAGAAAATGTAGATATCTTCTAAAGGAGGCTCGGGTTACTAAAGATAGTCATAATTTCAACTTACATCTGCATATTTTAGATAAAGGATGGGTAAATTTAACAAGTATCCTTAGTGTTTATTCATATATAGTGCAAGCATGGGTAATTCAGGTGGATCTAATGGTTATCAATTGTGATTTTAATGCATATTTGGAAAGTTAAACAAGATAAAGTTGATTATACAAAAAAAATAAATGAACCTTACAAATATCGTAGACAATTGTTCTTAATGGAAAAGTATGGATCACACAGTCTAAAGCATTCCTTTAAGAATAAGTTTTATGTTCATGGAAGCCCAAGATCATAGGATTTCACACAAACGTTGAGAATTCGAACACAAAATCTCATGAAAAACTCTCAACAAAATGTTAACAATCTCTGATCAAATACATTCCAAATAAACTTAGGAACTTACTTAGATCTCACATCAAATAGATAAAAAATTATTTTAAAACCATTTACCACATTACGAAGGAAAGCTCCATCAATCATGTAATTGCAGCTACCAAAATTTCAGTATTTTAACTAAGGATTTATGTAATTCAGAGAGATTAATTAACATAAGATTGCAACAGAAATGTAAACAATTGATTCAAAACAATTCATCTTGAACAAAGTAACAATGCTTGTGAAACTACACACAAATTGATTCAAGAAACACCAATTATTCAATAAGGGGACACAACAATTGTGACGTTAATAGTTGTCAATGACTATACAATGCAATCATCTTGGCAAGAAGACATGGGAACAAATGAATAACATCTTGGGTATCTCAAATTGGTTCAGTTTTTGGGCTTGGTATAGACGGGTTATCTCCTTTCTTTTCTAAATCTTAGAAAATGTTAACCCCCTTTATGCAAGAGTATTCTCATTACATTTATACAATCTCAATTTCTCACTCACTTTTCATTTTTCCCACAAAAAGCTTGAATTTTCCAAGGAATGTTCTCCTTTATGGATCACAATCTTATCCATTCTTGTTCCTTTGAAAATATTACATTCTTATGTTTCCAAGAGGAAGTGTTACTAGTGACTCACTTTCTCTTATTTTCTCAGAATGAAAAGGATGTGAATTCACCTTTTCTATCTTCACATTTGGTAGAACATGTGTGCTACTTTATAGAATATCCTCAAATTCCTCAAATGGCTATAATGTGACCATTTCCAGCCTCCAGTTATTGAACATCAGTTTTGGAACATGTGTAATGATCACCAAGTCTCCTGATTTTAGTAGTTCCCTGTGTACAACATTTTTTCACGCTTAATCATCTCTTCTTCCAGTCGATAGTCAATCATTTCATTAGTATTTCCTTCGTGCGAGATGAGAATAAATCTCTATCCATTTCATGGAAATGATATAATTCGATTCAATTCAATTGCATCATTTTTACTATAATTTTCACTCTTATTTCCTCCCCCATATGCATCATTTCCTAGTCTTGAACTTGCAAAACTACTAGAGAGCTCCTTATTCGTATAATAACAAGAGAATCTGTAGTGAATATCTTGAAGGAAATATCTTCGGAATATTTGAACCAAATCTTCGACTTAACAGAGCCAAATGAAGCATTTTTTAGGGCTCTATTCAAAATTTCTAACCCAGGGGTAAGCAAAGGGCCCCTGACATATTGATAAGTTGAGATTTCCCTCATCTTGAGATTGATCAAAATCAATATTGTTTTCTCTGCCTTCTAGTCAATGTATTACCATCTCTTCTGGTGGGAACACCAAAAAAATCCAGAAGAGTTGAAGAATTTTGTGATTGAGAGGAGGCCTGATGTGATAGGCATGGCTAAACACAAGTTTCCCTTTCTGTGCAATGAAGAATTTATACTGAAACAGGTTCCCAAGGAGTCTTATGTACTTTACAAAAAATCTTCCATTGATACTATGCCCATCATATCTAAAAAGGTGGATGAATTAGATTAGATAATCACTTCTCTAGAAAAGGGTCAGGCAAGACCTAAACCATCTCAACCATCCACCATACCAACACCATCCCCAAGAAGGAAAAGGGGGATCAAGCTCTCAAACCCCAATCTTTATTTCAATGAGGATGAAGTAGGGCCTTCATCTCCCCATCATTCTAAAACATCATTATCTGCCACTCGGGAGGGTAGGGTAAAATATACACTCCAACCATCTATTCCAATGTAGCAGGATTCTTTGATGGAGCAAACATTATTAGGACCTTGACATGTTCCTCTGCCAAGAGAGCTTCCACCATTTACAAGGATGCAAAAGGGTGGGTCTAGTTCCAAATCCCTTGCTTAATCAGGTCCCTAGAATGTAGTACTTTCTCTTCAAACCACTCTAAATGTTCCTTTTCATCCTACTCCAACTAGTTATGTTGCCTATAAGGAAAAGGAGAAAAAGGCATTTCCTATTGGTGTTTTAGATCTTATGGACTTTGTGTCTTCTTATCAGAAGAAGATTGAGTTGATGAATATCTTAGATGGCCCTAGGATGACCGTTGAATCATTGAGGGACATGGGGATGTCTTGAAACTTGATGGGGTTAGTTTTTTTTTCTTAAAAATCTCAAGGTTCAATTGAATTCATACCTAGGAATAACAATTTTTTGAACAAGATACCCCATTTACAGGATATTTTAAGGTAAAAGCAGAGGGAAACTGAGCATTTTTTCTCTTCTTGTGTCATTTTGACATAATTTCAAGAATGTATGTAACCTTTTCTAGGAAGGGGCCCCTGTAGAATACCCGTCTTATCTTTTATTCACAACATAGGAAACTCAAATTGTTACATCAATATACATTCTTGATAAGGGATTTTATAATTCTATTAAATCCATATAAAAGTCTAATGTGTCACATCAAACTACATCCATGTTTGATAACAATAATTTCAAATTGATATTCAATTTTTTATGAGACAAGAGTAACAATAAAGATAAGATGAAAAGAAAGTTTCAAAGAAAAACAAGACTAAGCCTGCTCATCAATTTTTATATTTGCATCTTTTTCTTCCTTCATATGAGTCGGTATGTTGTTGAAAAATAGAGGTTTTCCTATTCAAAGTACCCTGCTCTAACCCATCTTTTTTTTTATGTTCTTGTGGCTTTCATTGTAACTCTATAATCCATATAGTATCATATTAATGGTGCCCATGATTTTGTTAACCCACTACTTTTCTGTCTTCATTTAAGAGCCTCAACTCTGATTTTTTAGCCACGTCTTCAATTGCATGCCTCAGGACCCAAAACCACATTCAATCCTCCAAGCATCGAATCTTCTTCTTCTTTGTCTGGTTGTTCTAATGGTGGTAGCTGATTTTCATGACATATGGAGACCTTTCACATCTTTGGGAATTCCCTCTCTCTCTCTCTCTTCTTCTGAATTTGTGCCTAGGAAACACGTGGAGGCCTATGAGCCCTTCTTCTTTACTTTGAATTTTCAGCCTGCTTGGGTTTCCTTGTTGCGCTTTTTCCACATGATCAATCCTTACTTCTTGAGAGTATATAATTGTTTTCACCTTTCCAAAGATGCACAAAAGGGACACGTGGATACCTTCTATGTCTAGCTCCTCCCTTAGGTAAAATTAAGCCCCACAAAACACAAAAGAACACCAGAAGGAAAAAAGGGGCCAATTTTCACATGGATTTTCAAGGGAAACATAACTATTATGTTCCTCGACCAAAAAAGAGGATTCAAACCCTAAATGTAAGACTCAAATTTGCATCCATCATGGTCCTATATTTGATCATACATTTTAAAATATAAGAAAATCAGTCAAAGAAATTTTTTCGAAGGCATACTTTGGATAAAACGGGTGAGATTTAAATCAAGTACCAACACACCCAATGTATGCCCCCCCTTGTTTGGGGTGCATGTGACATTGCTACAAGGATGCTACCAAAAGGAGAGGACTGAAAACTGATCGAATACCCTACAGGGGAGAAACCAAGTCACATGTAAACAAAGTAGCTAGGACATGTGTTAGTGTAAACAAGATAAATACACATATAGAATACAAAGTAATCAAACAAGAAAGAATACAATGTAGACTGGGAAAAGTGGGTTTCAAACATGGGACATCTCTCATAATGTTGAAATATAATAAGGGCTGAAGCATCCAAAAGCATACAAGAAATGGACATGCAAGACATAGGGCATAACCAACAAACAATGGCATATAATTCAAATAGTAGAAAATAAAGTGTCAAATAACCATGGTTGAAAACAGTTCCTTCAAAGAAAATGATGCCCATGAAGCACCCATTAGTATGTTAGCAGGATAAAAAGTATGTCAAGACATGTATATATCAATAGATTAGTGTGTTAGGAAGAATAGGAAATAGTATAAAATGAAACAATAACACTTGTAGTGTGTACAAAATTAGATGCCCCCAGGAGCCTCGATGGGATTAGTAAGAGGTACAATGCCAAGAATCCATTCTGCATGTAAATATATGTGTAAATTTTTCATTCACAACTAGAGAAAAAGTGAATGTGCATGTGTAAATAGAAAAGAAAATAACATACAAAAGATATAACTAGCATAGTAATCAAAGTGTACATATGAGTATAAGAAAGAACAATGTGCAACCAAGCTATGTCTTATGTTGTGAGTGAGAATGGAATAGAATGCAAAGTTAATGTGATAAGAGTAGCATCCCCCTCGAGTGGATGTGTATGAATGTAGATGATATGAGGTTCATTTATAAATTCCCCCTTATCAGTCAAGAATGAACCATAAAACAAGAGTACGTCATCATGAAATGGTTTGAACTATGCCCTATAAAGATATATCAATGATATCATAAAGAGTGTGAATGTGGTGAGTTTCATTTCAGATTTAGACCCTCAGAAGTCAAGTATGAACCATGGAACTAGAGTGTGTCATAGACTAAAGTGATGATTGATAATGTGATGCTAGAGAGATGTTTCTTGAATGCACAAAGTATAAAATTTGTTGTGTGTATGATGTGAGGTTCATGGATGTAGTATGCCCTCAATAGTAAAATTTGAAACATAGAAAAAGAGTTTATCATTGGATAATGACGATACAAGTTGTGTGCATCAATGTGTATATGATGAATGAGAAATAATAGAGGAGAAACATGATGCAAAATAGTAGAAGTGTGAGACACATGATAGTGCTAGAAGGGGGAGATAGTAAGCATGATGCCCCCAAGTGTGCAATGATTAAGAATTTATTTGTAAAAAGTGAAGGGTAAGGGTCCTCCACCCGATGTGTGTAGAGATAAAGGAATGTGACCATGTTTTGATATCGGTGATGTATAAGATAAATGATGTGTCGGTGAATGAGACCTATGTGCATGAGACCTAGGATGTGATGAGTACCTATGTGAAGGAAACTGAGAAGGTGATGTGCACCTATGTGAAGGATACCAAGGAGTTGATGTGTATCTATGTGAAGGATACCAAGGAGGTGATATTTACATATATGAAGGAGGCATCTAAGAAGTGGAACTAGGCTAATGAGTTGGACTAGTGGACCACTGAGACTGAGTAGGTCAAGTATGAATATGAGATCTAGGAGAATATTGTGCTTTAGATGTGAGATTTTCATGGGACCTACATGCTCTAGTAAATGTAATGGACACCTCAATAGGAGGTTATGACCACGGTGTGCATGGAGGAACACCCTCTATGGTGATGATTTTCTTGTTGTGGATAAATTTTAGACACATAAAATTCATGGAAATGATGGCTTGTGTAGAACGGAGCCAAGGAAGACCTAAGAGCATGTCACACCCTACAATTGAAGGTGTCACAAGGAATGACACAAGTATGGTAAGAGGACCAACTATAACTATAGGCTTAACATAACCATAAGATTTAGGAATTGGATACAAAATACGTGAGAGTGGATAGTTGATAGCAACAAGAAGTGCAATAGATCACACACCCATATGAATCGATGGCATGAGGTATGATAGAAGCATTATTATGTAATGTGTCTGAAGATAATGTAGCATGGTAATCATGATCAAATAACACAATGAATGGTGGAGATGCATCATCTTGAGCCACTAGAAAATCAAGAGCCCTTGATGAAGGATAAGGTACTCCACGATATGTATGATTAGCCAAATATTTAGCTTTCTTGTCATGCTTAGGAAGAGGATCATTTGAGATTTTGATCTTTGTATTTTCATTAACCATTGCAAATGTCTAAGGCTTAGAAATATTGATTTTTTTGTTGTTAATAAGATCTTGAATTAGATGTCTAAGTTTGAAACAGCAATCAATAGAATGCCCAATGGATTGATGATAGTCGCATATAATTTTTTTTTTGTAATTTCAGCCTTTAGGGTGAGATGGATCCAAAGTAAATGGAGGAGGAAGCGTAATAAGATTTCTCTCAATAAGTTGTGCCAATAGAATATGTAGAGCATAAGGTAATTTAGTAAATTTATGCTTCAGAGGTTTCCATTGAATCTTTTCAATAGTGGAAACCATGTCTATAGTAACTTTTTCTTCATTGGGCTTAACAGATGGCTTAAAAGTTAATTTTATTTGAAACCGAGTAGAAGATGAAGCTTGATCATGATATTTAAGCTTACCCATAGATAGTAGTTTGTTTTTGTGTAACTTAAGAGTATGGAATAACTAATTAAATGAAGGAGATGTATCAAAGATGAAACTCTCTTGTAGAGGTGGTAAGAGAATTTGGAAAAATAGATATCACAATTTAGAGTCCACGAGTACATTAGAAATCTTATCTAAGTTGTTCTTATATCATAAGACATAATATGCTAGATTCTCATTAGATCCATGTTTAATTTTTTCCAGTTGAGCATATGATATCTTAGAACCAATATTGATTGAAAAATGAGTGATAAAAGCATAAGCCAAATGCATAAATGATATTACCAAATGGATAGGTAGATCATAGAACCAACACATTGTATAATCCTAAAAACTTCTAGGAAAGATATTTTCTACTAAAGTATGATCATCCGCATAATCTAGACATGACACTTGAAATACTCTAAGATTCTCTTGAGGGTCACCATGACCATCGAATGTGGGAAGCTTGGGAGTGAAGAATTTTGGAGGAAGTACATAAGTGGAAATTGTGGGTGAAAAAGGAGTATGAAGTAGAAAATTGAAATCAAGAGATCAAGATGCACAAGAAGTATCATGTTGTAGTTAAAACATTTGAACTTGGAGATCTTGATAGATCTTTAGTGCCAGTGGAAGATACTTGCTGTGTGTGAGAAACAATAAGTGGAGTGAAGTGGTTGGTGGGGGTAAGAACAAATGCAGAAATCATAGAAGTGCATCTAAGGGTGGAAGTAGGGGGTTGTGAAGCAATAGGAAGAGAATTATGAATGGATGTAGGAACATTAATCTCGTCAATATTGGTGGCCTCATCACAAGCACCGAATAAGAGAAGATCTAGACCTTGGGGATGTTCAACGAGATGACCACTGAACTCTTGAATGTGGACTTTAGTAAATGGTCGAGAAGATTGAGCCATGATAAAAATATGAAAAAATACCTAGAAGTAAGATTTTGATCGATCGATGAGTTGACAAAATAATTTAACAAATATATATAATTTGTATAACCCTAATTGCAAAGTCACGTGTGATAAATAAAACACTAAAGTACATATATGACCTAAGTAATAAGCTAGATAAAAATGAAACGCTAGGTGTAAGAGAGGGAATAGAATACTTACTTGCTTTAAAAATTTGTCCTGAAGTATTCAAGACTGGAAGACTGATGAATGAGAGGAGGAAATCATCGTAACCAAACACAAGAAATATTGGAACTATCAAAATAAGCTGGACCAGGGCACCTAGGCTAGGTCAATGGCACCTAGGCACTAGAGACCTCTATTAGGCATTTGTGTCTACAAAAATGGTCAGAAAATAATTCTTCTTATACCACACCAATTTCGCTAACCTTTTTTGTTGATCACATGTGTATCACACTATGTCTACAGAATTCACCTATAGCCTGCAAAACAAATGATCCCCTACAAAACCCCAAAACACATCAAATCCTAAAAATAAAAAATATGCAAATAGGGAGTTAGACTGACCCTGGCGGTCACCCAATAGAGGGAACTTACAATCGATTGCTTCACTACATCTTATAATCCATGTATTTTTGTGTACGTGTGTGTAGAATCATGCCCTAGGAAGATCTTGTGCAAGATGCACTTGATAGTGAGCAATGGCTAAATGTAGAAATGTAAGTTGATGTGTGGATGTTAAAATGAAATTACCCTCCTATGAAGTGTATGAAGAAAAATACAGTCCCTTGTTCCTTGAATGATAGCTAGATGTATTCTTTTATTCTCTTAGAATGCCTTTGGATGTAACCTTAGGAGGTGATAGTAGATGCTTAGAGCTTGGTGCTTTATTATGGTCACATAACTTTGTATTTATATGATTACCTTATTCAAATTTCATAAATGAAAACTAAAATTATTACCCATAAGAAAACAAGATCCCAAAAGATAAAAGAGGCCCAAAAGGGGCAAGCAAGATACAAAGAGGTCAAGGTGCCCATAGGGGACAAGGGTGCCTGGTCGCTAACGTCTTGATTGAGCGCTGGTGTCCAGAGTCAAAAATGATAAAGTATTGAAGATTAGATTGGGCAGTAGGGTGTGCAATACCAAAGAGGAAATATGAAAGATAGAAGAGAGGCCAAAGATAGATATCAATTATTATTTTTCTCACTTAGGAATCATATGAATAGTAGTATGTGATTAGGAACTAGAAGTGTACCCAAGTTCATGATTTAGTGTCTACATTGTATCGTGATAGATGAGGTAGAGTAAAGGATGAAAATAAAGTGGGGCATAATGTTTGTGTTGAACAAGATAACTTCTTCAGATAGGAACCATTCAGGACATGTAAATGGTGAAAAAATCTAAAATATATAGCCACTCCAAAATAGAGTGTCATGTACATACAAATTTCTTGTGTACACATAAGTAGAAAATCCTAGAGCCAATATATCTATAGAATTGAAGGCAAGTGAAACAACTGCACTAGAAACATCTAAATTGAAGTAGAACACCTATTTCATTACCATCTATGAGCGCAATTTTTACTATATTTTTTATTTGATGACAAATGAAGAATCTCATCTATAAAGAAATTGTTAAGAGATTTAATATATAAATCGTGCCTCATCCACATCCATATTTTTTGGGATAGATCAATTCCTAATACATTTGGGGTATACATATATGATAAAAAATTAACTTCACATATATTATCCATCCTTTGAAATATGAACTATTTTTTGATGTAGAACCAATTAATCCATATGATATAATACTTGGGTAATATATTAATAAAAACCATTATGTGTACACATCCAATCCTTAGAATGTCACATTCACTAAATACATTGAGGACGCAACCATCTATCCTTGTTTTGGACTAGATTCTTGAATTTATTATTTTTTCAACAATGTCATGATAAATATTGATAATATTGCACCCCTCATTGTATAAACATAATAATTTCATGATGATTTATTTTCAGGGAAGGCTGAATGATCCATATTAAATCATGTCACATTATGCTCTTTCCTTGAGTTCCCTAATTAGTTATGTGTGATGGCTCCCAAAATAGCACCCCGAGGAGATGAGTAGCTAACCTAAGTGGGTTAGCTTTGTGGGAGTGATGAAAAATAAAAATTTCTTTGTCGTTGATAGATGAGGATTTGTTCAACACTCAACCTACTGAATCAAATCTAAGAGGTGATCAAGAGGCACCTCCTCAAAGGTGATGGATTAACCCTTCTACTTATGGATCTTCCTCGACCAAGGTGAGAGGACCTATTTATAGGATATAAATAAAGGGAAAATATTTCATGGCTTGGTTTCTTTTATGATTGGTTTTAACTTAATTTGAAGCAAGTGCGACCACCGATACAATACTCACTCAAAAGAGTTGTCACTTGATTATTATACACAATTGACACATCAAATACAAATCAAACACACAAATAATGAACAAATTCATATATTAAATTTTCATAATAGTATCAACCAAGGGTTATTTAAATGATATTGGATCACATACTTTATGGGATTCTCAACAAATTTTACTGGTAATAAATAAATTTTAACACAACTTTATAGAGTAGGCATATGTATGGTATACATGTATGATATGCTTAGTAGGTATGAAGATAAATGGATGTTTTTAATTGATATTTGAAGGGGGTTAATTTTTTTTATGACCTTTATATATTAGTTTTCCCATGGAAAGAATCCATCCTTAATAGTGATGCTTGAAAATAAAAATCAATTTCACATTATCTGTAAAATAACATTTGCATTCATTGATAATCAATTTGCACAAATGTTATCAACAGCCTCGAAAATCCTAACTACAAATCCTTGAGTTAGAATTTAGATAAATCAATTGTTATATTTGTTTCATACACCCAAAATACCCTTAAGGGATAACAATATCCCTTCAAAAGTGATGTTTCCCTTCATATTTTACAACCACACTGAACTATTGTAAAGTATACACTACTCTACAATATTCTCACAGTGACTAGAAGAATGCAACAATGAAGAAGGACCCTTGCATGCTCAACAAAATAAAATCAATTCAATATTGTAATATAAATTATATCTCCTCATCCATTCTTTTAAAACATCATAAATAGGAAAGTACAGTTTCATCAAAATAGTGAGAATCTATTCATGTAAGTTTTTGCAAAAAGACATAGAAAAATACCTTCAAAACTTATTAATGGTTGTACAACGCAACCACACTAGCTCTTCCTCACAAAATTAGATACACACAAAATGTTTTGCAAATAAAACTAGAACTAGAACTTAAAACTTTATCACCAAAATTCTACAACTACCCCTTTTCTTCCTCCAGCTCAAAATGAAAGACTTTTAAAATACATAGAATATGAGAGAGAGAGAGAGAAAAGAGAAAATTTTGATTTCCTCCTTCAACCACCAACAAGATGCATTAATGATATGGAAATAATTGTGGGAAACCCTGTAATATCATTCCCCAATGTTTTTTTCCTTGCAAAGGAAGAGATGGGCACCATACCTCATCAATTTTAGTGGTTGAGTTACCTGTAAATATATCTTCAATGCCCATATAGTTTTTCCCATTTTTATCCACCAAATTCAAACAAAACCAAGATTTTTTAGTTTCATTATGTAGATAATGTCGATACCTTTCCAACGATATAAATTTTGTCAAATTTATAACATTGGATCGAAAGTTATGAGCATTTGAATATTTTCCTGTCATGGATCACAGGAATGTGACATGTGGCAACATTTGATTGGCCTCGAAAATTTGCTTTGACCTTTCCACATGTCATTCCTCCATTCACGGAAATGGGAGGGGATTCATTTACATTATGAATGTTGGTAATACAATGTTGCGAAATGCAAAACTGCAAGAGTGGCCTCAAGGTCCAAAATTTTTCCACATGTCCGCCCCTCATTGGCAGTGGGGAACAGGGCTTCCATTACAGTTTACGCATCGACAATGTAATTTTGTGAAATTCATAACTGTAAAATGTCCCTTAGGGATAAATATTTTCCACATATCCACCCCTCATTGGATGTGTGGGGTGGATATTTCTTTGTATTTGGTATGTTGACTGCCACTTTGGATATCTAAAAACTAAAAAACTTTTCCTATGGCCCTAACTCTTTCTACGTGTTCACCTTTTCCATTTTACACGTGATAGCCTTTCATTGGTTACGGAGGTCAGAGTTCTATTTTCAATTTACATGTTGAAAAAAACTTTGTAAGTTACTCCTGTGATCCTGAAAAATTGAAACTACACCATTGCACAACTGCAAAAAACCTCTTAATGCACGTAATTCAAAAAATGTGTAGACTTAGAAGGATTTATTTTAATTTTCAGAAAGAGGGAGAAATTTCCAATCTAATAAAGGGGATTTTGGGGATCCTTAAGCTTTTAGAATAAATGCATCTAATATAATTTTAAGTGCCAAAAACATGAAAAATACCTGATTCTTTCAAATTCTCCTTCAATGTGCCATGAAACTTCCTAAGTGTGAATTTCTCAAGTTTTCTAATTTTGCAAGGGGTGAAAAAATGGATAATGAGACATATATTTGAAGCACTAGGAACAATATGATGCACACATAATCATTTATATTCATAATAAGTCTAGGAAAATGACCTGCTCAATCCAAGGGCCTGGATTGAGCACCAACAATGTGAATCTATACAACACATTGTATCATGTAATTCCATCATAGTTCAAAGGAATTTTTTGAAAAATATTTTGCTTCAAATATCATCTCAAATTTCTTTTCATCATGTTATTATGGTGAAAAACCAAGGAACATGTTTCACAACTCAAAATACAACACCAAAACATACCACATTGTTGTGCTCGTAGTATTGTGTATCACTAGTTTGTGGTGTAATCACAACATTGCATATCCAATATAACACTGCGGTGCTCACAAGATTAGATAATGATATATTATATTATGTCATGGAATATGTACAACCTCAATGTAGCCTCAACCAATCATGTTATATCTTGATATATAGCACACAATGCAACCTCTACAAAGGACCTTCAAGGTTCACATCAGCCATGTTCAAATGAAATTACTTAGATCTAAATATCAGCAATAATAGAACACCAAAGATAACCAAAATGGAGATAAAAGATCACAATATGCAAGTAGAATGACCTATCCACTTTGAGGGGCCAAAATCCAAACCATACAATAATATCCAAGTGCACAATACAATGCTCATCTACTCATTACTAACTCCTGTGTGTGTGTGTGTGTGTGTGTGTGTGTGTGTGTGTGTGTGTGTGTGTGTGTGTGTGTGTGTGTGTGTGTGTGTGTGTTATGTAAAGCACCAAGGACGACTTAATAAGCATATGAAAGCATAAATAGATGTGATATGAAATGATAAGAGATTATGTTAGCCATAGGTGAAACTCTAGGTCCAGGGCATAACACATGTGGAAACTTTGTGCCAAATTGTTTCATGTCATTATTTATAGTTTGTTATATTGTAGTGTGATTTATTATATAGGGGTAAAGTATAGTTTTTAAATATTTAATAAGTGGTCAGATGCAAATTTGTAGTTATATCTGATTCATTTTTTCTATTAATCCAAATAAATCATTCATTTTCAATAAATTCAATATATGTTGAAAGATTAAAAGTAAAAAATATGCCTCTTTTAGATTTATTATCGGGTGAACCCAAAATCCAAAAAATGTGTTAGTCTTATAGAGGGGTTTGGTTATAAAAATGACAAGTACTTAAGTTACAAGATTCATTTTTTGAGTAAGAAGCATTCTAATGGAGGTTAGAGGAAACATAGGTAGGATGCCCATCAAAAAATTGGAGTTATCTCCTAACTTAGAGGTTGTATTTTATAGTAATTGTAGACACCTAAATTACACTTTTGTAATCTTATTTCCAAAAGTACACAAATCACTCTCATTCTTACCATTTCTGTTATAATTAGTAATTTCTGCTAATTAACTAACATTTCTTACCATTTTGGTCAATCAACAATGCTTTGTTGATTACATATCCTATTTCACATTCAACATGCCACTTTACGACGAATCATAAAATACAATCCTCTTCCAAATAGATAATTAGCGATTATTAGCTAATTAAGCCTATTTTACCCTTGTTTTGGTCAATATACCCTATTATTGGCTCAAAAACCTCTTCCAACCACTCAAAATCACCTCATTTCCCTCCACAACATCTCAACAAGTTTCAAAATCTTATCCTAGCCTCCTAATTGACCATAAGTGGTTGATTAAGGCTCCTCACATCTTAATCACTTGATAATTCACTAATTGTGATTAACAAACCTTAATCATGATTATAAACTCTTAATCTAGTTTTTGATTTTAGCCCCACATGCACCAAGATATTAACTTCCCTCAAAGGAAAAACTATAAAAAAATTACTAACCACATACCTTTAAACTTTACACCATGATTTGATTTAAATATCATATAAGAAATATGATTAATAGTCAAGCTCAATCCTTGCCTCAAGTCTTCAATGGGGTTAGTAGATGGGCATCCAATATGATATTATAGCCATTTTTTGAGAGACCATCTCACCTTCGTTGGAGTAGCAAAAAAAACCCAATTTTATTGCTCCTAGATCTATTTAGGTCTATGTTAGTTACCAATTAAACATACTAGTAAGCATGCTTTAGCTCAGTTTTGAATTATATTCATGTTAATTATTTCAATCATTCCATTAAGCTTTTAGCTTTAATATAAATATTGTTAGATTCAAGCATTAGCTCAATTAGACTATGTGGTGTTAGTCTTATATTTGCTTGGAAATTTTAGTAGTCTTCATTTGGCACACTCGGTGTGAGCATGCCCCATTGCATTCATTTTAAAGCTTTTTTAACTTAGTGTCAAAGTTATTAATTTCAATCTTGCTAGCTTAGTATCAATTTTTCTAGATTATTTTCAATTTTTCTAGATTACTTTCAAGCTTTTTAGATTACTTTCAAGTTTTTAGAGTAATTTTCAAATTTTTGTAGATCAATTTTCAAGCGAGATAGTTGTTTCAACTATATCAATAGTAGATGTTGCATTTTCATGTTCTTTTCAGGATATAAGGAGGTGAAGTGTTTTCTAAATTCTCTCAAAAGGCCAAAGATTTGATATTTTTCAAAAATTTCTTGTCAAAATTTGTATTTTGATCACCTACAGGAAGGTCCATGCCTATGCTCAAAAGGGTGTGCCCATGCTCTAAAGTCCACACATGTGCTCTACTAGATGCACATGTGCTTCAAAGTGTACATCCACGCTTATCTAGCCGTGCCTGTGCATCACTATATTTTCACCTCTGTGTGTGACTTGTGCTTGTGCTTGCAAGTTTTTCCCCACACCTCTCTGGTTGCATCTGTGCATAAATGACGGTGTAAATCTTACATAGGCATTCCTGGGCATAAATGTATGTTCATGTGCTTCAAGGGATGCAATCATGCTCTATAGGATATGATCCTACATAAAGATACATGCTAGCAAACTCAGGTAAATTTTGATCAAAGTTCCAAATTTCAACTTCTAGTTTTTACGGTTTCTATCATTTCTAGAAGGTTTATTAGTTGTTACTGTCAATTTTCTGATTTTAGAACAGGATTTCTGACCAAATTTCCTTAGGTTTTGATAAGTGATTTTTGTTAAAGTTGACTTAGGTTTTGATGAATCATTTTGTTTTCATGTTTTTTTATGAGTTTGGAATAGGGTTTTGTATTCTCTTCTCTTGCACTTTGTGTGATCTTGAGAATCAAAAGAACCTCTAAACCATTTTTTGCTAATTTAGAGTAAGTAAAAAAATTATCACTCGTTTCTATGCTTAAGGGAATAAAATTTCATTTTGGCATGTACATGATCTTTTAGTTTAAGATTTTTCTCACTTGATAAATAACCAAGGCTAAAATTTGTGTATGCTCTTTCCTTGCACCTAGTGTGATCTTGGGAATCAAAAGAAATTTTAGTCTTTCATTAAGAAGAACTTGGATTAATTAATAATAAACCTTGATTTGTAAATTTTTATGGTAGTTAATTGATTTAAAATATTTTCATCTAGTTGGGTTACTTGTTGTGTATGCTCTTCTTTTACACCTAGTTTGATCTTGAGAATCAAAAGCAACATTTAATCCTCTTTCTATAATATTGTAGATCTTTTTGAACTCCTAACTATTTATGTGAAGGACCTAACACTAGTCAAAGAAAGGAGTGCTCTCTTCAAACCAAATTCTAGCATTCACATATATTGTAGGCTGTCAACGATGGTCTAAACCAAATTGCTTAATCCAAAAGATAAGAAAATACACCAACACACCATTCAAAACACTGTATTGTAGGTTTTGGTTAAGAGCTACAGCTCATCCACTTAACTAGGAGAAACTTCCTTTGGCATAAGCCTTACAACAACAAGAGGAATTATCCTAGGAACCCCAAAGTAGTTCACGCAAGAGGGACCTTGTGAACGAAATGGGAAAGTGATCTAACTACCCAATTGATTAGTACGTCTTGGTGAGATTAGAGTCAAAGTTATTTCTATTGCGACCCCATTAAAAGTACAAATGATCACATTTTTATGCTCATTGCATTGAAGGGGGCAAATTAAATCCTAGATACTCCAAGATTAGTCAGTGCCACTTTCTTGGTAAATTGATGAGACCATAAATTGGCCATAAATTACCATTATTGTGTCCTTCCAAGTTACGTTTGAAAGTGGATTTAAATGTAATCTAAGAACTTATAGTTTTCTTAAGATAGAATATAGTATATATATCTTTTTCATTCTTTATAATTATTTTGTTATCTTTTTTGTTGACTAATCCTATTGATTATTTAGGAAAGATGCAAAGTCTTGTACACACAGGCCATAAAGGAAAGATATTGCTAGTTAAGGTAAAAGTGGAATTTATCATGGATGGTATATATAAACTCAAATATGATTTCATATTTAGATTCCTCTTGAAAAATTATGTAATTTCAAAAAAATAATCATCTCAATCTGAGATCATGTGCAAAAGTTATATCTATTTTTAGTTAACTCCGGATTAATTGGAGTTCACTCCAGAACTTGTAGTTTTAGTTTCAGAACTTAAAGATTTAGTTCTAGAACTTATAGATTTAGTTCCAGAACTTGTAGATTTAGTTCAAGAATAATTGGAGTTAGCTATGGAACTTGCATAAGTAGAGTAATGTTAGCTCCAGAACCATTGGAGTTAGATTCGAAACCACTGGAGTTAGCTCTGAAACCTACATCAACAGAGTAACATTATATTCCAAACCATTGGAGTTAGTTTTAGAACCTGCATAAAAAAGTAACGTTAGCTCCATAACCATTGGAGTTAGCTCCGCAACCTGCATCAAAAAAGTAACGTTAGCTCCAGAACCATTGGAGTTAGCTTCGGAACCTGCATAAATGGAATGATAGTTTTTGAGGAATTGTGAATAATCAGAGAATCCAATGGAAACTCTGAGAGAGTTTTTTGTTCATAGAATTTTTTTAATATAAGCCTCTTTCATATTTTTTACAGGTTTTACCAATAAAGAGAAATATAACTTTTAGTGAGCTGCAGTCTAAGGAAAAAGCGTATCAGTTGAGCATCAAAATTTCTACAAACAAAAATAGAAAAGGTCAAATGGAATATTAGAGAGAGATTTTTGTTCATAGAAATGTTTTTAACAAAAACCTCATTCATATTTTCTACATATTTTACCAATAAAGAGAAATCTAACTTTTAGTGAACTACAATATGAGGAAAAAATGTATCAGTTGAGCATCAAAATTTCCACAAATAGAAACAGAAAATTCAAACAGTAAATATTGGAGAGTTTTTTTTTATAGAAATGTGTTTAACAAAAACCTCATTCATATTTTCTACAGGTTTTACCAATAAAGATAAATATAACTTTTAGTGAACTACACTCTAAGGAAAAAGTGTATCAGACAAGAGTCAAAAGTTCCACAATCGAAAAAAAACAAAGTCAAATGAAAAATTTGGTAAAGGTATTTGGTTAAAATCATCTTTTGAGTAACAACATCCTTCCAATAATGTAGGAAAATAAAATTATTTTGATTTTTGTTACCAAAAAGCAAGGATAAAATTTGGGAGCAAATCTTCCTAAAACATCGAGATAAGACTTTGACTCCAATATTATATCTCTCTCCATATTTTGTGGAGATGGATATCTTAGTTGTTAGGATTGGAATAAAGATAAGTTCATATTGTATTTCCTAAAATAAGGAGTTGGTTGGATGCATGAATTATAAATGTAACCTTCCACACTAAGATATGTAATTTTTTCTCCCAAGAAATAAAGATTTGTTCTTTCCTCTCAAATATTTCGTAGTTTTAAGATCTCAGAAGTATGATTTAAATCCTCTTCCAAGGAATGAGCTGGCCAATCATTTCAAGGAACATGGATTTGTGTATTTATGTTTATATTTTTCATTTGTCTGTAATTCATTCTGTTGTATTGTTTTTCTCTTTGTATTGTGAAAATTTAGTCTGTTATGAACCTACAAGTGTTTCGTTTAATTATGTTTATTTTCAATTCAGCAATTTAAATTTATACAAGTGTATTTTTTCTTACAGGTGTGATTATCTGCGTGAAAGTTTGATTTATTTCATGCAAAATTTATTTCTACAAGTATGCCTTAATTTATGCAAGTGTGCCTTTATTTCTGCAAGTGTTCCTTTGAATTTCTACAAGTGTGATTTATTTTATGCAAGTTTGGTTTGTGTTTAAAGGAGATGTTTTCCAAATATCTTCTTCTCTTAATGCATATAGCCTTCGGATACCAACCATGGATTGACATTATTAATGAAGAGGATTGATGATCCTCATAATAAATCAAGCTCACAGAGATATCTTGTGACACATAAAGAGAGAAACCCCTAGGAAAGTTTGTTGGCTTGGAGCCAATTTTTTCTTAGATATTATACTTGAGAGCTCTAACAAAGTGAAAACTTTTTTAGATTCAAACTATTTTTTTTCGAACAAGGGAAATAATCTCTTAAATTTGAAACCACATGACATTTCATCATGAAATCTATTTAATCTTTGTCCTAGTTTTTCACTTGTCCTAAGACAAAGTGAAACTCTACCAAACTTACACCAAGTATTTTTTTCATCACCACTTGGTCTATTCCTTTGTTTTATTGTTGCTCATTTTGAGACAAAATAAGAACAAACATATATGAATACCTACTAGAAATAATCGTGTCCACCACTTTTGTAGTCTACTTGCATGACTAGGTTACAATGTCGGAATGCAAGTGTTGAAAGTGTGAATGGTACGTCATCAAGTTATGGTATACCCTCTTGTCTCAAAACCCATATTGAGACTTACTATAATTATAGTTATGTTGTCTTATCACTGAATTCTTTTGAGTTTTTACATTTCCTACATTATAGCCATATAATTATGATATTTACATATTTTTTTCATTGTGAAACTTGGCCTAAATCTCTAGATTGTATTTTTACGTTGCTCACACACATAGTAATTCCTTGATATACTTAGGCATAGTTTTTACATCCTAGCCTTGTCTTGAGTTTTTTGAGTGTTGAGGTTACTTTTTTAGCATAGCTATAATTCCATTTTGATACTAAAATATTTCTTTCTTGCAAATTTTGATTAAAGTGTCAAAATAGCATTGTTACACTGCTCATGGTTGTATCATCCATTTTACAAAACTTAGACTTTGTTATAATCTATAAATTGGTTTTTAGTATACCTTATTAGAGGATCATGTCAACAGTATCTTATCATGTAGGTCTTGTTTGTTTCAAACTTGACCTAACCTTTGATATTGAGTTTTCACTATTGGTTTCAAACCTATCTCAAAAAATCATAGGGAGTAAACTTTTGTTATGACTAGATTTGAATTTTACACATTATTTCATTATCATAGAAGTATCATGTTAGATATTACCTTGTTAAGGTAGATCATTCTTTATTATTTATCCTAGGGCTCCTAAATACCTATTGAATTTGTGGCTATTTGATAGTAACCATTTTTGTGATGACTTAGCGCCGTTACGCTGCGAAAATTTTACTAGGGTTCATTTTTAGTAAACCTCAGTGGAAACCTTTCATTTTCTACCCCATATTTCAAGTATGTCTACTATGAGAATGGGGTCCCAAAAGTTATAAGTTGGTCTCTTTGGAGGTGACAACCCTCTTTTAGAGGATAATGTCATGATTGACCATAGTGGTGGAGAGGAGAATTCTCCTCATATGGATGTAGAGCTCCATCCCACCCATTTTAATGATTAATTTTTTCAAAACAAGCGTGAAGTTCTTATGTGTGTTATGGAACTAAGAGCTAAGTTACCTTCCACAGTTGACACCTCTCTTACTGTCAACATAGTTTGGGGAGACGAAGAAGTAGACCAACCTCATCACACTATTAATGATATATTAAACCTAGGCCATGACTCTACTTCTAGACAAAAAAATATTGAGGAGGTACCTTTTGAAAATGACAGAGACTATCATATACCTATGATTACAATACACTATAAATATTGTGAGGAACATGCTCATCATGGGAAACCTCCTCCTAACGAATTACCTACTCGCGAAGTAACATTAGAAAAAAATATACAAGCCCTCACTCACCAATTGGAAATTTTGGCTTCACATATACATAAGGAACTCCCAAAAGTTTTGAAACAAGCTATACCAAAGGCAAAACCTAAAGATTTGTTTCATGAGTTCCCAAACAATACTCCTTGATGGGAGACATGAAAATACCCTTACGAATAATTTCTCACAGAGAATAGAGGTGGGAATACACCTATATTTAACCCTTCATATTGACCTACACCACCTACATAAGATCCACTCTTCAATCAAGAGTGGTCCACTATGAAGAATGTCCTTCTAGCATTGTAAGAAGGTAAAAATGGTAACAAATAAAATAAATACCAGGTCGATGAATTATTCCCTTATCCATTTGATAGATCCATGTTACAAGTACCTTTCCCATGACACTTTGATTTTACAAAGTTTGATAAATACAAGGGAAAAGGTGACCCTCATGACCATATAAAATATTTTTATATGGCATGTCAAGTGGTCTCATATGGTGACAACTATCTTATTCGCCTCTTCCCATGAAGTTTAGGAGGACCAACATTAGAGTGGTTTTTACACATCCCCAAGGGATCTATATCTACATGGCCAGAATTATCCAAAAAATTTGTATGTCACTTTTATTTTAATATAGAGAGTGATGTTACCATGGCGAAACAACAAAAAAATTTCTACTTTCCTTCAAAGATGGAGAGGGTTAGCTAGCCAGTTCTCTTTCTCCATACCCAAAAAATAGTTGATAAGTATATTTTTCCTAACCTCTACCTTGACATTACGTTCCACTTATAAATACATTGTTGTAACACATTTGAAAAGGTAATAAAAAAGGGAGTCAAACTGAAAAAGCATTGTTAGCTAGGGGGACTCTAAAACCCTTCTCTCATAATCATAAGGATTTCAAATCTAATGATAAACCAAATTTTGTTCATAATAAGAATAAAAACATCATTGGTTATGGGATACTAGACTCTAAATGAGTACAAGTCGTTCAAAGTGACACTCTTTTGAAGCTTATAAAGGGATCTCCACCTACATGGTAAAAATTAGAGCAAGAGAGTGCACTATGGCAACATGAAGAGCTCACCTAATTATCTCAGAACCTACTCCCCCTCCTCTTGAAGAGAGTCATTATGATGTGTTAGATCAATTGTAGAAAACCACAGCCAAATTTTTTATCTTGGACCTTCTCAATATTTCTAATGTTCATAAGGATATCCTTTACAAAACCTTACAAGTATCAGGAGTGTCTATTTATATTGACCCAATGCATCTACAAGCCATGGTAGTACAAATTACTCCTTCAGAACACATAACCTTCAACCCCAAAGAAGCCTTAATATAAAATCCCTCCCATAACATTCCCTTACACATTGAAGTAATAATCAAGCATAAGAAGGTCAAGAGAGTGCTTATGGATGGAGGATCAGGTCTAAATATTTGTAATCTTAAATTAGTTCATCAAGTATGGTGCACAAAAGCTAACTTGGAAACAAATTTCATCACCATAAACATGTATGATGATGAAGAGTGAAAATTAGTTGGGATGATCACTTTCTCATTAGAATTTGGTCCCAAAAATCATGACATAAAGTTCCATGTATTAGAGTTGGAACTACCCTAAAACATATTTCTCGGTCCCCCATGGATTCATACCATGCAATCTGTGCCATCAATGTATCATCAGGGTTTAAAGTTGTAACATGAAAGACACACATATACTATACAAGGAGATCCCCAACCATTGTCTCATTGTTGAACATTTTTAGGCTATTTTCCTACCATCTATGAGTATCCTTCGATGGATATTGTTGTTCCTATTCATTCTAAGGCCCTCACTTCACGAGTGGATCTAAACACCTTAAATCCTAGTGATTATAGTGTGTCTACAGTGAAATCTCCTTTTTCTACATGGGAGATGAAATTAAAAGACAACGACTATGGAGAGTATAATCTTCAGCAAGCCCTTATGGTTAAAAAAATTCTGCTATCAGCCCAAGCATGTGGTAAACCATGCTAAATATTCCAAATATCAAGGGAGAACTGCCCCTTTGACAATTTCACTTCAGGTGTATTACTAGAAGATGAGAGGATACTCAACAATATTGTATTTCATTCTCAAGATGATGAAATGGATATATGTTACAAGTCACCTAGGTATGTTATTCCTAACCAAATAATTCTTACTATGATGTATAAAGGACATGGTCGCGGTCATCAAGAACAAGGTTCATTGGAATATCTTCCAATCCCTCGTTGTATAATGGGTAAATTTGGTATCGGCATCCATTTGTATGAGTCTCACCCTTCAGATGACGAGTATGCCTCTTTTGAGTGTGAGGATAGTTTTTCCAAAAATGAAAGTGAAAAAAATTGCCGGTGTAGTATTTATGAATACCTCACCCCACGAATGTATTCTCTAACATGGCTATCTTTACCATAACCCCTATTAAACCCCTTACCATTCCAAAATTGGACCTCATTTACCTAAAACTTGTGAATTGGGACCAACATCAGCACGTGCCCATCAACGTCTTTCAGAAAGATGATGCTATTGGTGAGTTCCTTGGCATTAGATATAAAATTCCAAGAAATGACCATAAGAAATGATTCCACATTCATCTCAATGCATGTGCGTACTTCAGAGAGGAGGTAGAGTTGTGTGGTCACTTAAGTAAGAAAATAAGCAAGGGAAAAAATTCCTATAGAAAATCCTTGGAGAAATAAAAATCCCAAGTCATATAGCAAAAGCCTATTTGAGGTGCTTGTGAAAAAACAATCAAAACAACCTATGGAAAAAATAGTGTACCCATTTAAAGATGAGGATCTCCCTAAACCACCTTTGGTAGAGGAGGATCTCTATCTCCCTCCCGATCCTATGTGCATGGAAGATGAATCCAAGTTACTGATGGAGGAGACAATAGATGTTAGCATTGGCACAAAGGAGCTGTCTAGAATGGTTAAGTTGGAAGATTTACTCTCAGCTCAAGAACTAAAAACATTTACTGGACTTTTGAGATAATATGTAGATATCCTCGTTTGGACATAGACATGTTAGGACTTGATCATGAATTACTGGTGCACAATCTTGTTGTACACCTAGACACCAATCCCATAAAGTAAAAACTCTAGAAGATGCATCCTCACATCGACCTATTGGTTAAGGTTGAGCTATAAAGGTTATTTGAAGTAGGATTCATCATGCCTATCAACTACTCAGAGTGAATTTATAATATGGTACCAAATTAGAAAAATCTAGTTAGTATCAGAGTGTGTACTGATTTCTGAGATATTAATAAATCTTTTCATAAGGATGACTTTCCTCTTCCCAACATCCACATGATTATTGATTCGACAACTAGTTATGAGATGATATCACTCATGGATGGCTTCTCAAGTTATAATCAGATCAAGATTGCAGAGGAAGATCAACATAAGATAACCTTTATAACCCCATGGGGGACATTCTGCTACCAAGTCATGCCCTTTTTCCTCAAGAATGCAGGCACTACATATTAATGGCCAATGACTATAATCTTTCACGACATGATTAGGGACATAATGGAATATTACATAGATGATATATTGGAAAATTCTAGGACTCAAGAAGAGCAAATAGATATTCTGTGATGTACTTTTTAGCATCTAAGGGACTAAAAGGTCCAATTAAACCTGAAGAAGTGTGTCTTTAGTGTGTTATCTGGAAAATTACTAGGATTCATTGTTTCAAGGAGAGAAATAGAATTAGATCCGGAAAATGTTGTCACTATAACATAAATTCCTCCTCCTACCAATATCAGACAATTGTGGAGCTTACAATGAAAGATTCCGTCCATCATAAGGTTTATCTCTCAACTGGCAGACAAGTGTCATACATTCACGCATCTTCTCAAAAAATATGTTAGTTTTCACTGGGGACCATAACACCAGCAATTATTTGCTTTGCTCAAAATATATTTAGCTAAACCCCATGTTTTAAGGCCTCCCACAATAGGATAACCCTTGGTACTCTACATTTATGTTACACATTTTGCAATTGGGGCAATGTTGGCCCAATATGATAAAGAGTAGAAGGAAAAAGTTGTGTACTACCTTAACAGGAAATTGATAGCTTATGAGCTCAACTATCCACAGATCGAGAAAGATTTCCTAGACGTAGTTTTTTCCTTCTAGAAACTATACCACTATTTTCTCAAAAATAATGTCAAACTAATTTCGAAGGTTGATCCACTAAAATACTTGTTGTCAAAACCCACACTCATAGGAAACATAGCTAATTCGATCATCTTATTAAGCATGTTAAAGAATTGAGTATGTACATCAAAATTCAGTGAAAGGACATGTTCTAGCATATTAGATAGCAGAAGATCCACTACCAGGTACCAAACCTTTGAGTCCAGAACTAATATATGCATACATAATGTACCTTGAGGAATCTATCATATGAAAACTATACTTTGATGGATCCTTTACCTTTCACGGTTCAGGTGTTGGAGTTGTGTTGATTAATCCTATGGGAGACTTGATTCCTTGGACCTTCTGAATCAGGTTCCAATGCATGAATAATATAGTGGAGTATGAAGCTCTCATCACAGGGATGAAACTATCTATTTAATGGGATATCAAAAAATTCAATTACATTGGTGATTCAATGCTCATTATAAAATAGGTCACAGATGAATACAACGTCAAAGATGAGAAACTTATTCCATACAGAATAATGGTTGATTCTTTAAAGGATTTCTTCAAGTATATAACATTTGATTGAATACTAAGAGCACATAATAGAGCAGCAGATGTTATGGCTATAGTAGGATCCATGTTAAGTATTCTATCTGTAAACGATGATATGCCATTTTTTGTGGAGCACTTATGAACACTAGCATATGACATACCAAAGTCATTTTTGGTGTGTGAATTTGTTGGTCCCTTTTCCTAGTGGTACCATGAAATATTTAATTACCTCGATGATGGAACCTTTCCCACAAAAATTTCCCATACTGAAAAACGAACCTCATCCATCATATAGCTCATTATACCCTACTTGGGGGCACCCTCTTCCACCGAGGCTATGATGGGAATCTATTGCGCTGTTTAAATTCAAATGAATCCATCCAAGTGATGAAAGAGGTGCACAAAGGCATCTACAGGGATCATACTAATGGGATTATCCTAGTAAAGAAAATACTCATGGTAGGATATTGTTGGCCTACCATGGAACATGATTGTTGTAACATTGTGAAGAAATGTGTGGATTGTTAGAAGTATGACAGGGTTCATTTTAAGACACCTTTAGAAAATTGGACGTGGAAAATACCTGGAAAATATCCCCATAACTGGTTTCAGCGAATGACAAATTTGACAGTTTTCCATAACCAAATTTTCACCAATTTTTTCAAGCCAGAGAGACTACAAATTTTTAGACACTGACACCTCATTGACACACGTCAAAAAGAGCTCACTAATGTCATGTTGATGCATGTAAATAAGGGCCATTGACACATGTCAATAAGGGCTATTGATGCACATCAACGACCCTTGTTGATGGGAGTTAATGGCCCTTGTTGATGTGTGTTAATGACTCCTCTTGATGAACGTCAACAAGGGCCATTAACGCTAATCAGGAACCCTTGTTAACGTGCGTCAATGGCCCTTGTTGACACACATCAAGAGGAGTCGTTGACACACATCAACAAGGGCCATTGATGTGCGTCAACAAGGGTTGTTGACGCAAGTTAATAGCCCTTATTGACATGCGGCAATGGCCCTTGTTGACGTGTGTCAGTGAAAATTTTTGACATGCATCAATAAATGTCATTGACCCTAGATTTGTCCTATAAATACCCTCCCGTTGGTCATTTTCACGTTTACACTTTTCGACTCTCAATTTTTTTTATATAGGAATCCATCATTCTCAAAGACTCAAGCACAACTACAATGGTGACTACAAGTGCATCGCAACTGCAAGCTCAAGACAAAAATCAAGAGGAAAATCTAGTCCTATCCACAGGCAAGATCATCTACAGGAATCCTTTGTGCCCCCACATCCAGATTGTTTTACAGATGACTTACAAATACAAGGATTTAATAGATGCATGTGATTTTAGTGGGCTCATTAAGATGCCCCATTTCAAAACAAACTAAGATATTTTGAGTTACCTTCTCTCATCTTAGAATATAGAGGACAACCTGTTTTATGTTACTATGAATGATAGCTGATTGTTTTAATTCGGTATCGACCCAACTGACATTCATCAGTTTATGGGCCTTCCATTCATAAATTTACCCTTTGTTACAATGAAGGCAACACTCGTCGAAGATGATAATAAATATCTCAAATTGACGTTTGGTTTCCATGTTGATTGTAAGTATAATTCATTTTCATTCGTCATTTTTTATTTAGTTTTTGATTGTGATATAATTTAATGTTATATTAATTCCCACTATTTTTTGGCATTTACAGCTCATGTCAATAAATCCAGGTGTGGTGTGTATACACAAGCAATTGCACACCACTTTATTGCTACAATGATTTCCTTTTTTCAACCCAGGATAGTTTTGCAAGGTTGACAAACAGATATACCAAACTGGGCCATTGCATACATTGTTGCAACTATCGCAAAACAAAAATTTGATTGGTGCACATTTTTATAAAAAAAATAAGAACTGACATAACAAATGTAAAACTTTTAGAAAAACCTGTCATTTACTCCACAAACTATATCCTTGGCCTTTATTATGAGGCTCTTTTAAATTTAAAAGATAAACCAATTCCCACTTGCACTAACGATGCGTTGATGAATTTTTCAATTCCATTTGAAGAACAACATGTATAAACTGTTAAGTTTGTATTTTGACATTACACTGTGCACAGGTATTAACAATTTACTGTTTTCAGAGAATATTTATGGAAGCCCTTCCCCCAAAAAAGGTGTTATCAAGAGGAAGAGGCCAACAACACACTGAGGCTTTGAGAGATTCCCAATCTAAAAAAGAAGCTCACTCCTCTCCAAACCCCCAATAGTTTGAATTCGTTAAATGCTAGAGAAGTAATACCTTTTCATGTATTATTTACAAATTCCAAATTTGTATTTTCATTTTCCAATTTAAATTTTACCCAATTGAAATGACATACAATTCAATTTTGATGACATTGCAGGGACTTTGGACCATATGCATGTTTTGAAAACTCAACCATCTTCCCCAATTCACTCAGTACAGTCGCATGCATTTGTATCTTCTCAACAACCACCAATTACTACTCCAACATGACCAACGTTAGCATCGCGAAAAGCTACCCCTCAACAACAAGGTATAAGTTTTAAATATTACTTCATTTAATTTCATAGTTTTTGCATTGTTTTCTAGTTTTTCATATGTTTTTTCTTAAACTTTTCAACACATTGCATTCCTCCTGTTAAAACAGCAGCACCGCCCCCCCTCAACCAATAATATTTAAAATTCCAACTAGAGGATTAGGAAAAAAGAACATTGGTAAACGCATGCCAATTACTCTAGCCCCTAGTGGGACACTAAACATTTCCTCCTTTCAAATTCAAACCCTCTCACTTGGTGGCTTGCCTAGTGCAATAGGCATATTAGTTTTGAATAATATAAATTTAGATGAAGATTACTTGGGCATTGATAGAAATGATCCAACTGGATTTTTCAATACCCATGAGATGATTCAAGGCCAGCAGGTATACTTCAATTTCAAAATACTTTACCATATTGAATTACATTTCGCTTTAGATTTATTTGTCTGAATCTTGATTAATTTTATCACAAACAGGATCAGGCCACCCAAAGGTAGAAACAAGTAGCAGTTGATCAACCCGAAATCCCCCATACCTCTCCAGCGAGATCATCTTCATCAAATACAGATGGTGAACAGTTGCTACCTTTTCCTTTGGAGAACTTAATTGGTTATGATTGTTAATCCCATGTCAATGAGTTTATTCTACCTCATATCAGTCAGCTCATAGAATGGGAGATAAGGTCTAAAGTACTTATCAATGAGATTATTATTCATTATGAAAACTATTGGTAAAGGGATAGTTTATACGCTGCAGTTTAGAATCAACTTGTGAAAATGGATTCCTTACTTACCCTAGTAAGAAGTGTGACTGTCACTTATAACAACAACTATAAAGATGAAATTTTGGATAATACCTTAAAAAAATTGGAAAATATTAGTGCTAAGGCCTAGGCATATTTTAACAAATGGTCTAAGGACAAGGATCTGGTAGCAGTTGTAAATGCTGAGAGAGATAGAGGGGTTGTAAGTATTATAACTTTCAAACAATAGTTTTTGTTAATTTAAAGTTTTCTTATTTTAGTAATATGTTGAATTGACATTAATTTTTTTGTGTAGTTGAAATATAAAAATTTGAGGAGTCAAGCAAAGTTTTTCCAAGTTCACTTGGAAACAACGAAGAATAGTTTATCCACATCGAATAATTTGAAGGAAAATATTGTTTTGGTTAACAAACAAAACAATACACTGAAGAGGATAATTAAAGAGCACGGCTTCAACCCTGAAATATTATTCATAGCTAAGGCAGCAGCTGATCCAATTATTTTGTCCCATGGAGATGTGACAAAGCAAGAAGAAAGAATTTTAAAAAATCTAGACAGTGTTGCGGAAGATCTCATAAGTTCTGGGGTTATTTCTATCGTTGGGGAAAGGTGTACATCCACATGCAAAGAAACCATTGGGGAAAGGAGCACAAGAGTTGAAATGGATATAGAAAAAGAGGGTTAAATTTTTTTATTATTGAGTGTGGAAACTTGAAATATTGAATTTTATTATCTGGATTTGTTAGCCTTTGAAAATTTGAAATACTATATAATCTTTAATTTTATAACTTCCTATATATTATGTATAGAATTTCTAGATTGTATATGGAGTTTGCGTTTTTTGGTTTACTTGTAATGATGATTGCGTTAGATAGGAATGATGACGTATGTTTCTTTTTTACTTGGATTATCATGAATTGTATGTGGACATAGATTTAGCTTCAAGCACGATAATTCTTCTTCTCTAGACATTTAAACCTGTTTTAAGATAATTCTTCTTCTCTATACTTGTAATGGTATGATCATGATGACATTAGAATGGATATAGATGATGATGAATGATGATAATGGATAATTTTTTTATAAAAATGGAATGTGTTAGGACAAAGACATTTCTTTAAATTTAAAATAGATGAATAATTGTTTTAATAATAATTGTAGTGTCAGGATTATGATAATGATATGATGATGATATGATATATATGGATGATGATGAATTTTATGTGGATGTAGATTTAGCTTCTAGCACGATCGTGGATGATGAATTGTATAATGGATCGTGGATTATGAATTGTATAATATGGAAAAATCTTCCTCTGTAAAATTTGATTATGTCATTTTATCCCACAAAGTTTAAAAAATATATCGAAGAATTTTGTAAATATAAAAAATAAATTAAACATAATTGTAAGAAATCAAAAAAGATGATATGATAGGGTTTAACTTACCTCTAGTGTTTTAAATAGTTGTGAAATCATCACTGGTAATGTGCTAGATATTTTCTTTAAGAAAAATCAACACGAGAGATGGATTAGTAGATAGATGGGTGAGCTGCCTGAAATTGTAAGTCCCGAGAAGTACCAGCTTCCTCGGAGTGATGTCAACCCACATTTTCAAAAAAAATAAAAAAATTGCATATAAATAAATGTAAATATATATACCTGTAACATCTTTAATGATAACAAGAGCTGAAAAAAAGTTAAAGTGACAAACAATAAGATTAAGGTGAAGAAGATACCTATTTAAAGTTGAAACAATCCATTATCAATAGATTCTTCAAACTCGATGTTCTCTTCTGTAGAGCGTGACGATGTGACAATTCCACTCTCAACGTTGGGAATGGTTATACTTATAGTTGTATTATTCACACCTCTTCTTTCACAAAGGGAATTCCAATGCGCTATTTCTCTTTCAAAAGGAAAGGTTTCCATGGAGTATCGAGATACATAACACCTCATGAAACTTTCTAGATATCTATCCAACCTGTTTCTCAGTTTTTATTTTATAAATGATAATGCACTGAAAACCCTTTCATCCTCCACAAACCCTAAAATCATTTTTTAGCATAACTCATATTATCTGAAATATTCACTGATATCTTCTTGTAAGATAGAACTTTGATATATTCCTTGCCACATCCTTGTAATAACACCACTTTTAGAAGGTTCGTCTAAATTGTTATATTGGTTCCTCATTGTTGTTGCAAAATTTGTTGATTGAAATTTTAATAAATCAGCATTTAGTATACCTTTGATTTCCATACCTTTGAACTCTGAAGTCTTTATGAAATGTTCCATTATTGTACCCATGGATTTATGGAAATGTTTTATTATAAATTCAGCATGACCACCTTCAGTATTCCAAAAATTAGGATTCATCACACCCATGGCTTCAAGAATTTTATCTTTGGAGAAATGTTCTCTAATTTCTGATGATAAGGATTCTAAATTTTTTTTAAGGTTTATTCTTGTTTCAACTATAATAGACTCAAATAGATTACGTGTCATGGAAACATATTCTCATTCTAATCGTATAATATCTTGAAGTTTTTGTAAAATGCGCAGTGGTATGTTCCTCCCATTGGTAGTGATGCAGAGCTGATTGTGGATATTAAATCTCAAATAGTTACTCATATTTTTAAGATCTAATAAAGATTTCCAATTCTCAAAAATAGGTGTATAAAAACTATCTTGGGAATAGTACAAGATATCAAGACTTTTACATACCATTTTTCTCATCCGTATAAAATCCACAATATAGATTAATCTCCCATGTTCATGCTTCATCAGTGTATTGATCTCCTGCAACATTGGTAGAATACCAACCAATGTAAGAAATGTCTCCAAATTAGTTAAACGGAACAAGTCCATCACCCTATCAACTTCATGATGATATTTTTGTATGAAACCAACCAACGAAGGATACTCCTCATGAACTCTACATGCAGGTTCATACAAAGAGATCCATCTAGTCTCAACATATTTCAGAAGTTTTTTGCCATCTGTAATTCGAATTATAAATTTATGGAACTCAAGAAATCCCTTTGGGCTGCTTGCCATATAGGCATGAATTTCTCTTATAAGGTATTCTAATTTAGCAACATTTTCATGGTTGATTACCATTTTATATGCTAAATTCATTTTGTGAGCCATACAATGAATTGGTAGCATATATGGGGACACTATTGTTTGTAATCTAACACACAACCCTATTTGGTGACCCTGCATGACAGATGCACCATATGCTCCAACGCATACCAACTTCGTAGCAATTTCATAATCAGTCATTCCAGGAATATCTTTCAAAGGAGAAACAACTATTTTATGTAGGTTTTCGACATTACAGTTTTAAACCATTTTCATAACACCCAACAGATGAGGTGTCCTTAAATGATTTTCTAAAGTATAGATGTGGATACATACCCATGCAGTGTTGTCGACTGCTATCACTTCATCAATTGAAAGAGAGATAAACTTTTATTTTCTTACATTCTCTTTCAAATCTTCCTTCTCTATCATCGACAGGCATTTTTCCATTTCCCATCCACTACTTTCAGACCAATGAGACTGAGGTACATTCATCATTCCATTATATTGATACAAAACTTTGAAATCGAGGAAATCCAAAATCGGTCTTAATTTCTTTAGTATGTGAAATAATGTAGAGAATTGTATGAGTTTTGCATGTAGATTTGTTTGATTCATCTTACCAATTTGTGATGTGATCGTTCCTCTCTTTTCCACGAGATGTCTGCATTTTTCTGCTCTGCCTCATAATCTATTGTATATCTAACATGCATGCATTATTTTTCAGTTTTCCACCTATGTGTTTTGATTTTTTGGCCATCCGCCCCTGTTACAGTCAAATATTGTTTTCCATAATGTTTTTCTATAGTATCTAGCTTTATTTGCATTTTTTGTTTCTTTCCCAATTTCCACGTACATATTGTACATGTACATTCATATGGGATATATTCAAAATTAGATGATTGTACAGGTTTGATAAACATAAATTTAGCTACCCAATCAAACTTGTATGACCTACCAATGGTCCACATATTCTTGTTCATTTTCAATGTTTTACTTTTTTGAGTAGAATTTTGAGCAATATCACAATCACTTGGTTTCCTCTTTCATGAACCGGAATTTGAATTTGATTTTTGTGTTCCATTTTGTTGAGTATTTATATGTGTGATATCTTGATGCACTTTTGGTTACACCCTAATAGGAAGAATATCTTCAAGATCTGGCATATTATCATAGGTGTCATTTGTTTGATACTGTGCATAATGCATGTCCACCTCAATAATACCTTCCACATAATTAGTATTCTAAGTCTTTTAGGTGGCAGCTATATGGTTGTTGGTAGTTTCAATATCTGTATCAGTAGAGTTTCCAAAATACTTTAATAAAAAATTCTGACAGTTCTTAGTTACTTTTAGGGTCTTTGCATTCTTAGGACTAGCACCTTCCATTATTCTGAACAGAGTCCTGCATCAGCAAAAGAACCAAGTAGCGACTCAACGAGTCAGAGTCAAAATTTTTGTCACATGTCAACCATGGTAATCCATATCACATGTCAACAAGGCATCAACTGTCTCTATCACGCATCACCAAGGTGTCAACTAGCTCTGTTGTGCATCAACTTTGTCCCTGTCATGTGTAAACTACTTACGCCCTTGTCACGTGCCAACTCTCTCTGTCACATGTCAACAAGGCATCACTTTCTCTGTCGCACATCAAATCTATTCCTCTCACGTGTCAACTACTTACCCCCTTGTCATGTGTCTACAATATCCCCTTTCCATGCATCTGTAATACCTCTTTTTCATGTGCTAACTATATCCTTGTCACATGTCAAAAACTAACCTTAACTGGCTAAAAAATATCTCTGGTGCTTAAGAGTATGTGAGTTCAAACTTCATGGTATTGGTAATTTGGTAAGCTACTTATGGTAGTACTGTAGTATAATACCTGGTGAATCACCTAGGTTTTTATAGGAGATGTTTTCAAATGAAGGTGAAGTCGACCCCAAAAAATATATACTATAAATTTTAGGCGAACAGGACACCGAACCACTTCGAAAAAATCACCTTTTCAATTTTTCCTAAAATGATTTTTTTTCCATATTACGAATATTCACCACTAAAATTATCCATGAAGTATGGAAATTTGATACATGCATCGGTGCAATCTTTGCAACCAATCATGACACCTTGTCCATTCTCAAAGAGGGGTCTCAATCTTATAGGAAAACTTAACCATGTCTCCTCGCATGGTCATAAGTTCATCATCACGACTATTGAATAATTTATAAAATGGGTAGATTTTTTCCTCTTACCTATGTAGAAGGTCCCCAAATATCTAAATTTATAATGAACCATATAATATGTCGATACAATATCCCTTCTGCCATTATCAATGACAATGGTAAGCCATTTAAAAATAAAACTATGAAAGCACTCTACAAGTGTTTCCAAATATCCCTCAAGTTCTCAACACCCTATTACCATCAAGGTAATGGGAAAGTCATAGCTTCTAATAAAACCCTCATTCTCATTATGGAGAATATGGTGAATACAATAGGGCGTAACTGGCATATACATATTCATCCTATCCTTTAGGAATTCCTAACATATATCTGCACCCCTATAGGTGTCACTCCATACTCCTTAATATTCAACATGAAATCCATACTACCTTTAGAGATCAAGATCTCTTATTTTTATATTGAGCTAAGGGACTACCTAAATGAAGAGGAGGACTACAAAGTATCTCAACTAGAAGAGTTGGAGCTATTAGATGAGAAACACATTTGCACCCTCAATCACCTTAAAATGTATCAGGATCGAGTGTGGTGAAGCTACAATAAAAGAGTAATACCTCATCAGTTTGAGGTAGGAGACTTAGTGTTAAAATAGAATCAGAAAAAAATTAATAGAAAAAAAAGGGAAATTTGAACCTAATTGGCTAGGGCTATATGTTGTGGTGGCCAAGTTCGGTTCAAGTGCCTATAAAATTTTCTATTCAGATCGCCAAGAGCTTCGGGAACCCATGAATGCAATGCATCTTAAGCATTTATATGCTTAGATGTGGGGTCCCTAAAATATTTTAAAATAAGTATAAAAATAAAAAATAAAAAATAAAAAGAGAAATAAACAGGTGTGTCTAATAGTGAAAACTATGCAATGATGGTACTTTGGACAAGTCCTTTGGTGAAAAACAGTTTTTCGGCACCATTTTAGGGTTTGTTGTTCACAAGTATTTCAGGTATAGGAGTATGATAGCTTTTTCCTAAGTTGGTCTTTGCCTTCATCTAAATCCCTTGCGAGCCTACCCGTCTTTGACCTAATTCGTCTGATCCTAATTTTCAATGTGGAAAGTCTGACTTTGAATATTCTCAACTAAAGATGGGGTAACTTCACATTATCATTGCTAGATAGGGTGGAAAGATTAGAGAAGGAGATATAAGAGCTCAAAGAGGCTATAAAAAACATGGAAAGAGCAAAGGGTAAAAGGATCCTTCAAAGTGAGGAAGAAGGGGTTATCGGTGAAGTCTTCAAGAAACTTCATTCCTTAGATGGCAGATTGGGGAATGTTAAAAACTGCAATGAATGCATATTGTCTACCCTCAAAAGCATTTATAATTTCATTGAACAACATGTCCATAGTGTTTACAGTTTAAGTGCGATTAATGAGGAAATATGGGGCCCTAAAGAGAAAACGGACATTGCAATTGCCCAAGCAGATTTGCAAGACTCCTCTCAGGCCACTGCCATTGCCTTCTTCATGTCACTGCAGGCTATCAAAACCAAAATTGACAGAGCCATCAAGTAACGGGCTGTTGTGATGCTATTTTTTGGCTGCGATGTGGCTGTCATCGGGTGGTTCTGGAGATGTTTTTTGTTGGAGCTCTTTATGCTATCTCTCTTTTGGTTTATTTTTGAATTTGCCTTCTTTTCTCTAGATCTTTGTACGTTTTGATCCCTTTTTCACATATATTGTAATATTTGGCTGTTGAGCCTTCCTTGGTTGACTGTTTTTCCCTTCTTTGGGTTGTTTTTCTCATCTTTACTATCTGGCTTTTGAGCCCTTTTGTATACAGGGTATAGTCCCTTCAAAACTATTTTCCCTTAATAAAAAAAACTTCACGTTATCACCTTCTCGCAAATAGCATGTGGCATTCTTCCCTTATACATCCCATTTAATGTTGGGGGCATCCATGTTTCTTCATTTCTTTGTAAGTTCACTTTGGAAAACTATCTTAGAAAACATCAAAAACATTCAAATAAGTTTCATAGAAAATTCCAAAACAATAGAAAACTATCTCAAGGTAATACCCAAAATAGTGAAAAACATCCTAAAATTGTCCCACAAAAACAAAGTAGTAACTTGCTTACTTTAAACTGGTTTGTATGGTTTTATTTGCATTTATTTTCCATTTTTTGTACTTTAATTTGGATTCACTTTCTTACTTAGATTGAATGTTACTTTAATTTGTGGTACATTGCATTGAGTTCATTTTATCTTACATACATGTAGATAATTGTGTTTCTTTGATTAGATTTGTTTAAATCGTGATTGATATTTTACTTGTACATTTTGTTATCATTTCATCATCGTATCAAATAAACCATCACATCTATACATCATATATTAATAAAAGATATGTTTGCATCACACATGTATGCTAAAGCTAATCATCAAATATTATATCATCAATGGGGCAAGAAGGGTCGCGCATGAACAAAATATATCCCTCCCACACCAATATCAAAAATAAAAACATGTTTTACTTAGAGTATCTCATCAACATGAAATATGACATCAGCTAAGGCTATCTCATACATATAACAACATGTGATACAAACATAAATAGATAGATTAAGCATGATATCTCATAAACACAATATGATACATCAGTAATCCATCAAATCAGCATACATCATCATAATGTCAAATGTCTGTGTACATAATCAATGTGTCTCGATACATATCAGATAAAAAAATCCGTCATGGGCATGGGTCAAAAATGTTCCTTCATCACAAGACATGATAAAATATAATACATAATGTACATTTGTATAAAAATGTTCCTTCGTTATGAGGCATGATAAATAATAATACATATACATTCATACAAAATTATGCCTTCATATCAAGGAAATACACCAAAAATATACATCTAATATGTTAATAAGAGAGTCAATGTCGACTCTCACCCTCTTTGGGACTTCCTGGCCTAGGGTCATAAGGAGGAAATTACTTATGTGATGGTCCTATAGAGCCTGCTACGCTCTACTACACTATAGGCTGCTGAACTAATCTGGCTGATTGTGAGGTCCTCTGGGATCTAGATATAGACCTAATAAAGTCAAACTGATCAAATGGGGTAGCCCTTTGTCGCTCTGAGATGACCTAGTGGTATAATGCCTTTTAGTGGGAGGCCTCTCCAATATCTCTCATCGTATTTGCTATTATGTTTGGCATCCCAGATGCTTAAGATGCCCACAGTAGAACATCACGTTCTCATGTCAATCTAGCTATATCGGCCCACACCTGTGTATGTTTTTTCATCCATTGAACCTACTCAGCCACTAGTTGATCCCTCTCATCCTACAATTATAGTCTCTCTACGGTCACTTGATATCACTTTTCCATGGTCTGTGCTCTTTTGGCCATGGCGTGATCTTGCTCTGTAATGAATTTATCCCTCTTTGCGATCACCTAATCTCTTTGTGTAATTTCTTTGTCCCTCTCAACTATGAGCTAAAGTTGTAGGGATACTACATGTTATAGCTTCTACTACAATCCAACCACATGCCCACCAACCTGTATATCCTCCTCCATATCCTCTCCACCCCTGCCATCTCCTCCACCTCCTGGTGGACTATGTGGTGGAATCATGTGAGGGGGTGACGGAAGTTCCTGTAATGGTACCCATAATGGAACTTGAAGGGGCATCTGTGGTGCTAATGCATGTGGCTGCACCACTACCTATTGATGCACTAAAACTAAATACCGGACTAGCACCTACTCTATCGGTACTCCTATCTGCGGTCCTATCTGTGGACCTTCATGTGCCTGAGCCCTGTAATCCCTGCACTGCTACGTCTAATACCTTCCGTGGAATGTTCAAACATCAAGGAAACACTATCACATACCACGCTACATAATCTAGAGTTGTACATGGATCCACTATCTACACCCAAGGCTATGGAACCACATGTAAAAATCTAGTATGAGCTCATCGCAGCCTGATCTGGGGCCCCATGTGAAATTTCTCTCTATATATGTGTGCATACCACATCTCATCACTAGGTATCCCCTAGATAAGACCAAACTTTTTCTGGACCTGGCCCACTCTATACCACTCCATGATATGACTCATGCTCCCAAGGATAAAATGATCAGTTGTAGTAGTGCTCAACTCAACTGCATCTTAAGGCCAATGGTACAACCTATATGGCTGTCATTTGATCATGTGAGGTTGTACCTTGTCAAATGCTAGCCTGTAATAGTCTATATCCCTCACATGACCATGAATTTCATCTTCTTCTAGAACCCATCCCATGACGGAAGGATATCCAAGGGCTCAAGCTCTTAATGCTCCAATAGTGCATCCTATCGCAATATGATCATAGCCCCATATCTGTAACAAAGTGGCAAGACCCACAGACCTCTATCCATGGTAAGCTATTAAATGTAAGTCTACATATAAGTGAGTCAGTATATATTAACCCCAGTAGTAAACCTCTCCCTGAAGAAGGTTGTGAATCACTCCAATGAGACCCAGAGGAACCAAGCAATAGTCTTATCAGGAAACAATATGCCACTGATAAGGGCTAAAAAAAATACATGGACTCATATCAGCCATTGATCGGCCATACACCTCCTAATGAAGACCATCATACCCTAACGTGGTATGTCTACCACTCATAACAACTCAATTATGCATCACTCAAGACAGTCCTAGTGACTGTCATATGTGATCAAGTGACCCTGAGTAGGAACTCATAATATCCACCACACATCCTCTAGAGTAATGCTCATCTCGCTGGTAGGAGTATGAAATGTCTGGCTCTTTCTCTGCCATCTCTTATCTAAGGTTGTGAACATGTTGTGATCTAAGGTAATCTGTGGCATGTGAGCCACATGAGATAAACTAGTCACCTCTAGTGTGATTTCCAAGAAAATATGGTTCGAATGTCTAAATGTCACCACATAGGCCCAGAGCTACACATGTGACACCTACATCTCTAATACCTCTAAATCCATATGCAGGGTCAATCAATTCATTTATTATGATCTTATTGTTCTATTATAAATCCATTTTTTCTATTCTATTATGTTATTCTTCTATTTTATCATATTACTCATCTATCTGTACCATCTAGGTTTTCCTGAAAACCTTCATTTCTTCTAAAAATCATTCTAAAAATGACTTCCTAGCACTAGCTCCCCCTTGGAGGTGTCAACACACCCTTCATCATGTCAGCACCCCCATCCATGCATAGTTGTATTCATTTTTCTTAAAAAAACCTATCATTTACATAGGCACATTTCTCCTTGTACATGCGCGTGCACACTCATGTCACTTGGAGAATTTTGCATAGGCACCCCTCTTAATGTAATGATGCATATGTGCCCACACATGCACAAGCATAGACATGAATCCTTGAGCATAGGCGTGCCCCAAGGGCCATGCTGACGCATTCGTTAACCTTTTTCTAACTTTTTATGGCCTGATAAATATGTTTTACAAAAAAAAATGCTATAAAATAACAAATGTGAAGGTTTTAGCTTTATGTACCTGTGGGCCATCTTGGGGAAGTCTCGTGTAGTATCTCACGTGATCCGTATGGTGTCTCTGGTTCTTCACTCTCACCATCTTCTCCTATAGGTCAGAACTCAATCAATAGTAAAAAGGTATGTGAATGTGGTAAATGAATTGGTCGCGATGGTTTATATACCCATTTTTACCCCCCGTGACATGTCTCTCACCCTTAAGGCACCCTGGAGCCATTGTGGTTCTTCTAAATTCCTCTAGCACTAACTGTGATGATTATTTTAAATAAATAATTATTTTTACACCTATTTTTACTACGTTGGAGCATGTTTTTGCTTCCCGACAACCTTTTCTACTACCTGGGGTATATTCTTGCCTCACAGTGAGTTTTGGCAATGTCCTATGACTTCGTTATTTCTTCTACAATATTTTTTTCTTGAAATTTCAAAAAATAAAAAAAATATAATTTTTTTTTTCAAAAACCCAAAAAATTGGTAAAGTCATTAAAAATCCAAAAAACTACAAAAATTTAAATTTTTTCAAAAATTGGTAAACGACATGTACACAGATGAAACCTGTATAAAATGCATTTTCCTCGAACATCAGAATTTGTCCTAAAAAATCATCTTTCTTAGGTTCTTATTTGTTCTTGTCTCAAACGACTTGCGGATCACTGTGATTTACCTCCATAACAAAGTTGGCTTGCTTACTATTTCCATACTCCCATGCAACAGTGAGTTTCTAGAGACTGTGTCATAGTGCCTAAATACTTTCCATGGGACTGCTTGTGTCCTCCATTATTCCCCTCGCATGTATCATTTCTTGGGGCACCATTTTAACCCTTTTTGTTACAACACGTCCATTCAGGAATTGCTACTTAATATCAAAACCATTGATATAACTGTCTTGAACGTTGTTTGCTTGAGTATGTGTGATTGTACTTGTTTCTCTGTTAGGTTATCTGGTTTAATTTCTCGTATTATATTTTATTATGTATATTTCAAGGAGTTAAGAGTCATTTTACTTTCTTGTATTACTTTGCATTATGTATGTTGCATGGAGTTACATATTTTTAACAATCTACATAATGTAGACACCTAGGGGAAAAATGATACAAAAAAGTTCTTATTTATAGATTGTAGGAAAATATAGAGCTATTCCCATTCTCCTTTATCATTTCTTATCACTATTAATTTTTCTTCCAAATCACCTGGGGCAATAAACTATCATGTTTATTCCTTTCCTATTTCTTCTATCCATTTTGATCATCGATTGACTTCTTCTATCACCCCATCGACACTCGAGGGGGCATCCTTCATCCTAATATTTTTTCTTCAAAAATTTACTTGCTTATGCTTGTCTACTATATTTGAATTGAAGTTACTTACTTCACCTCAAACAGGGGAAAATGTAGACACCTAATTTCCACTTTTGCAATCTTATTGCCAAACGCACACAAATCACTCTCATTCTTACCATTTCCATTATACTTAATAGTTTCCACTAATTAACTAATGTTTCTTACCATTTTGTTCAGTCAACAGTGCTTTTTTTATTACCTATTCTCTTTCACATTCATCATTCCACTTTACAAAGAATTATAAGACAAAATCCTCTTCCAAATAGACAATTAATGGTTACTATCTAATTAAGACTATTTTACCCTTATTTTGGTCAATATACTCTATTATTGGCTCAAACCCATCTTCCAACCACTCAAAATCACCCCATTTCCTTCCACAATATCTCAACAAGCTTCAAAAGCTTATCCTAGCCTCCTAATTAACCCTAATGGTTGATTAATGCTCCTCACATATTAATCACTTGATAATTCACTAATTGTGATTAACAAACCTTAATCATGATTAGAAATTCTTAATCTAGTTTTTCCTTTTAGTCCCACATGCACCAAGATGCTATTTTTCCTCAAAGTAAAAACTATAAAAAGGACTAACCACATACCTTTAAACTTTACACCATGCTTTGATTTGCATATCATATAAGAAATATGATTAATAGCCAAGCTCAATCCTTTCCTCAAGTCTTCAATGGGGTTAGTAGATGGGTATCTATATGTATCCAAAATTGTAGGGTATTGCACTATCGGAATGATGTTACACATGCCCCAATGATGATACAAGTCTCCTTGTAAGGTGTTTGGAATCCAGAAAGGCTCGCCATGTATAGGCTTGTAGCCCGCATGCCCCACTTAGCCTCCACATGTTTTGTTTTTCCCATTTCCCCCTTATTTTCTTGATTTTTTGGATTCAGTGACGAAACCGCTGCCCTTCTTGGGTGGTGGTCCTATGACTTCTGCCCAAGATAGGGCGGCGGTCTCGTAACCGCCACCCTGCTCAAGGCGGTGGTCCTGTACACATTTTCTAGATCCTTTCAACGATTACGTCAAACGTAAATCTTGAGTTTTACACGCTTTCTTCAACAAATTTGTCTTGCATTAATGTTTTTGGTCCCCTGGTAATAGTGTTTTTCCTTTTTTTATAGTAAAGAAGTTCAAATGGAAGTTACCCTCTGGTAAATGCATTGGTTATAAATAGCCAGCTTGTTTCCAAGCAAATGGCCCCTCGCCTTCTCAATTCTCTTATTCAGTCTTTCAATTTATTGCTTAGGATTCTACTAGCTTCATGTTTTGCATCAGTTATTAGTTTTCTTTTTTTGTTTAGAAGTCATTCAATTTTCTTGTTTCAGTCTTGTTCCATTGCTGCTCCATACAATCAGTTTAGCATATAATAGCTTTATTTCTAGACTAGAATCCATTAAAGTTACAGGTTTTGTTTTGTCACAAGGATATATTCTAAAACTCTTGGTAGACTTGTGTTGTATTCCTGCAGTAAATCCCACTAGGAATTTCATAGTGAAGCTTTTTTCACTTGTACTATCCCTCTCCTACTCGCATTGTATTCGGTCTATATCCAAAGAGGTCATTGTTCGAATGCCATCTTCTATTGATACTATCATATACACACTTTTTGGATTCACGAGGACATGAAGGAACAAGGAGATCACACTAAGGGGATGAAATCATACACAACTAGATTTACCATATTCTGTAACCGCCAGGTTTGAGCTATCAAAGTTCTAGTTATAACATATCAAATAGAGTAGTGAATTATTTCATTTCAGTTAAAATCTCACTCTCGATATCACTGTGGAAGCTGTGGGGATTGAAAGGTTCTGAGAAACTATGATTTATTCCTCACTTCTGAGGTAGGATTGAAGGTTTTCAATTAGGTTAATTTTTTGTATTTTATCTAGATTCACACATTTGCACAAGTGAATTACCACACCGGGTTATCTCACTTATTTAGTTTTAGTATAAAACTAGTTTAATTGTTGTTCGTGATTATAACGTTTCAATCATATATTTTGTTTAGAGTAGTTTCCTTATCAGCAGTAGTATAAATTTTTATTTTCAGTTTAAGTTAATTCAGAGACTTCAAAACTAGATTAACACTTAGATCTTAGGATAAACCACTAGGGAATTTATGCTACCAATTCATAGCCTCTAAATCTCCCCTTTGTCATTTAGCTATTAGGAGATCACACTACTAGATCTTAGTCACCGATCCTCCTACAGTTAGCTATAGGAAGGTTACTTGCTGATTCTCATCCTCGCCTATAGATTTTTCTATCATAGAAAATTGGACATAATCTCGGCTGTGGCTTCATCTAAGTCACTCGCATTACAAACCATCAGCTGTCTCGACACGACCTCGGGAGGTCGGGTATGAGGAAGAGATAATTGTAGATTCTGGATGAAGAGGTACTTGTAGAGGATAATCATAGATACTAGCCTATGCATTCAAGTTTCCAAAACACCTATTAGGTACTTTGAGAAAATCATACAACTTATAGTTCTAAAGGCATACGATTACTAGATAGTCAGAAGAAGGGATTGATTCTTCACATGACCATAACAGGTCCACAACAACCACAAACTCATGATTGTGATCCCAAAGTCCCACAACCCAACGAGCCTGCAAATCAGTTAAGTATTGACATCATCTTATGAACACTGGTATTTAGATCCTCACCACTCTCGCCAGATATTATAGTACAGTTCTCCATATTAAACATATAAGCCAATCAATCTAACATTTTTTGGGCTAGACCAGAAAATCACCCATAGTTCACTACAAATCCATTAAACCACCTATAACCATTTTCATGACCTTGTTTGGAGATATATACGAAGCTCCCACATGTCACTTCCCACGTATCCAACAGCCAAGAAATAGGATCTCAGCAGAGCTCAACATTGATTGGAGCCTGGGAATAACCATTATATCCAAACGAACTATTACACCAATTTAGGTTAGGAGGGCCTTCTTCACCTTAGATTCACAGATTCCATTATTGCGTATTGAGGATATAAGATTACTTGATTAGCTTGTCTATATCCATTCACATTCAACATTCATCGGCTATCTCGACACTACCTCGGGAGGTCGGGTACGAGGAAGAGGTACTTGTAGATTCCCATGCTGGTATGTCACTTTTCCATCATACAAAATTGGTGAACCCAACGTGAACAAAGAGTTCTTCCTTTTATTATTTTTCATTTCTCTCATCCACCTTCTCTCTTTCCCATTATTCTGTGGGTATTCATATACCCCCCAAATATTTCAGGATACGATGCATATGGCAGACCTCTCTCAGGTCTTGAAGCAAGTTATGGCCAAACAAATAGGAAACCATCGCCCTCACTTTCTGCGTGGGCTGATAACTATTCAAGTAATTAATTGTCATCACAAACTCCCCCTTAAATAACTAGCTCAAGTTCTTCATTCTGAATTTAGGAGTTTGATCAGTTTGCACAAACATAATAGCCAGAGCCATCAGGCTCTAATAAGATGATGTTTACTGGGGAATCTACTTCATCTCCTCGGGTCTTGTTTAGACCACAGATCAGTAGACAATTAGACCCACTCTCCTTTTTGGATGAGGAATAATTATCACGATTCACTAAAAGTGAACAATGTTTCCAAAACATGTATCCACATATAGGAAGTTTCCAAATACAATCTTATACCCTATTCCAAGAAAACACCCCCATTCCTCTACCTATGGGAAATTACCTCGGTGAATCTTGGCAGGGTAAAGATCAATTCATAGCAGGGTATCATACCCCCTTAAAACATCAAGCTATACAACAAACACCCCTAAGGCAAAGCACTACGTCTTCGCCAATGGAGGTCATTTTCACCTTAGCTGAAAAGGTTAGAGGGCTGGAACTTGCTCAAACAAACCAAAATTCATATTGTGGGCAAGCAGGAATCCCCAACCCTCTACATTATCCCAGTCATGTCGACCTCCTTACAGGAACAGGCACGTTATGAATGCCTCCTCAAAATCCTTATAGTTACCCACAACAAACAATAACTAGGACCACGTTTTCAAATGTTGTTCCAGTTGAAAACATGACACCTCCTGGATTGGCACCAAACAACCCATACCAGAGAAATGCTCCTCCTTACTTAAATATTTATTCAAATTCACCACAAGGAGACATGTTCTCTTCTCCTGGGATGTTTGTTCAACCACAAGTATTCCCTTATGTCCCTACAAGCGCATATGTTATGCCATATCAACAACCCATTCCACCTCCACCCCCTCAGCAAGCCCCATCGATGGTTGAGGACTACGCGGCAGGGACTTATACAGAGTATTTAAAAGAGCCCCTAGATTTCACCATGTGAAATGTTATGCTTCCAAGACCTTTTCCTGATTTACCCAAATATAAAGGGGAAGGGGACCCAAACGCACACATTAAGGCCTATGCCACAACCATATGGGAGTTACTCCCTTGGGATAGGGTTGTTGCTAAAATATACCCTAAGAACTTAGAAGGTATTTCCCTTGATTGGTATTATAGAATACCAGAAGTCTCGATACACTCATTTAAATAAATCGTGTCAAAATTTATCAAAGCTTTTGACATGAACAAATTGTTAAGAACAGGAATCAGGGAGTTCTTGCATATCAAACAAGAACATAATGAATCCGCTGCTCATTTTATTCAAATATGGTGTACGGTCCTCTACTCATCAGCAAGTGCTCCAAACATGGATCAAATGGAACTATGCGATTTATTCCTTAATTCTCTCAATAGAGAGATAAAGGGAGAAGTTCAGAAGTTCCCACTAGGAACTTATGAAGAAGTACTTGAGAGTGCTCTCCGAATCAACCAAGCAGCGATAGATAGTGGTCGTAAGACATATGGGAAAAATGGGAAATTAACCACTCCCAATCAAAACACTATGGCCTATTCGAATACTGGGAATGCTAATCAAGGACCTAAGTTCATTAACAAGAACCACATAGTTACAACAGATGAAGTAGCTGACCAAGTTAAAAGGGAAAACGTTGTAAACAATTCGCCACCAGTTAATAATCAGTGAAATAACAATTTTACTCCAACAATCAACGTAGTTGATTTTAATCGTCCACCGCGACCACAACAACAACAACAAAAACAATGACAAATCCAAACACAAAGTCCAAATCAAAACTTAGCTGGATATCAGAGTCAAAACCAAAGGCAACATCCTCAAAATTTTAACTCTAACAACTAGCAACCTTATTAGAATTTTGGGCCACAACAAGTTATAAATCAACAGCCTTGAAATTATAATCCCAATTTATATTGTGGCTTCCACAAGATTCAAGGCCATGATACTAGGACTTGTCATGAATACAATAATATCATGCAACATTTGCCATAAGATCAAAAGAAACTTTGTATAGATATGTTTTTAGCAAATTTCGTAGTACCCATGCCAAACGCCTATGCAGGGGAAGTTTCCCCTCAAAATGCACCCCTCAAGATCTTTAATAATCTGCTCCCAAACTGATCTAAAAATAACAGGCTAGATCCTAATGGAACAAACAAAGGTTTCATAATAGGAAACAATGATCATGAAGCTTAAACTTCATTAAATCCACCAGTCACACCCCAATTAGGAACTCGACCTCAAACTAAGATAGTTGGTTTAGTGGAGTTAGACACCGACCTACCCGTAGAAACCATAACAAGAACACGGGATTATTCATCCAAACCTACTCCAAGCTATCCATTGGAACCAGACAACAATCAAAAAACATTGGTAAAACCCATAGGTGCCTATGATTTAATTAATGATTTAACTAAAACCTTCTCTCACATCTGCTTTTTGGATTTGTTAAAGAACTCTCCCACCCACAGAGATACCCTCTTAGAAGTGTTAGTCCTTGGTCATTTAATCAATATCACTCCTCCTCCAGAAATGCAAGTAAACCATGTGGACTTTGACATTTATCCTCTAGGGCAGCCAGATAGGGATATGGAATTTATATTCGATATAAGCAAAATGCCAACAGATGCTGAAGTTACATGAAGAGGTGACCCAACTTTACATTTACAAGTTTGGGTCTATAATAATTATGTTAAATGTGCAATGGTTGATGATGGGGAAGTAGTTAATATAGTCCCCTTCGCTTTTCTTCAAAATTTAGGATATGGAGAGATAAAATGTTCCACGACGTGAAATACGCTAAGAGGTTATGATAGCCTCAAAGCCACTTTGATTGGAACCATAGTTTTACTAGTCACTTTAGGACCCAAGACGGTCCTCACTGAGTTTTATATTATAGATTAGGAAACCAATTATAATATGATCCTTGGTCAGCCATGGATACACTGCATGAAGGTAATCCCTTACATGCTATTCCAAGAAATAAGATTTCTACACTTAGGGAAAATATTCATGGCACAAGGTGACCCAAAACCCTTCGATATACACCTAGCTGATTTAAAGAAAAGACCAGGCATTCACTCCAAGTTTGAACTCCCAACAAATCAACTCATCAAACTAATTAATTCAAAACCAAAAGAAGAGTTGATACCCACCACAGAGTTATAAGTTACGAATCCAGTCGAGGACATTCCAATTTTCAAAAGTGAAACCAATGTTATAAAAATAGTGTCACTAGGGACTACCACAAAAATTGTCGAGTTGTTGGACAAAGACTTACCTATTATCCTACCATTTTGATTTCATGGGTATGGGACACACCCTAGGAATTTCTTCTCTTCCATCAGATGAAGTTTTTATGGTAGAGGTAACCGAAGCAAAAGAAACAGATACGACAGATATCCCAACATCCATTTTTCCAAACAAGTATTAGACTCTCGACTTCGATGGAGCTAGATGTCACTTTGGAGCTAGGGCAGGAGTAATCTTTACTTCAACCAAGGGAAAGATCCTACCTTTCACCTTTAAATTAAACTTTGAATGTACAAATAATGGGACTGAGTACGAAGCTCTCCTCCTTGGCCTCATTCTAGCTAAAAGAATGGGTGTCGACAACATTAGAGTACTAGGAGACTCACAATTGGTTGCAAACCAAGTCTCTAAGGTATATGAGACTAGAGCTGAGCAGTTACAACTCTATAAAATAGTAGTATTAGATCTAAGTAAGGGATTTAAATTCATATCAATTGAAGAAATCCAATGAGAGCAAAACCTTCTCGCAGACTTGATAACAACCTCAACTTCCCGTTTCCATCCAAACAGCGAGTTGGAAGATATGAATTTCACAGTATCACTTCGTACTGAACCATTAGTGTGTAAAATACCTACAAAATCACTCCTGGCTCATAGAGAAGATGAGGATGATTTTTATATCATGGATCACTTTGACGATGATAGAGTCACTCTCGAATATCTAAACACCTATATGGAGCTACACCTTTCTCATCGTATAATTGATCTTTCCTTAATACCACATTCCTCTTCCTACTTTGGAAATCCCATAGTAAAGTATCCTCCATAGAAGGATCTCAATATATATGAGATAGAAAATGGAGAAAGCTTGGAACTACCTCCAGCCCCACCTGAATTTGAAGAAGGTAACACTTCTTTGATAGAAGAAACCATTGATATAAACATTGGAACAGAGGAAGAACCAAAAATTTTAAAGATGGGATCCTCATTAACTCAAGAGGAGATAGAAATACACACCCAAATCATCAAAGAACATCAAAAGGATTTTGCATTTAACTATAAAGAAATGATGGGCATTACACCACATGTCACATTGCATAATTTTGTCACTAAACCAGATGCGAAGCCAATTAAACAGAAGTAAAGACCAATGAAGCCAAAAGTGGCTCTCATGGTAAAAGAGGAAGTAATAAAAATTCTCCAAGTAGGATTCATCAAGCCTGTTGACTATTCACAATGGGTATCTAATATTTTCCCTATCCTAAAAAATAATGGGAAGATACGCATTTTTATAGATTTTCGGGATATTAACAAAGCTTGTCCCAAGGATGACTTCCCATTACCATCCATTAACGTTATCGTTGATGTAACAACTAGATTCAAATTTTTTTCCCTCATGGATGGGTTCTCAGGGTATAATCAAATTAAAATATCTGAATAAGGTCAAGCCAAAACTACATTCATAAATCCCTGGGGAACTTATTGCTATGTTGTCATGCCATTTGGTCTTAAGAACATCGGAACTACGTATCAGTTGGCAATGAAAAATATATTCCACGATCTTATCCATAAAATCGTGGAATCATATGTGGATGACTTGTTGGCCAAGGCCAAGAAACACTGTGATCACCCAGAATTGCTTCGTATCATCCTCTCATGTTTAATTGAATATGGCATCACATTAAATCTAGAAAAGTGTGTGTTTGGTGTGATAGGAGGAAAACTTCTGGGCTACATTATATCTTCACAAGGGATTGATGTTGATCCAGCCAAAATACGGGATGTTCTCGAAATGATCCCACCATCGGACGAGTCTGGAATCCGGTCATTTCTTTGGAAACTCGGTGCAATCCGCAAGTTCATCCCAAATCTAAGTTTTTCCATTCATCCAATCAACAATCTATTAAAGAAATATTATAGCATTGATTGTACTAAATAATGCAACGAGTCCTTCAAAGTAGTTAAACACTTCTTGTTGTCTCCACCCATGCTAATGCCTGCCAAACCAGACCACCCTTTGATTCTATACTCACGAGACACTCATTTATCACTGGCCTGCATGCTAGCTCAAGAAGACAATGATAAACGGGAACGTGTGGTCTATTTCATCAGCCAAATTTTGCTCAATTATGAAACATGATACACACAAGCAGAGAGAGAATGCCTTGCCATAGTATTTGCAAAAAAATGTTTAAGACATTACATGTTAAACCAAGAAACGAGGTTCATTGTAAAAATAGATCATTTACAAACATTCCTTACGCAAGGGTCTTTATCTAAAAAGGTTGGACGTTTCATAACCTTAATGGGTGAATTCAAGTTGACATTCATAAACCAAAAATCTGTTAAGGGAAAAATCATTACAGATTGGCTAGCTGAAAATCCACTAGATGGAGGCGATCTGGTAAATCTGGACTTTCCTGATGAGTGTATATACTTCATCGAAACCAGGCCTCCCATCTCTACATGTCCCTGGTATACTGATATCATCAATTTCATGATAAACCACACATGTTTGGGATTAATAGAATCTAATGTAGACTGATTCCTCATAATCACAATAATAAGAAGTACGAATAGAATTACAGAAATGAAAAATACACAACATGAAGACAATATTTAATGTGGTTCACCCAATGTGGGCTACATCCACCTAGAACACTTGCTCAGATTTTATTACAAGCCAACATTCTTCACAGTTACAATAATCAGATCTTGTTTGGAGCTGTGCTCAACAAACCCTCTCAAATTCACACTTGAATCCACACACACTATTCACCTTCTCAAAACACACTTATATCAATCATATTGTATGTCCATCTATTTATAAGTACATCAATAGGTAGCTGAAGAGGCGGTTTTACAAAACAATGGGTACCAAAAAACCGTGGGCCCAAAAACAACCCATAACGGTTACCCATTACCCATGGGTTAATAAACCACCCATGAAAATTTGCTTCGGGGGCTTCACCCCTGAACCCCCTTGACCCACTCACCGGTGAGCGGGACCGTCGTAAAAATATCTGAGTGTAACACATGGAAGGTGTACCAAACTCTAACATGAAAATAGGCTCCACAAACATAACAATCTCCCACTTGGAGACTGATTTCCACTGAGAAAGCTTCTCAACCCTTCACTGTCATCCGCGAAGGCCAACCAAAGCTAAACATAGCTTTATTTTATCCCTTGTGACTACCTTTGTCATCATGTCTATAGGATTATGACTGGTATGAATCTTCTCCAACTTCAACTTATCTTCCTCCAAAGTTGTTCTGATGAAGTGATATCTCAATTATATATGCTTCATCCTGGAGTGGAAAGTAGAGTTCTTAGCTAGGTGTATAACACTCTGACTATCACTATGCAGCTTACATTCCTCCTACTTATGTCCCAACTCCTCAAGAAATTTTTGTAACTAAATCATCTCTTTGCTTGCCTCTGTGGCAGCAACATACTCAGCCTCCATGGTTGACAAAGCCACCAACTTCTATAGTTGTGAAATCCAGCTCACTGTTGTCCCACCTACAGTGTAAATATAACCTATCGTGCTTCTCCTGCTGTCAACATCTCCAGCCATGTCTGAATCTACATAACCACGTAAAGTGGTGTCTGATCCATTGTAGCACAAAATTGTTGCCATGGTCCCTCTCAAATACCAAAGGATCCACTTTACTACTTGTCAATGCTCTTTACCTGGATCACTCATAAATCTACTCACAACTCCCACTGCATGGGAAATATTAGGCATAGTGCACACCATAACATACCTCAAACTGCCAACCGCTAATGAGTAAGTTACCTTGGACATCTGGTTTCTTTCTTGCTCTGTCTTGGGACACTACTCCTTTGATAAATTAAAATAGCCTACCAAAGGAGTTCCAACAGGTTTAACATCCTGCATGTTAAACCTATCTAATACCTTCTTAATGTACTCTTCCTAAGATAAAGTCAACTTCTGTTCCTTCCTATCCCAAGTTATCCTCATACCAAGGATTTTTCTAGCTTCTCCCAAATCCTTCGTATCAAAGGATTCACTTAGTTATATTTCCTGCATGTTTTTACCTGCAACCAACATATCATCAACATACAAACATAGGATAATATAACTTCCATCCTCAAATTTCTTTATATACACGCAATGGTCAGAATGACATCTAATATAACCTTGCTCCATCATAAAGCTAACAAACTTCTTATACCATTGACGTGGAGCTTGTTTTAGGCCATATAAGCTCTTCTTGAGTTTTCACACCATCTCCTCTTTACCTTTGACTTCATATCCTTCTGGCTGATGCATATATAGCTCCTCCTCCAAATCACCATATAGAAATATAGTCTTTACATCTAACAGTTCTAAGTGCAAGTCTTCTGCTGCCACTATTCCAAGAACAATTATGATAGAATTCATTTTTACTACAGGAGAAAAAATCTCATCAAAATCTATACCATATTTCTATGCAAACCCCTTGACCACCAACCGGGCTTTATATCTTTTCTTTCCTCCTTCATCTTTAACTCTTTACACCCACTTTTTCTGCAATTATTTTTTTCCTTTCGGTAGCTTCACCAAATCCCAAGTCTGATTCTCCACGAGAGACTTATGCTTCTTATCCATGGCTTGATCCCACTTCTTACTAGCATCTACCTGCATTGCTTCATCAAAGCTCTCTATCTCTCCACTATCAGTGAGTAATAAATAATAAAGATAAGGAGAGAAAAATTCAAGTTCTTTTCTTACCCTAGAAGACCTCCTCACTGTAAGAGTTTGGGGTTCCTATTGAGTAGGTTCTTGAACTGATTCATGGGTCACTGTCCCATCCGGAAGATCCTCTACCACTGCATATTCTTTCTTAGATTCTTCCCTGTTTTCCTATAACTGTTTCTTATACATGACTTTCTCATTAAAGACCACATAAATAGACCGAATGATTTTCTTGTCCTTAATACTCCAACATTTAAATCCAAAGTCATCACCACCATAACCAATAAAAGTGCATTTTTCTGATTTAGCCTCTAGCTTGGTCCTATCATCCTTGTCAATATGAACAAACACCTCACATCCAAAGACTCTAAGAAATGAGTAATCAACTTTCTTACTGTACCAAGCCTCCTTAGGTATGCCTCCATCCAAGGCACTTGAGGGTCCTCTATTTATCAAGTACACAAGTGTGCTCACTGCTTCTGCCCAAAAATAAAGAGGCATTCTTGCATATATCCTCATGATCCTAGCATGTTCCATTATTATTTTTTTCATCCTTTCTAACACCCCATTCTACTACGGTGTTCCTGGAACCATCTTTTACCTATGGATTCCATTCTTAGAACAATAATCATCAAATTCATTGTTGAAATACTCCCCTCCATTATCTGAGCTGAGACATTTTAACTTAAGACCTGTTTCATTCTCTACCAAGGCTTTCCATTTAACAAAATTATAAAATACATCAGATTTGTTTCTAATACAATAAACCCAAACTTTCCTTGTTGCATCATCAATAAAAGTAACATAATAACTTGAACCCCCAAGAGATGATACCCGAGCTGGCCCCCACACATCAGAATGTACCAGCTCTAACTTACTCTCTTTCTTCATAGGTCCACCTTGAGAAACCTTACTCACTTCTATTTTCCCATATATGCAGTTCTCAAAAAAATCCAAACTTATTTCTGTATATCTAGGAAAATTCTTTTTTATGATGTCCATGCCCTTATGGCTCATATGACCGAGCCTATAGTGCCATAATGTTGTATCTGCATCTGAAGCCATAAGATTACAATCATTAGTACTATTAGTGGATAAATACAAGGTTCCAACCTTCTTACCTCTTGCCACCATAAGAGCACCCTTGGTAACCTTCCAAGAGTCAGCTGTAAATATCACAGTACAACCATCAATTCCTAATTGCCCTATTGATATCAAATTTCTCCTTAATGTAGGCACATGTATGACATCCTTCAATAGCCATGTATTCCCATTTTGCATCTTAACCTGAATAGAACCTTTTCCAACTATACTGCAAGGCTCATCATCACCAAGAAAAACATGCCCAAAATCCCCTTGAATATAATCAACAAAATAATGCCTATGTGGAGTAGCATGAAAAGAAGCCCCTGAATCTAAAACCCAAGATTCAGTAATATTATGTAAAGAAAGAATCAAAGCATCCTGGCATACATTACCTGATGCCACATTTTCCTCCTTTTTTTCTTCCTGTTGTTTCTTCTTATCCTGAAGCTCCCAACAGTCCTTCTTTGTGTGCCCAGACTTTCCACAATTCCAACATACAATCTTTCTTTTAGATTTTGACCTTGCCCGATCTTTTTATTTTCCACAATTTCCTCTATTCTTCTGTCTCCCTCTAGTGTCCACTATCAAAGCATTCCCTAAAGTAGAATATTCCCCAGAGCTTTTTCTTCACATTTCCTCACTTAGAATCACCCCTACAACATCCTCAAACTTCAACTTTGAATTAGCTGGAACCGAGTTGCATACCGCCATTACTAGGCTATTCCAACTTTCAGGTAAAGAGCACAGAATTAATAAAGCCCTAACTTCTTCATCAAATTCTATTGTAACCGAAGCTAGCATAATCAAAACCATATTGAAATCATTTAAATGATCTGCTACTGAACTATTCTCAGACATCTTCATATTAAACAACTTTTTCATTAAAAATATATTGTTAGAGGTAAATGGTTTTTCATATAACTTCCCTAATGCATCAATTAGATATTTTTTAGTCTTTTCCTTTGAAACATTAAATAATACCGAATATACAAGACATAGCCAAATTGTCCCAAGTTCCTTCCTATCTAGCAAATCCCATTCCGCATCTGTCATGCTCGAGGGTTTGCTCACCTTCTCAGAAAACGGAGTATAAAGATCCTTCTGATAAAGGCAATCTTCCATCTGCATCTTCCAAAGACTGAAATTCTACCCATTTAATTCATCAACCCTATATCTTCCATCATCTGCCATAGCTCCCACTCAAGCTTAAAAACTTTCTATATGATTCAACACTTTAGCAAATGAAACTAGGCTATGATACCAATTGTTAGGGATTAATAGAATCTAATGAAGAATAATTCCTCAGAATCAAAATAATAAGAAATATGAATATAATTACAGAAATGAAAAATTCACAACACGAAGACAATATTTAACGTGGTTCACCCAATGTGGGCTACATCCATCAAGAACACTTCCTCAGATTTTATTACAAGCCAACAGTCTTCACAGTTACAATAATTAGATCTTGTTTGGAGCTGCACTCAACAAACCCTCTTGAATTCGCACTTGAATCCGTACACACTATTCACCTTCTCAAAACACACTTATATCAATCCTATTGTATGTCCATCTATTTATAAGTACATCAATAGGTAGCCGAAGAGGCGGTTTTACAAACAATGGGTATCAAAAAACCATGGGCCCAAAAACAGCCCATAACGGTTACCCATTACCCATGGGTTAATAAACCACCGTAAAAATATCCGAGTGCAACACATGGAAGGTGTATCAAAATCTAACATGAAAATAGGCTCCACAAACATAACAACACATACCCAGAAGGTGCCACATCACAACAAAGAAGGCAGTTATGTATTATTACCGCTAAATATGTTGTCTTAGAATAGGTACTCTATCGTAAAGCCTTCGACGGTATGCTTCTAAGATGCGTCGACATGGAAGAATCCAAGAAGATTATTCATGAATCTGACAGTTGGATATGTGGAGGCCACTTCGGTGGTCATGCCACCACTCACAAAATACATCGGATGGGCTATTTTCGGCCCACTCTCAATCATGACGTAGTGGAATTTGTACGTAAGTGCCACAAATGCCAAGAATTCTCTCATGAGATTCACATGCCAGCACAATCCCTGCAACCAACAGTGACTTCATAGCCCTTCTCCACATGGGGTCTATAATTAATAGGGAAGTTCTCTCCCTCATCAACCGATGGCCATAATTTTATTATTACAGCCAAGGAATATTTTACCAAATGGGTGGACACCATGCCTCTCACTACCGTACCGGGTTTGATAATTGCCAAATTCATTCTAAACCAAATAATCTGCAAGTATGGTGTCCCATAAGTCATTATCTTAGATAATGGCATGTCCTTTAAAAATGATGAAGTCCGTGAGTTATGTAGAAAGCTCAAGATAAACCATCACACGGCCTCTCTTTACTACCCTCAAACCAATGGGTAGGCCGAAGCGACAAACAAAATGTTAAAAGATATTCTCCTCAAAACGGTCAAAGAGAACAAGCAAGATTGGCATTTAAAACTATATCTGGCCTTGTGGACCTATCAAACCTCAATAAGAAAACCAACAGAAGCAACTCCTTTCTCGTTGGTATGCGGGGTAGAAGTAGTTCTCCCACTTGAGGTTGAAATACCCAGTCTCCACATCTCATTACAAGGGATTCTAGATGAAGAAGCGTATAGGGAGGCATGTCTCTCTCAACTGGAAAGCCTCAACAAGGTCATGCTAAACACTGAACAAAGGTATATATCCTATTCCAATTGGATGTACCAGCAGTACAACAAAAAATTCTATGAGCAAGAAATATATGAGAGAGATCTAGTTCTAAGACTAGACATCCAGATCGATAAGAAAACCGACAAAGGAAGAAAGTTCAAGCCTAAGTGGTTAGGCCCATACCGAGTCATGAAGGAATATGGAAATGGTGCATATCTCTTGTGCACACTAGAAGGTGGGGAATTTGGTGAAACTGTCAATTCCTTGCATCTTAAATGGTTTTACACATAAAACATCAAAATCACCACTTATACATTATAGCTACCTACATTACATTAGTCATTTAGCTGTTTCATTTTTTTCACTCATTTTGTAAAACTGATAGGCCAAGAACTTGTTCTTAAGCAATCTGTTACAAATTTCCAAAAAAATTGGCAAAAGCATTCAAAACCCATCTCTTCAAACATCATCAACTATTTTAAAATATTTTCATCAAGTTCGACGAACAAGCATTGATGAAAACCATACCAAGGCCTGCATACTCAGCTTTGCTCTTTATTTCTACTAGGTGAAGTTGTCCTTGCCTACGGTCTGTTCTAGAAGATTCTTGGTGTCACATCTATCCCTCTTAAATATCTTTGAATGAAAGGATATCCCAAAGTCATATATCAGAAATGTCAAAATAAAATGAAATCAAAAGCACCAAGCAAACAAAATATTTTATTTTACACACTTCTTTGCCCCATCAACCTTCGGTGATAATAACACATCTCTTACTAGTGGTGTGAGGTTGGGAAAGGAAAGAGGTGCCCTTACTCACCTATATCTTGCCTTTGGTGACAAACCCGTGCTTCTTACTAGTGGCATGAGGCAGGGTGTGGGGGGTCCAGTCACACAAATTAACAAATCTTGGTATGCTAAAAACACAAATCAAATTATATTAAAAGAAAACAAATATCCAAATTCCAAAGAGATCAAATCCTCAAAACCATATTTTGTCAACCAAGTTGCCATTTATGAATCTAAGTCTAGATAAATTGGAAAGCAAGTGGCCTTCTAAACATGGTAGTAGTTCTGAGTAGGATAGGTGTGTAGGTCCAAATTTGATTTCTGTTACTAGTTTTCCTGTCTCCCATCATTCCATTCAGTTAAACTCATACAACTTGTTCCCTTCCTAACTCTTGGTGTTGAGCCATTGCATCTTACTAGTTGTGTGGAATTGGGATTGGGGCAAGTTCATTTCTTTATCACTATGCATTCATCATGTTTTTCCAACATAAGAAGAAATTACAAATATTTCCCAAAGAGTTTAAAAGTTCAGTACCACCATATGTTAGTATCATCTCATATCAGCATTACAACAAACATACAAAGTAAAACATTCCATTTACTATCATTTTTTATCAATTGCGTACATTCTAAAAACATGAAAACAATATTCTAAAAACATCTAAGTACACATGTGGAAATAAGTCACAAAATTCTAGGCACCAAGAGTCTAGATCCAAAAAGAGATATATACCAAGTTTCATATACAATTCCATCATGCACTAGGCATGGTCAAAATGCTCAATGAGCCTGAAAAGTACAAAAACACTCATATAGATATTTGACAAAATGCTACCAAAATAAATCTCTAAATGCCTATGGGATCCCTCAGAGGGTGCACGACCACGCCTCGGAATCCAGCTACGCTGGTGCTCTGAATGTATTGAGGGCTCGTGGTCACGACCAGTAGCTGTCGTCTCACTATGAGAATGACTCCACCTCATCAAGCACTCGGCTGTCCTATATCCAACTACCTCTGCGCAGAGAGAAGTCATGATCTTCACTACATGCCAGACAGAGGAAAAAACCTTAGTATGCCTACCGGCTACTGAAGGCTCCCCCACATCCACAGAAATCTCAACACGAGTCTTCTTCGAGGGGAGAAGTAAGGTATCCGTGCATACTCAGCGAATCAAGTCTCGCCACTCATTAGAAGTTGCTGCATGTTAAGGAGAAAAAAAGTTAGAAAATGATCAAAGATAGAACCAAGAGTAAACAAAAAATAAATAAATAAAAAACTAAGACAATTCTAACTAAAAAAAAGGTCAAGAGAAGAATGAAAACTCACTCGGATCTCTGAGCCTCCAAGAAGGATCTCTAGGATCCGCGCCTGCCACTGACACCGCCACTGACTAGTGTCCCTCTCCCACATCTGGGGCAATGTGACGGCCTGTAAAAGACTTGCCATCTCCACCTAAGTCCTGAGATAGTATCTCCTCTGAGACTAGATTCACCTTCTCTGTTCTCTGCTCTTCCCTCTTGGCCCGTAGGATCTCCTAAGTGTCATGACACTTGGGATCACTATCATCTCCCCCACTCTATCAAAGGGGTGGATCTCTAACTTCCCCACCCTATCTATCAACTAGCTGGTAGTTTGATAGGAAATCAGTGTAATGGTCTCCTCTCCCCATACCCTTGCCATGGCCTAATAAGGAGTGGCCTCCATGTCTGCAGTGGTCAAAGAGGCCACTGGCTGGTGGGGTTCTCTAAGAATTGCCATCCCCGTTAACCTCACTGACTTGAAAATCCTGTGATCCTCTACCTCTACACCTCTCCCATATGGGGTGATATGCTCATACACCTAACTCATGACAAGATTCAGGTGGCTCAGTGACTGTCCCTATAATTGGACTACCCTGTATAAATCATGGTAGGTAGTCCTGAGGATATATGCTCCCCAAGCGTAGACACGTCCATGGCCCTCAATCTATGCAATAATGGGGGCCTAGAAATATAAGATGGTGTCCCCTCCCTTATTCCCAATAATTCTAGATGCAAAGATGCCCATGATGGCCTTGCAGAGCATGGGAATGTCTGACTCAATGATAGAGTGGATCCTCACTCCCTTCTTTGATCCCATCGATAAAAATGCATCTCCCATGTAGGTGGCCCACTGAACCACCTGTGATCTTGATACTGTTGTCTTAAGAGATAGCTTCCACCCAAGGATCAGAACCCCTAGTATATGGTAAACATCCTCCAGGGTGATGGACCACTCTCCCTTGACTCTTGGCAATCTAAAGGTGTTTCGATCTGCATCTCTGTAAGAAAATAAGTCACATAAAATGTGACTAGCAGGTGTAATGTGAGGGACCTGTGCAATCCTCCAAATGCCAGCCCTCTAAAGGGTATCTCGTTCTACTTGAGAGAGTGCCTCTAAAACTACTGGGGGCCAATCACACTCCCTCTTCCAGCTCCATCTAATATACTCCTCCTCCTTCTGCATACACCCAAAAACACAAAAAGGAGTTAGTGCTAAAATCCAATTGGAAAAACTATTAAAAACACGTAAAAATGTTGAACATGCAAAAATAAGCTAATTTTTGTATTGTTTTGGTCCTTTGTCATGGACCGCTGCCCTGTGTAGAGTGGCGGTTCCATAACCACCACCTTATAAGGTGGCAGTCCCATAACCACCACCCTGCACAGGGTGGCGGTCCTATCCTGCAAAGTCAAACGGGTCGTATACCCTAAAAAATGCCTAAAAACAAACAAAAGGACCATTTTAACAAAAAAATAAACCTACCCTATGGGCGGCCCCCCTAGAGACATGTTTAAAACTAATATTTTCAAAAATGACCCCCCCAGGAGAAATATTTCATCATTTCCACATTTTAGGTTTAAAAACAATAAATCAAGAAGAACTAACCTGAGACTTCACAGGTCGATGTTCCACTCTCGGAAGCTTGATCACTATCTCACCACAAACGTTTTGACTATATTCTCGTCAAAAACCATCACCGTGGGTCCCAAAGCTCAAAAATATATCAAATCAATCCACACAAATGAATAGTAAAATGAATTTATTTTATATAAATAGCCCTCTTAATTTGATTTTGAATGTGTTTCACAGGGTCAGAGCACCGATGAAGGTAAGTTCTAAACCATGTGTAGATGGTAAGTCCTCTTTTCATGTCAATTTAGCCTTATTTCCATATCTATTTTATCTATATGCACTAGAGTCCCTCTTTTTTTCCATTTTGTAGGTAGCAGGATCTTGGATGGTGACTTTCCAGCACACAGGCGTGTCAGGTATAACTCCTCACTCCCCATTTCGGGACCACCATACTTGGATCCACCATTTTACACCTCTTCATGGCTAAGATGCTTCTCCAAGGGAGCAACATGTACGTACCTGAAATTGTAGGGTACTGCACCGTCGGAACGATGTTACACATGCCCCAATGATGATACAGGTTTCCTTGTAAGGTGTTCAAAATCCAGAAAGGTTGGCCATGTATACGATTATAGCCCACATGCCTCGCTCAACCTCCACATGTTTTTTTTTCCCGTTTCCCCCCTATTTTCTTAATTTTTTGGCTTCAGTGACAAAACCACCGCCTTGCCTGGGTGGCGGTCCCATGACTACTGCCCAGGACAAGGTGATGGTCCCATAACCGTCACCCTGCACAAGGCGGCGGTCCTGTACACATTTTCCAAATCCTTACGACGATCACGTCAAATGTAAATCTTGAGTTTTACACACTTTCATCAACAACTTTGGCTTGCATTAATGTTTTTGGTCCCCTGGTAATAGTATTTTTCCTTTATTTATAGTAAAGGAGTTCAAATGGAAGTTACCCTCTAGTAAATGAATTGGTTATAAATAGCCAGCTTGTTTTCAATCAAATGGCCCCTCATCTTCTCAATTATCTTATTCAGTATTTCAAATTCTTGCTAAGAATTATACTAACTTCATGTTTTGCATCAGTTATTAGTTTTCCTTTGTTGTTTAGAAGTCATTCAATCTTCTTGTTTTAGTCTTGTTCCATTGCTGCTCCATACAATCAGTTTAGCATAGAATAGCTTCATTTTTAGACTAGAATCCATTAAAGTTGTAGGTTTTGTTTTGTCATAAGGATAGATTCTAAAACTCTCGGTACACTTGTGTTGTATTCCCGCAATAAATCCCTCTAGGAATTGCATAGTCAAGATTTGTTCACTTGCACTATCTCTCTCCTACTCACATTGTATTTGGTCTATATCCAAAGTTGTCATTGTTTGAATGCCATCTTCTGTTGATACTATCATATACAAACTTTCTGGATTCACGAGGACACGAAGGAATGAGGAGATCACACTGAGGGGAAAAAATCACACACAACTAGATTTACCATTGTTCTGTAAATGACAGGTTTGAGCTATCAAAGTTCTAGTTACAACATATCAAATAGAGTAGTGAATTATTTCATTTCAGTTAAAATCTCACTCTTGATATCATCGAGGAAGCTATGGGGATTGATATTTTCTGATAAACTGTGATTCATTCCTCATTTCTGAGTTAGGATCGAGAGCCTTTCAATTTAATATTTTAGTTACTTAGATATTTAGGATAAAATCACAAGTGCACATGCAAATAGCCATACCAGGCTACTTTACTTGTTTTTATTTTGTTGCTAGATTAGTTTTCCATTTTATAAATATACTAGAGTAGCTTCTCTTCAATTTCATTGAAATACGTCATTGAAAAATACAAAAATAGAAGGATGCTTGCATAGTGTAAATACTTATTTTGTAATCAGTTTATTAAGTTTAGTTAAAAGTTGAATCATTTTTGTATGAAAATCAGAAATTAGAGAGCCTATAGAGTATATATTTGAACCCATAATGCCTCAGCCAAATCTACCCATGACATTAGCTGATATAGATCAGGACCTTAGGATACAGGTCTTCTGAGCAATAGAAAACCTATAAGTAATTAGTGAGTAACTAAGAGGATTAAACATCAAAGATTAAAAAGCTTACACATTTTGGTCAAACCACCCTAATTATAGACTTCCTTGATAAAATACATGAATGACTACACAAGGATTCGAAAGAGAAAAAACATTTGGTTGCGATCCTTTAGTTCCACATCCTAATGCAGGAGACCTCCTCATTAACGTAGATACTAGCCTATGCATTCAAGTTGCCAGAACACCTGTTAGGTACTCTAAGAAAATCATACAACTTCTATTTCTAAACGTAAAGGCTAAAAAGGCATACGATTAATGGATAGTCGGAAGAAGGGATTGATTCTTCACATGACCATAACAGGTCCACAATAACCATGAACTCATGGTTGTGATCCCCGAGTCCCACAACCCAATGGGCCTAAAATCAGTTAAGTATTGACACCGACTTATGAACGCTGGTATTTAGATCCTCACCACTCCCGCCAGATATTATAGTATAGTTATCCATATTAAACATAGAAGCCAATCAATCTAACATTTTCTAGGCTAGACCAGAAAATCACCCATAGTTCACTACAAATCCATTAAACCACCTATCACCATTTTCATGACCTTGTCTGGAGATATATACGAAGCTCCCACAGGTCACTTCCCACGTATCCAACAACCAAGAAACAGGATCTCGACAGAGCTTGACATTGATTAGAGCCTCCAAACAACCATTATATCTGAATGAACTATTACACCAATTTAGGTTAGGAGGGCCTTCTTCAGCTTAGATTCGTAGATTACATTATTACGTATTGAGGATATAAGATTACCTGATTAGCTTGTCTATATTCATTTACATTCAACATTCACTGGCTGTCTCGACACGACCTTGGGAGGTTGGGTACGAGGAAGAGGTACTTGTAGATTCCCATGCTTGCATGTCAATTTTCCATCGTACAATATCCAATATGATCTTGTAGTAATTGTTGGAGAGACCATCTGACCTTCCTTGGAGTAGCAATAAATCCCCAATTTTATTTCTCCTAGATCTATTTAGGTCTATATTAGTTAGCAATTTAACATACTAGTAGGCATGCTTTAGCTAGGTTTTTAATTATATTCATGTTAGTTGTTTCAATCATTCCATTAAGATTTTATCTTTGATGTAACTATTTTTAGATTCAATAAGCATTAGCTCAATTAGACTGTGGTGTTAGTAATATATTTTCTTGGAACATTTTGTAGTCTTCAATAATATAACTACATTTATGCTAAATAGAATGTTGTCATTGAAAATGTGCATGCATGAAAGATTCACCAAAATTTGGAAAAAATTTATATCTCAACAGAAACATATGAATTTATTTAAGGTGTGGGACCTTGGATCATTGGGATAGACCTCTTTATAAGGCCAACTCATAACAAACACCACTCTAATTATATCACTAAGCTACTCTAATATATAACTAATCTAACCATGAAAAGGAAAAGGGAAAGGATAAAACTGAAAGAAACATGTTGATACACCAAAGTATAAGGGATATTTGTCCTTGAGATGAGTAATATAGGAAAAATACAAAGGAAATAGGAAAGGTACTATCCATGGTCTACCTTGCATCAAATCAAACTCCAATTCCCTACATATTTGACACAGTGAAACAAAACTATGCAAATATAATCCATATACATCATGAAATGACAAAATAGAAAGATAAGAAGGAAATAATACAAACGAGAGGGAATATATGGGCCATAATCAACAAGATATTATTATTTTGGAATATACAGTTAATCTATTACATCCATTTATAAGGCATTAGATTTATTTCACAAGTCCAAGACAAATGTCTACATCTCAAAATGTTCAACCCCCATTTGGGAAAGGAAACTTTGCATTAAAGAGAGGATATTTTACAATAATAATTTATTTTCAGTTATAGAAAAAGGAGAGAGAAGAGAGAGGAGAACATAAGGATGAAGAATATTCTAAAGAATAACCCATTCTTCATTATTATCTTCTACATTGAGAAATTCCAAAATGAGATATTTTCCCAAAACTTCCTCTAGGAGCATATTGCAAATCACGACGATCCATAACTCTAAAGGTTCCTTGTGTATACACCATATTTTTTAATGTTTGTTAAACATTTATTTTGTGATGGGGTTTCTAATGTATTCTCCTCCTGAGTGAGTGTCTTGAGGGGCCTTTCAGAATTAGGGTATGATCTGACTTGGTCATATGGGCTAGACTATAATATTTGAGAGATATCATTATTAGCCTTAGTCAATCTATACATGCCTCATTTATTACCTTTTTTCACACGTTGTGTTGGAAGAACAAAGGAATGAGATGGGGGTTGAATTAGTCCTACAATTATTTTAATTTAATTTACCAAACCATAAATTCATCAATTAGATTGTTCTTACAACCTTCATAACCATGGGTGCCTATTAATATATGCAAAATTAACCACAAGAGAAAGAAAAAAAATTAATCAACACAAGAACACCATATGTAAGTGAGAAACCCTCATGGGGAATAAAACCCACTGAAAATATTTTTATATTACATAAATCAAAGATATTTTGTGTAGCACCAACTTCACAAGGAGCACCAACCCTTCAAGGACCACCAATCCATAATTTAGTGAAGCAACCACTCCAAAAGGAGGATAAAACCCCATATTATGACCAAGAAAAAAATTTGCAACCTGATTATGTTTTATCTCTGATATTTCCACTGCCATAACTGATGGAGATCATTATTCAACTCCCAAACCCTAGGTCAAAACCTAGGTCTTCAAACTCACTCTTTCTTCTTTTTTCTCAACTTTTATTGCCCTCTATACTCTTTCACACATGATTTAAAAAATTACTCAATATAAAACACATATTATCATCCTTTAATTCATGCCTTCATACCTTCAAAACAATTTCCTTTAGGTCACACTTCTCCCCATGCAAGACTAGCTCTCAAAATAAGCTTAAACTTCACTTTTATATGTTTTTCTTCTCTCCAACCCAAAGGACAATTCAATATTGACTCCTTTTAGAACAAGCATAGATACCTTTCCATAGATGAACACACTGTAGCTTTCACTTTTAGACCTTCACTACACTTGGACCCACACAACTCAGAATACCTCTACCTCATGATAATAAGATAGATAAAAAATTGGCTCTACTTGTGTCTTGCAAGCAACATTATGCCATTCAAGTAGATCTTAGATTGACTTACCTCTTACATAGTTGGTTGTACATATTGACCTCTAAACTCTTGTAGATACACAAATATAAAATCTCATCATCTTAAAAAGCACCATTATAACATTCCTTTTCTACTTTTATGACTATATCCTACCTCTCATAAGGATATAATTGTCACTTTGCACTCAATTTCTCTTGTGGTCTCAAAGATAGACCTATGAAAATTTTCCTTGTTCACACACCTTTTATTCAATCTTCATGATTTGATAGATAATAGATACCAATCACCCTTATAATGAATTCATTTGACTGAGATACAGATTCAAGGTCATGAACAAGACAACACATACTGATATGTAAACTCTTCAACTTTGGAGTTATCCACAGAATCACAATTAATCATTGTTGTTCTACTTTCTATTAGAAAATAAAAGAGATAGCTAGTAAATGAATTGTACTTGGGATTAGAATCAAAAATTTGCAGAAAGGGAAAGAATATATACTCATACACCAAAAATTTTATCCTAGAAAACCTCCAGAGGAGGAAAAACCAGTCGGGAAGGGAAATTACTCTTTCTTCCCACTTTTATTGGCCAATTCAATAATAAGTACAGAAATTGCAATAAGTATGAAAGATAAGTAGATAATATCTCACACTTCCTCCCAGTTACTTGCTTTCTCTGACTCAATTAGTCCTTTCATCTACAAATCAAAATTACAACATTAAGAGCTTCTTACTCACTTGATCCATTCTTTGATGATATTTGTTCTCTTCCATAACATGCATTTATATCCTTTCTCATATCCTCCTGTGCACTAGAGAATGGGAAAGGTCATGGAGGTGAAAGGAAACAAACAACCTTTCAAATTCTTAGGCTGTTTGTTTTCAAATTTTATTTTTTGTCCAAGAGAGCCAGGACCGCCACCCTGTGTAGACTGGCGGTCCTAGGACTGACGCCTTGGTTAGGTGGTGGTTTTGTAACCACCACCTTGCACAAGGCAGCAATCCTATTAATTAAAAGACAGACCCTTCGTGTATCATTTTTTCTTCTTCGTGTTGGCTGATTTGATAAAGTAGAGTCATTTTGGATCCCTATGGATCACACCTCTCCTTCTTAGGAGGATTTTTTTCCCACAAAATCTTAGTGCGGGAGTAGATGAGGAAATAATTCCCTCACTTTCTCCTTCGGGTACCACTGGGTCTGCCTTGGTGTCTTTACTTTTAGTCCAATTTTCCAAGACTCCTGCAGAACTCTCCTAGTCTCTCTGACCTTTTGCTACAGTACTACATCCTCCTTCAATTTTCCTTGTGAGTCCAAGACGCAATCCTCAATGGAAGGTAGCAACTATAGTTCTTGATATTCATCTAGCATGGATGGCTCATATAGGTGCAAGTTCTCGCAGTTTACTATAGAGTACATCCTCATGAATGATGGTAAATCAAGTCAAAAGGCATTTTCTCCAACCTACTCCAATATGGTGAAGGGTCCATATCGTAGTGGCTTGAGCTTCCCTTCTTGAACTTGTAGTATCTCCTTGCTCAAGTAAAGCCAAAATCTATCTCCAACATGAAGCTTATGTTCCCTTCTATTTTGATGTTGCCTAGCTTTGTACTTGGCCTGAGATTTATGTAGTTGTTTCTTGACTTTGAGATGGATTTTTTGGATCCTCTCAATGAATTTGTTTGCTCTAGTCACCTATGTGTCTCATGTATTATTCTCATCCTGTTGTCCAACTATTATGTCTAGCAGATTTGTAGGTAGATATCCCAAGTATGCTTCAAACGGAGACTTTATAGTGGATGTGTGTACTACCCGATTATAGGAATGTTGAATGTAGGCTAAGGACTCATCCTAAGTCCTTGGGTTTTTTTTGTTATACCCTCTGATCAATTGTACCAAAGTCTTGTTTACCACCTCTGTTTGTCCATATGTCTGTGGATGAAAATCCGTGCTCCTTTGTAACCTGGTATCCATCTTGTCCCACAAAGTAGTCCAAATTTTCCCCAGGAACTTGGAATCCTTGTCAGAAACAATAGACTTTGGTAAACCAAAATGCACCCATACATTAGCAAAGAAAGATCTACTGCCTCACGTTCTTTTACTGTCTTTTCACATACCATAAGAATACACATCTTACTAAATATATTAACAACAACATAGAGATAGTCATGGCCATGTTTATACATAGGTAATCCTCCTACAAAATCCATAGAAATGTCCTCCCACAGATGAGTAGGTACTGGCAACAACATATACAAACCTTCCTTCCTAGTCTTAGGCTTACTAGTACAACAAATTTTACATCCCCGTATAAATTTTGATACTTCTTCTTGCATGTTGGGCCAACACATGTACCTTTTCAAGTGTTTTAGGGTCTAACCAACACTAAAATGTGTTGCTACTTTTGAGGTATGTGTTTCCCTCATCAATAGAATTCACTCTTATTTTGGCATGCAAAGCTTCCCCCATCAATAGAGCAGCCCATCTTTGAGATAACAATCTTCAATCCATGTCCTTTCAAGCCCTTGGGACTACAACTACTGAAATTTCACCCCAAAGTCTTTGTCCTGGGCATATGCCTCTCCGTAAGATTCCTTCATGAAGGGATCGATCTGAGAGATAGTGGCCAAACAGGAAAACTTCTTTTGTGTGGGTGGCATAAACAACATGTCTACCACCAAGTTTGTACTACCCTTCTTGTATTTAATCACCAAATGGATCTGTTGAAGGAACCCCATCCATTTTTAGTGCCTTGCCTACTATAATTTAGACTGGGCTTACAAATACTGGAGAGGTTTGTGATCAGTGTGCACAATAGTTTCTTTACCCAACAAATAATTCTTCCATTTCTTAATTACCTGAACTAGTGCATACATTTCCTTATCATATATTGAATATCCTTTAACTACTAAAGTGAAGTTTTAAAATGATAACATACGGGTTTACCTCCTTGAAGAAACACTGCACCCATGGCATAATCACTGAAATTTGTCTCTACTTCAAAAGGCTGCTACAAATTAGGAAGAGAAAGTATTGGAGCATGACTAATCTTGTATTTCAATAATTCAAAGGATTTTTCTTGTTCCTTACCCCAGTCAAAACCATTACTCTTTGTGGTGACTTTGTGTAGAGGTTCTGCAATCGTGGAGAATCCCAGAATGAAATTCCACATGTACTGTACTTCTCCCACAAAAATCCTAGTCTCTGTGGCTCCTATTGGTGTTGGCTAATTAGTGATGGCTTCTACCTTCTTTGGATCCACTCATCGCTCTCCTCCTCCAACCACGTGCCCAAGATAGACAAGTGACTATTTGGAAAATTCACATTTCTTCATATTACAAAGAAGTTGTTTCTCCCTGAGAACTTGCAATACTTTTTGCAAATGCATTAGATGTTCTTCCCAAGTGGCACTAAAAATCAAGATATCATCTAGATATACAATGACACATGAATCTATGAAATCCCACAATACATCATTCATCAATCTCATAAATGTAGTGGGTGCATTGCATAATCCAAAAGGAAGTACTAACCATTTATACAAACCCTATTTTTTTTTGAAGGTAGTCTTTCATATATCCTCCTCCTTCATCCTAACTTGATGATAACCGGACTTGAGATCAAAATTCGTGAAGAATTTGGCATGCTGAAGCTATTCCAAGAGATCATCTATGTGAGGAAGTGGATATTTGTTCTTTATGGTGATCTTGTTCAAAGCACGGTATTCGATGCACGTTCTCTAAGAACCATCCTTCCTTGGAACTATCATAATAGGTGAATCACATGGTGAGGTGCTTGGATGTATCACCCCTTGGTCTTGTAGTTCCTGGAGTTATTTCTTTACTTCAGTACTCTAAAGCAAGGATTTCCTATACAACCTGATTTTTGGTAGAGGGGACTCTGCCAATAGCTGAATCTCATCCTCTACTTTCTATTTTGGAGATAATCAAATAGGATCCTAAAAAAATTCCTTAAAATATTGAATAATAATATCCAAATCATGTTTTCCCTAGTTAGAAATCTCTGTAACTTCTACCCCATCTTGTTTATCCTTCAATAAAAGTAAATAAAACTGATTATGATTTTCTTGAATAAGTCATTTTACTTGGTTAGCACTTACCATAGTAACCTGTGTCTTACGTTGGTGTGCCCGAATGTTGTAATTAATCCCATCCTTGACTCATCTACACCAGTTTTCCCTCCTCATAAATATAGCATCCCTAACATATAAGTAAGGACTCCCAAATACAACATAAAAAGCATCAAGTGGAATAATGTCAGCTTCAAAAACATCAATATATTGGGAATTTATCACAAACATGACCTTACATCTTCTTGTTACCTTAATTTCAACACCCTTCTTCACCCAACCCAAAGGATAAGGGTGTGGATGCTTGTAGGTCTCAAGACCAAGTTTCTTTACAACTACTTCAAAAATCAAGTTAGACTGAGAACCGGTATCAACCAAAGTGTTTACCTTAGTTCTCTTGATCTGGAATAGTCTACTCATCTCCTCTTCCTGTCTATCCATATTGGTGGTTGTGTATCCAAGCCTCTCATCTACATCAGAGTCATCTTTAATTTCCACCTCCCCTTCTATTTTCATAGTTGTCATGGACTTCTTCGAGTCCTTGGTTTGATTATTTGGATGTAACTCTAGATGTAACTTCCAACATGTAGCGTCAATATGACCATTGATATCACAGTTCTTGCAAAAATTCTTGGGATCTTTACAAGTATTCAAAGTAGTGGCGGTTTGTTTACCTTTCCCTTTCTACTTACACTTGTTACTTGTTTGCCCAAACTCTTTCTTCTACTGATTTGTTGACTGCTTTACCATTGTCTCTGCTTATCCTTGCTTCTTTCAATTATCTCTATAGTACGCCTATACGCATGCTTCGTTGAGATCTTTAGGTTTTGTGGAGATGACTTTTCTTCGAAGGTGAGTGTGAATTCCTCCCAAGTACTTGGTCAGAATATCCTCATCCTCCAAGTCCATGTTAAGTAACCTGGCTTGCCTCTGAAACTTCTTAGTATATTCCTACACACTTTGACCACAACCTTGTCTAAAATACTGCCATTTAATCATTTGGTCAGTCTTATGGCCAATAGGATAGAAGTCAGCTCTAAGTAGTTCTTTAAATTCTTGCCAATATTTCACAATAGGATGCTTTTTCTTTTCACAAGTGGCTAGATGGGTTTCCCACCAAACCAGAGTGGGTCCTTCCATTTTGAGATGTGAAAAGGTGATCCTCTATGCCTCATTGACATTATGGACACTAAAGTAGACTTCTAACTATTTTAACTATTTATCAAGCAACTCCACATCTACTTGTCCTTCAAAGCTTTTAATATCAACTTTTGTTTTAACTTTAAAAGGAGTATGATTGGATTTTACCTTTTCTATTGTGTTATATGTCTCTTCTTCATGCTCTTCCCCATAACTTTTCTCATAGTGGCTCCTTCCTATGCCAAACTTTTCAGCTAAGCCCTGAACCACTGAGTCCATGGAGTCTTGTTTGACAGAAGTTGTCTTTTGTAAATCATCAAGCTCTTATTTCCTTCTAAACATACTATCCATCATGGTCTCCAGCATCTCAATTCTACAGACCAAGTTATCTTCTTTCATTTGTCCCCGAATCCTTTGTTTCCACTTCTTTGTAGAAATTTCTAGATCGCAAGGTAAAGCCTCTTCGCCTTTAGATATTTTCACTGTCATACAAATCCAAGAATGAATACCATAGTCCTAGATAATTTTTATCTCTGATACCCAAATGATTTGTAAACTCTTCAACTTTGGAATTATCCATAGAATCAAAATTAATCGTTGTCGTTCTACTTTCTTTTAGAAAATAACAAATATAGCTAGTGAATGAATTATAGTTGTGCTTAGAATCAACAATTTGCAGAAAGGGAAAGAATATAGACTCATACAACAATAATTTTATCTTGGAAAACTTCCAGAGGAGGAAAAACCAATTGGGAAGGGAAATTTCTCTTTCTTCCCAGTTTTATTAGGCAATTCAATAATAAGTACTAAAATTACAATAAGTATGAAAGAGAAGTAGATAATATCTCACACTTCCTCCCAGTTACACTCTTTCTCTTACTCAATTACTCCTTGTTTCTAAAAATCACAATTCCAACACTAAGAGCTTCTTACTCACTTGCTTCATTCTTTTATGATCTTTGTTCTCTTCCATAACATGCATTTATAGCCTTTCTCATGTCCTCCCATGCACTGGAGAATGGGAAAGGTCATGGAGGAGAAAGGAAATGAACAACCTTTCAAATTCGGAGGCTTTTCATTTTTTGGATTTTTTTTGTCTAAGAGAGCCAGGACCGCTGCCCTGTGTAGACCGGAGTTCCTAGGACCACCGCCCTGGTTGGGCAGCGGTTCTGTAACCGCTGCGCTATATAGGGTAGCAGTCCTATTACTTAAAATATAGAACCTCCGTGTATCATTTTTTCTTCTTCGTGTTGGTTGTTTTGATAAATTAGAATCATTTTGGATCCTTATGGATCACATACCCTCAACACTTTGAAGAACAAGACACATTGATGACACATGTGATGATACACCATATTTGAGCACATGACTTTAAACCAATATTTCATGGAACAAAACACTTTGATATTATTTTATCAACATGACACAACTTAAAGACACCTTAGAATGATAGATGACATCATAAATTCATTTTTTGAAGCTTTTATAAATTATACACCATTTCATAACACAATAAGGAGTACTACAGACCTTGTACTCAGTTTTGATTAACTTGACTTCATGACTATACTCCACACAAGAGTGACCTGTTGACCTTTAGAATTTAGCATTGACACATTTTTACCTTAACCTTATAACCAATGATGACTCATAAGAACACCTTTTTCTCAGAGAGACACATTCATATAATACAAAGACATAGATAACACCTTGACTCACTGTTATGTGTCGTAAGCACATGAAAAACATGACCTTTCATTTTATGTCAACATGAAAAATAGAATTCAAGAACAAAAATCAATGAGACGGACTTACAAACTCAGACACCTTTCAAAGTCAAGAACTCAAAGACACAAGAATATTTTACTTCACATACCTAATAATACTTGAAGTGTTCCAAACTCCAAGATTCCTTAGCTTCTCATGAATAGGGGAATACATAAAACATAGACATAAATTATCTTCTTCAAGTCTAAGCCCCTCAAAAAGAGAAAACAAGCATCCTTGACCTTACTTTGACCCTTCCTTTATGCCAAAAAAATGTCTTTGATAATTCTCATTGGATTAGGCTTCAATTCATACTGAGAATCGGTTTTCTTAACCTCCTTGGTATGAGAAACCTCATTCTTGAGCTTTAAATATGATATGGAACTCTTTGATTCATTCTTGGAGAAGATATTTCTCTTGAAAATTCTTCCATTAGATGCTTGAAACCTACTAATAACTCTGGTAATTCCATCTTGAAGACAAAATCTAGCAACATGTCCTTGTTTGTGACACTTAAAACATACAACACCATTATTATTTCTTATTTGTTTAAACACTCTTAAATTTCATCCATAATCCTTGGCCCTATGACCATACTCACGACATGAATGGAATTCACCCTTTAAAAAACCTACTTCATTTCCAAATGGAATTTTCGTGCAATCTCTAGCTCTATGAGAAAAAACATGACAAACAAAGCAATATTCATTGAAGAAAAACCATACCTCAGAAAATTAGGTTGTCTAATTGATTTTTACCTTCTCAAATCATTCATCTTAGTCACCTTCACATATGATTTGGTAATTGCACCCACTTCATCATCATGCTTCATATGTTCACATTTAAACCCTAGGCTTGTTTTGTCATCCATGTCTCTTTAAAATTCAATAACCCTGTCAAGATATTTTGAGCTCTTCTCAAGATTCTAATACATCCTCAACCTACTTGGCACATTCCAAAAATCTGATTTAAGGGCCTTAAATTTTTATTCATACCTGGAACAAGCATCCTCTTTATCCTTTATGGAATTTGAAAAACTTTCCACTTGATATTTCAAACCCTTGATGGCTTGATCATGCTCTTCTTCCATTCTTTTAACCTAATTTGATAGGCCTCAATACATGAATAAGATACTTCATTATTCATCCTCAATGCTACTACAATATCTAAATACTTACCCATTTATTTTTCTTCAAAGTATCTCCTTCAAGTTTCTAAACTTGCTTCAAAAAGGACTACTCTGATACCAATTTTTGGAGCACAAGAGACTGAGAGGGGGGTGAATTAGTCCTAAAATTATTTTTATTTCCTTTACCAAACCATAAATTCATCAATTATATTATTATTACAATATTCATAACCATGTGTTATTATTAAGATATGCAACATTAACCACAAGAGCAAGTAAAAAAGTACAAAACATAATAACACCATATGTAATTGGGAAACCCTCATGGAGAAGAAAATCCATTAAATATTTGCTTATATTACTAAAAAAATAGATTTATTGAAGTACCTACTTCACAAGGAGGATACAACCCCCTGGGATGACCAAGAAACAACTCAGCCACCTGATTATGTTTTATCTCTGATATTTTTTCTACCACAACTGATGGAGATAACTTATTCATCTCACAAACCCTAGGTATTCAAACTCACGCTTTCTTCTTATTTCTTAATTTGTATTTCCTCTAAAATATTGAACATGTTCCGTAAAAATTTTCTCAATATAAAAAACATCTGATCATACTTCAATTTATTCCTTCATACCTTCAAAACAATATCCTCCATATCGCACTTCTCCCCCATGCAAGACTAGCTCTTAAAATGAGCTTAAACTTGACCTTTATATGTTTTTCTTCTCTCCAACCCAAATGAGGTAGGCCCCTCATGATATATTATACCCATACACATTAATTACATTCAAATAAAATCATTACAATAGTCACGTATGACCCATATATGTCAGCCCATCCAAAAACAACATTTCATGCACCAAAAATCCTAAAAAACCTTGCATTATAATGACAAAAGTCCCCTCATTCCAAAACCATGCTTAGTCAGGATCCCATATTCACCATACATGTGTAAAAAAAATTTAATCACCATACTTGGTCTAAATTTACATAAACAAATGAATTTTTTTTTAATGGGTCCACTGACTCTTTACCTTCTCAAAACAGTTGTTTCCAGCACCCTTTAGGACCTTGTCAACATATTTTTTCCACAAGATCACTTCAAAACATCCAAAATATATCATGTGACAACTCAATGGAAATTTAAGAATATGTATAACACTTCTAAGTAATTTATAAGTCATGAAATAATCACCTTGTCACTCCACAACCACTTTTGTCTTCACCAAATAAAGCTGCCCAAATACCTATTTTTCAAAATGAGCTGATAAACACTCTTTATGTAAATTCCAAGACCTCCAAATGCATTCAATAGGTGAAAATTTCACCCATATTCACTTTCCAGGTGATATAAATCATTAAATCAACCATTTTATTCTTCAACCAACTCAATACTTCAACAAGAACAACCTTATCCTAAAACCGCTACTACAAACATCTTCACAAAAAGAATTGAATGACACATCAAATGACCTCACCAAGACTCAATACATACCTCATTAGAAATATATATGAATTAAATTTCTATAAAATAGTGTAATGCCTTCCAAATCCAAGTGTAAGGCCTTCAAATAGGTCCATCTCTGTAAACTATTTTTTATTTCCTCTTGGACTCAAGAACTATCACTTAGCCCAACTTGCTCCAACATACCAAAACTCACTTCCAAACTTAACCAAAACATGAAACATAATTAAACATGATGTCTGAGCCATAAAAACCTTCACCAATCTTTAAATAATTAAAAACACTATTTTACCTTATGTTGCACCCTACTAAAATGAGCATCCTCCAAAATTTACTCTCAAAGAAAAAGTCATAACTTATGCATACCTTACACAATATTCAAGTTTGATATACCATTATAAATATATATGAATCATATTCACACAAAAACTTTAATGGATTTCTAACTCACATTGTAGCTCTTGCAATGTCTATTTTACCATTGACTACTCCAAACTACCCCAAAACCATTCAACAAAGATAGCGCATACTTTGTACTTTTTCACTATCACCATGACCTTAAACCTTCATGGACATCTATATCAACTCCTAGGATTTCATAAATGGAAATTTAGGTCATACCTATTTTGTAAACCTTCTCCTTAAACGAAAAATCTTCATAAACAAGCACATTCATGTGGGACCCACATACTGCCATATACACTACCATAACTTTATGGAAACCTGGAAGTGTCCTCTACATCATAAAATCATCACTTTTGAGGAAAAAATCAAAATTTTTCTGATACAAGCACTTTTCTACAAGCTTCTCCTAGCTAGGGTTTAGCAAGGGTTTCAAACCACTTTATCTTCTTAACGATCATTCCTAAAAATGTGACAATCAAACCACCTCATTATTTTTTTGAAACCTTAATAACTAAATTAATATTATATGTAAAATATTTCAGGTCCACATGCAAAGCACACATTCCATAACAAGCATCAAAAGGTCAACTTTTTCTCTAGAAACACACTCAAACTTACCCAGTTTTTCTAAAACTTGGATATCTTAAAATTCCTTCTTCAGAATGACCTAAAATTTGGCATGAAGCACCAAAATACCTGATCTAACTGTCCATACTCACCATCTATCTTAGATATACCTCAAACTCTCCATCCACAATGACTTACCTTTGTTCACATGCATGTTTTTCATTGTTTGCATCCCAAGGACCTCAAATATGCATCTAACCTTTGAATTCTGATTTGAAACTCACCATACACCTCAGGTACATTATTATCATTCTTAATAAAGACTTATTTAGTCCAAATATTACTCCTTTATCTCATTTTTCATGCTCCATTACTAGAAACAAGCCCGAAATGACCTCACTCAACCATAAATTGACCATACTGACTCAATAAAGACCCATGTATACTCATGAAACATCATATGGACCATGTTTGAAATCATGACATCACCCTATAAAATCACAAGAACTCAAACTGTGACTTAGCTCACTCAACCATGCACCAGGACTACATAAGACTTCACTAAACTTGACAATCAACATGCCTGACATCTGAATAACATCATAGGGAGACTCATACAACACCATGACACCATTTCCCATCAATGGAGGTTGACATCAATAGTAACACAACCACACAATGGCCAACACATTGAACTCATTATGTGAACTAGTACTAAAGAAAATAAGTAACTCTAAGTATGTGATGGTATAAGGTAGCTAAAGATGGGATGACGACGTGTACGGGTGCAAATAAGAGATCCTTCTCTGTAGCGAGATAGATGACCTGAAAATAAAATGAACTCAATAGAAAAATATTGAATTAGTAGATAGATGGGTGGGTTTTCTGAAAAATTTAGTCCCAATAAATGAAAACTTCCTAGGATGTATGTCAACCCTCATTTTGATAAAGATAAGATAAAATCAGATATTGATAAATTGGATGTAGCAAAATCTGATCCAAAACAAAAAAACTAAAATGTTAGATAAAAGATAGAAATGTAGATATGATGTAAATGAATGTAAAGTAAACTAGACTTAGGTGGGTCAATGGCAACTCGAGGCTGTAGAGCATGATCGATGGTGACCATGATAGGATGATAAGAAGGTATAGAAACATGCCTACAAAGGCTCCTACAGATAGATCTAAAGTTGATCTAGATATGAAATTGGATCTGAGTTGAAGACAAAACATTGCAAGATGATGTGGATCTGGATATAACAAAAAGGATGCAAGAAAAATATGAAAAGTTATTATAAATACAATAAATACGGATCCGGTTGATGGCAACCGGGATGAGTTGGTGATGACTGAGGATTGGAAAAATAGATCAAAGATGATAGAAAGGTAGAATGACATGATCTAAATATATGTGAAGTTGAGAACACCAAACTCAAATAGATGAAATGATGGATGTCAGATTAGAAAGTGGCAGTGATAAAATTACAATCTACAGATGATTATAAATGATACAAGTTTGACAGGGACCAAGATGGATCTGAGTCTAAGTGGATGGAAATGGATAAAATTACAGTCTACATATGATTATAAAGATGGGTGAATGCAAGAACAAGGCTCTCTAATAATTGTAGAGCCTAAAAAAGTTGATGATTATGGTTGGGAGGAAGGAGATGGTAGATCTAAACATGCAAGATGGAAAGAGGACTTCAAATCTCTAAAGATGGTACAAGATCTCCAAGAATGGCCCTAAGATAGTGATAACAATTGTAGAGGCACATAAGAGATGAAATCAAAATTACATCCTGATAAAGGGAGGGGTAAGGTCATATTTATAGGTTCAATAGTGACTATGGAGAGCCATCCACTTGGGTGGTAGAAGAATTCCCAACTCGAGAAAAAATGGGCCAAAAAGGGCAAATTAGGGCTTTAGATGATATGGGCGAGTTAGGGTATTGTAGAAAAAAAATCACAAAAGTTTGGTTATTATCTAGTCATGATTACATACTATTATTCATATGATTCCTAAGTAAGAATGGTACTAATTAACCCATGTCTTTGGCCAGCTTTATTTCCTTTCTGTCACTTTTCTTGGTCTTACACCTCTACTTGCTCAATTTTCCTTTTCAATCTTCGGCATTTTTCATCTTGGTCACCATTTCCCAAACTAGGATGTCAACGCTAGGCACCCTCATCCAATTTGGGCATCCCTATCCTCTTTTTATTTTACTCATACTTTAGGCATCTTATATTTTTGGTAGTTATATTTTTTGGGGTTAATTACAAAGTTCAAGTAAGGGAATCATATAAATATAAAGTTATGTGATCATAATGAAGGACCAAACACTAAACATATATTATCTACACCTAATGTTGCATCCTTCAAGGAATCTAAGAGCTCCATTGCATCCATCTGGATCCATCACAAGGGACACAAGGGTTGGTTCATCTGTATACACTTCATAGGATGGAATTTTATTTTATTCCATGCACACATTTATTACATTTATTTACATCTAACTACTTCCTCGTTATCCAAGTGTGACTAGTACAAGAGCAACCTAGGGCATAATTCCACACACACACACACACACACAAAACTACATTGGTTATGAGATGTAGTGGAACACTCAGTTGTAAGTACACCGTTTTGGTGGCTAGGGACAGTCTGACCCCTCATTCTAAATCTTTATTTTTTTGGTATTTGATGTCTATTTTAGGGTTTTATAGGTATATTCTTATTATAGGTTTTTGGTGACTCCAACAATCATGGTGTGAATCCATAATGACAAAATGTGAGCATTAATGAACATATTGCAACCTTGAGAATTAGGGATCCTGAGAATTTCTATAGACCCATGTGCCCAGAATCAGTACCCAGGCATTCGTAGGTGCCACTATCCCTCTCCAAATGCCCCAGTCCAATTTATCTACCCATATCTGCAATTTTCTATGCTCCTATGTGATGGTTTTCCATATCTATTCCTCCCTTCTCCTTACGACATAATTCAGTGAAATCTACAAATCAGCTAAGGATCTTCTAACCCTGTTTACAGTTAGGGTTTCATAATGTAATTGCTTAGTTATTTGGGTTAATTTATATATTTCATTATTGCATTTATTTACTACTATGATAACATCAGATTAGGCTTAGATTTTACATTTTAGCTTAATCATTTTGGTAAACCTAACTCGATCTACACACTAATAGTATATTTCTTGTTTTCTCATCATGAGTATCTCCATTAATGAGTTCTTGTTGGCCAATCCTAAATTAATACATAGAGTATAACATCTCCTTACTACTACTCACATTCCAGCTAATATGCATCTATACTCTACATATAACTCCTTTGTCGATCCATTTTATCAAAATATAGCTTGTCCATCTAATCCTCATGTTGATCTTTCTATTTTTTACAACGATCCACCTTTGCATATCATGATTCACATTTACAATATGGGTATCAAGCGTTCTTTAATCTATAATGGATTTGAGCTCACTCTATGTCCCGTGTCATTCCTTGAAAAGATTGGTCCTTTAGCTACTAATGTTAGTTCATCATGTCTCTCTCTTTATGCATATGATGGCTCTATTCATCCATGCATAGGTCAATTTGTTTTACCTATTACTATAGGGCCAAAAACACTCAACACAATCTTCCATTTTATTGGATTTCCAGTTTCGTATATATGTTTACTTGGTAGGTCATGGCTCCATGCCATGCAATCTATTTCCTCTACAGTGCATCATTGTGTCAAATTTCCACATGAGGGTGTCGAGTATACTATTCTTCGTGTCCGTCATCCATAAAAATTTTACAACCAAGATCCAAATATTGCACATTCTATTCCAAGAGATGACACTAGTGATTACCCACAACCCATAGATGAGCTACCACATTTACCACCACTTGAAGGTGTCATTTACATGATAGATTCGGTCCTAACTACATCTTCGCCTCCCCCTACTGCTATTACTACTACTATGGTTATTTGTTAGGGGAATGTTCCTACATCGAACATCATTCCACCTTCCATAAATTCTCATATGCAATCAATTTCAAAACCACCTCCCTTTACATGTACACTTTTCATGAATGATTTTTTTTGGGAGCACATTCCATTTTATCCTACTTGCAATATCATTGTATATTCACATGATGTTTTTACTCGGCTTGGCTTTACTCTCGAGGATATTTATCCTCCAACTGATGACCTTATTCTCTATCATGGATTCATCACTATCATTGTCACTTATGGTCTACATGTCTTCCATCTCACCATCTACCTTTCTCCACTTACATTAGGACAATATTGGATTGCTTACATCAGGGGCACGTTACACCCTGATCACACTGATATATCATTTCCTATGCTATTTGGTCACATATTCATTTGCAATGATTCCTTCCTTCGTTATTCACCTAATATGACTCGGTGATATGCACATAGGTGTCCATTACCTCCTTTCACTAACGAGGAATATGTTATGGGCATGTATAAATTACACTTAGATGGTGCTTTACATGAACAACCTGACACTATATCTTATCAAGTCTCATATGCCTCACCATACAATTTTGACCATGACAATGATGACCTTTTAGATGACTTCAATTGATCACCTTTACTATTACACACTTGGGGGGCATCACGCCTATTATCTCCCCCCACACCTTCTTTTTCTTATCAATTACCATACATCTTACACACATCACATCTAGTCTTTTACATTCATCTTGCATATATGCACACATTTACATCGACATCTCCCTATGACACACTCTTGTGCTATGGTTCATAATCAATTTTTGAGGGCATACTACACACATGAACCTCACACACTACACACTATACACACCATGAAATATCATACAATTGAGCATAATAACACATTCACCACACATATCTCTAGCATTTCTTATTCATACTACACATTACACATCTCACACAACACATGTTCTACACATTCGAAATTCTCTTATTACATCATCTATCACACATTTTGCATCTTACTCACAATACACATTCACGCTACATCTACTTTTACTCACTACATTCACTACCTGATGACGCACTTTAGTCCCTCGGTCCATACTTAACTAATGAGGGTTTACCAATAAAATGGACCTCATCACACTCACATGTTCAATCCTTTGATCATCTTATCATATGACATTACTAGCCAATTCATTCTTTATATATTTCATGATATACGCTTTGTGTTACATCATCACGCTTGCTAGTATCCTAGTCACCCATCTAGTGATATACACTTTAGGCTAAATCATCACACAACACTCATTTCTCATATCACATACAATATCATCAAAGCGTTACCATCTCATAAATATCACTCTATTCATCAACTCCTTTCTAACATGTAACACATTTCTCAAACCATTTTCTGATAACACACTCTCATTTACTATTCATTCTTAATTGTTGAGGGGGCATAAATAAATGAGCCTCATTGCATACATTTTCATGCACTTTGGGGGCACACTTCTCCTAGCATTCAAACTACATTCCATTCCATACTGTCCACAACATATTGCATATCTTGGTTGTGTTTACTCTTTATTTATTCATTTTTACATGTTCATCTTATTTCACATGGTAGATAGGTATCTTATATGTCATTATCTTTATCATACACACATGTGTGTTCACTTGCTTTTCTAGTTGTGATCATAGAATCTACAAATCCATTACATACAACATAGATTCTTGGTGAAGTACCTATTACCAGTCACACAGAAGCTCCCGGGGGCATCCAATTTCATACACTACAGGTGTTATTGTTTCATAGCACACTATTTTCTTATATTATACATGCTTTGACATACTCTTAATCTTTATAACATGCTAATAGGTGATTCATGTGCAACATTTGTTATGCAGGGAAACTTGCTTCCATGGTAATTTGTTACATTGTTTACCATTTCTTGTCATTATATGCTCTTATTTGTGGATTTTTCCCTTTTCCTTGTGTGCACACTTGTCTGTTTGTGTCCATTATGGCCTTGATTGTCTTGTGACATCATGAGTGATTTCCCATCTTTACAACCCTCTTTATGTGATCTAAATTATCTTCTTGCATGTTTACACATTTTTTGTGTAGCTTATATTTCATATTATACATGAGTGTATGTATTTCATTGAACTAACACTTATATTTCCTATCCATTTGTTTGTGTGTGCCTTCATTTCTACCAAGAAAATTCCCTTCCCATACATCGAACAGTTTCAGCATAGTGGTTGTTCTTATTTTGGGCCACATACTCCTTCAGAAATGTCTAATGCACCCCAAATGAGTGGGAATCATATGGGTAAATCAGTTGCCCCATACATAGTTACACATAGCATAGTACTGATACAACACAGTTTTCAGTTTTGGTAGGGCTCAAAATAGAACTTGGGTCCTTAGCACGTCAGCCTTCCCCGAGTGCCAATAACAAAGACCAATACAACAATCTATCTTGGAGTGTCAGTAACCAAAGTACAATTACATAGTTCTTTTACATGCCACGGAGGCTTTTGATAGGGTAGAGAGTCCTTTAGCACTGGGAATTTACAAAGTTGCTTTTATAAGGTTGAGAGTCCTTAGCACATACACACCATCTACAGTGGTGTGTTACACAAGTAGTTGTATGCATACTAAACTAACTAAGATAATTGAAATAAGCTAACACCAAGTAGCTCCTAAACAAAGATAATCTAATAAAAACATCAATGATAAATATATAAAGGAAATAACTTCTAATGTATCAAAATGAATTTAAACATCTAATGTACAAGCCATCCCTTGAATTGGATGTTCTTTGTAATGTATGATTGCTAATTAACATGAACCTATTTAGATCATAAGAAATAAATTTGTATGTTGTCTCCAAAGTGAGGAAATGATCTCACCAAAATGGCTACAAGGCCATGTTTGGATCTTCCTTTACTACTCAACTATGATAGAAATGGATGCAAAGATGAAGAAGCTATTCCAATAATGGAGAATGCTCTATCAATATGCCTATAGCAAACACTATTTCAAAAGTGTAAAGGTGTAAGGTGTGAAGGATAGAGGTAGGTTCTTTATATAGCTTTCCAATTTGGGAAAAGCTAGAAACCTAGTGAATGTGGGATAAAAGATAAAGTAGAATTAGAAGGGATAAGCATGATTAGAATTAGCAACTCATGGGAGTTGGAGATGATTTAATTAATCAACTAGGATTAATTAATAGGCCAAGATAAGCTTAGAAAGCTATTTGGAGGTGATTTAGGAGGAAATCATAGAATTAGCAACTAGGGATTTGGATGATTTAAAAGGGGGATTTAATTAATAAGAAGGCTTATTAATTAAATACAAGGTTATAAAAGATTAATTAACTAATAAGTAGTTAATTAATTGATAGGAGGATTATAACTAACAAAGTGTTGTTAATTGGCATCCAAAATGGGGGAAAGACTAGTTAATTAATGAAGTGTTGTTAATTGACTGAAATAGAGGGGAACATTAGTTAATTAGCGGGAAATCACTAATTATAATGGAAATGATGGGAAAGAGGATAATTAATGCAATTTTAGTATTAAAATTACATAAGTGGATTTTAGGTGTCTACATTTTCCCCACTTTGGTGTGGTGTAACGCAAACAATGTCAATTCAAAGATAGTAGACAATTATAGATAATTAAATTTTGAATAAGTGAAGAAAAATTAGTAGAATGAAGGATTCCCCCTCAAGTGTCGATGGGGAAATAGAAGATGTCAATCGACGATCGAGAAAAAAGGATGAAAAGGAAGAGTCGACACAAGCCTAGTAGGCGAGTGTGCAATGTGAGTGGTTGGGAAAGAAAATCGAGTGTTTCAACAGATAGAAGAAATAAGGGGGGAGGAGTGGGGATACATATAATCCCTATTGCCCCAGGTGGTATTGAGGAAAAATTTGTGACAGAATAAAAGGATGATGAAGAAAAGTGGAGATGAATAAAAATGGAGATGAAGAAAACTCGCATATGGAGATTACAACATATCAACTAGCTTAGGAACACCTTTTCTCATCATTTTGCTATGATCTATGTCATCGGTTCTTTATTTAATATAAACATGCATCAAAATATAAAATGACATGAAAAACCATAATACTAACATTTGTGCACTACAAAAGGATTAACTCAAAGCAACATACATAACGTAATGCAATATGAGAAAATATATAAGTAGACCAACAAGGAAACAAAGCACAAACAACCGTACTCAAATAAACAACGTTCAAGACAGTTTTACCAATATTTTTGTTATCGAGCTTCAGCTCCCAAATGTTTGAGTTAATGACAAGGGTTAAAAATGACACCCCAAGCAAGGATACATGCAAGGTGAATAAAAGGAGGACACAGGGGTCCTATGAAAAAACATTTGTGCTCTATGAAATTACCTAAAGCCAATTGGATATGCAAGGAAGGGCAGACATAGTAGGAAAACCAACTTTGTTAATAGAGGTAGATCCAAATGATTCGCATGTCGTGCATGGGAACAAGTGAGGACCAAAGAAAGATGTTTTTTAGGAAAAATTTCAATGTTTGAGGACGTTGTGTCTAGTAAATGATTGAGATGTGTGAATTCTTTTTACCATTTTTTTAGATTTTTGAAAATTTTACCCATTTTTTGGATTTTTGAATGTTTTACTTATGTTTTTATTTTATTTTTATGATTTTTGAATTTTTGGGAAGAATGTGATATATAAGAATGATGATGCACATGGGGCATTGACTGAAATCCATGAGAAGAAAAAATATGCCCCAGGTAGAAGAAATGGTCATTGAGAAGCAAAATTATGCCCTAGCGAGGCAAAAATGTCAAAAATTGACCATTTAATAAAAATAATCATCACGATGGAATGCTAACACATGATAGGAAGAAAATAGAAGAACACGTTAGTTATTTGGCCCTTGGGGGGTAAGAAAACTGAAAAATTAGGGCTTGAAGGGTATAAATAGCAGGGTGTGAGGGGTAAAATCCATCGGGACCCATTATTTGCTATTATACTTTACTGATGTTATGAGAGATTTTACTCTGACATTTGAGAGAGATGACACAGATTTTGAACCATAGACATCATAGTGATCGAGTTTGAGAGCTCGGGAGGGTCCCAATAGATGTTATCTCGGTATGTGATATAATTTTTTTAAATTTTTAGTGAATTTATTGCTTGTTTTAGTTAAGGGAAGCTGGTGGGTTAATGCTAGTATAGGCATTTCAATGCGCTAGTTTAGCCTCGCATGCGCTAGCGTGAAGAGCCACGAGCTAGCATTAAAATGTGAGCATGGGAATTACATTGTTAGTTAAGTAGAATAGGGCACACACTAGCATAAAAATGACAACATGGGCATGAAAATAGATGTGCTAGCGTGGCACTCACTAACACTAAAATGAGAATAAGAGCATTAAAAGGCCCGCGCTAGCATGGAATGCACTAGTGTGCACAGGCATGCACTAGTGTCGAAAGGCATGTGCTAATGCTAAAAGGTATGCACTAGTGTAGACTTCAGTCTTTGAGCATGCCTTAGAAGAATTTAGAATATTTTTAGAAGAAACTAGGAGTGATTAGAACATCTTAGGAAGATGTTTTCAGAAGAAATGATGTTAATTGTTTGAGTTTTTTATGTTTTAAGTAATTTTGCAGGTGAGATTACTCAATTTAGATGTGCGTGAGCAACATGGACACCTTCGAGCATATAAGCAGACCTTCCCTCGACGAGAGTGGCACAGATTGATTGCCATTTTGGAGGTGACACGATTATCACATATTGCACAATTATCCCACATCTCGCTGGAAAATAGCCTCCTTACTGCCTTAGTAGAGAGGTGGCATAGTGAGAGCCAGACATTCTGACTTCCTACTAGCGAGATGACCATGACATTGGAGGATGTATATTGGATCCTCAAAGTGCCCATCCTGGGTAGCTTGGTGACATATGACAGGTGTTGTCATCCAATTCTGAAGCACTTATGGGATATTTTTTAGCTAGAGGATATTCCTCTAGGGCATGGCAGTGCACTTGTACAGGTACTTCAAGGACTGGAGGATTGTACACCTAGTAGTGTATCTTATGGCTCTTGTCAGTGACTACCTGCTTCCTAACAAGACTGGGATTCGTTTTCCACTTGGCTTGATAGGATTAGTGCACAAAATTATGGATGGAGAGGTATTTTGTTGGGGTTAGTGCATAGTGGCCCGTTTGTATTGGGATTTAAATTTGATCGCATACAGAGGCATGAGGAGTCTAGGCCATGTTATGCTTTTACATATTTGGTCATGGGACCACATGGCTATTGAGTGCCCACTTGGAGTGTTGCAAGCTAGAGCACTAGATGATCCATCTTTTAGGGGATGGGAGTTAGTTGGAGAGGATGTCAGATCTCATCTAGGTGATACAACTTACTATAGATGAGCATTTGATGACCTACAACTACGGATGATGACCTGGTGATCATAACATCTATATCAGTGGCAAGAGGATGGCATAGAGCTTAGAATTGCTGAGGTGGGCCACTTTGTGATTGGACTTCGTAGACATATTTTTGAGTGGTACCGCATCAATAGGGTTCCGTAGAAGTGTGGCCTCATCTAGGGCATTCCTGGGGATGATATGTGGTACGCGTGTAAAGTGCGTGAGACTTTTAACTTTGGGCCCCACATTAGATCATAGAGGGCACCTGATAGTTTTTAGGGTGTCACACCATAGAGATGGGATGGACGCAGATAGATAATGGACCCAAGGACCATGAAATATTATGAGCATTGGTATTCTACAGTAGTGCCGAGACGCATCACCATTCCACAAGCCACCATAGCTTCTGGTATAACTATAGTAACAACATGACTTCAGGGTCAGGCCCTACGAGATAAGGCAAGATTAGGGAAGCCCAAGGCTGAGGCAATATTACATAGAGATTAGGGACATGGACAGGGACTGACATAATCAATTCCACGGGTACAACCTCCGCCACAACAGGCTCCACCACATCATACTCTACCATAGCAAGCTCCACCACAACAGATACATGTGCCTCCTACACAGTAGTGTCTACAGCCACAAGTGCAGCCACATATGAAACTAGTACGATAGGTGGTTCATCAGGATATATAGATGATTAACATTCAAGAGGGTTTGATACAGGGTCCACCATCACCTTCAAGAGTAACCAGCCCACATATTGCAGTAGGTAGGGGTGATGGGGATAAAGTGGGGGCCACACATGGACCACCACAACTGGACATACCTGTCCCAGGTTACAGAGTGCTTCCACGAGTAGGTGGGCCATCAGTGGATATTTTACAAGTGCAAAGAGATATGGCCTTATAGCATGGAAACAAATCTTTTATTACATTGCAAACCTTATAGAGATAGGTTGAGAAGGGTTTTACATATCAATCTACTTTGAGGCAGTAGGTGTAGTAGGTCACTATAGAGAGATACCAGGACATAGCTATGCAAGATCAATTAGTGATGGAGAGAGCACAGTGGGGAGCTGAGAGGACTCAGTTAAAGGTATATGTGGCTAGACTTACAGCAGAGCATGATGCTCTTCATTAAGTAGCCTTAGTAGGAGGTTCCCTAGATTTAGTGTATGACTTTGAATTAGCTTTAGCTGAAGAAGCGCATTACAGGGCATTATACCATGTTGCAGTTCCAGGGGGATAGAGGGCACCTCCATATAGTCATATTGTAGGCATATGATCTAGATCCAAATTACACAGACCATCTCGGTCTACCAGATCCATAAAAATGCCTCTCCTGGCTAAATGCCACCACCCTGTTATAGGGAAAGAATTCCTAGTACCGGCGAGAGTCAGGGTTGACTCTATTTATGAGATGGATCCATATATATGTATTCCTTTTGGTATATTCCTCGATATGAAGGAATATTTTTGACTCAATGTATATGTATTGTATTTTTACTATGCCTCGAGATGGAGGAATGCATTTTTGACCCATGTCCATAGTGGCTTGCTTGTATCTGATGTATATCGAGACACATTTTTTATATTGACATTGATGTTTGATGATGATGGTGGACTTTGATTATTTATGACATTTTTTGTTATGAGATGACATGTTTAGCTCATTTTTTATTATGGATTATGATGTGGGGATAAAAATAATCCCCATTGCCCCATTGATGGTATTATATGATGTTATCTTAGCATACATGTTGACTTTTAGTTTCATGATGATGTATGTTATCATTTTTATTGATGATATACGATGTTTAGATGTTAGATGTGATGGCATAGATATGGATAATGAAATGACAACAACCAATGTACAAGTATAAACAAAATTAATCTAATGAAACCCATAAAAGATTAAAGAAAGACTTAATCTAAAAAATCAAAGAAAACACTAATCTATAAAATCATTTAAAACAACAAACAAGTAAGAAAAACACTACTTTGTTTTCGTGGGACATTTTTTTTGAAACATTTTGCGTTGTTTTTTATATTTTCCAGACATAATGTTATCTTGTTTTTTAGTTGTATTTTGAGAATATCTATTTCAAATGTTTATGTTTTTTCAAAGAGTATTTTTAATGTTTAGATATTTTTTAAAGGTTTTCCAAAGCTATTTAAAAATATGCATGTATGCCCCCTGCGTTAGACAAGGAATGTAAAAGGGAAAACATCACACATATGTACAAGAAAGTGAAGATGCAAAGAATTTCCCCCATTATTTGATGGGAATTTACAAAGGTAAACTCCTCGCATAAAAGTGTAGGATCAGTCGAATCAAGGCCACAAGGGATAGGCTCAAAATAATATCAAACACAGGTAAAAACTAGCTTAGGATAAAGCAATAGTACCCCCAAGTGTGAGACGCTTATGAACAATGAACCCTTCAATGGTGTTGGAAATTGGTTTTCACCAAAGGACTTGTCCAAAGTGCCACAATTACATGGTTTTCACACTTTGATGGATTTATTTCTCTTTATTTTTTTGATTTTTATATTTTGTTATTTTTGAAAGTCCCCATGCTTAGGCATAGAAACTCTTGAGATGCATGGAATTCATAGGTTCCCTAAGCTCATCACCATCTTATTCAACAATTTTATATGTTCCTGAACCAAATTTAGCAACCACAACATATGGTCCTAATCAATTAGGTTCAAACTTGTCTTTCTTTTCTTGATCTTTTGTAGTGTTGAATTGATTCTCCTTTAAAACAAGGTGTCCTACCTCAAATGTATGAGGTATGATGCATTTATTATAGCTTTGGTGCACTCAATTTTGATACAATTTTTAATGGTTCGGTAAGTGAAGGTGCTTTTCATCCAATATCTCTACTTCTGCAAGTCTAGCCACTCTATAGACCTCCTCTTTTTCATGATAATCTTTCGAAGATATGCGCAAAGAAGGGAGCTCGATCTCAAGGGGTAGGATAACCTCTGTGCCAAAAAAATGTGAATATGGAGTAACACCAGTAGGGGTGCAGATATATGTTCAATAAGCCCAGAGGGCAGGATGGATTTGCAAGTGCCAATTATAGCCACTTTTTTAACCATATTTTCCATAATGCAAATAAGATTCTTATTCATTTTTTCATCCTGTGCATTTCCTTGAGGGTAATAGGGAGTTGACCATTTTTTCTTGATTTGGAAGCATTGGCACAATGCCTTCAATTTCTTATTCTTAAACTACTTTCCATTTTTAGATACAATGGTATCGGGAAAGTCGTAGCAGCATATAATTTGGTTCATTATGAATTTGGAAATTCTTGAACCGGTGACATAAGTTATAGGAACAAACTCTACCCATTTTTTGAAATACCCAGTGGTAGTTATGATATGGTTATGGCCATTAGAGGAGGTGGGCATAAGTTTCCCAATGAGATTGAGTCCCCAATTTGAAAATTTTTATGGTGTTGTAATTGGTTGTAATGAATATGCTGGAGCATGTATCAAATTGTTGTACTTTTAACACAACAAGCATTTCTTGACATATTGACAAAAATTAGTTTCCATGGTAGGCCCGTAATTACTCTTAATAGATTTTTAGTAAAAACCATTCCACTTGTATGGTCCCCACAGATTCTTTCATGCACCTATTTGACCGAAAGGTAGATTCTTCCAAGTTAAGGCAACGTAGTAGATTCCTATCATAGCCTCTATAATAGAGCATACCTCCAAGGAGGGTATAGGATATACGCTAGATAAGCTTATGTTTATTAGAATTAGAAATATTAGGGATATAGGTTTTTTCATGTAAATAATTATAGATGTCAACATACCATGGGGATAAGGGACCAACAACTTCACACACCAATCAAGATTATGGCATATCATGCATTGGTATTATTATATGTTCCACAAAGAATGACATGTCATTATTTCTAAGTGGGATGCGTAAAATAGATCCAATTGTAGCCATGGCATCCATAAAGAAATTATGTCCTCTGGGTATCTATTGGAAGGTGATTTGTATAAATAAATCTTTCAAAATAATCACCATCTTCTTGTAAGGGAGGAGCTTCTCATCCTTAACCTTATATTCATCGTTTACATGGTTGATGATTAATTGAGAATCACCTATAACATTAACCTGTCTAATGTCCCATTGTTTAGAAATTTTCAGTCGTGCAATCAGGGATTCATATTTGGCTATGTTATTAGTGCATGGTAATCCACGTCTAAATTCCTAAGGAATCAGATCCCCTATAGGAGTGATAACACAACTCCTTCTCCTAAACCATGAAAGGTAAATGATCCATCAAATTACATCTTCCATGTGATGGATTCTTCAAAATACATCATAAAAGCATCTGGAAAATCTAGATTCAATGGTTCTGTTCCTGGCAAGGGGGCTTCAACTAGTTGATCCGCAAGTAATTTCCCCTTAACTGATTTTTTATTAACATAATCAATATCAAACTCACTGAGCAAGATGATCTAATAAGCCATATTCCCAACAAGTGCTGGTTTTGGCAATAAGTACTTGAGTGGATCAATTATGTATATGAGCTTGAACTTGTTATTCAATAGATAGTGCCAAAGTTTTTGGAAAGAAAAAACAACGGCCAAACAAACTTTTTCAATTTTTGGATAGTTAAGCTCATAAGAAATAAAAGTGCGACTGAGGTAGTAGATGGATTTTTCTTTTTGATTTATATCATATTGAGCTAGAAGTGCACAAATTACAAATTTATCTCCTAAAATATACAATAGCAGGGGCTCACCTAGAGTAGACATCATAAGAACAAGCGATTTGCCCAAATACTCCTTGAGTAAGGTGAACGTTTGTTGTTGTTCAAGACCTTAATGGAAAAAACCATATTTCTTAAGAAGATGTGTAAACGAATGACACTTTCCTACGAGCTGAGAAATGAATCGGTAAATATCCTATATTTTTCCTTGTAAACTACATAGTTGTTTTAGATTTTTAGGTGTAGGAATTTCAATAATGGTAGTGACCTTTGTTGGGTCAACTTCAATTCATCTTATTGATATAGTGAAACCTAGTAATTTTTTGGATAGCACACCAAAGGCACATTTCTTTGGATTCATTCTAACCTTGTAATCTCTGAGACACTGGAAGATGAATGTCATAGCCCTTTGATAGGTTATACCTGTTTTCTTAAGACTAAAGGGCATGACCTGATAGCATAATGTCCCACAAGGGGTTCTCCAAAGTCTGTACAGATTCTAATGCCAATGGGTTTCTTTTGCATAAGTACTATGTTAGAAATCCATTTTGACTAATCAATAGGCCTAATAAATCATGTTGCCATTATTTTTTCCAACTCTTCTTTAATTAGGAGGGCTACACGAGGGTCCATTTTTCTAAGATTTTTCTTGATTGTCTTTACTTATTCATGCACAACTAGGTTATGAACTATCAATGATATATTTAAGCCTAGCATGTCTACATAATACCAAGAAAATATATCTGAAAATTATCTTAAAATCGTGAAAAAGTGTGGTGCCCACTTCCCTTCGACACCACTTTTGCTTTGTTGTTTTCGAGACTGATTACTTCACTTATGGATTTATTATGGCTTCTTGATTTAGCATGCTAGTAGATATCATAGACACTGGACTGTTATTGATTTGATCTTTATATGATGCATATGGTCTACTGGTGGACATTTGATGATGATATTTGTATACTTTTGACATGGTTATTTATCTTTAATTATGACATGTGTTATGTTTAATCATATTGAGTAGAACTTGATAATTTGATTAATGTGATGATCGTTTTGACATAAATGAAATGTGGAATAGAAATGTGCTAGAAAGTGTAAGTGATATCATACTTGCATAGATGATAGTAAATCATGTGTCATTTATTTTAGATTATATTGTATATTTGGCATGAATTTTTTAATGCGGCCAACAGGCCGAAGGAGGTATTCTCTGTTCTGCAGGTATATTATATTCACAACAATATTGGGGAGTGGAGACCAACCACATCGGAATTCGAGAAGAAGCCAACTAAGGTCACCATGGCAACAAGTAATTATGTGTGTGTTGGAAGTATTTGGTTGGGGAAAAATTGTGACCTAGGGGTCCTGTGTTGTTTTGTTTTAATTTTCCTTTTTTATTATGTTAGTATGTGTTGCTATTAGTAAGTGAAATTTTACTTGTGTTATTATTCATATTCTTTGGATTGGTGTTTGCCCCTTTATTAGTCATGGGTTGTAGTGTCTTAATTAAGTTAATTTGAATTTTTCCTAAACTAATTAAAAGATGTGACCAAAAGAGAGTTCATTTATTAGGCTTGATTTACTTTGGATTTTGTGTGGAATGATGTGTGTTTGAGTTTTGAGTGTAGCAGACTCTACCCCACATGGGAAACTCGAATTTGGCCTTAGAGGCCAAATTTGGAAGCTTGTGGGACAAGTCAAACTTGTCCCACACCTCTTAAAACCCCATGCCAACCCTACCTATGGGTTGGAAGGCCAAATTTAGGGTCTTTTAGGTGTTTTGGGGGGATAAAAGGCTAAAATATTAATTTCACTTCCTTTCAAAAATTTAATTTTGTCCTTTGGGGAAGTGGGCTTAGGTGGAGTGTGTAAGGTGCTTGCCTTTCTTTCAACCACTTATTAATGGTGCATTGGAATATGAGGTTGACCAAGTGATGTGGAGTGGAGGGAAAAGGAGGTGGCATCCTACTTGGAGCCACATCATCCCTCCCTCTCTTTTCTCTATTTATTGGATCCTCTTGTTTTTTTGGGGGGTTGGAAGGTTTCATTTTTTAGTCTCTTGTATTTTGGAGAGGAGAGGATTTTGAAAGAGTTGTGGATTTTTGGAGCTTGTTGATACTTGGGGGAATTTTGTTGGAGCTTGTGGATGCTTGCTTGATCTTTGGAGGGATTTGAGACTTCATACTTGGAGCAAGCTCTACCATGGAAAGGTAGGAGCTTCACCTTTGTTTGTATTATGTTTTCTTCTTTTTGTTATATGAATGAGTATATATGTTGTGTTGAATATTGTTGTTTGAAATGCTTGTTGGGAATGGGTAGAATGCCTACGTTGGGAGTGGGAGGAGACTATGGGGAGTTTATTTGAGGGAGGCATAAGAGATCATTTTCTTTACGAGGGATTTTGGGTTGGGTGCCCACCTAGTATGAGAAATGCTTGCATTTTCTTATTGTTCTTAATTTGGGGGAGCCATAAGAGTTAAGGGAGGCATAAGAGTGAATGGAGGGATAAGGGGTACTTTAGGGAGGCATAAGAGTTGTTAGGGGTATTGTGTTTTGCATTGGAGGCTTTTAGGTGGCACCCATTCCCATTGGGAGGCATAAGTGGCCTCCCCATAGGTCTTACTCTTATGGCTTTCTTGATAAGCCTTGTGACTTGTTGTGATTTTTTTCCCTCTTGTTGAGTTGTTGATTTTGTTTTGAAGGATTATGGAATGAATGTGAATTTTTATGTTGAGTTATGTGGAAGCTAGTAGTTGCCATGAGTTGGATTTTCTCCCATTGTAATGTGGTTGGGGCTTGGGGGCCAATGGAGAGGATGGCTTCTCTTCTCCATTGGGTATCTTGGTTGGGATGAGAGAGTTTCCTCTCCCCTTATTTTGTTGTGAATCAAGAAAACTATTGGAGGAGCTACCTTGTTGATGTTTGTAGCATTGGAGCCTTGTTGATGACAAGGTGAAACCACCTTGTATTTTTACTCACCTTGAGTGGAGGAAAAATGTAATATTGCTTTGTATTTTAGCTTCCATTATTGTAAATTTGTTCCCACATTAAGTGGAAAATGTTGTAACAAGATTTTGAAGGAAAGTTGTATTGATCTTCATTAGTAAGGTTGTAATGTGGATGGAATTGAAAGTTTAAGGAAAGACTTGATTTATTTATTCTCCTTTAACTTGGCTTAGAACCTCATATGAGTATGTTGATCTTGTTGAAATGTTAGTAGTTCTTGCTTTAAAACTTAATGGAAATATTATTGAAACCCTCTTGAGGAATGTTGAGAAATTTATCTAAAATATATATATATATTAAATTTCATTTTGTTACTTAAAAGAGATGTATTGAAAAGTGGGAATATTAGTGCATACTCTCTTCTTGTAAAATAAATAAAAATAGTTTATAAGCATATGGTTACATACATAGTATAAAATACTTTCCTTTGCATACTTGGTATAAATCCATTCCTACATAATACACGTGAAATAAAATATAGAAAAGTGTAAAACTAAAAGAATAAATTAAAAACAATAAAGTAATCATCACGACTAAAATAAATACAAATATACAAACCTAAATATTTGGAAAATAAAACATTGGAATACTATTTAATGGATATACATGCATTAGGTCTTGGTTACTTATACATCCAAATGACTATTTTATTTGTTAGCAAAGAAAAACATTTCAAAGTGTGGAAATAAAAAACAATTAGCTGTACAGTAGAAATCTATACAGGCGTTTTACAGTTATTCGCACTAAATGCAAAGTGAACTGTGCTAAAATACATATAAAATCATACATTCATATAATATAAAACAATTAAGATGATGATATATCTCTGTAAAATCATCATGTAATAAGACTGTACTAAAATTTACGCTGATAGGTTCATTTAATTACAAAGCAAACTGTGCTCCATGAATATTCTGATATGAAACAGATCTGCCTCTTTGAGATTCTCCTCCACGAACTACATTGTAAAACAGGCGAGGTCTCGATAGAGAATCTTTGTAATAAATTTCTTCAGGTCTCCTCATGACACTCTCATTGTCCCTTAATCGATTTTGATAATATATCTCGAAGAAGAATTCCGAATTTGAGGATGCATTCGATATTGAACAGATAACAACATAGTTGGACAACCTGCTTGTTTTAAGCGCTCAAAAAAAAAGATTTGTTTTATTTCTGCTACCTGGCCATTTTCTGTGCAGGTGATGGCCAGGATTCACGCCAATAACACACCCCGCTATCTGTAGCTTCATCTAATAACCACCACATTAAATCTACACGGCCAGGGTGGAGTAGACTAGCAGGCTGACCACAAGAGGTGAAAGATTTTCAAATCTAAAGTGAAATAAATGGGAGATGCGCGGCTCAGCAAGAAGACTTCAACACACAAGTAGATGGAGTTTTTAATGCTATGGCAGGAGCCACCCCCCCCCCCCCCCCAACCATAAATTCGAGCATAAATTTGAATGTATTTCCACTAATAAAACTCTTGTCATCTTTATCTGTTCAATTAGATGCAATAATTTAACAAGCATCAACTCCTCTCTTTATATTTTTGCACCCGTTGTTTTAAATGTTGCAACAGATAATTTGTTTTTAAATGATTTTTCTTCTTTCACTAATAAATTTTGAAAATGAAGATGCCTTTGTAAAGTTTCATAGCAATGGTTCCTTTAAAATTATCCGTTCTATTGAACTGTGAAAAATAAGCAACTTTTAGTATATGCCTTTGCATGCCATCTTTATCTATAATTAAAGAAAGAAAATTTGAATGATTACCCTATTTATTTCTATTTTAAAATTTTAATTATAAAAAAAAAAATTAACATAAATTTTATCCTAAGATTAGTTTTAGATAAATTATTATACACCAAAGTATAAAATGTATTATTTTAACATAGTTTAAGGTAAACCATGTAAAAAAAACTAAGCTTAATGGAAAGAATAGAGAATATTTGTTAAATTATTTTTAACCTTGTTATCTTTCTTAGAACGGTTGTTTAATGAACCCTGAAAGTACTGTGTAATACATATTCCTTACCTGGAATCTAGTTTATCAATCTTGAACCTAAGTTAAGTAATGCAAGTAAGTAAATGAATTGTAAAGGTTGGAAAACCCATGCATTATTCTGGTATTGTAACAAAAAAAAATAAAAATGTAGTCGTAGTTTCGGATTTTTTGTTTTGTGAAAGCAAGTTCCTAGAGCGTCGTCGTCATTTTTTTTTGCGGCATTACATTTGGTATCAAAGCCATGGGTTCAAAGCTTGGACCCTTGGGCACACGTAGAAAACATGAAACATGAACATGTAACCTAGTGCAGAGTTGATTCTTTTAATCTATAAAACCACAATGTTGATAATTATAGGAAACAACAAATTTAGAAAAAACTAGTACAAGACCTAGAACAATGAATTAACTCTCACCTTGATCTATGCAGGAGGCGTGGATTAGGTGAGGGGTCTCTTCATATAGACCGAGATGTAGCACCGCCAGAGCAGGCTGTAGTAACCATTCTACCTTAGATCTTATAGACACTCCAGGATGTTAATGCTACTATACGCGGAGAGCCCTTCGGAGGATGACTTGCAAGACATAGTTTGGAGCCATCAGTAGATGCTCGGGCATCCCCTCGACACAGCGAGGAGCACAGGGCAGAGAACTTCCATGCAGAGTCGGCTAGGGCAGAGTCACCACAGAGAGGACATGGGGACAGGATCTCAGGACATAGGGACAGGTCTCGGAGCCCTAAACAGAGGGAGGAGCATTTAGATAGACCTAGGATTCGTCATACGTCAGCTGCAGACCATATCAGGGAGATCCTGAAGCTACGACCATCTCACTATTCGGGTGATACAGGTGGTTTTCAGGAAGAGGCCTGGTTGGTGAGCTTGAGCGGATGCTTCAAGCTCTGCCCTTGTACTAGCAACACAAAAGCTAGTGTTATGATCCATCTTCTGAGGGATGGAGCAGGAGTCTGGTGGAGGACTAAGGAGTAGAAGCTCCATGTTGAATCAGAGACGATTACCTGGGAGCTATTTGAGGAGAGTTTCAGGATCAGGTATTTACCCAAGAGATTTATACAACAACAGATAGACAAGTTTCATGACCTCCGTCAGGCATCGATGATAGTAGCTGAGTACGAGAGTCAATTTCTGGACCTACTCCAGTGCGTCGACTATATGCAGGATGAGCAGGTATGGATTCACAGGTTCATTCGGGGCCTAAACTTGGATTTAGGAGGCGCAGTGCGCATTCACTACCCACAGACATTAGCAAAGGCCATGGAGAAGGCCTATATTGCAGAGGAGACATGGGGGAAGACACAGTAGGCTAGAGACAGAGTTCAGAGCCATATATAGCAGATGCAGGATGGTAGGTCGAAGGGGTCAGTTCCTCCTCCACGGGGTGGATAGAGTTCAGGGAAAGCTTCATTCAGGCCACCATAGCAGTAGCAGTAGCAGACCCGCCCACCTTACCGACCTCCTCAGAGATTTGATGCGCAAAGAGGATGTAGTATGGGGCCTCCTCCTAGGGGTCCCATCAGGACAAAGGGTGCGCCAAGATATCAGTCAGTAGGAGCTCATAAGCAGAGACCTCAATAGTCCATAGCCGGATTGTCAGGATCTGTAGCTCAATCATTTAGAGTACCAGCTGGAGCTGCTTCCCACTGGAGAGGACCAGGCAGTTGTTATGGTTGTGGTGTTGTGGGACATCATTGGAGAGATTTCCCACAGAACTTGTTATCCAAATTCACCCCCCAGGGTTTAAATTGATAACATGCGTCAGAATTCTCAAGTCCCAGGAAAATGGATTGATTCAGGGAAAAATTCATGTTTCCAGGGTCCCCTCAGATTTTTTCTAACTCTCCTGTCCAGGTTGAAGAGAGCAAGCTCTGAGAAAATGCGAGAAGGTTGCAGAAAACAAGCTTGATCCAGGAAAAATCATAAAAAATGACTAAGTCCTAGTCCTAGGGGCAGTCGGGACATTTGGGACATCTAGGCGTGCGGATCGGCCGAAAAGACTTAAGGCAGCCCGGAACAGTTGGGCCGGGAGTACGCGAAGTACGCGAATCGGCCGGATCAGTCTGAAATGAGAACAAGCGGCCCACTAAGCATTTGGGACAATCAGGCCAGAAGTACGCGGCAGGTACGAGAAGGCCGATCTGGCCGAATGAGGAAGAAAAATGACTAACTACTGAGCGGGACAGTTCGGGAAAAGAGTACGTGAAGTACGTGAACTGGCCGGATCGGCCGAAATGAGAACAAACAATCTGAAAGCAATTGGGAAATTTGGGCCATGATGACGTGATCCAGCCGGTTCACCCGAAACAGAGAAAGTTCGTACTGGGACATCCAGGGCCGAAGAGACGCGCGGGACGCAGATCACCGAAGGAGCCGAAAGCCAATCAAACAACGCCACGTGTCATCGGCCAAATGAGGGACGAGGAAGCCCATTTTGGGTGGATCAGAAGTTTTTGGCCCAAGTAGTTTGGGACATCCGGGACATAAAGATGCGAAGGGTGCGAAGGAGCCGAAAGGCCCAAGAACCAATCAAATCATGACACGTGTCGCAGGGGAAAGAGTCCAAAGGTCAAAGGGCGAGTTTTGAAGGGTCAGCCCGAACCAATGGGATAGTGCCACGTGTCCCAGCTAGGGCCCACAAGGAAATTTCAAAGGAAAGCCCACGGAAATGTGGAGGAGAGATAATTATTCAGTGAATCAGCGCTTGACACGTGTCATCCAAGTGGTAGAGCACGGGAAAGATTTCAAAATCCGTTTTGGTTTGTTCCGTGCCCTAAATCTTCAGATCATCATATCTTTCGATCCAGAACTTGGATTTGCACATTCTTTATATCAACGGAAAGCTTGTGAAATTCTCTACATGATTCTGGGTTTAATCTCGAGTTTTGGTGCAGTCTAGAGGGAGAAAATTGAGAAACGGATCTGACGCATGTTCATGGCCAGAAATGACATTCCAGCGACCAGATTTAATGCAGAATGGGTCGCATTCTCCTGTAGTCCGGTCAAAGTGACAGGGTATGGGTTTGTAAGGTCCCCCATGCTATTTTAATGCACCTGCAGTCAAGAAAGAATGGGCTCCCATGCTTTTGTATGTTTTCTGTCTCCTGGGCTCGACCCATGCATTGTATAAAGCCAGATTTGGCTCATTTTAAAAAAAAAAAAGATAACAAGTTGTTCATCTTTTCTGCTCTTCCCTCCCTTCTTTTCTTCTCTAGGGTTGAAAATGGAGTTTGAACCTCCTCCCTTTCTCTGTAATGGCATTTTTTGCCTTTTACTATTGAAATGATGTTCTGTGCAAACTTCTGGAGCAACAAAAGGTGTTTTGTGATGCATCTGTCCATCCTTGCTCGTTTTTGTTTGTTCTCTTCTTGCCTCTCTTCATTGCAGGCATTTGTGCATGTTTGAATGTTCATTGCAGGTTTGGAGCTATGTTCATGGAGTTTTGGGAAATTTTCTGTGTGAAATCTATCCTTGGGCCTGTGATGCATCTGTCCATCCTTCCCATTGCTCACCTCTCTTTGTCCCATGGCAGTTTTGATAGATGTCCAACATTCTCCTTCTCTGGTGTATCACCGTTTTAGTGTAGGCTTTTGTTCTTTTCCTTTCTCTCTCTCTCTCCCTGTCTCCTTGGCATGGTTAGATTAGGATTAGATTAGCTTGCCTACACTGGAATAGCTTGTGGCAGGTAGTTTAGGAGCAGGAACCAACCTTCTCTAGAGATTCCTCTCTCAGTTTCACAAGTCCCACGCTTGGAGAGAGGTTTCCATGTTGTGCAATCACACTGGATGCCTGAGTGATCAACCTAGAAGCCTGATCTGCATCCAGGGGTGCTGTGATTTTGCATCAACAGTTTTGGCATGCCTGGTGGGACCTTAGAAGTCTTCCACTTCATCTTTTTGCAGTTTGGTGTGTTCCTGTGAAGATTTCAGCCTTTGGAGGCACTTGCAAACACATCTGGCCACTCCATCTGGTCAACAACCCATCTCTGAAGTTGCAGACTTTCCTTTCCATTCTTTTTCATTCTTTTTCTATCCATTCTTCCTTCCATCTCTTCCATCATTCTTTCATTTTATGAAGTTGTGCAATCATGACTTCATTTCCATCATGGAATTCACATCAACAACAGTAGTATATTCCACCTCCAACATGTTTTACAAATCCTCCAAATCAACATTTTGAGCAGATTCAAGATCAGTATGCATACCCATATAAGCAGTAGTGCCAAAGTCAGTTTGGCTATGGAGCCTTCCAAGAGCAAGAGTATGCATACAATGAAGACCATCAGATGCAAGATGCTGGTCTGTTGGAGAAAATCCAAAAGATGGAGGTAAACATAGTGTAGTCCAGGGCTCAGGCACAGATGAAAGCATTTGGAATCGGTTGCAGAGCACCTTGTCCATGGGTGGGACCTTTTCCAAGGCATTACATCCCTCAGGAGAAGCTTGACTTCATGATTGCAGTGCTGCCTTTGCTTGCAAAGTGGATTGAAGAAATAGAGGTGTATGAGAGGAGTATTCAGCAACCTTGCCAACGAGTAAGCACACCTTCTCATGCCTTTTCTTTTCCTCTTTCCCAATCTGTTTCATCTCAGCAGTGTCAAGCTTTAAACTCTCCATCTACTGTCCCAAATGTTGATCCCATGTCTCCATCTCTCAGTCTTCCATCCCATCTCATTTTTTCCGCCCTCTTCTCTTCCAAATCCAAACCCCCTCCACAAGAGCTAAATGAAATACCCCCTCCTCCAAAGAAACAAGAGGTTTCACCTCCTCCACCACCACAAAAAATTGTAAAATCAGTTGAGCTACAACCCATCCCTCCTCTTGCATTCCCAATTCCATGTGGGGAAGAAGAAATTGCAAAAATCAGCCATGCAGGACAAGAAGAGGAGCCTGAAGAAAAGAAATGACAGACAACTTGAGGAGTTGGGCTGCTAAATTTGGGATAACAAAGATCCCCTTGATGGTTAAGCCTACAGAAGAGGCTAGGGTTGGAGAACAGGTGGTGGTTAGGACTGATTTTGTTGCAGCAGAAGAAGAAGATCTTGCAGTCCCAACTTGTCCTCTAGAGCAGCAGATTGAAGAGTTTGACTTGACAAACTTCATGCTGGAGGAAGAGTTCAATCAAGAGCAAGATTGTCTTCAAACATTGGAGGAAGGAGAAGTTGCTCCAAATCCAAAAGAAGAGGAGCACAATCTAGCTGTGGAAGAGAAAATTGCGGATCCATGGGATTTGAGCACAAAGCAGGCTACAGGAGAACCTTCAGTTCTTCTTTCTACTTCATCTCTCTCTAGCTCCAATGTCGAAGAGGAGTTTGATCTCTCAAACTCAATGTTGGAGGATGAAGGAAACCATGGTGGTCAAGTTACAGATCAAGAAGACACCATGGAGGAAGTTGAACATTTGCAGCAGGACAGTCATGAGGCAGTTTATCTGTCAGATTTGGAGGACTGTTTTGATGGAGAAGAGCCGGTTGAGTTTCCACCATTCTCTCTTTCATCATCCACATTCCAAACACAAGAGTCTGTTGTCATGAAGGAGAACATTCATTTGCAGTAGCCTGCAACTTATAACAGCTCTTCAGAATCAAGATTGGAAGATTTTAATCTTTCATGTTCTTCATTGGAGGAAGAGAAAGGACAAAGGAACTTCACCATTTCTTCCACACCATCCATTCATGAGGGTCTACAAGAGAACTCCATTCTTGGAGTTGAAAATCACAGCAACGGGCATACTCAATGGATCAGACCTTGCCTAATCAGGTATTTGGCTTCATTGGAGCCAAAGGAGAAGTCACAACCAGTCATGCTTGCTTCTGAGCATGAGGGTGAGCTACAAAGTACCAAGGATCAGCTGTCATACCTCTTCAATCCAAATGCAGAGCAACTAAAAGAGGTATTGAATTTGCCTTCAGCTGATACCTTGATGATTTGGGTGGAAGACCAGCTTCTTGTTGATTTTCCACTCATCCTAACAGCCATGATCAGCTCCAAATCAATTGCATGGCTGCCACTTTTGAGAAAGGGAAGCTATTTCTCACAACCAATTGCAGGGTTTGTTTAGCTTGCCTTTGCTCCAGTTAGAATAGAGTAGGTAGGTTTGCTTTCAGCAGAAGAAGTGCTTGTGCACACTCTGCATGTTTCATTTTGGAGCATGTATGATTTTCAGTTCTGTACATAGTTTTTGTTGTGCTGGTTTTTCTCTGGCACAGTTCATTTCAGTGGCATTTTGGTGAAGAACAACTCCATGTCCGGTGGGTTTCAAGTGGCTCAGAGGGAGGTTTTCAAAGTTTAGATCAGTTGCAGGTTACAACTCATGACTCCATGCCCAATGGATGCTTCAGGCAACTGGTAACTTCATCTAGCAGGCAGATGCCCCCGCTGAGTCACCAAATTGTTATCCAAATTCACCCCCCAGGGTTTAAATTGATAACATGCATCAGAATTCTCAAGTCCCAGGCAAATGGATTGATTCAGGGCAAAATTCATGTTTCCAGGGTCCCCTCAGATTTTTTCTAACTCTCCTATCCAGGTTGAAGAGAGCAAGCTCTGAGAAAATGCGAGAAGGTTGCAGAAAACAAGCTTGATCCAGGAAAAATCATAAAAAATGACTAAGTCCTAGTCCTAGGGGCAGTCGGGACATTTGGGACATCTAGGTGCGGATCGGCCGAAAAGACTTAAGGCAGCCCGGAACAGTTGGGCCGGGAGTACGCGAAGTACGCGAATACCGGATCGCCAAAATGAGAACAGGCGGCCCACTAAGCATTTGGGACAATCGGCCAGAAGTACGCGGCGGGTGCAAGAAGCCAATCCGACAAAGAGGAAGAAAAACGACTAACTACTGAGCGAGACAATTCGGGAAAGAGTACACGAAGTACGTGAACTGGCCAGATCGAGCCGAAATGAGAAAAAACAGTCTGAAGCAATTGGGACATTTGGGCCGATGACACGAACCGGCCGGTTCGCCCGAAACAGAGAAAGTTCGTACTGGGACATCCGGGACGAAGAGCACGGGACGCGATCGCCGAAGGAGCCGAAAGCCAATCAAACAATGCCATGTGTCATCGGCCAAATGAGGGATGAGGAAGCCCATTTCGGGTGGATCGGAAGTTTTTGGCCAAGCAGTTTGAGACATCTGGGACATTAATACGCAAAGGGCGCGAAGGAGCACGAAAGGAGCCGAGAACCAATCAAATCATGACACGTGTCGCAGGGGAAAGAGTCCAAAGGTCAAAGGGCGAGTTTTGAAGGGTCAGCCCGAACCAATGGGATAGTGCCACGTGTCCCAGCTAGGGCCCACAAGGAAATTTCAAAGGAAAGCCCACGGAAAGGTGGAGGAGAGAGAATTATTCAGCGAATCAGCGCTTGACACATGTCATCCAGGTGGCAGAGTGCGGGAAAGATTTCAAAATCCATTTTGGTCTGTTTCGTGCCCTAAATCTTCAGATCATCATATCTTTCGATCCAGAACTCGGATTTGCATGTTCTTTATATCAACGGAAATCTTGTGAAATTCTCTACATGATTCAAGGGTTACTCTTGAGTTTTGGTGCAGTCTAGAGGGAGAAAATTGAGAAACGGCTCTGACGCGTGTTCATGGCCAGAAATGACATTCCAGCGACCAGATTTAATGCAGAATGGGTCACATTCTCTTGTAGTCCAGTCAAAGTGACAGGGTATGGGTTTGTAAGGTCCCCCATGCTATTTTAATGCACCTGCAATCAAGAAAGAATGGGCTCCCATGCTTTTGTATGTTTTCTGTCTCCTGGGCTCGACCCATGCATTGTATAAAGCCAGATTTGGCTCATTTTAAAAAAAAAAAGATAACAAGTTGTTCATCTTTTCTGCTCTGCCCTCCCTTCTTTTCTTCTCTAGGGTTGAAAATGGAGTTCGAACCTCCTTCCTTGCTCTGTAATGGATTTTTTTGCCTTTTACTATTGAAATGATGTTCTGTGCAAACTTCTGGAGCAACAAAACATGTTTTGTGATGCATCTATCCATCCTTGCTCGTTTTTGCTTGTTCTCTTCTTGCCTCTCTTCATTACAGGTATTTGTGCATGTTTGAATGTTCATTGTAGGTTTGGAGCTGTGTTCATGGAGTTTTGGGACATTTTCTGTGTGAAATCTATCCTTGGGCCTGTGATGCATCTGTCCATCCTTCCCATTGCTCACCTCTCTTTGTCCCATGGCAGTTTCGATAGATGTCCAACATTCTCCTTCTCTGGTGTATCACCATTTTAGTGTAGGATTTTGTTCTTTTCCTTTCTCTCTCTCTCTCCCTGTCTCCTTGGCATGGTTAGATTAGGATTAGATTAGCTTGCCTACACTGGAATAGCTTGTGGCAAGTAGTTTAGGAGCAGGAACCAGCCTTCTCTGGAGATTCCTCTCTCAGTTTCACAAGTCCCACGCTTGGAGAGAGGTTTCCATGTTGTGCAATCACACTGGATTCCTGAGTGATCAACCTAGAATCCTGATCTACATCCAGGGGTGCTGTGATTTTACATCAACAGAACCCTAACAAGGATAAGACGTAGAGCTCAAAGCCTACTGTTGGAGATATGGCATAGAGTCATCAGATCTACGCAGTGGTCGAGAACCGTCAGGCTGAGCACCAGAGTACTGTGATTGAGACGACAGGTAGTATTGGTGGTATTTCCACCTCTATATTATTTGATTCTGGTTCTTCTGATTCTTTTATTACACCATCCTTAGTGGAGCATTGTAGGCTAGTGGCAGTTAGGCAAGGCCGTAGTTGGGACATTGAGATGGCTTCTGGAGCCAAAATTTCTGTAGACTCCTTAGTTAAGGAGTGTGTAGTGGATTTGGGACCATTCACCACTACTTCTAATCTTCGGATCCTTCCATTAGGATCTTATGGCATCATTTTAGGTATGGATTGGTTATCTGCTCACAGAGCTAGAGTGGATTGTTACCATAAGACTATTGCTTGCATAGATGATCTTGGAGTAGAGTCAGTGATATCAGGAGTTAGGAGGGCCGTATCCATTTGCACCATCTCTGCTATGCAGCTTAAGCGGTGTGCGCGACGGGGTTGTCAGTTGTTTGCTATTACGGTCAGTGATAGATCAGAGGATGAGTCAAGAGGACCTTCCCTCGATGACCATCCCATCTTATCAGAGTTTTCTGAGGTGTTCCCAGGGGAGCTACCGGGGTTACCTCCCCCACGTGAGATCGACTTCCATATAGATCTAGTTCCGGGCGCAGAACCTATCTCACGTGCACCCTATCGGATGACTACTCCTGAGTTATGTGAGCTCAAGTTTTAGCTTGAGGGCCTTCTGGAGAAAGGCCTAATCCATCCTAGTGTATCCCCTTGGGGTGCACCAGTGATCTTTGTGAAGAAGAAGGATGGATCTCTTCGGTTGTGTATTGACTACCGTTAGCTGAATAAAGTAATGATCAAGAATCGTTACCCCCTTCCACGCATTGATGATTTATTTAATCAGATGAAGGGGGCTATAGTTTTATCTAAGATAGATCTTAAGTCAGGGTACCATCATCTCAGGATTGCAGAGACGGATATTCACAAGACCACATTCCATATGAGATATGGCCACTACGAGTTCACAGTGTTACCTTTCGGTTTGACGAATGCCCCCGCAGTGTTTATGAGTTTGATGAATGGGGTATTTAGGACCTTTCTTGATCACTTTGTGCTCATCTTCGTTGATGACATTCTGATTTACTCACGCACACGTGAGGAGCACGAGGAGCACCTTTGTCAGGTTCTTCAGTGTCTTCGCGAACAACGCCTTTACGGGAACTTGGAGAAGTGTGCGTTCTTTCAGCCTGAGGTGCAGTATTTGGGCCACATAATTTCTGGGGAAGGTATCATAGTTGATCCTTCTAATATTCGAGCCATCATGGACTGGCCAACACCCACTAGTGTGACTGAGGTGCATAGCTTCATGGGTCTAGCAGGGTATTACAGGAGGTTTTTTCAGGATTTTTCTCAGATTGTGCACCCCATCACTTCCCTTCAGCGGAAAGGGAAGAAGTTTTTATGGTCAGATAGATGTGAGCAGGCCTTCAGTACACTGAAGGAATGCCTCACGAGAGCACCTATTCTTGCAGTGCCAGATCCTCAGGGTGAATTCTACGTTTGCACAAATGCTTCCTTGGCAGGACTTGGAGGTGTGTTAATGCAGGAGGGTAGAGTAGTTGCCTTTGAGTCTTGCAAAATCAAATATTATGAGCTCAATTATCTAACCCATGACCTTGAGCTTACAGCAGTGGTTCATGCCTTAGTGTGGTGGAGACATTTTCTTCTTGGTCAGAGATTTACACTCAGGACTGATCACTTGAGTCTTCGCCACCTCTTCACGCAGCCCAATCTCAACGCTCGTCAATACTGTTGGATGGAGTTACTCTATGAGTATGACATGGAGATAGAGCATGTGAAAGGGAAGGAGAATGTGGTTGCAGATGCCTTGAGTAGGTAGAGACATGTGGTGATGGCCACCTCAGTGGGCACAGATTTACGGAGTAGGATCTTGCAGTAACTTCCTCAGGATAGTTTCTACCTTGCAGCCAGAGCAGATATTGAGTCTCAGAGACCCCTTGAGGGGAGGTTTGATGGATGTTCATTAGAGGCAGATGGTCTTCTCAGACATAGAGGTCAAATATATGTTCCTATAGATGGATGCTTGAGACATGACATTTTGACAGAGGCTCATCGTGCACCTTATTCAGCCCATCCTGGGGTGAAGAAGATGCACGCCACCCTGAGACAGTTGTATTTTTGGAGAGGACTTCAAAGAGACGTAGCTTTGTTTGTGTCATGCTTTTTAGATTGCCAGAGAGTGAAGGCCAAGCATCAGCATCCAGCTGGCCTTCTCTATCCTCACGCCATACCGGAGTGGAAGTGGGACACCATTTCCATGGACTTCATTGTTGGGTTACCTACGTCGAGATACCATCATGACGCCATCATGGTCACGGTGGATAAATTGACGAAGGTAGCTCATTTTTCTCCAGTGAAGACCACCTATACAGCGAGTGCTGTGGCATGAGTATACCTTGATGAGATTGTTAGATTACATGGGATTCCGTGGAAGATCATTTACGACCGCGACCCTTTGTACACCTCCCCTTTCTGGACCACCATGCAGTATGCCCTCGAGATGAGGATTAATTTCAACACATCTTATCACCCTGAGACAGATGGACAGACAAAGAGGGTGAATCAGATTTTGAAGGATATGCTCAGGATGTACGTGATGGATCATCAGTCGAGATGGGAGGAGTATCTGTATCTAGTGGAGTTTTCCTATAATAATAGTTTCCAGAGTTCTATAGGCATGGCTCCTTTTCAGGAATTATATGGTAGAGAGTACATGACACCTCTTAGTTGGGACAGGATTGAGGACAAGGTTTTCCTTGGGCCAACATTATTACAGGACATGGAGCAGCAGGTTACCTTGATCAGACAGAGATTGCAGGAGGCACAGGATAGACAGAAGAAGTATGCATACCAACATAGGACAGATCGCAGTTTTGAGGTAGGCACGAAGCTGTTTCTTTGTGTTAGACCGCATAAGAGCCCTATCCATTACGAAAAAGGTTCTAAGCTTGCTCCTAGATTTGTGGGTCCCTTTGAGATCCTGGAGTGCCTCGGTCCCTTGGCCTATCGTCTAGCATTACCACCTAGCTTATCTCGTGTCCATGATGTGTTTCACGTTTCTGTTCTTAGGAGATATATTTCTGATCCTTCTCACGTGCTAGATTGGACTGCATTGTAATGGCAGGATCAAGGGCAGGTGATGGTGTAGCCCATACGCATTATAGAGCGCAGGACCCTGGGCCTTCGCGGTAGAGAGATTGATCAGGTTTGGGTCCAATGGGACAGGTATGATGAGACTGCAACTACTTGGGAGGATGCTACTTTGCTACGAGGACAGTTTCCACACCTTTTCCAGTGTCTTCCAGGAGGAAGTTGATTCTAAGGGGAGGGGGATGTAGCACCCACTTCCCTTCGACACCACTTTTTCTTTGTTGTTTTCGAGACTAATTACTTCACTTATGGATTTATTATGGCTTCTTGATTTAGCATGCTAGTAGATATCATAGACACTGGAATGTTATTGATTTGATCTTTATATGATGCATATGGTCTACTGGTGGACATTTGATGATGATATTTGTATACTTTTGACATGGTTATTTATCTTTAATTATGACATGTGTTATGTTTAATCATATTGAGTATAACTTGATAATTTGATTAATGTGATGATCGTTTTGACATAAATGAAATGTGGAATAGAAATGTGCTAGAAAGTGTAAGTGATATCATACTTGCATAGATGATAGTAAATCATGTGTCATTTATTTTAGATTATATTGTATATTTGGCATGAATGTTTTAATGTGGCCAACAGGCCGAAGGAGGTATTCTCTGTTCTGCAGGTATATTATATTCACAACAATATTGGGGAGTGGAGACCAACCACATCGGAATTCGAGAAGAATCCAACTAAGGTCACCATGGCAACAAGTAATTGTGTGTGTGTTGAAAGTATTTGGTTGGGAAAAAATTGTGACCTAGGGGTCATGTGTTGTTTTGTTTTAATTTTCCTTTTTTATTATGTTAGTATGTGTTGCTCTTAGTAAGTGAAATTTTACTTGTGTTATTATTCATATTCTTTGGATTGGTGTTTACCCCCTTTATTAGTCATGGGTTGTAGTGTCTTAATTAAGTTAATTTGAACTTGTCCTAAACTAATTAAAAGATGTGACTAAAAGAGAGTTCATTTATCAGGCTTGATTTACTTTGGATTTTGTGTGGAATGATGTGTGTTTGAGTTTTGAGTGTAGAACACTCTACCCCACATGGGAAACTCGAATTTGGCCTTAGAGGCCAAATTTGGAAGCTTGTGGGACAAGTCAAACTTGTCCCACACCTCTTAAAACCCCATGCCAACCCTACATATGGGTTGGAAGGCCAAATTTTGGGTCTTTTAGGTGTTTTTGGGGGATAAAAGGCTAAAATATTAATTACACTTCCTTTCAAAAATTTAACTTTGTCCTTTGGGGAAGTGGGCTTAGGTGGAGTGTGTAAGGTGCTTGCCTTTCTTTCAACCACTTATTAATGGTGCATTGGAATATGAGGTTGACCAAGTGATGTGGAGTGGAGGGAAAAGGAGGTGGCATCCTACTTGGAGCCACATCATCCCTCCCTCTCTTTTCTCTATTTATTGGATCCTCTTGTTTGTTTTAGGGGTTGGAAGGTTTCATTTTTTAGTCTCTTGTATTTTGGAGAGGAGAGGATTTTGAAAGAGTTGTGGATTTTTGGAGCTTGTTGATACTTGGGGGAATTTTGTTGGAGCTTGTGGATGCTTGCTTGATCTTTGGAGGGATTTGAGACTTCATACTTGGAACAAGCTCTACCATGGAAAGATAGGAGCTTCACCTTTGTTTGTATTATGTTTTCTTCTTTTTGTTATATGAATGAGTATATATGTTGTGTTGACTATTGTTGTTTGAAATGCTTGTTGGGAATCGGTAAAATGCCTAAGTTGGAAGTGGGAGGAGACTATGGGGATTTTATTTGAGGGAGGCATAAGAGATCATTTTCTTTAGGAGGGAGTTTGGGTTAGGTGCCCACCTAGTATGAGAAATGCTTGCATTTTCTTATTGTTCTTAATTTGGGGGAGCCATAAGAGTTGAGGGAGGCATAAGAGTGAATGGAGGGATAATGGGTACTTGAGGGAGGCATAAGAGTTGTTAGGGGTATTGTGTTTTGCATTGGAGGCTTTTAGGTGGCACACATTCCTATTAGGAGGCATAAGTGGCCTCCCCATAGGTCTTACTCTTATGGCTTTCTTGATAAGCCTTGTGACTTGTTGTTGTGATTGTTTTCCCTCTTGTTGAGTTGTTGATTTTGTTTTGAAGGATTATGGAATGAATGTGAAATTTTATGTTGAGTTATGTGGAAGCTAGTAGTTGCCATGAGTTGGATTTTCTCCCATTGTAATGTGGTTGGGGCTTTGGGGCCAATGGAGAGGATGGCTTCTCTTCTCCATTGGGTATCTTGGTTGGGAGGAGAGCGTTGCCTCTCCCCTTATTTTTTTGTGAATCAAGAAAACTATTGGAGGAGCTACCTTGTTGATGACAATGTGAAACCACCTTGTATTTTTACCCACCTTGAGTGGAGGAAAAATGTAATATTGCTTTGTATTTTAGCTTCCATTATTGTAAATTTCTTCCCACATTAAGTGGAAAATGTTGTAACAATATTTTGAAGGAAAGTTGTATTGATCTTCATTAGTAAGGTTGTAATGTGGATGGAATTGAAAGTTTAAGGAAAGACAATTTATTTATTCTCCTTTAACTTGGCTTAGAACCTCATATGAGTATGTTGATCTTGTTGAAATGTTAGTAGTTCTTGCTTTAAAACTTAATGGAAATATTATTGAAACCCTCTTGAGGAATGTTGAGAAATTTATCTAATATATATATATATATATATATATATATATATAATTTCATTTTGTTACTTAAAAGAGATGTATTGAAAAGTGGGAATATTAGTGCATACTCTCTTCTTGTAAAATAAATAAAAATAGTTTATAAGCATATGGTTGCATACATAGTATAAAATCCTTTCCTTTGCATACTTAGTATAAATCCATTCCTACATAATACACGTGAAATAAAATATAGAAAAGTGTAAAACTAAAAGAATAAATTAAAAACAATAAAGTAATCATCACGACTAAAATAAATACAAATATACAAACCTAAATATTTGGAAAATAAAACATTGGAATACTATTTAATGGATATACATGCATTAGGTCTTGGTTACTTATACATCCAAATGACTATTTTATTTGTTAGCAAAGAAAAACATTTCAAAGTGTGGAAATAAAAAACAATTAGTTGTACGGTAGAAATCTATACAGGCATTTTACAGTTATTCGCACTAAATGCAAAGCGAACTGTGCTAAAATACATATAAAATCATACGTTCATATAATATAAAACAATTAAGATGATGATATATCTCTGTAAAATCATCATGTAATAATACTGTACTAAAATTTACGATGATAGGTTCATTTAATTACAAAGTAAACTGTGCTCCATGAATATTCTGATATGAAACAGATCCACCTCTTTGAGAATCTCCTCCATGAACTACATTGTAAAATAGGCGAGGTCTCGATAGAGAATCTTTGTAATACATTTCTTCAGGTCTCCTCGTGACACTCTCACTGTCCCTTAATCAATTTTGATAATATATCTCGAAGGAGAATTCCGAATTTGAGGATGCATTCGATACTGAACAGATAACAACATAGTTGGACAACCTGCTTGTTTTAAGTGCTAAAAAAAAGCTTTGTTTTATTTCTACTGCCTGGCCATTTTCTATGTATGCCGCAACCAGGATTCATGCCAAGAACATGCCCCACTAGCTGTAGCTTCATCTAATAACCACCACATTAAATATACGCGGCCAGGGTGGAGTAGAATAGCAGGCCGACCACAAGAGGTGAAAGATTTACAAATCTAAGGTGAAATAAATGGGAGATGCGCGGCTCAGCAAGAAGACTTTAGCATGCAAGTAGATGGAGTTTTTAATGCTATGGCAGGAGCCACCCACCCCCCCAACCATAAATTCAAACATATATTTGAATGTATTTCCACTAATAAAACTCTTGTCATCTTTATCTGTTCAATTAGACGTAATAATCTAACAAGCATCAACTCCTCTCTTTATAGTTTTGCACCCTCTGTTTTAAATCTTGCAGCAGATAATTTGTTTTTAAATGATTTTTCTTCTTTCACTAATAAATTTTGAAAATGAAGACGCCTTTGTAAAGTTTCATAGCAATGGTTCCTTTAAAATTATCCGTTCTGTTGAACTGTGAAAAAATAAGCAACTTTTAGTATATGCCTTTGCATGCCATCTTTATCTGTAATTAAAGAAAGAAAATTTGAATGATTACCCTATTTATTTCTATTTTAAAAATTTAATTATAAAAAAAAAATTAACATAAATTTTATCCTAAGATTAGTTTTAGATAAATTATTATACGCCAAAGTATAAAAGGTATTATTTTAACATAGTTCAAGGTAAACCATGTAAAAAAAACTAAGCTTAATGGAAAGAATAGAGAATATTTGTTAAATTATTTTTAACCTTGTTATCTTTCTTAGAACGGTTGTTTAATGAACCCTGAAAGTACTGTGTAATACATATTCCTTACCTAGAATCTAGTTTATCAATCTTGAACCTAAGTAATGCAAGTAAGTATATGAATTATAAAGGTTGGAAAACCCATGCATTATTCTGGTATTGTAACCAAAAAAAAAAAATTAGTCGTAGTTTCAGATTTTGTGTTTTGTGAAAGAAAGTTCCTAGAGCGTCGTCGTCATTTTTTTTTGCGAATTTACAAAAAGGTCTTATGTTCTTGTGTTGAGAGGGAAGCTCCCAACTTAACAATTTTAGGTTGATTCTTTATTCCAATATTCATGTCTATAGTCTCCTCCACGAGCAGTTTGGATTCATCTTCCATGCATGTAGGATCAAGAGGGAGGTTGATATCTTCATCTAAGGGCATCTCAACAATATTTTCACCCTTAGAGTGGTCACTTTTTATGTCTGTCGATGTTTCAATTTATTTTTCTGCAAGTTTCTTGAAAATATTTTCACTGTGGGACTTGGACTTTTTATTTTTACAAGGCTTCTTTGATGATATCTTTCCCTTTTTTCTTTCAAATTTTTTTGACCCTAAAATTTAACCTCCTCCCTAAAGTACGCGCATATGTAAAAATTAATGGAAAATACCTTCTTATGATCACTAATAGGAATGTCATCACGGAGACCCATAAACTCACTAATTGCTTCATAATTCTCAAAGAAATAAATTGGTACTTGTTGTTATTGGTCCTAATTAACAAGGGAAGGATGGAAAATATTTAATTCGGGAATGGTAGGGGATATGGTAAGAATATCTATGTAAGGAAACAATTTTGTAGAGGCAAGGTCATCATAGAGACTACATTGGGAATATATTTCACTATCATAATTAGACGAACTATCTTCTTTCTCAGAAGAGGTGGCTTTGACCTCTAGAGGATGCAACCCATACATTTGGATACCAATAACATATTTTTCTACTTTGTGATGTGTTTTTGGAAGAGGTTCCCACACACCTTACTTTTCTATGCCACATATGTATCCTTGATACCCCATGGCATAAATCATTTTATTTGGGATGACATACTTGGGTGCTTGATAGCATAATGCCATCTCATCATCATAATATTGGGATATAGAAGTGTCAATCAATTTCTCATCTACCAAAAGGACACTAGGAGTAAAATTCTTAATGTTACAGTGTTCCTGGGACTGTTGATATTTATAGCAAGGCCTACCATGCATCCTGGGTGACAAGGTGAGTTTGGAAATTAAGAGGGCATGTTGGATGTTATATTCTCCATAGCCATTTGTAAGAAAATTCATATCCCATGAAACAAATGGAAAGACCAATGTAGAAGCACCATCCTTACGAGAGCACAAGGTATCTAGATCAATGGGAGAAGCAAGAGCCTCCTACTAAAACTGGGTATCCAATTCGGTGGAAGGACATTCATAAGTAGTAGGGAAATAACTTGAAAATTATTTGCAATGGGTGAAGGTTTGAGGGTCCCTTGGAATGGTAAAAATATTTCCTTCATGGTATAATTTAATGCATTAATGGAACATGAAAGGTATGGCCTACATGGCATGTATCCATGGGTGACTAAGTATCATATTGAAGGGAAGGTCCAAGTCCAAGACATGGAACCAGCTAATGTGATAGTAGGCCCAACTTCCATAGGCAAAGTGATCATACCAGTTGATTATCACTTTGTGTTATCATAATCCTTAATCATGATGATTTTAGGCTCCAAATTAGTGTCAATGCGCCCCAATTGTCTAACAAGTTTTAAAGTATAGATATTTAGACTAGATCCTCCATCCAAAAGCACCCTTTTTATCTTTTTACAATTAAAAATGACCTTTATGTACAAGGGTAGGATGTGCGTATGATCATCGCTAGGAATCTCATGTTGGCCGAAGGTAATGTTTTCAGTGGAAGCAATCTACGTAACCAAGTCTTGGAAGCACATAGAATAAATATTAGTTAAAACTCCTGACCCCTGAAGTATTTTGTAAAGTAAGTCCTTATGAACTTTGGATATTTTAAGAATATCTAAGATTGAAATCTTAGTAGTGGTCTTATCCAGTTGTTCTAAAATATCATAGTGAGTATCATGAAGGGTAGGTAAAGGAGGTTCTAGGATAACAAGAAGAGCACATTTTGTTTCCACGGCGCACTTTTTTTCCTTGATCTTAATAGTGTTTACATGATCAATAGATGGATTAACACAAACGATAAGGGAATCAAAGGGATTAGTAGAGTTAGCAACATGATTGGCACTTTTATTTTGAAAAGACTGAACTTGATCCAACTTTTTATCCACTTGTTTATGTTTATGAAACAACTCTTTGTAAATCCATAAATTTTGATTAGAATATTTTTTGGGTCCATGTGAGTCCTTTTCAACCTCTCCACTATCAATAAGGTCTTGAATGAAGTAATTTAACTTAAAACATTTATCAATGATATGTTCCTTAACACGATGATATTTAAAATATTCATGATCTTTATATCATGATGGTTTAGCTGCATCATCTACATATGGTTTAGTGTTAGTAAAATTGATCATGTTCACTGCATCTAATTATTTCAATATAGACAAAAAAGAATCCGTGAGAGGAGTGAATACATGAAGTTTGACCTCTGGTGCAGCTGGTCTTTTGGTAAGTTTTAAAGGAGCACTATTTTGGACTACTTGCACACGTTTTAAATTGGTTATACCATCTCCTACAACTATTAGAACATAATATTAAGTGCTCATAATATTTATTTTATAATTAAATAATATTGAATATAGGTTATTCTTTATTATTTAATATAAACTCTATATTAGGTTTTATTATTTATTAATTAAATTATTACTAAATCAGGTTATGCCCTATCACTAAATAGGTTATAACCCTTCGAGCTATTTAAATATGGAAATGGGCCATATTCCTATATATAATTATTCTGGGTTAAAAACAAGGAGCAGGAGTGAGGAAGGGAGTTCTGTACTGGTAAAAAAAATTCAAAATATAATGGAAATTGTATTTCGTGGTTTTTTACCCCATTAGGGTTTTCCACATTATATCATGTGTTAATGCGTTATGGTATAGTGTAAATTATTTTACCTTGTTATTAATTTATTTATGTATGCACATTAATGTTTACTCAATATCAATTCAATATGGTTGATGTAATTGTATAACCCTCATCTTGACATGGTACTAGAGTAGGTTAAGTATTTACTAAACAATTTAATTAATCTAAATGTCATGTATGTTGGGTAGTTGGTTGGTTAGTTGGTTAGGAACCTATTTAATCCCCTCCCCACCATCTTCAGGATAGGTTAATGGTTTTTGGAGATATGTTTGTGCACAGGTGAAAGGTTTTTTATCCTATAAATGACTAAGTCATTGAGCAAAGGATGAGCGCACATGGAGTGAAGGGTTCAAGTAAGCATGGAGCACATGAAGGTTGGTGCACAGACGTAGAAGAGGGTTATGAGACTTAGCCACATTATGGAATATGGTGTTACATGTAAAATGCGTGAGGATGCGGGTAGGAATGATAAGTGGATAAGGTTAGTGCATGAAAACTTGCAGCCCAAGGAAAGAATATTCCAGGGAATAATCAAGGGCTAGTCATTGTGCTTAAGGAGTTGTAAAGTTGATATTAATCATATCTTTAGCAAGTTGGCATAGGCATTTTAGTATGATAGAGCATGATCCCTCTTGGCATGTGATTTTCTCATGAGTAATATTGAGGTGGTGGGGGAGAGAACCCACTCTATTTAAGAATGTGCTTGGGTCTAAAATAGGCAATGGAGAGATGTATGTGCATATGATAGGTGTCTGGTGTATGGTTGTGAGGAAATGAGAGATAATGTAGGAGGAAGAATATGTGTGATGCAAGGAACGAGGTATCTTGGGTACATAGGAGAGAGCATGGATATAACCCTTTGAGGAGATTCATTTTGTAGATCTAGGATGTTATTTCATGATGTATTTAGTCTGCTATGACCCTTTTGATGTAATATGGATACTGTAATAGTTTTGAATCAATGAAGATTATGGAGTTTTATGAATATCTCTGGTTGTGGGTCCAAACCATAGTGTTCTTAATATTGCTCACGATTCAAATCTGATTTCTTTGCGATGTTGTAGTGTTTACTTTTACATTATGGTGCATCTATGCTTAGATATAGTTTCTTAACTTATGTTCTAGAATAAAATTTGTAGGAGCCATGGATTTGGGGTAAGAATTCCTAAAGAATCCCCAAATGCTTTAAGAAACAAATCAGTGGACCATCCGATAAGAAATGAGTGAAATTTTCTAACTAGCATACATTATGAAGTAAACACTCAAATTTAAGCTAATTAAAACTATCTCTATTCTTTGAAAGCTTAAAAATATGAACCTAATAAGCCCTAAGCAATCAGTTTTAGTGATTAAGAGAAAGAGATCTCCCCATTATATGATTTTGAGCCAATGGTTCTTCTCTTTTACCCTATAAATTGGATTAGCAATACAAAAAATGAAGTAAATAGATCAATATCTAAACTAGAAATGAAATCTAGAACCTAGATGCAAAATACTATAATCTATGCTTAGGAAGAAGGGAGGAATTCTTAAAAATGAGAGAGGGGGTCTAGCCCTATATATAGTTTTCTATTTGGGAAAATGGGAAACTTGAGTGCATGTGGGACAAACACTAAATTCCAGAAAGCACTTTTAGAAAGTCAAAGCTTACTTTGACTAGGTTTAGGGAGTGACAAACCATGTTTAAGCTTAATTAAACATGTTTAGGAGGTGATTAGGGTTTGGAGAGAGTTTTGAAGGGTTAGATCAATCCAATGGAATGGATTGATAGGCCAAGAAGGTGGTAGAAGTGAACTGGAAGAAAGTAAGAAGCTAATGTGGTTAGAACAAATCTATTATAGCTTGTTTAAATGGTTTACAAGAGGAAAAACGACACAAGGGAGGTCGTAGGAAGAAAATTAGATAGGTCAAACTAGCAGTGTATCATCGGTTTGTAGGGAGAAGCAAAACTAGCGCAATATTAGTCATAATAGTGCATTGGCCAAACTACAGGTGTTTACATTTTCCCCTCTTTGAGGTGATGTAAGTTACATCACTTCGAAGAAAGTAGACAAATATAAAAGAGAAGAAATTTTTTGAAGGGATAGAAGAAAAATTAATAAGATGAAGGATTCCCCCTTGAGTGTCGATGGGATGATGAAAGAAGTCGATCGAATCTCGAAAAAGGTGAGATATAGATAGAAGAACGGGGAAGTGTGAAGAGTAGAAGATGATAAGTAAGGAAAGAGATATTGAGCTATCCACAAATCAAATGTATTCAATTTTTAAATCATCATTTTGCTTAGAGACCTCCTCATCGGTCCTTGTTAAAAATGTGAGCATACAACAGAAGCGTATAGTGACATGAGAAGCCAAGATACAAAACAACTGTCTATTGCTAAAATTCCATCTCCATGCAACATACAGACATGCAATACAATACAAGAAGTGAACAAACTCATGTAACGGGGAAATAAGTACAATCACACACACTTAAACCAACAACATTCAAGAAGGTTGCACAAAGATTTTGTTATCAAGATGAAGTCCCAAATGTTCTGATAAATGACAAGGGTAAGAACGATGCCCCAAGCAATATGCACATACAAGGGAAATGATGGAGGACACTTATGTCTGATGAAAAAGTAATGTCCACGACGAAACAGTACCTAGCAACCAATAGTGCCCCAGAGTACAGACGAAGTAAGCAGTGGTCTTTTGTAAATGATTGTAGATCAGGGTGATTCGCAAGTCATAGTTTCAAAGCATGTTTTAAAAAAAATGTCAGCAGGATATGGGATGAGTGCCATGCAAGAGACATAGATTTCAGCTGAAAAATGAGCTGGTTACTGATTTTAGTTCATTTTCAAAGTTTTATACTGTTTTTTATTTTTCTGAATCAATTTGACAATTTTTTTTAAAAAATTGATCGGTCAAAAGAATTTAAAAGATCAAATATCTTCTAAAAAGTACACGTAGAAGCGAACAGGGGAAGGCAAGGCCACAAAAGATACCAAAATGGTATCCCCATGGAAATAAAGATAGGGTGATAATAATTATTGTAGAGAATTATTGTTCACGATGAGAGGTAGATAGACGAAAAAGAGGAATCAAAACAAAGGAAAATGCCTGTAAGGTTCGTAAACAATGTCAGGGTTAAGAGGAAGCATCCGCAGGGTAGAAAAAAGTGCCCCAGCGTGTGAAAATTAATAAAAATAATTATCACGGTGGGTAGAAGAAGATTATAATGATCATGGTGGATAAAACATGCCCCAGGGGCATCGCGACGAGTTAATATACCCACCCGGGGGGTAAAAAGAATCACTATCAATTCATTTGTACCAGAGCCCTTACAAATTTTTACCATGAGAGAGCCTAGAGTGCGATGGAGAGGTTACTGATGAGGCAGAGGTGAGTAGACCAGATCCAAGAGTACTAGCAAGACCCCACGGATGGACCCTTTGTGAGTGGTCTATCCTTTCCCTTTTAAATTATACATTTAATGCTTTCTAGGTCACTTTTAGGGTAGGTAGGCGGGAAAAGATGCGTGTGCGCACATGTGTCAAAAATATGGGGACGCGTATGTGTACGTGTCAAAAAAGTGGATACACGTAGGTGTATATTTTGAAAAACGTGTATGCACATGCATGTCCGTCGATCGGGGGAGAACGGGGATGCACACATGCGCACGTCGAACCAAGTGCGTAGGCACTAGGGGGAAGATTTTGAATTTTACCAAGAACAGATGCGTGCATGCGTGCATGCTGGGAGGGACACGTAGGTGTCACACTGGGCATGTAATTATGTGTGACATACACATGAAAAATAGAAAAGACAGGGGGTGGATACACGTCGGTTAGGGCGCGTAGGTGTCAAGGAGGATGTGTGTGCATTGAAAGGGGCGCGTATGTGTCTGGAAGAAAATGATGCACACTTATAACAATAAAATAGCAAAGTGCAGAGGAGAATAATTAGAAGAACTTAGAAGAAAAAAGAGAAATTAGTAAGTTAAAGGACTCAGTGAACAATTTTTCCTTAGAAAGATAGCTAGAAGTTAGATAAGTGCCTAACACTTGTTTTGATCTTGCAGCGTAGATTACCCACACTTCAGACGTAGGAGAGATATGGCTGCCTTGAGATGATAGAGGCATAATTTGAGGATGGATATAGGGGGATATTAGATATCCTCCTTTATGTCATAGGGTTAGCCTACGTGGCTGACATGCCCCAGATCACATTGGACCACGGACTTCTCACAACCATAGCAGAGAGATGGCACAGTGAGAGATAGTGCTTTCGGCTACCTACAGGGGATATTACCATTACATTGGAGGATGTATGGCACATCATGCACATTCCTATCGTTGGCCATCTCATTCAGTATGTGAGCGATAGAGGAGTGTTGGATGGATGTATAGCACAATTTTTTGGGTTCCCTATGCTACCTCGTCGTGGGATGATGGTGCGTTTATCACAATGCATTGAGGACCTTTCTCTAGATTGGGTCATGGTATACATGATGGCCTTTATCAGTGGAGTTTTACTCCCTGACAAGACCGGTTCCTCATTCCCACTTGGACTACTTGAGGTCATTCTTGGATTGATACAGGGAGAGACTTATTGTTGGGGCTAGTGCATTCTGGCACATCTTTACTGGGATCTACATCTTATCACTTAATACCATTAGAAGATGGTAGGCCTAGCTAGGATCCTTATGATATGGGCCTGGGATCACATTTTTATCAGGTACCCCTTAGGCATTCTGAGAGTTCAGGCTCCAGAGGAGCCATCTACCATGGGTTGGGTCTAAGTCAGGGACGATGTTCAGCCCTACAGGAGTGATCCTTATCCTTATCATTGAGATCTCGATGATCTACAACATGCAACCATGGTATGGAGGTCATATCGACATTTCCAGTGGCCCAAGGATGCCTGAGAGCTATCCATAGCTAGAGTAGAGCATTTTATCATGGGAAGCCGCAACTATATGCGGGATTTTTATAGGGTTGATAGATGTCAGTGACAGTTTGGCACCACATAGGATGTTCTGGGGCCTGATGCGTGGTATGTGCAGAGGGCACGTGAGTACTTTGACATGGGGCCACAAATAGCCTTTGACAAAGCCTAGGCCAGTTTTACACAGGTGGTACCCGTTGTATGGTTACCTTTGAGGTAGGTGCAAGATCCAGGGTGCACAACAGAGTACACACCCTGGTATCATGGTGTGATTCCACACAGGCTGACCATTTTGAGGGCAACATATGAGGTAGGCGTGAGGCCTCCCCTACTAGGGCTGCCTAGTGATGATGATGGTTTTGATGATGATGATTCAGATGATGAGGGCGGCCCTAATGCGCAACATTGAGTTAGAGTCAGGGCCCCACAACCACAGGTACAGGGTCCTAGGCCTATACCTAGATAGGTACACCAAGCTCTAGCTGGTCTATTGCCTCTAGTAGGCATTCCAGTGGGTATATATGTCCCACTACAGCAGGTTTTACCATAGCAGGGTCCACCTCCTTAGGCCCCAGGAGGTGGTAATGGAAAGCTTGCTGCACTACAGTAATATTTATAGGTCACAATAGCGGTACAAATTTAGGTGGCCGTAGAGAGAGATCAGGCCAGAGAACAGGTTCAGGTATTGACTACCGAGAGAGACCAGGCCAGGTCTTAGTTACAAGACAGTGGTAGGGCCATGCAATCGGGCCATATTGCATAGTTGGCAGCGTAGAGCACTCAGTTAGTGGGTGCCTTAGGCCAGGTATAGAGCCAGTTACATAGCATCATGGTTTAACATGACTAGGTGCAGGCCGAGGGATAGACCTATATGATGGAGAGAGACCAGGCCCATGTTGAGCTACAGAGTGTCACACTAGAGTAGGATCGAGAGGCCACTGCTGCTAGGCAGGATGATGCTGATAGAGGTCGATTGATAGGTGAGTGTGATGCCGCCCTACAGGAAGCCTTAGCCACATGAGATAATGATTTGATACGTGACACTATCAAGGCCATAGGTGAGGATCTTTATTACAGGACAACCTACTTTTGAATAGTTCCAGCAACAGAATGAGTGACACCTTATTCCCAGCTTGATGTGAACCGCACAGGCTCTAGATCATGGAGATTGGCTAGGTCAATATCGTAGCTGAACACACAGCCAAGTACACAGTAGAGGGGTACAAAGGGTCTTCCCCCATAGTTGGTAGGTTCTTCAGGGGTAGGCCCATCACAACCTCCATTATTCTGTCCTCCAGGATATGGTCCCAGTAGCCTCGGTGAGGGAAAGAGTTGTGGCTGAGTCTCCTACTCATGCCATTACATATATGTTTGTATTCATTGTATATGCCTCTTATGAAGGCAAGTTTTTACTATCTATAGATTCTTTAGATTCTTTACGGATGCCTCTTGATGAAGGCCCAATTTTTATTGATGTAGGTACCTTTGTTATGTACCACCATGCCTCTTTATGCAAGCTGAGTATTTGATCCCTGCCCCTTTTATATGCCAGATGGATAGAGCATTTTGTTTATACCGGACTTTGACACAAATATTTTTATTATACATGTACCATATGGACACTTTCTTGTATATCTTGTCACACATTTATATATTGTCATGGTAATTATGTTTCATTAATGTTCATGTTATATCTTTTCCTCTTCATGTATGTGACATACTTTCAGATGTAGAGATGTACCTATTTTTCTTTCATAGGGATGATATATTCATGTATTTGATATCATGTGTTTTTTCTTTATGAGATGTGTGATTCCATATGGCTAGTACTTTGGGATGATACTAGATGACATTGGTTTAGGGGGGGATAGATTAGTGATCATGCACAACCCCTCTTGACCCCATTGATGATACGATGTGCGATGATTAGCTTAGCATACATGCATGATGTAATACTTTAGCATTTTTTTATATATGATGTAGTAAATGATGTGATAAATGTGATGAAATGATAGATGATAGATGTGATAACAAACAACTGTGCTGAACAAACACACAAGAAAGAGTTAACAAAACTAAACAAATATACACATGCAACACAATGTAATGCAACTAAAATAAAGATTAATCTAACATTTTAATCTAAGCAAGTAAAAATGAAATCCCACATATGTACATAGCAATCAAAGAAACATACAACAATTAATTACAAACATGAAAGTCCTAACAATGAATGCAGTGCAACACACAATTAAACCTAACAACATCTAATATAAGGCAATCAAAGAATCATTCAAAGAATGAATAACACAATAAGTTAAGTACATAAAAACCATACAAACCAACAACCAAAATCAATCTAACTACCACTTTCTTTTTGCAGGACAGTATTGACATATTTTCTAATGTTTTTGGGTTTATCTAAAAGATAAGTTTTCATAGTTGCGTTCATCATTGTTGTCTAGGTTTCCCTAAGATGAAATTGTGAGATGAATGTAGATTTATCCCTAAAAAGGGAAATTTTCCAAATGTTTAGATTTTTGTGTATCATTTTCTAAATGTTTTTGTATTTTCTAAGGTCATATTCTGAAAGCAATGTACAAGCTTTAAAGAAACATGGAATGCCCCCAACATGACATGGGAATATACAAAGGTTCAAATGCCACGTGTTAGCATAAAATGAAGTGGAATGTGACTGTGCCCCCAGCACAATGTAGGAATATACAAATAGGCCACATCCTTCACAAATATATAGCGTAAGTAAACTAGATCACAGATCCTGCAAGGGAGCTTGAGGTCGGATTCCTAGACCTAGCTAGGGTATTGTAGAATTTAGCAAGTGGCAAGAGTTACCCAACCTATCGCAAGAGTGACTTGTGTATGAGAAACCTTCCTTAAACACCAAAAACTAGTTTTTACAAAAGGACATTCCCACTGCGCCACAATTGCATGGTTTTCACACGAGGATGACTTGTTTTTTCTGTACTTTTTTCTCAATTTTTCAATTTTTTACTTGTTTTTTATTTGTTTTCTACTTTTTCGTTTCTTATCTCAATATTTCTAGCCACTCCTAAGCATAGAAGTGCTTGAGGTAAATGGCATTCATGGGCTCTAGAAGCTCTTCACCATCTGAATAGGCAAGTCTATATGCCCCTGATCCATATTTAGCGGTCACCACATAGGGGCCGAGCCAATTGGCCTCAAATTTACCTTTCTTTTCTTTTTCTTTGGTGGTATTATTTTGATTTTCTTTTAGTAAGAAATCACCTACATCAAATTCCCTACAAATGATGTGTTTTTTGTATCCTGTGGATACTCTATTTTGATATACTTTAAGGTGATTAAGCACTCTGATACGTCGTTCATCTAACTATTCCAACTCTGCTAGGTGAGCAAATTTGTAGTCTTAATATTTGTCAAGGTAGTCTCTGAGATATATTCTTAGGGAGGGAAGCTCCACTTCCAAAGGTATGATGGCTTCAGTGCCATAGACAAGTGAATATAGGGTCGCACTAGTAGGGGTGCGGATGGAGGTTTGATAAGCCCAGAGGGTGGGATGGATTTGCAAGTGCCAATTACAACCAGTTTTACTAACCATTTTCTCCATAATGCGCATAAGAGTTTTTTTTATAGCCTCTGCTTTCCCATTACCTTGAGGGTAATAGGGGGTGGACCATTTAAGTTAGATACGAAAGCATTGACACAAGGCTTTTACCATCTTGTTTTTAAAATATTTACCATTGTCAATGACAATGGCTGAGGGGATACCATAATGGCATATAAGATGGTTCATGATAAACTTGGATATTTTTGCATCGGTGACATAGGTAAGAGGAACAACTTCCACCCATTTAGTGAAATACTTAGTGATATTTATGATGTGTGTATGACCATCTGATGAAGAAGGGTGGAGCTTCCCTATGAGATCTAAACCCCACTTTGAAAAAGGCAAAGGTGTTGCAATAGGCTGCAAAGCCTGTGTCGGCGCATGTATGAGATTACCTTAATTTTGACAAAGTTCACATTTCTTCACAAATTTTCAGCAATTGGATTCCATGGTAGGCCAATAGTAGCCTACTCTCAACAATTTCTTAGCTAGCACCATGTCACTAATGTGTGCCCCACAGATACCACTATGTACCTCTTTAATTGCATGAACCAAATCAGTAACATTTAGACAGTGAAGCAAGTTCCCGTCATAGCCATGACGATAAAGAGTGCCTCCTAGGAGGGGATAACGAGCAATGCGGTGGATAAGGGATTTTTTCTTTGAATGGGTAATGTTAGGTGGGAAGGTTTCCATCTTGTAAGTATTGGTAAATAGGGTCATACCATGGGGATAGGGGACCAACAACCTCACATGCTAAACAAGATTCAAACATATCATATGCCGGCATCTGTAAGTGTTCTACAAAGAAAGGCATCTTACTCTCTTCAGGTGGGATGTGCAGAGAGAGCCAATGGTAGCCATGTCATCCATGGATCTATTACGAGATCTGGGTTTTTGTTCAAATATCACATGTGAAAAATATTCCTACAGGGTTTCAACCAACTTCTTATAGGGAACAAGTTTTTCATCTTTGACCTTGTATTCATTATTGACTTGCTTAATGATTAGTTGAGAATCTCTAACAACTCAAAGCTATTTGATGTTCCAAGTGATAGCTAGCTTGAGGCCAGCAATGAGTTCCTCATACTCTGCAATGTTATTGGTGCAAGGAAACCCCAACCGGAATGCCCTTGGTAAAATATCTCCTGTGGGAGAAATAAGCACCACTCCTGCTCCTGATCCATGAAAAGTAAATGATCCATCGAAATGGACCTGTCATTCAGTGGATTCCTTGATATACATCATAGATGCGTCTGGGAGATCCAGACATAAAGGCTTCATTCCTAGTAAAGGTGCTTCTGCCAATTGATTTACCAATACCTATCCTTTTAATGACTTCTTATTTACAAACTCTATCTCAAATTCACTCAAAATAATGATCCAATTAGCCATTCGGTCTATCAAGGCGAGTTTGGATAAGAGGTACTTAAGAGGGTCAACCTTGGAAATAAGTTTAGTTTTATTATTAAGGAGGTAATGGAAGAGTTTCTTAAATGTAAAGACGAATGCCAAGTAGGAATTTTCAATCTATGAATAATCCAATTCATAGGCAATCAAGATATGGCTAAGGTAATAAATAGCTCTCTCCTTATGGCCAAGGTCATATTGGGCAAGCAGTGCACCAATAGTGAATTGGGTAGCAGAAATACATAAAAGGAGAGGCTCTCTAGGAGTAGGGGGAATGAGAATAGGTGGATTTATAATGTACTGATTGAGCAGATCAAATGCCTTCTAAAATTTGGGGCCCTATTTGAAAGCAACATCCTTCTTCAAAAGATGTGTAAATGGATGACATTTATCCGCAAGCTAAGAAATAAAACAGCGAATAGATTGGATCTTTCCTTGTAGACTTCTGAGTTGTTTAAGAGTGATGGGTGGAGGCATGTCCGTAATAGCAGTGACCTTGATGAGATCCACTTCTATCCCTCTCTGTGATACTATAAATTCCAAGAGCTTTCCTAATAATACACCGAAGACGCACTTTTTAGGATTAAGATGAACCTTGTAGTCCTAGAGGCGCTGAAATATACATCTAAGCACTTCTAGGTGCTCTACTCTGCTCTTTGATTTAGCTAATATGTCATCCACATAGTCCTCCATAATATTGTTCATCATATCATGAAAAATGATAGTCATAACACACTGATAAGTAGCCCCAGCATTTTTGAGTCTGAATGACATGACTTTGTAACAAAAGGTTCCCCATGGAATGATGAAGGCAGTTTTGTGTTGATCCTCTTCTGCGATCCTTATCTGATTATACCCTGAGAAGCCATCCATTAAGGATAGCATCTCATAGCCAGTGGTAGAGTCTACAATCATATATATGTTTGGAAAAGGAAAATCATCTTTAGAACATGCTTTATTGATGTCACAGAAGTTAGTACAGATCCTAATGCCAATGGGTTTTTTTTTGTACTGGAACTATATTAGAGATCCAATCTGACTAATCAATAGGTTTGATAAAATCTACTGCTAATAGTTTCTCCACTTCTTCTTTGACAAGAAGTGCAACTGTAGGATGCATCTTCCTTAGTTTCTATTTAATGGGCTTGGTGTATGGGTGCAAAACTAGTGTTGGATCCAAGCCGGGCACATCTGAATATGTCCATGCAAAAATATCAAAGTATTCTCTTAAGAGTTCCACAAAGGTTTTCTGTTTCTGAGCTGAGATTGAATCCCCCAACTTGATCATCCTAGGTAAATCCTCTGAACCAATGTTAACACTGATGGTCTCCTCAATGAGCATCTTAGATGCATCCTCCATTCTGGTAGGATCAGGAGGGAGGGTGAGATCAACCTACTGAGGTAGCTTTTTATCATCTTCAAATGGATAAGTTATTTTATCCACGTTCTTTTCATTTTGATCTTCTATAAGTGTTTCAAAGAGTTTGTCACTGTGATATTTTTGTTTATTCTTTGTACTAGGCTGCTCTGAAGTATTTTTAATTTTATTCACAACACTCTTACCCAAGCAACCACACATCTTTACCTCTTCTCTGAAGTATGCACATGTGTTTAACTAAATTTGGAATCCTTTCTTGTGATTCCCAGCAAGAATAAAATCCCTGAGTCCCATGAATTCCATGAATGCTTCATCATTCTTGAAGATATCAAGTGGTACATAAAGTTATTGGTCCCAATCTACAAGTTCAGGATAAACTAGGGTGACTTGATAATCGATTGAAGGGATGGATTCAGATAGAGTAAGGATGTCTAACTCCGGGAATAGGTTTGTGGAGGAAAAATCTTCATAGAGGCTACATTGGGAACTTATATCGCTATCCGCATTATACAAAACATCCTTACTTTTAGAAAAGGTAGCATCAACCTCGACGGGTTGAGCATCCTGGGATTTTACCCCAAGACCATGCTTGTCATATTTGAAACAACGAGTAGGAATAGGTTTTAGACGACCTTTTGCGTTGGGTCCACATCTGTATCCTTTATAACCCATGACAAACATCATGCGGTGTCCTTTAGTATACTGAGGCACTTGATGGCATTAGTTCATGGTTCCTTTTAGCACCTTACTAATGGGATCCTCCAACATCTTTTCTTTAGACAGGAGGCCACTATGAACAAATTTATCCAATGGTTCTAAACATGGTTCTCATGTACTTATGAACTGAAAATAGATCTTACCCCATGTCCTAGGTGACACTGATGACTCTGAAATTAATAATGCTTGTTCAAGAGTAAATGGCTCTCTTGGGCCATATTTTGCTGATGTAGCCTCCCAATATGTAAAAGGATCGACCAAAGAAGGGAAGTCCTAATTATAAGGTGCTAGCGATTCTGAGTCCACCCGATTCTTCATAGATTTTGTTTTAAGAGGGATGACAACATCCGCGGAAGGGAGCTCATAGGCTACACAAGAGAAACTATGCAACACCTGACAGCGAGTGAATGGCTCATGGTCACTCGAGATAGTGACTATACACCCTTCATGGCACAACTTGATACATTGATGAGATGTCGAAGGGATAGCCTGCATGGCATGAATCTATGGATGCCCTAAGAGCATGTTATATGGGATATCTTAATCCAGGACATGGAAGGTCGTATCATGACAAGTGGGACCTACTTCCATGGGCATTATAGTAGTACCTACTGATTCTCTCTCCTCATTATCATACACTGTGATGGTGATGATCTTAGCTCCCTAACCAGCTTCAATGTGCATATTTTTAGACCAGATCCCCCGTCTACAAGCACTCTTTTAATCTTACGATGGGTAATGACCACTTATAAATAGAGAGGAAAATTATGCTTAGGGTTGTTACGTGGGATAGCATTACAATCAAAAGTGATATGGTTAGTGGGTTCAAGGTGGGAAACCATAGCTTGTAGGTGTGTGGGATATACCTCAGTAGAGACTCCAGAATTCTGTAATGTTTTGTATAATGTATCTTTATGAGCAGTAGAGATGTTAAGGAGGTCTAAAATGGATATTTCAGCTAGTTTTTTCTCTAGCTGGTCCAATAAATTATATTGGCTTTGGGTAGTTGGTATTGGATTAGGTATGATTAGGTGAGTGCTTCGTGTTCCAACTACACAACTCTTTTCAAGAATTCAGATTGTGTTTATTCATTCATCAGGTGAACGGATGCAACCTAAAAGGGAGTCGAATGGATTGTCATCATTAGAGTAAACATACACAATAGTGTGATAGTCATTAGAGGCCTGCTTGTGATATGGTTTCCTTCTATTTTTATCTGTGTGATCTGTTAAAGGTTCTTTGTATATGCCCATTTTTTCATTAGGACCTTGTCCTGAATCAGGAGATGATTCTATGGAAATCTTTCCCTCTTCAATGAGGTCTTGTATGAAGTGTTTCAGCCATAGACATCTATCTGTCTTGTGTCCTTTGACACGATGGAAGTCACCGTATTCATGGTCTTTATACCAACCAGGTTTTAGAGCATTTTCTGGGAATGGTACCGTGGTACTTGGATACTCTATCATTTTAGCATCATCTAATTATTTTAATATAGCTGTCAGGGGTTCACTCAACATTGTGAATGTATGTTTGGTAGGTGCCTTGGGACGAGGTCCTTGCAAAATCTTCAAAAGTGGACTTGTCTGCACAGCTTGGACTCTTTTAGAGTCAATAATTCCATCACTAACGACGTGCTTGTTCTTATTAAAGAACTTAGGTTTGTCTATAGATTTGGCCTCATGTTTGTCTTTGATAAAGGGTTTAAGTGTTCCTTTGGTAATAAGAGCCTTTTCAATTTGGCTACCTTTCTCTATAACTTCCTTGAATTTAGATCCACAATGAAGATGGAAGGCTATTTCCGAGTTTAAATTAGGAACAAAAATTCTCACTAATTGTTTTTCAGGTAAAGCACAAGGGAAGCGACTAGCCAGTGCTCTCCATCATTGTAAGAAACCCACGAAGGTCTCATTAGGTTTTTACTTTGTAGTTCAAAGGTCATCCGTCATGACATCATTTTCAATATTGAAAGAATAGTGCTGCAAAAATTTTTTTGCTAGTTCTGGCCACGTTGGTATAGATCCTTTAGGTATGCTACAGAACCATTCAATCACCAAAGATCCCAAACTGCGAGGAAAGATTCGTATTATAAAATTATCATTGTAGGAAACCTCTTGACAAGCCATGTAAAATTCTTTGATGTGATTGCAAGGATCACCTTTGCCTTTGTACTTGTTGAGCTTTGGGATAGTGAAATGTTTAGGGAAGGGCTGTAGTAGCATGTCTTTATCGAAGGGATAAGGACATAGTTCTTCATAGAGATACTTTCTATTTTGGCCGATATTTCCCTGTTATAATGTTGTGATCGTATCTTTCATAGATTTCAATTCATCCTAAATGATTTTCTCCTTAGTAGGTGATATTGACCTTTGAGCCTGAGTTGCTTTAAAGCTATATTCTGTATGTGGATCAAATTGAAACTCACTAATTTTATTTTTGTCTTTGTCTTTACCTATGTTTCTTTTTGAAGCACCTAGGTTTGCTAATTTTTGACTAAACTTCAAGATCTATTTTTGGAGGGTCTCCTCCTCAACCAGGGGATCCTCTTCTTCATCAAATTTCATAGGAGGGGAGGCCTTCTACTTAGTTTTTACTTTATGTCAAGCCCTAAAGTGAGGTTTACGTGATGTTTCTCCTTTAACATCGGCCTTATGTTTCCTATAAGTGGATGCATATCCCACATCAAAAGGATTATTTGTGTCTAAGATGAATCTTCTCTCTCCTAAGTTAGGGTCAATGACCTTTGTTTCTTCTTCATGCTCATGTGAAATTTTAGCTCCTAATGCCAAGACTCTCACGATTACTTGATCTTTGTTATAATATAAGAGCTCATCAAATCTGTTTAGGTCTAACCCTTGTTGCTCTTCTAAAGAGTCCAACTCTTCTCCACTATGATCGATTAACATCTCTGTATCTTTGAATTGAGAGAAGAGTGGTCCTAAATTGTTCCTGCTAAAGGGGAAATCATCGAAAGGATTATATTTTGCATTAATCTCACTGGATTTTGTTGCCATTTTGAAAATTCTAGGCATTACTAGCCAATACTCAGATGCAACACTATGTTTACTAGTTTTCAAAGGATATTGATATGGACAGATGAAAATGTATCACTTACCTAAGTTGCATTATGTCAAATCTATACTTAAAAGACCAAGAGGAATGACAATGTTGTACTAGATATGTGGGCCAATGTTAGAAATATAACAAGGCTTGAATATCAGCACAATACTGACAAAGTCCCCTACCAAGGTATACCTAGAACTGACTCAAGTACTGACAACAAGCCAAGTGTATTGAAAATTGGAATTCATAATTAGATATAGTGTAACAACGCTATCAATCTATCTCAACCAAGCAAGCAAGGTGTCGATATCAAGAAAACATCATGACGATATATATAATGCGTTATCAACACTCGTAAAAAAACCTAGATGACGTCAGAACTAAAATCAAGTAGAAGATATAACAAGAATTCTATGATGATGAAAGTAGTGTAACCACGTAATAGAGGGATTTGTACTATGTGCCCAAAGAATGGGAGACAAAATGTAAATGCCAATACTAAATGATGAAAATGCAAGCAAAGGTGGACAAACTAGGGAGAGACAGAATGACAAAACCAACCCGTAACAATGATGAATATCCTGAAGTCAAGATCATAGGACTACCAAAGACATGAAAACATACCCATCCACTTTAGTCGTTTAACACCCCAACCGTAAACATGGATGAGTGTAAACATACAAAAATGCAGCTAGCACTATCTCTGACATGACACGTAAAGTATGCCTTTGTTCAAATTTCAATGTGGAAAGTATGAACGCATGGGTGTAGATCAAGAACATGCAAAAAATAGACTTAGTTTCACATTGGGCAGAGCTTCGCCTCGTTCAAAAAACAAGAAGGAAGCTAAGCTAAGTAATAAATTTTTCTAAACTCGTGATGAAAAAACTTAGATCCAACTTATAATGGATTCGTTACCGTGTTCAATAAACAAGGTGCTGAATCCAAACAAATTATCACTTCGTGATGGTAAAATGATGCACATGGACTAGTAAAGTTGGCCTCCAGAAAAAATGGTTTCCTTAATAAGTTCTCTCAACTAGGTGTTACAAGGTTGTCTTAAGTGAGCACGATTTACCCAAAAAGTCACATTGACTAGTTTGGGAGTATCTCGACTTTACTTTACCCCCTTCAAGAATAGTAGGAAACTAGTGCGTCTACGTGTACTATCACTGGGGTCACCACATGAACAACCGGTAACGCTATCTCACAAGGTGTACTAGTCAAGTGGGTAACAGAGGCACTTCCCATTTTATCCACGAGGTTACTCAGAGGTGTACTACTTTGGGGTTCCTGGAACCACCCCCATTATTATAGCTTAAGGAATTATGCCAAAGGGGTTACATTCTAGTTAAGTGGAGAGAGACTTACCCTTTTCCAAAACCTGCAATACAGTTTGTTGAATATGGTGTTTTTTTAATCTTTTTTAATTTTAATGTGGTTTCAAAAGTGGTACACCATTTGGCAATCTGCAAACACATGTGTATTAGAAGTTTTTTCTTCATTTTAACACCTTTCTTTGATCAATGTTAGGTCCTGTAGACAACAAGTTGGTTAGCAATTTTCTCGTTTGCTAATTGAGGTAAAAGAGAACTCGCGCTTTCTTTTGATTCCTAAGATAACCCAAAGGCACGAAGGAAGATCATACGCAAAGTGGGAATCCTACTAAAAGCACATAAAAATTTTACTTTATCCTTTAAATAGCAAGTGTTTTTAACATTTAAAATAGGTCTTGTTTAAGTGCTTTTGATCTCCAAGATCACTTTGGAAAGTATGAGGAGAGAGCATACGCACGTTTCACAAATCCTAATTTAAGCTAAGGAATGAAAAACACTTAATCATGTAAACTGAAATTTTAAAGAGTTAGCCCTGCTTCTAAAACTTGTCAACCTTTAGAAACTTGCATCAAAAATGTCAGAGAAATAGCTAAAATAGATTGTAAAAAATTTAATTTTGACAGTAACACCTGCGCACCTAAACTGACATGTACACACCCCAACCAATGGGTACGTGCCTATACCAACACCTACGTGGGTCTATTAAGATAAAAAAATAGTCACCAACGCCTACGTACCCTAATCCAATGGGTATGCTAGGGTTTCAACACAAACGTGCTCCTACAGTCAAATACACAGCCCAAGCAAAAAGAAGTCTGAAAATTCTACACAGTGGTATTAATTACACAAATGTGTCCACAGAGATGGAGACATGGAAAAACCAATGGAGACGTGGATGCATCCTTGTAGAAAAAAAAATCATAAACACAGAGGACACCCTGATGGGTACACGGCCTTTCCAATGGAGACACGTGTATATCAATGTGTACGTGCCACCTTAAGACACCTACGCGTGCCCTGTAAAAAGCCTACAAAAAAACATGGATTTTCAAAATTTTAAGAGCAAACAGGTTATTGGTTAGTCACAGCTTCCTATTTCTATGTCAAACCCACAAATGCATGTAAATAGAGTTCATTAATCCAAGGTTTAAAATAGAAATAAGGAAAATAACAAGTGATTTAAACTAAAAAAATTGAAAAAATGACTTTGAAAAACCTAAATGACCTCCATTAATGCAGGATGGACATAAGAGTCCCACTAGGCATGCCAAATATGTTCAAAGAAAAGTTGTAGGAGCCATGGATTTGGGGTAAAAATTTCTAAATAATCCCCAAAGGCTTCAACAAACAAATCAGTGGACCATCCAATAAGAAATGAGCAAGATTTTCTAACTAGCATACATTATGAAGTAAACACTCAAATTTAAGCTAATTAAAACTATCTCTATTCTTTGAAATCTTAAAATCATGAACCTAGTAAGCCCTAAGCAATCATTTTTAGTGATTAAGAGAAAGAGATCTCCCCATTATAGGCTTTTGAGCCAATGGTTATTCTCTTTTACCCTATAAATTGGATTAGCAATACAAAAAATGAAGTAAATAGCTCAAAATCTAAACTAGAAATGAAATCTAGAACCTAGATGCAAAATACTATAATCTATGCTTAGGAAGAAGGGAGGAATTCTTGAAAATGAGAGAGGGGGTCTAGCCCTATATATAGTTTTCTATTTGGGAGAATGGGAAACTTGAGTGCATGTGGGACAAACACTAAATTCCAAAAATCACTTTTAGCAAGTCAAAGCTTACTTTGACTAGGTTTAGGGAGTGACAAACCATTTTAAGCTTAATTAAACATGTTTAGGAGGTGATTAGGGTTTGGAGAGAGTTTTGAAGGGTTAGATCAATCCAATGGAATGGATTGATAGGCCAAGAAGGTGGTAGAAGTGAACTGGAAGAAAGTAAGAAGCTAATGTGGTTAGAATGAAGCTATTATAGCTTGTTTAAATGGTTTACAAGAGGAAAAATGACACAAGGGAGGTCGTCGGAAGAAAGTTAGATAGGTCAAACTGGCGGTGTATCATCGGTTTGAAGGGAGAAGCACAACTAGCGCAATATTAGTCGTGATAGTGCATTGGCCAAACTACAGGTGTCTACATTGTAAATATTCCTCCTTTAATGGCAAAGCATTATTACAAGGATCACATAAAGGAGGGGCTCAACACCCTCGCACACCTCATGTGAGTTCCCACTCAAGGTTGGGTGATGTGCTGGTATGCTTGGGGTTTAAAGGGAGTAGGGAAAGGTGACTAAATTTTAGTTCCATTGTCATGACATCTTTTGAAGTTATTGTAAGAGTGGTGTGTGATGACAAAATTCTTGACCTTATACATTATCAAGACTTGGCTTAAGAACACAAAGGATGAGTTTGCACAGGAATTCAACACTGGACCTGAGTTTGATGTACATAAATGGGTAGAGGAGCATCTGTATCATGAGCTTTATAATACATTATTTTTCTATTTTCCAATATAATTGTATGAATGATTTTCAGCGTATGGATGAAGGAAGAGTTGTTATTATCTATCTTGTGTTTGGACCCGATAATATTATCAGTAGCTTCATGATGTTGATATGACCTGGACTCATGTTTTTGATCCTTGGTGGAGTGGTGTGTTGACTAGCTATACGTTGGAGTACATGGTTTCTATTTATTCTTTCCTAGAGGTTATTGAGTTCGAGTTCTTACGAGAACCAAGAGGATATTTCTTGTGTGTTATACCGTTAGCCATCAAGATCTTGATCATCACTTTGAGTTTGGAATCATTTCCTATGGCTAGCTAAATTCCAACTAGGCATGGGGCATGGAAGCTGGTGTGGTGCGAGATGGCAGATCCTATGATAGAAGTGGAGAGAGATGAGAGATGGATCAAGTATAATGAAGTGCGAGAATGGGAATTGGAAAGACAACGTGAAGTTATAGGATCAATGGAATTCTGGAGGCAGACGTTGCAAGAATGTTCACACAAAGGACATAAAACCTGAGCAGTCTGTGCTACCCCATCTTGGAAAGTGCAGGAGAAAAACCCCCTTAGATTCTAATAAGATCTCATCATATGAAGGAAGGAGAAGAATCATAGGCATGCATCTAAACCCACCATGCGACGAAACCCTTGCACTTTGTTTCCAAATTTCTGAGACAAGTATTTCTAATTTGGTTGGCATTGGTAAGCAAGAAGAATCAGCTAGATATATCATTTTACATTAAATCCATCTATGGATGTGTAAAAATTTCCATTGTTTGGGGGGGATCCTATCAAGTATGTCATTTAGACAAGGTGTGGGTACATAGAGTTTGGGTATCACAATAAGAAGTGGTTCAACATCATAGACTGTTGGCATGTAGTTCAGTACAATGTTGGGGACATAGATAGGAACTTCTTTGGGCCTTTTTCCTACTACAAGAAGAGGATCCAGTGGATATGGAGGGATATGAGCTAGTGTATCTAATGGTGCTCATGGTGGAGGAAACACAAGAGGGAATTAGGGTTTTGGATCTGGTGGACAAGGACCTCAACCACCTCAGTAGGTGTTTTATGAGATGTATTTGTATTTACCTTATTCCAAAGGTGTTAAGGATGTTGCAAAACATGTACATAAGTGCAAGCTGCTATGGTGAACTAAGGGTATCACTACCCCAGAGGGGAAGGCAAGTAATTTTACAACCATGTTGTAATGGCACATGTATAACTGGTACCAGAAGTATGACCCACATCAGATGGTGGTGGATTATACCATGTTGTGTGATTCCTTTTTGGGGGAATTCCACATCCTTGAATTTGAGAAGAAGAGCATCAACGTGCTTAAGGATATTCAACAAGGTATGGCAGAGAGTGTGCGGGAGTATCATGCATACTTTAAGACTCTCTTGTCAAAGCTATCTTATGATATCCATCCCTCGCAACATGTTCAGTGGTTTGTTGGAATATTGATAATGCCTTTCAAATGAATACTTTCCCATAAGACTTTCATAGATCCACGCAAGGCCTTGGAGATTGCTCTGCGTGTTGAGGCCATTGGAAGCATTGACACTGGGGTAAGCCCATTTTTAGAAGAACAAAATTTTTTCATGGCAAATCATCTTGAAAAATTATCTATGAATTCAACTCATGAAACATGTAGTGGACTTTAGTGCATAGATTGTGACTTGAACGCCATGTCCATTGCTCTTTGGAAAGTAGATCCAGCAATCAACAGATAAGTAACCTCCAATCTTGGCTGTGAAATCCCTTGACAAACATAGGGTGAAGAGTGGTGGAATTTCTATTACTGATACATCTTGCAAAACAACAACATTGGGACATGCATGTAAGGTAAGACTCAAGTTTTTTATCACTCCAACTGTTGTTACTATTGTCCCATCCAATTTCACTACCCCTTTAGATATGGTTTCATACTGGAGCCCCAACTGATCAGCTATTTGCTTGGGCATTAATGAACTACTTGCCCCGAAATCAATCATGAAATTGTGTACTAATTGATTTCCAATGATCAATAAAACATAGAAATGAGGAGCCTTCAACATTTTACCTTGCTGTCCTCCATGATTCCCCTCAGGCTAGGCAGCATTTGTAAGCACTTTCTCTTGCATTTGGACTTGCTGATTTGAAGTTGACTAGTCCTTCATGGAAGCTTGTAACAAATCTCTTTGACCTGGGATAGATAGTGATTCCCACATTGATATGTTCACATTTGTCTTTTTCATCTGATCAATGATATTGAATAGAGATGAAGTATCTCTTTGTTTTCCCTTGGCCTGCACATTCATTCCTTGCACATGGGCAGCAAAAACTGGCATTTGAGTTGGTTTAAGAGTTGTTTTGGGTAGTCCTTGTGTGTTTGGATTTGAATTTTGTTTGCCAATAGTTTTTGGAGTGATAGAAGATTGAGGATTGCTTGGAGATAGCAGCTGTTCTTCACCCAAATTTCTCCTTTTTGACCTAATGTTGGATGCAACACTTTGGGAAACAATTTGATTCATGCCACAAAAATCTTCTGCCTGTCAGTTTACAAGTGTGGTATCATTTGGAGTTGACTACTGCTGAAATGTTTCTTGACTACCCTCACCATCCACACCAGTTTTTGTCACCATGAATGCTTTATTCAAGGCACTGTTGAAGCACATGGATTGGTTGTGAGGTTCGTTACATGGGAAACACCAATCATACTCTTGAGCTACATTGTTTTGTACTGGCACTAATGCTTTAGAGGCAGATGTAGCATTGGGATTATACAGCTGAAATGGTCTATTGGAAGGAGGCCTTGTTTGATTCAAATTTATAGCTGGGTTGGGTGGTCTTTGGGGTTGATATGGCTGCCTATTAGGCTGAGCTTGGGGCTGGAAGGGAGGTCTAAAACCTTGGGATTTTTGCCTCTTGAGTGTAACCAGCTCATTACCTAAGTTTTGTAATTGCTTCATGACTTCTTGAAGTTCATTTGAGGTGCTAGAAGATGAAGTGGAAGCTTCACTTGGATTCTAATTTATAGGAATGGGAATAGGAGCTAAATTATGTGTTTGATTAGTGTTTGGGCTCTCTAAACTTGGAAATAGTGGCATTGAGGGCCTAGGAGCTAGCTTGCCAGCTTGGATCAAACAATTTTCAGCTCTAATGGCAATGCTATAAGTAATGGGGATAGTTGTGCCTCTCATGGACTGAATTAACAAAGAAATATCAGAATTTAAAGCTTTGAGGTAATAAAGAAAGACACCTTCTGCTGTTGGCTTGACTGCCACTAGAATTCTCTCCCAAGTCCTTTGAAATTTGAAATTAAAATCATTCAGCTGCTCATTGGGAGCTCTCTTGATGGTTGTCAGCTTCTCTAAAAGGAACAATTTGTCTCCCTTTTCTCCAAACTACTCATGGAGGGCTATATATAGCTAATTACAATTTTGAATAGAACCTGAGGCAAGACTCCTGAACCATTGCAAAGCTTTCCCTTTGAATGAAGATGCTAGCAGTTTGACAGCAACTTGCATCTCATTGATCTCATGGATTGCACAAATTATGGCAATGTCCTTAACATGATCACCAGGAGTAGTCTGATTATCTCTAGTAAAGTATGGGATGTTCTTCAATGTTGCAACTGGGATTGGGTTCTGTGCATTGAGAGAAAGTGGGCTGCTGCCAGTAAAATTGACATAGGGATTGTTTTGTGCCATTCTGATTAGCCTTAAAACCCTTGTTGATTGAATGCAAGGCCTACCAGGTGGAGGAGTTGAGAGAGTTCTGTTTGGTGGAGATGGAGACCTTTGAATCCTCCTCCCTATTTTCCTTCTTCTTGGAGATAACTACAAATAATCAAACAACACCTCTTCTTCTCCAACTCTTGACCTTGTGGTGATTCTTCTCATGAGTTTTCATGCCTGACTGCTAAAACCAGCTGATTCTTTTTCCTTGGAGTCGTCAGATGTGTAATTTAGGGCTCTTTAAAGCAAGAAACTTGCAAATAATGCACATCAATTTTTTTACAATGAAGATGAAGACTTCTAGGTCCCACCGGGCATGCCAAAACTATTGTAGCAAATCAACAGCACCCCTAGATGTTGATCAAATTTCTAGTTTGATCATCCTAAGCATCCAGTGTGATTGCACAACATTGAATCCTTTCCCCAAGTGTGGGACTTGTAAAATGGGAAAGGAATCTCCAGGTTAGAGCTAGTTCCTCAAATCTTGTGATTAGATATATCACTTGCATAGTTGCAGAGGTTAAAACTCAAAATCCTACTCTAAATTTCAAAAGGGGAAAGAGATAGAGAATGCCAAAAACTAAAACTAATGCTAATGGGTGATGCACCAAAGGAGTGGTGAGCATTTCTCACTTTTTCAGATTGACACAGTTCACAAAATGCAACAAAACTTCATGCACAAACTGATAACTGTAATGGAGGATCATAAATTAGTCAAACAACACAAGCAGAGGATAGAAACTTAATCACAGGGCCTGTATTGTTATTTTAACATCAAAAGTCACTTGCATTACAACACCTGAGAGGAAAAATAGGTTGCACTCTTGAAAAAAGGTCTGATATTCCACCAAAATCACTTTAAGTGACAAAGGGAGCCTGCAATACATGGAAAAAATGTTCAACCCTTTGAGAATGAGCCAAATCTGGCTTTTACAGTGCAAGGGACGAGCCTAGGAGAGAGAAATGTAGAAAAATGTGGAAGGGATTCAACCATTGACCAAAATTCCATCAAAACAGCATGGGCATCCTTACATACCCATTCCCTGACATTTTTAACCATGTTGGGAGACAATGTGAGCCATTCTTCATTAAAAACGGTGGTTGAAACGTCATTTCTGTCCATGACAACATGTCAAAGGCGTTTTTTGATTTTCTCCCTCAAAACTCCATCAAAATGCAAAGAATGACCCCAAAATCTTGTAGAGAATTTTACTAGCTTTCCATTGATATAAAGAATGTGAAAAACCAAGCTTTGGATCGAAAGATATAGCCATTTGAAATTTTAGGGCAAAACAGGGCCAAATCGGGTTGGCGAGCAAAAATTTTGAATTTTTTACCTTTTTGGTCATTTGGAAAATTTTCCAAAATTTCCCCATGCCTCGTCATTCTAGGTGCCACGTGGCATGTTTTTATTGGGTGCAGTCCCTTTGCTCCATTTTCCTTCATTTTTTGGCTTTGGAAAAAATTCCCAAAATTCCCTACGCTGGGACGATGAGTCTGAGGACACGTGGCACAGCGCTAATTGGGCGTGGGCCCTATGTCCTCCTAAATTTTCCATGGGTCACTGTTTGATCCTATTTATTGACTTGGATACATGTGGAAAAACTCTCATTGGATTGTGGGCCTTTGGCCCTTCAAATTTTCCATGCGCGCTTGTCTTGAGTTTTTTGGCGCCACCTGGACACGTGGCGAGATTCCATTCATTCGTCTGCATCGAGGGGGGGGGGATTTTCCCTGTAAAATTTCCTTTCTTTTTCCTCTTGGGAAAATTTCCCAAATTCTCCCCACCTTCCGCCATTCTGGGACACGTGGCCAATTTCATTCACTGCAGACCCTCTATAAACATTTTTCCTTTTGCGCAATCCCTTTGGCGAAAAAATCCCAATCTTGCCCTACGCTCCACCATTCCAGGTGCCCGAGGACACGTCACCTGTTCTGAATGGTTAGTGGGCCTACAGACCAATAATTTTCCTTTTGAAATTTGGCAAAAACACTTTTCCAAAATTCTAACTTCTCCTCCACGCTCCACAACGGTCCGACTGCCATAGAGACACGTGGCAAAACATGTTTTATTGGGCGCGGGCTTTCCTTCTAAAATTTTCCATGCATCAACACTTAGTCAAATTTTTCAAATTTCTCCCCTGTGACACGTGGCATAATGCCTAATTCGTCTGGTAGCCCCGCATGGGAAAAATATTTCCTTTTGAAAACTTTGCCAAAATACTTGGTAAAAAAACCAAGTTTTCCTCCGCCCCCCTCCACTTCTCTTGGACACGTGGGCACCATTTCATTGGCTGCGGGCCTTTCAAGGGGAAAATTCCCACAAAAACTCTGCCGAGCCATAACTTCAACAAATACATGGAGTTATGAGGAAAACTTTACCTTTCTAGAAAGATGAGAAAGATCTCTATCCAATGGTGCCATCTCCAGAAGGTTTTGAGTACCTGAAAAGAAAAAAATTATGACTGAAGCACAAGAGGGGGAAGAATGGAAGGAGTTAGCCACAAAATGAGTAGGGTGCACATTTTGGATAACACTAACCTTCCTTGTTTTATCTTTCTTGACTCTAGACACCATCACCCAACTAGGATACTAGTGTCCATGTACCCTCATCCCCTCTAGGTTCCCCCAACCTATTTGTATCTTGCCCCTTTTGTGCCTATTTTATCTTTTAGGAATATTTTTTTCTTATGGTTCAACATTTTAGTTGCCATTTAAAAATTTCAAACAAGGGAATCATATAAATATAAAGCTATGTGACCATAATAAAGGACAAATCTCTAAGCGTCTACTATCACTACCTAAGGTTACATTCAAAGGCATTCTAATTGCATCAAATCATCCATCTAGCTATCACTCAAGTTACAAGGAACTACATTTTCTACATACATTTCATAGGAGGGGAAGTTCATTTAGACATCCACACATCTACTTGCATTGCTACGTCTAACTATTTCTACACACACGCACATAGAACTACATGGACTCTTAGATGTATTGCAACACTTGGTTATAAGTTCACTCTCTCGGATGACTGTCGGGGTCATTCTGACTCCCCATTTACATCTTTTTATTTCTAGGATTTGATGTGTTTTAGGGTTTTATAGGGGATCGTTCGTTTTTCATGCTACAGGTGAATTCTATGGACATAGTATGACACACATGCGATCAATGAAAAAGGTTAGAGACATTGGTTTGACATAAGAAGAATCAATTTTTGACCATTTTCACAGTCACAGGTGCCTAGTAGAAGTATCCAATGCCTAGGCACCCTTGACCTAGCCCATGCACCCTGGTCCAGCTTATTTCGATAATTCCACAATTTTCTATGTGTAGTTGCAAATGTTTCCTCCTTCAGTTCATCAGTCTTCTAGTCTAACATACTTCAGGACCAATTGCAAAATCAACTAAGTCTTCTATTCCCTCTCTTTAACTTAGGGTTTTATTTTTATCTAGTTTGTTTCTTAGCTCATATTTGTATTTTAGTGTTTTATTTATCACACGTGACTTTGCAATTAGGGTTTTAAAAATAAGATATATTTTTGAAATCACATAGTGATAAGATTATCCCAGCTTCTTGACTTTAGAAAATAAATAGACTTAATAAATGGCCATAATCCATTATCATAAATTGAGGACCCTATGTTATTCTGACTAGAATGATCCCAAATTCACATAGAGGTCATGGAAAACATCACTTTAAGCTTCAATAAATCATTCATGTCATTATCATAGTTCTTACCACTAAATATAGAAGTCCTCACAAACATATTCACGATAATATTCATCCTTGAAAGCTTCAAAGAATGTATCCCAAGATTTCTTAATCCTTGTTTATGGTGTTTTTTGGTTAGTGCTAATAACGTTGAAAATACCAAAAACTCAAATAAGGCATGATTTATCAATACATAGGTCGATAATGGTAATGTTGAGATGATCGATTATGAAAAAATGTGAAAATATCCTCCTTCTGTCAAGTGAAGAGACCTACGTACAAAGACAACTAAAAAATGAATATTAGATATATGATAACGAGTTGCTCGACAAATGCCCATCCTAGGAATCAAAATAGCTTCCTTGAAGGGTGTCAAATAATTTGATACAATTAAGTGATTTGATAATGATAAGATAAATGATAACAAAGCCAAAATTCAGAAGGGATAAAAAGATCTTGCTCTACCTAATATGTGGCCCAGGCCAGAGTTGTGGTGAGTTTGATGTCAAGTAAATAATCGAACCAAAATTGTTGTGTTGTGTCTTATATTTCCAGTATGATCTCGAGCTGATCTTAAATATCTTTGACTTAAGGTGTGAGAGAGATGACACATAAACTCAACTCATGTGCGATATCAAATTGTTCCCTATTATATGATCAGGAGATTGTTTATGTTGGTAATAGGATTGGAATCACCTGGTACTATCATATACAATAGAGAACATATTGAATATAGACATATTATTCACAAAGATAGAGTGAAAAATTGATTAGATAGGTGATAAATATGATAAAAATCATTATTGATAGGGATCACTAGCAATTCTTGGTAATCATTTGCAATTGAGAAAGAATTGTTGGAGATTCATGTGAAAACTTTGAATCTTTGGTAACAAGGAAATGTGACTAAAAGTGGTTAAACTAATGACTGATTAAGGGTGTTATAAGATGCAAAAAAGATTTAAAATTGAGAGCAATGTACCTTTGATGGCAAAATGATATTGACAAGGCTGTCGAGAATTTTTCAATATTAAGAATCTTCTAGAGTCAAAACAGAGGTGACGGAGGTGCAAATACGTTCATATTAATGTCGTCTAGATGTCTGCAATGATATAGTTTCGCTATAGTGTTTAAAGATCCCAAAAAAAATAGCTCAATAATCCTCTTATAATCACTGGTGATTTAGTTATAATTGGTGGAAATCTAAGAAATGTGGAGAAACCCATTTGGAATTAGTTTCAAATATTTCTAAAATGGGAATTTCGGGTATGGGGACAAGGGGAAATGGTTAGGAAAGAGATTAGGAGGGGTTAAAGGGGTTATATGGTTAGGATAAAAATGGTTGGGATGGTTTATAGGTGGTTAAGGTAGTAATTGGTATTTACGGGGAGTAGAAGTGTTATTTAACAAGGGTGAGATCATGCTTTAAGATAATGGCATATGTTTAGGGTGCAAGGGAAAATTAGGGTATTGAAAATGGGTGTCTACATTTTCCCCTTTTTGTAAAGTGGTTTTTGATAATGAGCGACTGGAAAAAATGAGTGGAAAGGCTGACTTGTATTGGATGTTGGTCCCTGTAGACACAAAATATATGTACTTTGGTTCATTTCTAGGTCCTAAAGAATACTAATATATACATGATTCCTTAGAAAGAAAATTAGTGGCTCAAAAATCCTTTTGGACTTTTTACTTTATCTCGTGTCTTCTTTTTTGTCTTACACATCTTACAGCCCTGACAAAACTTAACTTATTTATCTTTTATGGCCTTCGACACTAGCACCTAGTTAGGAAACAAGTGCCCAGGCACTCTTGTCCCTACCTGGGAACTCCTAGCCCTCTCTATAATTTTCTTATCCTTTTGGGTCTCTTTTACTTCTTGGTCACCTTTTAGTACTTTGGGTTGGCCTTTCAGTTGTCAATTATGAAATTTAAAAAAAGGGGATCATATATATACTTAGTTACTTCTCAAAAATTAGGGGCCAAACACTAAGCATTATCTATTATCACCTAATCTTACACCCAAAGGCACAAAAGCATTACAAAACATCCATCTATCACATCTACACAAGGGATGAGGGATGCATCACTCTACATATAAAACATAGGAGAGGAAGTCTATTCTATTTCATCTCACATATTTGCATACTTGGAGCATTCTAAATCTAGCTCATTATCATAGTCAAAATTACACAAGGAAGACCTAGGGAATCATTACACATGCATAGATACAGAACCACATGGATTCTAAAATGTAGTGCAATGCTCAGTTCTAAGTTCACTCTTTGGATGACCGTTGGGGTCAGTCTGACTCCAAATTATGCATCTTTTTTATTGGACATGTGTAGATAAATAATTTTCTTACATGTTACAGGTATAATCAAAGATCTAGGAGTGAAACCAAAGTGAAAAAGGGAAAATAATAGCATATCTCATTCTGCATAAAAGGACTAAACCTTAGCACTTGACTGGACACTAGAGCCTAGATCAGACACTAGCACGTAAATGCTCCTATCCTCCTCTGAGAGCTTCTATCCTAGACATTTCTAAGTATCAAAACCTTCAATAAGCCTTGATGATGATGCTTACAGTTTGTTTCAACATTTCTCCTATCCAGATCATCTCAAGATTCTACAAAATTAGCTATGTCACCCTCTCTCCCTCTTTCTTAGGGTTTAATTTATTTCTTACTTATTGTTTGTCCATTTACTATATATTATCATTGTGTATCATTCATTATAGTAATTACTCTAAAATATGTATTTAATTCAATTTAAATTAAATCATTTGATGAACCCATTCAATTAAACCCAACGTTGTTGTGAGGCATTCTTCTTCCATGACTGAGACTTATGAACCCTTTACCGATGAATATCTTCATGATCTCTAGGCTCATATAATTGAACACCCTCAATACCTAGATCTCTTATTATTTACTTCCATGAAGACATCAAGAATTTAGCTGAGCTCAACCTATCGGTCTCCAATGATACTTCTCTTCCTATTTTGACACATCATCCTAATTCCACCACCAACCTTTTACCTACGTCTACTATGTCTATTTTTATGCCTACTCCTAATAATCACCTTACCCCCTATTACTTCCCACACAGGACATGTATTATCTTTGGGTACCCATGACCTAGCTTCTTTTATACCATGATTTACAATCCCGAATTTTTGAATTATAACAAGCTACTTCACATTCCTCTCCATCTCTAGATTCCTCCCTCCTCCTTCATAGTCTTTTTGTACCCACCATTTCCTCTTATCCTCTCCCTCCCAACTTCATTGCACCTAAGCTTCCCACCTTTAATTTCCATGATGAACCATAGGATCACCTTTGATCCTTTCATTTGGCATGTCTAGACTATGGGGATAATATGAAGTTATTGGCTAAGTTATTCCCTCAAATCTTACAAGATTACACTATGCGATGGTTTTATGATCTACCTGTTCATTCGGTAACATCATTCACATCATTAATTGATGCATTCCTTGCTCACTTTTATATAAATACCAGTACTAATATATCCTATTCACAATAAGCTCAAATCAAATAAGGATATAATGAACATTTTATGGACTATGTCTTACGCTATAAGATAAACCTTGCTAAGATGACCAATGTTCTAGCTGATTCAGAATTGCAACATATATTTATTCAAATTATCTTACTTCCACTTCAAGAGAGTGTCATCTTCGATACTTCTCCATCGTTCAATCACCTATGCCATACAGTTAAGTTATGCAAAAGAAATATTATATCCATAGGAAAATTTATAATTTTTTATACTTCTTCATCCATATCCTCTAACAGGTTTCAAGATAAATCTACCTTTAAACCCTATGGTAATCCTACTGAATTAAAATCCACTTTTAACGTTGTTTGTACACTAGAAAAGATTCAATTGCAACCCAAAAAACATAATTTTACTAAGATACCTTATGCACCAAATTTCCTATTACTGCAACTTATCGAAAGTAATCTCAATTCTCTTCCTCCACAGCTCAATCTTGATCATTCTCACCCATGTGGCCGTAATTACAATGAAAATGCACACTGTGACTACTATAAATGAAACATGAATTATATTGATCATTATTTTAAGCTTAAACATCTCATTCAAGATCTTTTTGGAAACAATGCGATCGAGCTCCTTGAGCCAACTACTATTAAACCGATCAATGAAAATCAACAACTTAAAATCTGCAATGACCCATTTCCCAAATAGGACAAGCAAGGTATTAATTCTTCTACAAACCATGTATATCATGTCATACATTCCCCTTCCTTAGGGCCTCTCTATTTTATTATTGCTAATGTTGATGTACCATCACCAGTCGTCACATTTTCAGATCATGATTACTATGTTACATTTTCCTTTGATTCGTTGTATATTAATGCTTATATTGGTACTTATGTTGTCAAAAATACTTCTGTATATATATTGGTACTTTCCAATGTATGCTATATTGCACTATTATTAGCTATCAAGTGTCCAACTTACCTAATCACATTTCCAATCCCTAATTCTTATAGTCGTGTCATGCTTCCCATTATAGTTGGGCCCCTTACCATGATTAAACCATTCATTGTTACATCTACAATCAAAGAATGTGACATGATCTTATGTCTTCCTTGTCTCTGTGCTACCTAGGCCATCCCTTCCATGCATCACTTATGTCTCAATTTCATCCATAACAAGTAAGTTATTACCATTAAGGGTATTGCATCAAGTACACCATTAGTTTGGCACACTCTTGCATCTATCTTTGCACTAGTCATGGCATCTAGGTCAACTATCCTTCTCAAATATAAATCTATCTCCGCACTTATCTCTCCTATTCGCACATGACCTTATCATCCTCATCAATCTATTAGTCCACCCCTCCGACATAATTTCCCTACTCAAGAAGCCCCTTCTCATATGTTTTCTCCACCTCCTTCACCACATTGGTCTCATTCATGTGCACATATTTACTCTCTTACATCACCAATCTTATACCATGGTCACATGCCTTTTTCTCCCCAGATATTGGGTGGGTGTCCCTCTCCCTTCACTATCATCAGATAGCCTTCTATCCATCACACACTTGGGGGAATCACACTTTCACCCCCCTCTGCCACTATCAATTATATCTAGTGTTTACTACTACACATCACGTTCTACACTTCATGTCTAGTATTTTCATGCACCCTCACATATTTGGTACACACATTGTACAGTCATTACCTGATGACATACTATAGTACTACGCTTCAAACTTGACTATTAAGGGAAAATTCCATCAATGAACCTCGCATCATCTACTCTTTCCACACTTCATGGTCATTTCTTCATGATACATCTTTCCTAGAATCTATTACTCTCTCTCACTTCATGTTGCATGACTATCTTTCCGACCATCACCACATTGGTGGTTCACATACTTTATCCTCATTACTTGACGATGCAATATAGTTCTACAGTTCATACTCAACTGTTGAGGGTCCAATTCTTAAATGAACCTCACATCATCTAATTTTCACTTCATGTTATGTGCTTCATGAACTAATATTTTCAAGCATCACATCACGATTGGTAAACAAACTATATCATCATTAATTGATGACACGCTCTAGTGTTGTGGTTCACACTTGAATCTTAAGGTAACACTTCATCGATGAACCCCACATCATATATTATTGCTACACTTCACACTTAGTGCTTCATGTTATATGTTTCCTAACATCTACTCTCATACAATACATTCATTACCCGATGATACACTAGTTCCACAGTTCATACTCGACTATTGAGGGTCCAATTATAAAATGAACCTCACATCTTCTACACTTCACGTTTAGTCCTTCACAATACATATTTTTATCATCTACTCTCAATCCCACACATAACACTCATTTTTCAATGATGCACTCTTATTTTACGATTCATTCTTGACTATTGAGGGGGAATTTCTAAATGAACCTCATCTCATACACATTTATTAGGGAGAAACATGGCTCCTCCTCTCCCCACATATTCCACATCATATCACACTATCACACTCACATAAAATTTGCATATCTTGGTTTCATTTATTCTTGTTAGCTTATTCTACTTATATGTAACACTTTGTTTTATATGTTAGTCGGATACTTAGTATGTCATTGTCTTTTTCTATATACATATGTGTGTTTAATTGGTATCTTGAAGTGAAAGTGGTACCTTTCACATATTCATACACAATGCATGATGCTCGACACACCTCTATACCAAACCCACCAAGGATCCTATGGGCATATAACTTTTCTACTATCACACTCTACATCACAGGTTCTATTTCTTTAATACTTCCTATTTCTAGTTACTATCACTATAATTTTCAATGATCTACATGCATACACCTTAAATCTGCTTACACAATTTTATTAATAAAATTATACTAATTATCCTCTTTCCTATTATTTCCATTATAATTAGTGATTTCCCACTAATTAACTAACATTTCCCTCTATTTTAGTCAATTAATGAAACTTCATTAATTAACTAGCCTTTATCACATTTTGGATGTCAATTAACGACACTTCGTTAGTTATAACCATCTTCGATATAATTAATTAACTATTATTAGTTAATTACTCATTTTTAACAATGTATTTAATCAATAAACCCTTTTATTAGCTAAATCCCACTTTCAAATGCTTTGAATCATATCAAATTCCTCCTAAATCACCTCCAAGTAGCCTAAAAACCTTATTCTAGCCTATTAATTAATCCTAGTTGATTAATTAAAGCACCCTCCAACTCCCATGAGTTGTTAATCACTTGTTAATCAAGCTTAACAAGTATAAATCTACTTTATCCTTTATTCCACATTCATTTGGATTCAAGATTCTCCCAAATGGAAATTTATATAAAGGACCAAGCTCCTTCCTTCACACCTTACACCATAATTTTGATCGTATTTCATATAAAATATATGATCTAATTAGGATGAATATGTAAGATGCTCCTAATCTCAGTCATTTATGCATAGAGATTTATGCGGAAGGAATAGGGACGTTGAAGTGTTTGTTAATGGTATAGTCAATAGAGGTTGTGTGGTTTATAGAGATTGGTTGGGTGATCTCAGTAATATCTCTGCTTAGATCCACAGATGAGCAAGCTTTAACAAAAGGAATAGAAAGGTTGAAGGGCTTATCAATGTTTAAAGTCAACATATGTTGTAGGGTAGGAAAATGATTGGTAATTAGATAAGCTCTGTCATGTTTTTAATTAAAGAATATGTTGTAGGGTGGAAAATGTTCTGCAGTTTTAAAAAGAATATGACGTTTGCTGAGCACACACCGTTGGATGGTTTGCCAATTAGTTTGACAAAATGACTAGGACCATTCCTTTGCAATTCCACAATGGAAAAGTCTTATTGACACCTATTTTTGGCATCCAAATCCTACTTAATTGGCTTCATCAAGTTTCATTATAAGTAAGAGTATTTTGTGAAAACAACACTGTATTTAAGCTGAATAGCCGCCTCCAATTGTTGGTGGCTTAGAACATGCTGGAGCACCATGTCCTTTGTATTTGGTAGTTGAAACTGCAAATGGGTGTCTGAATTTTACATGGCAATAATAGGAGCGTAGGATCTCGCTAGCACAACAACCTATGAATGAACTTCTCTGCCTCATCTGGATGGATGTCCATACTCTGTTAGTGGCAATGATTGGCATAGGAAAGGAGTAGGCAGAAAAAGGAGGAGGATCAGGTATGAAACCAAAAGTGCGGTCTAAGCTTTCCCAACGCGCATAGACCCACAGAACGTGCCAGGAACAATTCCATCAAAAGCATTGAAGACCATTAAAGGAATGGCCGTAATTTTCACCCGAACTGTCAGCTAATGGCCAAAAAAAATTTAGCAAAGGAGAATGAGAGGCAGTGCCTAGCAGAGGTAATTTTATTTTGGTGAAGAGTTAGGTCGCTGCTAAAAGTAAAGAAAGGTAGTAGGTAAAAAAAGCATTAAATGACATTTAATAATATCCCTCCAAAACCCGGCACCAGCATAAACTTCTCTCCACTTCAATGAATGCCAAAATTGGCCATAGTTGCCATCATTCCAATTATTTTAAGTGAACAACCAATTAAATTAGATTTATCTGAACAATTAGGTACCATTCAATTTAAAATGCCAAAACAAAAACTAACTTGAAAAAGGTTTTATTTATTTATTTATTTTATTCCATTAGAAATTTTAACAAGCGTATTTAAGCAACTGAAAATCAAACCACAATGATTGTTAGTATGAAGGTCCTCACAAGGTGTTGTAAAAAAATCAAATATCATCAGAAACAAAATTTAAAAGCATTGGTGACAGAGACAAATGGTATCTGGAAGGGAAGGAGTCAACTTTACTTCGAAAGTAAGGATTGCAACATTTAACAATCAGTGGTATGCCTTGGATCACTGAAATTGATCCAAGGCATGACCGTCGACACAACACCAGAAGGACTACAGTACGGGTAACAAGTTATATTACTAAGGTAACTTCTTCGTAGCGGCAAAGGCCGTACGTACACCAATTACTTGGGTTCGCAAAGTGAGCTTCAAAACTCGACAACACGGTACAAGACGACCATTCATCGCTGGCAACAGGGTTCAACAACAAGGAAAGGAGTCAACACTGAAAGGGGCATAACATGTTTTTAGAAACAAAATTTTTTTTTATTTTTTATTGGATTATTTTTTTAAATATATATATTAAAAAATATATTTTTCTATTTAAATTTGTATTTTTCGTTTAGGATTTGAATAGTAATATATATTTGAAATTTGTGACCTTCAATCTTTCATGTCTTTTATGTACTTTTGTTAAGTGTATGTCTTGTTAATTGTCTTGGGTTAATTTTTCAAAATAACTATTTAAAAAAGCCGTTTTTCTATTTAATCGTGTATTCTTATATAGGTATCGGATAACAATATATATTCAACAAAATATATTTTACGAATTTTAGTTATTTTCTTAATTTAATATCATATTAGTTTTTTAAAAATTATAGAAATTGAGGTTCTATTTTAATAAAGTTCTCTTCAAGTAGAGAAAATACAAAATGTAGAAAATCATAAAATAAAAAATAAAAATAAAAAATCAACATATCTACGTGGTGGTATTTAATTGACTAGCTAGCTATTCAAAAAAAATATGGCAATAATTTAATCATTGAATGACAAAACAAGGGCTTGTACAAAAACAATACTAAGAACAGATGAACTATTGATGCGGTGAATGAAAAACATACTACCTTTTTAAAGAACATTAATTTATTGATCATGTTATTTTATTTCTAGAATGCAAATTGTAATAGAATTTAATATTTTATCCTCTCATGATTGGAATTGGGCTGATGGGAAAAGAAACATTTATAAGCCGAGGATTAGAACATTGTCAAATGAAGCAGATAAGAGCGAACCACTTTATGCTTTTATTGACCTAGCGTGTGTATGCATTGTGATCATATATGAGATTTTTTTCAACTTCATCATGAATGGATCTTATTTGGAAAAATAGAATAATGAAAGGAATTAATAACATTTTAATTTAAGGAACCCAATCCAAATTTGATAACCACCACAATATAAACCATCACATTATACTTTGAATTTTACTCTCTAAGTTTATTTTATGTTCATAATTTGCAGGTAGGTGATTACCTTTGAAGTTGGTTTTTTTGGGAAATGTTAAAATTTGGTGGGCCACTTCATGGAAATATTTATGGTAGGTAAATCTTAACAAGTAGATATACGACCTAATTGAGTCTAGACTATGCAAACATATTTGGTAGAAAGCAGGTTATATGGAGGGGTCTTCTTTTCCTTCTTCTATTTGAGCTAACAGAATACATGTGCATCGTCACGAGGCATTGACCCTATTTCAATTTGTCAGCAAGCTACCAACTTGTCAAAAAATAGAGGCTTTGACACAGATTTCGGGAGAATTAAAACCTGACTCCTCAACCTGTTTCCTCAGACTCCCATCCTGTGCCAAAATGGACATATCATGATCTCTTTAAAAAAATACCTAAAAACACTTCAATTTCACTGATCACAATGATTGGAGGGTATGCACAAATTGAGTGTGTTGGAAAGGCCTTGGAACATTTCTAGAAACTATAATTGGTAAGTGTACATGCGGACTCTACAACCTTTTTCAGCATCATCAAGCAACTTCTACCCTAAAATAGAAGAGTTAGAACAAGAATCACCTCCCGCTAAATTTGAACTCTTGTTCAATTGCTAGTTTAACTAAATATACCTCACTCCCCAATCAACATTTAAATTATAATATTTAAATATGATTTGAACTATACTATATAACTACATAAAGAAACATTTTTGAGACCTTGAGTATATAAAGATATGAATGTTTCCTTTTCTCAAGAAAATTCTGTGCACATTCTTTTAAGAAGATAACTTATAAGGGTAGTGTTTTAAGCATACAATTGAGAAATACACTAGTGGTCGCTCCGAGGGGAGAAAGGTTATGCCATGTTTGGGATAGTAGGAGTTGGGAATGTAATGTAAGGTGTTTGAAAATGGTGTTTTGCTACATTTTTGTAGAAGTGCTGGCCAAAGAAATTAGATGTCTCAATTCTGAAAAGCTTGAATGGAGATGGTGTTGGACTAAGAAATTGTATTTTAAATACAAATTGGTATAAAATTTGAAATTTCATTTGCAGAATACTATTCACATATCAGCATTCGTAAACAAGTCTATGCTTTTTGAAAACATGAAGAATGGTAATATGCATGAGAATTTTTATACCATTGTCTTGGATCAGTGATCCATCATCACAATGCAAATGATGTCTAATTTGGTAAAAAAAACTCCTGGTTTATGCTGCCCTTTGGTTGCAGGTGAAGAAGGCTCATGCTGATAGAAGGTGTCGATATTGTCTTATATATATCCTTCTGGGACAAAGGTTAATTGATTATCCAAGAAAAATTCAAAATGGCGCAAAAATTCACCCTTAAGTTATTACTGTTGTATATATCTTTCCCCCATGGGTAGATATAGGCCAGCAGAAGAAAAAAAGAAATCAGAGAAAATCAAAGCCCCTATTTATTGTCACCAACAGCCACAAGGCACTCAGCAAGGAATGTCAACATGAAAATGGATGCACCAAGGCGCAGGTAAAGGGCGCACAAAAAGAGTGTCGACACGAAAATGGATGCGCCAAGGCGCAGGTAAAAGAGTGTCGACATGGCAAAAGTCACACCTTAGCGCAGGTAAAGGGCACATGACACAGAATGTCGACATGACAAAATTTGTGCCTTGGCACACATAAGGGTATGTCAACACAAGGATGGATGCACCTATTGCACACCTTCAGGAGGCGCAACATTCTGAGCGCTAATAGGAAGCAGACCCTGACCTAGATATTCAGATGGCCATAACTTGTCACAGGGAGCTTTGATTCATGCAAGGTTGGAATTTTCAGAAAGCTCTCGGCGTCCTCTACCAAACTACGATTGGATATCTTTAATTGGGTGGGAACAAGTTATTAAAAATGCAAAATACAGTTCACCACTTTTTAAATTTGCTAGGGTTCTCACCTACCGTCATAATGAGATGAATTAAATGTAATCTGGAGGTGGTTGGGGTAGGTTTGGAATTCCTCTCTCTCTTCCCTCTCTCATTCTTCCTATAAATTTTAAGGAGGGGCTTCTTTCTAAAGGTTGGACATTCTTGTTTTGCCCCTCCCTTCTTCTCTTTGGCAGGTGAATTTGTGGAGTTCAAACCTCCCATCTAAAAACTGTAATGCAACTTTGCCTCTTGGCATTTTGTAGTATATTGTATCAATCTTTGAAGCAAATAACGCATGTCTGTGGATGATTCTCAACCCTCTCTGTGTTCATTTGCATCCTCTTGATCTTTCACTGCAATTTTTGTTATCTGTGCATGATCTTGCATTGCATTTTTATGGTTTGTGTTTATTGGCAAGACAGGTGTTCTTCATTCCTTGGTGCATCACATTTGTAGTTTAGATTTTATTTCATGCATCTTCTTACGCTGTCTCCTTGGAAAGTTATTTTAGGTTTTGAGTAAACCCTCTACATTCTTACGTGTGCATCTGAACAAAGGAATAAGAACCGGCCTTCATCCGGAGAGCTTTTTCGATTTCGCAAGGTCCCACACTTGGGAAAAGCTCCATGTTATGCAATCACACTGAGAGTCTCAATCCATCAAGTTGCAGACATTCAAGGGTGCTATGATTCGCCATCAACAGGTGCACTATGCAAGTGCTTGGAGTAATAAAATGGTGTTTTGTGACTTATTGTTTTTCTTTATATCATTTTTACTTATTTAATTTTCCTATGTTCATAATTGTAGGTATATTGTGTAGATTTTATTTCTATTGCAGGTTTTAGGGGTCATTGTGCTTATCGAGGAATGAAGAATTATATGTAAATTGAGTCTGTGATGTATCTTCGTCCTCCTCATGATAATATTTATTCGTTAGCAGGATGGAATTTTTTCTTGAAAAACCCTTTCTTGGTGCATCACCACTTCTAATTTAGTTTTTATTTCTTGCAAATATCTCTCCCTAATCGCTGGAAATGTTAGTATAGGTCAAGTTAGATATTTTTCTTATATTAGTAGTAGTGTAGTGCTTAGCTTAGGAAGAGGAATTTGACCTTCTCCAGAGGTTCACCTATAGCCCCGTAAGTCCCACATCTTGAGAGGTGATCCCATGTTACCCAATCACACTAAATGTCCCCATTACAATCGGGCCATTCAGGGGGTGTAGTGATTTGGTGATAATATTTTTTGGCAAGCCCAGTGGGACCATAAGATTTATATCTTTCATAGGTGTGTGTATTTGTGTTTACTTTATTTAATTAAGTTGTTATGATCTTAGTGAAATCCCATCCTTAGGAGGTATTCCCAAGCATAATTGACAACTCCATTGGTCTAAGTAACCCACTCTTTGAGTTGCGGACTTTCTTTTTTCACCCATTTCCATCCATTTTTCTTCACATCCTTCCATTTTTATTTTATTAATGAAGTTGTCCAACCATAACTTCATTCCCAATTTGGAATTCCCACTTGCAGTAGCACTAATGTTATCCATCTTCAGGCTATTATACTCTTCCTCCTAACCAGTGCTATAATGAGAATCAGTTTGAGTATGCATGTCTACATGAGAAAAATGTGGATTAGTTTGTTCATACACCAAACATTGGATCTATCGAGAAGTAAGGATATGCATATTCTGGAAAGTTACCCTACACCTGAAGAGAGCCCCTTGTAGAGAAAGGTTTGAGAGTTGGAGTATAACATGGTAAAAATAAGGATTAAGGAAATGACAAAGGCATCCCATATTGGTTGGAGAATTCCATACCCCTGAACAGGCCCTATACTAAGTGAGTTTAATCCTCAACAAAATATTTAATTCATAATTAAAATTATGACTCAAGTTGGAGAATAGATCAAGAAGAGAGATACTTATGAACCTAATCCTAGATAACCCTATCAATGGGAAATCCCTACATTACCACCTCACAACCCTCTTCTCATGTCGCTATCCATGTAGTTACATCCTAAACCCCAATTCCCAAGCTTCTCATCTACTTATCATATGGTGAATACCATTTCTCCATCTCCTATCTTCCCATCACATCTTGATTCTCATACCCCCACTTCTTCTAAAATTTCTTCTCTTCCACAAAAGCCACAAGTTTCACCTCTTTCACCTCCTTAAAATTTGAATAAATCAGTTAAATCCCAACTCACCCCTCTTCTTATAATCCCAAACCCATTTTGTGAAGAGCATGATCAGAAAATGAGTAGTAGAGAGGTGGATATGGAATAACATGCAATGTATTTGAAAGAGTGGGTTACAAGACTTAATATCAAGAAAATTTCACTCGTGGTTAAGCCTCTAGCCAAGGTTGAGATTCAAGAGCAAACGGTGGAGACTAAATTTACACAAGAACAAGTACAAAGAGATGATGATAATTATTCTATGTGTTTAGAATACAGTGTACATAATGGCACTATGTTTATGGAGATTATTGATTCCCCAAAAGTTACAAAACCACTTGTAGAAGAATAAGAGTTAGCTCTAAATACGCAAGAAGAGGTTCATGTGTAGGAAAAAGAATAAAAGATGTCAAATTTGTAAGGTATTTTGAGTGAATCTGATCATGAGGATACTCTTACCATGGAGGAAACCAAAGTGGACTCAGAGATATTGAATGTTGAATGAGCGACACAGGAGGTTTCAAATCCTTCTCCCTCTTCATCCTTTCAAAAATCTAATTTCTTAGATGAATTTCATCTTACAAATTTTATGTTTGAAGATGAAGAATGATATGGTTAACCATTTTCCAATTTGGAGAACACCATGAAGGTAGAAACTAGACCTTTGACAAAATTCCAACTTTCTAATGGAGATGTTGATTATTTTCAAGATTTGGAAGAATATTGTGATGGACAGGAACCTTTCAAACTTGACAATTTTTTTGTTCCATCGCCTCTTTTCCAACACAAAGGGGTTGTTGATTTGGTGGAAAATATAGGAGAGCAACATGTTTCTTATAGCCATCTTCTTGAGCCAATATTGGAGGGATTTAATATTCCATATGACTCATTAAATGAAGGAAAAGAGGAGCACATGGGAGAAATTAAACCAGATTCAGAAATCTTGTGCGGAGATGACATCGTTGAGAGTTTCTTGCTCTCAATTGGGGAATCTAGTTCAGTTGATAAATAAGAGATGAAAGAGTTTGACCTTTCAAGTTTCATGATTAATGAGAAGGTGAGGTGTGTAAATAAATTTTGTCTTAAATCAAGAGAAAGGGAACCCTTAGGTGAGCAAGAGGATTCAAACATCGACAAAGATCCAAGAATGACTTCATGAGAGGCTAGAAGAAGTCTAAAGGAGTTACATGTTGTAGAGGAAATTCTTGTTGACAAGGAAGGAAAAGAAAATGAGGGGAATATCACTTACATACCATTCATCTAGGAGGAAAATCAGTTGTTTGTAAATGGGAAACAAGAGAGAAATCAGATTGTGGATAACCATACTTTTCAGTAATTTCTTCAAGTAGACTTAATTGTTAAAGTTGAAGCTTGGAGTAGCAATTTTATTCAAACATTTACACCATGTCCCATTAGTTACTTTACTTCATTTGTAACAAAAGAGGAACCAAAATTAGTCACATTCACTTCAAAATGTGAGGATGAGTTTCACAACCCCAAGGATAAGTTTGAATGCATCTACAAAACAAATGCAAAACAAATGAAAGAGGCATACTTTCTCTTTCTAGTTGATGCCTTGGTGAATCAAGTGAAGAATTGGGCTTGTTTCATTATTTCACTCTCAGTATCAACCATGTCTATTGTTAAATCATCTACATTATTGACCATAGTGAGGAAAGGAAGCTATTTTACACAACCAGTTGTAGGGTTTGTTTTTCTCAGATGTGCCTCTAGTTAGCTAGACTAGGAATATGTTATATTTTAGAAGAATAAGTACTTGACACACTCTACATTTTTCATTTGAAACATGTATGGTTTTTTGTTATTGTGTGTGTTGTGTTTTTTTGTTTCTCTTGCACAAATGTGTCAAAGGTGAAGCGTTCAAAAGAAGGAAGAAATTAGGATTCAATAGAGTTCCACAATGTCCCAATTCAACAAATGTTTCTTTCAAAACTCTACAATGTGTCATGCATGCCAGGAAATCATTAGATTCAACAATGCACCAAACAATTTTGGGGTCAAAAATTTAGAGGATTGATCACTTTTGGGATACCAAAAAATGACTCCATGCCCAATAGATACACAAGGCTACTAGATTAGTGCTTAGCAGGCAATCATCCCTGAGAGTTTGCCAAAAAATGTTACCCAATTTTTCCCTTGGGGAAAAATTTGAAAATATGAGCCGATTGTACCCTAGGACCTAAAAAATTCCTTCATGAAGCATTTTGGGACATTACAGGTAAAAATTTGTGTTTAGGGAGTGTTCATGGTATTCTGGGTAGTGTGAGAGTCATCTCAAGCTATTATCCCCTTTTTCAAGTCTTTAAGGTTCCAATTTTGCCTAAGTTGAAAACTTGCCTCGTGGACCACTTCTAGTCATTGCAGGAAAAAATAATCAAATTTATAAATCATGTCTTAAGGGGTCCAATTGTGTTTCTTATACCCTCTGGTTATGAGAAGGAGCCCTAAAAGGTCAAAAATCAATATAGGGTCATTTTTGGGAGGTGAAGCTACATTGAGCTAAAAGTAGCTCGTCGAGCTGCTCTATGAGCTGACATAGATCTATGATGATAGGATCTCTAAGTAGATCGGTCGGGGATATTATTCCCCGGGTAATTTTTTTTAGGGTGTGGGAAGACTGGATTGGGTGATCTAAGTTGAATACGAAGGGATCAAGCTAACGAATAAATCAATGCATTCAAGCTCATCTTTAATGGTCTGAGTTAATAGCTCAGCAGAGGTGACATTATAGATAACTAGTATCTCAGAAAAGGAGAATCTTGGAAAATATCACAATGGAACTCGTAAGGGTTGAAATGTTTGAGCTATTTGGGTTGATCTCGACATTGATGAGTTGTGGAGGTTACAAGGCAACACAGGAGCCAGATCGGTATGTATATGCTCGGAGTATATGCAAGGGGGTTGGGTTGTATGAAATTCGTGTCAGCAGAACAGGTTTGGATGGCCCAGGAGGAGCCCAGTGGATGATAACTTGAAAGGGAGTAATGATGGAGCTCAGCACTGAGCAGATGGTCAGCTCGATACATCGAGCTAGGTAGATGGTGTGGCTCAAACTTGAGCTTTCTAGGAAGGATGGAGAGGAGTTCGGTGTAGATAAATCACAACATAGTAGATAAGGTCAGCCTTGGAGCTCAACCATTGCAGTTGGAGGATAAACTTGATGTATGAGTGATGGATGAACTGGTTCATCAAAGTAGTGAGATCTAGAGTCTCAAATTTAGTGAGCTCATGAATAACTTAGGCCAGGTTTAACACAGGTGAGCAAGAGAATACAGATCAGTGATACATCAAACTCGATGTTGGGAGATAACTCGGTAAAAGCAAAGTTGGTAGAGTCAAGTCGATGCAATATTATGGTTTGAAATTTTGGAGGATGACCGAGTTAAGCTTAATAATATTTTTTATGCAAGAGATCGGCATTCAAACTTATTGAATTCAAAAGTATATGATTATCAAGGTCACTAGCATCGTGGCATGTAGACCAAGTTGTTGATGCAGCAATAATGGGAATTCATTCGATCTCAGAATGGTGTGTTCGGAAGGTGACCAAGTCATGAGCTGAGGAAAAATTGGTGGTTGAATTAGTGAAAAGGAGATTTTTCAATTTTATCTCAATATTTAGAGCATATAATGGTTTAAACTTGACATTGAAACAGGGTTCATTGCAAAATGGAAATATGAATTTCAGAGCCGAGGCTTGGATATTTTAGGCTTTCAGGGAGTTCATTTCGAAAATTCCCATTTTGAGATTTTGAATATTTGTGGTTCAGAACTCACCCCACCGAGTTGGTCAAAATTTCAAGAAAATATTTAAGCCCAAAAACCTAAAACTCTGAAATTTGAAGTTTCAAATTTTTGGGATTTGGAGGTTTTAAGGGAATGGGTGAGCTCGACATGTCGATTGTTGATCAGAATCTGAAGTCCGAAGGAGTAAGTGAGGTTACCATTTTTCAGAGGTTTCACCGAATATGATGTAAGTTCTTAGGTGCTCGTGTCGAGGAGTTTTCATTGAAGAGATAATCAAGCATCGAGTTTAAATAAGATTCGTCGGGTGCATTTAAATCCAATCCTTCTAGATTGACAAGTGGTGGTAAGTTGTCATGAAGTTAGTGGTGGGCTCGGTTATTCATTATATATGAGGAGGAATCTCCAAGATAATGTCACCATGTTGGCCTATTAAGCAGGAGATGTTAAAATATGAGGCATACAATGTAGAGAGTTAGGTGAAAACTGAGCTGACCGGTATGGCATAATGCCAATGTGAACAAAGGAGCTCGCTACGTGGATGTATGTGAGGTAATATGAGATCTCACCAACCAAACATGATCCATGTGGAACTCAGAGGTATGTCAAGCTCGCAAGGGCTGTGTAAAAATGAAGGTGATGGATGCTAAACCAATTACCACGATTGTAAAACATAAAAATGGCAGGGTGTTTAGACAAAGAGTGGCCAAGCTGATTCCAAACTTGGTCACATAACAATGAAGGAAAAGTGAAGATCTCACTAAAAAATGAAAGCGGATAACTCTCCATCTAACTCGGCAAGTTGGATGGTGAGCCATTGATCAAGCTGTCTACCAAAATAAATTCAAAACCCTTCTCAAATGTAAAAAATCAACCTATGGGTCCCACCATGGACTGAGGATGACTCCAAAAAATTATTAAAATATTTATTTTTATTTGAATGGAGAAATTTCAATTTTTTTGAAATTATTAAGGCATGATGGAGGAATTTTTTGGGGGGAAATTAATGATGCAATCAAGTATGGAGTACCATAAGCAATCATGGCCAATAGCATGCTTAATTCATTTTCTACATTTATGCCTAGTTTTTAGGATTTCTTCCCTCTTTATCTCACCATCTCAAGCAATGTTATAAAATGTAAAGGGAATGAATTATTTCAGAGTTAGACATTTTTCCAAGTTTCCGCTCTCTTCACAAGATGATTTGTTGTGAATTTGCAGGCTCTCAAGCCTTTCTTCTAAAAATTGTAATGGAAACTTCTTCCTCTCTCTAGTGTAATGGTGCACTGTGCAAGTGCTTGGAGAAATAAAATGGTGTTTTTTGACTTATTGTATTTCCTTATATCATTTTTACTGCTTTAATTTTATTTTGTTCATAATTGTAGGTATACTGTGTAGATTTTATTTCTGTTGTAGGTTTTAGGGGTCATTGTGCTTATCAAGGAATGAAGCACTGTATGTAAATTGATTCTATGATGTATCTTTGTCCTCCTCATGATCATCTTTTGTCATTGGCAAGGTGGAAAGTTTTCTAGAAAAACCCTTTCTTGGTGCATCACTACTTCTAATTTAGGTTTTAGTTCTTATAAATCTCTCTCGCTAATCCTTGGAAATGTTAGTATAGGTGTAGTTAGCTATTTTTCTTGTATTAGGAAGTGTGGTGCTTAGTTTAGGAAGAGGAATTTGGCCTTCTTCAGAGGTTCACCTCAAGCCCTAAATTCCCACAGCTTGAGAGGTGATCCCATGTTACCCAATCACACCGAATGTCCCCTTTATAAACTAGCCATTCGGGGGGTGTAATGATCTGATGATAACAAGTGTTAGTTTTATTTATATAACATTGTAATTTTAGCATAAATATATTTGGCACACATGTTGGGAGATACTCCATTATCCTTTGCATTCATTTTCAATATTTTTGTATTAGTTTCAAAAAAAATTTACTAACCCTCATTTTAGCATATTTTAGATAAATATGGTGTTTCTTAACTAGATTAAGTGAGTTTGCCTTGTTCTGTTTCTCTTTACAGCTATAAGGGAGGTGATTTTCTACCAAATTTGGATCAAATTAATAAAGTTTTGATCTTTTTGACTTTTTTCATTGTCAAAATCCATGGTTTTTTACTTGTACAAGTGTCTTGCGCTAGCAGAAATAACCCTTGTATTACTACTTTGAGGCTCACACTAGTGATAAAACCCATGTGCTACCACTGTCAAGATTACACTACCACTTGACAGGCTTACACTAGTACCTCTCATCCTACATTTTTAATCAACTTGATTTTTGCTCCTCTGTGTATGGCTTGTGGTACTACATTATAGGCACACACTACTGCTCCTCTTCTTGTGCTAGCAAAGCACATTCTATGTTTTCTTTCTTAGACCTGTGTCTATGAGCTTACCCTTGTGCTAGTGGGCTTAGCCTTGCGCTACTGCTTCAATCCTTGCACTATTACTGCACAGGATTATGCTAGTGTTCTTTTTTGATTTTTTGGCTTGGTTTTTGAGGCTTCTAATTCTAAATTTTTGTGTTTCTGCTATTTTATAGGTTTTCCTAACTATTTTATGTAGGTTTTAACATTTTTAATCAGATTTCTAACTTCTTGTTAATCTTTAATGGGAATCATCTTTCTATGCTTCAATTAATTTAGACTAAATTTTGTGTATGCTCTTCTCTTGCACCTTAGGGTGATCTTGAGAATCAAAAGTAACTTTATATTTCATTTTTATAACATTTGGTTAATTTGGAAACTTAATATTTTATTTTTACTTAAGGGAATGAACAATTTATCAAGCTTTGTTTTAATTTCATTTGATTTAAAGTTTTCCTTTTCATTTATCTAGTTGGGTCAAATTATTGTGTATGCTATTCTCTTACATCCTTGGATGATCTTAAGAATCAAAAACAACTTTGGTTCAATTTATATTGGAAACTACTAAATCCTTTTTGCACAGGACCTAATTCACTTGTCAAAGACTTGGGATCAAAACAAAATCTAACTACACGTGTGTCACAGGTTGCCAAAGGTGTACAAAACCACATTTATTAATCTAAAAGATTAAAAAATACACCACTTTATTCAACACACTATATTTGCAGGTTTCGGTTAAAAGTTAAAACCTTTCCACTTTGAACTAGGGGAAGTATCTTGGTATAATCCATAAAACTCATTGTGTGGATTACCCTAGGAACCCCAAAGTAGTCCATTCCTTGAGAGAAATGGTGGATGAAACGGGAAGTGCCCTGTTACCCAATTGCTAGTACTCCTTTGCTAGATTAGCATCAAAAATATCTTTGTGCAACCACAGTGTGATACAATTGAATGTAATTTATTGTTAATTATATCAAAGGGGATAAATTAAATCTAGGATATTCCTAACAGGATTTTCTTAGAAAACCATTCTCGAAGAGGTAGTTTTTGACACCTATAGAGTGAACTAATAGGAAGATTTTGGCTTGGGGCCAACTTGAATTTATCCATCATGTTTTATCGAGCTCTCACGAAGCAATAACTTCTTTTGGATTAAAAACCTTGTTATTTCGAACAAAGAGAGAGTCCATTGAAGTTTGAGGCTAGTTTTATTCATCATAAAATTTACAAAGTTTTACTTTGTCCCAGTTTTTCTCTTGTCCTAAGACAAGGTGAAACTCTGCCAAAGTTACACTAAGTATTTTTCACCACCACTTAGTGTACTCCTTTTTTTTCTTGTTTCCCATTTGAGAAAAAGGAGAACATACATACATAGTTCTATCAAATATTTTTTCCACCAAATTTTCACCCGCTTACATCCTTCCTTATAGCAACTGCGATAGTAAGCATTGAAAATGTGTTAGTACGTCTTCATATCTTGGTAGCCATTATCTTGGTACTCATGTTAATATTATCATTGCAGTTAGGTTTTCTCATCATTGAATTCCTTTGAGTTTTTACACTACTCATTTCATATCAATACATTTTTGATACTTACGTCTTGTTTCCTTTGTGAAACTTGATCTAAGTCTCTAAGTTGTATTATTATGCTGCTCATATAAATACAACTTCTTGATATATACTTGGACTTAGTTTTGATTCTAATACTGCTTGAGTTTTGGAAAGTGTCATCGTTACACTACTCGCATTTTGGTAACATCATTTTTATACTAAAATATTGCTTTGTCTACAAATCTTGATTAATGTGTCCAAACATTGTTATTGTACTACTCACATTTGTTGTGATAACCACTTTATTATGCTTCTCAAGTAGAAATTTTTTTAATCTTACTTTATGCTTCATTGATTTAAATACCCATATATTTAAACCCAACATAAATCTTAAGTTCATATCTCATGTTTCCTTGTTCTAAATTCTCATGATTTAGAACTAACATCATCTTAGTCAATCCATCCTATAATAGTCATAAACCATATGTAGTTGCATGAGAATATACAATATCCTACTCGATCCCCTTCAACACTCTTTACGCGTGTGTTTACTCTTTATGAGCGATAACACCAAGTGTATCATTCAGTTTTGTATATACAAAGTATACCAGTGGTTTCGTTCATCTATAAATAATACTCAAATATTTCATTCTAAGTGTTTACATGGGTATCCGTCATTGAATCCCATCTAACATCCTACACTTAGATATTTGGTCACTCTGGAACAATGTAATCAGCAACTTACACTAATTTGGCCAAAGTTTCATAGACATGTATGCCATGTTCGGTTTCCAAAATGACACACTCGTCGTTAGAAAATTGTCCATTACCTTATTAATTTTTGTTATTTGGGTTAGGACTAGATAGTTACATGTTGCGTATAAGGCAACGAATTTGAATCAACCTGCATGGGCAAGTCTCACAATGTCGGACATAGGATGACTAAGAGAGAGTGAATGTTTCATAATGATTTTCATCATTACGGGCCACTCCCTTTCCCGTAATCATCATTAAGATGACATTGGGTACTTAACCACGTGCGACACTATCCGCATTTGTACCTAGGACAATACTTACATCTTAGTGCATTATGACCTTCTCATTTAGAAGAGCTTGACAAGATAACTCGACATAACAGGTGCTTCGGTTTAACCCCATAATGACCTACAGTTATTAATTAGGATACAACGTGGAAGAGGCCATACCAAGTAGGTTCCCGTCAAGTTCTGATAAATAGGAACATCATATATTATGGCTAAGTTAAGGTTATTCAAAAAAGCTACAACATATCAATTCCAACGTTTCAACAAAAGTCTAGTTATTATGGAATTCAAACCTGCACGGATCTAAGCGAAGGTTTCATGCAATTCAATGGCATGCTTAGATTCATTCCATCACAATCATTACACTTGCTAGTTGCAATTTAATTCAGCATTCTACATTAAATTTATTGTTCATATTCTATTTATTTACACTAGCAATGCATCATGTCAAGAGTAGTACTTATGTCATAATTTAATCATTTTGATTAGGTAAAGTGTTAAGTATAGTATTATAATTAATAGGATTAATTCTAAATATTACACAACAACCCATAATACAAATAAGTTACATATGTACCCCAAATACACATTATTCACTTATTATATATATACTTTACTCATTTACAAGGCATAACAATGTAATCCATTTCAACCATCAATAATACAGTATATAGGTATCATGCATGAAAGTGCATCATTATCATTCATTTATTAATATACATTAATAATCCACATTAGTACTTGTCATTCCTTCAACTGAGATTAATAACCTTTCATATAATTCCATCATATGTGATTTTTGATTACACATATTCCATTTAATATATATATATATTATATTCAATTGATAACACAAAAGTAATATCATTATTTTAATTAATCACTTGCCAATTCAATATAGATACTTATTACATAGTCTAAGAAAACTATCAACATTATCATTATTGAATTAATGAACACAATAAGTAATATCATTTATTATTAATTAATCACCTTTTGTCAGTTCAATATCGATACTTATTACACAGTCTTAAAAGAACTATCAACATTATCAATTATTGAAATAATAATGATTACAATACAATATGTATTAGCGAAGATAACACTTTATTAATAGTCGATAAACTGCATTCGTTAATATCACAATGAAGTATAACTTTTGCTTCTTAGTAAATTACAATACAATTAATTGTATTTCTCAATTCAGTACAACATCATCAACAAATAATAATTAATTCATGTCCACAACTGATTATCAGAATAATCACATCTTGTTTCAAACATCATGCCTTATTAAATACAAATCTTTTCATCTTTTCACAACAAGAACAACTTTATAGATTTCATCAAAATTCATAGCAGTGAGAAAATGTAAATCACTTCTTTCCTCATAATCACCCTGCAATGTTAATAATTTGGATGGAAAATATTCCATTGTACATGGTCAATTCCATCTAAACTGGCATGATAAGATCTATTTCTCCATTAATAGTTTATGCCATTTACTATTTACATAAACGAAATGTTGCATCAACTTAAATCACATGAATGACATATTAGGGCACTAAGACCTAAAGAAGAAGATCTAAAAGAGAACTTTTCATACACACTACTGATCACTTCCATCAATCTATTTACTTGCAATTGACAAGATACAAAATAGCTTATCAACAATGTACATTTATGTCATGTTTTACTAGTTATATCACTATCTTATAACTCACATTTCTAACTTATAATCCAAATAAAATTAAATAAGTTGATACTATATAATCACAATGTCTTACAACAATGTCTAGTAGTATGTAAATTCTTCCATAAATACTTAACCCATTCAATGTCTAATAACATAATTAAATCCAGTGTCGAGTGATATTTAATCACACAAAGTTGCAAGAATAAACCATAACATCATCTTTGTAAGTGTCATTAATAACTAACCCTCAAGGGTAACTAACTGAATATATAAGGAAAGACTTCACCCATCAATAGAGTAATAATTTCACTTAGATACTATCATATCTTCTATGAAATAGTCAGACAGTTATACTCACATCATTTAATCATAACTATATATATATATATATATATATTGTCATGCAATTATTCGGAAGACAGATTTTTTTCTTAAGTCCAGTTGTGAATCTTATTATGGAATTATTTATTCCCCATAAGTTAAAAAAATAGCAAAAACCAAGTTTACACACGCACACACACATATTCAACATAACATCCCTTTCAAGAAAACCAAAAGATTTTCCATCTTTCGAGTACATTATGTCTTGAATTATTTATATCTCAGCATAGGTTGATAGATAATTCCCATGACCAACATTACATTATTTTGAAGAGTGACTGTACGCCGGAAAAGTGACAAGCGAGCATGGGAATCTACAGGTAACTCTTCCACGTACCCGACCTCTCGAGGTCGTGCCGAGACAGCCGGTGGGGATGGAATATGGGTGGGATAAAGACAGACTAGTTAGGCAATCTAATGTCTTCAATACGCACTAGTGGAATTTGTGAATCTAAGGCAAAGAAGGCCCTTCTAACCTGAACTGGTGTGATAGATCGATCGGCAAGGATGACAGCTTGAAGGCTCCAATCAATATCGAGCTCTGGCGTGATTCGATCTATGGGTTGTGGAATACATGGAAAATGACCTAGGATAGTTTCGTGTATGTCTCCAGATAAGGTCATATGGTGGGAAATGACTACAATCGACTCTACGGATGATTCTCTGGCTTAGTCCAGAATTCTCTAGCTTTGTTAGCCGCTATATCTAGTAAGGATAATTGTTCGACAATGGTGGGTGGAAGTGGGGTAGATTTGAATACTAATATGCGTAGGCTAGCGTCTATATCTGATTGATTTATGGATTCGTTAGGTTGTGGGATTTGTGGATCACAACCGTAGACTATTGGTTGTTTCGGTCCTGCTATGGTCATGTACGAAATCAAGTCCTAATCCCTAGTATCCAATAATCATATGCTTTCTCATCTTCTATATTTAGGATTAATAACTGCGTGATCTTCTCAGAGTACCTCACAGGTGTTCTTGCAACCTGGATTCTTAGGCTGGTGTCTATATCTAGAAGAGTGTCTCCTACATTTGGCTGTGGGACCAAAGGATCACAACCAAAGGTTTTTTCTCTTTCGAACCCTTCTACAGTCATGTGTATGTTTGCCTAGGGTAATCTGTAGTTCGTTTGATTTGACCAAAACGTGTGTGCTTGGTCATCTTCTATATTTAATCCCCTCAACTGAGAGCTGATCTGTCGTAAATTTTTTGTTGTTTGGAAGACTTGGATCCTAAGATTTTGGTCTATGTCAACTATTGCAGTGACGAGGTTGGGTTGAGGCACAATTGGCTCAAATACGTATTCCCTGGGCTCCCTGGGTCCCCTGATTGTCATACAAAACACTAATGTAAATCTAACTGCAACAAAGCAAATTTTAACTACGTGGAATAAATCTAAAACATATATAACTTCTATTTTTCTGAGAAACTTTTTAAGAATTTAAGGAAAGCAGCTATTTAAACGTATCTAGAATTTGACAACTAAGATAAAACTTAAAACAAACAAAATAACCGAGTGTGGTTATTTGTCTGTGCAATTTGTAGATCTATTCTAAATAATGAAATAACTTGCTTAATCTATTTGCCAGACTCTCGATCCTACCTCAGAAGTGAGGAATGAATCATATTTTCTCAGAAACTATCAATCCCCACAGCTTCCTTGGAAATATCGAAAGTAAACTTAACAGAAAAGAAGTGATTATCTACTCTATTTGATATATTTCTAACTTTAGAACTTTGAAAGCTAGAACCTGGATTCTACAGAACAGTGGCGAATCCGATGGTGTGTATGATCTTGTCCCCTCAGTGTGATCTCCTCGTTCCTTTGTGTTCACGTGAATCCAGAAAAGTGTGTAATGCTAGCATCAACAGAAGTAGATTTTGGGACAAAGGCAGCTCAGAATGTAGACTGAATATAATGCGAGTAGGAGAGGGATAGCGCAAGAGTACAGAGCTTGGCTTATGCAATTCCTAGTGGGATTTATTACAGGTCATGCAACATAAAGCGTCTAGAACCTGAAACTATCCTGTTTTGAGGAGCAAAACCTGCAACTTTAATGGCTTCCTAAGCTATTTTACTCCAATGGATTGGGTGAAATAATAGTACTGCTTGCACAAGATGGGTATGTGGCTTACCAATAGCTGAAAAATGCTAACTAAACATGCAAAGGAATGAAACTATGGCTTCTAAGAAAAGTAATAGACTAAACTATGAAAATGAGAGCATGAAAAGTGAATGAGGGGCAAACCATTTGTTTGTGCACAAACCATTTATTTATAGCTTTTCATTCACCCAAAGATCAAAACCAAACTGAACTCTAAAACTATAAACAATGGCCAAACACTATTCCAGGGGACCAAAAACATAAATTCAAGCCCAAGTCGGCAAGGAAAAGTTGGTCAAACGTTGATTTTTACGTGAGTCGCGTTAAAACGCTTTCTAGAAAACATGTAAAGGACCACCGCTCTGAGCAGGGCGGCAGTTACAGGACCGCCACCCTGATCAGGGAGGTGGTCACGAGACTGCTACCCATGCAGGGTGGCAGTTTCGTCACTGAAGAGAAAAAGACCAAGAAAAGAGAAGAAAAGGGGAAAACAAAGCACGCGGGGGCTAAGCGGGGCATGCGGGATGTTAACGCATACTTGGAGATCTTTTTTGGATTCCGAACTCCTTGCGAGGAGACTTGTATCATCATTGGGGAACTTGTCACGTTGTTCTGGTAGTACAGTACCTTACAAGTTTGGGTACGTACATATTGCCCCCCTCAGAGAAGCGTTTTAGCCATGAAGAGGCGTAAAATGGTAGGTCCGAGTATGGCAGTCTTGAAATGGGAAGTTAGAAGTTATACCTGACACGTCCGTGTGTTGAAATGATGCCATCTAATATTCCTGCTACCTATAAAATGAAAAGAGAACTCAAGTGCAGATAGATACAATAGTTTGAAAAATAAACGCTAAGAATAGCAGGGAATGAGAACGTACCATTTGTGCAGGGATAGGAACTTACCTCCACCAGCGCTCCAAACCTGTGAAAAGGTCATTTTAAAACGAAACAGAGTGCTATATATATAAAAGTGGGCCCATTTTCTTATTCATTTGCGCAAGTCGATTTGGTTGATTTTGAGCTCTGGGACCCACGGTGACGGTTTCTTACGTGAGTAGAGTCAAAATGTTCACAGCGAGATAGTGATCATGCCTCCACGTGCGGAACATCGACCTCAGCAATCACAGGTTAGTTTTCTTCAGTTTATTGTTTTTCCCCCCTTAATTTTGAAATGCTAAATACTCTGCAATGGGGGGGTCATTTTTGAAAATTCCAGTGTTAAAAGGTCCACCTAGGGGGGGTGCCTATTGGGTAGGTTTTGTTTTTAGGTTAAATGGCTATTTTTTGCACTTTTTAGGCCTTTTTAGTTTAAAAACCCGCGTGGATTTTCATACCACGACTGCCACCCTGCCCAGGGCAGTGGTCACATGACTGTCGTCTTGATTAGGGTGGCAGTTACACGACCACCGCCCTTAAGGTGGCAGTTACAAAACCGCCCCTTTGCTCATGGCGGTGGTTTTGCACAGAATGCAAAAGAATCCTTTTTTTGAAAGTGTTTTTGCTTTTTTAGCATTTCTACGTGCTTACATGATTTTCTTAGTATTTCCTGGATGCTAACTTACTTTGTTTTGTGTGTTTTTGGGTGTATGTAGGTGAGAGAGGAGTACATCCGTTGGAGTAGAGAGAGGGAGTGTGATTGGCTCCCAGGAGTATTAGATACCCTCTCACAAGATGAGGAGGACACGCTTCACAGAGCTAGCATATTGCGCATATCACGTGTGCCCCATGTTACACCATCTAGTCACATCCTTTGTGACTTTTTTTCATACTGGGATGCAGATCGGAACACCTTCCGATTGCCAGGGGTCCGTGGTGAGTGGACCATTACATTGGAGGACGTCTACCGCATTCTGGGGGTTCCGATCATCGGGAGGCGACTCACTTTAGAGACAGCAGGCTCACGGGCACAGATTGCATAGTGGGCAACTTATATGGGAGATGCATTCATCTCCATGGGGTCGAAGAAGGGGGTGAGAGTTCGATCCATTCCTTCTTTGAGCATCCTCATATTTTGATAGGCCATCATGGGGATCCTTGCTTCTAGACTGATCGGGGACAAGGGAGGAGACACATTATTATACTGCTGGGCCCCCATTATTGCATAGATAGAGGGTCACGGTCAGATATATGCTTGGGGAGCAGACATTCTTGGGAACACCTACCACAATCTATACAGGGTGGTCCATTTACAAGGGCAGTCATTGAGTCACCCAACTCTAGTCATGAGTTGGGTTTATGAGCATTTCATCCCTTATGGCAGGGGTGTGGAGGTGGCAGATCCTGGAGCTGTTAGGGTAGCCAGATGGATAGACATGTCGGTGCTTAGAGCACCTCATCAGCCAGTTGCCTCCCTGACTACTGCTGACATGGAGGCGACACCGTATCAGACTATGGCGGGTATATGGGGCGAGGAGACTCTTACCTTGATCTCCTGCTCCACCACAGGGCAACTCATTGATAGAGTGGGATGAGTGGAGGTGCACCCCTTTGGCCGGGTTCCTCAGCAGTTTGTCCTACCATATACGAGTATGCTTCCCCCAGTGGCGCCGGTTTATAGATCAGTTCGTGAGGCCAGAGGGGGGCCTAGAGGCCGAGGTTGGACAATGATTACTCCTGGCATTCCTATTGCAGCCAGGAGGATAGTACGTGCTAGAGGGAGAGCCGGTACACCTCAGGTACCTTTACTTCAGATTTTCGCGGGTCCTGCCCATAGCAACGATGACCCAATAGAGGTGAACTCCGAGTCTGAGGATTTTATGGGGGGGAGACAGAGGACAGCGATCCTGAGTGGCATGACACTCAGGATATCATGCAGGATGAGAGGGATGAGCGGAGCGCAGAGAGGGATACTCTAGTTTCAGAGGAGCCACTCTCCTAGGGCCATGGTGGAGAGGATGAGTCTGTTGCGGCGTGACACGTTGCTCCTACCACAGGAGCAGCCCCTCAGTCGGCAATGGCATCCGCAGTAGGTGCCGGCCCCAACGACCCATCTTGGAGGCCTGGTGATCCAAGTAAGTTACCCTTTCTCCCTTTTAATGTTTATTTGTAGGCTCTCCTTAGTTGCTATTTTGTATTTTTTGGTTTCTTGTTTAGTTTCTAATTCGTTTTCTCCTTTTTTTGTAGAGACTGTTGATGAGTGACGAGATTTGATCCGCAGGGTGTGTACTGACTCCCTGATGATCCCCATGGATAGGACCCGTGTAGAGTTGTCCGTAGATGCTGGGGAGCCTTCAGCAGCTGGTAGGCATACCGACATCTTTTCTCCAACCTGGCATATGGCCAGGATGGTGTCAACCCTTCGCACCGAGCTAGCGGGGTATAGGACGGTTGAGCGTCTGATGAAGAGTCATTCTCATGGTGAGACTGTGGCTGCTCCTCAGGATCATAAGCCCTCTGTACATTCAGAGCGCTAGCATAGCCAGAGTCTTAGGCATGGGCGTGCACCTTTGGAGGGGTCGCGTAGGGATTGAGAGGCCACTTAGCTCTCGTAGATTTTGTTTTGTATATTTTTTTGTATATCACGGGCTTTTTGAGAATTTTGACCATGCTTAGTGCATGATGGCATTGTGTATAAACATTGATCATTTATATATATGCATTCATTCTAGATCAAAATATTGGCACTCATTGTTTCCTTTCTATTTCCAGTTTCCCTATGTATACTACGATGTATGTTTATATGCTTTTTAGAATGTATGCAATGGAGAATAAATGATCCGAATGTTTGTTTCCTTTTATGTATTTCATGATGCTGATATATGTAGATATAATGTGATTTTGAATCTTAGCTTCCTTAAGCAATTTTGGATACCTCATGTTTGTTTTTCATAGTGATGAATACAAACCAGTACGATGAACAGATAAACTTGCCCCACTCCTAACTCCACGCAACTAGTAAGATGCGAGGGCTCATCACCGAGAGCTAGAAAGGGCACAAGTTGCGAGGTGTAGCTGAAATGATAGTGATGAAAGATAGACAAAGCTTTGGTGGAACCAAATTGGAAGCTACAAGCTTACTCTACCCGAGTGACTTCATAGTTTAGAATGTAACTTACTTTGTGGTTTATCTAGACTTAGATCCGTAGATGGCCACATAGTAGACAAAATCTAGGTTTTTAGGATTTTTAACTCTCTTGGAATTTTGAACATCTGATTCATTTATCTTTGACTCAAAGTTTCAAAGTTTGAATTATTTGTGTATGACCATTTTTATTTATTTGTCAAGAGGGCCCCCTACACTTTGCCCCATGCTACTAGTAAGAAGCATGGGTTTAACACCGTGGGAAAATCATAGGCAAGTAAGGGAATTTCCATCCTTTCCCAACCCTACGTCACTAGTAAGAGACGCAAGCTCATCACCGAAGGTTGGTGGGGCAAGGAAATGTGTAAAATTAAAATTTTCTGTTTAATCACTTTTTGACTTGTTTTCTTGAGTAAAACGTCAGTATGTGCTTATTTCCAAAGAGATATACATATGGGATAGATGTGACACCATGAAGCTTCTAGAACAGACCATAGGCAAGACACCTGCCCTAAGAAGAAATCAAAGCGAGAATAAACTTGCAAATCTTGGTATGGTTACCATTAAGACTTTGTCATATCTAGCTTTGTTTGATAAAATGATTCCGAGATAATTTGATGACATCATGAAAATGGAGAGGTATGATTAAAGAGTTTATGCCAACAACATCATGAGTTTGTAATGAATTTCTTTGAGAATAGATTCCTTGATCACCAGTTATGTAAGAAACAAGTGGACAAAATGATCCTAATCTGTATGAAAATGCAATGTAGATATATATAAGTAGTGCTAGCTGCTTATGCATAGAACCGCTTGAGGTGCAGGGAATTGACTGTTTCACCAAATTCCTCACCTTCTAGCATACATAAGAGGTATGCACCATTTCCGTAGTCCATCATGACTCGGTATGGGCCCAACCATTTGGGCCGTAATTTCCTTCCTTTGCCGGTCTTCTTGTCGATCCGGCTGTCTAGCCTTAGAACTAGATCACCTTCGTATATGTCACATTCATAGACCTTCTTGTTGTACTTCTGGGACATTCAGTCAGCATAAGCTCTATGCCGCTATTTAGAATCTAACCTAGTTTCATCTAGGCTTTCTATTTGGGAAAGACGTGCTTCTATGTAAGCGTCTTCATCCAGAATCCCTTGTAATGAAATGCGGAGACTGGGTATTTTGACCTCAAGTGGGAGAACTGCCTCTGCCCCAAATACTAATGAGAAAGGAGTGGCTCCCATTGGTGTTCCTATTGAGGTTTGGTGGGCCCACAAGGCCGGATATAACTTCAAATGCCAATCTCATTTGTTTTCTTTCACAGTTTTAAGGAGAATGGCTTTCAGTGTCTTGTTCGTCGCTTCAGCCTGTCTGTTGGCTTAAGGGTAATACAAGGAAGCCGTATGATGGCTTATCTTAAATTTATTGCATAGTTTGTAAACCTCTTCATTCTTAAAAGAAGTTCCATTATCGAAAATAATGATTTGCGGGATACCGTACCTGTAAATGATTTGGTTTAAAATGAACTTGGCGATTACTAAACCAGGTACAGTAGTAAGAGGCATAGCCTCTACCCATTTGGTAAAATATTCAGTGGCCGTGATTATAAAATTATGGCCGTCTGTGGATGAGGGAGAGAATTTCCCTATCAAATCTAGGCCCCATGTAGAAAAGGGCCATGGAGTAGCGATTGGTTGCAGAGATTTTTCCAGCATGTGGATCTCAAGGGAGAATTCTTGGCACTTATGACACCTGCGTATAAAATCTATTGCGTCATGTTCTAGAGTGGGCCAGAAATAGCCCATTCGATGTATTTTTCGAGCGGTGGCATGGCCACCGAAGTGGCCTCCACATATTCCACTATGGGATTCATGGAGAATATTCTTGGATTCTTCTGTGTCGACACATCTTAGGAGCATTCCATCGAATGCTTTTCGGTAGAGTACTTGCTCTATGATGATGTATTTGGCTGCAATAATACGTAACCGTCTTCTTTGTTGTGGTGTAACTTTTTTTGGGTATGTATGGTCCATGATATAATTAATGATATCAGTGTACCAAAGACACTCAGAGATAGAGGGTCAGGTTTCGATGTAGTATACGCACTCATCTGGGAAGTCTAAATCTACTAGATCTCCTCCATCTAATGGGTTATTAGCTAACCAATCCATAATGATTTGTCCCTTAACTGACTTCTGATTTATAAATGTTAATTCAAATTCTAGCATTAAGGTTATAAAATGCCCAGCCTTTTTAGACAAGGATCCTTGTGTGAGGAAAGTTCGTAAATGGTCCGTTTTTACCATGACCCTCGTTTCTTGATTCAGCATATAGTGTCTTAAGCGTTTAGTAGCAAAGACTATAGCGAGGAATTCTCATTCTGCCTGTGTATAATGTGTTTCATAGTCAAGGAATGTTTGACTAATGAAATAAATTTCGTGTTCCCTCTTGTCATCGTCTTCTTGGGCCAACATATAGGCCAGCGAGACATCGGTAGCTCATGAATATAAAATTAATGGGTGATCTAGTTTAAGTGGCATTAGCGTAGGTGGTGACAACAAGAAATGCTTAACTGCGTCAAAAGCTTCATTGCAGTCTTCGGTCCAATCAATGTTATAATCTTTCTTGAGTAAATTGTTGATTGGATGAATGGCGAAGCTCAAGTCCGGGATGAATCTTCGTATTGCACCCAGCTTTCCAAGAAATGACCTGATTCCAGATTCATTTGAGGGTGGAACCATTTCGAGGACAGCTCGAATTTTGGTTGGATCAACATCTATCCCTCGTGATGATATGATGTAACCTAGGAGCTTTCCTCCTGTTACGCCAAAGACGCATTTCTCTAGATTTAGTGTGACTCCGTATTCTATTAGGCATGAAAGAATGACGCGGAGTACTTCTGGATGGTCACAACGTTTCTTGGCCTTAGCCAATAAGTCATCTACGTAGGATTCCATGATTTTATGAATTAAATCGTGGAATATATATGTCATAGCTCGCTGGTATGTAGCACCAGCGTTCTTGAGGCCAAATGGCATAAAAGCATAGCAATAGGTTCCCTAAGGAGTTATAAACATGGTTTTAGCTTGATCTTGCTAAGATATTTTGATTTGATTGTATCCCAAGAATCCATCCATGAGAGAAAAAAGTTCAAACCCAGTTTTTGCATCAACAATGACATCAATAGATGGCAATGGGAATTTGACCTTAGGACATGCTTTGTTGATGTCTCGAAAATCTATGCAGATGCGTATCTTTCCATTCTTCTTGAGAACGGGAACGATGTTAGATACCCATTAGGAGTAGTTGACTGGTTTGATGAATCCTCTTTCACCATGAGAGCCACCTTGGGTTTCATGGGTTTTGATTTTTGTTTAACTAGCTTTACATCAGATTTAGTGACGAGGTTGTGCACTGCAATGTGTGGTGCAACGCCTGTCATTTCCTTATAATTAAATACAAAATATTTCTTATGTTCTTTGAGGATCTGAGTGTGTATTTCTACTTCTTCTGGGGTTAACAAGGACCCTAATTTCAATATTCTTGGTTTGTCTTCTGTCCCGATGTTGACATCGATTGTTTCTTCGATCAAAGAGGCATTAGCCTTTTCGAACTTAGGCGGTGCTGGAGGTAAATCTAAATCATCCCCATTTTCTACTGCGTATATGATAGGTTCCATTTGTGAGGGAAGATCCATCATGGGATTTCCGAAGTAGGAAGACGAATGTGGAATTAAGGACAAATCTAGCATATGATAGGAGAGATGTAGTGCTGCATAGGCATTTAAGTAATCCAAAGTAGCCACATCACTATTAACATGATCCAGAATGGTAGATTCACTTCTGTTTAAAAGGGGATTTGTCATTGTTTTTATCAATGGTTCATCACGAATGGATACTGTGAAATGGGCATCCTCTAACTCATTGCTTGGAGTAAAACGTGATGCTGAAGTTGCTATTGAATCGGCGAGAAGATTTTTCTCTCGCAGGATTGCTTCAATGGATATGAAATTAAACGCCTTACTTAAATCTAATACAGCTTTTTTGTAAAGTTGCAAGTGTTCGGCTTTGGTTTTGTGTACTTCAAAAACTTGGTTTGTCACTAATTGCGAGTCTCCTAAGACTCTGATTTCATCAACACCAATTCTTTTGGCTAAGGTGAGGCCAAGGGGGAGGGCTTCGTACTCAGCACCATTGTTTGTGTATTCAAAATTTAGCTTAAAGGCAAATGGCAGGACTTTCTCTTCGGGCGAAGTAAGAATTATACTTGCCCCTGCTCCATAACGGCATTTAGCTCCATCAAAATGGAGATTCCAATACTTAGCTGGGAGTATAGATGTTGGGGTATCTACTGTGTTTGCGTACTCCACTTCTACCATGCAGAGATCCTCTGCTGGAAGGGAACCAACACCTAGGGAATATCCTATGCCTACTGAATCAAATGGTAAGAACATTGGTAAATCTTGTTCTATTAACTCAACAATTTTTGCTGTAGTCCCTAATGATACCGTTTCTATAGTGTTAGCCTTATCTTTGGGGGTTGGGGTTGTTTTGGCTATGCTGATAGTTTCAAGATCCGTTGTAGGTACCAACTTCTCCTCTGGTTTTGTGTCAGTGGGTTTATTAAGTTGGTTTGTTGGAAGTTCAAATTTTGAGTGCACACCTGGTATTTTCTTTAAGTCAGCTAGGTGTATATCAAAAGGTTTTGGGTCGCCTTTGGCTACAAACACCTTTCCCAGATGCAAGAATCTTACCTCTTGGAATAACATAGAAGGGATTGCCTTCATTCGGTGTATCCATGGTCGGCCGAGGATCATATTATAATTAGTTTCCTGATCTATAATATAAAACTCAGTCAGGATTGTTTTGGGTCCTAAGGTGACCGGTAGTATTATAGTTCCAATCAAAGTGGCTTTAAGGCTATCATAGCCTCTCAATGTATTTCAAGTGGTGGAACAGTTTGTTTCTCCATATCCTAGTTTTTGCAGGAAAGAGAAGGGGACTATGTTAACTACGGCCCCATCGTCAACCATTTCCCATTTTATGTACTTATTATAAACCCATAATTGTAAGTGTAAGGCTGGATCGCCTCGGCGTGCAATCTCAGCATCTATAGGTATTTTACTTATTTCGAATATGAATTCGAAATCCTTATCCGACTACCTTGGAGGATGGATATCAAAATCTACGTGGTTCACTTGTGTTTTAGGAGGTGGAGTGATGTTAATTAGATGACCTAAACCTAATGCTTCTAAAAGAGCAGCCCTGTGAGCAGGAGAGTTTTTTAGTAAGTCTAAAAATGAAATGTGCGAGAAGGTTTTTGTTAGGTCGCTAATTAAATCATAGGCACCTACGGGTTTTTCTACTATTTGTTGACTCTTTTCTGTTTCTAGCAGGTGACTTGGGCTTGGTTGAGAGAAATATTCTTATGTTCTTGTTATAGCTTCGATAGGTAGTTCAACGTCTAGTTCTACTAATCTGACTATCTTGGGTCTTGGCTGATTTCCTAATTGTGGCATAACTGATGAATTTAGTGAAGTCGAGGCTTCATGATCATTGTTTCCCATCATTGCACCCTTGTTTGTCCCAGTTGGATTTAGTCTGTTATTATCATGATTTGGGAGTGGATCGTTAAAGATCTTGAGGGGAGCATTCTGAGGGGAAACTGCCCCTGCAAGTGTGCTTGGTGGTGGTGACACAGGATCTACCAAAAACAACTATGTGAAGAACTATCTTTGTTCTTCTGGAAAACATTGCATGAATTTATTGTAGTCACGACATGTTCTAGTATCATGACCTCAAATTTTGTGGAAACCACAATATGAATTGGGATTGTAATTCCTGTTTTGTTGGTTTGGTGTATATTGTGGCCTAAAACTCTGATCAAATTGTTTCCTATTAGGATTAAAGCTTTCCATTTGTTGTTTCTGGCTTTGATTTTGGTTTTGATAGCCAAATGAGTTTTGGCTTGGCCCTTGTATGGGATTTCACCGTTGTTGTTTTTGTTGTGGATGGTTAAAATCCACTGTATTGATCGTCAGGGTAAAGTTGTTGTTTCGTTGGTTGTTTGTTTGTGATGGAGTATTGACAATATTTACCTTCTTGGGCTGATCGGTTACTCCATCAGTTGTTACCCCACGATTTTTGTTAAGGATTTTAGGTCCTTGATTGATGTTTGGGGTAGTTATAGTGTTTTGGCTGGAGGTGATTAACCTCCTGTTTGTTCCATATGTCTTACGACCACTATCAATTGCTGCTTGATCTATTCGAAGAGCGCTCTCAAGTACTTCATCGTAAGTTCTTAGTGGGAACTTCTGGACTTCTTCCTTAACCTCTCTGCTAAGAGAATGAAGGAATAAATCACATAGTTCCATCTGATCCATATTTGGAGCACTTGCTGAAGAATAAAGAACTATACGCCACCAATGGATGAAATGGGCGACAGATGCATTGTGTTCTTGTTTAATGTGCAAGAATTCCCTAATTCCTATTCTTAACAGTTTGTTCATGTCAAATGCCTTAATGAACTCTGATATGAGTTGTTTAAATGAATGGATGGAAGCCTCAGGTATTCTATAATACCAGTCGAGAGCAATGCCTTCCAAGGTTTTGGGGAGTATTTTAGCAACAACCCCATCCGAAGGGAGTAGTTCTCGTATGGCTGTAGCGTAAGCCTTGATATGTGTGTTCGGATCTCCCTCACCTTTGTATTTGGGTAAATTAGGAAGGGGTATTGGAAGCATGATGCTTCGTATGGTGAATTCTAAGGGCTCTTTCAAATATTCTAAATAAGTCCCTATCACATAGGTTTCGACCATTGATGGTGCTTGCTGAGGGAGTGGTGGTGGGATGGGTTGTTGATATGGCACAACGTATGTGTTGGCAGGGGCATAGGGAAGTCCTTGTGTTTGATCAAAAATGTCGGGAGAGGAGAACATATATCCTTGTGGTGATTTGGAGTACATGTTTAAGTATAACGGGGTATTATCCAGGAATGGATTATTTGATACTAGACCGGGAGGAATGGTGTTAGAGATGATGGGCCTAGTTGGCATTTGTTGTGGATACTGAGGAGGCATGCCTAACGTGCCTACTCCTGTAAGGAGATCTACTTGGCTAGGATAGCGTGGAGGATTGGAACTTCCTGCTTGCATGAACTGTGAATTTTGACTTGCTTGGGTAAGTTCTAACCCTCTCACTTTTTCTACTAACGTTGAAATGAATTCATTTGGTGAATTCACGGTGCTTTGCCTTAGCGGTGTTTTTTGTATACCCTGGTGTTGTATAGGCATGTGATATCCTACTATGAGCTGATCGCTATCTTGCTAAGTTTCTCCAAAATTATTTCCTATATGCAGTGGCATAGAGGTATTTTCTTGGAAAGAGACCTCGGGTTGCGTTTGTAAACCTCCTACAGGTGGGTACATACCTCGAGAATGTTGTTCACTCCTAGGGTAACGTATTGACTGTTCATCATCTAAGACCAGGTATGGGTCTGATTGTCTAATAATTTGTGGTCTAAGTAGCATTTGAGGAGATGAACCAGATTCTTTGGTAAACGTAATATTATTCGAGCCTGAAGGCTTTGTTTTTTGTTTTCAAGGGGGTTGATCTAACTCCTCAGTTTGAAAATATGAATTATATCTGATCCTTGGAGTTTGTGTTGACAACTGATTATTTGAGTAGTTGTCCCCCCATACTGAGAGTGAGGGTGATGATTACCTATTCTGTTGGGCGTTGTATGCCTCAAGACCCAAGAGGGGTCTGCCATATGCATCGAATCCCGACATATTCAGGGGGTATATGAATACCCATAGAATAATGGGAAGGAGCGAAGGTGGATGAGAAAAGATGAAACTTCTCAAAGAGAAGGTGAAACAGTTGTTTGTTTCACGTCAGGTTCACCAATTTTGTACACCAGAAAAGTGACAAGCGAGCGTGGGAATCTACAGGTAACTCTTCCGCGTACCCGACCTCTATCCTCTATCTCCGCACCTATCTCTCCTATTTGCACATGACCTTATCATCCTCATCAGTCTATTAGTCCACCACTCTGACATAATTTCCCTACTTGGGCATCCCCTTATCATATGTGTCCTCCACCTCCTTCACCACATTGGTCTCATTCACGATCACATATTTACCCTCTTACATTGCTGATCTTATACCATGATCACATGTCTTTTTCTCCCTAGATATTGGGTGGGCGCCCCTCTCCCTTCACTATTGTGAGATAGCCTTCTATCCATTACACACTTGGGGGAATCACACTTTCTCCCCCTCCACCACTATCAATTATCTCTAGTGTTTACTACTACACATCACACTCTACACTTCATGTCTAGTCTTTTCAAGCACCCTCACATATTTGGTACACACATTGTACACTCATTACCTGATGACATAATCTAGTACTACACTTCACACTTGACTGTTAAGGGCACACTTCATCAATGAGCCTCACATCATCTACTCTTGCCACACTTCACGATCATTTCTTCATGATACATATATCCTAGCATTGATTACTCTCTCTCGCTTCGTGTTGGATGACTATCTTTCTGAGCATCACCACATCATTGATTCACATACTTTATCCTCATTACCTAATGATTCACTCTAATTCTATGGTTCATACTCAACTGTTGAGGGTCTAATTCTTAGATGAACCTCACATCATCTAATTTTCACTTCATGTTATGTGCTTCATGAATTAATATTTTCAAGTATCACATCGTGATTGGTAAACAAACATATATCATCATTACTCAATGAAGTGCTCTAGTTTTTTGGTTCACACTTGACTATTGAGGTAACACTTCATCGATGAACCCCACATCATATATTATTGCTACACTTCACACTAGTGCTTCACATTATATCTTTCCTAGCATCTACTCTCATTCAAGACATTCATTACCCGATGATACACTAGTTCCATGGTTCATACTCAACTATTGAGGGTCCAATTATTAAATGAAACTCACATATTCTACACTTCACATTCAGTCCTTCACGATACATATTTGTTATCATCTACTCTCAATCCCACACATAACACTCCTTTCCAAATGATACACTCTTATTCTATGATTCATTCTTGACTATTGAGGGGAAATTTCTAAATGAACCTCATCTCATACACATTTTCTGGGGGGAAATATGGCTCCTCCTCTCTCCACATATTCCACATCACAACACACTATCACACTCACACAAAATTTACATATCTTGGTTGCATTTATTCTTTTTAGCTTATTCTACTTATATGTAACACTTTGTTTTATATGTTAGTCAGATACTTAGTATGTCATTATATTTTTCTATATACATATGTGTGTTTAATTGGTATATTTAAGTGAAAGTGGTACCTTTCACATATTCATACACAATGCATGATGCTGGACACATCTCTTTACTAGACCTGTTGAGGATCCTATGGGCATATACTTTTTCTAATATCACACTCTACATCACAGGTTCTATCGCTTTACTACTTCCTATTTCTAGTTACTATCACTATAATTTTCAATGATCTATATGTAAACACCTAAAATCTACTTACATAGTTTTATTAATAAAATTGTACTAGTTTTCCTCTTTCCTATCCTTTCCGTTATAATTAGCGATTTCCCGCTACTTAACTAGCATTTCCCTCTATTAGTCAATTAACGACACTTCGTTAATTAACTAGCCTTTATCACATTTTGGATTCCAATTACCGACACTTCATTAGCTATAACCATGTTTGATATAATTAATTAACTATCATTAGTTAATTAATCATTTTTAACAATGTATTAAATCAATAAACCCTTTTATTGGCTAAATACCACTTTCAAATGCTTTGAATCATATTAAATTCCTCCTAAATCACCTCCAAATAGCCTAAAAACCTTATTCTAGCCTATTAATTAATCCTAGTTGATTAATTAAAGCACCCTTCAACTCCCATGAGTTGTTAATCACTTGTTAATCAAGCTTAACAAGTATAAATCAACTTTATCCTTTATCCCACATTCATTGGGATTCAAGCTTCTCCCAAATGGAAAGTTATATAAAGGACCAAGCTCCTTCCTTTTACACCTTACACCATACTTTTGATAGTATTCCATATAAAACATATGATTAAGAGCCTTTCTCCATTGATGGAATACCTTTCTCATCTTTACATCCATTTCTTCTTGCTTCATTAGTAAAGGAAGATCTAAACATGGCCTTGTAATCATTTTAGTGAGATTCTTTCATCATCTTGAAGTAACAACATAAATTTTATTACTTATGATCTTTATAGGTTTATAGTTTTGAAGGAAATCATACATAAATAGAGTAGGAATGGTTGGTAATTAGATGAGTTCTTTCATGGTTTTACATTAAAAAGCTAGTTTCCTATAAGCTCTAATCAAGATTTTTATACTTAGTTTCACTTTTCTTTGAAGTTACCAGGAGTTAGTTTCATTTATATAATATTTTAAATTTAGCATAGATACACTATACACACTTTGACATACTGCTTATCTTTCTAACATACTAATAGGTGGCAGTGCTTCATTTGTAGCATTTTCCTTGTAAGATTTATACAACCATGGCTATCGGTCACTTCTTTCTTCCTATTTTTTGTGGACTATGCCCTATGTCTTGATTGATCATTGTATGCTTTTGGCCACTTCGACCCTGATTGTCTTGTGACATTATGAGTGACGTCCCATGTATATAACCCACTTTTCACGTTCTATCTTGTCTTCCTAGTTGTTTTTTACATTGTTTTTATTGCATGTTAGCTTTATTTACACTAACACTTGTTTCTAACCATTTTATTTGCACATTCCTTGGTTTCTACCATCCACATCCCATACCCCCTACATATATCCACACTCAAATATGCATATCAACTTCATGTCCTCTCCTTTGGGCCAATTTATCATATAGTTATCGCATGCACCTAAAATTAGGGGGGCATCTATTAGGTGAATAAATCACTCTGTAACAACTTGGAGCTCCATAACAACATAACATAGAATAAAATTAACAAAGGCACATAGTTACAAATTGGTCCAGAATCATACATAGTTCCATAACATATTAAAGACACTAGCACCAGGTATTGAATAAAAGTGGTGGGCGCTTGTGTCCTAGGTGCAAAAAAAATCATTTTCTCACTTTAGGATAGTTTGCAATAATTTTTCATTATAGTTCTCCAGTAGCAAGAACTTACCTCCAGTTACATAATACTATCAATCAATTATAAACATGAACAAATCACAGATGTACCATCTACAGTGATGCTTATTGGGAAACATAATAGATGGAGAGAAAAACTACACCTCTCCCCAACACTCTTCTCTTAGCATGAGATCTCCCAAAAAACTTGCTCTTATCATGAGATCACCCAAAAACTCACTCTTGGCATGAGATCACCGAAAAAACTCACTCTTGGCGTGAGATCACCCAAAAACCTCACCATTAGTATTCAAATCTAGAAACTCCAAGCAAACAAGACAAAATTTATATCCTTTACTCTCTCATACATCAGTTACAAAATTTCCTTTACACACTTTTTACATACTTATACATACATTGCTTTATTTTTTTACATATAGGAATTTGACTACTTTATCACTCTTCTTTTGCAGGTCTGTCCTTAATGCTCAACAAGAAGCATCTCACCTCAGCAAGCACAAGCTTTAACAACACATTACTACACATACACTTTTCCCCTAGGGTCTATTTATTTTTCCTAGTCTCCATGCCTCACATTATGATCACTTCATGTTTCACTTGTCCGCTCAACATGATATCGACGACACTCTTCTCTACAGGATTAAAAGGTACACTTCTTCTAACTAATTTATGCCATCGAGTATTCACTCAAAAACATAAAGTGGGATAAAATATAGACACAAAATCTATGCACTTGGGTACATTTCTAGGTCTTAAAGCATACTAATATATACATGATTCCTAAACAAAAAAATTAGTGGTTGACAACTCTTTTTGGCCTTTTTGTGTTATCTCTTGTCTTCTTTTTTTACTTACACATCTTACAACCCTATCAGAACTTAACTTATTTATCTTTTATGTCCTTGGACACTAGCACCTAGTTAGGACACAAGCGCACAGGTGTTCATGTCCCTCCTGGGTGCTCCTGATCCTATTTATCCCTTTCTTATACTTTTGGGTATCTTTTACTTCTTTGTCACCTTTTAGTACTTTGGGTCAGCCTTCCAGTTGTCAATTAAGAAATTCAAAGAAGGGAATCATTTATTTACTTAGTTACTTCTCCAAAATAAGGGGCCAAACACTAAGCATTATCTACTATCACCTAAGTTTACACCCAAAGGCACAAGAGCATTACAAATCATCCATCTAACACATCCATACAAGGGATAAGGGTTGCATCACTCTACATACACAAAACAGGAAGAGAAGTCAATTCTATTTCATCTAACACATTTACATACTTAGAGAATTCTAGATCTATCATGTTATCATAGTTCAACTTGCAAAAGTGCAACTTAGCGCATCATTACACACACATTCACACATAACTACATGGAATCTAAAATGTAGTTCAACGTTCGGTAATAAGTTCACTCTTTGAGTGACTTTCGGGGTCATTCTGACTCCACATTCTATATATTTTTAATTAGATTTGATTTGGTTTTTGGACATGTGTAGTTAGACAATTATCTTGTAGGTTACAAGTATAATTGACTCTCTAGGAGTGAAACCGAAGCGATAAAGGGAAACTAATAACAAATCTCATCTTGCATAGAAAAGGACAAAACCTTAGCACCTAACTAAACAATAGTACCTAGATCACTCACTAGCACCCAAGCCCTCATGTCCTCCTATGGTCAATTCTGTTCTGCACAATTCTAAGTCAAAAAACCTATAGTGATCCTTGATGACACTACTTACAGTTTGTTTCAACAGTTCTCCTACCCAGATCATCTCCAAATTCTATAAAATTAGTTCTCTCTCTATCTCTCTCTCTCTCGTTGTTTGTCCATTTATTGTATATTCTCATTGTATATCACTCATTACAGTATTTACTAGGAAATATAGATTAAATTCAATTCAAATTAAATCAACCCCCCCTCAAACTTGGGGTCATCGTAGTGAAGTAAGATGATCACAAGTTTGAAAAAGGTGGCTAGATGAGATAGGCTTAGATGATGGTGCATTGTGATTTAAGATACCCCGAGACTAGGCATGGAAACAAATTGCCACAAAGGTGGACTTGTGCAGCTAGAAAGTCAAATGATAGGGGAACCAATGGGTTCTTGACCTACAAAAGTATGACTTCTAGGAATTAGCTGTGGGAAAAAGGTTTCCTTAAAGAGAATAAAATCCATAGGAAATACAGGCTAGATGACGAATGTTTCCACGAAGGTGGGATTACGTTTCCAAAAATTCAAGTAATAGGGGAACCAAGGAGTTTTTGAGCTATAAATGTATGACTTGCTGGCGATAGGGGATAAAGGTTTTTCTGATATATGTGAAATTCAGAATGGATTTAATAGAAAGAAGGTTGATATTGGATGAATTGTTTTAGTTTGAAAGGGTATTGAGGCCCTAAAAAGGAGCACATGCTTTTAAAATATGTTTAATTTTAGACAATGAATGATAAAGATGATTGTTTGGCGAGGCCAAGGGAAAAAATATATATTTTTGAATGTTGAAGTAATCGTTGGTGATTGCAAGAAAGTCATTAATGATTTCAAGTGATCATTGGTGATTGAATTTTTTTTTGGTGATTTACCATGTGGAAAAACAAAAAGCTACATAAATAAATTTGAAAGGCTCATTTCATATAATTACTATTTTGAGATTAAAGCCTTTAGTTTTGGGGTTGTTGCGATGAGTGGTGATTTTGTTGTATGTTTCAAAATGTGCTTTAATCGTGGTTAAGAATAAATGTGAAATGTTTGCTTTTGGACTGGATTTGATACATATGTGATATGATGGCAAATTAAACATGTATGACAATGAACTTGAGGCCTTGTAACAAATATTAACATGTAACAAATAATAATTAGGCATATGTAGGATGATGGATGTAGATGAAAATGTGAATATGTACCTTCTTACAACATGGGAAGGGTCAACATGTAGTTTGTACATGGGGAGTAGCATCTCCTTTTGATGGATTATAGGATTATACCCCAACTATATTGTTATTTCACAAATTGATCGATGTGGGAAGTTTTCTTTTGATGGGAAAGTTGATTGATGCGAGAATATTTTTTAGGATGATTTTTATTTTTTTAACTTGTTATATGAAGGTTTATCAATGTGGAAATACTTTTGTAATGATATGGGTATCCATCCTTCGAGGGAGTGATCTAAAATTTTGATTTTATTTTTCAAACAGTCATCCTTCATGGGATCAGTCTATATTTTGATAATATAATTAATATTTATCCTTCAATGGATCAGGCTATGTGCATCAATATGTGTATTTTTTACTTTAATTTTTGCTGAGGGAAAGCTTGGTAGACCATTTGAGGAGGGGAAAAGATGTGTGTAAAAAATACACATGTGAACCTTAATATGTTTTCAATTAGTAGATAAAGGGTAGATGAGAGTAATGATATTGGGGCTCCTACTCAAGAAGAGGAACTTATCCATGTGGGAAAATGTGGTGAACAGAGTCGTGGTGTTCACTGTTAAGGTCATAGATATAGGATATTGGTGACACACCACATAATTCCAAATCATTATGGTATTGAATGATAGGATAGTGGTGGAATGAGATATTCGATGTGAATAATGTCATGAAAGTATACATGTTAATAATAGAAAGGTCACAAGTGTAAATAATTCAGAGTTTCATCAAGGGAGGCTAAGCAATAGGCTCCTAATCCATATTTGTTGTAACACCCTGTACTATTGTTACTTCCTCTTGAGCATTCAAGTGTTGATATATGTTTTCTTCTGTAAAAGGATGTGTTCCTTTGATTGTGAAGTCATGCTTGATATGGATTGTATCTTCTTTGCTCTTGAAGATCTTTGACTGAGTCAGGATATGCTTGGACTTTTTTATTTCTTTCATTTTTAGCACCTAAGTTTAATCTGATTTCGGGGTGAATTGTGGATTTACCCATCTTTATGACTCAGTCTTGGATTAGTAGCATTGATCCAAGAGATGTTTTAAGTTCATTCTGGATGAACCAAAATTATAGACCTTACGAAGGGTGCAAGGTCTAAATGTGTTGGATAAGCAATTCTGGAGTCTAACTCAAGTTGATTGTGTTAAATGAATTGGTTCCCGATATCATAATATTAGGAAGGTCTAGACCTTGAGCCAGGTAATAAATTCTGGTATACATACTGCTAGCTTATTATCAATGCTGGATTGAATCCATTTCGGGAATGTATATCTGTTGGTTCTTATACTGAATGATTCTATTTGTTAGACCTAGACTGGATTTATTAAGGTTAATAACCTAAACCTAAACTATAACCTATGGGTTGGATTAGTGCTAATCTAACCTAGCCCTAAACTATAAGCTAAATGTTTCTAAGGTTAGCGACCTAGCACTAAGGAAGTTAGACTAAGTATCACCTTAAGATCTAACCTATGTTTCTAACCTAACTAATGACCATGGATGAAGGGGGACCTATGAAGGGGTGCGAGCCATGGGCGGTAGTTTCTATGGAATTAAATGAAGGGGATAAGCATGAAGGACAAGGGATTTAGCAGAGATTTCAAATGGCCATCGAGACCGACGTGGCAGAGTCGCCAAATCTGGAAATGGTCTTTGGTTTGTTTTTGTCCATCGCCAACTATGGCGGACGGTGGCAATGGAGGTTAGGCGGGAATGTTGGAGTTAATGTCATTGATGAACTTCAGTTCCCGAGTGCGGATTGCTTGGGAAGGCATGCAAATGGAATTTTTTTTGGTATTTTGGTTTTCCATTCACTCCGTTTTTCTCTCTGTTTGATCACTGGTTCTTCGAACCAGTCTACTATGTGTTGCATGGAAACTATGAGATTATCTAGCTCTTTTCTCTGTCAGGGAAAGTTTATAAGACATGATAGTAACAAATTATTGTTGTTGAATCTATCATGGAAGAGGAGAAGAAGGCTCGAGCAAATTTTGAGGTCTTCTTCAGATTTTTAAGCAACATTACCAGACATGTTAGGCCCTAACTTTTAAAAATCTTGCTTTCCTTCAAATGATTTCATTAGAACAACTCTGTTCAGATGATTTTTGGTTCAGTTGGTTTTTATGGTAGCAATGTATGAAGTATCTTGCTGTGTTTTCATGCTGGCTCGACTATTCAGTTGATTCCTTGTTGGGTGTACATTTGGTTTCGTGTTGTTGAATTATCATGCTGTGTTTTACATTTTGGTAGATTCCAAAGAAATGCTTGCAAGGATAATGTATGAAACTAACTCTGTTGGAGTCTAGGAAATGTTTTCTTGTTTGATATTGACTTCAGTCGAAGCCTTGCAATTTACACTTGTTGAAACTGATACTGTTGGAATTATTGAAATATATATAGTATGTTTCGACTTCTGTAGAAATTTAGTCATGAATACTATATGTTATTGATATTGTTGGAATCCTTGAATAGATAGTATTTTTGATTTCTGTAGAAGTTTAATTGAGAATAATATATGGGTTCGAATCCTTTTGAGTCCTTGAAACGTAATTAATGTTTTGACTTCGGTAAGAAGTTTTATTGTGAATTTTGTTGGAATCCTTGAAATGATAGTATGTTATGACTTCTGCGGAAGCTTGTTGTGGATACTCATTGATTCTGAGTCTGTTGAAGTATTTGAAATGTAACTGGTGTTTCTACTTCTGTGTAAGCTCAGTTGTGAATACGGTTGGTATTGACTCAGTGAGAGTCCTTGAAATGTATCTAGTATTTCAAACTTCTGTCTAAGCTTGGTTATGAATACTGTTGTTTTATTAAGAATACTAAATGTTATTCACTTCGATGGAGTCATTGAAAGGTAATTTATGTTTTAACTTCTATAGAATTTTTACTGTGAGTACTTTTAGGATTCTTGAATTGTTGTCATATGAATTCAACTTCAATTGAAACCTTGGTTATAAGTATTGGTTGGATTTGGCACTGTTAGAGTCCATGATATGCTGCGTGTTGGCTCGTTTCTCGATTTGAGCCCTCGCTGAGCATGCATATCGTTTTGACTCTTTCTTATATTGTTGTGTTATGTTCAGTTTGATTCTGAGGAATTAAGGGATGGGGTTTCTTTATCAACTCGACTTTGTTGATACCCTGTTATATTTTGTAGTAACTCGACTTCAGATGAAACTTTGATGGAATTTATTGGTATGGAATTCGGCTCCTGTGAAGACCTGGTTGCGATTATTCTTCTTGAAAATGGCTTCTAATTTACACCCTTGCTGTAAATCGTAGGGATTTGATTAGTTGAATGAAGCTGTGCATATTGTGTTTCGACTCTGCGTGAATGTCACTGTATTTGCATATGGAACTGTTATTTGTTTTAATGTTATCTTGTCTCAAGTTTGAATTAAACAAAGAGCTCTTAGTTGTACCATGTCAGGCGATGGCGTTAGGTATTTTCATGTTGATAAATGATAGAGAAAAGATTTGTTGAGTCTTTCATGGTTGGATTATTTTCTGTTTCTTGGCGCGAAAGCTCTTGAATCGCTTAGGAGCTACAAGTGACTTTTATATTTGGATTTAGAAGGAACTGTAGTTCTTTTGGTAATCCTGACTGTTAGTCGCAGGCGTAAATATATATATGTATTAAACTAAAGGAGTCGGTACAGTCCAAAATGTTATTGATTTAGGATTCTTATGGACTCTAATATTTCTTCTTGACTGTAATTTATATGTTGATGTATATAGTAAGTGGAATAGGAAAATCCTCTCTCTCCTAGACAGCAAAACTTGTGTGCTTTCTTCTTGCATCCTTTTGCGATCTCTACGGTATGGGCATAACAAGAATAAACTTTGGTATTGTATGGAGAGACTGGTATAAAATGTGTGTTACTGTATAAATAGGTATACTTGTTAATAACATTGCAATGTGTTATGATGATAAAATAATTAAGATAGTGAGCTTGTTGAATGTTTTAACTGCCTTGAGAAATTGATAGAAACAATTTTGTAGGAGTTTTACTGTCTTTAGATTGGTTGTATTCATTTGTTCTTAGTCTCTAACATATAAGATGAATAGCCTGATTTATGTTTGGAATTTGAATAAATGATTTCATTTAAACAGGTTGTTTAATGAGAACAATTGGTGGATTGCAATTGTTTTAAGAATTAGTGCTTATCATGCTCAGTTCACCGAACTGACCCGTGTTGACAATTTTTGTAGATGGTTGCCATAAGTGGTAAAGACACGCAGATCTGATATGATGTTCAGATCATTTAATTTGGTTTTATGATGAATTCCAATTTGATTCTCTAAATGTACTACTTGAAGAAAGATGTTCTTTTGCTGTTGAGTATTGTATCCAATATGCTGAATGCATAAAATGTATTTGATTAGCTTAGAAATGAATGAAATGAGGTATTTGTTACTTATGTGTTTGCATTCGTATCTTGATGGATTGAACTTCTTCGGTTCGAATGATTTTAAAGAGCATTGTTATTATTGTATACCTTGGAGACATTTGGGATTCTCTAAGTAAGCTTTGAAAAGATTATGTGACTGAATACTTGTGAATGTTTAGTAGATCTGTTATGTTCTATCTAAAGCTAAATTGGAAATTAGATCACTGTCTCTCAAGAAGCTAAGGTGAAAATAAACCTCATCAGGAAGCTAAACAGGCTGAATAAATTATTACTTCCTAGTCTTGATCTAAGTCAAGACAACGTTTAATTGGATTTTTAATCACTATATCTCAATTCTAATAAGTAAGATATATTTCAGTTATGAGAACTGATATAAACCTAAAAGGGTATGGTTAGCAACCTTATGTGAAGATTTAGGGCTATTGCCTAGTTTCGTTGATTTAGATTACTATTTTTCGATGAACTCCTTGTTGGGACCTCAAGTCTTAATAACTTCTCTTGTGAAATGGGTTTTATTAAGAAAGGTAATTCTAAGGTGAGGAACCTAGGGGTTGGGAAAAGACCACCCTAAAAGGAGTGTCTTAAAGTTTAACTTTAACTCAACGTATGTAACACCTTATAAATGAGTAGATCTTTTCGAGGTGGATTTGAAGGTTGATGGCACAAGTCAACTGTAGGGTTGTACCTTCGAGAAGATTAGGATCTTCTCAAAGATACAACAATGCAGGTGACTTATGGAGAAACTCTTTGCATTGATCGTTAAGATTTACACCTTAAACTCGAACAAGTTTTACTCTGGGACTGATTAGGAATGTGGTCATGTTATAAGGCTGCCTCAGGAGACTCGGGGTATCTTGACACACTGGGTTAACTAGGGTTGACCCAGTATGTCAGCGTATCCCTAGTCCTCGGGAGCATCCCTATAATGTTGTCATATTACTAATCCGTTCCTGAGTGAATAACTTGGGGCAGGAGAGACTGACAGAAGTCAGTATAAGACATTCTACATAACATAGGAATGGGGTGAAGGAAGTATTCCAGATTGATGAGTATGCCATCAAGGGATACGAGACATAAGCAGTATGTTTCAAATCTTTGGCCAAAGTATCGCAAGCTGTTGATTGTGTTGTCCTATGTCACCTAGTCTAAGGGACGAGATGCCGATGAATAATGGTAACAATTATTTAGATAGGTTCCTTGGACAGAGCATTCTGAATCTCGGATTAGGGAAGAGAACCGCAAGAGTGATGTGTTAAAATAAAAATGCCAACTCTTTGATACTCATGAATAGATCGGTAGATTACCGAGTCATGGAATGAATAGATCGGAGGTACTCCGAGTCATTACAGCTACATATGGTTATCTGTTATAAGAATGGTGGTTTTGATTTGTGAGTTCTAAATTATGTATTTAGAACTAGGAAGCATTTATCAAAAAAAAATAAAAATTACTTGTTCTAATGTTCTTAAATGGGGATGTTACATCTTGGTATCAGAGCTGAAGGTTACAGCTCTTGGACCTATTGTGTCCATAATCTGATAAAAACCTGAATTTTCTTGTAATAGAAAATGGTTAGAACAAGGGGGAACATTGCGAATAATGCTCCACCAGAAGGAGGGGCAGCAACAACCCAAAAGCTTGATGAGATCCTTGCTGCCCTATTGGACACAAGAGATCGTTTGGCTGTACTTGAACAACAAGTAATGGGAAATGAGGAGGAAGATGAAGCTGGTAATAACAATCAGCAACCTCCTAAGGACAACCCCAATATGGGTGTTGATAATAATGTTGGAAATGCACCTGTCCAACCAGAAAACAAAAAGGCCAGGTTGGCAGCAGAACTCACTAATGATATAAAAAGGATAAGCCCACCTAAATATGATGGCACCACATTAGGAGATGGAGCTGAGAACTGGCTCAGCAAAATGGAGAAGTACTTTGCAATAAGAAACTTCTCAGAGGAAACCAAAGCTATTTGGGGAGCCTATCAGCTTTCCCACGAAGCATCTTCATGGTGGGATAGCCGTAAAGTTGAGCTAAATATTGATGAGACCAATATTACTTGGGATCAATTTAAGGGCTATTTTAGGCAACGTTGGCTGCCACAACTTTTCTATGATCAGAAAATGACAGAATTCCAGAATTTAGCTCAAGGGAAGCTAACGATAACTGAATACTGGGAGCGGTTTACAAAACTCCTCAAGTATGTACCGCAGTATCAAACTGACAAGAAATTTAGAATACGGAAATTCATCATGGGACTGAATCCTGTGATAGGGGGAGAGGTCGATGTTCACAGTCCAACTACTATGGAAGGAGTTGTTGAAAAGGCCATAAGACAAGAACAGAAATTAAAGGCTATTTCTGCTCATAAAGAGGAAGTGCGGAAGAAGATTGCAAACCCTTCTTCAACCTCACTTGCACCCAAAGAGGGACCATGGAAAAAGTTTGGAAACAGAAGTAAGTTTCCAGGGGATAATAGTAAGAAAACAGTAGCAAATAAGCCTGCTGGAAATGCAAGGGATAATTTTGCCAAAAATTATAACAATGGGCAGAAGCCCTATGGAGGACAACATGATAATTACAAGGTTGGAGGTAATTTTGAGCCTAAAAAGGGACCTGTAGGAGGCTGCTACAATTGTGGCAAAGACCACTACGTAAATCAGTGCCCTTTGAAGAAGGATGATCGTAATCAGTAGCATAAGATACATGCCGCAGTAGCAGACAAGCAAGCTGAAAAGCAGGTGACACCTATAGAAGTTCTGGGTAAGTTATTTGGCATAACTGTCACTATTATTTTTGATACAGGAGCTACTGAATGTTTTATTTCTAGTAAACTTGCTTCTAAACTTAAGAGAAAAGCTGGAAAAATGGATAAATCTTGGACTGTACAGTATGGTAATAATTCTGTTCATACAGTGAGTATGTGTCTTTTTGGGGCAGTCCTTGACTTACCTAACTTTTCCATGGAAGTTGACCTCTATGTTACACCTTTGGGATCGTATGACATTGTCATCGGTGTCAATTGGTTAGCTGACCATAAAGCAAAAGTAGATTGCTATGAAAAGAATATAAAATGTTTAGATGATTGGCTGAATGCAACAGAGATTCAAGGGGTGAAACAGGAGATTTCAGTTAGAAAACTATCAGCTATGCAGCTTAAAAAGGCTAAAAACAAAGGATGTACCCTTTATGCAGTAAAGATATCTGAATTTTCAGAAGAAGATGGTGATTCCATGAAACGATTTCCACTGTTGCAAAGTTTCAAGGATGTTTTTTCTGGAGGAATTACCAGGGTTACCACCCAAGAGGGAATTTGACTTCACCATCGAAATCAAACCAGGAACGGAACCTATTTCCAAAGCACCTTATCAGATGACTACTACAGAGTTAGTCGAGCTTAAGGCTCAATTGCAAGAACTTTTGTCTAAAGGTTTGATTAGACCAAGTGTTTCACCTTGGGGAGCACCAGTAATATTTGTGAAAAAGAAGGATGGAACACTTAGGCTGTGTATTGATTATCAGATGTTGAACAAAGCAACAATCAAGAACAGATACCCACTTCCAAGGATCGACGATCTATTTGATTAGATGCGTGGGGCAGCGGTTTATTCTAAGATAGATCTTCGATCTAGTTATCATCAGTTAAGGATTAGAGAAAAAGATATTCATAAAACAGCTTTCCGAACAAGGTACGGACATTATGATTCACTGTTCTACCCTTTGGATTAACTAATGCACCCGCAGACTTTTATGAACTTAATGAATAATATCTTTCAAGAATATTTGGACAAGTTTGTACTTGTATTCTTGGATGATATTCTCATTTATTCTAAAAGTGTTGAGGAGCACAATGAGCATTTGAAGATAGTTTTGGGAATTTTGAGAAAAAGAAAGTTGTATGGTAAGTTATCCAAATGTTATTTCTTTGATTCAGAAGTTCACTATTTGGGTCATGTCATTAGTAAAGAAGGAATTGCTGTAGATCCTTCAAAAATAGTGGCAATAACTGAGTGGCCTGCACCAAAGAATGTGCACAAAGTAAGAAGCTTCATGGGTCTTGCTGGTTATTATAGAAAATTTGTTAAGGATTTTTCTAAAGTGGCTGCACTGATAACTTCATTGCAGAAGAAGGATAAGAAATTTATTTGGAATGATAAGTGCGAAACTGCTTTCAAAAGTCTGAAAAGTCAGTTGACTTCTGAACCTATTTTAGCTGTACCCGACCCTAATGGGAACTTTATAGTTGTAACAAATGCTTCTAGGGAAGGCCTTGGAGGGTTTTTATTACAAAATGATCAAGTAATAGCATATGAAAGTAGAAAACTTAAGTTACATGAGCTGAATTATGCTCCTCATGATTTGGAGCTTGCTGCCATTGTTCATGCGCTTCAAGTCTGGAGACACTATTTACTTGGGAAACCTTTTGAGTTGAAAACTGATCACTTAGGACTGAAATATATTTTCACTCAGCCTAATCTAAATGCCAGACAGAGAAGGTGGTTAGAATTTTTATCTCAATATGATTTTGATATTAGCTACATCAAAGGGAAAGAGAATAGGGTAGCAGATGCTCTAAGTCGTAGGAAGCACATTTCTGCTCTTATAACATTAAGAAATCAGTTTAAGGATGAGGTAAAAAGTGCCTCAGAATCTGATATATACTTTCAGCAAGTAAAAGCAACACTTGCTGCAGAACCTAATGATGAAAGGTATAAAGGTTTTCATTTTGATAATGAAGGAATCTTACGTTATGAAAACAGGGTATACGTACCTATGCTGAACGATTTGAGAAAGAAGTTGTTAGTTGAATTTCATAATTCACCTTTCTCTGGACACCCAGGTATCACAAAAACGCTTGTTGATCTGAAACAGTAATACTTTTGGAAAGGTATGAAAAAGGATGTTATTGATTTTGTGACTCTTTCTCTGGAATGTCAGCGGGTTAAGGCAGAACACATGCACCCTGCTGGACTATTATATCCCCATAGCATACCGCAGTACAAATGGCAAGTAATAAGCATGGACTTTGTACAAGGGTTACCTATGTCCAGGAATAAACATGATGTTATCCTGGTAGTTGTAGATAAACTAACTAAGGTAGCTCATTTTATCGTTGGAAATCTAAAGGATGATTCACCAGTGTTGGCCAAAAGATTCATGCATGAAATTTTCAGGTTACATGGTGTACCGGAATTGATTATATCTGACAGGGATCCTAGAATGACGTCAAGATTTTGGAAAACGCTTAATACAGCTCTTGGAATGAAACTAAACTTCAGTTATGCATATCATCCAAAAACCGATGGACAAACAAAGAGAGTAAATCAAGTGTTGGAAGATATGTTGCGAATGTATTGCATAGATCAACAGTATAAATGGGAAGAGTATCTTCCACTAGTTGAATTCATATACAACAACACTTATCACTCATCTCTTAAAATGGCACCTTTTGAAGCACTTTATGGAAGGAAGTGCAGAACCCCTGTTAGTTGGGATAGTGTTGAGGATAGAGTGGTAATTGGACCAGATATCCTCACTGAAATGGAACAGCAAGTAAATTTGATTCGTGAACGATTAAAGGAAGTAGCAGATAGGTAGAAGAGCTATGCTGACCTTAAGCGGGATAATCGAAGGTTTGAGCTTAGTGAGAAGGTTTTTCTTCGTGTTAAACCCATAAAGAGTTCTATAACTTTTGGCAAGGCTACCAAGTTGTCACCTCGTTATGTGGGACCTTTCGAAATTGTCAAGATAATCAATCCTGTAGCTTACCGATTAGCATTACTACCTGCTTTTTCTCGCATGCATGATGTTTTCCATATTTCTTTTCTTAAGAAATACATTTCAGATTTGTCACATGTCTTCAATTGGAATTCCTTGCAAGTCCAAAACCCAGGAATAATCATGGTTAAACCCACACGAGTGCTGGAAACTCACCAATTGCATTTGAGAAATCTTGAAATACAGCAATGTAAGGTCCAGTGGGACCAGTTTAACGAAGAAATTGCAACTTGGGAAAATCTGGAAGAGATGAAAATTGCTTTTCCTTTTCTTTTTCAACAGAATGAAATCTGTTGACAAAACAATTTTTTTATGAACTTATCTTTTTCATGTCTACATGAAAGCCAGATTGAGGCAAACATTATTCAAGATGAATAAAATGTATCATGACATTGATTTCTGGAACTATTCAAGTTGGAAATAGTCACATTGTATTGTGAACTAATAAATTGGTTGACCTGAAGGTAAATCAAATATGTAATCATCAGGACGATGAATATTTTAGGAGGGAAGCATGTAACACCCTATACTATTATTACTTCCTCCTGAGCATTCAAGTGTTGATATATGATTTCTTCTGTAAAAGGATGTGTTCCTTTAATTGTGAAGTCATGCTTGATATGGATTGTATCTTCTTTGCTCTTGAAGATCTTTGACTGAGTCAGGATATGCTTGGACTCTTTTATTTCTTTCATTTTTAGAACCTAAGTTTAATCTGATTTCGAGGTGAATTTTGGATTTACCCATCTTTATGACTCAGTCTTAGATCAGTAGCATTGATCCAAGAGATGTTTTAAGTTCATTTTGGATGAACAAAAATTATAGACCTTATGAAGGGTGTAAGGTCTGAATGTGTTGGATAAGCAATTCTGGAGTCTAACTCAGGTTGATTGTGTTAAATGAATTGGTTCCCGATATCGTAATATCAGGAAGGTCTAGACCTTGAGCCAGGTAATAAATTCTGGTATACATACTGCTAGCTTATTATCAATGCTGGATTGAATCCATTTCAGGAATGTATATCTGTTGGTTCTTATACTGAACGATTCTATTTGTTAGACCTAGACTAGATTTATTAAGGTTAATAACCTAAACCTAAACTATAACCTATGGGTTGGATTAGTGCTAATCTAACCTAGCCCTAAACTATAAGCTAAATGTTTCTAAGGTTAGCGACCTAGCACTAAGGAAGTTAGACTAAGTATCACCTTAAGATCTAACCTATGTTTCTAACCTAACTAATGACCATGGATGAAGGGGGACCTATGAAGGGGTGCGAGCCATGGGCAGTAATTTCTATGGCATTAAATGAAGAGAATAAGCATGAAGGACAAGGGATTTAGAAGAGATTTCAAATGGCCATCGAGACCGACATGGCAGAGTCGCCAATTCTGGAAATGGTCTTTAGTTTGTTTTTGTCCATCGCCAACTATGGCGGTCGGTGGCAATGGAGGTTAGGCGGGAATGTTGGAGTTAATGTCATTGATGAACTTCAGTTCCTGAGCGTGGATTGCTTGGGAAGGCATGCAAATGGAAAATTTGTTGGTATTTTGGTTTTCCATTCGCTCTGTTTTTCTCTCTGTTTGATCACTGGTTCTTCGAACCAGTCTACTATGTGTTGCATGGAAACTATGAGATTATCTAGCTCTTTTCTCTATCGGGGAAAGTTTATAAGACATGATAGTAACAAATTATTGTTGTTGAATCTATCGTGGAAGAGGAGAAGAAGGCTCGAGCACATTCTGAGGTCTTCTTCAGATTTTTAAGCAACATTACCAGGCATGTTAGGCCCTAACTTTTAAAAATCTTGCTTTCCTTCAAATGATTTCATTAGAACAACTCTGTTCAGATGATTTTTGGTTCAGTTGGTTTTTATGGTAGCAATGTATGAAGTATCTTGCTGTGTTTTCATGCTGGCTCGACTATTCAGTTGATTCCTTGCTGGGTGTACATTTGGTTTCGTGTTGTTGAATTATCATGCTATGTTTTACATTTTGGTAGATTCCGAAGAAATGCTTGCAAGGATAATGTATGAAACTGACTTTGTTGGAGTCCAGGAAATGTTTTCTTGTTTGATATCGACTTCAGTCGAAGCCTTGTTGTTTACACTTGTTGAAACTAATACTATTGGAATTCTTGAAATATATATAGTATGTTTCGACTTCTGTAGAAATTTAGTCGTGAATACTATATGTTATTGATATTGTTGGAATCCTTGAATAGATAGTATTTTTGACTTCTGTAGAAGTTTAATTGAGAATACTATATGGGTTCGACTCCTTTTGAGTCCTTGAAACGTAATTAATGTTTCAACTTTGGTAAGAAGTTTTATTGTGAATTTTGTTGGAATCCTTGAAATGATAGTATGTTATGACTTCTACGGAAGCTTGTTGTGGATACTCATTGATTCTGAGTCTGTTGAAGTCTTTGAAATGTAACTGGTGTTTCTACTTCTGTGTAAGCTCAGTGGTGAAAACGGTTGGTATTGACTCAGTGAGAGTCCTTGAAATGTATCTAGTATTTCAAACTTCTGTCTAAGCTTGGTTATGAATGCTGTTATTTTGTTAAGAATAATAAATGTTATTCACTTCGATGGAGTCATTGAAAGGTAATTTATGTTTTAACTTCTGTAGAATTTTTACTGTGAGTACTTTTAGGATTCTTGAATTGTTGTCATATGAATTCAACTTCAATTGAAACCTTGGTTATAAGTATTGGTTGGATTTGGCACTGTTGGAGTCCATGATATGCTGCATGTTGGCTCATTTCTCGATTTGAGCCCTCGCTGAGCATGCAAATCGTTTTGACTCTTTCTTATATTGTTGTGTTATGTTCAGTTTGATTCTGAGGAATTAAGGGATGGGGTTTCTTTATCAACTCGACTTTGTTGATACCCTGTTATATTTTGTAGTAACTCAACTTCAGATGAAACTTTGAGGAAATTTATTGGTATGGAATTCGGCTCCTGTGAAGACCTGGTTGTGATTATTCTTCTTGAAAATGGCTTCTAATTTACACCCTTGCTGTAAATCGTAGGGATTTGATTAGTTGAATGAAGCTGTGCATATTGTGTTTCGACTCTGCGTGAATGTCACTGTATTTACATATGGAAACGTTATTTGTTTTAATGTTATCTTGTCTCAAGTTTGACTGAAACAAAGAGCTCTTAGCTGTACCATGTCAGGTGGTGGCGTTGGGTATTTTCATGTTGATAAATGATAGAGAAAAGATTTGTTGAGTATTTCATGGTTGGATTATTTTCTGTTGCTTGGCGCAAAAGCTCTTGAATCGCTTAGTAGCTACAGGTGACTTTTATATTTGGATTTATAAGGAACTGTAGTTCTTTTGGTAATCCCGACTATTAGTCGCAGGTGTAGATATATATATGTATTAAACTAAAGGAGTCGGTACAGTCCAGAATGTTATTGATTTAGGATTCTGATAGACTCTAATCTTTCTTCTTGACTGTAATTTATATGTTGATGTATATAGTAAGTGGAATAGGAAAATCCTCTCTCTCCTAGATAGGAAAACTTGTGTGCTTTCTTCTTGCATCCTTTTGTGATCTCTATGGTATGGTCATAACAAGAATAAAATGTGGTATTGTATGGAGAGACTGGTATAAAATGTGTGTTGCTGTATAAATAGGTATACTTGTTAATAACATTGAAATGTGTTATGATGATAAAAGAATTAAGACAATGAGCTTGTTGAATGTTTTAACTACCTTGAGAAATTGATAGAAACAATTTTGTAGGAGTTTTGTTGTCTTTAAATTGGTTGTATTCATTTGTTCTTAGTCTATAACATATAAGATGAATAGCCTGATTTATGTTTGGAATTTGAATAAATGATTTCATTTAAACAGGTTGTTTAATGAGAACAATTGGTGGATTGCAATTGTTTTAAGAATTAGTGCTTATCATGTTGGGTTCACCGAACTGACCCGTGTTGACAATTTTTCAGATGGTTTCCGTAAGTGGTAAAGACACGCAAATCTGATATGATGTTCAGATCGTTTAATTTGGTTTTATGATGAATTCCAATTTGATTCTCTAAATGTACTACTTGAAGAAAGATGTTCTTTTGCTATTGAGTATTGTATCCAATATGCTGAATGCATAAAATGTATTTGATTAGCTTAGAAATGAATGAAATGAGGTATTTGTTACTTATGTGTTTGCATTTGTATCTTGATCGATTGAACTTCTTCGGTTCGAATGATTTTAAAGAGCATTGTTATTATTGTATACCTTGGAGACATTCGGGATTCTCTAAGTAAGCTTTGAAAAGATTATGTGACTGAATACTTGTGAATGTTTAGTAGATCTGTTATGTTCTATCTAAAGCTAAATTGGAAATTAGATCACTGTCTCTCAAGAAGCTAAGGTGAAAATAAACCTCATCAGGAAGCTAAACAGGCTGAATAAATTATTACTTCCTAGTCTTGATCTAAGTCAAGACAACGTTTAATTGGATTTTTAATCACTATATCTCAATTCTAATAAGTAAGATATATTTCAGTTATGAGAACTGATATAAACCTAAAAGGGTATGGTTAGTAACCTTATTTGAAGATTTAGGGCTATTGCCCAATTTCGTTGATTTAGATTACTATTTTTTGATGAACTCCTTGTTGGGACCTCAAGTCTTAATAACTTCTCTTGTGAAATGGGTTTTATTAAGAAAGGTAATTCTAAGGTGAGGAACCCAGGGGTTGGGAAAAGACCACCCTAAAAGGAGCGTCTTAAAGTTTAACTTTAACTCAACGTATGTAACACCTTATAAATGAGTAGATCTTTTCGAGGTGGATTTGAAGGTTGATGGCACAAGTCAACTGTAGGGTTGTACCTTCGAGAAGATTAGGATCTTCTCGAAGATACAACAATGCAGGTGACTTATGGCGACACCCTTTGCATTGATCGTTAAGATTTACACCTTAAACTCGAACAAGTTTTACTCTAGGACTGATTAGGAACGTGGTCATGTTATAAGGCTGCCTCAGGAGACTCGGGGTATCTTGACACACTGGGTTAACTAGGGTTGACCCAGTATGACAGTGTATCCCTAGTCCTCGGGAGCATCCCTATAATGTTGTCATATTACTAATCCATTCCTGAGTGAATAACTTGGGGTAGGAGAGATTGACAGAAGTCAGTATAATACATTCTACATAACATAGGAATGGGGTGAAGGACGTATTCCAGATTGACAAGTATGCCGTCAAGGGATACGAGACATAAGCAATATGTTTCAAATATTTGGCCAAAGTATCGCAAGCTACTGATTGCGTTGTCCTATGTCACCTAGTCTAAGGGACGAGATGCCGATGAATAATGGTAACAATTATTTAGATAGGTTCCTTAGACAGAGCATTTTGAATCCTTGATTAGGGAAGAGAACCGCAAGAGTGATGTGTTAAAATAAAAATGCCAACTCTTTGATACTCATGAATAGATTGGAGGTACTCCGAGTCATTACAGCTGCATATGGTTATCTGTTATAAGAATGGTGGTTTTGATTTGTGAGTTCTAAATTATGTATTTAGAACTAGGAAGCATTTATCAAAAAAAAAAAATTACTTGTTCTAATGTTCTTAAATGGGGATGTTACATTTGTGAGTGATGACATATAGATTGATCCAATTAGGGGAAATTTTTCCATATTTTCTCCTTTCTAGGGTAGTGACATTTAATGTTTTAACGAAGGGATCACCAATAGAAGTTACTAGGGTTTGATATATTTGTTGTATGCTCGTTTAGATGCATTCTTGGTAGAATGATGATTTACAAGTAGGTTGTTAGACATATAACAAACATTCAAGTTTTTTAGGTACAAGTGAAGCATAATCCTCATAAAGATACAAATACCTTAGGGACTACACTGAGAGTTTGAATCTATACAAAACTTCAAGGGGTAGACCATACAATTCCAACCTATACTATACTATTTAGTACGATCTTACACCTACTAGAAGTTTTCAGTTCAAGAACTTCTTGATAGGATTCCAAGAGACTCCAAATGGGATTTAGTGATGTCCACTTATTTTCACATGTAAGATAATTATTAATCAGTCTTCAGAAGCAATTTTATTGAGTCCTTTTGTGTATATGAAATAGTTCTGCTTGATCATTTACTAGTGGATAATAAGGAAGTTTGAATGTGCTATTATAGTCTTGCAATGCATGTTGGACGTTAATTTATTCATAATTCCTCTACCTTTTGAAATACACTTGCATCCTTATTATCTTTGTGCATTTCCAGCTTGTGACCTATGCCAAAGTGTTGGGCCCCTAAACATATTGGCTAAGTACATCAAAAACGTGGGCGTGACAAGGGTCTTTAAATTGGAGAATTTTTTGACGTGTAAGGTGAAGCCATGTGGGATATTTTTTAGAATGTTCATAGTAGAACCCATAGTTTGTTTCTTGTTCACAAGGTAGAGCAAGGGTTTTGGGACTTAGTTACATTAGAAATTTAGAAGCACATGGAAAAATTATGTATACAAAGTGGGACTATAAGCATTATTGGATAAGGTCCATAGTAATGGCAAATTGGTTTCCACGAAATAAATGTGATTTCTTGTGATATCATCCAGAAAGACATCATTGGTGCTAGAGTGTGTGAGCTCATGATCTAAAAGAAGAATGCTTTTGGATGGATATCCTTGTACACTTAGAAATCAATCCATACCTTCATAAAGGTCATTTTTAGGTTGTAGATTGCTTAAGGCTATATATTGGGAAACTCTTAGTAGAATAAAATCCTTAATTGGTAGAAATCATTAGAGAAGAGGACGGAGATGAGAAGCAAAGCTCTACACAAATATTGTGGAGAGTTTTATGGGTAGAAGATCTGTATGAATAATGGATATCTAGGGGATGGGCACTCATCACTCTTTTGAATGTGTCAAAATGATCGTGGACAAGCCTCTCACACTCCAACTTCATGCATGACTCTGGTATGCCTAAAATTATCAAAATAGATCAATACATGGCCTAATAAAATGACATTATGATTGATCAACATGTAGTAAAGTTTGGGAATATGGTATGTGGCTTCTGTTTCTCCTTAGTGATTTTTTTCTAATCTTGGATTTGTGAAAATTGTTTGTAATGGATGTAAAGGGTCCTTCATGCATTTCCTTTCTAAGTATATTTAAGGTCCATATCTATATTCTGTTAATGTTTTCAATTGAATGGATGCAAATTAGTCTAATAAACTCATCAATAAGCTCTCAATATGAAATCCATTCAACCTTTTCCATTCTTATGCAACATTAAGCATCTTCATAGATGATGCATTTCACACTAATCATGTTAAAGGAGGGGTCATTGCACCCACCATGCCTTAGTTGAGTAACCTTTATCCATTGGGTTATAAATGATGCAGGATAGGATTTATGGAATTATGCTCTCAAATGAAGGCTACATAACATGATTATCTTGGTTCCTTTGTCGGGACCTCTTTTCAAAGTTCCTTACACTTATTAAGAATGAAGCCTGCATTAAATGAAGCTATTCGATGCATGATGATTTTTTGACCTTAGAATAGTTTGAAACCCATGGTTCAAGAGCATGGGAAAGGAATCGAGTTTTCTCATTGTGAATACTTGCAAAAATGGCACTTTTGAGTTTGATCTACTAGCGTAGGATGTCCTTCCAACCATCTCTTAACATATACTCATGAGGTATATGGAACATTCATTTTACTGCTTCCCATTATAACTATGATGAATGGCTTTCATCATATGCATCCAATCAAGCTAGTTTAGATTTCTATGTATGGACCCAAGATCACTCATTTCAGAGGTATTTTTCATGTAGGGCCTTCTAACTTAGATGAGCGACTCATTGAACACTGGAGTCGCAAGAGGGTTCAAATGGCTAGTTATGCTCCACCTAGAAACCATTCAAACAGGTATTATTCCCAGAAGTGTCCCTAAGTTCATAGTTTCTTGAAATGGATCCTACAGATCATTAATCCATTGTCTATCACCTATGGCACTGAAGATCTTGATCATTACTTTGAGTTTGGAAGCATTCCCCTTTATGGCATGTATAAAGCTTCTCTATACTGGGAGAGGATTTTAGGGTGAAGGAAGATGGTGGGCATTGTCAACTATGGAAAGCTAGAAAGGGATCTTTTAAATAATGACTCAATTTCATCTTAGTGAAGTTAATGAAAAAAAGATTACTAGACTTATGTATGGTTACAAGTTTATGGATCTATGGAGGTGGCCATTGAGTTCTAGAAAGATTTTAGTGATTGAAGCATCACAGAGGATGTGAAGCCTAAATAGTCTATCCTACCTCTCATCTTCTCAAGCATAAGAAAAGAAAATTTGGCTTCTAATGCAGAGTTCTCTTCTTGGAGAGAGAAGATCATTTGTGCATCTGAACCCCCTCCTTAGCAGAATTAAAGCCCACTGGTGGAACTTCAATTATTATCGATCAAGGTGAGAAGTATTGGTATACCCAGTTGTGATATTACAATGAAGTCATTGATCTACCAGTCCAGTGGGAATCATAATGTCTTTTCCATCTATAGATATGCAAGCTCAATCCTTTATTGGGTGGGTTGCTAATATTTCAAGAAGAGTATTCTACTTGAAGGATTCCTTATTCGCATCTGGGAGTGGTCATGGGACTATCTCAACCTACTAGTGCCATTTTTTGTGCACAAATTTCATAATAGCGTTTGTATTTCAACTGGGATCTCTCAAACACTAGGTGTGACCACATGGTCCTTTTGTCAATGACAAGAGGTGGATTTGGTGGGTCAGGAGGAATAGAATTTAGTGGATCTATGTAGAAAAAGTTAGGAAATACTGGAAACCAAGGACCCCTAGATTATTGGATAAGGATTTATCCACATGTGATAGTCCGATTAATTTTGATGATGTGTTTGTACCTTCCAAATATTATTAAATATGTTACAGAACTATTTGTGATAAGTGTGAACTATTATGACAATAAAAAATACTTACAATTAGTAATTAGTTGATATGGCGTTATAAGTGTGAATCTGTTGGTATCCAATTTTTTTCTCCCTTTCAAGTCAAAGCAGTAACATAGATTAGACATGGATCTTAGAGGTAGATAAATCATAGTGTGTGTCATTTTTAAGCCAGGGATGAAATCTAACTAGCCTTTTGTTAATCATATTTGTGGATAGATGGATAGCACCTTTAAGAGGAATTGACCTGTCCTCACTACTTTAGGTCGTTCCTCTTCAACTAGGGTGAGAGGACCCTTAGTGTAACCTCTTTTTTATGAAGGAGATGGAGATATCCTTCTTTTGGAAAAAATTTATGAAGAAAACCTTGGGAAAATATGGTCAATACTCCATAATTTAACTCTTAAGAGTTGTCACTTCTAAATGATGGAGATAATTTCAACACAAGGCTAAGGTTACTAAAGACATTAAGAAATCCTGATTGTTCTACATATTTTAGTAAGTAGATTTTGTTCCTTTGTTGATATAGGGAAAACAGGGGTAGTTCAGGATGGATCAATGGTTTTTGAATGATTTTGGTGGGAGATGAAGTAAGATAAAGTTGATTATACCAGATCTTCGAAGGGACTTCACAACAATGAACAACTCAACAACAGAAAACTTTAGAACAGTTAAGACGTTCCTTCAACCAGAAGGTGTGCTTCAATGGAGGCCCAGATCAACATGTTTTCACATAATATTTGAGACTCTAACACAAAGGCTTGAATTGAAAGACTCAATTAAACACCAAAGTCTCTAATCAATCACACCTAAGGTACACCCGAAGACTTACAGACAATCTTTATCAACAAATGACAGTGAATTGATTTTAAATTTGTTTATCTCATCCAAGATGAAGGCTCTTCTTGAAATTAAATTGAAAATACCATTAAAATGTCACAGGGATGAGATCCTGTGTGATTTCACAAAGATTTCAATGTAAGATTGCAATAGGAATGAAAGAAACTATTTGCAGACATTCTGAAACAAAGTAGACACAAATTGCTAGAGATTGGACACAAATTAATTTCAAAATTTCTTAGATTCATCAGCAGGGGAAAGCTTCCAGAGAAATATCAGTGCTCATCAATGGCTATACATATGTAACCAACTTGACATGATAGAAAATCTAACATAAAATAAAATAACAGGTTATCTTAGCTTTGGTCTCTCAAAATATGGCTTTCTCAAAATTTTCTCTTAGGAATTCAAACTCTAACCATTTATAAGAGTATTCTCATTGCATTTATACATTTTTCTCACTCAATTTTCCCCCAAAAGAGAAGAATATTCGAGGGACCTTTTCTTGTTAACAATTTGCTTTAGAAAGTGACATTTAACAAATTCAGATCTGAAAGCTGCCAGGTGGACCAATTGTGAACTGATCACATTTCTTGGGCCCTCAACTAATGACTAGGATGCCATGCCACAAATTTTTGGAAATCCTTCTAATCATTCTGATTCTATCATGTGAGAAATCCCCCTTTTAATCATTTTCTAGAGACTCTGCACAGCTGGATATGACAGGTAATCCTTTTCACTCTCGAGGCAACACCTTTTTCATCTTTTACACCTGCACTTTCATCATTTCATCCCTTTTCCCTCTCTTTCCTCTACAATTCTACCCCGCATCCATCTCCTCTAGTAAATCCCATTTTTGCAAGTGAGAGCAATTCCAACTTCAAAATATTGACCTTAACAATCCTTGGACTCACAAATTAAGTTTTAAATCCATTCAATGGCACTTTACAGACAGAGACGACAAGGAATTTCATCAAAGAACGATGAAAAATAGTGCGTATTCACGTCTCCAGGAGTCTTGGAGAAAAAATGGTAGAAAAACAGGTGAATGCACAGAACAACCATTGATTATATACCCCTTTTCCACTTTATATCATAGTCATCCACGTGTTTCCTTGGTGCAACTGCAAAGGAGAAGCACATAGGGGGGACAAGTCCAAACAAGTGTGAGCCTTTCCACGTACCCTAGGCCCAAGAAAAATGCATTTTGGCCTTTGAAAATCTCAGTGTAAAAAGGAGCCAGCAGAAGCCTCCACGTGTCTTAATGGCACATTTTGAGATGGTCCCCAAAAGTAGAAACCCCAAACAAGTGTGGGCTCAACACATGTCTCAGTCTGACAGAGTTTGTTAAAAAAGTTGAAGGTTCAGTGGAAGGTGCCATGTGTCTAGGGTCCGAGACATTTTTCTTTGGCCATTGAAAATTCCAAGCAAAGGGTGGAGTGAGCAAAAGCCTCCAAGTGTCCTCCTGGCACTTCTTCAAAATAAAACTTAGGGGCCGGTCCCCAAACAGGCGCGGTCCCTCCACGTGTCCAAGGCCTTTAGAAAGTTGCTTGAAAAATTCTAAGTATCAGAAGACCCGGCAGAAGCCTCCACGTGTCTTCATGGTGCAATTTTGTGATGGTTCCCAAGAGCATAGACCCCAAACAAGCATGAGCTCACCACGTGTCCCAAGCCTTAGAAAATTAATTTGAAAATTTTAAGTACAAAGCAGAGCCGGCGGAAGCCTCCACATGTCTCCCTGTCACAATTGTTAAGGTGGGACCCTGAGGTAGATCCTCAAATGAGTGCCAACCCTCCACATGTCCATGGTCTACCAAAACTATACCGGCTGCATGAAAAATTTACCTAAGTCTAGGCAAAGCAGTAGAAACCTCCATGTGTCCCCCCGGCGTAACTCCAAGGCCAAACCAAAAGGTGAATTTTCAAATGAGCACCATTCCTCCACGTGGACAAGTTTTGGGTTGAAGTGAGCCTTAGAGTTTTTAAAGTACCCCACCGAGCCACATCCAACCAAAAAGGGCCACATTTCCACTAATGCTGAGATGTAAATTTGACAGGAAAAATACACCCGTCAAACCATAAAATGCAGGAAAATCACCATTTGAGCCCGAAAATGAATCTTTCTTCAAGGACAGAGAATTTGGAAATGTTATAAGGCTCAAATATGATCCTTGAAGCTACATCCAATCATGTTTCCACATGTATTTGGGACAAAAATGATAGGGACAACAAAACATGACTGTGGAAAATGGAAGGAAAGGAAAAACCTGAGTTTTACGCCCAAGTTACAGACTCTTTCAGATGGACAGAGGAACAAAAAACAAATTTTGGACCTTTAAGTGATCCTCAACCAAGGAAGGGATTGATCATGGCAACCAAATGGAGGATAAATTCTTCAAGCACTAATATGAGGAGATAGAAAAAATGAAAGAGGCCCACAAACTAAGGAATTTCAATGACAAACGGGGTGAGACTAATTTGAGCACCAACATAGGCTTCAATTAGGGGATGGGCACTCCCTGTGAGTGCCACAAGAATAAATAGTAGACCAAGTGCCAAAAACAAACCATCGGGCAATGGAGTCAAAGAATAAGCTTGCAGAGCAGAACAACCATAACTATCCTCCAAAAAATGAACCGAGAAACCAGCAAAACCAGGTCACCAAGGACCAGAATGAACAAAAAAACAAAAGCAGACAAGAACAAAGAACTATACACTATACAAATGGAGTATACCTTGATTCTGAGAAATCAATCAAGGAAATGTTTCAAATGCCTGCCATTAACAGGCAATTCAAGTAGTTCCCCATCTAAGTATTTTAGGAAGAAGGTATTTTCACCAATTCAAATATCAATGGAATAAGGGCCCATCCAAAATGCATCAAATTTACCATGCTTTCCCTTATCTTCATGCCTGCTATCCCATAAAAGCACAAGATCCCCAATGCTGAAAGCTCTGGGAGTCACCTTTTTGTCAAATAACTTCTTCAACTTTTCTCTGAAACTTCACATGCCGCTGATGGGATGCCCTTCTTTCTTCATCCAACTCAATAATCTGATTGATTCGAGCATCATATGGACTAACTTCTTGGTCTTCAATTTGTTGAACAAACTGAAATGAAGACAATTGCAAATGGAGGGGCAGTAAAGCTTGAGTTCCATATACCAATTCAAATGGGATTTTACCAGTAGCTCTTTTGACAGTGATTCTGTCAGCCCAAACAACAAACTTCAATTTGCTCACCCCACTTCCTTTTGTTCAGCTCCAAGGTTCTTCTAATGATCTTCAACAAGTTTTTATTGTTGGACTCAGCTTGTCCATTTCCTTGGGGATTGTAGTTAGAAGCATATGTCAGATTGATTCCATACTCTTTGCACATTGCCACCAAAGGTTTGGCTCTGAAACTCATGGCATTATCAACAACAATTTTAGCTGGCACTCCAAATCTGCATATGATTTGATTCAACATGAAGTCCATGATAACTTGGTGTGTTGCCTTCTTGGTGGGGATTTCTTCCACCCACTTAGTGAAATAATCAGTGGCTACAAGAATCCATTTATGACCAACACTGGAAGGATAAGAAATTTCCCCAATGAAATCCATTCCCCATTGTCTGAATGGGGCTTCAACTGACACAAGCTGTAAAGGAAGGGATCCTGAAGCTTTCATTCTTCCATAAAAATGCTGGCAACTTTCACATTTCCTAACCAATAGAGTTGTATCCTTGAAGAGAGTTGGCCACCAATAACCAGCCCTCAAGATTTTATGTGTTGTAACTCTTCCAACAAAATGTCCCCCACAGACTCCTCCATGGAGATCAACAATTATTTTGGGGGCCTCATCTTCAGTAATGCATCTCAAGAGCACTCCCTCGGGGTTCTTCCAAGCTAACCCAAAATCAGTAATGACATACTTTTGAGAGGCTAACTTAAGAGCTCTTTTCTGATTTTTACTCAAATATTCAGGGCAGCATAGATGTCTGAGATAAAAGATTATATCTTTGTACCATTCAGAACTTACCAAATTTTCAAGGACATCCACCCTTTCTCCTTCTACTTCATTCACCTCAATAGTTTTGCAAGTTTCTCTCAGCCATAAGCTTAGCTAGGCCCAAACCTCTTACCAATTTCATGGTTTGGATATCCATGTCATACTCCTACAACTTGTTCACCCATCTGCATCTTTTACTTGAGACCTCCATCTCTGATAAGATGTCTTTCACCATGGTGTGGGGAACATAAGAAACAACTTTAGAGCTCAAGATGTAGGGTCTGAAAACCTTTGTTTCTTTCACCAAGGAAAATGCTTGCTTCTCCATGATGGTGTACTTCAACTCAGCTCCCTGCAATGCCTTACTGAAAAAGGCAATTGGTCTCTCAGCCCCTTCATCATCCTTCTGTAACAAAACAGATGCAATGGTGTTTTCTGAAGCAAAAGAAAACACTTGAAAAGGCTTCTTGTAATTTGGGGCTGCCAAAACAGGGGCATGCTTTAGTGCTTCTTTGATCCCATTGAAATCTTGAATGGAAACTTCTTCCCATTTGATAACCTGGTCCTTCTTCAGCATACTAGTAATGGGGATGGTCAGCTCAGCAAAGTTAGACACAAATCTTCTGATAAAGTTTATTTGTCCAAAGAAGGATTGAATTCCCTTCTTAGTTCTTGGAATTGGAACCTTGTTGATGGCCTCCACTCTCTCTGGATCAATCATGACCCCTTCTTTTGATACAATGTGACCAAGCAAGCTTTTCCTTTTGCACTCCAAAGTGGCACTTCTTGGGATTCAATGATATGCCATACTCTCTACACCTTATCAACATTCTCTCCAAGTGTTGCAAGTGATCATTTATTTTTCTGGAAAACACAGTTACATCATCTTGATAAACAACAATGAAGTCATTGATATAACCAGCAAATGCTACATCCATTGCTCTTTGGAAAGTTGCTCCAGCATTCATTAAGCCAAAAGGCATCCTAACATAGACATAAGTTCCCCAAGGAGTGGTAAAGGTAGTCTTTATTCTTTTTGACTCCTTCACAACAACTTGATTATAGCCAGAGAAACCATCCAGAGTGGATAACAGTTTAGAACCAGTTACCAATTGTAGCATATTCTCCATGTTTGGTAGAGGGTAATTATCTTTCAATGATGCTTTGTTCAGGTTCCTGAAGTCTACGCATAACCTTATATCACCATTCTTTTTTCTGACAGGCACTAGGTTTGTAACCCAAGAAGAGTACCTTGTGGGCTGAATGATCCCTCCATCCCTCAACTTCTTCAGTTCTTCTTGCATCTTTAAAGAAAGGAGTGGATTGATGGGCCTTTGTTTTTTCCTAAAAGGCTTGGCATTAGATTCAAGAGGAATCTCATGTTGGAAAAAATCTTCCCTGTATGCCTTCAACTCAGAGTAAGACCAAGCTAGGCAGTCTTGATATTTCCTCAGCAATTGAATATAGGACTGCTTCTCTTCCTTGCTGAGATTGCTTCCTAACCATATTTTACGTGGCTTTTCCTTTGTGCCCAGGTCATGCTCTTCCACATCTCTTGAAACTGACATACTCCTTTTAATAATGCAATCAACATTATCAAAGTTTGACTCAAGAGCCACCAAACCTCTGGGAATCATGTTTGTCTTCAGTTGGATGATGTCTTTTCCAAATAAAGTTTCCTTTCCTTCAGCAACACACACCATTGGTTCCCAATCTATATTTTGGTCAGTGAACTCGCCTTGGTTCTACAGAAACTGTTTCACCTAGGCATCATCATCAAACACTTGCCAATTTTTAACGTTATCAGGGACAGATGGCCTTGTTAGTATTTCAACATCATACTCACAAAATGGAGACACTGTACAATTCCCAAATCTGGATCCTAGCACTGCTAACTTGTCTGCAATAACATTAAACTTTCTATCATGGTGCACAATATTAAAAGAGTCAAACATTTCAATCAAATCCCAGACCACATGCTTGTATTGTTTCATTCTCTGATTTTTAGTAGCATACAGTTTTCTAATTTGCTTGACAATCAATTTTGAATCCCCTTTGACAATGATATCCTTTATACCATATTTCCATGCAATTCTCAAGCCTAATAACAATGCTTCATATTCAGCAATGTTGTTAGTGCATTCAAAGTTAAGTTTGAAAGAAAAGACAAACTCTTCTTGGCCTGGAGAAATCAGAACAATGCCAGCACCATTTCCAAACTTGGAACAGGCTCCATCAAATAACAAGGTCCAAGGTAAACCCACTTGTTCAAGACATTTACACTGATCAATCTTGTGCTCCTTTCCATCAGCAAACCCCACAAAGTTATCTGCATCTACATCAGCATATAACACTTCATAAGAAGCATTATTTGGATCTTCAATGAGGTGCAACATTTTCTTCTCTCCATACAGCTTTACAAGGCTTCCTTCAATTGGAATGGTGGAAAAATACATATCCATCTGAACACTTCCACCAACACTTGTAGCCCACTTTCTTGATAACAACATGCCCCATTTGGCAGGGAAATCAACAATGACAACATCAAGTTTCAGGTTCTTACCTGGATAAGCTGCAAGTTGTACCACCAAACCTTTCACACACCCTACAACTGGGACCTCTCTAGAATCCATTGCAGTACACTTGCCATAAGCTGTTGTCACTTTAATGTTCAATTCATTCATGACTTCCAGAGGCATAACATTGCATGATGCTCCAGAGTCAAACATACAATTGTGCAGCAGTCTGTCTTTAATAATCAGTGTTGTAAAAAATGGATCAACATTTAACTGAGACTCAACTAAAGATGTCCCCAAGTAGACTTCAGGTGGTTCACCTATCTCCTCTAATGCTGGTGGTTTTTCTAGGTCTACAATGGTTGAAGGAGGGGTGTTTACATTATTTATATTTCTACCTTGGGCACTCCTATCTTCTTCCAACCCCAAATACTCAAAGGCCCTCTTCTTGTGCTTAGGAATCCTAAGCAGTTCAACAATTGGGACATAAATCTTGATCTGACTCAAGACTTGGGCAATGTCATAGGGAATGTATTTGGGCAAAGCAACACTTGGAGAAAGGTTGACAAACTCATCAGATGGCACAAGGTTTTTAACATTTTGGGCATGGGTGGGAACACCAGTTCTACTTGAGACAATAAGGCCTTTTCCAGATGCATCTTTCTTTGGAGCCTCTTTTGGGACATTGGTGAGAACTGGGGTCTTTGGTTTGGCTTGAGGCCCTGCCCCTTTGACAACTTTACTTCTTGTGTTATACTCTTTTTCTTGAGCCACAACAACATTCATTAGCAGTTGTCTATCCTCTTCTGATGGGATTCCTCCATCATACTTCTTAATCATTAGAGCTCTTAGGTACTCAAAATCATTATTAGGAAGTTCAAATGCTTGTACCATATCTATTTCTAAAGCATGAGAGGGAGGAAGAAGAGGTACCCGGTGAATGCAGTCCCAAAAACTTGCAGCAATTCTTGCACTTATTACCTCAGTTGAAGTTTCTCCTTGTTGTGAGCTTGTAGAGCAGTCCACCATGCATGCATCATCATCAGTGTTGTCATCATCATCATCTTCTTCAACTTTTTGATCTATTTCACATGGTGGGTGGGGTAAGAAGCATTTGTCACACCAATCCATTTGATTTGTCTCTTCAACAACAACAACTAGGAATTTAGAGGATTAGGCACTACTCTATTTTCCCTAGCTTGGGCTTTTCTAGCTCCCATGGGTCCTTTACCTCTGTCATCAAACCTCTAATCATTTCTAGGATGATTTGTAAGTTTGTCTTGTCATTTTTACCTATGCTAACCCTGATTACCTTGTCCAAATCCTTTCTCTATCCTGGCCAGCTTGTAAGAGATTTCTTTGACAGCCCCATCCAAAGTCCTTACAACTTCCTCAAGATCCACAACCTTACTTGATTGAGGCTTCTCAGGGTTGATCAGTTTAACACCCTCCCTCTTAGGAGGTTTTCCAACTACTTTAATGTTGTTCTCAATTTGCAGAGCCATGGTAAAGGCCTGCCTCAAAGTCCCAGGGTTCTTATCCCTCAAATAGTAAGCAAATTTCTTATCAAATGCATCTGAATACTTTATCAGACATGATTCATCACATGGCCTCAAATTAACAGGAAGTCTTCTCAATGTTTTGTTAAATCTAGTATTGAAATCATGCACTGATTCATTAGGATTCTTTTTTATATTTTCAAACTCTGATAAAAGAAACCTAGGGTCTGTTTTATCACCATACTACATTCTAAAAGCATTCTTCATCTCTGTCCAAGAATCAATGGAATTATCTGGAAAATATTTATACCAGTCCCTTGCATCTTCTTCTAGAGTATGGATAAACAATTTAATGTATACATCCTCAAATTCTATTTCAAAGTCCTCCATCATATTGAAAAAGAGCTTCAAGTGTTGATCACCAGTGATTGCATTATTTCCTTGAAACTTAGGTAATCTATTTCTTACATCTTGTGGCACAACATTTGGATAGCCAGCCATACCTCTAAAATTGATGGGACCAAAAGTATTAACAACAAATGGAGGTCTGGGTGGAGGCTGAGCCATATTATTTTGAGGAGGTGATCTTACAGGAGAAACAAGAATGATGAGGAGTGAGGGGTCTGTGTGGTACAAGGATGTAATTCTCAGAATGGATGTTCTCTAAAAACTCTATTTCTTGGAAGATCCTATCAGCTTTGGAGAATACAGGGAAAAAATGAGATGCAAATATTTCAAATACAAAAGAAGGACCCTCTCTAGTTGGAGAATTTGGATTTACAAAGAGACTACCTGATTCAAAAGCACTTGAGGAAGTATTGAAATCTTCAATCACAGGCTGATCAGTTTCACCAATGGAGATCTCTTTTCTTGATGTTTGATCTCCAACAACCTTCCAAATTCTTCTTCCTTCTGAATTAGACTTTCCCAACTCTTGAAACAACCTTCTACTAGGGTCCTTGGTGAAGACAGATCTTCTTCCTTCCAAGCTTTACAGATATCAGTGACAAATCTTACTTGATATATGTTAAGACACTGGTATTTATAAAGAATTTAAACAACACAGAGTCGCCACTAAGGATTTTCACCCTAGTTTTTGAAAATGAACTTATGAAAGACCTATCAAATGTTTTTCAATACTATATTCATGCAAATCTTACAAGATCTACTCTTCTTCTACCCAAATTTATCAATGATGATACAAAATTTAGTGCAATAACTATATAAGCTATAAATATTGCACTCAGAACTCACAACTTTGAACAATTCTTACAGATCTGAATAGATAATGATGTTTTAGAAATGTATTTGCACTTTAAAATCTGTAAAAAGCATTACCAGGGTCTGTACGTGTACACCTTTGTTCAAATACTTCAAAGAGTCCCCAGAAATGGTGCCACAAGTGTTGGTATCCAAATTTGTTCTCCCTTTCAAGTCGAGCAGCAACATAGATTGGACGTGGAGCTTAGAGGTAGATAGATCATAGTGTGTGTCATTTTGTAGCCAGGGATGAGATCTAACTGGCCCTTTGTTACTCAAATTTGTGGAGAGATGGATAGCACCTTTAAGAGGATTTGACCTGTCCTCACTACTTTAGGTCATGCCTCTTCGACCAGGGTGAGAGGACCCTTAGTGTAACCTCTGTTTGATGAAGGAGATGGAGATATCCTTCTTTTGGACAAATTTTATGAAGAAAACCTTGGGAAAATATGGTCAATACTCCATAATTTAACTCTTAAGAGTTGTCACTTCTAAATGATGGAGATACTTTCAACACAAGGCTAAGGTTACTGAAGACATTAAGAAATCCTGAGTGTTCTGCATATTTTAGTAAGTAGATTTTGTTCCTTTGTTGATATACAGGGAAAAATAGGGGTAGTTCAGGATGGATCAATGGTTTTTGAATGATTTTGGTGGGAGATGAAGCAGGATAAAGTTGATTATACCAGATCTTCGAAGGGACTTCACAACAATGAACAACTCAACAACAGAATACTTCAGAACAGTTAAGACGTTCCTTCAACCAGAAGGTGTGCTTCAATGGAGGCCCAGATCAACACGTTTTCACATAATATTTGAGACTCTAACATGAAGGCTCAAATTGAAAGACTCAATTAAACACCAAAGTCTCTGATCAATCATGCCTAAGGTACACCCGAAGACTTACAGACAATCTTTATCAACAAATGACAGTGAATTGATTTTAAATTTGTTTATCTCATCCAAGATGAAGGCTCTTCTTGAAATGAAATTGTAAATACCATTAAACTATCACAGGGACAAGATCCTGTGTGATTTCACAAATATTTCAATGTAAGATTGCAATAGGAATGAAAGAAACTATTTGCAGACATTCTGAAACAAAGCAGACACAAATTGCTAGAGATTGGACACAAATTAATTTCAAAATTGCTTAAATTCATCAGCAGGGGAAATCTTCCAGAGTAATCTCAGTGCTCATCAATGGCTATACATCTGTAACCAACTTGACATGATAGAAAATCTAACACAAAAGAAATTAACTAGGTATCTCAGAATATGGATTTCTCAAATTTTCTCTTAGGAATTCAAACTCTGACCATTTACAAAAGCATTCTCATTGCATTTATACATGTTACTCACTCAATTTTCCCCCAAAAAGAAAGAATATTCGAGGGACCTTTGCTTGTTAACAATTTGTTTCAGAAAGTGACATTTAACAAATTTAGATCCGAAAGCTGCCAGGTGGACCAATTGTGAACTGATCACATTTCTTGGGCCCTTGACTAATGACTAGGATGTCATGCCACAAATTTTTGGCAATCCTTCTAATCATTCTGATTCTATTCATGTGAGAAATCCCCCTTTTAATCATTTTTTGGAGACTCTGCACAGCTGGATATGATAGGTAATCCTTTTCACTCTCGAGGCAACACCTTTTTCATCTTTTGTGCCTGCACTTTCATCATTTCATCCCTTTTCCCTCTCTTTCCTCTGTAATTCTTCCCCACATCCATTTCCTCTGGTAATTCCCATTTTTGCAAGTGCCTGAGCAATTCCCACTTCAAAATATTGACCTTAACAATCCTTAGATTCACAAATTAAGTTCTGAATCCATCAAATGGCACTTTACAGATAGAGATGACAAGGAATTTCATCAAAGAATGATGAAAAATAGTGCGTATTCACGTCTCTAGGAATCTTGGAGAAAAAATGGTGAAAAAAAGATGCAATACACAACAACCATTGATTCTGCCCCTTTTCCACTTTATATCATAGTTGTCCACGTGTTTCCTTGGTGCAACTACAAAGGAGAAGCACAGAGGCAAGTTCCAAACAAGCGCGGGCCTTCCACATGCCCTGGGCCCAAGAAAAATGCCTTTTGGCCTTTGAAAAGTCTCAGTGTAAAAGGAGCCAGCGGAAGCCTCCACATGTCTTAATGGCACATTTTGAGATGGTCCCCAAAAATAGAGACCCCAAACAAGCATGGGCTCAACACGTGTCTCAGTCCAGCAGAGTTTGTTAAAAAATTTGAAGGTTCAGTGGAAGGTGCCATGTGTCTAGGGTCCAAGACATTTTCTTTGGCCGTTGAAAAGTCCAAGCAAAGGGCAGAGTGAGAGGAAGCCTCCAAGTGTCCTCCTAGTGCTTCTTAAAAATAAAACTTAGGGGCCCGTCCCCATATAGGCACGGTCCCTCCAAACAAAGTTACTTGAAAAGTCAAGTATGGGAAGACCCGGTGGAAGCCTCCACGTGTCTTCATGGCACAATTTTGAGATGGTGCCCAAGAGTGGAGACCCTGAACAAGTGTGAGCTCACCACATGTCCAAGGCCTTAGAAAATTTCTTTGAAAAGTTTAAGTACAAAGTGGAGCCGGCGGAAGCCTCCACATGTCTCCATGTCACAATTGTTAAGGTGGGACCCTGAGGCAGATCCTCAAATGAGTGCCATCCCTCCATGTGTCCATGGTCTACCAAAACTGTACTAGGCTACATGAAAAATTTGTCTAAGTCTGGGAAAAGTAGTGGAAACCTCCACGTGTCCCCCCGACACAACTCCAAGGCCAAACCAAAAGGTGAATTTTCAAATGAGCGTCGTTCCTCCATGTGGACAAGTTTTGGGTTGAAGTGAGCCTTAGAGTTTTTAAAGTGCCCCACCAAGCCGCATCCAACCAAAAAGGGCCACGTTTCCACTGATGCTGAGATGTAAATTTGACCTGGGAAAAATACACCCGTCAAACCGTAAAATGTAGGAAAATCACCATTTGAGCCCGGAAATGAATCTTTCTTCAAGGAAAGAGAATTTGGAAATGTTATAAGGCTCAAATATGATCCTCTAAGCTACATCCAATCACATTTCCATAGGTATTTGGGACAAAAATGACAGGGACAACAAAACATGACTGTGGAAAATGGAAGGAAAGGAAAAACCCAAGTTTTACACCCAAGTTACAGACTCTTTCAGATGGACAGAGGAACGAAAAACAAATTCTAGACCTTTAAGTGATCCTTGACCAAGGAAGGGACTGATCATGGCAACCAAATGGAGGAAAGATTTTTTATGCATCAATACGGGAGATAGAGAAAATGACAGAGCCCACAAACTAGAGAACTTCAATGACAAACGGGGTGAGACTAATTTGAGCACCCAGGTTGAGGCATTGGAAGCTTCCCTGTGTGCCGAAGCTATTGGGAGTGTTGAAATTGGTGTTAGACCTTTTTTGGAGGCTCAAATTACTACAATGGACAAGTAATTGGATAAGTTATCAGCAAACTCAGTGCATGAGGTTTGTGGTGGGATTTGGTGTGTAGACTGTGAAGTGGAGGGACATGCAAAGGATAGTTTCCCTTGGAAATTGGTGCATGTTGTCAGTAGATTGTGAGATTTTCCATGGAGATCATGATGAAAGTAGATGCCCTCTACTCCAGTACGTAATCCACAAGAATGTTTCTTGTAATTGTAATATTTGTACCTCTATGACCCATGATACCAAGGATTGCTGACTGATTTATCAAATCCATGATGCTATAGATTTGGGTGTGTGCCAGACTAGCCTTACAAGTAGTTCAAAGGATGATGACCGACATTATGAAGAACAAGCAGAAGGAGGAACACATGGAAGGGGTATTCGTAGAGGATTTCATGGTTACAGTAACTGTGGTAGAGGATGAAATGAGTTCCTGTGAGGAACTTGTTATAATTGTCAATCTACAGAGCATTACAAATACGAGTGTCCTGATTTATTATAATTCTCATGGTGTGGAAAAAATCATAAGTACGAGGAATTCCCTTAGTTGTTTAAACACATGAACCAATAGCACCGGAAGGACAAAGTCACTAGGATGGTGAGTATAAAGAAGGTTGATGCATAGTGGATGCCAAGAGCGATGCATGAGTTAGACTAAGAGCCTGTTCTAATGACAATGAGGGCAGAGGCCATGCGTGCCAAGGAAGTACTAAGGAAGATGAATCTAGTTTTAAGAGAGGAAGTGGTATATGGGAAGTATCTATACCCTTCTCACCAGAAGGAAGTATATCAAGAGATTATGGATGTCATTAGGAGTTTATAAGGAGAGATCCAATGTCTAAAGGAGTAGTCTAGGAAATAGGAGGAAAGAAGGAATGTTGAGGCTCCGCAGAAGGTACCACATGCCGGAACGGAGTGCAGAAGATAGGTTTTGCATGTAAACCTTCCTCCTCATAGCCTCAACTATGATAAGGAGATTACTTTGAATGTGGTTGTTGATGGATAGCTTTTGAGTAATATTCTCATCAACACGGGAGCAGAGGTAAATGTTCTTACCTTAGATGTTTAGCACCAAATGAGAAGTTCTGCATTGTAGTCATCTTCAAATGTGATGTATATGGAGAACAAGACTAAGGAAATGGCCATTAGAGTCCTAAAGGATGTAGTTATCACCATTCAAGGGGCCAATTTTATTGGATACTTGAAGTCTTGGTGATCGCCGATGCAAAAAATTTTCCAGCATTACTTGGGCACCCATGGTGTTATAAAAACAATGCCGACCTGTAGTTTAACAAAGTGTATATCAGATTTGAGAACAAGGATGAAAGTTTGGTCATCCCTTTGACATATGGGAAGTCAACACCCTATACTGAGCCCTTAGGAGAGGAAGTCCTTGATAGAATCTATGTGCACTTTGTCATGGACCCTGAGAATTCACCCTACAGAAGGAGTTATCCAATTTGAAGATGCTCAGTCTGTGAATGATACAACCAACATAGCATGTGACAATTGGGTACATGGGACCTATGAGTTAAATGGGAAACAACTAAGAGGATATGTAACAATAGTAAAAAAGGTGCTCTCAGTTAAGTGCCTAGGAGGGAAGAAGTTGCCCAAATACTCTGGAGGGGCCTACTCTGAGATTCTCTTGCAGGAGATAGAGGCTCAATACAGGAATGAGAGTGAAATACGGGGGATGTTGAACTATATCTTGGACATTAGTGGGCTACACAATGTGATAATATCTTAGAATGGTGCAAGGTGAGGATCACATTCTCAGTTAGGTTCTCTAGAAGTAATGCACCCACCATCATACAAGACTATCACGACAAGGAACTTGCCTTGTCCCATGTCAAATCTTGTGAGAATCCTTAGATCGGAGGTGTAGAAGCCTTACCACCATCATTATGGGTGCATAAACTATATTCCACATTACAAGGTTGTGCATGTGCATGGTATATCCACTCAAAAACATGCCGCCAGATAGGTAATTGGCAGGAATTGGTGGCTGATCTCATTCAAGCCTTCGAGCATAGGAGTACCAAGCCATCGGTGGATAAGGCGTTGCAAGTAATCAAGTGCCTTACGATGGGAGATAGTGCTATAGTAGAAGATAGGCTATTGGAGCTACTAGGTGAGCCTTATTTAGAGATGCACCTCAATGAAGAATAATAAGAGGAAGTATAGCTTGAGCACATGTGTATGGTAAAAGAAAAAGGAAAAATAGTCTATGTAATAAATGGAGAAGAGATGGAGAATTTGGATGTTAACCATTCAGATTGTACATGTGAAGTAATAGATAGCGCTGATGAGCAACTGCATGCCTACCATGAGCCCTTGAAAAAAAACAAGGTTAACATTGCTTTAGAGGAAAAACCTAAGGAAGCTATCATAAGAGATTATTGGTCGAAGAAGGAAGTTTCAAAGATCATATATCTGTTATGCGAATTCTAGGATTTATTCCCACGTGGGTACCATGAACTCAAAGGTGTTCACCATTCCTTGGAAGATATGAAGATCAAGTTGAAGGAAGGTGCATGCCCGATTCGGAAGAGGCCTTATCAAATGAATCCAAATATACACGTATGGGTTAAGTAAGAAATAGAAAAAATGATAACATCTGGTATCATTGAGGCAGTGGAAGAATCAGAATAGGTAAGCCCAATGGTTATCAGTATTAAGAAGGATGGTAGGATAAGAATTTATGTTGAATACAGGGATCTGAATGTAGTATGTGTCATCGATCCTTTCCCAACCCCCTTTACTGAAGAAATTTTAGAGGGAGTATCTGGACGTGAAGTCTACTCTTTCACGGATGGGTTCTCAGGGTACCACCAAGTTAGGATTGCAAAGGAAGACTAGAGAAAGATAACTTTCACCACTAAATAGGGAATTTTTTCCTTCACAGTTATGTCTTTTGGATTAAAGAATGTGCTTGTTGTGTTCTTGCGCATTTTAGTACAACCATTTCAGGAATTCATCCATAAGTTTCTTCAAGTTTACCTAGATGACTAGACTATGTATGGACTAGTAAAAGACCATTGTGACAACTTAAGGTTGATGTTTGAAAGATGTCAGAAACTAAGGATATCCCTCAAAATTAAGAAATGTGTCTTTGTTACTCACTTTGGGACCCTGCTAGGACACATTATATGCAAAGAATTTTTTCTCATAGATCCCACTAAACTTGCAGTTATTGTAGGATTAGGAGAGCCTACTAGTCAAAGCACAGTGTGTGGATTCCTTGGGAATACGGGGTATTACAGGAAATTCAGCAAGGGATATTCCAAGATTGTTGCACCCTTGAATGAATTATTGAAACACAAAAGTGATTTTCATTGGGGAGAGGCACAGCAGAAGGCATTTGACACTTTGAAGGATAGGCTTCTCACGGCGCACATATTATTTTTTCATTCTTGGGATAAGCCTTTCTATGTGCATGTTGATACCTTAGGGACAGCTATGGGAGCATTCCTAGCACACCCTAGTGAGGGAATTGTTGATCCTCCCTTGTGCTTTACAAGTAGAAAGATGACACCAACAGAGAAAAATTACACAACTACTTAGCATGAAGCATTGTCTATGATCTACGCGCTACATAATTTTAGGCAGTATCTATTGGTGACACCATTTATATTCTACACGGACTATATGGAATTGAATTACTTAGTCAACAAACCCATTCTGCAAGGGTGCATATGTCGTTGGGTCCTTCTATTTTAGGAGTTCGAGTTCACAGTGGTGGTGAAACATGGAAAAATCAATTCAAGACCTAACCATTTATCAAGTATTGAGTCAAAAGAGGATGTGCAAAGCATTAAGGATAACATGTCAAACATGAAACTGTTTAGGTTGTGGTGTGTGCCCTTAGACTTGGAAGATATGGAAATGTTTTTTAAAACAAGTGTGGTGTTGGAAGGGATGAAAGCTCTGGAAAGAAAGCAGTTAGCAATACACGTCACACCCTACATGTTAATTAGTGGAGACCTATATAAGTTAGGTCATGATGAGGTTTTGCGTTGATGCGTATTGGAGAATGAGTGCATGGAAATTATGGAGGAAGTGCATGGTGGGATTTTAGGAGGACACTATATAGGAAATTCTATCACGCGGAAGATTTTATTAGTAGGGCTTTAGTGGGAAACCATCTACACGGATTGTATTGAGTTTTGTAAGGCCTGTGACCATTTTCAGTGCCTTGGAAAACTTGGAAAGAGAGCTAAAATTCCCTTATGACCAATAGCCAACACTGAAGAATTTAAAAAATGGGCAATCAAATTTGTAGGGCCAATTGTGCTAGCTGCGCGAAGTACTGGTTCATGGTATATCATCACTTGCATTGATTACTTGACACGGTGGGCAGAGGTAGTGCCTATAAAGGATTGCACTACAATGACAGTTGCTAGATTTTTATGGGAAAACACAATCAACATATATGGTTGCCCTTTAAGTTTAATAAGTGATAGGGGTACACACTTTCTCAATGAAATAGTCAAGATTCTGTTAGCAGAATTTATGGTGGCCCATCATAAGACTACCCCATATCACCCTCAATAAAATAGAACTGCTAAGGAATTTTACAATATACTAAGTCATTCGATTCATTAACTAATATTTGTGACGTTAGAAGAGAGTAGTGGGATGATAAGGTATCATCCGTTCCATGGGCATACAAGACAACCTATAAAAGTTTGAACAATGCCACACTATTTCAATTGGTGTTTAGTGTGGAAGCTATTTTACTAGTGGATTTCATGTTACCATCGTTGTGTATAATGCACACAAGAGTATTAGCTGGAAAACAACCACTTGAATAAAGAATTGATAAGTTGATGTAGTTAGATGAAAGACTTGCTAGAAAGAGTCAGAAGATATAAAAATCAAAACAAAAAGCATGGCATGATCATCACATCAAGAACAAGAATTTTGAGGTTAAGCAGATGGTTTTGTTATATGCTTCCATGTTTCTGCACCATCCTGGGAAATTAGAAGTCCATTAGTTGGGGCTCTATATTATCTATTATACTCTTGATTCAGACACATGCCATTTAAAAGAACTGGAGGAGACGAGGTTACCAGGTCACTTAAATGGGAGTAGGCTAAATCCCTACTATAAATAAGTATTCTTGGTGTTTGTAATAAGGCAATGTTGCCAATTAGGCTAGAATTTCCCTTTATGCATTTTCTTTTCATGTGTTTCCCTTTCTCGTTGCTTGTTCCTCGCTTTTGTTTTGTTTTACACCTTATGCACCAATAACCACATTATTTTTCCCAAAGTTATGTATACACAAAGTACTGTGCATCTGTTTTAGTGTGGGGTGAAGTGATGCAAAGTATAGGCCTATAAAACAAGTTTGAACTGGCAGTAGAAGTTACGGTAAATGGCTAGGTTGAAGGATAAAAATTGTTTAAGGTTAAGAAGTGCATATAAGAAAAGGTGGATAGAAATGGTTGGTGTCAAAAAGGCTTTGCAGAAACCACGTACAAAAAGGATGAAGAGCACAGGAACAACATGAGGTAGGCGAAGGTAAATAAATAGTTAAAAGATAGAAGAAGTACCTTCGGCACTGTGGACATGCGTGTAATAGTTTTCGGTCAGGTTGAATTTTTACATGCCACAAGGTTGTAAAGGGGTTTTTTACGCAAGATGTGGCACGTGGGTAAAGGCACTTAATGCCGGCTTAGTGGAAAAAGGTACATTTAGTGTTAAGTATGGTGGTAGGTGGCATAACATTTAATGCTGGAAAGAAGGAAAATCTATAAATAAGTAGTCAGGTGCATAGTTATTTTACCTTGTGATTATGAATTGAAAGAAGCTCATATGAACTAGGGCATCCAAAGAGTTATTTAAAGATGAATCTGAGAAATCTAAAGTACGTGACTAGGGTAGATCCGCAAATGAGTGTGGAAGAAGTACACAGGCGTGGGAAAAGTTGTTAAGGAAGCAACGTCATGTGGAAGGACTTTTCTAGTTAGGGTTTGGCGGCTAGGGCACATAGTTAGAAGGCTTTATTTATAAGGTTGAGCTTTGGGATTAGACAGGTGGTAGAGTAGAGCATGAGGAAGAAGTTTTAAGTGTTAACACTGACGAAAAACATGGCACCAAAGAAAGAAACCATCTCACCCAAGAAACAAAAGGAAAAGGAAAAAGGAAATCAAACAGCCACCGTCACGAGCACTAATGAAGAATGGTTTACAGAAATGTAGTACCCAGATGGGGTATTGCTAGGAAAAGAGTTGGAGTCACATGTATGAAAGATGGCTGTGAGTGATTATAATCATTGCAAAAACACAACTGAGAAGGAGATGGCTTTGGAGTTAGTTTTCCCAACCAACAAAAGGATGTCAGAGGGCATGCCAATATACAGTGATGAAGTAAAGGTCAAATTGGAGAAGGTAGGGCTGTTTTAGCTTTATGAGTTACCTTACTTCGGAAATCCTGAGCGACTGTATCAATGGTTGATGTCGTGCATTCATGAAGATCACTTTTACTTCGTGGGGCGTAAGATGCACATCACACCACGGCTGATATCCAAGTTCACATGCCTCAATTGTGAAGGAGATAACATTGATGATGAATTAAGTGACAAGGAAGTTATCAAGGAGACTGTAGCCATGTATGACTACAAGAAGGGGTCGCGATACTTTGACATCGCGAAGATACCAAACCTAGTGATGAGGATGGCCTCATGCTTATTAACTAAACTCAATGATCAGGAATGATGGACCTAAGTGAACAAGGCATGGCTAAATGTATGCCAGAAGATATCCAAAGGAACCATCTATAACTTGTCTACTTTCATCGTGGATGAAATTATAAGCAGCGCGTAGGAGAGAGAGAAGATACTCTTCAGTAATATCCTCCTCACTATTGTATTCTTAGAGATTGGAGTGCCTGATGGGCCAGAAATTTTATTTGGGAGTATCCAGAAGAGGACCCATCACCCGTAAAGAGGTTTGTAAAGTATACTTATGAGACCATGATGGCCACTCACAAGGCGCGCTTGGAAAAATGTTACAAATGGATACGTGATGTATTTGGGGTAGAATGGAGGAACCCAGAGCAGTTGTTAGCACTCGTGAATGGGGAGGAAAAATTTGCAGTGTACCAACACTTCTACATTGGCAGATTTATGTTAACAAATGAGAATATGAGTCTGTGGTGCAAGCTACCCTTCTCCTTCACCGTGTTATACTTCCAAGCCAGAGTTAACAAGTTAAAGGAGGCCAAAATACTAAGTTTTAACCTTAGTGACGTAGATCAGGACCACCGAGAGCTGTGTAGAAATCTGGTCTACACAAAGAAGCATGTATACGTGGAGAGATATGTCTCGCACAAGATACAAATGATGAATCCTTTAACACTATCGATTGAAGGAAGGACTGCAGTAAGGGTGTATATGCTCATAAGACCAAAATTTGAAAAATGCGCATACTTGGAGAATGATGTCTCCATTCCTGAAGACCCTATAGGAAGGAAGTAGGTTACACCTAGGAAGAGGGAAAGAAGGGTGGTACAGGAGAAGAAGGCACCAAGTGTTCAGACTGCACAATCGGTGGGTGCGCCAGAGGCAAGTGCAAAACCTAGTACCTATGCACGTAGGAAGAAGTCCCCGATTAAGGAGAATACCCTAGAAGAGGAAGTGTTAGAGTAGGAATAACCTCTCACAAAGGAGAAGTCATGAGGAGATGAGAAAGAAAGAGCATAATCTCCTATGATGGAATCACCAGTTAAGAAAAGGAAAAAGGTGACAGAAAAGTTATATTCAGAGGAAACAAAGAGCCTAGAAGCCTACATAGGTGAGAAGGATGATGATGATCCTGAAGAAGCTCAATACCCTCTAGTTTTTGAAGTACATGATTCTGACGAAAAAGGAGATGAAGAGGAGGATGACAATGAAGAAGAAGGAGATGATTATAATGAAGGAGATGAGGAGAAAGAGGATGAAGAAGAAGTTGAGACCCAAGCCAAGGGGGTAGGCAGGGAAGAAGTTACAAAATATCAAAGGACCTCAAGCCTCATAAAGGAATAGATAGAAAAGGCCACAGAAAAAGAAATGGAAAAAATCATCAAGACCTTGGTAGAACAAGAGGTGGAGTGAAGCGCGGATGTGGTGCTAAAGGAAGATGAGGAGGAAAGCATAGAAAAATAATATTGTAGCATGGGAGGAAATCACAGTTTGGATGTAAGCTTTCCAAAGGCCACACACACAAGAAGGAAGAACTCACAAGCAACACAAGCTAAAGGAATGGGCTACATCGACGACCCAAGCAAGGTGTTTCACACATGTTTTCAAAGCACCATGCCAACAGAGAAACTCTTGGCCATGGCATCATTTAATGAGGAAGGTGCATACCCTTGAACGAGGAAAATGATTTCTTAGGAATTTGAGTCCCACATTGACAAGCCTGAATTTGAATTAAGCCAAGGATCACTGATGAAGGTGCCTGAGTCAAAGGGAATCAACCCCTTGGTAAAATCTCATCAATTATCATACGAGAAAATCTGTAATGCGTTGAGGGTCAAAGCATATAACTGTGTCCCACTTTTTTGTAGTTTTTGTACTTTCAACAAACTATGTCTGACAACCAAAACATGACCAAACACATATAAAATGACCAAACATGTATTTTTAAGAGGCTATAAATACCAATGTGCAGGGGCATCCAAAATTTACCTAATTTTTTAAATTTTTATAGTATTTTTTAATTATTTATTTACTACTCAGATTTTAAAATATTTATGGCCACAAAGTGGGACACACTTGTATGCTTTGACCCTTGAATAATGTTTTAGTTGAAGTTGAAGCCAAGATCTTTGGGAGAAACAACAGGTTAAAATTCCTAGAGGCAGAGCTAGAGAAAAGGAAGAAGAGCTCATTGAAAAGACCAAGGACTTGAAGCAGGAAGAGCTAATCAGTGCTTAATTAAGGCATGAGTTAAAGGATGAGAAGGCAAGGGTGCACGAGGTGTATAAAAAATAAAGATGATAATGGATGTTATTGTCTTAAAGAATCCAAACTTGACACCACCCGTGAAAAAGTATGGGTCAACCTTGCAATTCCTAGAGGACTTGACTTGCATTCTCACCATGGAAAGGTGACCACTTGCCTTGGAATATGTAGAAGAGGCATTGGCACACAAGGAAAAGGACGATAAGATGAAGGTAGTCTAAATTTTTTATTTGTACAACAAAATCCTCACCGATGTTAATACTACCACACAGGTGACTGAGGTTGCCTATGACAATTGCACCAATAGAGATAGAGTGGTGAGCATCCTAGTCGCCACACATGAGATGGAGCTTAAGGAGTTCTATAATAAGAACAAAGGAAATTGGGTTGAGCGAGATAAGATCTTTTCCAAAGTGGAAAATAAATCAGAGTCTATTGAGACCTTGTGGGGATCAATCAAGAACCAAATGAAGGAGTTGTATCCCCAAATTACTCAGATGATGGATGCACTCGATGATTTTGGTAAGCAACTTGAGGATATTGTTGAAATAATGAGTGCTAAGGGGGAGGGACTGAATTTTGAAGAAGTGATCGCCTTGGTACGGAACCTCTACTAGCAAGCTCAGAGTGAGGTTGACACTTGGAGAAAGTTAGAAGCAGAGTTAGGGAAGGATTTCCCTTTCCTCCTCCAGAAATAATGTTCCACACTCCATTCTTTTCCTCATCTCTTCATTCATTTATTCTTCCATTCCAACCAATTATAAGGGTTCACATTCTTTATTTCTTTATTGAAGATTTTTTTAGGATAGAGAATAGGTGTAGTGTGGGGTGATTTGGGCCACGAAATTATTGGCTACGTACAAGAAGGCATGTGGACATGTAGGGCCTAGTTGGAGAATGGTGCACAAAGTGAAGGCACGTGGGATAGGGTTTTAGAATTGTTTAACATAACCCATGGCATGTGCGCAAGGTAGAGTAAGGGTTTTGGTACTTAGCTACATTTGACATTCCTGGCAGCACATGAAAAAAAATGACCCGATTGCGCATGTGGAGTGGATAATGTGCCATCCTGAAAACTTGGTGCCCACAAAAGGAATATTCCTTGCAATAGAAGGATCCAAAAAGACATCATTGTGAAGAGTGGAGAGCTCAGATCTGAAAGAGGAATGCTTCCTTGGAGGACCATCTTAGACACTTGGTAATCAATCCATACCTTTAGAAAGGACTGGTGGTGGTTGCTGAGGCTATATATTCAAGCTCTCGGTAGAAGAAAAAAAATAATTGGTGAGAAAGAAGTAAAGAAGAGGATGGAGATGAGAGGCGAAGCTCTGCAGAAATATTGTGGAGAGTTCTATGGGTTGGGTTTAGAAGATCTGTAGGAATAATGAAATATGTTTTTATTTGTAATATGAGGGACCTAAGTCAAGCTCTAATGCATGACTCTAGTCTACACTATTATATTGATCTGTAATGGCTTCAATGAATGCATTTTGATTATCAAACATGTTGAATATGAATATATGTGGTTCCTGGTTTATACTTATATCTATATGGATCTGTTATGTGTATATTATTTGTGAATGGATGTAAACCCTTGTGCATTTCCTTTCTATTATGGTCCAAATTTGTATTATGTTAATGCTTTCCTTGTCTTAATGGATGCATTAGTCTAGAAACGCATCATAAGCTCTCAAGATGAATGCATGGTTCTTTTCCATTCTTCTCCATTTAAGCATATATCATAGATGATGCATTTTCACACAACTCACACAAAGGAGGGGCTTGGCGTCCACACATGCCTCGGGTGAGCACCTAGTGTTTGATGGGTGATAGGCCAGTGCGCATGGGATTTTCATGTTCTTTGAAGGGTATAAATATGACTACATGAAAAGACATATGATATGTTGATAGATTAAATCAATGATTTTATTTTCTTTAGTGGAGACCAGGGGAATAGCTTCCACCCATTTAGTTAAGCATCTAGTAGCATTGATAAGAGAATGGTGTCATTGTGATGAATGAGGTTTAATGAGGCTAATGAGGTCTAGTCCCCATTGTGAGAAATGCCATAAATTCTGAGCGAGTTGTAGGGCCTGACTTGGAATGTGAGTAAGGTTATAATGTTATTGACACTTAATGCATTTCTTGACATATGTGCTATAATATTGGTTAAGGGTAGGACACCAATAGAACATTTGTAGGAAGCTTTAGCAACAATCAAGCTAGTAAAGTGTCCCCCATATATGTCATCATGGACTTCTTGGATAGCTTTAGTGGATTCATAGGATTTGAGGCACCAAAGTAGGAGGCCTTAAAATTTTTGTTTGTAGATAACATTTCCTACAATGATGTATCAGTTAGCGTGTTGAAGAAAAAATATTTTAGCATTCTTAAATATGAGGTAATTTTAGATTGAGAGATATAGTTGTAGGTTTGTGTGTACCAAAGATCCATTTGATTTTCTTCGATGAGGTTGATAGAGGGGAGTTATTTGGTATGTGATGGTTGATTACAAAATTCAAGCAAGGGAAGAACCTCGAATTTCATAATATCTTTGTTAGTCAGACTTTTTGAGGTTGATTAAGAAATTCAAGCAAGGGAATCATATAAAATATAAATTTATGTGATTATAATAAGGGACCAAGTAATAATCATTAGATATCACCACCTAAGGTTGGGCATCCAAAGGCTATTAAAGAGCATTCAAGCATCCATTCTAGCATATATTCAAGGGAAAGGGATTACATTACTCTGCATACACTTCATAGGAGGGGATTCTATTCTAATTCATGCACACATTTATTATATTTCTTTACATCTAGCTACTTTCTTGTTATCCAAGTGTGACATGCATAAGAGCCACCTAGGGCACAATTCCGCACGCATACACATAAAACTACATTGGGTCTAAAATGTAGTGTAATGCTCAGTCGTAAGATCACTTGTTTAACAAATGAGGAAAGTACAACCCCTCATTTTTCATCTTTATTTTTAAAGATTTGATGTCTCTTTGAGGGTTTTGCAGGTCATTATTTCTTTTCAAGTTTCCAGTGACCTCAGAAAACATTGTGTGACATACTAGTGACCAAAGGCAAAGGATGGAAAACACCTTGTGCCCAACAAAAGATGGTTTTTTGATAATTTTCACATTCATAGGCTCCCACTGCCAATTTGTGGCACCAGCAGGTACCCCTGCCCCTTTCTGGGCACCCATGTCTGGCGTGTTCCTCCAAATCTTCATTTTCTTGAGCTTTGTGGTAACAGTATGTGCTTCATATTTTCTCGTTTTCTAGCTCTGTGTACTTTCAGGATTTCTTCAAATCAACTAATATTTTTTTATCTCCTCTTTGCACTTAGGGTTTCATATTATCTAGCTTAGTTTTCTTGGGTTAATTTTTTTAATTAATTGATTATTCATTTACTACTACAATAACAATCAAATTAATAATTTTCATAGCATATTTATTCATATTTTGCTCAATCATTTTGGTAAACTAGATGTCTTTAAACACATTTAAGATATTTTTTTTGTCGCATATTACATATTTCTAAGATCCTATCATCATGGATATTTCTATTTATGATTTTTTACTCCTTCATCCTGAGTTAAAGGTTGATCATCACTCTCTTGACTACTACTCACATTCCTTCTAGAATTCATCCATACTTAGTCTATAACACATTTCCATATGCATTTTATTAGCACATTACTTTTCGAGATAATCTTATTGTTGATCCTTTTAATTTTGATGATGATCCTCCTTTATACATTATGACGTGCATCCATAATATTGGTGTCAAGCAAGTTATAGTCGATAATGGATCTAAACTTAATTTTTGCACTATAACCCTCCTTAAGGCTTTAGGTCTTTCAACTGTTAATATCAGTCCTTCATCTCTTTCTCTTCACAAATACTATAGATCTGTTCATCCATACATATTCCATATTCCTTTACCCATTACTTTCAGAACAAAAACCCTTCCTATATTTTTCTTTTTCATGGACTTCCCAATTTCGTACAATTACTTACTTGGTAGACCATGGCTTCATGTCATGCAAGATGTACCTTCCAAAGTACATCGATGTGTCAAATTATTACATGAGGGTATTAAATACACCATTACTATTGATCATGAACCATTCAAATATTACAAACATGATCCCACCACTACACTCCCTACTCCAAATTTTGTTTCTACTGATGCACCACAGCCTATAGATTCTCCGCCTAACTTAGAAGCTACTATTTACATGTTAGATGTTGTTACATCAACGTCGTCGCCCTCTCCTGCTACTACAAATGCTATGGTACTTTATCAGGGGTTTATCCACACATCATATGTTATTCCACCTAGTTCACTCTTGCATGTGCATCCATCATTAGCATGCCCACCCTTTACATGTATATTTTTCATGTGTGATTCTTATTGGGAGCATATTCCATTTTATCCTACTTGTGATGACACTATATGTACACATGATGCCTTGACTTGGCTAGGTTTCAATTTTGAGGATGTCTATCCTCCACCTCATGATCCTCATCTATATCATGGATTCATCACTATCATTGTTACTTATGGTCTGTGTATCTTTCATCTCACAATATTTCTTGCATGAACTCCTTTCTCTTCTCCACTTACATTAGGTAAATCTTGGCTTGATTACATTGGGGGAACATTAGACCTTGATCATACTGATATATCATTCCCCGTGTCATTTGTTTGTGTTTTCATTTGCAATGACTCATTTATGGGCTATCCACAAAATCTTACTCATTTGTATGCACATGGGTGTCCATTACCTCCTTTTACTGATGAGCAATACGTTATGGGTATGTATAATTTACGTCTCAAAGGCTCCTTACTTGATCAACCTGACACTATAGCCTATCAAGTTTCATATGCTTCACCATTTGGTTTTGATCATGAAATTTACAAACTTTTAGATGAAATTACTTGATCACACTCATCATCACATACTTAGGGAACATCATACTTATTTTTATTCACCCCTTCTAGTATCAATAAGTGTCTTATTTTCTCATCATTTCACATCTAGTCTCTCACTTAAAACATACACATCTTGATACATGCTCATATCATCATTAATGATGTACTCTCATGTTATGATTCAAACTTGACTATTGAGGGCATCCTATACATATGAACCTCACACATTACAAACTACACACTCCAAATTTTCATGTATTCATCTCTTTCTACGCAACATCTACTCTACGCATTCACAACATATCTTTCTAACATCTACTACTATACGTTGTGGTCATCACCCTATGAATTTTGAGGGTCTACATCTCAAATAGACCTCATCATAATCAAATGTTCAATCACTCACTCAATCAAAAACTCTATGTTGTGTTCTTTGAATATCACATCTTTTTAGTAAACACAATTCAAATGATTTCCCGATGACTCATTCTCATTTATGGTTCATTCTTGACTGTTGATAGGGCATATATAAATGAACCTCATCACATGCATACACATCCATACTCACTCAGGGGAACGTGACTCCTATCACACTCACTTTACATTCCATTCCATTTACACTCCACAACATATTGCATATATTGGTAAAATTTAGTCTTGTTTACATTTAATTGTTACATGTACACTCTTTTACACATGCTAGAAAAATATCTTGTATGTCCTTATCTTTATCATACACATATGGGAATTCACTTGCTTTCTAGTTGTGATCACATATTATATAGATCTATACACGCAACATGGATGATTGGCTCAATACCTATTACCAGTCCCACTGCGGCTCCTGGGGCATCCACTTTTGTACACTACAAGTGTTATTGTTTCATAGAACATTATTATCGTATCATACACATCTTGACATACCTTTTATCTTTCTAACATGCTAACGGGTGCTTCATGTGCAACATTTGTCTTATAGGTCTATTTTCCACCATGGTTATTTTTTACATTGTTTATTCTCACTTGTCATTATTTTCCACTGTTTGCGGGATTTTCCCTTTTTCTTGTGTGCAAACTTGTCTACTTTTGGCCTATTCATCCTTGTTTTTCTTATGACATCATGAGTGATGTCTCATGTATAAAACCCACTTTTTGCAGTTTACATTGTCTTCTTGCATCTTAGATTACATATTGTCTTCTTATTTTCTAGCTTAAATTTTAAATGCATGTTTTCTTGTACTAACACTTATCTCCTAGCCACTTATTTTTGTGTGCCTTGGTTTTTACCAAGCACACTCCCTCCCCCTGCAAGGCACAATTTCAGCACAACATTTTGTCCTCCTTTGGGTCACATTCTCCTCAGCAACGTCACATGTACCCCAAATGAGGGGGGCATCATTTGGGTGAATCAGTCACCCTATACATCAGTCTACACACATAGTTCAACATAGCACAGTACCAATACAACACATTCATCATCATTGGACAAGGCTCAGGTCCTGACTTGGTTCCTTGACACAAAATAGAAACCAGTGCCTAGACCCAGCTAGTAGTGTATAAGTGCTCATGACCCTTCCTAGATTCCTATGGCCAAGGGGAATTTATAAATAATTCTTCAATACAACATAGTATATAAAACTCCACACAAAAAATTTTATAAGGTAGATATTCCTTAGCACATAGCATACAATAATTTTGTCTTTTGGCATTGGGTCAAAAATGGTCGAACCGTATCATATTTTTACACACCATCTACATTGGTGTTATATAACGTGGGAAGAAGTTAAAGGTTGTATGATGACACCAATATTTTCTCCCCACACTTCTTTCAGATCATTGGTGTGAGATCACCCAAAAAAATCGCAGCCAACACAACTTACGTGAGATCGCCCAAAAACATCAGTCTTCTACAACATCTATAAGATCATTTCTACACTCTTTTCTCATCATGGATCGGGTATACATGTTCCTTTTTGGAATTTTCCATTTTACATACTTAATTACATTCTTTTTACACATATACATGTGTATTTTATTTCTTGTTCATTCTTCTCTTTTGTAGGTGTGTTCATATGGGAAGCAGTAGTAAACAACATTCATCACCATCCTACATCAACAATATCAAACATGCAAACATCGACGTCAAAATTAGGCACATTGGTGACATCTAAAACATGTGTTTCTGCCCTAGGGTCAGTATCTCATCATTTTTTGTACTTTATCATCTTTAGTCTCCATGCTCCACCTTTTTTATCACTCCACATTTTTCCTTGTCTCTCGACACATTTATTGCCATCAATCTACATGATTATTAGGTACACATCTATTATCTACTTTATTTTATCAATATTTCTATAAAAAACATAAAGTATGGGAAAATATAGACACAAAATCACGCAAGTTGGGTAATTATCTAGTCCTGATTACATAGTACCATTGATACGATTCATAAGTAAGAAAGGTGCTAATTAACTCATGTCCTTGGCCATCTTTGCTTTCTTTCTAATACAAATTTTTATCTTACACTCTATCTAGCTAAGTCTATCTTTTCAAACTTCAGCATTTATCATCCTAGACATTAGCGCCCAGCCACGACACCACCACCAGGCGCCCCTGACCTCTTTATACTTTGTTCACATCTTTTGGGTTGTTTCTAGGCGTTTGGGCATCGTATCTTTTTGGTCATCATCCTTTTCATGGTTAATTACGAAATTAAAGCAAGGGAATCATATAAATATAAAGTTATGTGATCATAATAAGGGACCAAGTACTAAGCATTAGTTATCACCACCTAAGGTTTCATCCAAAGGTTATTCTAGAGCATTCAAGAATCCATTCTAGCATCCATTCAAGGGAAAGGGAATGCATTATTTTACATAAAATTCATAGGAGGGGAGTCTATTATATTCCATGCACACATCTATTAAATTTATTTACATATACTTGTTCGCTATCCAAGTGTGACATGCACAAGAGAAACCTAGGGCAAAATTCCACACACACACACACATAGAAGTACATTGGGTCTTAAATGTGGTGTAATGCGCAGTCATAAGATCACTTGTTTTACAACTGAGGATAGTTTGACCCCTCATTTTACATCTTTCTTTTTTAATATTTGATGCCTCTTTGAGGGTTTTGCAAGTCATTATTTCATTTCATGTTTCCAGTGACCTTGACAAACATTGTGTGACATACTAGCGATAAAATGCAAAGGACATCGAACACATTTTGACCATTCAAAGATGGTATTCTAATAATTTTCATAGTCATAGGAACCCATTTCTAGTATGTGGCACCCGTAGGTGCCCCTGCCCCTTTTTGGGTGCCCCTGTCCAGCGTGTTCCTCTCGATCTAAATTTTTTGGATATTCGTGGCGACTGTTTGTGCTTCATATTTTCTAGTTTTATAATTGTGTTCACTTTCAGGATTTCTGTGAATCATCTAAGATTTTTTTTCTTCTCTTTGCACTTAGGGTTTCATATTTTATAGATTAGTTTTAGTGGGTTAATTTATGTACTTAACTGATTATTCATTTAATGCTATGATAAAAATCAGATTAAATATTTTCATAGCATATTTATTCATATTTTTCTTAATCATGATGTTGTGTTTAAAGATATTAGGGTCAGTACCTGACATGTCAGAATACAACCATGTAAAGGCCTGACTATGTTTGGAGAGGAAGGTGGTAAAGTCCTTTAATTCTATTGAATCTAAAGACTAGTTGACTTAAACTATGTGAGGGTCTTGTGTAGTCCCTATGATGAATTCAATAGTGGATTCATTAAGGAGTTTCGATGTGTTAGGCAGTAGATTATTTTGAAGTAATTTTTGTCTACCCCCATATAGGAGAGGATAGATTGGTTGTCGTGGAACTAAATAATATCGATGGTAGGGGAGTATTCCTCTATCATTTCAAGTAATACAAGTGAAATGGTCTTAGTGTCATCATTATTATGATATGTGAGTGGTTATAAGGTAATTGTATTGACTAAAAAAATTAAGAGTGATGGAAATGGTGTCATATGCATCAGTACAGTCACTAAAAAAGGATGAGGAGGGAATTTCCACTTCTGTTAAGGATTGGGACATGGTGGTTTTGATGGTTTCTAAGGAAGTTTTGCAAAATCCTAGTCTAAATTTTTCATGAGGCTTTTGAGACTGATCAAGGACCAAGTCATGTATTCCATGTTCATAACATCCTATACCAAATCCCTTCCAAGTGCAATGATGAAGATTACATCTGAGTGAATTATTGATTGTATAGGAATGAAAAATTAGATACAGAGGGTTTTACGTGATGTTGAGTGTCATGGTGTGACGAAGGGTGATCGATCCCTCCATAAACAACATTGGTTTTGAGATGGGGCTGACCATAGGATATGATTTCTCTTATGTTGGGTTTGTACATCAGTTATTTATTAGGCGTCACATATCTTTTCAATGTGGGAAATGAGTTGAGAGATAGGAGGTGATACTCCCCCAATAAAATTTATTGCATAGCATCCTCAAAGGAGGTGTCGTCTAGTAACTTAGATGTAGATATGGAAGAAATAGTAGAATCTTGGTCACATGATCCCAATTTTTTCTTAGGAATGATTACGTCATTAGGTTGATAGGTCATGTGACATGCTTTAAAGTGGTTCAGGTTGGTAGGAATAGTAAAGGTATTGCCTTCATGTTCATATTTTAGACAATGGTGTAAGGTGGATGGGATACATCACATGGCTCATATCCAGGGTCATTCTAGCATAATATTATATTGAAACCCTCCCTCTACAAGATATAATATTTCATGAAGGCTCTTAAAGAAAAATCTGATAGGTACGATAACGGTGTCTAATGTAGGGGTGATGGTGTTGGTAAAGGAACGTAACATTATAGGTGACTAGGTGACAATGGTATTAGGTAGTTGAAGTTGGTTGAAAGCATGAGAGGATATGATATTAATGTTAGCATCATTTTTTTATCATGAATCTCTTAACTATGGTATCATTTATTTGGGTGGTGATGAATAGTGGAAGTTCGTGGTCTTCGGGTTGTAAAGATAGGATTTTGGAATCGTCGAAAGAAAATACAATGTAAATTTTAAGTATACCGACCATATTTGTGAATGGATGAGGATAGTTTGATAATACTAATATAGATTGAAGGCCCTCAATCATCACTTGTTGATGTATTGGTGAAGTTTGGACAATATCACAAAGGGACATCTTTACAGGAGCTTGATGGGGTTGTTTGATGATGGTAATTTGTACAAAGGTGGTTGAATGGGTGTGTGGAGCAGAAAGGATGGATACCTTAGCCTTAGAATTTGATGGAGTAGATGATTCAAGATAAAGTGAAATAGAGACCTTGGGCTTATTTTGATCTAAATACTTTGGGTCTTATGTACATTCTCTAGTAGTTATACAAACAATGTCAATTTTATGGAGCAGGGTCTTACTATAAGAGGCCTCACATTTTTTATATGTGGACGTGGTTTTGGGTGATGTCTTGGATGTTGTGGTTTTAGGGGTCAGTCGAGTTTTCTTGGTTAGATTTGGATTTCTTAGATCTGTGGGGAGAAACCATTTGTTAGTAAATCTCTTGAAGATAGCATGGAGTGATTTGTAGTCCTCAATGGAATGTCCTGAAGTGCAATGATAGGCATAGAATGCTTTGAAGTTTTACCAAGAGGGTTTCCACCCTCGAGAACTAGATGGCTTGAGAGGAGGTAATGTAATGATGAATATTTAGATGAGTCTTTCTAGGGATTTAGTATAATACCCTATCGAGACTAAGGTTGGGGGATTTTTGTTTCATTTGATGACCTAGAAGTTAGGGATGATGAGGTCATTTTTTATGTGATACGTTTAGGTGACAGTCGAGGAATGGCCTTGGATTTTATAATAGTGACTACAAATTTAGATGAAGGGTGAGGTCCCAAAATAGAGGGCAAGGGCTTTGTGTCTTGTGATGAGGTTTTTTGAAAAATTATTAATATGATTTCTATTTTTTATAGGTGTTTTATGGGTTTATATAGTGGTTTCTTAAGGTTTTGTATGTGATGTCAGGTGATGTGATCGTCAAAAGAGATTTTTATAATTTCCACAAGGGCTTTCTTTTCTGATTCTTTCAAAAAGGTCATGAGTGAGTTCGAAGCAGATGTGGTAGATGTGGGATGGTATGAGGTCTTTTCAGTAGCAAGACTATAGGATTTGGATGATTCAGTAAGTGTTTCTTTGGTAGAAGCACTAGGTGTTGGGGTGTAGGTGGAATATATTTAATAGTTTTGATGGTATAATGAGATTTGAAGACATTGGATTGGGGTTGACTATTGGAAGGGGCATGATTGAGAAAGGGTTGTTTAAAGATGTCCAAGTTCTTATTTAGAGGTACATTCATATTATCAAGTTGTAGGTCACCTTAGTCAATAAGTTCTTGGAGGACATTTCTAAACCAACCAATTTTTTCAATGTCATGGCCCCAGAATCGATGGTATTTATAATATTCATTTTCTCGATACCATTATGGTTTTGAAATAGATGTGTTGATAAGGAAAATAGGTGGGAGAAAGAGTGGTGAATATTTGTTAATTCATGAATATTTTGGTTTTTTTAATTTGAAATTGATGAATTTTTAGGGTAGGAATTAGGACCGGATTGCCAAAATTTTCTGGGTAAAATTAATTTTAGGGGTCAATTCACCATTCCCATAAAAAAAAATCATGATATTCACCTTAATGTTTTTGACTGGTAGCATTTTTTATGCTATTGACTGACAACATAATATACGCTATCGGTCTGTAGCATAAAACTATTTTTTCGGTTGGTAGCATAAATAATGTTGTCAGCCGGTAGCATATTTTATACTGCCAATAGATAGCATAGTAAAAAAAGTATAGGATTTTTTTTACTTACACCATATTTTGGGAGGACGTATTTCTCATTGAGAAAATCATTTTAACTGCTAACATAAAAAAAAATCAATTTTTTTCCATACAAAATTAGAGAAATCTATATTTTTTCATAAAAAACATTTTTTTAATTTTTTTTGTTTGCACCATATTTTTCGTCATTATATAACTGTTATTGTCAAAAAATGATTTTTCAAAAAAAATCATATATTTTTGGTCGTCATCATATACTATCAGCCGAAAACATAATATATGTTGTCGACCGGTAACATAAAAAATGCTACCGTCTAACAACATTTTTTCATTTTCTTCATATCTGTCATTAGCGTGAAAGTCAATTTTCACATATTCACCAAAGAATTTCTATGAATTTTTTGTGGGGGGGTCTTAAAATTTTCCCTGAGTGGAAACATGATCATACATGTAGCTACAAGCTTTCCAAAGACCACACTGTAGGATTATTTGATGGGTGTATAGTTGTGTTGGATTTGGGTGCATTTAGAATCCGAATGGCCTATATATGCAGTTTTTAAGATAACCACTTTTGTTAAGCATTTGGAATTTTCGTTACTGGAATAAGATTTGAATGAAGACTTGGGATTTGGCTTCTTTGATTGTAGTCTGACTTTACCATATTTAAGGGCACGAAGCTCTAATTTTCGGGCCATGGTAAAGGCTTCATCAAATGTTTCAAAAAATTGTATCTAAAGCGTTGATGATATGTGTTTAGTGCATAACTAAGAATAGGTCAATCAATTCATTTTGTGGGAAGGATAATGATAGTTGATTGATGATCCCATGCTAGTGGGAGACGAAGTTTGCAACATATTTGTATTTGAACTATTTGATAACATATATGTCTCTAATAGAGGTCTTATGGGTGATGTTGATGGAAAAGTGTTCTAAAAACAATTGTGTAAGTTGTGGAAAGGGAAAGAGGTAATATTGTGGGATATTGTTATACCAATACAATGTGTGCCCTACTAAGGACATGGGAAATGTCCTTAACATAAGGTCTTGATCATGTGTGATAAGATAACATGCATGGAAAAAATCTTAGATGTGTTGTTAAGGGTCCTCCTTACTGTATAATTTAATGAACTTCGGGATTTCCCAATGTGGGGGATAGGATTTCAAAGGTATTGATGGATGAATTGGTTCTTTATAGATTTTTTGATATGAAAGGGTTCTTTTGGGACCCACGGTGGTGGCTTCAAGACTTGAAATCTTGTCCATTGATGTTTACAAAGAGTCATTTTGTGATGGTTATTGGGGGTTGAATACGGACAAGCTAAGTTGATTATGGACATGTGGATTTTATTATTGATACAAATGATAGGGTAATGAGACATTGTGTTGAAGAGGAACACTTATGGGATTGTTGTAGGTATGTTGTGAAACTATGGGTTGTGATGGTTGAACGTAATGATATTGGATAGGAATGGAAATGTTTATAAAGGGTTGAGATGGTTGTGGTATGTATTGAGAAGGTACATAAGTGTGGATGAGAGGTTAAGATGGTTGTGGTATATATTGAGAAGGGATAGAAGTGTGGATGATCGGTTGAGATGGTTGTGGTATATACTAAGAATGGATTTCTGAGACAGGGGAATTTGATGCCTGTTGTGAAGAGGGGTGAGCACTAGAAATAGAACTTGTATTAATAAGGATTATTTATGCAGGGATAGACATGACCAAACTCTAAACTACAGATGTAGGTTACTGTGATGGTATAGGTTACGATGCGATGAGAGGGGTCATATAACTTAGGGTAATAACAACCGATCTCGTATGATCACTGGAGGCTACACGATTGATATAGAAGGAGATGTGTTAGTATGTTTTTGTGAGGATGACAAGATTGATGAAGGATATGATGATGAGGATGGTTATTCATTAGACATGTCTTGTGATGAGACAACATTGATGTTGAAACTAATGATGGTGACTAATGAAATGGGGAATGATGTTCTCATTTTTCCAATAGTGGATTAGGGGTGAAGTTGTTGGATAATCAACTCATGATTAGGGTTGATGAGCTAGGATGTTTCGAAGGTGAAAGTGGTGATGGGAGGTCATTGATCAGGTGTGGGTTGTTACAGGAAAACACCTCAAAAAACAAGATAATCGTTAAGGGACATTGGGTTAGAATCTAGAATCTCTGTGAATATTGGATAACCACTATTGAAGAAGTGGCGGCTAGGTGGATCTAGGATCTCTGATGTGACTGAATGAATTTTAAGAGAATGTGGGGGATTTTGATTGACCGCAAAAGGTGATCGAAGTTGGTCCATTATGTTTGGAATATTTTAAAGGCGGGTCTCTATAGAGTCTAGGGATTTTTGAAGAGGGTTAGACATATTATCATTGTTTTGAAGACTAAATTGATGTCTAGTTAGAACCATGAACTAAACAACAATCAATGAAGGAAAAACAAAGTGGTTGATTACAACAACTGCAAACAAGTGAGACAATTTTTTTAATTATCTTGATTAAATTAAGAAAGACGTAAAATGTGAAAAATGGATAAAAAGGAAATAAGAGAAGGTTGTTTAAGCCTAGTTTTAGGTAATTTAAAATATGGATTCCTCGATATACCCAAAGGTACTTGAGGCCTGAATCTATTTTGGTGTTGATACAAGGTGTGGTATTGGGGCTTACCCCCTCACTTCATGGTCTTGCAATGATAAGGGTGTTGGGTGCTTAGTTGATATACCACCCACCAGATTATTTATACTCATCTAGAACACCAAGTTGGCTTATCCTCTTGGTGATTAAATCCATGTATGTCCACCTGGGAAGGAGTGTTTATATGAAAATTAACTTTGATGTGATTTGGTTGTGTGTGAAGGGAGTTTTGTGAGTCCAATCCCTTGAACTCCTAATTAAGCTATGTGAGCAAGAAAGTATGAATTTTTGATTTAAGATCCCAAAATAAAATGTGATGCTAACAATACACACAACATGCAATGCTAAAATAAAATGATGAAAGAAAAGAGCGTACTTGTAATCATTTTTCCTTTTTAATTTTGAATTTTAATTTTGTAAGAAATAGCAATATAAAGGTGCTCCAAGCTAAAAGGTTAGATGAAATTAACAACAAAATAAATGAAATATAAAACAAAAAGGGACTAAGACATCCCACCAGGTGTGTCAGGATGTTTATGGTGTTTTTTTGGTTAGTGCTAATAATGTTGAAAGTACCAAAAACTAAAATAAGGTAGGGTTTATCGATACATGTGCTGACAATCACAATGCCGAGATGATCGAGTATGCAAACAATGTGAAAATATGCTCCTTATATCAATTGAAGATACATGTGTACAAAGTTAGCTAAACATGGGAATATTAGATAAATATGATAACAAGTTTCTCAATGAATGTTGATCTCAGGAATCCAAAGGATGTCCTTGAAGGATGTCAACTCGTTTGATACAATTAAGTGATTTGATAATGATAACATAAATAATAAAAAAGCTAGAATTCAATGTGGATAGCAAGATCCTTATTTGTCTAATATGCAGCTTAGGCTAGGGTTGTGGTGAGTTCAAAGTCAAGGAAATAATCGAACTAGAATTACTTTGTTGCATCCTATATTTCTTATATGATCTTGAGCTTATATTCAGTATCTTTGACTTCAGATGTGAGAGTGATGGAACACAAAATCAACTCATTTGTGATATCAAATTGTTCCCACATGGACGAATGTTGGAAGATTGAGAGCTCGTATATGCTGGTATTAGGATGGGACTCACCTAGTATTGTCATCTACAGTAGAGAACATCTTGAATTCAGACAGATTGGTCCAAAATATAGAGTGAAAAATTAATTAGATATGTGATAAATATGATAAAAATTATAATTGACAGGAATCGCTAGCGATTCTTTGTAATCATTGGCAATTGAGAAAGAATCATGGGTGATGCAGAAGTAATCATTGATGATTCCTGTAAAAAACTTTGAATCTTTGGTAACAAGGAAATGTGACTAAAACGTGTTAAACTAATGATTGATTAAGGATTTGATTAGATACGAAAGAGATTTGAAATTGAATAAAATTGAGAAAAATGTACCTATACTGACAAAACAATTTTGGCAAGGATGCGGAGAATTTTTTAAGATTACAGAGCTTCTAGAGACAAAACGAAGGTGTTTGATGTGCAAAGATAATGATACTAATTCCGTCTAGATGTTTGTAATTGTAGAGTTTGGTTGTAGTGTTTGAATATCCCATAAAAAATATCTCAATGATCCTTTTATAATCATTGATGATACAGTTAGAATCGTTGGTGATCCAGGAAATGTGGAGAAACCCGTTTGGAAGTGGTTTCAACCACTTGAACCAAAATGGAAATTTCAGGTATGGGGACGAGGAGAAATGGTTAGGAAATAGGTTAGGAGGGGTTAGGAGAGGTTATATGGTTAGGATAAAAATGGTTAGGATGGGTTACAGTTGGTTAAGGTAGTAATTTGGATTTACGGGGGGGTAGAAGTGTGATTTAACGATGGTGAGAGCATGATTTAATATAGTTACATAGGTTTAGGGTGTGAGGGCGAAGTAGGGTACCAAAAATGGATGTCTACAATCCTTTCTTCTTGTTGGTCATCCTAGCATAGAATATGTGTTTGTCACCACTTCTTAATGATTGAGGAGACTTTTAATAATTATGTAGTATAAATTGGAACTTTTGTGGTGAATTGGTGAATCGGAGATGGAGAGTCGCATTAGTGAAAATTGTGAACTATGTGAAAATCGTGAAATCTACGAAAAGGGAAAAAAGTATGATTTTTTTAAAAAAAAGGTAGTGGCAGGAGATGGGGTTTCCGTGCTAGGCACTGGGGTCCTCACTAGTGCGAACAAGATCCCAGTAGGAAGTGGTAGGAGTGAAGGTGCTTGAGGCTTAGCTTGTGAACTTGAAGCAGAAATGGCAGTGTCTGAATTAGTCAGACAATTTGGCGCTTGCTTGGTTGTTAAATCTCTAGTTTCTGTGTTAGGGGAGTTGGTGCTGGAGAACTTGGATAGAGAGAAATGTCTGATGTAGGTTGTGTCCCTTGAGGGGGAGCCACAGGAGGTCCCTTTCAATCTAATTCCGGATGTACCTATTGCGCTGAAGAGCTCGAAGGACTTCAAGGTCGAAGGAATCCGTATTAAAATTATTTCTAATAACTTATAACTATCGATGCCTCCTCCCCCCAAGGATGAATTTTTAGATTCTCGGGTGAAAAGGGTGATCTGCTACAATTTTTTCAGAGCCTGTTTCTCTTGGAGAATGATTCTAAACTAGGTGGCATAGTTTTGGGGCACAAAATCTAAACCGAAATTTAGCTTCCTTATCAATGGTTTTTTCCAGGTTAGTTTTCCTTCCCCTGATCAACTAAATCTGATGCTTAAAGATGGACCTTGGTTCATGAATTCCTCCAGCCTGTACTTTCACCCTTATTCACCAAATTTGGATCCTTGGAAGGAAAAAACGTCCAAGGCCATGCTTTGGCTAAGAATTCATGATTTTCCTATGGACTTCCACAAATGGTCTGTTCTAAAGCCAATTGCGAACTCTCTGGGGGTCTTCGTGCCCATCCGTAATCCTTCCTTGAATTTTTGGAGAAAAATATTGGTGCATCTTTGTGTGGAGATGGACCTAACTACCCCTTTGCCATCGTCTTTGAATCTCCAAACTAAATCTATCCCTAAGTGCATAACCATTAAGTATGAGGGTCTGAATGTAAATTTTTTTTACTGCAAGCAGTTGGGACATCTAAGTAAGGCCTGATATTTGAAACTGGATAAGGATTCCAAGGATTTGGACTCCCAGAAGGTTTCTTCTAAGGTGGAGGGGCTGGTGAAGAGTGATATCACTCCTCATGTGCTTCACTATATTTGATTCATCTCTCCTCCCTTTCTTTCACCATCGTAATATCTGTCATCTTCATCCACCCTAGCTCCCTCGCCCAACACTCAGAATGGTTTAGCCGGCCATTGTAAATGCCTCTAAACTCAAAGTAACAATAAAGATCTTCATTGCTAGAGGGATAGCACATAGAAATGATCCTTTGGGCTCTCACAGAAATTCAAACTCAGAAACTTTCGGGTAAGAATATGTGGAAATAACGTACTCCAGAGTGTAGCTAGCTAACACACCCTCCCACCAATGATCCACAACACAAGTCCACATCAGATCTGAATCTTATAGCCTCTGGTATTCTTCTTAGGTCCATGTGTGTGATTCAAAATACCAGCTTGATATAGATGCATATGTTGAGATCCATTCATATAGTGCTACTGTGAAGCAGCAAAAAAAAGTTTCATACAAATCATGGTAGAGGTTCTCTTCTACCAATCTACGTGCATCAAACTCGGGTCCAGTGTTGAATCTATGAGAAAATTCATCCTTCGTGCTCCTGAACCATGATTTAACACTTTCCAAAGCTAAACATTCTGTCATTACTCATTATACAAATCATGATGTATGCCATTTCCCACTACAACTTTGAAAAGAGGTCTCGGCAACGGAACCAAGATGTAGTCATTTTTACCCCTATTAAAAAATAAAGGAACCCCATGTGCACCGACCTATCACCCAGTGGGTGTTGGGCGCTCACCTGAGGCATGAATGGGTGTTGAGTCTCTATTTTATGTGAGTTTAGTGGGAAAAATCATCTATGATCCATGTTTAAGAGATTTAAAAGGAAGTAAAACATATAAGCACCATAAAGCTTCAAAATGGCTTCTAGATCTTTGCAGCAATTTCAGACAAAAAGAGCTTAATAGATTTTATAACTTATAAAAAATAGAAAGAAGTTGTACAAGCATCCATACTTAATCATAAACATAAATGAAAAAGAATTATGAGAAATATGTATGCATAAAAAATCATCCATGTTCATATTCATGTAAGTTGGTAAACTCATTGCATTCATGCAGCCTTTACAGAATTTCAAAGAGAAGTAGACCATAGTCATGCATTATATCTGGACTCATATGGGTAGGCTATTAAAATAATTTTATAATCGCCATACCCTTGATACATCCTTTCCTAAGAAAAATTACCCAAACTAACAGAGTTCTTGCAGTATTTCTACAGAGCTCCACCCTCTATCTATTTATCTCTATCTTTACTTCTACAAGAACTTGTATATATAGGATTTCTGGACTGCCAACTCATCCTACAATGGCCTTAGATCTGATGCCAAGTGTCTGAATGTGCTCCTCCATGTGATTATTCTCCTCCATGCCTGAGCTTTCCACATTTTACCATGATGTTCTTCTAGAAGCTTCTACCGCAGGCATCCTCCTTCCTGGGCCAACCTGTCACTAGGTTGGCACCTTATCCACTCCACATGTGCATTCAGGTCATGATTTTCACATGTTCTTCCCAAAATTCCCAATATGGATAATTCATAAACGATTAGTTCTATCTGTGTCTGCACCACGGGTTTCCCTAAAGTCTTCCATAAACCCTACCTTACACGCCTTATCCTTGCGCACCTTCCTTCAACTAGGCCTTGCGCGCCTATGTGCCTTTTTTTACTTGGGAAAATTTTTAGGGGCCAAACATCACCCCACATCATGCCTGTTCTCCATCCGCAGGAACACTTCTCTAGTGAAAAGAAAGAATACACTAGACTTACACCTTGGGACATGAATAAGGGGATGAAAGAATAGGGAAAGAAGAAATAATGGGGAAGTGATGGAATCACTGCAATAAGCTAGGAAAATCCTTTTGCAATTCATCCTCCAACTTGTTCTAGGCATTGACTTCATTTTGCACTCTCTGACAGAGGTCGCCAACTAGGGTGCTTACCTTCTCAAAACTTAGTCCATTTCCTTGTGTGCTTATGGTGTTAGAAATTTTCTCTAACTCTTTACCTACATCATCCATTGCATCCATTCTTCATGTAATATGTAGGTATAGTTACTTCAACCGGTTTTTGATTGAACATCTTGAGGTTTCAATGGCTTCAGGTGTTCTTTTGACCTCGGCAAGGATTATGTCCCTTTCTGCCCTATTTCCCTTATTATTTTCTTGAAACTCCTTGAGTCCTGCTTCATGAGTGATGACCAAGATGCCTACCACTTTGTCTCTGTCTGCGCAATTGTCATACATGGCATCAGCAGTCTAGGAAGCAACTTTTATATTAGCAAGAACCTTGTTGTACTCAGCTACTAATGCCATGACTTTTAATTTATCTTCTTTCTCCAAGCGCGCGGCCACTTCTTCTACAGATTCCAAGGTTAATGGTTTCCTCTCCATGGTGAGGATTCTTGTTAAATCTTCCAGACATCCCAAGGTAGATCCATACTTCTACATGGGAGGTGTTAGGTCTGGATGCTTCAATACTATAGCATTGTTAATGGACTCCACCTTTTTTTTGTATACTGCAGATAATTTAGCCTTCTCGTATTTTAACTCATGATGCAACAAGGTGATAATTAGTTTCTCTTGACTTAGCTCCTTTTTCCTTGCAACTAGCTCTTCCTCTTTCTTCTTCAGGTCCTCCTCCAGATCTTTGATTCTATTATTATGCCCGAAGAGTCTAGCTTCGACCTCAACAAAGACCTTGTTGAGTGCGCTGCACAGTTTTTCATCCAAGAGATGCTGAGCATTCACCACTGGGTTGTCTTCTCTTGGTCATGGTAATGTTATTATTGCCTCGTGGCTTACTTAAAATTATGGCTCATCAAGATGGGACTCAATTTCCCATGAGAGCATCTTCCTTGTCCATGGGTATGTAACCTCCTTATCAAAAGATGGCATTGCCACGAGCTCCTCTGCTGGAATCATGCTTTGGAACCGCATGTGTGAAATACTTTGTTAGGGTCATCAATATAACCCATCCCTGGCCTCTCCTCCCCTACGCACCTTCCTCCCATGTGCATGCCCTTAGGAATACTTATAGTTAAAATGGGGCCTCTAGTGCTGTCATGGTCCTTTTCCCCACTCTCCTCCTTATCCTTGTTCAACACCATCTCAGCGTTGCGTTCCAACTTCTCCTCCACCAAGGTCTCAATGTTCTTTTTTTCTTCTCTCTCTGCCACCTTAGTTATTTGTTTCCAATGTAAGGCTTGGGGACTTCTATTTCTGCGTGCCAACCTCCTCACTTCCCCATGCCTTGGGTGCCTTCCCCTTCCTGGCTATCCTTGTGTTGTGCACGAAAAGGAACCCTTGTTCCTCTTCTCTACCTTCTTCTTCTGAATCATGCATGTTGAAGACAGGTGGCTCTTGATCTTTTTCAGGTTCATCTTCCCCACTAACATCTTCTTCACTATCATCTTCTTCACCTATGTATTTCTCCAAACTCCCAGTTTCTTCTGAGGCAGTCTCCTCTTCTATCCTCTACTTCTTCCTAACTGGGGATTCTGGTGTAGGTGACTTTATTTCTTCTTCTCCCAAGGACTCCTTGTCTGACAGATTTTTTGGCTCTAGAGTCTTTTCTTTGACTATGGGCCTCTTCTTGCATGAATACATACTTGTTCTGGTGCTTGTCCCAGGGGAACCTATTACCAGTGTATCCACCACACTTGGTATTTTCTTCTCTAGCTCTTTTTCCTCCCGTTTGGGCATGGGTCTCTTCCTTCCAGTTGGGTCCTCATTCATAGGGACCTCATTCTCTAGATACATGCCCTTTTCAAATTTAGGTCTTATGCAGAGGTATACACATGCTGCAAATCCTCCTGCAATGGGAAAATTCATGGGCCTTGTCATTTGAACTTCATGCAACACGTACCTCTCCACATACACGTTCTTGTTAGGGTAGACCAACCCTTTACACATTTCCCTATGGTCCCAGTCCAGATTACCAAGGTCTAGTTTCAACTTCTTGGATTCTTTGAACCTATTTACTCCCACTTGGAAGTATTGAGCTGTGAAGGAAAAGGGGAGCTTACACCATGGGCTCCATGTCTCATCCATTAGTCTGAATCTACCCAGGTAGAAATGTTGGTACACAGCAAATTCAACTTCTCCTTTGGTGGCCGCTAGACAGTTGTTCGGGAATCCTCCATTCCACCCCGAACACGTTCCTCGGGCGTGTATACCATTTATCCAGGTGCACCTTGTGCACGGTCGTCATAGTGTCATAGGCATATTTTTCAAATCTCTTTGCGGGTGAAGGGTCCTCAGTAGGGTACTCCCACATGAATTTTTATGATGCATCAGGTACTCCAATCTTTGAAAACACAATGGTTAGCAAGATATTACTGAAAAGGATCCTATCACCTTCCTTTACGTAGCTGACAATCTCATCCATGATGAATGTAGACAAGTTGTAGATCGTGCCCTTTGAAATTTTCATGAAAACATTCAACCACGGCTTATTGACCTGGGTCCATATCTCCTGGCCATTTAACTTTGTCATCAGGTGCACAGCCATCTTCATTACTAGGTCCTTGATGTCTGTGATATCATAGTACCTTGACCCCTTTTTTTATGCATAGGCGGCGACCATCTCCTTAATTGCCTCTTTGTCACTTAGGTCATCCTCCAAACTATCTCCTTCATAGATGAGGCCTGTGAAATGTGAAATGAGCTGAGGGGTAATGTGCATCTTATGCCCTATGAAGTGGAAGACGTTTTCATGCACGTGCGACATCAACCATTTATATAGGTGCTCAAGCTTCCTGAAGTAGGGCAACTCAAAGAGTTGTAATAACCCTGCCTTCTCCAACTTGACCTTCACATCATCGTTATAGATGGGAAAACCCTCTGGTGTCCTTTTATTTTTTGGGTGCACTAACTCCAGCACCATCTCCTTCTCAATTGTGCTCATATGATGATTGTAGTCATTTACAGACATGTTTCTTAGATGGGACTCCCACTCCTTCCCCAGCAACACTCCATCTGGGTACTACATTTCTACATACCACTCTTTATTTGTATTTGCATTAGTTTCTTGTTGTTTTCCCTTTCCCTTGCCCTTTCCCTTCTTAGGTGTGCTAACTGGTTTCTTGGGTGCCATTTTCTAGGTCCTCTTCTTACTTCAATCACTTCTTATAACTTTGTTCTTCCACTCTTTCCCACCTTAGATCTCAAATTTGTGAAGAAAACTCCTTAAACCCATGCCCCTAGTTCTTCAAACCCTAGCTGGGATAATCCCTTCACAAGACGGTGCCTTCTCACCACTTCTCTTACGCCCGTGAAATCCCTTCCTTCTGGTTCACAGATCCAAACTAGTTACTCATGCTCAATCTCTTCAAATTTTTCTTCACACAGATCAATTTTTGGAAGCCCTAGTTTGCAAAGATGCAAAAAGTGCTTCTTTCTCCTTATACGTAAAGTGAATAATGAAATGCCTCACCCTTTATTTATAGTTTTTCCCTTTTTAAGCATTAAATGCTACTTCACCTACCACCATACTTTTCACATTTAATGTGGCTTTTTCAACCAAAGTCCAACTTTAGCACTTTAACTCACATGCCCAACCCTGCGCGGATAATCTTCCAACCTTCTGGCATGCAACCAATCCATCTAGATAGGAGACTCTTGTGCATGCATCATTGGCACTGAAGGCACTTCTTCTATCCTAATTTTTGCTCTCGCCTACCTCATGTTGCTTATGCACTTTTTCCTCCTTTGTACGTGGGATCTAAAAGTAGCCTTATCTTGACACCAACCATCATTTTCCATCTTTTCTTTCCATGCACCTCCTTCAACAGGGCCATTCAACTGGGATTTTCAACACAAAATTCCTTGGCACTTTACCCATGCTCTCCTTCACATCACTCCACCCCACACTAAAATGATGCGCAGTCCTCTACGCACTCACAAATCCTCAAAGTAATAAGGTTACCAGCACCCAAGGCACAAAACAAAACAAAAACATGAAAGGGGAACACAAGAAAAGAAATGCATAAAGGAAATTCTAAATTAACTGGAAAAACTTCCTTATTTACAAACACCAAGAATCCTTATTTATAGTAGGGCTTCATTATACTCCCATTGAAGTGTCCAGGAAATTTCGTTCCATCCAGCACTTGTAACTGGCACATGCCTGAATCAAGGATGTACGAGATTTTATAGGGACCTAACCAATGGACCTTCAACTTCCCAGGATGGCACAGAAACTTAGAATCATACAGTAAGACCATCTTCCCAACCTCAAAATTTTTGTTTCTAATGTGGCGATCATGCCATTCTTTTTACTTTGATTTTTTTGTTGTTTGGCTCCACCTGGCAAGTCATCATCTTTCATCCAGCTTCATCATTTCATCACTTCTCTCTTCCAGTGCTTTCTCATCAACCAGCCCTCCTGCTTGTGTGCTATTCACAGAGAAGGTAACATGAATTCAACCGGAACCTGCTTCCGTGCCAAACACCAATTGAAACGGTGTGGCTTTGTTCATCCTTTTATAAGTTTTCTTGTAAGCCCATAATATGGCTAATACCTTATCATCCCAATCTTGTCTTCTGACATCACAAATTTTGGTCAAGGTGTGACTCATTATTTTGTTAAATGCTTCCATGGTTCCATTTGCTTGTGGGTGATAAGGGGTAGTCTTGTGATGAGCTACCATGAACTCTACTAACAAGATCCTCACAGTATCATTCAAGAAATGTGTACCCCTATCACTGGTTAAACTTAAAGGACATCCATACCTTGTGATAATGTTCTCCCACAAAATTCTTGCCATTGTGGCTATTGCCTAGTATTTATTTGGGGCCGCCTATTCCCACCTTGTTAGATAGTCCATGCAAGTGATTACATAGCATGATCCAGTCCTACGTGTTGCTAGTGTAATAGGGCCTACAAAGTCTATTGCCCATTTCTCAAAAGGTTCAGTGTTAGGGATAGGGTGCAAAGGCATTTCATCTCTCTTTCCTAGTTTTCCAATGCATTGAAAATGGTCACACTCTTTACAATAGTCCTTGCAATCCTTATACAGAGTTTCCCACCACAATCCTGCCATTAAAATTTTATGCATGGCACCATCACCTACACAATGTCCACCCACACTGCCTTCATTTTCTTCCTCTATGATGGCGAGGTGCTCATGCTCTAGTACACACCTACACAAAAATTCATCATTCCCTAACTTGTATAAGTCCCCACTGATCAACATGTAGGGCGCAACGCGTATGGCTAGTTTCTTTCTTTCTAATGCCTTCATCCCTTCCGGTGCCACACTTTCCTTTAAGAATACTGTAATCTCCTCCAAATATGAGGGTGCACATTGTAACCTAAATAGTTGTGCATCTAGTATAGTCTCTTCAATACTCTATGCGTCCTCCCTTGAATTAATTCTTTATAGATGATCAGGTCCACAATTACTCTTTCCAGGCTTCACAACTACCGTAAACTCAAAATCTTGAAATAATAGCACCCACTGACATATGCACCCTTGTATAATGGGCTTGTTAACCAAGTACTTTAACGCCATGTGGTTAGTGTAAAATACAAAGGGTGTTTCCAGTAAATACTATCTAAACTTGAAAAGCGCGTAGATCATTGACAATGCTTTGTGCTCATTCGTAGTGTAATTTTTCTCTGTTGGTGTCAACTTCCTGCTTGCAAAACATAGAGGATGATAAACAATTCCTTCACCCGGTTGTGCAAGCACTACTCCAATGGCGGTTCCTGAGGCATCTACATGAACATGGAAGGGCTTGTCCCAAGAGGGAAAACGTAATATAGGCACGGTGACAAGCCTATCCTTTAATGTGTCAAACACCTTCTGTTGTGCCTCTCCCCAATGGAAGGAACTTTTATGTCTGCATAATTCTTCTAGAGGTGCGGTGATCTTGGCATACCCCTTGATGAATTTCCTGTAATAACCCATATGCCCAAGAAATCTGTGCACTTCACTCTGGCTAGTAGGCTCCCCCAATCCCACAATAACTGCAACCTTGGCAGGATCTACTAGCAAGCCCTCCTTACATATGATATGCCCCAATAAAGTCCCAAAGGGTGTAGCAAAGACACACTTTTTAATGTTGAGGGATATCCTTAACTGCTGACACCTCTCAAACATCAACCTCAAATTATCACAATGGTATTTCACTAGCCCGTACATTGTCCAATCATCCAAATAGACCTGAAGAAATTTATGGATGAAGTCTTGGAATTCCTGTACCACTATGCGCAAGAAAACAGCAGGCACATTGTTTAACCCAAAGGGTATGACTGTGTATGCAAAATTTCCCCATTCAGTGGTGAAAATTTTCTTCTCCTAGTCTTCCTTTGTAATCCAGACTTGGTGCTACCCCAAAAATCCAACCGCAAAGGAATAGATTTTGCACCCAATGACTCACTCCAAAATTTCTTGAATGAAGCAGTTTGGAAAAGGATCGATGACACACACTACATTCAGCTCCCTATAATCCATGCAGATCCTAATCCACCCATCCTTTTTGATGCTTATTACCATCAGACTTATCCATTTTGATTCTTCCATAGCTTCAATGATCCCAGAAGCTATCATTTTTTCTATCTCTTCCTTTACCTTTACACACAAATTGGGATTCATCTGGTAGGGTCTCTTCCTGACCAGGTGTGCACCATCCTTTAGCTTTATCCTCATCTCCCCCAAGGAATGGTGGATACCTTTGAGCTCATGGTACCCACGTGGGAATAAATCCTCAAATTCGTGTAAAATATCAATGATCTTAGAGACCTCCTTCTCCGACCAGTAATCTCTAATAATAGCTTCCTTAGGTTCTTCTCCTGAGCCAATGTTAACCTTTTTTATATTTAAGGGCTCATGGTAGGCATTTGCATGAGCATCAACAGTGTCCACTACCTCACACGTCCCTATAGAATGGTTAACATCCAAGCTCTCTACTTCCTCCCCATCAATAATATATACTAATTTCCCTTTCTCCTTTTTTAGGAACACGCACTCAAGCTGGATCTCTTCTACTTCTTCTACCTCTTCTTCAAAGCACACCTCTAAACCTATTCCACCTAGCAGTTCCAACAGCCTATCTTCTACCATGGCACTATCCCCCATGGTAAGGCACTTAAAAACTTGTAATGCCTTATCAACTGATGGCTTGGTACTTCGGTACTCAAATGTTTGAATGAGGTCAGCTGCTAGCTCTTTCCAATTTCTTGTTTGGCGACATGCCTCGAAATGTATGTACCATGCGCACGTGTAACCCTGTAGTGTAGAATGCAGCTTGTGTACCAAGAGGTAAGGTGGAAAATATTCCACTCCTTCTCTCTAGACCTTCTCACAAGCTTGGATGTGGAAAGAGGAAAGTTCCTTACCATGGTATTCCTTGATGGTGATGGGCATGTTACTTCTAGAAAACCTGACAGAGAGATCAATTCTCACCTCGTGCCATTCCAAAAGGCTCCCCTGATGTGTAGCCCACCACGGTGCCATTGTGTCGAGTAGGACATAACTTAACATCCCCCTCCCTTCCTTCCACTGAGCTTCCATCTCCTAAAGATATCAAGGAAGGCCCCTCATGAATACTTAGCTATCTCTTTTCCTCCTAGGTGTCGGACTGTACATACCTTTGTTACTTTTGTTACCAATCCTCTCAACTATCTTCCAATCAATTCATAAGTCCCATGTGCCCAATTATCACATGCTAGACTAGTGGTGTTACTTACTAACTGAGCATCCTCAAATTGGATAAATCTGTTGATAGGATGGATTATCTCTAGATCCCTGATTGAGCACACATATATCCTATCCAGGACCTCTTCCCCCAAAGGTTCAGTATAGGGTGTTGACTTCCCATCAGACAGGGGTATAATGACCTATTCCTCCTTATTTTAAAAGCTAATGTACCCCTTGTTGAACCGAAGGTCCGCATTGTTCTTGTAACACCATGGGTGCCCAAGTAGTGCTAGGAAATTGTCTGCCTCGGCGAGCGCCAAGACTTCGAAGTCCCTAGTAAACTTATCTCCTTAGATAGTGATAGTTGTATCCTTTAAGACACTAATGGACATTACTCTCATCTTGTTTACCATATATAACACATTCAAGGATGGCTGTAATGCAGGTCTCCCCATCTGATGCCATGCATCCAAAGTTAGAACATTAACCTTCATGCCTATGTCAATGAGGATATTACTAAGGAGCCATCCATCTATGACTGCATCTAATGTGATCTCTTTTTCATAGTCAAGGTTGTGAGGGGGAAGGTTCACATGCAAGACCTATCTCTCATGCTCTCCTTCGGCTCGTGGTACCTTCTCCCTCAACCATGCCCCTAGAAAGGGAATAAAATTCTATTTCCTTAGCATTTTATATACTTCCCTGACCTCATCTAGGTCATCTCTTGGTGCCTTGACCTTCCTCCTTTGCTCCTCCCTCCTAGACTACTCCTTTAGACACTGGATTTCTCCTTGTAAACTTTGAATGACATCCATGGTATCTTGATACACTTCCTTTTGATGCACAGGGTCTGGGTACTTCCCATGAACTACTTCCTCTCTTGAAACCAGGGTCCTCTACCTTGGTATTTCCTTTACACACGTGGCCTCTACTCTTGTTGTTACTAAAACAAGTTCCAATTCTGCATCACATGTCACCCGCAACATCCATTGTGTGTCTATCTTCTTAATTCTTACTATTGCAGTGCCCTTATCTTTCCGGTGTTGCTGATTCATGTGCTCAAATAACTCTGGGAAATCCTCATACTTGTTCTTATTTCCACAGCATGAGCACTGCAATAGGTCTGAACACTCTCATTTGTAATGCTTTGTAGACCCACAATTAAAATAGGTTCCATGTGGGAACTCACTTCTTCCTCCTCCATGGTTACCACGACCACAGAATCCTCTATGAAATCCCCTTCCATGCGCGCCTCCATCTGTGCGCTCTTCATAATGGCGATCATCACCTTTATAATTGTTAGAAATGTTGGTTTGGTAGACCCCATGATCAATGGCCTCATGGATCTGATCGATGAGCCTATAATCATTAGTATCATGGGTTATAGAGGTGTAAATCTTACAGTAGCAAGACACATTATTTCAAATTGCACGTTGTAACAAGGGGCATCTACTTGTATCATGGTCCCCATGAAAAATTTCATAGTCTACTGTCATGGTGTGTACTTTCCTCTGGGGGAAACTATCCTTGGCATGCCCCTCCACCTCACAATCTATACACCATAAACCACTATGAGTCTCATGGGCTGAGTTCCCAGACAAATTCTCCAGCTGCTTAGCCATAGCAGTAATTTGAGCCTCCAGGAATGGGCTAACACCAGTATCAACACTTCCAACTGCCTCGGCATGCAGAGTAGCTTCTAACACCTCGTGCGTGTCTGTAAAATTTTTATGAGATAAGGCCCTTCTAAAAGGTGTGATCAACCCTCCAAAAAACCACTGAGCATGTTGCAAAGGGTGAATATCATATGATAACTTAGACAAGAGAGTTTTAAAGTGTGCATCATACTCCCGCACACACTCTACCATTCCTTGTTGAATCTTCTTCAGGGAAATGATGCTCTTTTGTTCAAACTCAGGGATGTGGAATTCTGCCAAGAAGGCATTCTTTAAAGCAATATAATCCACCACCATTTGATGAGGGTCATATTTCCTATACTAGCTATGCATGTGCCCCTGCAACATTGTTGCAAATTGACTAGCCTTCCACTCCAAGGTTATGATCCCCTTTGAGCGCCATAGTAGCTCACACTTGTGAACATGTTCTGCAGCATCTTCAATACCTCTGTAATCTAGAAAATGTAAATACATCTCAAAGAATACTTGAGGGGGTGGCTGGGGCCCTTGTCCTCCTGAGCCAGAGCCTTGGTTTCCTCTGGTGTTTCCTCCACCACCAGATCCACCAGGTCTTGTGCCTCCTAAGCCACCAGATCCACCAGAACCACTTGGTCCACCAGTTCCTATCCCTCCTGACCCACCAAATCCACCAGAACCACTAGGTCCTATAGTAGTCATGCCAAGTGTCCCCAAGGTTCCACTGAACTGTGTGTCGATGGTCTGTGATAATGCCCCACTACCACTATTGTACCCTGCACCACTCCCAGATGTGAGATCAAAGGCTTGTATACTTGCTCCTTGTCTAAAGACTCCTCCAAATACTAGAATATGTGTAGCCATAGAAGTGGGAACTAAAAAATTGTACCTCCTAGGCACAGATCTGTCACTTCCATTGATACCAACTAGGTCAATGATACTCCTCCCTTGATCTGGAAAACCAAGCACCAGGGTTTGGTCACTAGGTGGGTTCAGATACGTGCCAATGAATCTTCTCTCTCCACATGAAAAAATCTCATCAGAAGCTGAAGGGGTCTCTCTTACGCACTTTCCAAGATGGGGTAGCACAGACTACTCAGGTTCCATGTCCTCCGCGTGAACCTCAACTCCTTCCCGTAATGTCTACCTCCATAGATCCATCACACTTGCAGCTTCACATCATTTAGCAATCTCTATTTTACGTGCTTCACTATACTTGAGTCATCTCTCCTCCATTTATTTCTCTATCGTAATATCTTCCTTCTTCCTCCACCCTAGCTCCCTCGCCTAAAACTCAGAATGGTTTAGCCGGCCATTGGAAATGCCTCTAAACTCAAAGTAACAATCAAAATCTTCATTTCTAGAGGGATAGCATTTAGAAATGATCCTCTGGGCTCCCACAGAAATTCAAACTCAGCAACTTCTGGACAAGAATATGTGGAAATAGCGTACTCCAGAGTGTAGCTAGCTAACACACCCTCCCACCAATGATCCACAGCACAAGTCCACGTCAGATCTACATCTTGCAGCCTTTGGTATTCTTCTTGGGTCCATGCACACGATCTAGAATACCAACTTGATCTAGACACATATGCTGAGAGCCATTCATACAGTTCTACTGGGAAGCAAGTAGAAAAAAAATTCATACAAATCATGGTAGAGGTTCTCTTCTAACAATCTACATGCATGAAATTTAGGTCTAGTGTTGAATCTCTAAGAAAATTCATCCTTCATGCTCTTGAACCATGATTGAACACTTTCCAAAGTTAAAGGTTCTATCATTACTCATTGTACAGATCATGATGTATGTCATTTCCCACTACAACTTCGAAAAGAGGTCCTAGCAACAGAACCAATATGTAGTCATTTTTACCCCTATTACAAAAGAAAGGAACCCCATGTGCACCGGCCTATCACCCAGCGGGTGCTCACCTGAGGTGCATGTGGGTGCCGAGTCTCTCTTTTATGTGAGCTTAGTGGGAAAAATCATCTATGATCCATGTTTAAGAGATTTAAACGAAAGTAAAACATACAAGCACCATAGAGCTTCAAAACGGCTTCTAGATCCTTGCAGTCATTTCAGACAGAAAGAGTTTAATAGATGTTATAAATTATACCAAAACAAAAAGAAGTTATACAAGCATCCATACTTAATCATAAACATAAATGAAAAATAACTATGAGAAATATGTATGCATCAGAATCATCAATGTTCATATTCATGTAAGCTGGTAACCTCATTACATTCATGGAGCCATTACAGAATGTCACAGAGAAGCAGACCACAGTCATGCATTATATCTAGACTCATATGGCTAGGCTATTAAAAGAATTTTATAATCCCCATACCCTTGATACATCCTTTCCTAAGCATAATTACCCAAAATAACAGATTTCTTGCAGTATTTCTGTAGATCTCTGCCCTCTATCTATTTCTCCCTATCTTTACTTCTGCAGCCACTTGTATATATAGGATTTCTGGACTACCAACTCATCCTCCAGTGGCCTCAGATATGATGCCAAGTGTCTGAATGTGGTCCTCCATGCAAGCATGCTCCTCCAGGCCTGAGCTTTCCACTTTTTACCATGATGTGATTCTAGAAGCTTCTACCGCAAACATGCTCCTTCCTGGGCCAACTTGTCACCAGACTGGCACCTTATCCACTCTTCATGCGCAGTTAGGTCATGCTTTTCATGTGTTCTACCCAAAACCCCAAATATGGCCAAGTCTTGAACCCTTGGTTATGTTTGTGTGCGTGTCATGGGTTTTCTTAAAGCATTCCTTAAACCCTACCCTACGTGCTTTATCCTTGTGCACCTTTCTTCAACTAGGCCTTACACACCTATGTGCCTTTTGTACTTAGCCAATATTTTATGGGCCCAACACCCTTCTTTATTTACTAAAATAAATTGAAGAAAGACCCCTTTTTGTACTTAGCCAATATTAAGGAAGGGATCAATCAAGGGAAAGTGGTTTCTATGAAGTCACTTCAATCTTGGCTTTCCGATAAAGTCGAGGCAAATAAGCTTCAGTCCATTTTGGGTGGTGGTGTTCTTGAGGAAGGGGAAGTTGAGCCGGATTTACTGGTACTAGCTTTAGTCCCTTCAAAATTGGCATCTGTCCAGGTAGGGTTGAAGGAGGCCAACTGTGGTTCAACCGAAAAGAAAGGCAAAAAATCTAAGTAAGATTTGGCACTGAAGGAAGTGGATGCAGGAAAACAAAGTGTCCTAAACTTTTCCAAAGTTGTGTCTGGGAAGGCAACTGCCCTTCCCTCTCCTAAATGAAAATTCTCTCTTAGAATATTAGGGGTCTCAACACCCCTGAAAAATAATGCTTGTTCAAGCGTCATCTTTTTTATTTAGAAGAAAGTGTGGTTACTGCAGAGGCACCTACGCTTTAAGGGAATTTAGTTAAGGGCTAGAAGTACTAATTTTCAGATGCTTCTGGGGCCTCTGGGGGATTGGGCTTCTAGTGGAAGGATTTTCAGGTACAGTTTGATCTTATCTTCCAAAATCACAGTTGGCATTTAGGACAAGTATGCCCTAAATGTTCTCAATCGGTCTTCTACCTCCTCAATGTGTATGGTCCGAATAGAATAATTGGTAAAAGATATTTTTGGCTGGACATCTCCAGGTCTTTTCTCCCCATCGAAGATCAACTAATCCTTCTTGAAGGTGAATTCAATGCTATTAACTTAGAGAAAGATTAAAAAAAGGCAATATTACAAGGAATCGGCAATCCTAGGCTAATCTTTTTTCCTTTATCTTTGATAAATCTCTTCTTGATATTGAGCCCAAGTTAGGTTGGTTCACTGGAGCAATCCTAAGAAGGGCTTCAATAATATTGCTAAGAGGCTTGATAAGTTCTTAGTTGGACACAAATGGTCTCTGAATAATGTTGTTTTAGAATGCTCGATTTTACCCTGGTCTGGCTTTGACCACTATCCAGTTTCCCTTTCGGTTAATATCAACTTTGCCCCTCGTAAATCCACATTTAATTTTGACCTTCTGTGGCTGAGGGATGCCTCTCTAAAAAATAAAATTTTGCAATGGTGGAACTCCTATAAGGTTGAAGGGTCAAATATTTTTGTGCTTGCATAAAAATTGAAATTTCTCAAAGGGGACCTGAGGATTTAGAATAAGTCTTGTTTCAAAAATATATTTCTGGAAAAGGATAGAGCGGAAGCAGAGTTGAAATCTCTGAATGAGATAATTTTTGTTTCCGGCATGGGGGTGGCAGAGTTTCTCCAGAAGAATTCTTTATTGGCTGAGCTTGGTGAGCTGCTTCTGAGAGAGGAGGATTACTGGAAACGAAAATCAAGGGAAACATGGCTCAAGGGAGGGGGCATGAATACAAAGTTCTTTCATTCAACTGTTAAAGCTAGGTAGAGCTCAAATTTCATCTCCGAGATAGAGAGTTGTGATGGTAATGTCCTCTCTAATCAAAAATAGATTTCTGATGAAGGGATTTGGTTTTTTACCTCCCTTCTTAGAGGTGATATCGCATCCTTTGAATCGGATCAATCCTCTTTCCTTGACAATATTCCTACATTGATCACTGATGCTTAAAATGAGGCCCTTCTTAAGCCTTTGTCTATGAGTGAAGAGGATAAAGTGGTTTTCTCCATGGCCAAGAACAAAGCTCCAAGCCCAGATGGTTTTTATGCTGATGTCTTTCATAAATTTTGGAACAACGTTGGCTATGATGTTTAGGCGGATGTGGAAGAATCTCGTAGATCTCGATCTATGCTTAAATTACTGAATTGTACCTTTATAAGTCTCTTCCTAAAGTTACCTCAGCCCTCTTCATTCATAGATTTCAGGCCGGTCTCTTTGTGAAATACTTCTTACAAAATCATCTCGAAATACATTGCTTCCAGACTCAAAGGGCTATTGGATCCTCTTGTTTCTCCGGAGCAATCTGGGTTCCTGTCGGGGAGGTCAATTTTCGATGGTATTTTTATTTCTCTTGAACTTATTCATTCTCTCTCCAGTAATAAGTCTTCGGGTATGTTGCTAAAACTAGATATCAGTAAGGCCTTTGACAAGATTAATTGGCATTTTCTAATTAGGGTTTTTAGAAAGTTTGGTTTTTCAGAACAACTTTGTAACTGGGTGTTCAACTGAATTATTGGGCCTTCTTTCTCCATATTAATCAATTGTAATTTTGAAGGTTTCTTTGAAGGTAATCGGGGTATAAGACAGGGAGACCCTCTTTCCTCCTTATACATTGTAGTGGTTGATTCTCTCAGTCGGTCCATTTGCAATAGAGTTCAGGAAGGAAAATTACAGGGATTTAGAATTACAGAGGGGGTGAATCCTATCTCACACCAGTATTTTTTAGATGACACTTTCTTGTTTGGCAAAGCCAGCATTCAAGAGGCCAGAGAAATGAAGGGGTTGCTATATGCTTATGCGGTCGTAGCTAGACAAGAGGCTAGCCTTGTTAAATCCATCATCTTCTTTTTTAATGTTCCCCCTCCTCTGGAAGCTAGAATTTTAAGAATTTTTTGTTTCAAAAAAGGCTCCCTTCCATTTAAATATCTTGGTGTGCCCTTTTTTGGTGGCTCGGGCAGGACCTCGATGTGGAATGATCTCCTTTTTTCGGTTAATTTGAATCTAAATTCCTAGAATGGGAGATGGTTATCACTAGCTGCGAGACTGGTTCTCATCAAATATGTTCTCAATGCCTCCCCTTTATACATGCTTTCCATTCTGAAAATCCCCAAAGGTGTTCTAGCAAATCTTATTAGGATCATAAGAAGGTTCCTTTGGAAAGGACCCTCTGTGGAAAGGAAAATATGTTTGATTAGCTAGGAAACTTTGTCCAAACCCAAAGAATTAGGTGGGGCTAGAATCCTTAATTTGGGTCTTCAAAACTTGGCCCTGGGTGCCAAGTTGGTCTAAAATCTCTTCACAAAACCACTGAGTCTTTGCATTCAAGTGATGGAAAAAAATATTTGGGGGCTCATCTCCCAGAATTGATTCTCTGTAAAGCTAACCCTCCATGTGGTTCTCATATATGGAATTTCTTGGTTGAATGCAGAGATCTCTTCTTATTCAATGCAGCCTAGAAAATTGAAAAAGGTGACCGGGTGTTATTTTAGGATGATCCTTGGAATGGTTTTCCCATGCTTGGGGATAACCCTGAGTTTGGAAAAATCGAGAGGATTTTGGTGGAAGAATGGGGACCATATGTTTCCAACTATGGGCTAATTCCAAAAAATACCCCCGCATTATTGGAATGGAAAAGTATTGATCACCTAAATCTCTCTTCAGAAACTAAGGATAGCTTTCATTCGGCCCTGCAAGAATGACAGAATATGCTTTCTGGGGGTAATGATGAAATTGTTTGGATTGTGGCCTCTTTTGGTAAATATTCCCCAAGTTGTGGTTACAAATTGTTGCATGCTAAGTAGGATGCAGAGATTCTGATCTGGAAGGCCTGCTGGTCCTCCTCGTGCCCTCCTAAAGCTGGCCTCTTCGCTTGGATGGATTTTAAAGGCAAAATACTTACTCAGGAAAGAAGGAAAAGTTTAGGTTTCATGGACCCTCAATGTGCTTTCTGTGTTTGAAGCATGAGGAGGATCATGACCACCTATTGCTACATTGCCCCTTCATAACAGAGTGTCAGAGTTGGTTGTGTGTCAGGCTCAATCTTTCATGGGTTCAACCCTCTACTCTTCCTGAAGCCATTTTGGCATGGCCTGTTAACCTTCATATTGGTGATCTCTCCTCAATTTGGTTTTGTGGTATCGTGCTACTTCTCTGGCACATCTGGTGGGATCGTAACAAAATAATATTTAGGGAGTACAAGAGCTTTGTGGAAAGGGTCATTCTCAGGTTGGAATGGGCTATTTCTGAGGTAGTTTCTACTAATTGGTCTTACTTCCACCACTTCTCCAATATTGAAAGGGAAATTGAGCAGTGGTGGCCAAGAATTGTCAAGCCCGAGGTGGGTGCCCAGTGTCTTGTGATATCTTCTGCCTCACTTCGTAGGTTGGCTCGTATATACCCTCCCCTCCTGGGTTTCCTCAAGCTAAATTTTGATGGAGTGGCCAGAGGTAATACAAGAACCTCTGATGATGGCTACATTGTAAAAAATGAAAAGGGATTATTGGTGGGAACATCTTCCTTCAAACTCAGGGAAGGCACATGTAATTTAGCTGAACTCCAGGCTCTGAGAAAAGGAATTAGTAGCCTCCTTGAAGGTGGATAAATTGGAAATAAAAGGGGATTTTCTAGTAATTGTGAATTCCATAATTAAAAATAAAGCTCTGTCTTGGAAATTGGACATAGGAATCAAAAAAGTCCTTTGACAACTTGGGAAATTCAATTCTTGGAACATTAAGCATGTGTTTCGGGAAAGCAATAATTACACAGACAAGGTGGCAAACACGGGGATCGAGAAAGCACAACAGGAGAAAGTGGCCTTCAATTCCAAAGTGTGGGAAGGACTGGAGTTATTGGTCTCACGCGAGGTGAAATCAAGTGTTTTCGCCTCCTAATGGTGTGCTTTTGTGAAGTGTTTGATCTATTTAAAGTTGTGGACAAGGGTCTCTCCTTACATCTATTTCCTCCCTCCTTTTGTTGGATATCGCTACCCCACACCTACCACATATTGCTTTGAGTTTTGAACTACATGAGATGGCATTTTGGTTCAAGATAACGGATAACCTACTAAATAGGATTTTTCATTTTTCTTACGTAGAAGAGATGGAAGCCACTAAAGATATCTTGGGTGGTCCTTTCCTATCTACGGAAGGTTGGCCATGTGTCAATAGTGCCATCACCTCTATGTTCATAGAGAACTTGTTGATTATCTATCCTTCAAAGGAAGATGCGGTGAATTTGGCTTTGCACTAGCTTTGACCTATGTTCTCTGGAAACCTGGCCTCTGAAATCGGTAATTGTTTCCTGGCATTCTGGACTGTGGAGGAATCGATGTAGGGTGTGTTGAGGGTGGATGTCAGTGTCTTCAAAGAACTTGAAAAATAGTTCGGCATTCTACTGGCCTTCACTGAACAGTTGGTGATGTATGCCCGGGACCGTGTTGCTAACCTTGCTTTCCTTGTGCTCCCTAATGTGAAGGCCCTCTGTGCTCCGTTAGAACCTATCCCACCTATGTGGGCTGAGTTGCAGCTATCTACGATGGGGGAATATGAATTTCTCTAGTTGGGTTGGGTGAATGCTGAAGTGAAGGTTGAACTGAAGGAAGAAGATAGCTCAGGTCGGGTGTCTCTAGCTTCTAGTGTTGTTGTCTCCTTGGAGACTGGGGAGTAATTCCTCTCATACCTAGCACTATAGATATAGTATAATTTTGGATAATGTTGGTCTATGTTCGTGTATATCTAGTTGTTCTTTTGGGATTTTGTTTTTTTTTTATTTGAACTCTTGAGGCTTGACCTTTGTTAATGTAAATAGGGAATGGGTCCCTTTAACCCATTTTAACTATCAAAAAAAAAATTATGTAGTATAAATTTTCAATTCATTATAAAATGGATTCATAAAAATGTAGGAATATATTTGATATAATCAATTCTCTACTAAATTTGCATGTATCTTTCATTCAAACACAAGAATGTATAGGCTTACTTGAAACTTGGGAAAATTCAACCACATAAATTTTTACATGATGATAAGGTGGATGGAACTTTATTTTCAACAACTTATTCAAAATTATGTGTTTTTTCTATCAGCACTTTTGTGATTTCCCTTTACCATCTTGTGTAGCTCATCTTGTGCTTGGTTTTCATTTACCATCTAAATTTTGTAGAAGCGACACAAGAGATATGTTGATGAATCTTATGGTTTTACACTAAGGATCAATTAATTTAATTGTATACAATAGGTAACACAAGATAAAGAACCATTATGATACCAATGATCTAGATCCCATTGTGTTAGAGTGAAATTATATAAATTATGAGCTAGATGTGTTGTAAGTGTATGTGGAAGTTTACAAAATGATGGAGATCAAGGAAATTAATAGAAGTATAACACAATGTTTATTAATTTGTGTTCTGTACATGACATATTTTCAAGGGCTATGTATGTTTTCCTACAATCTATTATCTTCCTATAATATAATGCTACATATGTATACATACAGAATACAATGTTGTAAAGGCATCAAGAGCCATAGTGGAAGTTAAACCTTTTAGGCTTCCATGTATGAATATTTTCCTTATGAAGGTTACATGATCAAACTTGCATGTGCATGGTATGGCTAAAAATTCACTAGCATAATGTGGGATTTGAAAATTCCACTTAGCATGGCACACATTTTCTATGTGGAAAATGTGTAATTTGAAGGTCATGCAAAAAGTTTGAATTGTATGTTATGTTTGGAGGTGTTCTATAGATAGTATATGGCGTGTTGAGGTTTTGGCATAGGGTAATGTAGTGTTATGGAGTGTTGTGAAAGGAACATAATGTTGTGAGTAGTGCATAATGTTGTTAGTACATCATCATGATCCAATTACAAAACTTTGTTACAGGTGATGTGTAATGTTGCAAGTGCAACAAAATGATATGATCCAATGTTTTCTTTTAAGATGTGTGGCATGTTACTTGGAAATATGAAAGAAGTGCATAATGCAAATGGTTACAATGTGATGCTCAAAGTGTGGATGTGTGGAATATTCCATGGTGATGTGCATGAAACACATCATACAAGGTTTTGTTTAGTTTTACATAAATGATAAGGGCACTAAAAGAAAGAGCATGAGGTGAAACAACTATTCATAAGTCTTTCATATATAAATTAAAAAATTCTAGCACCAGAAGGAGATTCCAAAATCTTCTCCCATTCTAACAAGTAATTAAATTGGTAATTATTTTCAAGGAGGGTGGCATTGAACTAAATTGAGGATTTCATGTTGACATAATATCCTTATTATTATGTTCCCCCTTGCAATGTTAAAACTAGAAATTATACGTGAACTGTACGATGTGAACACCGGAAGAGATATAGTGAAGAAGTGAAACCAGATGAAGAGAAATGAAGGGGAAGGAAGAGGGGTGTAGAAAATGTGCATTTGAGGGTGGATAATTAGATGGGAAAGGAAAGAAGAATCGAGGGGACAATGTGAAACTATATGAAATACGAAGAGAAGGACATGTTTGGTAATTGTAAAAAAGATAAAACATGTTTTTTTGGTAGAAATCACAGAAAATATTTAGGGAGATACAAGAAAATACAAGAAGCAGAGAAAAAATGTTGTCGAGGTGAATACCCGATTGAATTTGCATATTTTGACTCCATTTGGTAGTTAGAGAAATTGTAAAAGTAAGGGGAATTTGAATGCATGGTGTACGAGAGACATTAGGGAAAGGTATACATGTATTAGTCACGTTAACAATGAGGGTTCCAAACTATTCACGCAAGTGCAATTTACATTGATTTAAAAAGCATCATGTTATATGATTAGTTAGAAAAACAAATAAATAAATATTCTCCAAATTGCACCTGTATCATTAATGAATTGGTAAGTTTTAAAAAGTTGACGCAAGAAGGAGAAGAAGATATAATTTGTTTTTTCAAATAGTACAATGTAGGAAGGAATGATTGTGCCCCCTTCTATTTGGTCTGGTTTGCATCCACACACGTCTGAGACTTGAAGAGCTTCGAATAAATATTGAAAAGGCTTATCCATATTTCTGCGAGCAATTTTAGATGAAAACCAAGGCTTCTAGTAGAAATTCCACTGAGGGGGAAAGAAAAAGGGGATAAACTAAAATAAAGCTTATGATCACATGGCTCTACATGTGAGTGTTATTTATTTATTTCTACTTAATCATTTATTTTAGGTCTAGTCGACTATGGTTCTTTTATTGAACAAAAACAAAAAGACAAGAAAAACATCTGCATCGCCGATGATGACTAGAGTGTCCTTTAACGAACTAATATCGTACATGTCAGTTATGCGATCAATTATAGACAAAAAATTGGAGATTCTCATAGAATTTCCACGAGGGGTTAGAAAGAGGAGCTAAACTCTAATAAAGCTTAGGATGGCATACTTTACATTTTTTTTATGGGTTTTCAATATAGATATTCCTTAGATTGATAAGATTGTTGTTGAAAAGATATGATAAGAATCATATAGCTTCAAAAGTATTTGTTTCTCCATGTATTTAACAACAAAATAAAAGTTGAGTGGGAAAAATAGACCCATGTCTGTTTCAAACCCACCAACCAGGTTAACCGCTCTTCAAAACCCAAAGTAGAACATGGCGACCGACACATCATAACCAGCCTTTCACATTAAATGTACAATGGAAACGTTGAAGGGCATATTTTGAAGGAGTCTAATTTGAGGGAGAGAAATAATGGCAGAGGAAGAGGGGTGAAGAGGGATTAGAGGGTGGAAAAGTGAGAGGGTGGAACGACACGAAAAATATGTCAAAGCGCAACTGCTAAGTAAATTTTATCTTGTAATCAAGCTATGATATATTTTTATTTAATGGATTAAAGGTTTTCACATAGTGGAAGATAGATTTTATTTGTCAATCAAACTTGTTATTTTTTTGTTTTGTAGCACTAAGGGTTCGTATTCAGTGATTTTATCCTCAATTTTTTATCATTTTTCTTTGACTCTAGATTTATTGTGTTGTGAGAAGAAATTGGTTTTATTTGAACATTAGGTGGTCATTCCCAAAATATTTGGGCTTGCAATTTTTGAAGCCTCAAAGCTTGAGATTTTGTTCCTACAAATGCACGTTCAACATAAATATGAATGAATGCAAAACTATATAAATCATTTTTATAAAAACGTTAAAATAGTGTCAAAGTGCCTTATCTTAAATTTGTAACATACTTGTAATCATTTTAAATATATATTTTTTGTTATGGATTGTAATATTGGGGAAAAAATACAAAATACATGCATAACTATATAGTTAGGTGTGATAGTGCATCGAAAGCTATCCTTGAATCTTCAATGATTTAGGAATCTTCCAAATGTGAATACAGAGCACGGAAAGATTACTTTCCTACACACAACACTGATTCGTTGAAACTGAATACAATAATAGCTTTCATAATTAATTTCCATAAATGGAGTAGAAATGTAGACCCATGCAAAACATCATCTCTGAACAATAAAGGGGCATCCTTTCCCTAGGAGTTGACCTCTACGGATTGTAAACAATAAGAAACTTTGTTATTAATGGAATCACCTACTTGAAAACCCATTCAAAGGTAGCATATTCTGACCTAAACAATAATGTCTATGCCATCAAAACTTCCATCATGCTTTTGTCCACATCCAAATTAGATCCCAAAACAACATCATAGGAGACATACTTAGATGGGTCTGTATAAGTAACTTGAGCATTGGTGTTCAATGCAATATGTGATAATCCCATTCTGCAGCAAAACCTGCTTGACATCTCAAACCCTGCAAAAAGAAACACATTACCAAAATCTCTAATCTCCAATAATTCTATTTTGTAGAAATCTGTCACCGTTGAATTATTATTTCTATTGTTATTTGGATGAGTTTGAAGACGCACGGGTCGCACAACCACGAATGAATTGCAGTCACATAAATAGTTGAGAATATTTATATATGTGTTGAAGATATGTTTCAGGTAAAAGCTAACAAAACTCAATTGATAAGTGTGCAGATCTTGTCTCCCGAACCAATTGGAGCGATTCAAACCCTAGACCATTCCGCTCTTTTCTGTAATTTTGATTTTCTAAGGGATTCAAAACCTAGCCAAGAAGAAGAAGGTGGAGAGGAATCGACTAAGCGTGGTGCCTATAGGTACCTTTTTGCTTATAAATATATATTGACTTTTCAATCTAATAAAACGATGGTCAAATTTTTTATATGCAAGTTGGAAGTAATATTAATGCCTAAATTTTACACTTATTTTATGGCAAAAAAACATGAAGTGTAAATGGTCATCAAATTCAAACCCATATAGGTTATGCCTTCATGCAAAACCAAAACAAGAACCTTACATATTTGAAAAATAATTACAAGTATTTCAATAATAATAATAAGTCAAAAAGATAGATGTGACCACCAAAAATATTTATTAGTAAGTGAATGTAAACATAAAATCCATTTTTTTTTGTTGATTAACATAAAATATGTTTTCCAAAAATTAATTAAAGTGTCATGATAACCCCTACAACAAAATATTTATTTTTTTATAATAATAATTAGTTGAAAGGCTATATTAGGGGAGAAGGAGCCCTCCCAAAAAAATATTAGGAGGACCTCACACTTAATTTTTTTTTTAGATTCCGATTAACCAGCGGACGAGATAAATCACCTAAAAAGAATTCTTTTATGTGGTCATCCCTTTTTCCACTTCTTTGTTGGGAGGGTAGACATAGAACATAACATTGGCATGCATAAAACCATGTTCGCCCATGTAAGTCATGGTGGAGGGGTACACGTGGAAATCACCAACTCAAAATGTGAGAGGGGTTTCATATTTTACCGTTGAGAATCACTCCATTTCCAACCTTCTTCTTACACATATGTAGTATTGGTTGCCACCAATATTTATAATATAAAACTAACATTTGAAAAAAATAAATATTAATATAGAAATTTTAAATATGTATATTTGAATAAATTTATCGACAATGATGTTAATAAATATTATTATCATTTGATGTTTTCCACAGTGACAACGAACATGTTTGGTGTTGTGGGCTCGACACATCTTAGAATTACTTCTACACCTCAAAAAAATTGTATTTAGTCAAAAAATCAATCTCGCATTGGTTGGCTGGAATGGTTTGTCGTAATATATTATGATCCTTATGGCAGTAAGGGTGAAACCATATTGGAGGCGGCATTTGTGAGTAACATAATGGTCAATTGGTTACAAGATATGTATGTCTATCACCCTGCTATATGGGTTGGATATGCCTCTTCAATACATCTTGGTATTGTTTTAATGACTTTGCAAACTTTATGTATCTTACTATCCAGATTATATATACCTCTTCCATACATCTTGAAATCACTCCAACTCTACAAACCCTCATATTTTCACTGAACACCTCCTTTTGGTGCAAGTGTGATGTAAATAAAATGTATGTAATATTTTATGGAGGCATGCATTACCTAGTCACAAGTGGCACTTAATTCTATTTTCACATCTCTCCCTACAAACTAGAATATTCTTTTATGTTAAAATTCGTGTTAGGAATGGGGACTCGTCGGCTGTGGGAAAACCCACACAATTGGAGGGGACGAAATTCACGATGTATGTACTTTTGACTTGTTGGCTTAGCTTGGCGTGGCGTACATGATTTTACATTTTAATTTTATCGTATCTATGCCCCACCTATAATCAAATGGTTTTAATTTCTTTTATATTGTATTTCTCATGTTTAAACTTTTGCGAAAGGGAATACGAGGCGGAGGGCCGCCGAGGCTTTGTGATGAGACACCCCTCTTCTCAAGCAACCTCATTCGTTATACAAAGTTGACTTGGGTAAACATTATTTTCCACCAAACACTAATGTAAAGTAAGGAAATTGGGTTTTTTAATTATTTTTTCATTTTTATATAATTCATATTTTGTTGCATATTTTTTACTAACCCATTTTTATTGGAGTTATGAACTAGTCTTGAGGTACAAATAGGGGTTGTCAGTCCCTAATAATATGAAAACAACGCAATTAGCCTACACCAAATTCAACATCTAACATAATTCAACTAAAAATACCCAATGGCAATAAAAGAAGACGAAGCAAGAACATACCATCCCAACACAAGAGGGAAAATATTAATCAACTAAAGATTAGTGAAACGATAGCAAAACATCAACATAAAGTCAACAAAGGGTGACGATACTTCTAAAGAGCCCCAAGATGAAAAACCTAGCCACATGCAATGACCTTTCTTCTACCACTCTTAGAAAGGATGTTCTTCATCATCCTTTAAGAACCATCTTTCACCATCCCTCAAATTTTAACCTTTTTGCTTAGTCGATACACCCAAGTTTTCCTTAGGCCTTGTTCTCGAGGGGTATGAGGGAGAGGCCAAGTAGAGGGCATGAACCCACAAACATTTCAAAAAATAGTAGAAAAGGGGGGGATCATCGGTCTCAAAGAGCAAAGAAGATGAGGGGTGGGAGTGATACGTTCAACATGGAACTTCCCATTGTTGTAATACAAAATAAACATTTTAAGGGACCCTTCTTTTCCCTCCAAACTAACTAAGAGGCGCCCCATGTGCACTATCGAGCACAAAAAGAACAGGAGGTCACGTGATGCCCAAAAGCATTACAATGAAAGCACCTAAATGGAAGACCCTCATACTTGAGGAACAGACCCCACAAACCCTAGGAAGAAGTCAACTTGATCAAGTGGAAGAGAGGCTTGGAGAGGTTGATTAAACTACAAACTCTCACTAATTTTCTCCCAAGGGCACAAATGTCAACCTTGACAAAAAATCAAATCTTATCAACAAACATTTCAATATGATTTACTCTTCGGAGAATGAGTGGGATGTTAGAGAAACAAAGATTTTCACCAACTCAGCATCAAAAGGAAATGAAGGGAAAAAGAACAAACCACAATTGCCAAAAAACCATGAGCACAAAGACAAATGAAGTCTCTGTCTGCAGAGCTACAAAAAATGACCAGGAAGAAGCCGTTACTAAGTAGAGAGAAAGAAGGTGATTCAATGGAGCTCCATGTAGATGCAACCCACCTAGAGATATCAACCAGAGATAATTGGTTGGCTACATATTCACCAAAAGGGCCCTAGTACCACTTTTAGGTTCCATGTATAGAATAGAAGAATCTAAAATGATCAACTCTAGCTTCTCCCTTGAGAAGGACACTGAAACATCATTAATCTCAAGGGTGATTTAAGGAGACAAATGCTCAGTAGATCATAAGATACCATATCCAAGGTCGCTACGAGGTTATAAGGGAGTAACGTCAAGGCCCCATCAATCCAAAACTAATGTGGGAGCATCGTTGAGGGACGACAAGGTCACAACCTTACAGAATTCCCTATAACACTGGAAAGTATCAAAGTTATTCCTACACTCTTTGTAAATAAGACATTGGCGTGCAAAGGAATTTAAAGAGTCTCCAAACAGGGGTTAGGAATGATCAAGAATAAAAGAAAAATGCTAAACAACCACCCCTTGAAACTAATTTTACCTTAGCACAAGACTTCCTCAAAATAGTAAACACTTACTCAAGAACCAAAGCATGGGAAATGAGATTGTCAAAAAGAAGGGTCTAGTCACCACTATCCACACAATCTTTACTATCATTACTGAGCATTCTCAAGGAAAGGATAAGGCTCCCATAATGAATATTATACTCATATCCAAGGTCTTCCTAACAATAAGTAACTACATTTCACACATTTTTTGCAATGTAACCCTCATCACATTAATACTCTTCTAGATATTGCTTAGGATCAGCTCAAGCATACCATGATGTCCTCGACTCCTAAGTCTATTCTCACATCTTTTATTATCGATATAGATATCATTCCCACATCGAATGCGTGTATATATTAGGGTGCAACTAGTACACCATGTTAAAGTGTTACTATGAGTAATATTATTCCTACATCACTTATATATACCCAAACTGGTTCGTGTTATTCTTCTTCTAGTATACAAGCTCTTGAAACCCTCATTTATAGCTTACAATCTCAAACTTTACAAATACAACAACAGGCCTCTATCCCTTCTCATGATTCTACTCAATTAATTTGTAATCCACTCACACATGAAGTGGCTTCTTATCCTTTGACAACGGGTTTTTTTCTCCTATGCTTCCTATTTATGATGGAAAAGGTGATCCTGAAGAGAACCTTCATTCTTCCTATGTGCTTTCTTGAATTACACTTACAATGAAACATTACTTACCTAGCTCTTTCCTAGAAGTGGCAAGGATTTTTTTTTACAATGGTTCTATTATCTTCTTATTCTTTTAATTAGGGCTTTTACCCTTTTATCTAATCCATTTCTCGCACGATTCTATATTAATATTGGGGATAATATTTCTTATGATCAAATGTCTAAGATACTAGAAGGTTATGATGAACATGTTAGTGATTATATTCTACATTACATGAGTATGCTTACAAGGATGAACAATATTCTAGCTGATAGCGAGATTCAATATTTATTCACTCAAAGCCTTCTTGCCCCTTTGCAAGAATTGATTATCTTTGAAAAATTTTGTTGATTCACTCATCTATGTCATACATTAAAAGAGTGTGAAGATAATATCCTCACCATGAAAAATCTCAGATATCTATCGATGCTCCGAACACATCTAATCATAAGTTTCAATGCAAACAATCTTTCAAAGGAAAATATAATCACAATAAGACTGATGCTAAATTTATGGTAATGTTGTATATCAACCTAAAAAGATTTAGTTATAAGCTCCTCAATGATAACTCACACGATTTCCTTGTGCACCTTACGTAGTGCCTAAAAATTTACTCAAATGCAAACTTGTATCCCCCTCCAACCCTTGAGCTTGATAAAAACAAACCTTGTGGTAAAATTTTCAACACTAATGCATTTTGTGATTATCATAGATGTGTTGGCCATTCTACTAATCAATGTGTTTAAATTCATCATGTTATGCAATATCTTATTGATGTTAATGTTATCAAATGGGACAATCTTATTGAATCATCTAAGCCTAGTAATGACAATGCAAATCTAAAGATATTTAATGACCCACTTATTGATCACAACATTGTTAAATCTAATTTGGAAGTGTACCATGTTCATCGTGTTATACCTCCTACTCCTTATGATCATCCATTGTATGTTATGATTGGTAATGTTACTACTACACCACCTTCTCAGTCAGTTATTGATTTTGACAACATTGATATGGCTCATGATCTTATTTCACATACTTTATACATTCACGCTTTTGTTATTCAACATTATATACATGGTTTTTGACCTTAAGCCTCGACGCTAGTGTGAGGGTTAAGTAGTTCATCCTCTTGGTAGGGACATACCAGGGATAGGGTTTAGATTGTAACAAAATCTTGAATGTAACAAATATCAACAACAACCTTCTTCACACATTATCAAAACATATTAACTTTATTTATTCATTAGATTAATTACATATCCTTCTCACACTCTTCATGTCTATTGCATCATATAATCATTCTCATCTCTATCATCTTTATGCTCTCTATATTTATCATTCTCTACCTTCTCCCTCTTTTCTATCTTCTACCTAGTATATGTTCTCCATCCCTCAAATTATTTCATTCAATTAAAATATGTATCTTCACTATACAATTATCCAAAGTTCACTTCCTTTGGTTGAGACTTTGTATTGTTCAACTTGTATTTTGTCTGAATTCTATAGTTATCTCTTTGTTATGCAACTTCTTGTAGTCTTTCGCAACTTCATTAGTCTTTCATGGATTTCTTAGTCTTTCATAGATTTCTTAATTTTCCACGGATTTTTCCTATTTATGCCTTAGTGTATGAAATTGATGAAGAACCCTGTCAACATCATCCATGGACTTCAAAACATTGTCTTATCCTCGAGACAACCAACTAATGAAGGATGCTATCAACTACCTTCTTCCATTTTTTTGTACTCTACCTATTTTATTGTACAAATAATAAATCTCGCCTTACAGTATCATATGATCCTTCTGCCAAAATTGAGCCTTATGTGCATAGTCTTAGTATCACACAAGAAATAGGAACACCAAAACATCAACATGCCAAAACTTAGACGTCTATCATAAGGAAATGTTCCCTTGCTCAACTCGTCATACTAGATTTACAGGACATGATGGGTTCCAAATAAATAAAAGAATTGTTATTTGAACTATAGGGCTACACATGGAAAATATCAGGCATATTGTGTTGTGAACTGATCCTCAAAAGCATGCCAAGTAGACAAATGTTCTTGAATTTGCTTATTTTAAATCTATGTATATTGTTGTTGTGCATTGACTAGCTCCTATTGCATTCGTGTGATTTATTTATCCATGGTTGTGTTATATTATTCCATATCCATGATATTTTCTGTGTGTTGTTATTTTACACGATATTAATTAGCCATTTCCGCCAGTTTTTGTCTCTTTGCAGCGTCCACATATTTTCCAACATCATATTATGTAGAATATATATTGTTGAGAGTTGATATCCTTAGGGACATGTGCCTTATGGAGTGCACGAGTAAGGATACTTTGAAGCATGGGAGATGTTTTGAGTAATTCCGTGAGGGAAATTTACACGATGGTCTTTTCTAATTGTTTGATTATATCATATGAAATAGATGAAGAATTTGCATTTGAGGACTGTGCATTTGTAGTGGACTTAGGATTAGACATTTGTTGTGGTGTTTTTGACATGGAGGGTTACTTAGTAGCGAGTACCCAAACCTATTTCTATCTCATTTTCACTGTGCAAGTACGAGTGTTAAATTTTACAGTGGCTATCATGTCTAGTGTTGATATAACAATGAAATGATATAATCAAATTTGACATTGTTTGATGTTTGACACTTTTCTTTTACACTTTTGTTTGTACCATGCTTAGGGAAGGGGTCTTGGAAGACCTTTAATTTCAATGTATCCATTATCAATTAAGTCTTATATATAGTGATGTAGTCTTACACAACAATCCATAGGATGACCATGTATATGATGGTAGTCACATTATTCATTTTCTTTATACCATGTGGGTTTAGGTTTTCCTTCTTCAAAAGGTTGTGTAGATGGGTTTGTCACCATTTTAGTGTTTTCTAATTGATTGAGGACACTTGAATGGATTTCTCCAAGAGACTTAAATTATCATATTTTGACCTCATGCAAAGAAATTTCTTTGTTAGAAAGGATTAGAGGTTGTTTATGATATTTTTATGTTTTACTAGTTAATGAGGAGTTTGACTTTATACATTTTTGAACACGAAGAGAATCAATGATTCCATCGTTTACAACATTTCAATTACATGGTTGATAAATTTGGATTCATCATGATTTTGATTTTTGTTATTGTTTTTGGGTTGGTCCTTTGAAGGTGTATGGATTAAGCCCTTAGCGATGAGATCCCTCTCAATTTGTTGTCCTTTTTCAATAACTTCTTTGAAGATTGTCAAAAAATGTATTTGCATTTGAAATGATAATTCGAGATTTAGATTGGGAACGAAGATACTAACTATTTCTTAGGTATAGAGAAAGAGAATGGACTTGCAATTCCTCACCATCATTAAAGAAACAACGTGATAGTGTCATTGTTACTTTTCTTTGTGTTCCAAAGGTACTTCATTGTGATTTCAAAATCTAGGTTGAATGATAAATGTTTGACAAATTTCTTCAAAAGGTCTACGAATCTTATGATTGATCCCTTTGGAAGGTGTAAGAATGATTCCAAAGTTTTTCCTCCTAAACTTTTAGGAAAGAGGCACAAGAGAAAGATGTCATTGTATGCCACTTCTTGGCATACCATGAAAAATTCTTTAATATGGTCTCTTGGATCATGTTTTCCTTTTTGTTTATCAAATTTGGGTATTTCAAATGTTTTGGGAAAAGGCACACACAACATGTCCTTATCGAATGGGTAAGGACATAGTTCGTCGAAATTAAATTGTTTTGTACGCTTTTGAAGTCCCAATAAGGTTTCTTTCATACTCATCCATTCTTGTGCGAATGTGGAGTTTTGTTGAGGATTTTCCATGGTTACATCATTTTCATGTGTAGATTTGCATTATTCCTCATTTTTAGGATTTTCATTGTTTGTGAGTTGATGTGTCAATTCTTCAATTTTGGATATCAAGTCTTCTTTTGATGAATCAGATGTAGTGGCTGATTTTGCATTTTTCTTACTAGACTTAGGTTTTTTATTGTCTTTTAAATATTCATGTCCAAACTCTGAGGGTAGTTTTGCTCCCATTTCTAGGAGGCGAAGAAGATATTAATTTTTTTTCATCATTAGGTTATCAATAGCGTCTTTTTCATTTTCTGATATTTTGGGTTGTTCTTTGACATCTTCTTCTTCAAAAGTGTTATGGCCAAAAGGGTTGAATTTATCAGACTCCTCGTGGGCATTAATGTTTTTATTATATGTAAAACCCATTGTTTTATAGGTAAATACCTAAGTAAAAGGTGATTTTGAGATTTTTTAGAAGTTTTGACAAAATTTGAGCTAAAATAAATTTGTTTGATAAGATTGACGTGATTAAAACGTAAATTTTGAGATTGGAAATTATTTTGATAAGATTGGATGTGGTTTTACTTAAACATTGGATAACATGAATATCTGAAGTATAAGGTTCAATGTGATTTGATCTATGAATTTCTTAAGATTTAATAAAGTGAATATTCAATGTATCAATATAAGACTCTTGGCTTAGTTTGATTTGATTTACTTAATACGTGGATAAAGTGAATATCAACTTATAAGATTTTTGGATAACTCAGATGTGCTTTAAACTCAAATAAAGTGAATATCCAAATTTTTTGATTATTTGATTTTGCCTAAACCTGGGATTTTTGGTGAATCCAAAGACTAAGGCTAAAAGAACAGTTTGATATTCAAATGGGTAGAGGTTAAGCTATTAATGGGATATCTTTATATTGGATTTTGACTAGAAAGTTTGAATACAAGTATTCAAGGTAGAAGATGTAAATATCAATATGATTTTTTAATTATTTTGAATTGAATAAAGTGAATATTCAATGGTATGTGGGATTTTAATTTGAGGAAATTTGTATCTTTAGACGTGAATGTCCAAAGAGATAAATTTTATGATTTTTTTGGTTTTGGTAGAACATGAGTTCTAATCCAAAGGGATTTTTGAAAAGGTAGTTTTTCGTTTCTGTTTTAAATTTGATTTTTATTTGTGGAACACATCTTAAAATTTCAAGCTAGAATGTAACTAAAAAGTGTAAAAAGGAGGTGTTTGTATAAATAAAGTTTTGTGATAAAAAATGGATAGAACCTTTTTAGTTTACAAATAGGAAGTAACAAGTTTTGTCGAATGTTTTGGATTTAAAGAGGGAAATTCGTCAGGTAATCGACACAATGTTTTGTGAATAATGAAACCTACAAGAATGATATGAATGGGTGGATGCAAGCTCTTATCTCTCTAATAGATTCATCTTTAGATATATCTTATTCCTGATATACCAAATATGTATGGGGACAGAAGTGGTACGGGGATCCCTTAAAATACTGAAAGAGACTCACCAATTCATTACTAACCCATTTAGAGGAGTGAATCATCACATCCAATGCATATGCTTTGTGAAAAGGTGGAAGGATGATGGGGGAATGGTGTCCTTATAAATCCCTTTATTACAGGTGGAAGGGTGATGGGAGATGATGCCACAAAATTTGTTGTTACAACTTTATTAGGCAATACTTGTAGTAGCCCTTCATGACAACTTTACATGTAAGAGAGGATTAGAGGTGAGGTAAATATTGAAAGTTGTTTGAGACTAAGTCTCAAGTGTAATATAATGTCATATCACTGGGTGACCCCGGAGGTCTAGGAACTATTGGTATGGCCCACCTCTTTATAAATCTTCACAAATCACCATATCTATATATAGGGCCATATCTATAGTTTTGAATCCCTCTTACCATGCCATCGAGCTATAGGGCTCTTCCCCTCTTCCCCCTCCCCCGTCCATATCTCTACAAATTTTAGTTGTGTGGGAGTATACACACACATATTCATACACACACACACACACAAACACACACAATCTACACAGACATATAAAATACACACACACACACATATATCCAAGTTCCTTGATATTGAGTGTCAACACCATATCATATAGATAGGGGTGGGGAATCGGCGGAGTGTTATCCTTTCCATCAGGGTGATAGATAAGGAAGGCTTCTGAGATATAGAAGAGGGCCATATCTACAGTTATCCTTAGATATAAATAGATTCAGGATTCACGATATAGATGAGTGGGGCTTGGCTCTCCTCCCCTCTATAATTATGTCAGGGAGAGTCAAGTCAGTGAAGCCCTATATAGATACCTAGGCCCCCACCCCCCCATATCAAGAGAGGGCCTCACCTCTTTATTGGGAGATATGGGCTAAAATATAGAGATATTTGGCTAGAGAAGAGAGCTCAAATATCTTTCTCATCAGAGGTCCATATCTATAGTTCTACCCTATCTATCTCTGTGTCTATAGAACTCCACACACACACACACACACACACACACACACACACACATAGATCGAATGAATATATATATATATATATATATACACACACACACACACACACACACACACACACATTGGGAACCATCTCTCTCTATATAACATATAAAATAGTATCCGTCATCCATGATTGTACTCGATAATATCCTTTCGTATAGGTTAGGGTCCCTCGATATATAGGGGTGGGGTCACTAATGCCCCAACTTATATAGATGGTGTCTCGATGGGTGAGGAATCTTCTCTCTAGGGCTATAATTCTATATGCATGCTCTCCCCTAGCCCCCCAATATTATTCAAAGGCACTTTCTCTCCCTTGGCACTGCTCTGCCCCCTTCTTTATATATCTGGAGGGCCCTCTATATAGGTGGGGGAGGGGAGTGTGGGGGAAAGGGAGTAGATAGGATCCCTCTCTAGATATATGGTGAACTGACCCTATATATCTATTATATCTAGGATGTGTATATGGGTATCGACTTGCCTCTATATAGAATATTTGTTGAGGTCACCCTCTCTAATCTCTATATGGGGTGGGGCAGCATATATCTATATCAGGGTGGTCAAACATAACATATAGATTCTATTTTTGCGTGGTTGTGAAATCCACGTCACTAATGTAGTTTAAGTGGTGATGAAATACACATCCACTACATGAAAATACAAATGAATGATGTGTTTATAGACAAGATTCATTCCAAATTTGATAAGCGTAAAGGAAAAAAGTAAATGACAAGTTTCAAAATAAAATTGTACCTTTGATTTTTTTAGCAAGTTTTAGCAAATTTCAATTGTTTTGGGCCAAGGAAAATATGCAAGTACACAAGTTATAAGTTTGTTACTTGATTGGGAAAGGTGAAATTCCTTTTTAAGAAAAGTGGTCATGTATAAAAAAGATTAGTAGTATTTTTGCTGCAAGAACCAAGTGATTAAATATGATAAAACAACCTTCCACCATTTCTAATTCTCAAGTTCACCCAAAGGCGGAAGAGAAAAGCATACAAGGTTTGGTTTGAAGAAAATTTAAGCTAAAAAGTAATCAATATCGCTTTTGATTTTCAAGATCATCCCAAGGACACGAGAGAAGAGCATACATAATAAAGGATTGTGAAAGTAAAAATGCTATTATTATTTCAAAAACATATTACTCAATGAAATCATAGCCACTTTTTATTTTCCAGTTCACCCATAGACCACCTATGCTCTTTTCTTACACAGGTGTAAGAAAAGAGCATACACAAGGTTGATTAAAAACAAGAAATAATTCAATAATTTAAACAAAGAAATTTTAAAAATATGATTAAATGATGTAAAAACAATAACAAAGTGATTAGTGATCTTAAACAGTTAATTTTACATATAAAATGACAAAAATCAGTAAGAATGATATTGTAAAAAATAACTAAGAGTCACTAATTTCAATTCTAGAAAGTTGTATGAATAAAAAAAATGACACAAAATGGAAACACATGTTAGAGAAGCAAAAACACACTTAATTTTCACAAGAAACACACCTAGTGTGAATATAGACGTACCTTCTGTATACACAGACACAGCTGGTGTGAACACATATGCATTTTTTTTTAATGCAGGAACAACTTTGTTGAATGTAGTGGCACTCAGAACCATGAAAGTGCACCTACTATCATAGAGACGTAGATTTGATTCGGTGAAAAAAAACAAATGAAAAATATTTTAAACACTAACGCATGTATACTCATGCTAGCACAACAAGGAGAATAGAAACGCCAATGGCTAAAAAAATGAAAACAAAGTTAATGAATACACAAACTCTATGACGGAGGCACATACATGGTCACACAAGCGCATATTTGAAAATGTAGACAAAACCTTTAATATGAATACCCACTTCACAGTCAACGTAGGCACATCTTATCCCATATAGATGCAATAATTCAACAAAACAAAAATAAAATCTTGTTAAAAACAACAATTGTTTTGTAACTGCTCTCAAAATAGCTCACTAGAAGACCTATAGATTTGTCAGTGTGCTGTAAATACTTTAAAAAATATGATTACAAATTTAAAATGACAAATAACAGACATGAGAGTTATAGGGGTCCCACCAGGCGCGCCAAAATGTAAACAAAGAAAAACTAGTAAGCTGAAGAAACGTACAAATAAAAGTAAACCAAGTCTTCTTTACACATTTCCTTACAACCTCGAATGAGATGGCTGAAGTGTGGAATGAAGTCCCAATATTTTTTAATATTCTTGATATATTTGAATGTGGGTGGTCAAAAATGACTCAAAATGGAAGTATCTTTGTGCTACGAGAAATGGATGAATGATGAACTTGTTGATCAAATGGGCAGCGTAACGATATATGAATTCAAGTGGAAATTAGATAGAGTAATGCTACAAATGCATTAAGCTCCCAAAAGATGATTTGTGAAGGGATGCACCTCTTATTTATAGGTGAATGAGAGGACATGGATTAAGGATCAAACTTTGGATAAGTTTTCGGTTAATGAATGTAATTTCTTGATTTAGCATGTTGATTTGGTCTATGTAGTTGGATGAGGTTAATTTTTCTTGATTAAACAAAAATTCTCATTTGTACATGCAAGTTTTAGATTACGAAAGTTGATAAAAATTAAAATGGCAAGTGTGAATTTATTATGAATAGGGAAGATATTGGAGACCCATTTAAATAGTCAACAAAGTTAATGAATTCAACATCAATAGGATTTACACATTATTTACTACATAGGTCATTGATTTCAGGAGGAAATTTGTGAATATTTTTCCAAATAGGTACAACATCAAGATAAGTGATAATATTGTGGACGATAATGTCAGGGTTAATATCAGGCATATCAAGGTACCCCAAGTAAATAATTCCTTATTTTGTCAAAGAAATTCAATATGTTGATCATGTAATTGGGGAAAATAGTAAACTAACATGAATACATGAGAAACATCATCATAAATTTGTACATTGATGATTTTTTAAGTGAGCATAGTGTTTGATGATATGCTCCCCATATGCCTTTGTTTCTTCTAAGAAATTCCTTATTGCAAAGTATTTCTCCATTTCGTTGAGCCAGTTTTCAGCCCCATCTCCTAATGTGGTGCCATCAAACTTGGGTGGACTTATCCTTTTTATATCATTAGTGAGTTCAGCTGCCAGCCTAGCCTTTTTGTTCTCAGGATGAACAGGTATGTTCACATTGTTATTATCAACACCTACATTGACATTGTCCCCATGAGGTGGCTGATTGTTGTTATCAGCATCATCTTCCTCCTCATTTCCCATTACTTACTATTCAAGTATAGCCAAATGATCTCTTGTGTCCAATAGGGCAGCAAGGATCTCATCTAGTTTCTGGGTAGTTGCTGCTCCTTCCTCAGGTAAAGGATTATTTGCAACATTTCCTCTTGTTCTAACCATTTTTTGTTACAAGAAACTTTAAGTTTCATTAGATTATGGACACAATAGGTCTAAGAGCTGCAACCTTCAGCTCTAATACCTAGATGTAACATTCCCATTTTAAGACTTTAGAAACAAGGGAATTTATTTTTTATAGAAAGTTATCTATTCTAAATAAAACATCATTTAGAACACACATTCTATGCCAATCAATCTCAAACTGATAGCCATATGCAGCTGTAAATGACTCGGTGATCCACTGATCTATTCATTTCATAACTCGGTGATATACCGATCTATTTATGTTAGCTTTAACTATTGAATACTTATCGTATACTTCATATACTTTGTTTTCCTACCCTAAACTGAGTACTGAGTGATTTTTTTAAAGAACATATCTGAATATTTTGTTACCAATATTCATCAGATATCACATTTCTTTAAACTAGGTGACATAGGACAATGCAACCAGTAGCTTGCAATACTTTGGAAAAAGATTTTCAACATACTGTTTATGTCACTATTCCTAGATGACATACTCGTCATTTCAAAATATGTCCTTCACCTCACTCCTCTGTTATCAAGAATGGTCTATACTGACTATCGTCAGTCCACTTGTCCAAGATTTAACCCTAGCCTAGGTTAGAAACATAATTTATTATAGGAAGACAATCACAATGACTTAGGGTATATGGGCATACTCAGTTGACCTAAATCAACTAGATGTGCCAAGGTACCTTGAGCCATTGAAAGCAAATACCTATCCTAAACATGCCACTAACTTGACCTAGAGAGAAATGAAGTTCAAGTCCTTATTTGTGTGTAGATCCAGATGATCAATGCAGAAGGGTGTTGCCACATTGTTTCACCTTTTTATTAAATCATTTCTTTGGAGTGTTGATGAAACAAATAGGGTAATGGGCATAGGAGGAATACCTGTTCAAATGTTGGCTGATGGGTTTTTGCATGCATATGACTTCCAAATCCACAGCTGATCATGAGAGCTTCCTTTTGGCTAGGAGGAACTACCTGTAATGCAAAGCAAGACCACAAGAAGGAATTAAACAATATGGGCAGTGAACTGCCTAGTGTATGCTAGATCCGGGAAGTGTGATACTTCCTAGATGGCTATCAGTCCACTATTTTAAACAATTTAATGTTGTAAACAAAGTAAATCCTATTGTAATTTGAAATGATTTAGGTATCTCACTTAAAACACAATAAGAAAATAGATCTAATCTAATAGGCTAAGCTAGAATAGAATCCAAAGGTCAAATGATTGGTTCTGGGTTCTACAGGTTTGACAGAGGTCTCAGGTAGATCACAGGTGGATGAGGGTGAGATGAAATTAAGTGGGTAGGTCTCTGTTCTAGGCTGTGTGGGAAAATACAGAGACCGATGTCAGTCAGGGGTAATCGACGAGTGGTCAGGTGTGACCGATGCTGGTTACTGTGAAATCTAGAAATGTCACAGAACAAGTTTTAGGTCTCCTTTGTGATTACACAAAGGAATTTGGTTGGTCAGGACTAGGTATTGGGTGACTGGGGTAGGCTTCAGGTGAGGATTTAATGGGTATATGGAGGTGGAAATGTTGGATAAGGTCAATAGGTGGCTAGGTAAGCAATAGATGATAAAATAATGATGAAATGAAATAAACCAGAGAAGTATGATGTTATACTTACTTGGATTCTGGTCCTAGATGCCTGTGTGTGAAGGATGGAGGTGATGATGAGGGGCTTGAAGGCTGCAAATGATCACCAGCTGAAGGAAAGCTTCTGCATGGGCTGCATGTGCATTGCTCTTTGCTTGGTTAGATCAGATCATGGCTGTGTAGGAAAAGATGTTTGATCTCCTTCCTTGCATGCGTGGTCTCATTGGAATTCACTCTCTGAAGATGTGTTATCTCTCTGAGATGTGATAATGCTCACCAACCTCTTTGCTTCCAACTTCCAACCTTGAGAATAAGGTTGTTTTGGGGTTAAAAGGGTAACCGACGGTGGTTCCGGCTTAACCGGTGATGGTTAGGGGTAACCAGTGTCGGTCAAGGTGGGATTTCCTAGGTTTACTAAACTAGGGAGATCCTCTTGATTTCCTTTGATATCATGTCATTAACCCACGGATTAGACTACAAGCTTCTTATGAGCATGCGGGAATGTGGTTAGAGGTAATGTAGGCATTGATTTTGAGGGTTTGAGTAAGACTTAGTTAGTTATGGTAACTTACTAAGAATAGGTCTTAGGTTGAGTTGGCTTGGTGAGGTGTCTAAGTGAACTGCATGTGTGGATATTATTTAAAATAAGATATTTAAATAATAAATATAGTGAGGATAATGCATTAATTTAATTAAATTAATATTAGTGGGGTGAAAGGGGTCATGGCTAGGTGAATGTGATGAAGGGTGCTTATTTGTCGAGGGACCAAAGGGGAGTGTGACCTAATTTTAGTGTCTACATTTTTCCCCTTTTTTTTGCGTAGCTTGTATTGGTAAGCAACGCTAACAAAAATAAGATGTGGTTGCCCCATGTGCGGTGAAGGTGATCCCCCTCAAACTAGGAACTGATGAGGCAGTAGGTAGAATTGGTGAGTGGTTTGATAAAAGGTAAATGTGAGGAAAAGGCAGTTGGGCTCAGGGAAAAAGGGTAAAAGGTCTACTCAAGCCATTCTAGGTAATGGGTCAGGGTCAAAGGTAGCAACAGTCCAACGCACGCACACAAATAAATTGCAGCATGCTACCGGGTTGAAGAGTAGGAAAACCCTACATCGTCTAAGGTCGATAGGTTTATCCAAACAAGGTTGAAGTGAATCCGGTATCCAAGGTATATGATATGGTCAGGAAACACAATGTAGGTTAGGTGCAGGAATGTTTAGGTATGTTTCGGTACACCAAAGGTAGGGTCAGGATAAACAGTCATGACAATAGGCTAGGTAAGGTCACTAGGTCGACAACACAGGTAATAGTGCCACAAGGTATAGCAAACACATGAGGTCAAAGGTCACTAGCGATGGTCCAGGTCCAAATATCAAGGTCACAACGTGGGTAAGGCCAAGGTAGGGGTAAAATAATGAGTCCCCAAAGGAGGAAAAATGGAGGTAGTATATGAGGAGGTCAGGAAAGGTAAGGTAAATGGGTTGGGTAAAGGATCAAGGAAAGGATGAAGGGTGGGGTAAAGGATCAAGGTGGGGTAAAAAGGGGCTTAATTGAGGGAAATGTGTAGGTGAGGATGACTGATGGTGGTCATGGAAAACTGACGTTAGTATAGGAAAACTGACGACGGTGAGGTAGGGCATGCGACCGATGCTGGTCATTGGTAACCGATGTCGGTTAGGTTGGGTTGGTTATAAAAACAAAAAAAAATCCACGTTTTGATTATTCATTTGTTATTTGTGAAGTGAGAAAATGACAAAAAGGAGAGAAAAGAGAGAAAAGTGTCTGAAGGAAATGGGACAGTGAGTTGGCAGTGTGATTGGACGAGGGTTGGGTTGGTGAGCAGCGGGTCCATGGGATCAGGGTGAGAGATTTGATTGGGTGGAGGTTGTGAGGAATTATTTGGTGATGGTAGAGGTTAGAGAGGGATCAGGTGGGCCACCAGCATAGTGGTCAGACGTGCCACCAAGATAGCGGCAACGTGACGAGGTAAGCACCCAATGCTACATTGTTGATTAGATAGATTAGAAGTTTGGAGTATTGTTATTTAAGGTTTTTGTGGGTTTTTGTTTTTTGTGGGTGGGTAAAAATAAAATTTGGGTATGGGGGGGAATAAAGGGCTAAAAGAGGGAGGGGAAGGGTGGTAAATGGTATAGGTGGGGTGGGTAGAGGTCCAGGGGTAGTTTTAGGTCATTGTAGGTGGGGTAAAAGGGAAAGGGGGGTGATTTTTAGAAAATGGGGGTTTTGGGAAGTCACGGGATTTTCCGTGACAGTGACCGGCATTGGTCAAGTTAGGCCGGCGTCAGTTGGGTAAAATTGGTATCGGTCACCAAACAGGTGACCGATGCTAGTTACATGGTAACCATGGTCGGTAAAGGTTAACCGGTATCAGTCACCAAATAGGTGACCGATGCCAGTTTAAGGGTGACTGGAGTCGGTTAGGATGAACTGGCACCGGTCGGGATTTGAGGCACAAGGGTCCAAAAGTGATGTGGGCTAGGTAGTTGAGATGGGTAGAGTGAAAATAGGGTGGAGGATAATGATAATTGGTGAATATGGTCATGGTAAATGTGGATTAATGTCGTGCTTGGATTGGATGCAGGGGAGATCACAGTTACATATGTGGGACAGGGTTCCACCTCTACTGGTGACATTGTGTGGCATAGTGACCCCTTTGGAGCTCTAGCATGTGGAGGTAGTGGGCTTGAGTGGGATTCATCACTACCGACATGTTGTTTGGTAGCCCAGCTTGATGGTCACGCTCATCGATAGATGGGATCCCATGACCAACACGTTCCACCTTCTGATGGGTGAGATGACTATCACCCTGGAGGACATGTTCCAAATTTTTCAGCTACCCATATTGGGTTCTCAGGTGTATTCTATCTCCTCTGAGGCCTCAGAGGAGTTGATTGGGATAGTTTTTGGTGAGGGAGTGGCTGATCTGAGATTCCATAGTGCTAGTTTGAGCTATGGAGAGATGTACCTAGCCCGTCCGGATGAGACGAGGCTAGTGGTTTTGTTGATGGAGGTAGTGTGCTGCTATGCACTGCCAGATGTAGAGGGTGGATGCTTTCCCCGATCACTGATGGGGGTACTCCATGATATGATGGTGCATGAGACATGCTTTTCCTGGGCACCAACATTCTTAGTGCAGCTATACAGAGAGCTGTGGGCATATGGGTGGTTGTGCAGGTTTAGCCTGTGTTGTACATTTATACTACACTGTTGGGCATATGAGCACATAGTGTGTGTGTGACCTATAGGGATGCCCTGAGTAGATGCATTCCCAGCATGATTTTTGTGGGTGGGATACAGGAGATGGGTGCCGGTGATAGGAGAGCAGAGATCAGATAGGCCGACACATGATGTGGCCCATTTTTGGTAGTTACTGGAGGGGTTTTCTAGAGTGGACATTATCTAGAGGCCATATGTGGGATTCCCCTCATATAGGCATATGCATGAGGAGCTAGCTGAGCTCCAGCTAGAGAGGTGGATACAGGGTCACTGTGTTAGGAGGATGAGATGATCCCAGTAGATAGAGTCTGATGGTAGTTTAGGCTCTTACAGGACATTCCTCCGCCCTTACCACAGTATTAAAGAGATGACGTGAAGAGGCCCTTACCTCTACCACATCCTAAAATACCCACGGGGGAGGAGGAGCAGCCAATGGATCAGTGGATAGATGACACCGGATGTACAGATAGATACAGGTAGTGGTGGGTGGCTCAGTTACGAGCCATACCACCCAGACCGGGGCAGCCAGACTTAGCTACCATTACAGTGTAGAGAGACACCCTACAGGGGTAGGTAGCTATGTTGATTACCCAGTTGGGTATACTACAGACCCAGCTGGAGGGCTCAGAGGTAGAGGTAGCAGAGCTACACGTATAGGTAGCCAGCCTATAGGCTTAGATGGCAGATGGAGGAGATGGAGATGGTTAGGGGGGATGGTCAGGTGGCAGCCTTACAGGCTCAAGTGGCAGGTTTACAGGGCCAATTGGCCATAGCCCAGGCACAGATTGGGGCCTTACAGGCCCAGATACAGGCATAGGGGTAGGGGGCACCACCACAGGCACCAGGAGTAGGTCCCAGTTCATAGGAAGGCACAGGGTAGGTTACTGCAGGGTAGGTACAGGGGCCGAGACCTATGGGACCACCACAGACTGTGCCTATATCTAGGTTATGGGATGCCCTAGGTGAGGTGAGATATTATCAGGACCAGCTTATGGCAGCCGGGATAGATTTCATATCCTATGCTGAGTACAGGGCACAATAGGCATCCAGTGAGAGGACAAGATCCCACACTCATAGTGTGGAGAGCACAGGAGGTCAGCGAGCTCCAAGGCCTGATCAGGGAGAGGCCACCAACGCACGGCGACCAACTCTAGGTGAGGTGCCAGTAGGGACATAGGAGGCCAAGGGTACAGGTGACACAGAGATGGAGGACATTTGACAAGATGCCTGATATTCAGTCACCATATTTTTTATGTATATTAGTTATTTTTTGATATATATGTCAGCCTGCGTGCCAAAGATAGTTGTATTTTTTATCACATACCAGCCTGCGTGCCGAAGACAGTGAGGATGTATGAGTGATTTGTATATTTTGAGCATATACAGGCTTGCGTGCCAAAGATATTTTGTATTGATTCATTCTTTTTTGTATATATGAGACCGGCCTGCATGCCGATGACATTTTGTATTGTATATCGGCCTGCATGCCAACATTTTGAGATGATGGACATGATGAGATGGGCATGTATGTTGAGATACATATTGATTGATTTATATGATGAGATACATGGTATTTTGTGATTTGTTGATGTATTTATGAGAAATTGGTTTATGGCTTGTGTTAGATGAGATATGGATTTGTTACTTTGATGTGGATGGAAATTAGGTGAGTTACGCATGATGGAGTTAGGTTAGTTTAGGCATGGATCAAGTCAGGTTATAGGCATGGTTGAGTCAAGTTTGGTTAGGCATGGATTGAGTTAGGTTGGTTAGGCATGGTTGAGTCAGGTTTGGTTAGGCATGGTTGTATTAAAAAAAGGTTAAGTTATGATTCATTATTATTTTGTAATGAATTATACTATGGGTCATATGTGAGATGTGGTATAATCCATGCATAGTGATGATAGAGAATTGGTAAGCGTAATAAATGTATAAAATATGTAGCAAATTGTTATGTATGTGGCTTAATTTCCAATTTTGTACATAAAAGGGGAACTAAGTGAAATGTGATGTAAATGGTGAGTTAGGCATGGTTGATGAATTGTTTAGGGTAGAGAATGGCTGAGCTAACCTCCAAGGGCCCCATGCCCTCAGAGTGTTGCCTACATAGTCCCGGTGAAAAGGGACCTCAGGCCGATGTAGTTCTCCCATAAGCTAGGGAAGAAAATGAGAAGGTGTGAAAATGAGTCGATAGGTGTTTGGGCATGTTGTGGGTTTAGGTTTGTTAGGTGTGGGTAGATTGTAGGTAAAATGATGTAGGTGAAAGTGATTGTGGTGAAAGAGGAGGATTACCCCAAAGGTAAGCGTCAAGGACCAAGTCCTGTATAAGGTAATCAAAATGTAAACAAAGATGGTTAAAAGATAAAAGGGGGCAATAAAGCCACCTGATTGGGTAGGATCATACCAAGTAGATCATACCTTGGAGGAGGTGATGAACATAAGACCCTAAAGACATTGCATGATTGACATGTTCTACGATGAAAAGTAGTCACATGATCACCAAATGTCTAAGTTCCAAGAAGTCCCTTGAGGCAGTAGGAAATGAGAGTGGGCATGGTTCACAGGGTGAAGATTAGGGAGTTTTTAATTTTTTTGGTATGAGGTAGCAGGCCCTTCGGGCAAGAGGTCCTAGGTCACAACGGGAAAGTCCATGACTAAAAAGTTTTTTGTTTTGACTTATAGTTGAGATAGACTGATCGATGCGGGAAGTCTATATGGGAAAAATTGAACTCCTTGAGGTCTTCGTGAAGCTGATCGATGTGGGAAGCTTCGGTTGCTCTAATTTTTTTTTGAAGAGCTTTACATAGTTGTCCTTCATGGGAGCAGTCTATTTATAGTAGCGGTTGGTCGAGAGGAAGATGTCCTTTTGAGGGAGTCATCTTTTTATTAGAATTTTGACTCAAGGAGTTTGGTCCCATTGTGAGGTCTTTGCAGTCATGGACAAGACCAAGGTGAAAGATAGGACTCTTGTTCAAAGGGCAAGGTGAAATGACCATGGGATCTCATCTAGAGGTAGATGAAAAGTATCCATGAGAATCATGGTATGTGCAGCGTTGTGGTACACATATTCAAGGGAAGATAACAAGTGATGGGTACTCACATGATTCTGGTTTAATCATTAGGGAGGTGTATGGAGTGAATGGTGCTCAAGGGATGAGCATGGAAAGAGACAAAGGGTGAGGTAGGATGATGAGTCAACAATAAAATGGTCGAAGATGCAAGGCATTAAGGGGCTCAGGTTCAGGTTTACCCTCAAGAGAAGATAAACGATAAGCACTTGATCCATAGGTATGAGTCACGATGTATGGTCCAAGCCAATTAGGAGCAAATTTTCCCCGTTTACTTTTTTCTACTTTGGTTACATGTTGATTTTCTTTCAGGACAAGGTCACCAACTTGGAAGGTTCGTTCATGAACACGTTTGTCATAGGCACGTTTTGATACATTGTTGGTAAACTTGAAGGTGATCCAAAGAGCATTAAGACGATGTTCATCTAATAACTCTAGTTGTGCTAAATGGTCCTGATGAAAGTCATCATCAGTGAGCATGTCATGGAGAGAAATGCAGAGTGAGGGGATCTAGACTTTGAGAGGCAGAACAACCTCTATACCATAGACCAGAGAAAAGGGTGTGGCCATAGTGGAAGTGTGAATACTAGTGCGGTATGCCCATAGGGAAAAAGGAATGTGCGTATGCCAATCCTTCCCAGTATCGTCAACCACTTTCATGAGAATTTTGTTGAGGGTTTTGTTAGTGGATTCAGCTTGGCCATTGGTTTGTGGGTAGTAGGGTGATGAGAAACTAAGCTGAATGCCGAAGGCGTCACAAAGTTTTTGCAATGTTTTGTTTTTGAATTGTTTTCCATTGTCAGTGATGAGGCGATGGGGAACACCAAAGTGACAAATGATGTGGTGGTTAATGAACTCACATATTTTCTCAGAGCTTTCATGGAAATGAGTGGGATGGATTCTACCCATTTTGTGTAGTATTCGGTAGCAGTGATGATCCATTGATGGCGTTGGGAAGAATGAGGATTGATTTCTCTGACAAGATCCAAACCCCATTGAGAGAAGGGCCAAAGGTCACGAGTGACCTGTAAGGCATGACTGGGTGTATGATGAAGATTGGAATGTTGTTGGAATTTTACAAAACATTTGACGTAGTCACAACAATCATGGTTAAGGGTCGGCCAGTAATAGCCTAGGTGAAGAATACACTTAGCAATAGCAAGGCCACTAAAGTGACCTCCACATATGCCATCATGAACCTCCTTAATGGTATAAGGAATTTCAGAACTTGTGAGGCATCGTAAGAGAATACCATCAAAGCTGCGCTTATAGAGGAGTCCTCCTAGGATAACGTAACGAGAGACCTTTTTAAGGAAGGTGCACTGTTGTCCATTACGGGTGAGATCAGGAGGTAAGATGGAGAGAGAAAGGTAGTCGGAGTATTGTTTATACCAAAGGTCACTCAGGTCAGGGGTATTGGTTCCGATCGAGTAAACATCATGAGGTAAATAAGAAGGTGAATGGAGGTGTTGTACGGTGACAAAGATTTTGGAATCGGTGGGTGAAGCGGGTATTTGGGAAGCTAAGCAGGCCATGGTATCTGTAAATTTGTTGGTGGAACGTGGGATGGTTTGAAGGGTGTAATGATCAAAGGTGGTCAAAAGTATGTCTACATGATGTTTATACTTTTGAAGTATCTCATTATGACATTGGTACATACCATTGACTTGGTTTATGACCAATTGAGAATCACCAAAGATGTTGATTGATTTGACATCTAGGGCATAGGTGGCTTGGAGACCTAGTACGAGTGCTTCGTATTTGGAAATATTGTTGGTGCATTCAAAATCTAGTTTGAAAGACAAAGGCATGGGTTCTCCATCAAGAGGAATGAGGATAATACCAGCCCCACCCCCACACTGACACTTGGAACCATAAAAAAAGAGTGTCATTTGATAAGGAGGTTCGTCCAGGGAAAGGGTAGCAATCGAATCATCTGGAAAGTCAAAATTAGAGGGTTGATCCCCAGAAATAGGTGCATCAGCCAATTGGTCAGTGATAGCTTGGCCCTTGATGGACTTTTGATGAATGAATTTGAGGTCAAGATCAGCTAAAAGCATAAGCCATTGTGCGGCACACTGATTTTGATAAGGTTTGGCGTACATGAAGTGTAAGGGGTCGGTGTTGGTCACAACATAGGTTTTTTGGTTGAGTAGGTAATGACGGAGTTTGGTGGCAATGAAAACTAAGGCTAAGAAAAGTTTTTTGGGATGGGTGTATCAGGTTTCATAGTCCAAAAGAGTACGGCTGATATAATAAACCGCCTGCTCCCTATGTTGTTCATCGCGATGAGTGAGCATGGCTCCCAAGGAGTGATCAGTAGCGGATATGTATAGATAAAAAGGTTGATCATCTTTAGGTGGGATAAGTACAGGTGGTTGGAGAAGGTATTGTTTTAAGGCCTCAAAAGCTTTGTGACAGTCATCATCCCATTAAAAGGAGACATCCTTCTTGAGTAGATGATGAAATGGTTGACACCGATCCGATAATTGTGAAATGAAATGGTGAATAGACTGCAACTTACCTTGTAGGCTATGGAGTTGTTTAAGGTTAGTGGGCAGAGGCATTTCCAGAATGGCCTTGACTTTAGCAGGGTCAACTTCTATACCACGGAGGGAAACGATAAATCCCAGGAGCTTTCCCGAGAGAACCACGAAGACGCACTTCTTAGGTTGAAGGCAGACACAATATTTAATGAGGTGGTCAAAGATGGTTTGGAGGATGGCAAGGTGCTCAGAGTGATGCTTAGATTTGGCTAAGAGATCATCCACGTAATCTTCCAATATGTGATGCATGATGTCATGGAAGATGTAAGTCATAGCCCGCTGATATGTGGCACCGATGTTTTTAAGGCCAAAAGGCATGACTCGATAGCAGAAGGTCCCCCATGGGGTGATGAATGAGGTTTTGTGTTGATCTTCTGGGGCAAGAAAAATTTGGTTATAACCTGAGAAGCCATCCATGAGTGATAGCATCTCATGACCAGTAGGTGAGGTCAACCAACTAATCAATACCGGGTAAGGGAAAGTCATCTTTCAGGTAGGCTAGGTTGAGGTCACAGAAGTCCATGCAAATGTGGAGTCCCCCTGTTGCTTTAGTAATAGGGACAATGTTAGAAATCCAACGAGGATAATCAATGGGTAAGATGAAGGAAATAGAAAGAAGGCACTGAAGTTCTTCTTTGACAAGAAGAGCAATACGAGGGTGCATTTTCCTCAGCTTTTGTTTGATGGGTTTGGCATCGGGAATGGTTACGATATTGTGGACCACTATGGTGGGGTCAATACTAGGCATGTCTGTGTAAGACCAAGTGAAAGCATGGTTATGATCTTTGAGAAAAGAAGTGATAGCTTCCTGTTCAGTAGCATCTAAAGATTGTCTGATCTTTAGGATGTGTGGGTCATCCTGAGTATGAATGTTGATCTCGATAGTCGATTCATTCAACATGGTTTGCGTCTCAGAGGGTAATGACTGATGAATATATGAGTCTTCTACACCAAGGTAGGTGAGTATGGATTCATCATCCTGACATTGAACGATGTTAATTGTAGGTGTGTCATCATCGATCATCTCAGGATACAGGAAGGGAAGAGTGGAAGGGGCCTCACCCTCACATTGATAAGTTAGAGGCCCCAAGGAAATGGTGTTTATGAAAAAAAAAGTTAGGAGGGATAGATTCAGGATCCATCGACTCTGTCGGTAAAGGTGGTGATGAAGGTGGAGTGGGTGAAGAAGGTGGAGAAGGGCTAGTGTCCTTAATGAGTTCAATGCGGGCCTGTTTGGTAGGTGGTTCGGGGAAGCCGATACCACTACGGTCATTATGTTTATGGGTGGTACATGGAATAATGGTATGGCAGCCTTGCTCATAAAATCCAAAACCAAAACCCTTCCATGCACATCGGTGTGGGAAGGTGTGGGTGAAGTGGTGATTGGTAAGTGATTGGAAGTCAGTGGAAAATGGTCGGGTTTGTGATGGTGGTTCAGGTGTGTAAGTGGTATTATCAAGTACTCCATAGGTGAGACTAGTATGAAGGTGGGGAGGACCATAAAGGAGACGTTCTCCTATACGGTGATCATAGCAAGGGTGTTGGTGAAGGCTTCCATACTCTTGTGGAGTAAGAAATGTGTTGACACTATATAGGCGGTACTCCCCCAGAGTGAGGCATTGAAAAACACCTTCCAAGGGATCAGTGGTTGGTATGTAGGTAGCTGGTATGGATAATGTGTTAGAGGTCGATGCGGAGGTGGAGTTAATGGATTGGGAAGCTGATGGGTCAGCCGTGGAGGTTATGGCAGCGGTAGGAATGGAGGAGGTATGTGCGTAGAAGCAGAGGCTGTACTGGTAGGTGGAGGTGTAGGTGAAGTGGTAGTGGTCGCGGAGGTAGATGGATTGATAGGTATGAGCACATCATTGGGTTGGTAAAGCATGTTGCATGTTTTAAAAGGTGATGGGTTAGCTGGAATGGTATAGGTGTGTCCTTCATGTTCAAACTTTACACAATGATGCAAAGTGGAAGGAACGCAACCCATGACATGGATCCAGGGTCTACCAAGAAATAGGTTATATTGGAATTCCCCCTCCAAAACATAAAACAATTCGGGAACAGTGCGGGGGCCCACGTGAATGTGGAGGATGATGGTGCCTAGTGTAGAGGTGATAGTGTCATTGAATGAACATGACAACATGAATGAATACAACATGACCAGGTGTTTATGCATGTAATTATCAGGTATGTGCATTTGAGTGAATGCATGGGATGAAATGATGTTAATGCTAGCGCCCCCATCAATCATCACATGGCGTACCCATATGTCATCGATGTGGATAGAGATGAAGAGGGCTGGGTCTGGGTCATCATTTTGGTGTGGCGTGATCTCTTCCTCTGAGAAGCTAAGGGAGGCCACTTGGTGAACAAGGTGGGGTGAAGATGAAGGTGGTAATTTGGTGAGAGAGGCTACATGATGGGGTGTGATAATGGAGGCTATGAGTGTAGGGTCATTAGGTAAAACCTCAATTGATTGAAGAACCTCCATGAGAGCTTGATGATGGGATTCTGAGGTTTGGATGAGGTCATATAAGGAAATTTTGAGGGGTGATTGGTGTAATTGTTTGAGCATGGTGCGATGTGTGATGCCATTAGAAATGGGGTACGTGGGGCCACAGATAGTTATTTTAGGTATGGGTGCAGATGGTATGTTGGGTATAGGATTGGTTGGTGTGTCAGTTGCCTTTTCTTTACCCTTCTATGCACGTGTAGTGACATGTATCATGTTTATTTGAGAGGAGTTGGCAAATGGAGAAGGTGTAGGGTGAGTGGTATAACCACATGACAGGACAAAAACCTACTAGAGGAGAAAAACCCTGTGAGGTCAGTGGGCGCAACGACATTTGGGTGGTGGCATGGCAAGTTCTCTGATGTGAACCATGTTAATTTCAAATCTTGGGGGTGGCTCTAGGAGAGGTGAGGGTGGAGGTTGTGGTCATTGAGTGGGCAGTGTGGGAATGGGTGTTGGTGAAGTAGGATCCTCATCGAGAAGGTCGTCATTGTCAAAGTTGTTTCTGGTGGACACAATTGGATAAGAATGGTTTTCAAGGCCTTGTAGTTCTCCACATCATGTCCTAGCACACGATGGTATGCACACAAATTTTAGTATCGTCAAACCCTTTTGGCTTGGGTTTGAGGGGGTCATAAGGTCTGAGTGGTAGTAATATGATGACAGAGGTTTCCAGGAGGTTGGTTAAAATTTTGGCATAAGACCCTTTTAGTGGATCACAATGGGAAGTAAACATAGGTTTGGGTGTAGGTGTAGGTGATTGTTGAGGAACGGTCTTTAGAAGAGGAGGGGGTCGAGCCATGGGTTTGGGTGCTGGTGTGGTTTTAGGTGTTGGTCGTGTTTGTTTAGGTATGGGTATAGTAGATGGACGGGTAGGAGGGTGTGTGGTCGTTTTGACTACCTTATTGTGGGGTAGTGGAGTTTTGTTTTTGGGTTGCACCTTCTTGGGTAAAGGTGATGTGGGTGTACGAGGTCTAGAAGGAAAAGCCGATGGAGGAAGAGGGCGAGTTACCCACGGGGATAATGGGGGTGATGTGAAGGTAGATGATGCGGGTCATGCTTGAGGTGTGCGAGACAGTGACTGAAGTGTAGTGGGTAGTGAAGAAATAGCTGAGGGTATCCGAGGTATGGGTGGTAAAGAGGTGGTAGGTGTAGGTGTAAGTCAGGTTGGGCATTTGGGTAGGTTAGAGGTTTGTGAGGAAAGAATGAGCTGTTGTGTTTTGGTTTATTGATGGGTGGAGGTTTCTTGACCATGTGGGGAAGCTGAGATCCTAAGAAAGATGGGACAGGTGCAGGTGTGATTGGTGCAGTTGGGGTATGAGTTCTATGGGTTTGGAGCTTCTGTTTGGATGTTGGAGTAGGTATGGTGTTGACTTTGGAGGATGTGGCTAAATCTAGTTTGATAGGCAGATGAGTAAGGCTAGTGGTCTGGGTGACCCCTAAAGTGGAAATGGGTTTAGTCGAAGCAAATGTTGTAGGTATGGGTTTGGGTTTAGGTGTAGGTTGAGTTATGGGTAAGGGTGCGATGTGAGCTATGACAGGTTTCGTGGAAGGGGTTGTGATAAAGGTGATTATGTTTGGTTCAATTGGTCGAAATATTTTTGGGTAGATTGTGGAGGTATCAGCAAGGGATCTCTACATCTGTGTTGAGACGAGAAGTAAAAGGTGCCCCCATAGTAGAGCCCTATCCACATAATCTAAGTGATCAGCCAAACATGAGAACGAAACATCTATAGGTGGAGTTGGTGAGGACCTAATGGAAATTCCCATAAAATGTGTCTTAGAGATGGGGAATTGGCTAGCTTCAACTTCCATGGGTAAGAGAGCCGAAAGTAGGTCTGTAGGATCTTGGGTGGCTGATGGAGAATGCTCGCCAAGAGGCAAAGGTATCTCAACTGGGTCTATGATAGGTAGTGGAGATGATGGGTGCTCCTCTATGGGTGGTGGAGGTAACGGGTGCTCCTCTATGGGTGGAGGAGGTACTGTAGCTAAAGGCTCTCTAAGTGGTGAAGCCAGGGGTGAGATGGTCTCAATGTTAGCGAAAGATTCCTCTATAGGTGATGAAGGAAATGAAAGGTGTTCCTCTATTGGTGAAGGAATGGGGGAGGTTGGTTCCGATGCAGAAGGAGGATTTCAGGCTAGGATCTCCTCTATGGAAGGAATATGGGGTAATTGGGAGGTGACATGTGCGTCATTAAAGATAGCGTGAACCTCGCGGGTATGGGTATCGTGAGTGGAGGTCTCACCGGTTTGATCAGATGAAGGGGCATGGTTAGGAAATGGTTTCTTGAAGATATGTAGGTTTTGGTTGGTAGGTAAATTAGGATTATCCACTGTTAACTCACCTTTCTCGAGCATTTCTTGGACAATATTTTTGAAAGTGATGTAGTTTCCATCACTATGACCCTTTACTCGATGATAATTACAGAAATCATGTTCTTTATACCATGCGGGCATGGGGCGAGTAGGGTCAAAACTAGTGTGTGGTTTTATGGGTGGAAGAGTGATGGCTCTGGATTTTATAAGTTTTTTTAAGACAGAAGAGTAAGGATCCCTGATTGGGGTATATTTCCGCTACTCTCGTCTAAATTGAAAATTATGGATAGGTGAGAGATTAGATGAAGGGGTAGCCTGATTTGATGGATGTGCTGGGCTGACCTTAAGTACCACTCTATTAGTGGCGCCCCTTAGATTTTTAATAATTGGTCTGTGGTTTGAAAGAAGAAGAGGTAGAATTCGACTTGAATGCCAAATTATTATTATGTAATTGGATTTTCTTCTCTTTGATGACCTGAATCTCTAACTTTCATGCCATAATGAATGCTTCATCAAATGTTCGAAAGGTTTGGACCTCCAAGTTCAGTGAGATATGTATGGAAAAAACCCATGTGAAGAGCTCGATGAGTTCTATTTGTGGTAGTTGGAAGGTAAGTTAGTTGATCAGGCTGCACCAGCGAGCGACAAAATCTGTGATAGATTCGTCCTCATACTGACGTGTGGAATATAGATCAGTCATGGTAACCTTCTTAACGATATTTATAGAAAAATGATCCAAGAAGGCTTGGGCTACCTGATTGAATGAGAATATAGAGTGTTTAGGTAACCCACTATACCAATCTAATGCAGGTCCAGTGAGGGACATGGGAAAGGTTCTCAAGAGCAAGGCATCATCATGAGCGATCAGATAACACCCATGTTTGAACGACTGCAAATGCTGGTATGGGTCTTCTTTGCTATTGAAACAATTGAATTTAGGCATTTCCCAATGCACGGGGTATGAATGGATAGGAATGGATGGGTGAATGGGCTCGTTGTAATTATCGTCGTAGGTGAGAGTGTTGCGGGAGCCAGAAACCGATGCCTCCAATGTCTACATCTTGTCCAACATCAATTTAATTAGGTCGTTGGTGGGTTGTGATGATTTGATGCCTCCTATAGCATGAGAGGGTTGGTTTTGGCCATATAATGGGGGTGGCACTCCAGTGTATGGTTCTGCCAGGTAGGTTGATTGGGAAGAAGGAAGTTAAACAGGGGGTACGTACCCTGAGTGAATAATGGATGAAACAGGAGGTTGTTGATAGTATGTATATGGGGTTTGAAGGGTTGTGGTAATTGTTAGTACCCAAATTTTTCCTCCTTTTAAGTCTGAGAAACATCAAAGATATGACATGAAGCTTGAAGTCAAATAGATCATGATGTGTGTCGTTTTATAGCTGGGGATGTGATCTAGCTGGCACTCAAATTTGTGGAGAGATGGATAACACTTTGAAAGGATTTGATTTGATCCTCATATTTTAGGTTGTGCCTTTTCAATCAAGGTAAGAGTACCTATATTTCAACCCCAAATGGTGAAGGAGATGAATATATGCCTTAATTTATGCAAATAGTATGAAAAGGCCTTGGGAAAATATGATCAACACTCTAAAGATGACTTTCAAAAGTTGTCACTCCCAGATCATGGAGATATTTTCAATGCAAGGCAAGGGTTACTGAAGACATTGTATAATCCTGATTTTCCTTGTGCATTTTTGTAGATGGGTTAGATCCTTTTGTTGACACACAATGCAATGTAGGGTAGTATGGGTAGAATTAGTTTGTTTGAATGAATTTTTTGGTGGGGTGTTGACAAGACAAATTGGGATATATCAGATCTTTGACAACCTCTACAATACTTGAACAACTATAAGATAAAATGCTTCAAATAATCAGGATATTCTTTTAACTAGAAGAGGCATAAATAGAAGCCTAGGTTGCACTCTTCACACAATCTTTGAGAATTAACCACAAAATCTTGAAGTAAAGAACTCAACTAAACACAAAAATGCTTGATCAAACCACGCCTAAGGTACCCCCAAAGGATTACAAGTAATCTTTGAAGTCAAGGAAGGTAAAGTGATTTTAAATTTATTTATCTCTTTATCAGATGAAGGATCTTCTGAACATGAGATTGCAAATGCCACTAAACTATCAACAAGAAATGGAGATTCTGTGTGATTTCTAAAGACTTTCAATGCAATATTGTAACAAGAATAATGAAAACTATTTGTAGGCATTTAAAAAAATGATAACAGACATCATATTGCCTAGAAAAACATAGATTAACTCAAAGCTTGTTAGATTCATCAGTAGGGGAGAGTTTCATGAAAAATATCAGAGCTGTGTGATGGCTATACACTTGTAACCAACTCACATACATGAATATCCAACCCATAAAAAATTATCCTAGTTCTTTGGTGGGTTTCTCAGAAGATGAGCCTTTTCTTAGAATTTTCTCGTGATTTTCAACTTTTTCCTGACCCTCTGCATGTCTCAAAAAATTCATTATATATCTCTTGCCACATTTGATCCTTCTTTCCCAAGAAAAGAATATGCCAAGGGATCAATTCTGTTACAACAATTCTTCATGATTCAATGAAAATGACATCAAACAGAAAAACACTCACAAGCTGCTAGGTGTGCCCAAAAAGATTAAATCATTACAAATATCTGGATCATTATCCATCTTGGAGGCATGTTTTTCATCATTGAGGCATGCAAACACCTCTTGCTCATCATTTTCACCTTTTTACCTTTTCAAATTACCTCTGCAACTTTTGATTTTGTCATTTCACGTTTTTGGACAGATGAGGGAAAAATTTATTTCAAAATCACCTCATATATAAGAATTAAGCCATGAAAGTGATGCCAATGATCATGGAAGGCCAAGACGACACAAAATCAATATAAATTTGATGAATTTTGATGCAAAAATCGTGATTCCAAGCTTCTTGAAGCTCTCATGGTGGTAAAAAAAATGGATGCACAACAACCATCGATCTTATCCATCTTTTAATCCTGGCCCTCCACGTGGAAGATGTGGATTTAGAAATAAGCTTGAGTTACCTTTTTTATTTTTTGGATAAGGCTGGACACATGGCAAAAAATGATTGGAAATCAATTCGGGCTTACTTTTTGTCTTTTTGACATTTTTGAAAAAATGGAAAAATATGACTTTTTGCGCCACCCCTCTGCCTTTGAATTTTGGAGCTGACACGTGGCATATGGTGGGTCCCATTGAAATCACGCTTTAATTCTGTGTATTTTGACCTTTTTAGAAAATTGGAAAAATTTCACTTTTTTCCCCACAGGCCCACACCTTTGATTTCTCCCTCGCCACGTGTCTCCTTGTCCTTCGTTGCGGGCCAATGCTCCAAATTTTGATTTTAAGCCTTCTTTGAAAATTGGAAAAAATTCTCTCCTGCCTCCATCGGCCCGCTAACCTACTCTGCCCACCTTTGACCCTTAAAATGTGACACGTGTCTCACCTGGATTGGAGCAGAGCCATATTTCATTTTTCACCTTTTAGACAACAAAGGAAAAAAGTCATAAAATTTTCCTTCGGCCCCGTCTTCCACCTTTTGCCTTTTTGGACATGTGTCCTTTCCTGATTTGTTGTAGAGATTCGACCCAAAATTTCATTTTAACTCCCTTTTTTGCTAAGGGAAAAATTTCAAGTTTCCTTCCGCCGACCCACTTTGCCTTTGCCACGTGTCTATCGCTGATTCTCCGCGGGGCCATGTTCCAAAATGTTACCCTAGGTCTTTTTTACCAAAAGTGAAAATTTTACCTTTTCCTTCCATAGCCCGCACTTCCCTCTGACTCTGTTGGACATGTGTCCACCTGTGATTTGTTCACGGGGGCACGCTAAAAATTTTCATTCTAACTTATTTTGCCAAAAAGGTAAAATTTCCTTTTTACCTCCGAAGGCCCGCATTCCCGCACAAATAAAAAAATTCTTCCTTATCACGGTCGCGCTCAAAAATTTTTCTTTGAACCATTTTTCCAAATAGGAAAAAAACCTTAATGACCTCCGAAGGCCCGCGTTCCCGCACAAACCAAAAAATTCTTCCCTTTTTGCCCTCTTGGACACATGTCTCCCTTGGATTGGAGTGGAGCCATTTTTCATTTTTCACCTTTTAGACAAAAAAGGAAAAAAGTCATAAATTTTTCCTTCAGCCCCTTCTTCCATTTTGAAACCTATAAGACACATGTCCAACTCTGGTTGGCTGTGGGGATTTGGGAAAAATTTTGACTTAGGAAATTTTACAAAATAATGCCACAATTTTCAAAGAGGATCTGACTCCCCACCTCTCCTCGGCCAATGAAAACCCGCCATGTTTCCAATACCTTCTGAGGATGAATTTGATGGGAAAATGACACCTGTATGACCGTCAAAACAAAAAAATTCAAAGGATGCCCTAGAATTCAATTTTTTCACCAAGGATGGCAGATTTTTCGATTTTAAATCAATTGAACCATGTTTTTTACAACATTCACGATCTAGGATTTGGATTTTCAAATACAAACAAGTATGATTTGATTAATTTTGATTTTTCCATGATATGGCAAAGGGAAAAATGACATAGCCCACAAAATTGGAAAAACTAGGGCACATAAAAGGGAAAACTTGGATTATTATTTCAAATTAGGGAAAAATAACAAGCTTGTGAGCATTTTTAAAGCATTTCAACTGGAGGGGAAGAATTAAGACCATCAAATCAAAGGATAAAACATTTTTTAGCACATATAGATTTGGAAAATTAGGACAACATGGTGCAAGCTCAAAAATGGCACCAACATCGGCTCTTGGTTGGGGATGAGCACTCCCAGTGATTTCCATAAGGAAAAAACGTAGACCAAGTGCCAAAATAATCCATTGGGAAAAGGAGTCATGAGCTAAAATCACAAAAAACTAGCTGAGAACCTGACAAAAATGGCTACCACACAGCAAGGCAAACCACAAAACCGAGAAAACACCAAAAACAAAAAAAAAAAGACTATACAACTATACAATTGGTGCATACCTCAGATTTGGGGATTAATCCATGAAATGCTTCAAATGTCTGCCATTAACAGGCAGCTCCAGCAATTCCCCATCTAAGTCCTTGAGAAAGAAGGTATGTTCACCAATTATGATATCAATGGCATAAGGGCCCATCCATAATGCATCAAATTTTCCATGCTTTCCCTTGTCTTCATGCCTACTATCCCACAACAAAACCAGATCTCCAACATTAAAGGCTCTAGGAGTGACCTTCTTGTCAAACAATCTTTTCACTTTTTCCCTAAATCTGACATGCCTTTGATGGGATGCTCTTCTCTCCTCATCAAGCTCAATAATCTGATTGATCCTTGATTCATATGGGCCAAGCTCTTGATCTTCCAAATGTTGGGAAAACTGAAATGAAGATAATTGTAGGTGCAAGGGTAGCAAATCCTGAGTTCCATACACCAATTCAAATGGGCTTTTACTAGTAGCTCTTTTAGGAGTTATCCTATCAGCCCAAACTACAAATTTCAATTGTTCACCCCATTTCTTCTTGTTTTGCTCCAAGGTTCTTCTAATGATCTTCAACAAATTCTTATTGCTAGACTCAACTTGTCCATTCCCTTGGGGGTTATAGTTTGAAGAATAAGTCAGATTGATTCCATATTCATTGCACATTACCATTAAAGGTTTGGCTATAAAGCACATGGCATTATTAGCTATAATCTTGACTAGGAGTCCAAATATACATATGATGTGATTCAACAAGAAGTCCATTACCACTTGGTGTGTTTCCTTCTTATATGGGATTGCTTCAACCCACTTTGTAAAATAATCAGTGGCTACAAGAATCCACTTATGGCCTGCACTAGAAGGATCTGAAATCTCACCAATGAAGTCCATCCCCCATTGATTGAAAGGAGCTTCAATTGATACAGGCTATAATGGAAGGGAGCCTGAAGCTCTCAGTCTTCTAGAGAAACGTTGGAAACTATCACATTTCTAACCATCTGGGTTGCATCTTTGAAGAGAGTAGGCCACCAACCAGCTCTCAAAATCTTATGTTCTGTTTGTTGGTCATCAAAAAGGAATTTATTGAGAAAAATAGTTAGGGGACAGAAAGTCCCTCCTCTTTTATGGGAGAGGTTCCCTTATTTAAAGGAAAAACTTATTTACACATGTACAGTGTATAGTTTTAATGGAGAACTCAGATATCATGAAATTGTTATAATAGAACAGATCATCAATACAAAAGGATAGAGGAATGAAGTAGTGGGAAGGGGCAGAAAGGCACTCTCAAGAAATATAGATAACAAAATAATTGCTTACACATGCCAGAATGAAATTATTTGGAATAGAACCATTTGCATTTGAGACAATAAGATGTTATTTCAAAGACACACAGTTCTAGAAATTAAATCTACAGGAATACAAAGCTTCTTAAAGTAACACAGATAAATGATTCAATAACATTTAACAGATAGTAATGAAAGAACAAGACCAGATAGACATGGAAAGAAAGATCTTTTGTATTGATTTATTTTTTACTCCTTAACACTTTCAAAAATAAACCAAGTTCCAACCCTAGAGAATAGCGTAGAGAGCCCATTATATATCTTACAAATTAGTTACACTTAGTAACTACTTCTTTTAACTAAAATTAAGGAGATGCTTGACACAAAACCCTTAACTAATTACAATAAGCCCAATTTGAGAAAAAGAAGGAAGGGAGGAGCTGGAAGAGAAAACAACTGCCTATTGCTGAGGAGGGCCCACCGACTTAAGGATTCATTTCCTGAACTTTTTTAATCCTTCCGCTATGTCTCTACCTCGTGGGACTGATGTGTTGGTAGTAGCTTGAGTCCAGGTACCTAGGCATTTCCCCATATCCTTATCAAACTCAGTGTGTGCATGATATTATTTATTAGCCTCTTCATTAACAGATTGAAGAGAGAAAATCTCTTTTATCTTCTCTTTGGTAATTGATTCCTCCTTGAACAAGTTTTCTTTAACAAATGTCTTGAACTAAGTTTTAATTTCTTGGAGAGATAAAGGAACACCTGAAGTTTCATCATGAAGATGATAGTGAATATCTTTGAAAGTGGATATAACAAAATTTTTGAAGGCTTCTCCCTTCTGCCAACTGTTCCTCAATTCTTCTAAAGCGTCCTCCAGAAATTTTATTTTCCATTCCACACTGAAAACCCATGACCTTGATAAATTGTCTTTGGCATCATCAAAAACTTTGCTGGCCATCAATATATTTTCATCAGCCTGTCCCATTAGGTGAAGATCCACTATGCAGCTACTCCAAATTTTAAGTTCTTTATCCATGGTCCCAATTGTGGAGGAGAGCTTTTATTACAGATTAGTTACCTTCTCATTGAGTTTGAAGGCTTCTACAATGAAATTCAAACCTAAAATGATCATGTCGTCCACCATGGCTTCCATAGCTCTCACGTAGATGGAATACTTGTGTATGTATTTAATGCTCTGGATTTCATCTTGACTAAGAATCATAGGTGGAAGAAGGGCAGTCAGTGGAGTAGGATCCAAAACCTTGTCCTTGGATAATAATGACTTGATGAAGCTAGAAATAATTTGAGCTTGTTCCTCTAGTTGCTCTATAGTCTGTTTACCTTTTTCTACTTTGTTAATAACTCAGGTTACTATTTCCTGAAGGTTATGTACCTCACTCTCAGGAGTAGATTCTCCCATCAGGACCCTAGAAATCTCTAGATCAGAGGCTAGTAGAACTTATTCAGCCTTATCAACCTTTGGTTTTTCTACCTCAAGAAATTGTTGGCCTTGGACATTTGTCACTATCCTTGAAGTTGTTTTAGCTCTCTTTGCAGGAATAGAAGTAGTTCCCAACAAAACCGCCACAACATAAAAATTTGGCCCTGTCAATTGAGAAGAAGGCTACCTCTTCCTGATCTCAACCAAGGTTTGTACCCATGCAAAAGTGGTGGAAGATGAAGGAGGAGCAAGAGATCCAAGAGTAAAAGAACTCATGGCACTTAAAGTACTTACTACTGTTGCTTCCAATAGAGATGTGAGTGGAGTATCTGGAGCTTCATATGTAGAGGAATCAATGGTACTTGGAGGTTCAATGCTATGCACTTCCTTCTCTTTATCTATTTTAGCTTCTGAAGTTCTTGCATGGACTGGTACTAAACTATCATCACTTTCACTGAGAACAATGATGTTCTCTGGCCCCGAAGGTAGTTCTAAATGCTTTAACAGGGGATCTTCCTCAATCAGCTCATGTTTAACCTCTTTCACCTTCTTTTGATATACTTGAGTAGATGAAGAAGGGGTGGATGATTTAGGCTCTTTATTTAAGGAAGAAGGAGGAGTTTATGTAGGTACCTTCAAGCTAGGTGTATGTGACCCCTTCCTAGGGGTTGAAGTATCTTTAGAGGAAGATTCTCCTAGATTCTTCTTAAGCTCTTGGAATATTCTATCAAACTAGACCTTGGTTCTTACAAGGACAGGGGCCAAAATCTCAACCAAGTCATCCTTCTCACTCTTGAAATAGTCCAGATCCTCTGAGGGAGTATGCTTTATCAATGTATCATATTCATATGACAATAGGTTTGCATTGTTATCTTGAAGCCCTTCAAGAATCTAATATAGATTGAGCTCCTTTATTAGTTGGAGGGAGAATCTGCCATAATGCCTTCGCCTTGCTTCAAAGTCATGTGCATAATCAGCCTAGTAGTCCTCAGTATCTAATCTGTGATGATAATTGATTATGAGGTTTAGGTCAATGAAATTCTTCAAATCAAAAGAGGTCTTGGGCCTGAAGAAGTGAACAGTGATGGGAGTAAGGGCCCTTTCTATGTTTTGACCATCCAAATCTGTTTTACATGTATAATTACCCAAGGATATGGGGAATTGCAACCCAGATATTTTCTTGTCATTGTAGGTTCTATGTAACTTATCCAATTGCCTGCATACTTCAATCAAATCCATCTTATAATTACAAAACATAGGGAGTTTGAGAGGTGTGTTCTCATAACTGGCTAACCCGATATACGAAAAAATTCTCAATTGAATGAAGAAAGCTCCATATTTTTCTATCAGGTTCATGGCTTCATGAGAAAATCTTCTGGCAGTATCACTTTCTAGAATCCTCACAATGTACATGGTAAAAACATCATTCACCCTCCTGAAGTTATGATTGCTGGTTTCAAGGGTGAACTAAGGGCAGTATGCATAAATGGGTTCAACCTTATGACCCTCGATGTATGTGAAACCAAACCATTACTGAGATGCTGTTAGGGTATACATAAGATAAGAAGTCATATAGAACTTCTTGGTCTGTTGCACATTGGACAACTGTTCTGTCAAATTCATGCAAATGATTTCTACCCAATTGATGTTATAGCTACCTTTGCAGACAATGTTGATGAGAGGGCACATCCAAAAGTGAAATTCATTGGTGGAGGGTAAGCCCATGACACGAGATAATAAGATGATGAAATCAAACAGTTCTTCATTAAAATCATCCCTAAACAGAGCCTTGGAAAGTCAAGATGCTCCCTTTTTAGGGTTCTTCAACCATGACTTTACTATCCTCGCTTTGTATTTATCATTTTCTTGCTCGAAGAGAGTCTGTGCTTGAGCTTGAGAGATAACCACAGAGTTTTCAATTTCTACGATCCATAGAGTAGTGGCAATGGAAGTAGCATCTAGTTTGGTGATCAGTTCCCCGTGCACATTAGATAATTCATTCATGTCAGGGTTGAAGTTAGCTCCGCAGGCAAGTACAATGTCGACACATTGTACCAAGATCAAGAAACCTGCAACAAATGCAAGGCCACTATCGTTGATCATTTGTACCATGGGAGAGGGATTAGAGTCATTCAACCTGCTCTAGAAATCACTAAAATCTAGGTGATGAACCTCACTATCCCCGATATCAGGAACAAAAGATTCAAGTGGCGAAATGTGTTCCTAACCCTGAAATTTGATCTTCATGTTGACAGTGTATAGAGAAACAACCTTCACAGCTTGAATTCACAATAAAAAATGCAAGGGGAATGAGAGCATGGGTAGATATTCTTGATTGCAAGGATTTGAGTGAACGACAAAAGTAAGTAGTGTGTAAAAATGCGTAGAGGGTAGTCCCATTAAATAGCCATTTTAGGAGAGAGAAGGTTATAAATGTGCATTAAATTCATATGCACTGACTCAAAAAGGTGAGCATCGAGAAGAGAAAAAAAACTAGCCTAGATGGTCTTTGGTACATTTGGGACATGAGGGATGCAAAAACATGATCTGTCCGATGTGGGTAATGCGGGCCAAAAGAGCACAGGTAGTCTAGAAACTTTGAAATGCGAGGGACGTGAGGGAAGTGAAGACGTGATTCAGATGATGTAGGAAAAATGGGGATGGAATGCACAGACGCTTTTGGGATAGATAAGACAAAAGTGCGTTAAGGGCTCGATGTGGCTGATGCGGGTGATCGGGGAACAGAGAGCCCGGGTGAACTTAGAACATTTGGAACAAAAATTTCTGACAGACCCGAAAGTTAAACAGATTTTCAGGGAAAGTAGATGATCGGGGAACAAAGGGTCCATCAGAACTTGGGACATATGGGACAAAAATGTCCGACGGACCCGCAAATCACTAAAACGAATAAAAAAATGTGAATTTTCCCTAACCCCTAAACTTTTCTCCTCACTAGAACATCATAAAAAGGTGTTAACTCAAAATTGTCAATTTTTTGACTTTCGAAAGAGGGGAAATTTTGAGAGGACAATAGCTGGCTCTTTCTAGGGATTACTTGGCTAGATTCAAAGAATGAGACAAGACAAGAACTCTCTAAAAGCTAGGGGAAGAAGACAAGTGCCTTATCCATTGGGCCATAGAGTCAAAAGAAAACACATACAAGGGAAAACACCCAAATAAGGAAAGGAAACACACCAAAAGCAAGGTAAAGGAAACACACCCTATACATAATATACACAAGACTTCCCATTCACCTAGGACTTAAAAATTTTTTAGGTACTACCCACTATAAGGAAGTGGGAGAGAAGAACCATCCATGTAATCAATAAAGAAAGAATTATCACTAGTAAAGTGCCTGATTTTGAAAGGACTGAGCCAAAGAGAATCAAACTTACCATGGCTTCCTCAAGGCTCATGTATTTTATCCCACAAAAAAATGATGTCTCCAACTTTGAAATCCCTGGACCTAGCCTTCTTATCGAATAAAGATTTTACCTTTTGCTAGTGAGTAGATATTCTATCAGCAACCTGTCTTCATTCAACTTATGAAGATACATGATCCTTTTATCTAAAGAATCATTGAAGCTGGTGTCTTCAATGACCTTCATTAAATACAAGGCTAGTAGCTCCACTTTTACTAGTAATTGATCTTCCACGCCATGCACCACTTGAAAAGGGGACATCAATAGCTCTTTTAGGTGTAATTCTATCTACCCAAAGAGCATCATAAAGTTTCTTGTGCCAGTTCCTCTGAGATTCATTAGCCAATTTCCTTACTATAGCCACCAGATTTTTGTTTGTTGATTCTGCCTATCTATTCCCTTGGGGATAATAATCTAAAGAGTGAGCCAGGGAGATGCCATATCCATAACAAAAATCCATCATCTTAGTTGAAGAAAAATTCAAAGCATTATCAGTCACAATCTTGTTTGGCACACCAAACCTCACCAAGATGTTTTCTTTGATAAAATTGCATACTACTTCAGAAGTAGTACTCTTTACTGGGATGGCTTCTACCCACTTAGTAAAATAATATGTGGTAGTCAACACATGAGTATTTCCAGCACTTGAAGATGGATTAAGTGTTCCAATAAAATCTAAACCCCATTATTGAAAAGGCTCTTCAATCACGACTGGTTTAAGTGACAAGGTAGCCAACTTGGGTCTGCCCACAAAGGTCTGACAAGCTTCACATTTATCAATCCACTTTGATGCATCTTTGAACAAGGTAGGCCAATAGTATCCTACACAAAGAATCTTGTGAGCAGTGAAAGTAGATGAGTAATGGCCTCCACATGCTTGATCATGGAAAGTTGAAAGAAGCTTCTTCTGTTGCTCTTTATCAACACATTTTAGAAATCTTCCATCCATCCCACATTTGAACAAAGCATTCTCCCATAATACATATTGGGTTGATCTTAACTTGATAGCTCTTTTCTCCTTAGTAGTCAAATGAGAGGGACATTATCCATAGGTGAGAAAATGTGTGATATCAGCATACCATTCATCAATTGAGCTGAGAAATAGAACAGTAGGAACATCAATTTCATCCTTAGGTAACTCATGGCCAACTCCTTCAGCAATGAGTTCACACAAGCCTTTACCACGGACTAGTTTTGTTGGTCTGATGTCAATATCATATTCTTGAATCTTTGCCACCCAGTTCCCTCTCTTAGTTCCAACTTCTTGCTGCGTGAGAATAGACTTGATGGTTGTGTCAGGAAAAAGTACTGTGGAGTGAGAGTTAAGAATCTAAAAATGAAACTGCTTGACAACTTTAACCACTACAAAAGTGTGTTTCTCCATCATTGTGTATTTCAACTCATGATTTTTAAGAATGTAGCTCATGAACGCAATTGGGATTTCATGATCATTAGAATCTTTCTGAGTCAAGACAACAGCCAAGGTGTTATCTGTGGCATAGCAATAGATAATAAAATCTTTGCTAAAATCTAGACATGCTAAGATAGGAGTTCTAGCAATAGCCTTTTTAATACCTTCAAAGGCTTCTTTCCCTTCAGAAGACCAGCCAAACGTTTGTTTTCCTTTCATCATTTGGGAGATATTCAAAGTTAGCTCTGCAAAATCAGGGATGAATCTTCTTAGAAATTTGATCTTACTGAAGAAAGAATGCACTCCCTTCTTGCTGGTTGGAAGAGGAATCTGCTGAATAGCTTGAACTCGTTCAGGATCAATTTTGATGCCATATTTAGAGACAACATGCCCTAACAATTTTCCCTCTGTGACACAAAAGATAGATTTCTTAGGATTCAAAGAGATCCCATGTTCTCTGCATTTCAAGAGAACTATTTCCAGATGCTAAAAATGATCTGCTCTAGTTTTGGAAAACACGGTTAGGTAATCTAAATATACAACAATACATTTCCCTTTCAAGATTCCAAAAGCCAAGTCCATATCCCTTTGAAAAGTGGCACCGACATTAATGAGTCCAAAAGGAATCCTCTTGTAGGAAAAAGTACCCCAAGGGGTGGTGAAGGCCATCTTGTGCTGATCTGTGGTATTGAATTCTACTTGATTATAACCTGAGAATCCATCAAGCATGGACAACATTTTAGATCCCGTAACAGCTTGCAAGACTTGATCCATCATGGGCAGAGGATAGTTGTCCTTCAAATTAGCCTGATTCAGATTTCTGAAGTCAACACAGATACAAATCTCACCATTTTTCTTTCTGACAGGCACAATGTTGGAAATCCATGTCGAATGGTGAATGGGAAAAATAATTTTGGCTTTCAATAACTTTTGTATTTCCTAAAAAATAGTGTCAGCAATCTTTGGATTGTATTGCCTTTGCTTTTTCTTGAAAGGTTTAATCCCAGGTTTGAGAGGGATGAAATGCTGCATCTCCTTTAGTTGGAAAGATTTTAGATCTTCATATGAATATGCAAGAACATCCCTATACTTATTTAGGAGGTTCACCACCCTCTTCTTTTCTTCTGGTGTACAAAATTTTCCAACGTTCACCATCTTGGGGTCAGCAGAGCTCCCAATATTAATTTTTTCATACTCAGCAGATTGTTGTAATCTAGTAGAAGCTTTAGAATTAACATACCTATCATGTTTATCAAACAATTCTTCTAAACTCACCAGCCCTTTTGGAATCTTGTTACCCTTGAGTTTGATGCACCCATCTTGATCTATTTCCTCTTTGACACCCTCTTCATTGGAAGATACACTCTCACGAGGAAAATTGTCACTCCCTTTGAAGTACAATTGTTCAAAGTTATCCCTAAGCTTTAAGAAAGAAAGAAAATGCTGATCATCATTGAAAACTTTCCAGTTACTTGCATTATCAGGCACACTGAGCCTATGGATCATCTCAATGGTAAACCTATCTTGAGAGAAGTCAAGATGAGGTATTAGCAATGATCCTGAGACAGCTAGTGAATCAGCCCTAGTGTTCTTTTCCCTAGGCACTGCTTCAATGGAGAAGGTGTCAAGAAATTCAATAGAATCCCAAACCTGATTCCTATAATGCTTCAGCCTTCTATTCTTTACTTGAAAAAGGTCTCTGACTTGTTTAACAACTAGTTCTACATCTCCGTGAGCTAGAATATTCTTCACACCTTTTTCTTTTGCCACGTTAAGTCCAAGAATGAGAGTTTCATACTCAGTTGTATTATTCATATTTTCAAATTGTAGTTTGAATGAGAAAGGATGAAACTTTCCCTCAGGGGATATCAACACTACGCCAGATCCAGAACCAGCTAAGGAACAACTTCCATCAAATTCTAAATTCCAAACACCATTAGGATCATGAAGTACTTCTTTGGGAAGCTAAGTTTCCTCCAGAGACATAATCATATAGTTACCATGCCCAATATCCTCATAAAGTATTTGTGCTTTGGGATCATCTGTCTTTTGTACAATATACTCAGATTACTTCTCGGGAAACAACTTCTTCATTTTTCCATTAACTGGTATGAGGTCAAGTGACCAATCCATTTGAATTTCTCCTCCCACATCCTTGCAAAAGTTCCTACTTAACAACATACCATATGAAGGAGGGATATCTGCTACTAGGATAGTAGCCAAGACCTTTTTCTCAGGTAAAGTAGCAAAAGCTACTTGTGCATCTCTAATTCTTCCAACTAGCGGCACTTCCTTACTCTCCATGCCATAGCAAGACCCATAAGTGCATGTGAGAGTTAGACCCAAAGCATTGACTACTTTGGCAGGCATTACATTATCTGATGCTCCTGAATCTATGACATAGTTACTGAGTTTATGGCCTGCTATAAGAAGGGTCACATAAAATGGTTTGATCTTATCATTGGGCAAGGTGACTACAACTACAAGGTTGGGTTGGGGTGCGGAGGATGGAGTAGGTAAAAGGCCTTAGAGGTAGTTTTGGAGTGAGAATTGACAAAGTGAACCATTTTGGAAAAATATTTAGGATGGGTTTGATAATACTCAGCCTCTGAAATTTGAACCTTTGTATTTTTAAGGTGATCAATGATATCGAAAGACCCAGAGGTGGACGGGCTATCATCATTAGGAATCTTAGGTTTATCAGATTTAGGAGTTGTAGAAGAAAAAAATTTAGTAGTAGAATTAGGAAAAGTAGAAATGGTAGAACTCACCTTCTGTGTGGACGTAGTGGAGATAGGAGATCCTCTTTTTGCAACAACAGGGATAGTCATGGGATGCTCCTTGGATATTTTAGCGGGCTGTATCACTTTTTCCCATTTATTTGTCTGCTCCCGAGTCATGACAGTGTATGATTCACTATTCATATCTACTACTACTTCATCATAATCCTCTTCTTCATCAACACCTTCAGTAGTGAAGAAATTAACTCGAGATCCCTCAAGTTCCTCTATCTCTTCATCAACTTCTTCCTCAAGTTCTTCACAATCTTCATTAACCTCTTCATCTTCAGGTTCTTCAACCTCACAGGTTGCATTAATAGGGACCTTGATGGGTGGCCCCTCAAGTGCTAGCCTTGTTTGAGAAGCAGGAAAATGATTTCTAGACTGAAAATTCCTCCTTGGAACATCCGCATAGGGAGCATGCTGAGCCCATTTTTTTTTATGGAAATGAGATCATTAGCAAGATTTTGTACTAATGGATCAGTATTAGGTCCAGGAGTGGGAGAGGAGGAAGAATAAGGCCTAGATTTAGAAGGGTCTCTTTTCAACTCGCCAGACATAATCAAATCATTTTCAACACTAATAGCTAGTCTCTGATCCTCAGCCAATGTTGCGAGATTGGCTCTTCTCAATGTGTAGCTAACTTCAGGTAATTGAGCATTCAGGAAGAAACATTTTTGAATTTGATCTACAGGTTGAGTGTCTGGTGGGATTTTGTTAATCAACTTGTTGAATCTAGCCACAAATTCCCTCATGGGTTCTTGTGATTCCTTCTTTATTTGAGAAATTTGGGCCAGCAAAGCATGTACGTCCTCTACAGGTTTGAAACAGTTCTCAAATCTTGTTCTCATCATGGTCCAACTGGTAATGGCCCCAACAGGAAGGTGATAGAACCAATCCGCTGCATTATCTTGTAAAGTCTCTACAAAAAGCCTCACTGAGACATCTTCATGTTCAACTCTGAGGACTCCACATGTAACTATGAAGGCTGCGATATGTTCATCAGGATGCTCCTTGCCATCACCTTTGAACTTGGGGAAGTTCTTCCTGTTACCCCTGGGTAACTCATGCAAAGGCTGAGGAAGGGCGAGAGGCCCAACACGATGGCCCCAAGGTAATGGTGTTGTCATCCTTGGAAAGATGGCTTGAAGGGGAACTAAAACACTAGCAAGAATCAAAGCGCAAAGATTAGGGCTGAGTTTCTCTGGAGGAATACCACCTACAGGGGTTATATCTTCAATAGGAGTTCTTGTTGAATGAGCTCTTCTATTTCTTCCTGTTGAAGGAAAAGGGAAACCTTGCTACTCCAAAAGATGAAACTGAGAATCTTCAATACCAAGGGCCCTCCTTCCATGAGTAAAACGTAGAGTCACTAGATCAAAGGATGATCAAGAAATTGTTTATAGAACTGGAATATGTTAAGAAAAAAAATCCCCAACGGAGTCACCAAAAACTGTTGGTCATCAAAAAGGACTTTATTGAGAACAACAGTCAGGGGACAGAAAGTCCCTCCTCTTTAATGGGAGAGGTTCCCTTATTTAAAGGCAAAACTTATTTACACATGTACAGTGTATAGTTTTAATGGGGAGCTTGGGTATCATGAAAGTGTTAAAATAGAATAGATCATCAATACAAAAGGATAGAGGAATGAAGTAGTGGGAAGGGGCAGAAAGGCACTCTCAAGAAATATAGATAACAAAATAATTCCTTACACATGCCAGAATGAAATTATTTGGAACAGAACCATTTGCATTTGAGACAATAAGATGTTATTTCAAAGACACAAAGTTCTAGAAATTACATCTACAGGAATACAAAGCTTCTTGAAGTAACACAAATAAATGATTCAATAACATTTAACAGATAGTAATGAAAGAACAAGACCAGATAGACATGGAAAGAAAGATCTTTTGTATTGATTGCTTTTTTACTCAACACTTTTAAAAATAAACCAAGTTCCAACCCTAGAGAATGGCGTAGAGAGCCCATTATATATCTTAAAAATTAGTTACACTTGGTAACTACTTCTTTTAACTAAAATGTTAATTAAGGAGATGCTTGACACAAAACCCTTAACTAATTACAATAAGCCCGATTTGAGAAAAAGAAGGAAGGAGCTGGAAGGGAAAACAACTACCTATTGTTGAGGAGGGCCCACCGACTTGAGGATTCATTGCCTGAACTTTTTTAATGCTTCCGCTATGTCTCTGCCTTGTGGGACTGATGTGTTGGCAGTAGCTTGAGTCTAAGTACCTAGACATTTCTCCATCTCCTTATCAAACTTAGTGTGTGCATGATATTCTTTATTAGCCTCTTCAATAGTAGATTGAAGAGAGAAAATCTCCTTTATCTTCTCTTTGGTAATTGATTCCTCCTTGAACAAGTTTTCTTTAACAAATGCCCTGAACTGAGTTTTAATTTCTTGGAGAGAGAAAGGAACACCTAAAGTTTCATCGTGAAGTTGACAATGAATATCTTTGAAAGCAGATACAACACAAGTTTTGAAGGCTTCTCCCTTCTGCCAATTGTTCCTCAACTCTCCTACAGCCTCCTCTAGAAATTTTATTTTCCATTCCATGCTGAAAACCCATGACCTTGATAAATTATCTTTGGCATCATCAAAAACCTTGCTGGCCATCAATATATTTTCATCAGCCTGTCCCATCAGGTGAAGATCCACTATGTAGCTACTCCAAAGTTTAAGTTCTTTATCCATGGTCCCAATTGCGGAGGAGAGATTTTGTTACAGATTAGTTACCTTCTCATTGAGTTTGAAGGCTTCTATAATGAAATTCAAACCTGTAATTATCATGTCGTCCACGATGGATTCCATAGCTCTCCCGTAGTTAGAATACCTGTGTATGTATTTAATGCTATGGATTTCATCTTGACTAAGAATCATAGGTGGTGGAAGGGAAATCAGTGGAGGAGGATCCAAAACCTTGTCCTTAGATAATAATGACTTGATGAAGCTAGAAATAATTTGAGCTTGTTCCTCCAGCTTCTTTATAGTTTGTTTACCTATTTCTACTCTCTCAATAACTCAGGTTACTATTTCCTGAAGGTTATGCACCTCACTTTCAGGGGTACATTCTCCCATAGAGATCCTAGAAAGCTCTAGATTAGAGGCTAGTAGATCTTGTTCTACCTTATCAACCTTAGGTTTTGCTACCTCAAGAAATTGTTGGCCTTGGACATCTATCACTATCCTTGAAGTTGTTTTAGCTTTCTTTACAGGAGAAGAAGGAGTAGTTCCCAACAAGGCCGCCACAACATCAAAATTTGGCCCTGTCAATCGAGAAGAATGCTTCCTCTTCCTGCTTTTAACCAAGGGTTGTACCCATGAATAATTTGAGGAAGACGAAGGAGAAGCAAGAGATCCAAGAGCAAGAGAACTCATGGCACTTAAATTACTGACTACTGTTACTTCTAGTAGAGATGTGAGTGGAGTATCTGGAGCTTCTTGGGTAGAGGAATCAATGGTACTTGGAGGTTCAGTGCTATGCACTTCCTTTTCTTTATCTATTGCAGCTTTCGAAGTTCCTGTAGGGACTAGTACTTCACTATCATCACTTTCACTAAGAACAATGACGTTCTCTAGCCCCAAAGGTAGTTCTGAATGCTTTAATAGGGGATATTCCTCAATCAGCTCATGTTTAACCTCTTTCACCTTCTTTTGATAGACTTGAGTAGATGAAGAAGGGGTGGATGATTCAGGCTCTTTATTTGAGGAAGGAGGAGGAGTTTGTGTAGGTACCTCCAAGCTAGGTGTATGTGACCCCTTCCTAGGGGTTGAAGTATCTTTGGAGGAAGATTCTCTTGGATTCTTCTTAAGCTCTCAGAATCTTCTGTCAAACCAAACCTTGGTTCTTACAAGGATAGGGGCCAGAATCTCAGCCAAGTCATCCTTCTCCCTCTTGAACTAGTCCAGATCCTCCAAGGGAGTATGCTTGATCAATGTATCATATTCATATGACAATAGGTCTACATTGTCATCTTGAAGCCCTTCAGGAATCTGATATAGATTGAGCTCCTTTATTAGTTGGAGGGAGAATATGCCATAATGCCTTCGCCTTGCTTCAAAATCATCTACACAATCAGCCATGTAGTCCTCAGTATCTGATCTGTGATGATAATTGATTCTGAGGTTTAGCTCAATGAACTTCTTCAAATCAAAATAGGTCTTGGGCCTGAAGAAGTGAACAGTGATGGGAGAAAGGGCCCTTTTTATGTTTTGACCATCCAAAACAATTTTACATGTATAATTACCCAAGTATATGGCAAAATGTAGCCCAGATATTTTCTTGTCTCTGCAGGTTCTATGTAACTTATCCAATTTCCTACATACTTAAATCAAATCCATCTTATCATTACAAAACATAGGGAGTTTGAGAGGTGTGTTCTCGTAACCGGCTAACCTGATATACAGAAACCTTCTGAATTGAATGAAGAAAGCTCCATATTTTGCTATCAAGTTCTTGGCTTCATCAAAAAATATTCTAGCAGTATCACTTTCTAAAACCCTCACAATGTACATGGTAAAAGCATCATTCACCCTCCTATAGTTATGATTGTTGGTTTCAAGGGTGAACTGAGGGTAGTATGCATAAATGGGTTCAACCTTCTGACCCTTGATGTATGTGAAACCAAACCATTGCCGAGATACTGCTAGGGTATACATAAGATAAAAATTCATATATAACTTCTTGGTTTGTTACACATTGGACAATTGTTCTGTCAAACTCATGCAAATGATTTCTACCTAATTGATGTTCTTGCTACCTTTGTAGATGATGTTGATGAGAAGGCACATCCAAAAGTGAAATTCATTGGTGGATGGTAAGCCCATGACACGAGCTAACAAGATAATGAAATCAGGTAGTTCTTTGTTAAAATCAACCCTAAACAGAGTCTTCGAAAGTCGAGATGCTCCCTTTTTAGGGTTCTTCAACCATGACTTTGTTATCCTCGCTTTGTATTTATCACTGTCTTGCTCGAAGAGAATCTATGCTTGAGCTTGAGAGATAACCACGGAGTTTTTAATTTCTAGCATCTGTAGAGCAGCGGTAATGGCAACAACATCTATTTTGGTGATCAGTTCCCCATGCACATTAGATAATTCATTCATGTCGGGGTTAAAGTGAGCTCTGCAGGTGAGTATAGTGTTAGCACACTATACCGAGATTGGGAAACCCACAATAAATGCAAGGTGACTATCGTTGATCATTTATGCCATGGGAGAGGGATTAGGGTCAGTTAACCTACTCTATAAATCACCAAAATCTAGGTGACAAACCTCACTATCCCTGATATCAAGAACAGAAGATTGCAATGGTGAAACATGTTCCTGACCCTGAAATTTGATCTTCATGTTGACAGTGTATAGAGAAACAACCTTTACAGCTTGAATTCTCAATAAAAAATGCAAGGGGAATGGGAGCATGAGCAAACGGTCTTGATTGCAAGGATTTGAGAAAATGGCAGAAAGTAAGCAAGGTGTAAAAATGCGTAGAGGGTAGTCCCATTAAATAGTCATTTTAGGAGAGAGAAGGTTATAAATGTGCATTAAATTCATATGCATCGAATCAAAAAGGTGAGCATCATGAAGAGCGGAAAAAACTAGCCCGGATGGTCTTTGGTACATTTGGGACATGAGGGACACAAAAACATGATCCGACTGACACGGGTGATGCGGGTAATGCGGGACAAAAGAGCACGGGCAGTTCAGGAACTTAGAAACGTGAGGGATGTGAGGAACGTGAAGATGCGATTCGGCTGCTGCAGGTGATGCAGGAAAATTAGGGACAGAATGCATAGATTATTTTAGGACAGATAATAACAAAGTATGTGAAGGGCCCGATGTGTTCGACGTGGGTGATTGGGGAACAGAGATCCCGGGTGAACTTAGAACATTTGGAACAAAAAGTTCCGACAGACCCGAAAGTTAAACAAATTTTCATGGAAAGTGGATGATCAGGGAATAGAGGGTCCATTAGAAATTGGGACATATGGGACAAAAATGTTTGACGGACTTGTAAATCACTAAAATGACTCAAAAAATGTGAATTTTCCCTAACTCCTCAACTTTTCTCCTCACTAGAACATCATAAAAAGGTGTTAACTCAAAAATTTCAATTTTTTGACTTTCGAAAGAGGGGAAATTTTAAGAGGACAACACTGTTACTCTTCCAGCAAAGTGTCCTCCACAAAATCCCCCATGGAAATCAGCAACTCTCTTGGGAGCTTAATTTTCAGTTATGCATTTCAAAAGGACACCTTCAGGGTTCTTCCAAGCTAGCCCAAGGTTTGTGATGATATATTTTTGAGAAGCCAGCTTGAGGGCTCTTTTCTAATTTTTATTTAAATGATCTGGACAATAAAGGTGTCTAAGGTAAAATATTATATTCTTGTACCACTCAGAACTTACCAATTTCCCAAGAATATCTACCCTTTCTTCTTCTACTTCATTCACTTCGACAGTCTGCAGGTTTCTCTCAACCATGAGCTTAGCGAGACCCAAACCTCTTACTAGCTTTGTGGTTTGGATTTCCATATCATACTCCTGTAGTTTGTTCACCCATCTACATCTTTTACTCTAGATCTCCATCTCTCATAAGAGGTCTTTTACCATGGTGCGGGGAACATAAGCAACAAATTTTGAACTTAAAATATAATGCCTGAAAACTTTTGTTTCTTTCACCAAGATAAATGCTTGTTTTTCCATGATTGTATACTTTAACTCAGTAGATTGTAAAGCCTTGCTAAAGAAGGAAATAGGACTTTCAGCCCCATTCTCATCCTTTTGCAGAAAAATAGAAGAAATGGTATACTCAGAGGCAAAGGAAAAGATTTGGAGAGGCCTCTTATAGTTTGGGGCTACTAAAACAGGTGCATGTTTACGTGCATCCTTAATTCCTTCAAAAGATTGAATGGAAGCCTCCTCCCATTTGATAACTTGGTCCTTCTTTAGCATGCATGTAATTAGAAGAGTCAACTTAGCAAAGTTGGAAACAAACCTTCTAATAAAATTAATTTGACCAAAGAAAGATTGGATGCCTTTCTTGGTTCTTGGGATAGGTACTTTGCTGATTGCTTCCACTCTCTCAGGGTCTATCATAACACCATCATTAGACATAATATGTTCCAGCAGCTTGGCCTTTTGCACGCCAAAATGACACTTCTTTGGATTAATAGAAATGCCATACTCCCTACATCTGATCAACATCCTTTCCAAATACTGCAAGTGATCTTTTCTACTCTTTGAAAATACAGTCACATCATCCTGATAAACTGTAATGAAGTCATTTATATAACCAAAAAAGGCAACATCCATTGCTCTTTGGAAGGTAGCCCCAACATTCATGAGACCAAAAGGCATCATCACATAAACATATGTTCCCCAAGGAGTGGTAAAGGTAGTTTTAAATCTTTCTCACTCCTTAACAACAACCTGATTGTATCCAAAGAAACCATCCAAGGTGGACAGTAATTCAAATCCAGTTACTAACTGGAGCATGTTCTCCATGTTTGGAAAAGGATAATTGTATTTTAATGAAGCTCTATTCAAGTTTCTGAAGTCTACACAAAGTCTGATATCTCCATTCTTCTTTCTAACTGGCATAAGGTTTGTAACCCAAGATGAATACCTTGTGGGTTAAATGATCCCTCCCTCCTTCAGTTTCTTCAATTCACCTTGTATTTTCATGGAGAGGAGTCGATTAATTGGCATTTAATTTTTTCTAAATGGCTTGTATTTTGTTTCAAGAGGAATCTCATGCTGAAACAAGTATTCCCTATATGCTTTTAGCTCTGAATATGACCAAACAAAGGCAGTCTTGGTATTGTTTCAACAATTGAAGATAGGACTATTTTTCTTCTCTGCTTAAACTGCTACCCAACAAAACTTTTCTTGGTTTTTACTTTGTTCCCAAGTCATTATCTTCCACATCCCTTGAGGTAGACATGTTTCTATTGATGATGCAATCAACATTGTTAAAATTAGACTCAAGAGCAACAGGGCATCTAGGAATGATGTTAGTTTTCAATTGGATAATTTATTTTCCAAACAAAGTCTCTCTTCCTTTAGTCATACACACCATTGGTTCCCAATCAATATGCTGATCTACAAAATCACCTTGATTTTGCAAGAACCTTTGCACTTGAGAGTCATCATCAAACACTTGCCAATGCTTGATGTTGTCAAGGATAGCTGGCCTAGTTAGCACTTCAATGTTGTATTCACAATAAGGTGAAATGGTGAAATTTCCAAATCTAGAACCCAACACTTCCAACTTGTCAGCAACAACATTGAGACCTCTGTCATGATACAAAATGTTAAAGGAATCAAACATTTCAATTATATCCCAAACTACATGTTTATACTGCTTCATCCACTTATTTTTTGTAGCATATAGTTTTCTTATTTGTTTGACAACTAGCTCTGAATCTCCCTTTGCAATGATTTCCTTGACACCATACTTCCATGCAATTCTCAAACCCAACAACAAGGCTTCATAATTAGCAATATTGTTAGTACATTCAAAATTAAGCTTGAAGGAAAAAACAAATTCTTCCAAGCTAGGAGAAATCAGAATTACACTAGCACCATTTCAAAATTTGGAGCAAGCTCCATCAAATAGCAAGGTCTAAGGAGAACATACCTACTCAAGGAACTTTGACTGATCCATTTTTGTGTTCTTTTCCATCAGCAAGACCAATGAAATTATCAACATCAACATCAGCAAAAAACACCTCATAGGAAGCATTATTTGGATCCTCAATTAGATGTAATATTTTCTTTTCTCCATAGAGCTTGATAAGGCTTCCCTCAATGGGAATGGTGGCAAAAGACATATCCATTTGGACACTCCCTCCAACACTTGCAACCCACTTTCTTGACAAAACAATACCCCCTTTGGTAGGGTAATCAACAATCACAACATCTAATTTTAAATTCCTCCGAGGATAAGATGCAAGCTGCACAACCAAACCTTTTACACAAACAACTACTGGCACTTCTCTTGATTCCATGGTAGTACATTTTCCATAGGCTACTATCACTTTGATATCCAACTCATTCATGACTTCTAGAGGCATGACATTACATGATGCACTGGAATCAAACTTACAATTGTGAAGTAGCTTATCATTTATGATCAAAGCTGTGAAGAATGGATCAACATTCAATTGGGTATCAACCAAAGATGTCCCCAAATATACCTGTTATCCAAAATTCACCCCCCTAGGGTTAATTTGATAACATGCATCAGAATTCTCAAGTCCCAGGCAGATAAATTGATTCAGGGCAAAAAGTCATGTTTCTAGGGTCCCTTCAAAAAAATTTCTAACTCTCCCGTCCAGGTTGAAAAGAGCAAGCTCTGAGAAGATGCGAAGAAGTTGCAGAAGATAAGCTTGGGCCAGAAAAAATGTGAAAATCGGCTAAGTCCTAGTCCCCAGGAGAGTCGGGACATTTGGGACGTCAAGGCGCGGATCGGCCGAAAAGCCTACATGTGGCCCAAGCAGCACTGGGACATCTAGGAAAAATGGACGCGGCAGACGCGAAAAGCCCAGATCGGCCGAAAAGGAGAACTTTCACACTAAGTGCTTTGGGACATCTGGGACAAAGATACGCGAACAAGCCAGTTTGGCCGAAATGAGAACAAACAGTCCGGAGGCAAATGGGACATCTAGGCCGTGAGGACTCGAATCGGCCGGATCGGGTGAACCGAAAGAATTTGTCCCGCGAAGCACAGGGACAAGTGGGACAAATGGATGCGAACCGGCTGAATCAGGCGAACCGGAGGATTTTTTACCAAGCAGCACTGGGACATCCAGGACAAATGGACGTGGTGGATGCGAAGGAGCTGAAAGGGCCGAGAACCAACCAAATCATGACACGTGTCACAAGGGAAAAGGTCAAAGGGCGAGATTTGAAGGGTCAGCCCGAACCAATGGGATAGTGCCACGTGTCCCAGCTAGGGCCCACAAGGAAATTTCAAAAGAGAGCCCACCAAGAGGTGGAGAGAAAGTTGCTCAGTGAATCAGAACCTGCCACGTGTCATCCAGGTGGCAGAGCGCGGGAAGAAATTTAAAAATCCGTTTTCGCCTATTTTGTGCCCTAAATCTTCAGATCGACATATCTTTCGATCCAGAGCTCGGATTTTCACGTTCTTTATATCAACGGAAAGATTGTGAGATTCTCTACACGATTCCAAGGTCAATCTTGCATTTTGGTTCAGTTTAGAGAGATAAAATCAAGAAACACCTCTGGCGTGAAATAACAAGCAGAAGTAATGCTTCAACAAACAACTTTAATGCAGCAGACAGTTCGCCACTTCTGTTAGACAGCCCGCCATTTTTCCAGGATCCACCGCTTCTATCATAATGAGATGAATTGAATGCAACCTGGAGGTGGTTGGAGTAGATTTGGATTTCCCCTCTCTCTTTCCTCTCTCATTCTTTCTATATATTGTAAAGAGGAGCTTCTTTTCAAGGGTCGAACATTTTTCTGTTTTGCCTCTCCCTTCTTCTCCTCAGGAGAATTTGTGGAGTTCGAACCTGTCATTTGAACTGTAATACTATTCTACCTCATGGCATTCTGTAGTGTATTGTATCAATCTTTGGAGCAAGTAATGCATGTCTGTGGATGATTCTCAGCCCTCTCTGTGTTCATTTTTGCATCCTCCTGGTCTTTCACTGCAGGGTTTTTCATCTGTGCATGATCTTATATCACATTCAAATGGTCTGTGTTCACTGGAAAAATAGGTGTTCTTCATTTCTCGGTGCATCACCTCTATTAGCTTAGATTTATGTTATGCATCTTCTTACCTTGTCTCCTTGGTAGATTAGATTAGGTTTTGAGAAAACCCTCTGCATATTTCGTGTGCATCTGAACAGAGGAATAGGAACCAGCCTTCTCTGGAGAATCCTTTCTCATTTTTTCAAGTCCCACACTTGGAGAAAGGATTCAATGTTATGCAATCACACTGGATGCCAAAGTGATCAACCTAGAAACCTGATCTGCATCCAGGGGTGCTGTGATTTTGCACTAACAATACCTCAGGTGTCTCTCCAAGATCTTCTACTACTGGTGGTGTTTCAAGGTCAACAATTACTTGAGGGGGAGTCTCAACAACATTTACATTTTTTCCTGAAGTATTCTTCTCTTCTTTCAATCCCAAGTACTTAAATGCTCTCTTCTTATGCTCAGGAATTCTAAGCAGCTCAATGATTGGAACACTCACTTTGATTTAGCTCAATACTTGGGCTATGTCATAGGGAACATTCTTTGGAAAATTAGCATTGGAAGGTAGACAAGAAGATTCATCAGATGGCAAAGGATTCTTGGTATCTTGGGCATGATGAGGACTGTAATTTTTGCTTGGGACAACAAATATTTTAGCAAGTGTTTCTCTCCTAGGAGATTCTTTTGGAATTCTTGTGAGCAAGGGTGTTTTAGGTTTGGCCTGAGGCCCAAATCCCTTAACAAATTTTCTTCTAGTGTTATAGTCTTTCTCTTGAGCGACAACAACATTCATCAACAATTTTCTATCTTCCTCTGAAGGGATACCACCATCATACTTCTTAATCATCAAAGTTCTTAAGTATTTAAAGTCATTATTAGGACTTTAAAAATCTTGCACTACATCAAATTCAAGAGTATGAGGGGGAAGCAAGACTTGTAACCACTTGATGTAATCCCAAAAGGTTGCAGCAGTCCAAGCATTTATTACTTTAGTAGATGTTTCTCCTCATTGTGAGCTTGAAGAACAACCCAACATGAAAATATCATCATCAGTACCATCATCATTATTAACTTCACCTTCTTGTTGGTCTGCTTCACATGGAGGATGGGGTAGAAAACACCTATCACACCACTCAATATCAACAAATTCTTCAATAGCAGTAACCCTAGCAGTTAAGGGATCATGTAACATTCTTCCTTCATGTGCTTGAGGATGTCTATTTGTAGATCCAACAGGCCCTTTACCTTTGTCATCAAACCTCTACTCATTCCTATGGTGATTACCAAATCTATCTTGTGCTTGCTGCCTAGGCTGACCTTGTGAAGTCTACCCAATTCCCTTCTCAGCTCTTGCCAACTTGTATGAGATTTCTTTGACAGACCCCTGCCAAAGTTTTCACAACCTCTTCTAAATCAGACACCTTTGCTAGCTTGAGGTTTTTCAGGGTTTATCAATTTACACCATCTCTCTTAAGAGGTTTCCCAATTGCTTTGATATTGTTCTCAATTTGAAGTGCCATGGTGAAAGATTGTCTTAGATTGGTTGGGTTCTTGTCTCTTAGGTAATAGGCTGCCTTCTTATCAAATGCATCTACATATTTGATTAGACAAGATTCATCACAAGGCCTCAAATCAACAAGCAGCCTTCTCAAAGTTTTGTTAAACCTTGTGTTGAAGTCATGGACTGATTCATTAGGGTTATTCTTGATATTCTCAAACTCAGACAAAAGAAATCTAGGATCAATCTTGTCACCATATTGCAACCTAAATGCATTCTTCATTTCAGTCCAAGAGTCAATAGAATTATCAGGTAGATCCTTGTACCAATCCCTAGCATCCTCTTCTAGTGTATGAATAAACAATTTGACATACACATCCTCAAACTCTATCTCAAAATCTTCCATCATATTATCAAAAAGTTTGAGATGTTGATCACCAGTAATAGCATTGTTACCCTGGAATTTTGGCAACCTATTTCTGACATCTTGTGGGATAGCATTTGGGTAACCATCCATTCCTCTAAAATTTATAGGACCAAAGGTGTTAACAACAAATGGAGGTCTAGGCTGAGCCATATTGTTTTGTGGGGGTGATCTTGGAGGTGAAACAATTTGATGAGGAGTGAGAGGTCTTTGGGGAATGGGAATGAAATCTTCAAAACATATCTCTCTTAAGGGATCTCCTTCTTTATGATCTCTAGAAAATTTAGAAAATACAGGAGCAGATTTAGGAGCAAGCCTTTCAAATGCACAAGAAGGTCCCTCACCTGATGGGGAATTCAAATCAGCAATAGGATTGTCTGAATCAGATCCACTTGAAGAAGAATTGCAGTCCTCAATAATAGGATACTCACTTTCAAACTCAACAATAGGGATCTCCTCTCTTGTAGTAAAGTCTCTGACAACCTTCCACACCTTTCCCCCCTCTAGCTCTAAGTTTCTTGAATCTGTAAACAACTTCTTTAGCAGAGTCCTTGATGAAGAGAGATCTTCTTCCTTCTAGTTTTATAGATTTGAGCAACAAATTATAAATGACAGAAAGGTAAGACAACTGGTATTTTCAATATCAAATCAGCATGGAGTCACCACTAAGGAAATTCACCTTAGTTGTGTAAATGCACTAAAGTAATCTATCAAATGTTTGTTAGTACTTAAAAATTTGCAATGCTTTATAAATCAGACCTTCTTCTTCTTTAAATCAATCAATCACAATGCACCCAAAGTGTATGAACTGCTAGGAAATGGAAAAAGGGCAGAAAAAACTTGAAACCCTTGTTTAAAACTTACAGATATGAAGCATATGAATGATATTTTAACAATGTAGCAGCTCAAATACATGAATACACAAATGCTCAAACTCTTTAAACACTTCAAAAACACCAAGAAATTCTAAGAAGTCCCCGGAAATGATGCTAGAAGGTTTTGGTACCAAAATTTGTTCTCATTTTCAATCTAAGAAGCATCAAAGATATGGCATGAAGCTTGAAGTCAAATAGATCATGATGTGTGTCATTTTGTAGCTGGGGATGTGATCTAACTGGCACTCAGATTTTTGGAGAGATGGATAGCACTTTGAAAGGATTTGATCTGACCCTCACTATTTTAGGTTGTGCCTTTCAACCAAGGTAAGAGAACCTACATTGTAACCCCCAAATGGTGAAGGAGATGAAGATATCCCTCAATTTATGCAAATAGTATTCCTTTGGAAAATATGATCAACACTCCAAATCTAATTTTCACAACTTGTCACTCCCAGCTTATGGAGATATTTTCAATGCAAGGCAAGGGTTACTGAAGACATTATATAATCCTAATTTACTTTGTGCATTTTTGTAAATGGATTGTATTCTTTTGTTGACACACAATGTAATGATAGGGGTAGTATGGGTAGGAATTAGTTTGTTTGAATGAATTTTTTGGTGGGGTGTTGACAAAGACAAACTAGGATATATCAGATCTTTGACAACCTCTACAATACTTGAACAACTATCAAGATAAAATGCTTCAAATAATCAGGATATTCTTTCAACCAGAAGAGGCATAAATGGAAGCCCAGGTTACACTCTTCACACAATCTTTGAGAACTCACCACAAAAGCTTGAAGTAAAGAACTCAATTAAACACAAAAATCCTTGATCAAACCACACCTAAGGTACCCCTAAAGGCTTACAAGAAATCTCTGCAGTCAAGGAGGATAAAGTGATTTTAAATTTGTTTATCTCTTTATCAGATGAAGGCTCTTCTGAACATGAGATTGCAAATGCCACTAAACTATCAATAAGAAATGGAGATTCTGTGTGATTTCTAAAGACTTTCAATGCAAGATTGCAACAAGAACAATGAAAACTATTTGTAGGCATTAAAAAAATGATAACAGACATCATATTTCCCAGAAAAATACAGATTAATTCAAAAGATTGTTAGATTCATCAGCAGGGGAGAGTTTCATGAACAATCTCAGAGTTGTGTGATGGCTATACACTTGTAACCAACTCACATACATGAAGATCCAACACAGAAGAAATTATCCTGGTTCTTTGGTGGGTTTCTTAGAAAATGAGCCTTTTCTCAAAATTCTCTCGTGATTTTCAACTTTTTCCCGACCCTCTGCATGTCTCAAAACATGCATTATATATCTCTTGCCACATTTTATCCTTCTTTTCCAATAAAAGAATATGTAAAGGGATCAATTCTATTACAACAATTCTTCATGATTTAATGAAAATGACATCAAACAGGAAAACACTCATGGGCCGCCAGGTGTACCCAAAAAGAATAAATCATCACAAATATTTGGATCATTATCCATCCTAGAGGCATGTTTTTCATCATTGAGGCATGCAAACACCTCTTACTCATCATTTTCACCTTTTTACCTTTTCAAATTACCTCTGCAACTTTTGATTTTGTCATTTCACGTTTTTGGACAGATGAGGGAAAAATTTATTTCAAAATCACCTCAAATCAAAGAATTAAGCCATGAAAGTGATGCCAATGATCCTAGAAGGCCAAGACGACACAAAATCACTATAAATTTGATGAATTTTGATGCAAAAATCATGATTCCAAGCTTCCTGGAGCTCCCATGGTGGTCAAAACAAATGGATGCACAATAACCATCGATCTTATCCATCTTTTAATCCTGGCCCTCCATGTGGAAGATACGGACCTAGAAATAAGCTTGAGTTACCTTTTTAATTTTTTGGATAAGGCTGGACACGTGGCAAAAAATGATTGGAAATCAATTCAGGCTTACTTTTTGTCTTTTTGACATTTTTGAAAAAATGGAAAAATTTCGCTTTTTTTTCTGCCCCTCCACCTTTGAATTTTGGAGCTGACATATGGCATATGGTGGGTCCCATTGAAGTCATGCTTCAGTTATGTGCATTTTGACCTTTTTAGAAAATAGGAAAAATTTCACTTTTTTCTCTACGGGCCTGCACCTCTGATTTCTCCCTCGCCACGTGTCTCCTTGTGCTTCGTTGCGGGCCAGCAATTCAAATTTTGATTTTAAGCCTTCTTTGAAAATTGGAAAAATTCTATCTTGCCTCCACCATCCCGTTGACCTACTCTGCCCACCTTTGACTCTTAAAATGTGACACGTGTCTCACCTTGATTGGAGTGGAGCCATTTTTCATTTTTCACCTTTTAGACAATAAAGGCAAAAAGTCATAAAATTTTCCTTCAGCCCCTTCTTTTGCATTTTTCCGTTTTGCACATGTGTCCTTTCCTAATTTGTTGCGGAGATTCGGCCCAAAATTTCATTTTAACTCCCTTTTTTCCTAAAAGGAAAAAATTTTCCTTCCACCAGCTTCCGCCAATCCTTTTTCCTTCACCACGTGTCTGTTGCTGATTCACCGCGGGGCCACGTTCCAAAATGTTACCCTAGGTCTTTTTTACCAAAAGGGAAAATTTTCTCTTTTCCTTCCGCAGCCTGCACTTACCACTGACTCTGTTGGACACGTCCTCCTCTGATTGGTTCTAGGGGGCAAAAAATTTTGATTGGTAACTTATTTTGCCAAAAATAGGAAAAAAATCCTTTTTCCCTCCATCGGCCCGTGTTCCTCACAAACCAAAAAATTGACCACACTCCTTGTTGGGGTCACACTCCAAAATCTTCAGTTTGAACTTATTTTTCCAAAAAGTTAGAAAACCTTAATGACTTCCAAAGGCCTGCGTTCCTGCACAAACCAAACACTTCTTCCCTTTTTTCCCTCTATAGGACATGTGTCCACCCTTGGATATGGAGTGGAGCCATTTTTCATTTTTCACATTTTAGACAACAAAGGCAAAAATTCAAAAAATTTTCCTTCGGCCCCTGAACATGCCATTTTAAAATGGACCATTGTCCAAAAAGTTGTTGAAAAATGGGTAAAATTTTCAAAGGGGATCTGACTCCCCGCCTCTCCTTGGAAAATGAAAACCCACCACGTTGCCAATACCTTCTGAGGATGAATTTGACAGGAAAATGATGCCCCGTATGACCGTCAAAACATAGAAAATTCTAGGGATGCCCTAGAATTCAATTTTTTCACCAAGGATGGCAGATTTTTCGATTTTAAATCAACTGAACCATGTTTTTTACAACATTCCCAATCTAGGATTTGGATTTTCAAATACAAACAAGTATGATTTGATCAATTTTGATTTTTCCACGATCTAGCAAAGGGAAAAATGACATAGCCCGCAAAATTGGAAAAACTAGGGCACAGAAAAGGGCAAACTTGGATTATTCTTTCAAATTAGGGCAAAAAAACAAGCGTGTGAGCATTTTTAAAGAATTTCAACTGGAGGGGAAGAATTACAGACCATCAAATAAAAGGATAAAACATTTTTTTAGCACATACAAATTTGCAAAATTAGGGCAACATGGTGCAAGCTCAAAAATGGCACCAACAGTAACCCTAGTGGCAATAGGGACTAATGATTGTGGAATGGAAAGGACCACGTTCTAAAATGGGGTAGGGGTCACTGACATTTAAGGTGGTAATGTAGCTATGGGTATGTGTGAGACATTAGGGGTGGATGAGATTATGTTTGGGGTAATTTTCGAGGGTACGGTGGATGTAACGGGTGCCACAGAGGTAACAGATGCGGCAGTCATAGCGGGTCTAGGACCTAACTGTGAAATGACTGGGGGTAAGGTAGATGCATGCAACATAGAGCCAGATGGAGCTGATGTGGGATTGGGTGTTAGATTTGGGGGGATAGATATGGGCATGCCGTATATCAACTGACCCAAGGCATCTCGAGTGGAGGAGTAGGAAAGGTAAAACTTCAAGGTGGCAAGGTTTTGGTGAAGGAGTTATGCGAACTCCTCATCTTCGGTAGCGATAGTAATAGGCTGGATGGGATCCATGGCTGGTGATAAAATGGAAGGTGGTGAAGGACTAGGTGGGAGTGGTTGAAAACTAGTGTGAAATACGAGTGCGCTTGTTTGTCTTCGGGTCAGCACCATGTGAACTAGTACTGATCAGGTAGGGCTACTTCTCTGTAAATGACACAGAGAACAACAGGAACAAATGAATCTGGTGACAAAAATTAGATTAAGTACCAAATGGTGGATGAAATGTGAAATAGGCTAACCGATGCCGGTTATTGTAGAAAATGGACAGTGAGTGAACAATAAGGCCTAAGGTAAAATTTGACAGGTATGCCAAATTTGATGATGTTTAAAACATCAATGGGAATGATGATAGTGACAGGGACTATGAAAAGTGGAAAAAAATGAATGAAAATGTCATTTTGAGTAGGTTAGAAAAATGACTTGGAACCGATGTCAGTTGGGTATAACCGATGATGGTTACTGTGAAATTGAAACAATGATGAAAGAAAAGTGGTTGTGAATTAAAATCTGATGTAGAATCAGACCCATAATTCTAAGAATGATGATGATATGGCCCAGGAACACTTAGGTGAAGCTAGAATACACCAGCTGTGATGAGGAGCATGCAAGGATGAACAAAAAAGTGAAGAATGTGATCTCTCACCTCAAAACGCAAGGAAAGTAGAAACACTAAGAAAATGCGATCCTAGGAGTGCCTTTTCTATTATGTTTTTTTAGCTTATGATATTTAAGGAATGACACATGAATTTTGAAATAGAGTTTTTGGTGAGGATGGCTTCTTACAAAGAAGGAGATCTAAAAGGTGAGGTTTCAAGTATGTTATGGTCCCACTGGGTGTGCCAAAATGTTTCACCTTTTTCTTAGATAATTTCTTTGGAGTGTTAACGAAACAAATAGGGTAACAGATGTAGGAGGAATACCTATTCAAATGATGGTTGATGGGTTTTTGCATGCGTATGACTTCCAAATCCACAAATGATCGTGAGAGCTTCCTTTTGGCTAGGAAGACCTACCTATAATGCAAAGCAAAACCACAAGAAGGAATTAAACAATATGGGCAGTGAATTGCCTAGCGTATGCTAGATATGGGAAGTGTGATACTTCCTAGATGGCTATCAGTCCACTGTTTTAAACAGTTTAATGTTGTAAACAAAGTAAATCCTATTGTAATTTGAATTGATTTAGGTATCTCACTTAAAACACAATAAGAAAATATATCTATTCTAACAGGCTAAGCTAGAATATAATCCAAAGGTCAAATGATTGATTCTGGGTTCTGTAGGTTTGAAAGAGGTCTTGGGTAGATCATAGGTGGATGAGGGTGACATGAAATTAAGTGGGTAGGTATCTGTTCTGGTATGTGTGGGAAAATACAGAGACCGATGTTAGTCAGGGGTAACTGACGACGGTCAGGTGTGATCGGTGCCGGTTACTATGAAATCTGGAAATGTCACAGAATAAGCTTTAGGTATTGGGTGACTAGGGTAGCCTTCAATGAGGTTTTAATGGGTATATGGAGGTGGAAATGTTTGAGAAGGTCAATAGGTTGCTAGGTAAGCAATAGATGATAAAATAATGATGAAATGAAATAAACCAGAGAAATATGAAACTATACTTACTTGGATTTTGGTCCTAGATGCCTGTGTGTGAAGGATGGAGGTGTTGATGAGGGGCTTGAAGGCTGAAAATGATCACCAACTGAAGGAAAGCTTTTGCATGGGCAACATGTGCATTTCTCTTTGCTTGGTTAGATCAGAGCATGGTTGTGCAAGAAAAGATGTTTGATCTCCTTCCTTGCATGTGTGGTATTGTTGGAATTCACTCTCTGAAGATGTGTTATCTCTCTGATATGTGATAATGCTCACCAACCTCTTTGCTTCCAACATCCAACCTTGAGAATAAGGTTGTTTTGGGGTTAAAAGGGTAACCGATGGCTGTTCCAGCTTAACCGGCGATGGTTAGGGGTAACCAGCATCGGTCAAGGTAGGATTTCCTAGGTTTACTAAACTAGGGGGATCCTCTTGATTTCCTCAGATATCATGTTGTTAACCGATGGATTAGATTGGGAGCTTCTTGTGAGCATGTGGGAATGTGGTTAGAGGGAATGTAGGCATTGATTTTTAGGGTTTGGGTAAGACTTAGTTAGTTATGACAACTTACTAAGAATAGGTCTTAGGTTGAGTTGGCTTGGTGAGGTGTCTAAGTGAACTGCATGTATGGATATTATTTAAAATAATATATTTAAATAATAAATATATTGAGGATAATGCATTAATTTAATTTAATTAATTAAATTAATATTAGTGGGGTGAAAGGGGTAATGGCTAGGTGAATGTGATGAAGGGTGATTATTCGTCAAGGGGCCAAAGGGGAGTGTGATCTAATTTTAGTGTTTACACACATGTCAACTACAATGTTGTATCCTAAAGAAAATCCATGTTTTTTCAAAGGTACGGTCCTGCAGTTGGCATGTGCCAACATCCTACAGAAACTACCTCATCAAGATGTACATACCCTAAGGAGGTTATTAATACATTATTAATTTGGATTATTAATTAATTACAACAACCCTGCTAAACCCTAATCCAACACTCTATAAGTTCTTTTCTAAATTTGATTCATTTAGTCATTAAAGAACTTCCTTATCTTATGATTGCTTTATAGGTTCGTTTTACTTGGCTTAACAAGCAGTTAACCAAAACAAGACAACAATATCATAAGTTCCATTAAATATAACTTAATCATTCAAAGAAGGTGTAACAACCAAATAGGTTCAACTAGAGGTAGAATTTATACTAAATGAAGCCTAATGATTAATGATGATATCACCATTCTTTGGGTTACATTTCTTTTAGTGAGGAATAATATTCCTCTACATGATTAAGTTTTAGGGTTTTTCATACCCTTCTTATCCTTCACAATTTCTATAGTTTTACTACATATTCATTACACATTCCAATACTATGTTAGAATTGTTTAGATAAGATTGATATCTTATGCAAATTAAGAGGCTACATCTTAATAAGGGAATCCAATTATTTCCCTTTAACCAACTGACCAGGTTTATCTGAATTAAGCATATAACATATATGAAAAATATCATCAAGATAGGTTTCCCATCTTCTTCAAAATACAATATAATTTACACAACCAATACAAGTAAATCTCAACTTTCAATTCATCATTATAAAACTATACATTACAAAAATATGTATTTTAGGCATGTTGTACAACAAACAACCTCTATCCCAAAAGAATACAACTTTTCTTTTTCAATACAATTCAAGAATGAATTAAAACTCTTTACATAAGGTCCATAATTAAATAAGCCCAATACAAAATGAAAGTTCTTGTCTTCTTTTATCACTTACGGTGTCCATCTAAAAAATTACTAGCACGGGTCAATTTAATGAACTAAGCATGATAAGCACTAAGCATTAAAGTAAAATGCATTCCACTAATTGTTTCATAAAACAACTCTACTTTTATGAAACAATTAATAAGCATCATACAAATAATCATAAGTAATAACATCCAGAAAGAAGAACAATTAAGAGAGTTTGAATTCATTATCAAGAAAAGAGCATAATATAATTTACAACATCAGAATTATATCACATGACTTAATTGATCCTATCAATCACTTTAAATAGTCAAAAAGTCTTGTCATTCAATTATTTTATAAACCCATAGAAATAGAAATACACTTTTATCTTTTCCAAGGAGCAAAGAGGTTAGTTATAACATAACTCATATTAGTATGCTTCATCTTTCCATATAATCAAAGAAGAGAATCAATACATATCTAATTCTAAGACACAATTCCTATGAAGGAAAGAATTAGGTTTAGAACACACATCACTGCCTCGGTCCAAAGATGACAAAATAAGGAGTCCTTAAATAAAGAGGCAACAACCAAACAAGAATCCCAATTCAATCCAAGAAAATTAAAACAGTCTATCTGAAAGTTTTACTAACTTTATTATATTAGTAATTTATAATTCAAAAAGGTCTATAGCCAATCTTTCCAAAAATCCAAGCTATACTCGAATGAAATAAATCTCTTAACCAATCCACAAAAAAATTCCCATCTCACAAGAGAATCAATAAAAGAGAAGTTCGGTCAATGAACTTATACAGTAACATATAAAGGATCTCAAACCACAAAGGAATCCAATCCATATTTCATTTCATTTATACTATGAAATGAAATCCATTATCTAAATAAAAACTTAGAAATTCTCTAGTTATTTCCCTAAAGAGAACATAAAACCGAATGCCCAGTTAAAGATATGCACACTGCATCTTTCCAATCAAAACCAGCAAGTTGGTTATCCTATTTCCATTCACAAAGCATCAAGTACAAATTGAAATATAAGAAAGAAATACACAGAACAGTCCCTAACTATATACTGTCCCCAAGAGAACATAATTCATTTCTCTTCCTAAAACTTGGAGGTTCAAAAAACCATGCAATCAGAGGAGTAAGAATCTCCAAACTAATTGTAAGATTATTACAACATCAGAAGTGAATTGCATGACTCGAAGAAATGCATTCCCATTACAAAGAATTAAAAAAAATCGATAAATGAAGAAGGAAGTTCGTAATCCCAAATAAGAACAAATATACAAATTACCCGAACATCGAGATATTAGTGACATACTATATCCTTTCAAACCAAGATACAATATAATAGTTTTAAATTCAGCATTCTAACTAAACCCAATAAATCAGATGAAGAAGATCAGAAGAGAGTAAGACTAACTAACATAAACTTCGTTTAACTGCCAAGCACTGATCCAAGGACCAACCAGACTTCCATTACTAAACATAATTCATCATCCAGCCTCTTTGAGTCCCAGCTAAAAATATTCATGATTTCCGTAATACATTTGTTTCATCATCAAAGACAAAAAGGATAGTAAAAAATAAACTTCAAAAAACTCTCTTCCATCGATACGACTGTTCCAAAACAAGTCGTACATTCCAATCTGTTTATTTCAAAAAAATAAAATAGTCAAGTTGGAGACTCACAGTGTAGTCTTAAAGGAATTACCAATTGACATACAAACCAAAACTAAACTCTCAAAATCAAAACAAAGGAGACAGTCAAAAGAGAGTAAATCATGGTCCACCTCTAACCAAAAACCAACTCACAAGACCCAACTTCAGCAATACAGTATAATCAATTCGAGGCTGAAGCTCTACAATCCTTAGATACCCACTAAACTCCTACTCAGAATACCTGAACAAAGATAAACACGTTGATTCCCATGAGCTTCGATCAAAAGTTCAGACTTTATAATGGATACCTATACTGGCTCAGTCAAATACAAGCTCAAATATGAGTTTATAATGAAACCGATGGCCCTAAATAAAAGCTTAGAATAAATCACCAACACTCCATATTACGGGTCCTAAGCATTTCCATTTCCATAAATGGAAGAATAAAAATCCATAGTTCAGAGCTCAAGTACAAGACACAACTGCAACAAATTAATAGAAAGTTTGGTATTCATAAGAACTATAAACCAGTACAGTTGTTGATTACAAAGATTCAACCAATCAGGTTCAGAACTACACATAGTTCCTTCATAGTCCAAAACAAACAAAAGGTCCCAATATAACTCATAACAAATCCCGAAGCTTCAATATAAGCTTAGAACAACTATCTCTACTTCAATACAAAAACAAGACTAAACAGAGATTCAAAACCCAATAAGAAGCTAGCCAGTACATTCCACATTAGTCTCAAATGCTAGAAACAAAGATTTGAATACAAGCTAAAGAGCTTCAAATAAATTTCAGAGCTTCAAGTACAAGTTATATAGTTTCAATACAAATTCACATGCAAACCTCTAACAACTAGTTTAGAGAAAGTTCCCAAGAACTACCATTAACAGCCAAGAATTCGTATTCCAAAACCCACATATATTTCATGAAATCATTCAAGTAAATAACTGGACACATCATGCAAAAATATATCTCCAGTGAGTAGAATTGTTTTAATGAATCATTTAGAAGAAAGCAAGAAATCATAATGGGTAGAGCATATCATGCCTGATAGTGCCTCTTCCGATTCAAAGGAGACTTTGAGCTGAGTTTCCAACACCCCTTCTTCTCCAAGCAAGATCAAACAACAATAATATTTTTCCACAATTCCTGTTATACATTCCTTGAACCGAAAATAGATCAAAGAATTAAAAAATAGCCACTAAGTACATATCAATATGCTGGTTTGAAAAACTAGATAGCTTCATGCAGAGCAAAAATCGTGAAAGCATGTAAAATAAAACAACCCCCAAAAAATCCACCAACATGCCTTCCAAGACGGTTTGCTCACCAGAACTGAGGTGAATTAATGAAATTTAATTTCATATTCCCACCTATCTCTCCTTGCCACCGCCATCCAAAGTTGGTGAGACCACATTGAACTTCCACATGCATTTCTAAACTTAGTGATGCTTCCACGTAGGTTCCTCCAAATTTCACTAGCCCATGCCAAACTGGTAGTATAGCCATTCCTTAATGCTAAATCAATCAAAATCCCATCGCATTAAAAGCTTAGGAACCACCGATTAGCTCCACTTGCCAATCAACCCATAGGTTCCCTCTCATACCCATTAGTTTAGGATAGATAGAATTTCTTAGGTTAGATCTTAGGATTAGTTTAAAATATATAACCTTAGGATATAACCCCCAAACAATAAATTTCCACCTTAGGTTAGGATGTAGATTAGCCAAAACAATAGGTTATAAATAACTTAGCATCCCTTAGGTTATTTGCCCCTTTCATATTAACTTAGCATTAACAACTTCGGTTAGGATTTCATCCCATGTAGAGTGGTGTAGAAAGAGTTAGGTAAATTAACCTGAGTCTCGAATCTCTTTAGGATAAACCTTATAGATATAGGGCACATTTTTATCTCTTTATTTGGAATCCTGAAGCAGGTTTCCCCTAACGCCATTAGGCATCCTATAAGGGTCAATCAAGAAGAGCCAAGCACAACACAAAATAGAATGTAGGCATGGTCTTTCAAGATAATAAATAATTTGCAACAAACACAAGTTCAATCCGTTAAGTCTCTTAATCAATGAATGTCAATTTTTCATTTAGTTTAGATAAGAAGATTTAAAACATACCTTGGATCAATGGAATTGATCCAAGGATGAGTCCAATTGCAAAGGATAAGTTTGCAACCATTCTAAACAAATTACAACTTACTCATAAGAAGTGAAACCGATTATTGCAAGCAACAACATATCAGCCCTACAATAAAAGAGTAGAAATGATTTATCCATGGAAAGCATGATTTTTCAACATCCATGAAACATACATTTGTCCTAAAAATCACATGTCAACGCTTGTAATGCAAAAGAGGAATATAATAGTTTGACAAGGTGTTATATTGAAACATAGTATGATGCTCTCTTTGATGAAATTAGATACTGTATTCGGTGTTGGCTTGCTTGACTGGGATGGCCTCCACCCACTTTTTGAAGTAATATGTCATTGTGAAGTATATAGGTATGTCAATGCACTTGAGTGAGGATTATGAACATCGATGAAGATTCTATCCCCCACTACTGGAATGGTTATTCAATGACAACTTGCATGAGTGGTAGTGCTGTAATGTTGTGGAGAAGTCCCAATGAATTGTTGACATGTTTCACATTTGGAAACCCATTCTTGAGTGTTTATGAAGAGGGTTGTCTATTATTACCTAGGATCAGAGAATCTTATGCATGTAGTGATCATCACTGAAAAATGATCGCCACACATTTGGTCATGGTATGCCTTATGAATAAAAATTTCTCTTGTTAGTTAGGCTCTTTGTCTACACACCTGAAGAAATCATCCATCAAGACCTCTTTGTGTAAAGTGCGTGATTCTAGATTAAAAAAATTATTTCCTTCAGCTTGAGTGTTCTCCTTTGCATGTAATTAAGGTGAGGAGGGAATTCTACATAAGCTATTGAAATAATAGGAAATATCAGCATAACATTAAGAAGTAGTGATTACAAAGAGAAGATGTGGATTATCTTCAAAAAAATTTGAGCAAGCACAATTGTCTTTGCCATGTTGAGATTTGAGAGCTTCATATTCAGTGATCAACCAACATCAAGCCATTTCCCCATACCAAATTGGAGGGATAGATATCCAAGTCATACTCTTGAATTTTTACAACCCAATTTCCTCTTTTATCTCTAGAGGTCTTGTTGTGTCAAGATAGACATTGATTGCACTTTCTGAGGGACCATCACCACTGGATGATGAATTGAGTATGTAGAATATGAACTTATTTATAGCCTTGACCATTACATAGGCATGTTTCTCCATTACTGTAAATGTAATTTTGTTCATGTTTCTTCAATGGGAATTTCATGAAAGCAATTTGTGCTTCCAAACTGGATTCATCATTAATTTTGGACATAGAACATTGGAAAGTGTGTGAGACTTAGGATGCATAGTTGAATACATGATGAAGGTATTTTTTGAAATCTTGAGATCACTCTTCCAAGTTGCGAAAATTTTGTGATGGATTTCTTGATTTATTCAAAATCTAATTTTCCTTCAAAATATTCCACTATAAAGCTCAGTTTAGGTTTCATCATGGTGGTGATATGCTTCCTTCAATTCTGCAAACTCTGGAATTGTTTCAAGTGAAGTGTAGAAATAGGTTACCTTGCCAAAGAAAGAGTAACTTCCTTTTTTGTACTTGTAAATAGGGATAATACTTGAATAGCCTCCACCCTTTGCTAGGTCAAAGTGTAATCCATGCTTGTGTCACGATATGTCCTAACAACTTTCCTTCCATGAATCTTGATATATAATGCACTTTTTTGGTTTCAAGGATATGCCATGCTTTCTACATTTTACAAGTACATAGTTCAAGATGGTAGGAATATGTTCTCCTTCCTTATCTATAGAAGACTGTGAGATCATCTAGGTTTATGACAATACAATGTTTCAAAGACTATTTGAATTCGAAGTACATTACCCTTTGGAGCGTACCTCTTGCATTGATCAAACCAAAGGAAATTTATTTTATGAAAAAGTGCCCCAAGGTGTTGTGAAGGCTATCTTAGTATGATATTCCTCTGCCACCTTTATTTTGTATGTACCTAGAGAATCCGTTGAGTAGTGAGAGCGTTTCCGATCCGGTGACCATTTGCAAAATGTGATCCATAACTAGGAGGGGGTAATTATCTTTAAATGATGCTTGATTTAAGTTGCATAAATCTACACATATTCTTATTTTTCCATTGTTCTTCTGCACCAGCACAATATTGGCCACCCATTATGAGTGGTAAATGGGAAAGATGATCCTTGCATTAAGCATCTTCATTACTTCCTCCTTGATGGTATCAGACATTTTAGAATTATATGACCTTTGGTTTTTCCTTGCTAAATGGCTTGGCATCTGACTTCACGGGGATATAGTGATGCATTTCATTCACTTGGAAGGATTTGAGCTCATCATAGGAATAAGCCAATACGTCCAAATATATCTTGAGCAGAGAGAAAAACCTTCTCTTCTCCTCAAGAAAACAATTTAATTCTGATGTTGACCATCCTTGGCTGCTTTGGAGTGCTAATATTATCCTTCTCAAAATCATTTGGGCACCAAGAAGATTGTCTTTATTTCTCTTGAATGAATATTTCATGTTTTTCAAAGAGATCCTCCAGAGACACTAAGCCTTTAAGAATCTTGTTTCCTTTCAATTTGATCACTCCATCATCAACTCCTTCAATTCCTTCTTTCTCCTCTTTGGCTACTAGTTCTCGGTGTAGATTCTCACTTCCTTTCAAAAAAGAGAATATTAAAATTGTGTCTTTTCTCTAATAATGCCAGAAGCTAGATTTATCATCATTAAAGACTTGCTAATGACTTTCATTATCTGGTAGACTTGGCCTAAACACCATCTCAACGGTCACTTTATCTTTTCCAAAAGAAGGATGAGGTGTCACTAGATAATATGATACTATAAGGAAATCAACCTTTTCATTATTTTCTCATGGGATAGACTGAATGGAAAATTCATCAAAGGATTTAATGTAGTCCTACACCTTGTTTTTGTAATGATGGAGTCTTTGATTTTTCACTTGGTATTTTTGTTGGACTTGCTTTACTATCACTTTTGCATCACCTTGAAATTTTAGCTTCTAGATTCCAATTTCTTCTACTACACCTATTCTCAAGAGGAAATATTCATATTCTATCATGTTATTTGTATTATTGGATCATATTGTAGCTTGTAGGTAAATGGGTACAATTTGCTAGAAGGAGATTACAACACCATGCCCACTCCTAAACCTACACTAGAGTGACTGTCATCAAATTCCATTATCTAGACTTGGTCTTCTTCCTCCTCCATAAAAAGTCTCAAGTTCTCATCATTTTTGAATGTGAGGAAGTAGTTGCCTAGGCTGTTATCCTAAAATAGAATGTTTATCTTTGGATCATGAGACTTTCATACCGTTTACTTCATCTTCCTCACTGAAAACAATTTCTTCATTTTTCCTTTCACTGGAATAGTTACAAATGACCAATCCATTTTGATGTCTCCACCCAATTATTTGTAGAAGCTTTGTCTCAGTAACATGCCAAAGGATATTAGGATGTTTGCCACCAATATGGTTAGGAGAACCTTCTTCTCTGGGAAATTAGCTAGTGTTACCTGTGCATCTTTGATTCTTCCCACCAATGGTACTTGTTTATGATTCCATTGAATAGTAGGTGACATTTATTTGACATCAAGGTGAAGCCTAGAGAATTTACACCTTTGACGGGAAACACATTATTTGATGCTCCAAAAATCTGTGATGAAATTATTTAGTTGGAAGCCTTTGATGAGAAGTGATAGGTAGAAATGTTCAACCTTGTTATTTTTGGATGCACTGGGGGCTAGCATGTAATGAGAAGGTGGTGTGGATAGTGTGGGGAGTGAGCCTTTGAAATTTGGACCTAAGGCTATAGGATTACCACCACAGAATACATCAATGAACCTATCAAACCAGGCATAATGCATTTGTAGGTATTCTATTTTTGTGAGATGGACTATATTTTTGTTTTCATGTTTCCACAAAGTAAAATGGGGTTATGGTGGGTAAGGAAGAGGTTTTGGGAATGAAATAATATTTTGCATGGTGAGGGTCTTACTATGTTTTTGGATTGGATTTTTCTTGCTTGCTTAAAAATTAAAACTTTTATGTAAAAAGGAAAAGCATTATCTAGATATTCCTTCTTGTTATTCCCCATTTTTACTCTTATATGTTATTTTCATCAAATCTACACATTTCATTTTGTATAGAAAAATAACCCTTCATACTTTCTTATAAATCTAGTTTAATTAGGGGGTTTAACTCATTGCATACACTTTATCTCACACATCCTAACACATGCATCAATTTACACATCAAAAACACTTCCTCCTAGGTGGAACTATTGGAATTTCATCACCCAATAGGATGCCACCATGATGTTCTGGCCAAATTACAATTTTTTTGATTACATGTATATTGAAATAAGTGTAATTTCGCAAACAGGGACAAAATCCTGTTTATTTTATTAATGTGAAATTAATCAACCATTACAATGGAGTGCTACAATATTTATACATATTGGAAAACAATATACAAACAAATAAATATGTTACACATGTGCAACAATATGCCTGAATACATAAGCTTCCAAAATATCATACGAGAAGCAGAAATGAATAATGATATAATTGTTAAAATAATATAACAACCCTTATATCTTTGAATATAATAAGACAAATATGGTTTAATATAACCATATAACAACAATAAATACATAATTAATATGCAATGCAATTAATATAATAAATAATTAATTATCCTAACATTCCCCCCCTTAATTTTGCATTGTATTAAGGGATGAGGAGAGGAACTCTTTAAACAACTCGAACTTGTCACGTGCAAGTGACTTTGTGAAGATATTTGCTCTTTGTTCAGCTGTTGGACAAAATTGAAGCTAGATGTTGTGCTTTAACACATGCTCGCCTATGAAATGAACCTGTACCTCAATGTGCTTTGTTCTCTTTCATGAAACACTAGATTGTGAACAAGTTTGAGAACACCTTCATTGTCAACATACATGGTGGTTGGTTTGTCCTGTGGTATTCCAAGACCTTCTAGTATGCGACGTAGCCAAATTGCTTCATAGACAGCTTCTCCTGTAGAATAGATACTTGGCTTCTATGGAAGAGATGAGAAACAAAGTGTTGTTTCTTGCTTCCCCAATGATATTGGTCTAGATCCCATAAAGAATACAAATCCAAAAGTGGATTTTCTATCATCAATATGTTACCTGTATGATCTGAATTTGAATATCCAGATCAAGAAGAAGTTGTCATTCTTCTTGTATTCTAGAACAAGATCCCACTAATCCTTTGAGATATCTCAAAATGCACCTTACTGCTTCCAATGACAAACTTTGGGTTCCTACATGAACCTAGATAGATAGCTCGCTACAAAGCTGATATTTAGTCTAGTGTATGTTAGGTAAATGAGACTTCCCAATAAGTTGCCAATAGAGAGTAGAACTTACCTCAAGAGATGGATTTGAATGAGATAACTGCAATCTATTTCTCCATGGGTGTAGTACATAAGTGTGCAATCCATCATCCTAAACTTTTTGAGTGTATTCTTGGGTATATTTCATCTAAGAAAAAAATATTGTGATTATCTTTCTGCAATACTTCCAATCCAAGATAGTAATACATCATCCCAGAGATCTAGTCATGTCGAATGATCAATTAAGATCTTTCTTCGTTACATTGATCATCCTCACTGAACTACCAGTGATGACTAGATCGTCGACATGGAAAATGACAATCATAATCTCTCCCCCCTTGCTTTTTGAGGTAGAGATTAGGATTGTATGGATTTCTAACAAATCCATGTTATACAAGATGCTCATCAATCTTGATGTACCATGCACGGGGTGCATATTTGAGGCCATACAGATATTTCTTGAGTTTGCATACCTTTTCTTCTTGACCAGGTATTATATATCCCCTAGGTTGAGTAATGTAGACTTCTTCTTGTAAATATCCATTCAGGAAGACATTTTTTACATCCATCTGATGGACTTTCCAACCAAAATGAGCAACTAGAGAAAAGATCATCCTGATCATGTCTTGATCGTAGTTATGGGAGAAAATGTCACCTCATATTCAATACCTTATTTTTGTTCATACACCTTTGCTATAAGTCTTGACTTTATACTTGTCCGCTATCCCATCTGACTTTTTACTTTGTTTTAAATATACATTTGCATCTAATGGGTTTCTTCCATGGTAGAAGATCAACAAGCTACCAAGTGTTATTTTTCATTACTGACTGATATTCAGAGTCCATGGCATCTTTCCAAGATTTTAAATGTAGGGCTTCATGGTTTGTAGAGGGATTATCAGACTCAATAAATATACTCATAAAAAAATGGTTGACTTCTTCTCTTGCTTTACTGCGATTCCGAGGTCCAGGAGTAGATGTATCCAGTGGAGCATCCATTATTACATCTTGTAATGCACTAGTACACCACTTAGGCATATGTTGAACTATTCGTATGGGTCATGAATCAGATCAACACCATCATCCCCATCATCACTTTCATCATTAGAGTGGAAACATCATCTACAATCTTTACAACTGGTGAAGAATCTACTTCTAGGTGAGTCTAGGAGGAGGATTCTCTACTTCCCTATTCTTGAAAAAACTCAACATCTCTGCTGGTGTAGACTTTTCTAGTCTTTGGATCCATCAATCTGTACCCAAGAGTCTCTTCACTGTACCCAATGAAGATGAGTTTCTATGACTTCATGTACAATTTCTTTCTATTCTACTTGGGTATTTACATACTTTCTTTGCACCCAAATACTCTAAGGTGTGAAATAGATGGTTTCTTCTTTGACCATGCTTCTTGTGGTGTTATTCCTTCAAGAGAAACTAGTGGGTGCTCTATTCAAAAAATAAATTGTTGTCCTTTGTTGCTTCTTCCTAGAATGTCTTTGCAAGTTTGGAATCATCGATCATGCATCGCACCATTTACATGATAGTACGATTTATTCTCTCAACAATGCCATTCTACTGCAGTGTGTGTGAAGGAGGCATTTTTTGACAAATCCTATGATTTTGTAGGTAGTATTTGAAGTCATTACTCATGAATTCCCCCCCTTGATCTGAGTAGAGAATTTTGATGTGAAAACCATTTTTCGTTCTCAACTTGTAATTTGAAATTCTTGAAAGTTTCAAAATCTTCACTCTACTATTAGGATATCTACCAATGTGATCTTAGTCATGCCATAATATCTTATCTGCCTCATCATACCTTCCATATCTCCTTACAATGATTTGGAATCATGTGGTATACCATCACTTTCCTAGTTGTGACCTTTAATATGGGCAACACAACTCTTCTCATAGCATATTCCTTATGGACAAGTTCCCCCTTATAGGTGGGAGCCCCACAATCATTACATCCATCACCCTCTTATCTACCTATTAGAACCATGATAAGGGTCCATAGGTGTCACTTGTACATATTATATATCCCCTCCCCAAGTGGTTTATTAGCTATCTCCAACTCTATTCTTCTTGGCGAGAAAATTTGTTTTGTGGACAAATTGGTGAGTTTCAAGCCAATGCTATGGGAATCTAAGTACCTCTACTTGAACGATGAAGCTTCCGTATGTGCATGCATGAAAAAGTGGATTTCAATGGTGGCATTTCGACTAGAGATCCAACAGGGGCACTCCACTGACCCTATGGCAAAACTAGCAATTTCTCACTAGAGAAAAAAATTGTTTGAGAAGGGGAAAGGGAGTGGGAATGGAGATAGGAGAAACTAATGTTGTGAGTAGAATATCATATGCCCACACACATTAATTAGAAATTTCATTTATATGCATTTATAATCAGGACAAAAAAAAATCTGTAGGAGAAGCTACAAGACCGAATGAAACTCATTGGTTGCAAAGTATAATCAATTCCTCAATCGAAGAGGCAATAATTCCTTCTTTTTATTATTGAAGCTCGAGCAGAGTTTGTACATAGCTTGAGAATGGAATACATTCAAGGAAGAAGAGAAAATAGAAGAAGAATGGAATTTTCTATCTTTTCTAGGTACTGAGCACTCTAGTCTTTTTTGAAATCAATCGTCAACCCTTGGAATGACGTTGAGAAGCCATTATATTCTTTGCAAGAAATCATTACAACTTCACAAATCTTCGACACCTTTTCAAATTCCTCTATTGTGGAGAAAACACCCATGGCGGATTAAAAACCAGATCTTACAAAGCAACTGTTACATTCAATTTTCCAGTTTAAATATAGACCATTTGATTTGTTCGTCTAACTTTGAAATTGGGCTATCCACGTGGCAGGAAGGAATTGGAGTAGTTACAGGGGAAGCCTTTCGCATTTTATGACTTTTCGTGAGATTTGGCAATTTGGAACAAATTGGCCCACAACCCTGCTTTGACTTTTCAACTTAGACACGTGGCACGTTCTTATTGGAAATGGGGTCGCAGCCATTTTCTCAACATTTTAACCTTTTTTGGAAAAAGGCTCAAAAAATCAATTTCCTCCACTAGCCCACTCCACCGCTTTGACTTTTCAACGGCAGGCCCGAGACCATGGCAGAGTCACGGGGCAAGTTAGAACTTTTACTTCACTTTTGGGAATTTCGTTAAATTTCCAAAAGTGCCCTGATGGCCCGCTCATCTTCTTTGACCTTTTCCCTGTGGGCTTCAACTTTGAATTTTTCCCTTATAGCCTGATTGGGGCCACTGGTTACTTTTTAAATTTTCACCTTTTTTAAGAAAAAGACTCAAAATCTCAAATCCCCCCGATGGCCCGCTCATTCGCTTTGACTTTTCAATGATGGGATTTTCCTCTCCAATGAATTCAACATGTGGAGGCATCTATTGAGCCTTCCATACTTAGCCAATTTTACTTTCATTTTGTACCTGGAAAACATGGCATGCCCGCACTTAATTGGAGACTGTCCTTTAGACCCTTCCCCTGGAGTTGCGCCATTGCAACATGTGGATCCATTTGCTGATTTTTGAAGTATGACAAAACTGTATTCAATCAGAGAGACCCACGTATCACTCAGGGATGCCGAGGTAAAATTTGATGGGGAAAGAAATGCTCCTCATTCTCAATTGTAGAAAAAATACACAGATGAAGAGAACTTCATCATTTTGATTCTAATTTTAAAATTTCCTTCACGAACCAGAGGCATGAAGGAAAAACAATGATTTGATGACCCAGGCTGTAGAACAAGTGAACAATATCAATTGAAAATGGAGGTTACAAAGAGGATATTACGAGCACAGACCGGAAAATGAAGGATTTCTAAAAACGAGCAAAATAGAGGTTTAAAAATCCCTAGGGAATGACTTTTGATAATTTATTGAGTCTCAAACTTGTTTTAAACACCAACAAAGGGCATGAGCTCAAAAAATTTGAATTTGGCTATGGAAATGCAGAGAAGTTTATAGGAGATAACAATTATAAATTTAAAATCATGGATGCTCTTCAAAAGCTATCATATCTAAAAACATAATTCTCCCTCGATGGAGAGTTGTTTATATATAGAAAACAATGTAAAAAATATACACTGATCCCTTGAAGGAAAGCCATCATGCATATCATATCCTACCTTCTGAAAATTCAAAATCCAAAATCTAAAAGCATAGATCTTAACCTAGACCACTACCTCGAAGGATGGATACTACCTTATATCATGGTAGTGGAAGCTTCCTGCATTAATCAACCTTATTAAAGTCTCAAAAGAAAAATAATGAAAATTTAAAAACAAGCATCCTTGGAAATATTCCTACATCGATCAACTTTCTCATTCATAAAAAAATTCCTGTATTGATTAGTTTGCACCAAATTTCTCAGAGCTAGGGCATATACCTAAGACTACCACTTAAGGAGAACCTACTTCCCCCATATGAGCTAAATCTTAAAACCTTTTTCATGTCTACATTAGCTGTATATGCACACCCTCCATCTTTCATGATCTTAAGTGTGACTATTTATCGTTATTTATGTGTTAACACTTTTCATTGGTCACAAGTGCATCGCTTTGTTCACTTTATTTTCCATGTTTTACCTCTAATCCAATGCAAGGGAATTAATTCCATGCATGCTCCTTACTATGATGAAGTGTAAGCTTCTACATTTTGGGTTACCCTATCAAAATAACATTTTATCTATCACATACAATCCAATTTCATCTCATCTTATTAATATTATATCTCTTATGACTTTTCATCATATCTCATCCTGTACATATTGCATCTTCTTATTCATTTTATTGGTTTATCCCATCTTATCCATCTATTTCATTTGATCTACTTATATCATCCATCCTATCTATTTTATCTCATCTAATATTTTATCTAATCTCATCCAATCTATCATCTTTTTACTCACCTTATCAATCTTCTCTCATCCCATCTTATCAAATAGTCTTATCTCTTCCAAACCTCATCCAATATATTGTCTTATCCCATCTTATCCATCCATCTTATCTTGTCCATCATCCAATATTTTTATCCAACCTATTTTTCCTATCCTTTAGACTAGTGTGTCACCCATAACACACCTTTCCTTGTTTTTCAAGGCTCATTTTTCCATATTTTTTCTCATCTATCTATCTATCTATCTATCTATATATCTATCTCATCAAGTATTCTTACTTACATCTCGTAGCCCGCTCTACGACCATCTTTGTGATCCATCTCAGGGAACCATATTTTTCATCTTAAGTCTACCATGTGGCCATCTTTTATCCTCATCCCACCCAAATGCATATTTTTACTTCCTCATGTTTGAAGGATAACACATGATTTTTTCCCCCTGTCATTTTCAGGACCATTGTTTTGACCATCCTCGTATTTTTTTGTGCATATTTTGATGTCTTCCTTAGACCCATTTGTCCCATGGCTTGTGCATCCATTTGAGTGGATTCCCATTGGATTCCATCCATATTACAGTGATATTTTTTGACTCATAAGGTATGTAGTCCATTAACATCACCTCTATCATAGACCATGCTATGTCCCTACCAATCTGTTTCTAGGATCACCACCATATTTTTATTTTGTTTTTGTTTTTTTAATCTCATCAATGATATTTCCCCTTTTCTTGGGGAATCATTTCTCTTATTCTCTTCCCTTTTCATCCTTCCCATCCTTCTTCACCTATCTCTTTCAAACTCATGATCAATTCCCATTTGTATAGTTAACCCCTAGCTTGAGGGGGAACACCCTCATCAATATTATTTTCAATTCTTTCTCATTTTTCTCTCATGGTTTTCCCAATGTAAACCACTCAACAAAAATGGGCAAATGTAGACACCAATTTTTTATATCGCTACCCATCACCCCGCATTCACTTTCTGGCATCTTTTCACATACATACCTCTATTCCCTTTTCCCTCCTAAATTCAATTTATCTCAGTTATCATTATTGTCCATCTTAATCCTTATTAATCACACTCTTAATTAATAATTCATTAATCACCCTTAATAATCTATTAATCATCCCTAATCTTGTTTAGTTAATTATAAACCCTCATTTAATTTATTTCTTCTCCCTAAATCCTCTATTTTATCCTTTTTGAGTCTACATTTAATAATTTCATCATCACTTTATTTAATGCTTTCCACCCTGCACCTACCCATTTATCTTATCTACACAACCTGATTAAGCTAAAATATAAAATCTAAGCCTAATCTGATGTTGAAATTGTAATAAATAAATGTAATAATGAAATATAGATATTAACCCAAGTGAATAAGAAATAAAAGTATGAAACCTTAAGTGTAAAGAGGATTAAAAGAGCCCTAGATGATTCATAGAGGTTGTTGAATTGTTCTGTAATGGAGACTAACTGAATAGATATGGAAAACCATTGTATAAGAGCCTATAAAATTATATATTTGAATAGATAAGCTGGATTGGGGCATCTGGAGACAGACAAGGGCAGCCGCTGGTGCCTAGGTACTAATTCTGGGCACTTGGGTCTACAAAAATTCTTATAAATCCTAATTCTCAGGGTCACAAGATGTTTTCTAATGCTCACCTTTTTTCATTATGGATTCACACAATGGTCATTGGATTCGCCAAAATCTTGTAATGAAGAATAGACCTGTAAAACCCTAAAATAGACATCAAATCCCCAAAAAAGAAAGATGTAGAATGAGGGGCCAGACTGTCCTTAGCTGCCACAATGGTGGAATTACAACTGAGATCTGTACTACATCTCAAACCTAATGTAATTATGTGTATGTGTGTGTATGAAATTGTGCCCTAAGTTGCTCGTATGCCAGTCGTACTTGGATAACGAGAAAGTAGCTAGATGTAAAGAAATGTAGTAAATGTGTGCATGTAATAAAATGAAATTACCTCCTATGAAGTGTATCCAGATGAACCATCCCTTGTGTCTCTTGTGATGGAGCTATATGGATGCAATGGAGCTCTTAGATGCCTTGATGAATGCAACCTTAGGTGGAGATAGTAGATGCTTAGTGCTTGGTACTTTATTATGATCACATAACTTTATATTTATATGATTCCCTTGCTTGAACTTCGTAATTAACCCTGAAAAGGCGAACTACCAAAAATATAAGATGATTAAATGGCTAGAAAGGACCCAAAAAATGTGAGTAAAGTATAAAGAGGATAGGTGCACACAGATTGGATGACGGTGCCTAATGTTGGCATCCTAGACAAGGCCCTAGTGTTCAGGATGACAAATTTTGAAGACTGAAAAGACAGATCGAGAAAGAAGAGGTGTAAGACCAAGAAAAGTGGTAGAAAGGAAAGAAAGGTGGCCAAAGACATGGGTTAATTAATATTTTTCTTATTTAAGAATGATATGAATATTAGTCTGTAATTAGGAATAGATAATTACCCAAAGTACGTGATTTTGTGTCTACCCCCACTTTATGTTGGTGAGTGGAAAGCTCAGTAACATAAAGTAGATAGAGATGTGTACCTGATGCCCATGTAGATCAATGTAGAAAACATGCTGAGGGACTAGACAAAGCATAGAGTGATAAAAATGTGAAGCGTGAATGCTGAGGAAAAAATGTAAAAAAGTGATGATGAAAATGAACCTAGGATGGAAACACATTTGTAAATGTCATGATGTACCTGCTATTGATGTCGATGTGTGTGATGTTTTTGTTGTTGGTGATGTTGACTACCGCTTCCCATATAGATGAACCTACAAAAGAGAAGCCAAAAAGTAGTCTAATATGCATGTATATGATCAAAATATGTAAAAAGTGTGTAAATAAAGTATGTAAAGTGTGAAGATGTGAAAAAGGAACAGGTGCACCGGATTTAGAGAGAAAGGGTGTAGAAAGGATCCCGTAGATGATGTGGATGTGTGAATCTTTCAGGTGATCTCATGATAGTGTAATGGAAGAAGTGTAGGGAGAACTGTCTAGTGTCATCCACCAACCTTTAACTGCTTCCTACTATAGACACCTAAAATCCACCTACGTGGTTTTAATAATAAAATTGTACTAATTACCCTCTTTCCCATCATTTTCATTATAATTAGTGATTTCCCGCTAATTAAATAACATTCCCCTCCATTTCAGTCAATTAACAATAGTTCGTTAATTAACTAGCCTTTACCCTATTCCGAATGTCAATTAACGACACTTCGTTAGTTATAATTCTCTTTAAATCAATTAATTAACTATTATTAGTTAATTAAGCATTTATAACCATATATTTAATTAATAATCCTTCTTATTAATTAAATCCCCCTTTTAAATCATCTCCAACTCACATGAAATTTTAATTCTACCTATTTCCTTCTAAATCACCTCCAAATATTTTTTTACGCTTATCTTAGCCTATTAATTAATCTAAGTTGATTAATTAAATCATCTCTAACTCCCATGAGTTTCTAATTACTAATTAATTCCTTTAATCATGTTTATCTCTTCTAATTGTACTTTATATTTTATCCCACATTCACTAGGATTGTAGTTTCTCCCAATTGAAAACTATATATATAACCTAGTATCCCCCCTTCACACCACACCAAACTTTGAATAATGATAACTATAGGAATATTAATAGAACATTATCCATTGTTGGAATAAATTCTTATCTTTGCATCCATTTCTCTCATAGTTGAGTAGTAAAGGAAAATCCAAACATGGCCTTGTAGCCATTTTTGTGAGACCTTTCCTCACTTTGGAGACAACATACAAATTGATTTCCAAAGTGAGGAAAGGTCTCACAAAAATGGCTACATTACAAAACAAACCCAATTCCAAGGGATGGATTTGCATTAGATGTTTAAATTCATTTTAATGCTTTAGAAGTTATTTCCTTTAAAGCTTTATCATTGATGTTATTATTAGATTAGCTTTGTTTAGGAGCTACTTGGTGTTAGCTTCATTCAATTAGCTTAGTTAGTTTAGTATGCATACATTTGGCATGCCCAATGGGACGTACTCCATTGTCTCATGCATTTATTTCATGTTTTTGTAGTTTAGTTTCATTTTTGCTTCACTAACCCTCTTTTTAAGCACTTATTAATAAATCTTGTATTTCTTAACTTGTTTTGTTAAGTTTGCATGTGTTGAGTGTTCCTTACAGGAATACAGGAGGTAAATTGTTGCCAAATTTGAAGTCAATCAATAAATATTTCAGCTTTTTGACATTATTTTTGTCAAAATCCTATATTTTTGAAGTTGCACAAGTGCCTTGCATTAGCGTTTGAACCCTTGCATTAGCTTTGAATGGCTTGCATCACTATTAAGCTACTTGCACTACTATGAATATGCTTGTGCTACCATTACTAGGCTTTCATTAATGTTCTATATATTTTTGGCCTCTGTGTAGCTCACACGTTACTATTGAACTAGCCTTGCGTTAGTGTCTCTCTGCCTGCGCTAGTGTTAAATTGTTTTCCTTCTCTGTCTGTATAGAGAATTGCCTTATGCTACTATTGTTTTCCCTTCATCAAAATTGGTATGTTTATGCTACCATTTCCAGGATTGTGCTACTATTTTTAGGCTTATGCTACCATTATAAGGCTTGTGCTAGCATTCTCTGTAAAATTTTGGCTTGGATTTCAAGAAATTCTAGAATCATATTTTTAATGTTTTCTGGCATTTTGCATTTTTTTGAATTCTGTTTTGTAGGTTTTGTGTTGAATCCATTTTCTAATGTCTAATGCTTTGATGAATGTTATTTTTCCATGATTTTATTGAGTTAGGATAAAGTTTGTTTATATTCTTCTCTTGCACCTTTACTGATCTTGATCAAAAGCAACATTAGACTTCTTTTTCTAACATTTGGGTTAACTTGGAAGTTTCATTATTCATTTTTCTTAAGGGAATGAAATTTTTACCAATATTTTTATGGTCATTTGATTTAAAGTTTTTCATTTCCATCTAGTTGGATTACGTGTTATGTATGCTCTTCTCTTACGTCCTTGGATGATCTTGAGAATTAAAAGTAACCTTTAGTCCTCTTTTATAATAATATGGTTTTATTAGATAACTACTAAATTTTTTAGCACATAACCTAATTTTCTTGTCAAAGAATTGGGATCTAAAAAAATACTAATTACAAGTGTGTTGTAGGTTTCCAATGGTGTGCTAAACCAAATTTTAATCGAACGATTAAAAACACACCATTTATTCAAAAAATTGTATTTGAAGGTTTGGATAAGGTTTAAAACGCATCCGATTTAAAATATGGGAAGTATCTTGGCATAAGTCATAAAAATCATTATGAGGATTACCATAGAAACCCCAAATTAGTCTACACATTGAGGTAACTAGTGGACGAAATGGGAAGTGCCCTACCATCCACTTGATTATAACAAAAACCCATGATAATAAGCTTCAAGTTTCCCGTATGAGGCCCTGCTCATTAATTTGATTATGGGGTAATGGTCCTTTGTCTAGTTTACTAGAAAAGCGCACCTCTCTTAGGAAAGAATTGGTGAGTGTTGAGAACAAAATATTAGGCAACCATTTGGCATTATGGCCAATTTGACTTTATCCATTGCATTCTAAAAATATTTCACAAAGTAACAAATTTCTCAGAGTCAAAACTTTGTTATTTGAATAAGGGGAGAGTCCATTAAAGTTGACACCACGTGACATTCATCAAAAAACTTACAAGGCATCACTTTGCCTTAGTTACTACCTTATCATAAGAAAAGGCAAAACTCTGCCAAATTTACATCACATATTTTTCATCCCCATTTGATCTATCTCCTTTGTTCTCTTGTTATAATCTTTGGAAAAAAGAGAACAAACATACATGGAACTGCCAAAAATAATTGTGTCTACCACTTTTGTAGTCACTTACATGACCATGTTGCGGCATGAATGTTAAGTGTTGAAAGTGTACTGGTATGTCCTTATGTTTTTGTAATCCTATATCTTGATATCCATGTCAATATCATCTCATTATAGTTAGGTTGTCTCATCATTGATTTCCACTTGAGTTGTTACATTGCTTGGATCATATCGATACATTTTTGATACTTACATCTTATTTTTTTATAAAACTTGATATAAGTTTATTAATTGTATTGTTACGATGCTAACATAATATTAGTTCCTTGTTATACTTAGACCTTGTTTTTAACCAAACATTGCCTTAGGTTGTTGGAAAGTGTCATTGTTACGCTGTTCACATTGTGTCAATACTATTTTGATACTAACATCTCATTTTTCCTAAAATCTTGATTAAAAGTATCCAGGTTGTATTATTGCTTTTCTCACATCGGTAACCTACATTTTCAAAATCTTGAACTTTGTTTATCTTAAAATCATTTGGGTATACCTTGAATTGAAATCACTTCAACACCATTTTAATACTTAAGTATTATTTATATCAAACTTGAGTATTGAGATTGTGTTGTCATTATTAAACCAAACCATATTTGAAACATAGGGAGTAGATACTTTTGTGATTGGGTCCTTGTTCAGAACTTGTTTAACTTTTCCTTAGTTCTTCTCATCATAAAATTTCATAGTCTTAGGATATTTTTTGATTATTTTATTCATTAATTCCTTGATTCAATTTACCTTTATTCTTTAGGATTCTTTTCCTTGCTTATTTGGCATTCTTTGAGACATTTGCAGCCTTCACACTACTTTTTTTTCCTAGGGTATTTGTAATCTTTGTACACATTTATGAAACCCTAGCTAAACACTTCCCATTAAGCCCCCTATTACAATAATGCGGCAAAAAAATTAGGGTCAAATAATTTGATCAACGATAAATTAAACCCCTTATTTTAAGAAGACAACATGGTTTACCATAGTGGTGACGAGGGAAACTCTCCTCAAGATAAATTTGAATTTAACCCTGCCCATATGGATAGCTTTCTATTCCAAAACATAAATGAGGTCTTAATACTCATAATAGAATTATGGGCTAAAATGCCACCTAAATATGACCATACCCTCCTCACAAACATGGTTTGCGGGGAAGAAGAGGAAGAAATAACCCTTCAATCTATAGATGACATGCTAAATCCGGGACATGTGTCTACTTCTGGTCCATAGAATGAGGAAGAAACACCTCCTAGTAACATTGGTAGTTATCGTATACCTATTGTTCACATTAAACATGATGTAAATGTAGAAAATGAAGAACACGAAGATCATGAAAAACCACCTCCACTTGAAACTCACGAAGAAACCCTAAACGATGAGGTTATAATTCAACAACAATTGCAAACTCTTAGTCATTAATTGGTGAGTTTAATTTCCCATGTCTTTACAGACCCATAAATAAAGGCTAAAAATCCACGTATAGAAAAACCCAAGGCTACATATAAGGATTTTTACACTAAGACTCCATGTCAAGAAAAACCTAAAGTTGAATACCATGAGCTATACAGTGATAACTGAGGCGGTGAAACATCCAAATCTAACCATTGTAGCATGTAAAGTAGAAATGGTATTCATGCACATGCAATATCAACCATTGATATAATCACTCGGGCTTACCAAAATAAGGAAAATCATACAGTTGTAATAGCCTTGCATTTTCCAGCTTTACTTTCACCTCATCGCTGTATATTGGCATTCCATCTGGTGTCCTCTTGTTAGTTGGACAAACCAACTCAAATGGCATTTCTTTCTCTGTAGTGCTCATGTGATGGTTGTAATCACTCATAGTCATTTGTCTCAAGTGCGACACCCACTTGTTTCCTAGTAACACTCCATCTGGGTACTGCATTTCTACATAACATTCCTCATTGGAGCTTGTGATGGTAGTGGTTTGTTTTCCCTTTCCCTCACCCTTCTGTTTCTTTGGTGAAATGGTCACCTTCTTTGGTGCCATTCTTTCAGTCAGTTTAAAATTTAAAAATCTTTGCTCTACTCTACTACTCTGATCAATATCAAAACTCAACTCTTAGAAGAAATCATTCTATCTCCATGCCCTAGCTGTAAAACCCTAACTAGGAAAATCTTCCAAAATATGGCACACTACAAACTAATTCTCCCCACGCCCATGTACTCCTTCCACTCTAGTTTGTAGATCTATTCTAGTCACACACTTAGATTTCTAGGACTCTTCTTCCTTCACACAAATCTCTCTGGATGCCCTAGTTTTCAAGAGCGTTTCAACTTTGTAATAACAAGGTAGAATAATGACTTGCCCGACCTCATATTTATAGTTTTTTCTCCTCTCTAACAATAAATGCTATATCACCTACTAACGTACTTAAAATTAAATGTGGATTTTTCCACTAGGCCGACTTTAAGCACACTTACCCATAAAAATATAACAGTTATCTTTATATTGCAATAATTTATAGGTGTTGCCTCTACCCACATTGTCAAGTAATCAGTGCAAGTAATGACATAACGGGAACCAGTCCTTTGCGTGGCTGTGGAAATTGGCCCTATAAATTTGATTGCTAGTTTTTTAAATGGGTCAGTGCTGGTTATTGGTCATAAGGGAATTTTATCCCTCTTTACAGGTTTTTCAAGGTGCTAGCAATGGTCACATGCCTTGTAAAACTCAATACAATCCTGGTAGATGGTTTCCCACCAAATCCCCGCCAGTAGAATCTTCTGCGCGGTGGCATTTTCTGTATAGTGTCCTCCTACAATCCCACCATGTTCTTCTTCCATAATTACCACGTGCTCATGTTAAAATATGCATCGAAACAGAACCTCATCATGTCATAACTTATACAGGTCTCCACTAATTAACATGTAGGGTACGACACGTACTGCTAACTGATTTCTCTCCAGAGCCTTCATCCCATCTGGCACCACACTAGTTTTCAAGAATACTGCGATATCTTCCAAGTCTAAGGGCGCATGTCACACCCTAAATAGTTACACGTATGGCATGGTATCCTTAATGCTTTGCATGTCCTCCCCTGAGTTAATCATTGATAAGTGGTCAGGTCCTGAATTGCTCTTCCCTAGTTTTACAACCAACGTAAACTCAAAATCTTGGAATAATAGGACCCAACGGCATATGCACCCTTGGAAAACTATCTTTTTCACTAAGTACTTAAATGCCATGTGGTCCATGTAGAATATAAATGGTGTTTCCAACAGGTATTTTATGAACTTATGCATCACATAGATCATTGACAGTGCCTCGTGCTCATTAGTTGTGTAATTTTGTTCTGCTGGTGTTCAATTCCTACTTGTAAAAGACAAGGGGTGATCAACAATCCCCTCACTAGGTTGTGATAGTACTACTCCCATAGTTGTCCCTGAGGCAACAATACTGATACTTTGTCATCCAAATCTTGTCTTCTGACATCACAGATCTTGGTCAACGTGTGACTTGGTTTTTTGTTAAATTCCTTAGCGGTTCCATTCAATTGAGGGTGATAAGGTTTAGTCTTGTGATGGGCCACCATAAATTCTACTAACAGAATCTTGGCTGTTTCATTCAGGAAATGTGTACCTCTATCACTTGTTAAGCTTAAAGGAAAACCATACCTACTGATTATGTTATCCTATAAAAATATAGCAGGTTTTGTTGTAGTGAAATCCTTTGTAGGCACTACCTCTACCCATCGTTTCAGGTAATAAGTGAAAGTAATGATATACTACGACACCAGTCTTATTAATGTGGAGGGAAAACTTGGCCCTATAAAGTCGATTGCCCATTTTTCAAATGGTTCATCAGCCTGGCTAATTGGTTGCAAGGGAATCTTCATCCCTCTTACCAGGTTTTCCATAAGCACTTGCAGTGGTCACATGCTAAATTGCAGAAATTTATGGATACAAGTCCTTGTAGATGGTTGTCCCAGCAAATCCCTGCTAGTAGAACTTCTGTGCAAGTGCATTTCTTGCATAATGTCCTCCTGGCAATCCCACCATGTAGGAAAAAATTCCTCCATAATTACCATTGCGTTCATGTTCTCTTACGCATTTGGTGCAAAACCTCATGCAAGTCCTAAATTGATACATATCTCCTACTAATCAACATGTGAAAGAGTCCAGATGCGTCATTGCCCAACTACTTCCTCTCCAGAGCCTTCATCTTAGTCCAGCACCAGACTAGTTTTCAATAATATTGATGATATCTTCCTACAGTCTAAGGGCATTCACTGGAGTCCACACTAGATCAGTATTATGCCATCCTTGGCATGGTATCCTCAATGACCTTTGTGTGTCCTCCCCTGAGTTTGATCCTTCCATAAGTGGTCAATGATACCTAGATTTTATCTACTCTTGTCTATTTATTCCTTGACCATGTACGTGAAAATTTGGATTCATTCTGATATGGCCTCTTCTAGATCGGGCATGCACCCTTCCTTCAACTTGATCTTCATCTCAACCAAGGAATTGTGGATGCCTTTGCGTTCATGGTACCCAATGAGGGAACAAATCTTGGAACTTCATGCAATAGATCAATGACCTTTGAAGCTTCCTTTTCTGACTAATAGTCCCCAATGATAGGTTCCTTAGGTTTTGTCTCTGTCCCAATGTTAACCTTATTTTTTTTCAATGGTTCAGGATAGGTGTGTAATCACTCATTAGCGCTATCTATGACTTTGTGCGTATCTTCAAAATGGTTAGAATCCAAAATTTCCATATCCTCGCCATCTACTACATAGACCATTTTTCCTTTTTCTTTTTCCATGCATGCGTGCTCAAACTATACTTCCTTTGATTCTTCTTCATTTACGTTTTTCTCAAAATAAGGCTCACCCAGCAACTCTAGTAGCCTATCTTCTACCATAACACTATCTCGCATTGTAAGGTGATTGATTACTTACAATGCCTTATCCACTTATGGCTTGGTACTCCTGTACTCAAAATATTGAATGACATCAACCACCAACTCCTACCAATTACCTATTTGACAGTGCATCTCCAAATGAATATACCATGCACGCGTAGAGCCTTGTAAGGTGGAATACAATTTATGCACCCATAACAAAGGTGGTAATGATTTTGCACTTCCCATCCATGCCTCCCACATGCTTGGACATGAGACGAGGTAGTCTCTTTACCATGGTAACCTTGTATGACAGTGGGCATGTTACTCGTAGAGAAACTTACAGAAAATGTGATTCTTACCTTGTGCCATTCTAGGAGGATTTCTTGATGTGTATCCCACCAACACATGTGATTTTGAGTAGGTTATAACTGAGCATTACCCTTCTCTAGTCCTCATTGTTCCATTGGATCTCCATTTATCACAAGAAAATTTTAGGGTATGCTCCTCTAGAGTAACTTGGAAACTTCTTCCCTCCCTGGTGCTTAACTAAGTACACATTCTTTACCCTTGTTACAAATCCCATAAACTTTCACCCAATCAACTCATAAGTCCCATGCACCTAATTATCACATGCCATGCTAGTGGTATCACTCAAGGATTGAGCATCTTCAAACTAGATAACTCCCTCCATGGGATGAATTATCTCAGGATCTTTGATGGAGCACACATAGATTCTATTGAGGAATTCCTCTCCCAAGGGCTCAGTATAGGGCACTGACTTCCCATATGTTAAAGGGATAATCACCCTTTCTTCCTTGTTCTAGAAGCTGATATACCTCTTGTTAAACCACAGGTTGACATTGTTCTTATAACACCAAGGGCACCCAAGTAATGCTGGGAAATTATCCACCTTGGTGAGTGCCAAGAATTCAAATTCCTTAGTGAACTTAGCCCCTTGAATAGTGATAACCACATCCTTCAAGACTCTAATGGACATTGAATTTTTTTTGTTTTCCATATACAACACATTTGAAGATGGTTGTAATGTGGTTCTTCCCATTTGATGTCAGGAATCCAATGTAAGAACATTGACCTCCGCTCCTGTGTCGACGAGGATATTACTCAGAAGCCTGCCATAGACAACTACATTCAAAGTAATATCCTTATCATTGTCAAGGCTGTGAGGAGGAAGGTTTGCATGTGAAACCCGCCTTTAACACTCCACTCCAATGCGTGGTACCTTCTCCCTCAACCATTCTCCTAACAAGGGAATAATATTATCTTGCCTTAACATCTTGCATACTTCTCTGACTTCATCCAGGTCCTACTTTGGAGCCTTGACATTCTTCCTTTACTCCAACTACTTTGACTACTCCTTTAGACATTGGATCTCCCCCTGCAAACTCTGAATCACATTCATAGTCTTTTGATACACCTCCTTCTGATGAGCACGGTCTAGACAATTTCCATGTACCACTTCCCCTCTTGAAACCAGTTTCCTTTGTCTTGGCATCTCCCTTAGCGTACGCGGAATTTACTCATGTCATCACCAATACAGGTTCTAGTCCTGACTCATGTACCACTCTTGTCATCCACTGTGAATCAGCCTTCTTGATGCTTACCATTTCAGTGCCTTTATCTTTCTAGTGTTGTTGGTTCATATGATCATAAATCTCTTGACACTCTTTGTACTTATGTTTCTTTCTACACCATGAGCATTGCAATAGATCAGGACACTCACGCTTGTAATTCTCTGTAGATCCATAATTATAATATGTTCATTGTGGGAATTCACTTTGCCCTCTACAACAGTTACTGCGACCACAAAATCCTCCACAAAAACCCCTTCCACATGCTCCTTCATCTACATTACCTTCATAGTGATGATAATCATCCTTGGAAATTCTCACAAGAATATTATAGCACACACAAAGATCAATAGCATTGTGAATCTGATCAATCAGTCTATAATCCTTGGTATCATGGGTCGTAGAGGTATATATCTTGCAATAGCAAGAAAAATTCTTGTGGATTACACATTGTAGTAGAGGAAACCTCTTTACCTCATGATCCCCATGGAAAATCTCACAACCTACCGTCATGGAGCGTACTGACTTCTAAGGGAAACTATCATTTACATGCCCTTCCACTTCACATTCTATACACTGAATCCCACTAGGAACCTCATGCATTGAGTTTGCAGACAAATTCTCCAATTGCATGACCATTGTAGTAATTTGAGTCTCCAGAAAGGTGCTAACACCAGTATCAACACTCCCAATAGCCTCAGTGTGCAAGGTAGCTTCTAAGGCCTCATGTGAGTCTGTGAAATTCTTGTGTGACAGTTCCCTTTTGAATGGTGTTATTAATCCTCTAACAAACCATTGAGCATGTTGAGAAGGGTGAATGTCATAAGATAGTTTTGAAAAGAGATTTTTGAACCACTCATCATACTCCCACACACTCTCTGTCATTCCTTACTGGATCTCCTTCAAGATGCTGATGCTCTTTTGTTTAAATTCCTAGATATGAAATTTTTCTAGGAAGGCATTCTTCAATGCAGTGTAGTCCACCACCGTTTGATGAGGATCATATTTCTAGTACCAACTATGCATGTGCCCTTGCAACATCGTTGCTAAATGACTTTCCTTATACTCTAGGGTAGTGATCCCTTTCATGCACCATAGTAATTCACACTTGTGCACATGCTCTATAGCATCCTTAATACCCATGTAGTCTGGTAAGTGCAAAGACATCTCAAAAAATACTTGTGGAGGTGGCTGCGGCCCTTGTCCTCCTAATCTAGAGCCTTGGTTCCCTCTAGTATTTCCTCCTCCACCAGATCCATTAGATCCACTAGGTCCTGTTCATCCTAACCCACCAGATCCTCCAAATTTGCTAGTTCCACTAGGTCCTCCAGCTCGTAAACCACCAGATCCACCTCATGTAGCTGGAAAATGGCCTGAAGTGGTCGATCCTACTATTCCCAATATCCCACTGAAATGTGCACTGATGGTTTGTGATATCATCCCAATACCAGTTGTGTGTCCTGTGCCTCTCCTAGATGTGATACCCAAACCTTGCATACTTGCACCTTGTCTAAAAATTTTGCCAAATACTAAAATGGTTTGTGCATCCATGGATGTTTTGAACAAGAAATTATATCTCCTAGGCGTAGATCGGTTACTTCCCCTGATACCAACTGGGTTAGCAATACTTGTTTCTTAATTTGGAAAACCAAGTGCCAGGGTTTGGTCACTCGGTGGGATCAGATGTGTGTCGATGGCTCTTCTTTCTCCATGTGATGAAATCTCATCAAAATCCGAAGGGGTCTCTCTCCCACACTTGCCAAGATTGGGTAGCACATACTACTTAGGTTCCATGTCCTCTGTGTGAACCTCAACTCCTTCTTGCAACATCTACCTCCATAGATCCATCACACTTGTAACCTTGCATTGTTTAGAAATATCCCTTTCATGTGCTTCACCATACTTGATTTGTCTCTCCTCCCTTTCCTTTTCGACCGCAATGTTTGCCATCTTCCTCCACCCTAGCTTCCTCACCCAATGCTTACAGATGCTTTAGCTGGCCATGGGAAATGCCTCTAAACTTAGGGTAATGATCAAGATCTTCATATCCAAAGGTATAAAACACAAAAATTATCCTCTGGGTTCCCTCAGAAAATCAAACTCAACAACTTCTGGGAAAAAATATGTAGAAATGGCATATTCTAGAGTATAAATAGTTAACAATCCTTTCCACCAGTGATCAATAACATGTGTCTAAGTCAGATCTACATCCTATAGCCTTTGATAGTCATCTTGGGTCCATACACACGATTTGAAGTACCATATCAATCTAGATGCATATGCTAAAGCTATTCATATAGTTCTATAGGAAAAAAAATTGAATAATGTCCCATATAACTCATGGTACATGTTCTCTTCTACCCATCTACGTGCATCAAACTCAGGTCCAGTGCTGAATCTTTGAGAAAAATCATCCTCCTTGCTATTGAACCATGCTTCAACACTTTCCAAGGTCAGAAATTCTGTCATCACGCATCACAGGGACCAAGATGTATGCTATTTCTCACAACATCTTTGAAAAGAGGTCCCGACAATGGAACAAATATGTAGTCATTTTTTATACCCTTAGAACAATAATTTAATCCCATGCGTACTGACCTATCACCCAGCTGAGGAACGTGTGGGAACCGAGCCCCTCCTTTATGTGATTCTTTTGAGAATACATCATCTATGGCAGATACTTAAGTGTAAAAGAATGGAAAAGAACCATGCATTCATTCTGAGAACTTAGGATGAGTTATCATATTAATGCATCCATTCAAATTTTAGATAATAAAAGAGGAGTATCAAACATCATATAGAAATGATTCATAACATAAAGGAAATGCATTTGAATTATGCTCATGAACACATATATGTTTTATAAAAGAACCTTCTATTCATATTAATGATTTTAGTAACCACATTACATTCATTGGGGCCATAACAAACCAATATAATAATGGAGAGCAAGGTCATGCATTAGAAACTATACTACGTCCTTCATATTACAAGGATAAACAAAAACCCATCCCTCTAAATATGCCATCACTCCTATGTTTTCTCTAATCCTAACCCATATAATCCTCCATATTATTTCTACAGAGTTTTTCCTTTCTTCCACCATACTACCACCCTACCACACCCTTTCTACTATCTGCACACACACACACACACACACACACACACACACACACACACACACACACACACACACACACACACACACACACACACACACACACACACACATAGATATTTTGCCTTCACCTCCATGCTTTCTGAGGTAATAGATCAGTTGCCAAGTGTCCAAGTGGTCCTCCAATGGAGCATGCTTCCTTTTATTTGAGCTCTTCACTCTTTGCAATGATGTCTTTCTGGATCCTTCCATCGCATGCATGGAATATTCCATTCTTAATCATGCAGCTACCAGGATGGCACCTTATCCACTCCACATGCTAGATGGGTTTTTGGGACTTAGCCATATTATTCACTTCACATGTAATTTTTGTATATTTCTCACAAGGATGCCCTAGTTCGCAAGAGCTCTTTAAAAAATAAACGCAAGGTGAAAACTAACATACCCCCAATGTCCTATTTATAGTTTTCTTTTTTTCCTGCATTAATCTTTGTGCCACCTACCACTGTAATTTTGTATTAAATTTAGATTTTTCCAATGCTTTCATCTTGCATGTTTTGTCTAGCACTTTTTCTTCTACACATATACTTGCGTGTAGCATCCTCAACCTTCTGGTGTGCCAAGCTATATTGACCAAATATCCTTACACGTGCTCTTAGCGCCAAATTCCATCTTCCTCTGCGTCTTAAACCTAGTTTTCCTTGCTGTTGCCTACCTCATTTTTCTTTGCACGTTTATCATTATATGTGGTTTTTATAAATCTTTATTAACACAATTTCATCTCTAACCCTTATCACCCATGTTACATGTGTTCCTTCTCAAATACCCCATGCTTATTTTTCTCTCCTGGGCAACCAATCAACATTGCTCCAACTGTGTGTTGCTTCTGCATTCTCCACACTCTCCTACCCTACACTAAAAGTATGTGCAGTCCTCTACATGTGAAAAAATATTTCGATAGTAACTGGATACAGGCGCGCCAATGCACTTATTACACAACACACCAAACTAAAATATAAAGCATATAAACGATGAAAGGAAACACATATAAAATAAAATGCACTTAAGGGAAACCTAAGCTAAATGGCAACACTGCCTTATTTACAAACACCAAGAAGGCTTATTTATAGTAGGGATTTAGAGTAATCCCATTGAAGTAGTCAGGAAACCATGTTCCATCCAGCACTTGTAACAATAAAGTGCCTAAATCAAGTATATGTGTTATAAGATACAGTCCCAAAAAATGCACTTTGAAGTTCCCAAGATGGCACATAAACTTTTAATCATACAAAAGAACCATGTGTCTAACCTCAAACTTCTTGTTTTTAATATGTCGACTATGCCATGCCTTTTTCCTAGCTTTCTCCATCTTCTGACTCCACCTAACAATGGCTCACCTTTCATCCAACTTCATAAGTTTTTTTATATGCTCTTCAAGTGCTTGTTATTCAACCAATCCTCTTGGACACACAATACGTGGGGATGGTAACATAAAATAATCAGGTATAAAAACTTTTGCGCTGAACACCAACTGAAAGGGTGTAGCTTTTCTTAGTATCTTGTAGGTTTTTCTATAAGACCAAAGAACAAAAAATACTTTATCATCCCAATCTCTTCTTTCAACATCACAAATTTTAGTCAATGTGTGGCTCAATATCTTGTTAAAGGTCTTAATAGTCCCATTATATTGAGGGTGATAGGGCACAATTTTATGATGGGCCACCATAAACTCTTCTAATAAGATTATTATAGTATCATTCAAGAAATGAGTACCCCTATCACTTGCTAAACAAAACAGACTTCCATACTTTCTAATTATATTCTCCCATAAGAACCTTGCTACTTAGCTACCGTGCAATCCTTCGTAGGTGCCACTTTCACCCACCTCGTAAGATAATATGTAAAAGTAATAATATAGTGTAAAATTGTCCTACGCGTGGTTGGGGAAATAGGGCCTACAAAGTCAATTTCTCATTTTTCAAACAAATCTACACTAGCAATATGTCTTAACGACATTTCATTTCTTTGCCCCAGTTTTCCAAGGCATTGAAAATGGTCATGGGCCTTGAAATATTCTATATAATTGTAGACACCTAAAATTAGCACCGCTAGTTCTAGTGTTGCCTTCCGCCAGGTCCCCTTCATTACCACATTACACCCCTCGTATTTATTAAATATTAACATTAACATCGTCGCTATACTTTCATAAGTCTACATCCATCATTAATTAAACTGAACCCTCCATTTATTAATTAAACAACACTCCATGACCTAGGTCACCCACTTCTACCCTTTAATTAAATTAATTTAATAATTATGTCACCACATCCCTATCCCTAAAATAAATAAATAAAATAAAATTAATTATATCCTCACACCTCATCCTCAAAATTCACTATGCTAACTGGGACACCTTGCTAACCACTTAACCTCCTCTAAAACTACCTTATAATAATCTCTAACTTCTTCCTAACCTCCTCTAAAACAACCTTCTAAAAATTACGATGACTCATCCTAACCAACTAACTAATTTACTAACCTTCCAAAAATATTAAAATCCTAACCAAATTATCCCCATAACTTACCTCTAACCTCCCACTCAACCTCTCTAACTAATTTAGATATGACTCCCCTAAATATTCAACCAACTAAGATAAAAAAAGTGATTTTAACCTCCATATCTTAACCAAACTTGAACCGCCTGCAATTGCCGATGATTGCCCAAATCACCGGCGATTCTCTCCTATTTTACACTATAAATATGGGCTCTAGGCCTCCATTTGAGATTGAATGACAAGTGGTTGTGACTCTAGGAATTCATTCCTCTTGCATCATATACCTTTCACAAATCAAGTGATCATCCAACAACATCCAAAGTATTTTTTAAACATCATTCATATGTCCATAATCACATCATCAGGTCTTCTTGCATCAAAAATCTTTCTCTCTCAGGTAACATCACCTTTTGTTCTTATTTTCTAAAATTATGCAAGATTAGTGGCTTCCCTTTCTTTATTACATCATTTTTCATCATTCATAAGATTAATTCACCTTTCTAACATTTATTTCAAGTCCCATTTTCATCTACTTTTTAGCCTGTACATTTTTACAGCAATCGCTGGCAAATTTCCAAAATATCAAAAGATTAGTCCAACCGCCAGTGATTCTCATACAATTTCTGCTGATTCTCTACACCACTGAAAACATATTGAAATCATATTTCCAACCCAATTTTGGTTTGCAAAATGGAGCTACAGTTCTCAAGTTATGGTCAAAACATCAAAGGGTGGTTTTTTATCAGATCTAGAGCTTCACCATCAACAAAATAATCATATTTCAAATTTCACCTCTTCGGTAATCTCATACTTTTTCCAGCATTGATTACCTACCTCAATTAGGTAAAATTATTTATTTATATATCATTGTCTGTCTCTTTTATCAATCAATCATTTCTGTCAAGCTAACTAGTCTATTTATCAGTTTGTGCACATTCACAGGAATCGCCAATGATTCCTTCAATCACCAGTGATTAGCCCAATCACCAATGATTCTCTACTATTATACCTACTTTCAATTCTTATTTCCATTCTGATATCCAGAGCTTAGACCTAACTATTATTCTGCCTTTGCAAGAATCCATCAGCTCCCATCAACCTCCTCTGAGCCATCTGCAACATTTTATCATTTAACCAAATCAAATATATTATACTCAACTTACCTTTGTGAGCGCATATCTATCCACACCTTTTCTCATTTGAGCCATATCGTGATTCCTCGAATCCCTTTGGATCAAGAACCACCATCAGACCAACATATAACCTTGGACCTCATCTGTCCCTTTTCCTTTACATTTTATCATTTAATATCAATTCAATTTATCATTATCAGATTAATTTCTTGAACGTGATTGAAACCCTTGCAAGGAAGTCCATTGATTTTATGGGGACTGGCCTTTACTCCAATGAAATCCATCACATATTTTACTAAGTCCATATTGTGTGAGTGTTTTTTATTTATAGGATTGCTTGTAGGGAAAGGAAGCCTTGTTCACATTCTTCACAAAGTGCAACATTGAACATCATCCATCCACATCTACGGGTATCACGGAAACCCCACCATATCGACGTTTTTTAAGGTCTTATCAGCTTTCTTACAAAAACAGGTTGAAGATTGGTGAGATTTATCCTGAACATTTTGGCATGCCTGGTGGGACACCCCGTCCCTTGTTTATTTGCTTCATTTAATTAATAAAATAGATTTTTATTTTCTGATTCCCTGTGTAGTAATCATCTGTGATTAGTCTAATCACCTACGATTGGCCAATGTGTATTTTTTGTTATATATTGCTTCACAATGTGCTTTTCATCTTGATGTTTTGTTTCTTATTTTTCTAACCTATCTGTAGGGCACTATTTCTAAAAAGCTTTCTTACTGGATCATTAATATTGTTTACTTCTTTGCTAAAATTCCAAAAAAAAAATAAAAATAGGAGTGATCTCATGGTAATTCCTAAAACCTTTCATTTTCTTTTCGATTTTGCATTCTTGTTTGTCTTGTCTTCATCGAAAATCAACATTTCATTTTGGGTCTTAAAATGAACCATTTCATACTCCTTGATCACATAGTCTAATTAGGAAAGAATTTTTTGCATCCACTTATTTCTTCCCCCACACACAACCAAATCACTTCAAAATCAAAAACACATTCAAATGATTCCCTACCTAGGTGGATACCTACTTGGATTTGATCACTAAGAGGAGAAGATGACTCAGTGTTCTATCTAAGTATAATCTCCTTTCTGTCAGTATATTTTGGCTCAGCACCCAACTCCCTTATTGTAGTGGGACCGTGAAGTGAGGGGGTAGGCCCCAATATACATGCCCGTACTAGAAATAGTACAAAGTTGTGTCTCACGTACCTTTGTGTATATCGAGGAATCCATCCAAAACATTCCTGAAACCAGCCATAGATGACCATTTCCTAGGACCTTCATTATCCATCTTGCACATTTTACCTTTTCTTAATTAATTTAAGATAATTAAAACATTCTTTTACTTGGCTTGTCTATTAAATTTACAGATCTCTTAGGACTTTTCTTGTTTTATTCTCAGATCATTACCATGGATCAAAATCACTCACTATCATATCATTATAGTCTTAATACATCATATTTACAATTGGCCTCACATCCTTCAACATCCTTTTATCCTAATAATTTTCAAAATATTCCTCACCCAGGATCTAATTCTTATCAAACTTATCAACCTATCACACCTTGCTCAACCTCATTTAGCTCTAGCATATCCCCACAACTATCTACAACATCTTCTACCCCTTATGAACCATCTACATGTCAACAAACATATATCAACACCATTCAACAACCATATGGATATCCTTCACATCCTTCTTTCCTCCAAACTATTTCTTATTAGCCCATTTCAAGTGCACTACATCAAGTAGTCTTTACCACATCCCTTTATTCATCAAAATCTTATCAAAATTTTAATATTTTCCCAACCCTCATCTAATCAACCTATTTCAACTTCAATACCTCTCTCGATGGCTCAGACATCCCAAATCCATACACATATCCCTACTCAGGCCCAATCAACTCCTCTCATCCAACAACAAAAACATACTCAACATTTTTCCACATCTCCCAACATCCCTTTATCACAACCCACTTCACAAACAATATCCTCTCAAGCTACCCCTCATCAATCTCCGCATCAATCCCATCTATTACAAAACTATACTACTTCACATTTTCATCAGTCGAATCAATCACGTCCTCTCATCAATTCCTTCACATTTAATCCTACAAATGATCCCATATAAGATTTATCAAAAATATTAGATAATTTATAAATTTCTACTAAAGGATCCAAACAAGTCCTCACTTATGATCAAGTTTGTAATGAACCCATCCATCCGTCAGTACCATATAAGCCCTATCCTCCACATTGGGAATTTCTTGAGTTTACTTTATTCCATGGTCAGGAGGATCCCTAACAGCACATACTATCCTTTAGACATTTGTGTTATCTCATCATCCACGATCAATATCTCATTCTTAGAACCTTTCCTATGTCACTAGTGGGACTTGCTTGGATTGGTACAATTCCCTCCCTCAACACTCCTTTCTCTCTTTCACTCAGCTAGCCCTGTTATTCCTCGATAATTTCACTATAAATATCACTCAAAAACTCACCATTTTTGACCTTGCTACCATCAAACAATCCAAAAATGAATCCCTTGGAGACTTTGTCACTAGATGGAAGAGCACTATCAATCAATTATCTTTTCCACTTCCACAGTCAGAATTAATCAAGTTGTTTACCTGATCATGTTCCCATCACATATCATCCACCCTTCAAATCCATACATTCCACACCTTCGATGAAGCTTTTGCCATGGATAGGAAGTTAGAAATCCAAGCCCTTAAAGAATGCCATCTCGATCCTCAATCTACACATGATCCATCTAATTCCCCTAGGTCTTCCTACGATTCAGATGAGACTACACACATTTTATCTGATTCCCCTAGGTCTTCCTATGATTCAGATGAGACTACACATGTTTTATCTGATTCCCCTAGGTATTTCTATGATTCAGATGAAACTACCACACATGATGACATTACTTATCTTCCTGACCCAACACCCTCGATAGATTCAGTCCCTATAAATGTTGTGCATCCCTCGAGCTACATCATCAACAATATTACATGTGATCTTCCCTATAAGAAGACTCGTTCATCACTGATTCTTTCTCCTAAAAACTTAGAATCAATAGATCCTCTTTTCAATGATTCTCACACATCGATATCACCTGTGTCCACTGTCCAGTCATCCATTACCTCTGCACAACCCTTAGATTCCACTTTGGAATCATTACTAAAGAAGCCTTTGTAATTGAAGATCTTGATATTCAATCACTTATTGAATTAATCAAAAAACTAGAAAACTCACGTAATCCACCTCAATCATGTCTAGAAATAACACCTCCCTCATCTAAATCAGACCCAATCATATCCCTAGATACTCACTTACCTTCCATCCTAGAACATTTCCTTGAATCAAACACTACATAGTCAAATACCATCACACTCATGGCCTTTCCCTTGTCATTTGACATGATTCCCTCCTCTCTATCTAACACAAACATTACAAAATAAAAAATGATCACATTCACCACCTCATCCTCATCATATAAAACACCCTCCTTTACCTAAAATAAATACTACAAAATCTAAGCACATGCCATCTAAGGTCTCAACTTTACCATCCATTTTGGGACCTCATCCTTTGTCACAATCCAAGTCTATCAAATCTATGGGTCCACCCTTACCATCAATTTTGGGACCCCATCCTTTAGCTCAATATCATGGCACACAATCAAACCCTATCTCATCCATCAACCATCCCTCTTCCTCTATTTTAGGACCTCATCCATCATCCAATATTATCAATCACACATTTTATCCCTTTCTTGGGTCATATTCTCCCTCTTATCAACCTCACAACATCCCTATGATGTTCCAACACCATACAACATCCAAAAATCCCCCCCCATCCAAAAATAAGACATGTCCTCCTAAGCGCTCTTGTAAATCAAAATCAAAATCAAAATCCATTAATCCAAATCCCCCAAAAGGGACTTACGTTGATATCCTTGATAGACTCATGCAAGCCTCTCTTATCACATTACCACCAATCAAAACATCCCATCTCCATACTCAGAAACCTACCTGGTATGATCAAGACAAAACCTGTGCCTACCATAGATGCTCAGGGCATAACACAGAAAGTTGTAAAACACTTAAAGCCATAATCCAATGACTCTTCCTTATTGATGATCTTCCCCCAAAAGAGGACCATCCTAATCCATCATTGATATCATCACCCTCATCAATGTCCTCATCGACATCTGTAGGACAAGAAAACATCCTTATTCTATCATCAACAAGCCTTCGTCAGATATCTCGTTAGCACCTTCCTTTAAAGGTTCATTAATCTCATCAGGACCTTCCTTTGAAGGACCATTATCCTCGTTAGCACCTTCTTTTGAAGGTCCATCAATCTTGTCAGCACCTTCCTTTGAAGGACCATTATCCTCATTAGCACCTTCCTTTGAAGGTCCATTAATCTCATTAGCACCTTCCTTTGAAGGACCATTATCCTCGTTAGCACCTTCCTTTGAAGGTCCATCAATCTCATCAACACCTTCCTTTGAAGGACCATTATCCTTATTATCACCTTCCCTTAGGTCCATCAATCTTTTAGTACCTTCCAATGAAGGTCCTTCAATCTCTCATTCTATTAAAGGTACCTCAACCTCATCAATGTCCATACCTTCCCTTTAAGGTATGTCAACCTCACCAACATCTATGCTCAAGACACTGATAATTTATTCACCAAAAGGTGTAGAAAAAAGGGTTCATCCTCAACCAAATCTCGACAAACCTTCCTCATGCATTTTCCCATCACCTTTTAGAGAAGGTACCTTATCTCAAACATGTATAATTCACCCACCTATACAAACCCAAAATAAGCATACACAAAGAAAAGGAAAAACCAAAGCGTCATCATCTGCCCCTCTTTATCAATTTTCCCTCTCATACCCCATTTAAATTTCCCACAGCTCCTTTGTCAAGGGCTCTTTTATTTACCATATACTCAATTAATAAAGACCAAAACTTCTATCATCCTCAGAACATCATTCCTTTTAACACATGTCATTTCTATCAACAATATTATGGTTGGGAAGGCTCCTATCTACTGAAACTTCAAAAGCCTACTTTACATGTCTTCCCCTTTACACATCATCACCAAACCTATCCTATCAACCTAATCAAAATGTCATTACTGTCAGAGTAAACGTGAGAAGCTCTCCCTTAACTAGATCGGTCCATATAGTGCGGGGAAACCTTTGAATTTCTTGCACTTGTGGCCTTTCTACTGTTAACACATTGACCGTCATGATGGTAGTCACATCGAAGATATTATTCCATCATTAGCCAACCATTTTTTCATTGTAATGATTTGAAAGCATGTGTTTTTCTGTCAACATCCTAAATAATCCTTAAATATGTACACCACAACTCTATTCATCACATATTTCACATGGACAAGTTCTTCTTTGGTAGGAACCTTGCAATCATTACATCCATCCAACTTGTCTACTAACCAAAGACATGTCTTGGGGAGCACATGTGTAGTGCGTGTACACATATTTTCCCCTCCTAGAAAAAACATATTAGGGTCTTTCCCTCTAAATAAAATTAAAAATATATATGGATGCTTCCTATCAAATTCAAAAGCAATAGACATATCTTGTATGCAAAGAAAAAAACTACGGTAAAGAAAGATACATAAAAAATAATGCAAACCTCCCTGTAATCCTTCAGTGTAAACCTAGATAAGATTTTAGAGACTTCATCTATGGGACCTTGAAATGGATGTGGGTGCTCTAGAATATTCTCCAAATGTGAGTGCAATTTCTAGAAACACAGATACTTTGGAAAGCTTCAAATTGCAAATTGACAGAGTTTATTTGCAAATAATTCAGGAGGATTTGTAAGAGAGTAAGCTTGCAATTTATAGAAGTAAAAGTGGTTGGAAGTTGGTTGAACACATTTGAATGAACATGCTAAAAATACCATTATAGGAAGTTACATTAGTGTCGAGGCATTTAGGGGCAGTAATGGATTTAATTACAGAAGTTGCATCGGGGAAGGTGGTTGTACGTGCAATTCAATTTCCCCCACCTTTCTAGAATTCTAAAAGTGTAGTTAACTAGGATGAGGATGTGGAGTACAAGTGGAGTCCAAGTGGCTGTTGACTGAAATAGGAGGAATTAAATAACTAAATTTAATTAATATTTAATTGTGAGGAGATAATTAACCATTTAAATAAATAAATGTTTAATTATATTAGCTAGAATGTGTTAGGAATTAATTTAATTAATTCCAAGAGAATGGTATAATTAAATTAATTAAATTAAATTAATTGTGAGGAGATAATTAACCATTTAAATAATTAAATTTTTAATTATATTAACTAAGAGGGTGTAGGAATTAATTTAAGTAATTCCAATGGCAGGAATATATCATAGGTAATAGAATTAATTTCAATTAATTCTAAAGGGGAATATTTGAATGATGAAATTAATTTAATTAATTCTAATTAGATAGAAGTGGGATAGAATATGTATGCATTTTTAGGGTGTATATATTTTTCCCCTATTTAAATTGTTGTTATGAAGTAATAGTTCTTTTAAAGATAGTAGACGCATGTAGATTGACAAGAGAAAAATTGTGTAGCATCAAGATGCCCCAATAAGAAAAATGGTAGAGGAATTCCCCCTCAAGCGGGTGGATGACATAGAAAGGCGGTGGAAAATCGCTTGATAGGAAGAAAGCAAGGGATTGGAACAATGATGGAAAAAGGATTGTGCTCGTAGCATGAGCTTCATTTGGATAATAATTTTAAAGCAACCTTATTTTTTATGTTTCAAAATATATTTTTCACCATGATTATGAAATAATCAATATGGTTAACCCATATGCATGTAAACAAACACACACAAAAAGAAAAGATAAAAAGGAAAACAAACCCAATATACAAAGTAGGTGTCGGCACTAGGGTTATAAAGGAACCAATATGTAATCACACTACTTGTAAGTGGTCCAAAAAGAGTAAAAAACAACAATGAAAAACAAATTCAAAAAAGAATACAATCAACTATGCCCCTAATGCGTGCCACAATGATGATTAAGTAGATATAAATTCTCCCAAATGGGAATAGGATTGGACTGGAAGAGTAGAGTTAAAGAGAATCCTTATGACACTCTTGTTGAATCTGTTGTGTAAATGATCAAGGTTGAAATTTCCCCAGGTGAAGTATCATGAAGGAAAAACAATTGCATGACTTACCCCAAGTAGAGTTTGCATATCATGCAAAGGGAAGAAAGTGATAGTTGTAAGATTGGCACAGTCACTAGGGTAATAGATAAAAGTATGTCGTTTATCAAGATTGTATTGAAATGTTGAATGATTCACTTTAAGTGTTTTCCAATTGTAGGATTTCTATGATAAGTGAATATTTGTTCGAAAGTTTTGTATTTTTTTTTAATTTTTGAAATATATGTGATTTTTTTGGATTTTGCAATATTTGATTTTTTTGTGGATTTTTGCAAATTTGGAAATATAAATGTGAACAAAAATGAAGACATTCCATGGCTTAAATAAACTAGGAGGAAAATAAAACACGTGCAAATGAGAAAAAGCTATAAAATAAGTAATAGAAAGAAACCCCATATGAACAAGAAGAAAGACAAACCAAATTTATATGTGAACTAGGATGCCAATAAATTTCCTGTAATTGGTCTACAGTAAAGGTAAACAGAGTAAAAAAAATGAAAAGTTGAGAGAATAAAAAAGTGTCGTCACAATGTCAACAAATGACAATAGTACAATAAAACGTGTAAAAATGATGTCTAATGACACTCCAAATGTATTCCACATTAAAGAATTAGACAGATTTGAATGCCCCAAAACAATAGCTTAGCACACAAGAAGATTGGATCATGGTGAAGAGAGGAGTGATACTTAAATACTCTGAAAGATACTCTTGTCAGATCCCATTGAAGTTTGATCTGTATTGGATTAAAATGTAAAATCCAAGTGTCCCCTAAGGTAAAGATATATACAACACATGAAATAAGGATGAGTAGGTTCTGGAACAATCATGAGGATCACCATCAAATGGTGAGGGTGTTGAAATGTGTTATCCAGTTGCTGAAATTTTGTCAAACATTATCTGAATGTTTTAATTATGACAGTTTGAAACTTTTTTTTTGGAGTTTTGGATAATTTTATATTATTTTTTGTGTTTTTTAACAATTTTATATTGTTTTTTTATTTTTGAAGTTTTGTGAGACATTTTTTATTTTTCTTTATAGTACAACTTGGTAAAAAGGCTACACTACTTGAAAGAAGGTGAAAATATTTAAAAGCATTCCATTCCATTGGAAAAATTGTAGATGATAAAATGATAGAGTGTTTAACTCCACCCATGGCTCCACACAACTAGGAAGATGCGAGGGCTAATCACCTTGAGCCAAAAAGGACATGAAAACAAGGAGACTATTAATATGGAAGTGATGATAATGGATGCAAAGATACAAGGTGTAATAATGATCCATATGAGAAAAATGTAACTCATATCTAGTCAAGATTATTTGACCGATTACAAGATGATTCTACTTTATAGGTTTTGACTCGACTTAGATTCATTGATGACCTACTGATTGGAAAAATCTGATTGAAGGAATTGGTGTCTCTCTGTAACATGAGTAGCTAAATTACTTCTTGGGATGTTTTTGACTAATCACTTTGATTCATATTTCATAAAGGCTTTATTAGTTAATTATTTTTTATTTTTATGAAGGACACCCTACATGTTGCCCTATACCATTAATAAAAGGCAAGGGATTAACACCGAATAAAAAATGTAGGTGAGTAAGGGATTTCTTCATTCCCAGTCTCATACTGCTAGTAAGAAGTATGAGCTTATCACTAAAGATTGTGAAGGATGAAAGGTGTAGTGATTTTATTATTTTTTTTGTAGTTTTAGATTGATTAAATTTTTCCTTATATGTTGATAGTGTGCTTGTTGGGAAGGAAAATTCTGCCCCTAAGTCTCAGCCTCATGTAACTAGGAGGACATAAGAGTTCGACACCGTAGATTGAGGTGGGCGGTCAAAAAGGACCGGGTAAAGAAGTTTAGTGTTGTTAGTTAAAGAGAGAGCTTATTTTAAAGGAGGAGTTTCCATCAGTAAGCTTTGAGACAAAACCATAGGTAAAAATATCTAAAATGGTAGAAACCATAACAAAGATGAGACACACAATGCCCAAAAGGAACAAGGTTAACATGTGTCGTAATAGGTGAAGAAGGAAAGTATATGATAATGGCATGATTAAGGTATCTACCAATAGATGGAATGACTAACATTATTTGTACACACTTTTCCATTTCTGTTTGGCAAACAATGTTCTAATACTAAGTTTTATTCTTTTTTTTGGTGTTTTTTGAATAATTGAACATGTTTAGGAGTTGAAATGGACTCATTAAGAAATATTTCCATGTTGATTGAAGTTGAATGGTCCTGAGATACAATAATTTTTTAGATGAAATGCAAGTCAAGAGGGATAATCAAAAGATTCAATAAGTTTTGAAATACAAGACTTGGATGGACATGAGCCAAGTCAAAGGAGTGAAACCAAAGTTTCGATAAGTCCTATAATATGAGACTTGGGTGGACATGATCTAAGTAAAAAGATTGAATCAAATGATTTGATAGATTCTAAAGTACTAGAATTGGGTAGACATGATCCAAGTCAAAAGATTGAATCAAACAATTTGATGGGTCTTGAAGTACTAGACTTGGGCGGACATGATCCAAGTCAAAGGATGTGTGATAGGATAAGTTTGCGATGAGATCAAAATATATATGTGATGTTAGAAGAATATTGTCGATACAGGGAAGATGTTGAGATACATATTCACTTGTGAGTGAAAGAGTACGAGGAAATAAGGATTGATCTCTAGATGTATACTCAGGGTTCCTTGTAAGCCGTAGAAAGGAAATAGTCAATGTTTATCCTTCTAGGTTGTGAATTAATTGATTGGAAAACACATTTGAATTGATCAAAGAATACTTGTCAAAAATCACACAAGGAGTCCCTGTGAAAGAGAAGGACAGGAAGGACCTGCGCGCGGAAGGCAAGTTCAGCTTTCAGGACTTAGCCAATTTTGAGCATGAAGACCTATTTTTAGAAGATGGCGTGCGAAACACACCAACAATGCAGAGACGTGTATGCCATGTATTTTCTATCTTTGGAGGAGTGGATCAAAGCATTTTTCATGGAGATGAGCTAAGAATAGGATTGGCACTTTAGTTAACTGTAAGAGGTCTATAGATAGCACACTTACATGTGTGGCTATGCTTGTGAACGATGCATGGCTATCAATAGCATGCGGCCTATTTCTGGAATAGATAAGTGGTGAAGGGAAAGTCCCCACCATATATATATGATGTTAGGTACATAGTAGAAAAGGGTAACAAAGAATATACGAATTGTGTGTATGTATGTGTGATGGATGTATGCAGGTATATAGATATATACATATGACTAAATTATTGTATCAGATCCATACGCGCATTGGTATAGATTTACAATAATGTAAGGAGCTTATGCATTTATTAATATATGGAAAATATTGGCTGAATCTAAGTGTCATTCTGTGTGTAGTTGAGTAGTGCATGTTATTAATTCAATCATGATTACTATTTAAGCTTGTTCTTTCATAGATATGAGGGTAGCATGTATTATAGAATGATGGATTAGTTAGGAATCTATATGTTTCTTCCTTAATCATGCTAACATCCTACTATAACAACCCTAAATAGGGACCTGGTACCTTTGCATGCTTCAAGTGAGTGCTCAATCAAGACTAAGTGATGTGCCAACACGACTAGGGTGTTATCTGGTAAATTCTAGGATGCATCATTGGTTCCATTTCTGGGACCTCTTTTTCAGTTTTTTTCATGATGGTTCACGATGACGACATACTAGTTAACTCTAGCAAGTATTGAGGAATGGATACATGATTTGGAGGAATAATATTCATATCCGTTTAGCAGTGGATCTGAGTTTAACACATGCACTTGGGTAGGATAAAATCTGTATGATAACTTATATGAGATATTTTTCACTATCTTTCCAGTAGAACTATAAGAGTGGCTTACTGCTTATACATCTCAGCGGAACTAGAGGTATCACACACTTGTCTAGACATAGGAAGAATTTTAGGCCCTTTATGATGCTGATCTGTCTCAGAGTTACACTTTGGATATGTGGTTTTTGTGTGTTCTAAACAGTTATATTCTGGAATATTCAATTTCGATGTACTCTTTCCCGGAGGTAGCTGAATTCTAATTTTTTTGGTATCCAAGAGGAACATATTTGCAAGGTTTGATGAAAGATGGCAGACCTAATGGAAGAGAGGAAATGTGGTTTAAGTTTAATGAGGTGTCCGAGAGGGAGATAGAGAACCAACGTTACATTATAGATAGTATGGCATTGAGGAGAGAGATAGATCGTGAAGGATTTAAAACTCATATAGAAGATGTGGAGCTAGAGCATCAGGAACCCCCCCATATTAGAAAACATGACAGAGACCCCCCCTTGGCCTCACACAAAAGTGCGCTAACAAAGACTACTTGGAACACGAGCACACATCTTAATCCACCTGGTGACCTAGCCCTGGTGCTTGGTTTTCTAGTATTTAGTACAAAAACTAACCAACAAGGTAACTTGGGAAGTAGGAGAGTAGGAGTAAGTCAGGGAGCAAGTACATCAATGGTAGGACAAATGAATTTAATGATATTTGGAGGAACATTCTTAGGCACATCATCCACACAGAATGTGAGCACACAAAATGTTGGAATCACCTCTGGAAGTGGAACTACCTCAAAGAATGTAGGGGTTTAGTATAGTACTACTATCGGAGCAAAAGGGAGTACATCTATAGGTCCTATTCTAACTACAGGTAGAGGATCAGGAGGTATAGGTGGTTCTAGTTCTGGCGGATCTAGTGATTCTTGGGGTAGAGGGAACACAAGAGGTTCTGGATCAGGTGGTCAAGGTCTGCAATAACCACAAAATATCTATATGGATATGTCTCTTTATCTCCCAGAATATAGAGGTATAGAGGATGCTGCCAAACATGTGCATATGTGTGAAATATTGTGGCATGCTAAAGGGATTACAGCTACTGAGTGCAAGGCAAATTAGTTTGCTAATAAATTAAAGGGACATGCACACATCTCGTATAGGATGTTTGACCCTGATCAAACTTGTGTGGATTATGAAGCATTAAAGGATGCTTTCTTGAAAGAGTTCTATATCGCTGAGTTTGAGTAGAAGCGTATTAGTGCACTCAAGTATATCAGGAAAGGCACTACTAAGAGTGTATGTGAGTATGATGATCATTTTAAGACACTTCTATCTAAGCTATCTTATGATATTCACGCTAGCTAGCATACACAATGGTTTGTTGGAGGATTGATTACACCTTTTAGAAGGGTGCTGTCACATAAGACTTACACTGATCTGCACGAAGCACTGGAAGTAGCTTTGTGTACTGAGGCAGTTGGGAGCATTGATACTAGCATTATTCCATTCCTAGAGGCAAAGATTGTAGCTATGGAAAAGCAGTTAAAGAAGCTATCAACAAATTCAACCCATAAAATGTGCTAAGGAATTTGGTGTACAGATTGTGAAGTGGAAGGTCACACCAAGGATAGTTGCCCTCATAGATTTGTACGATCATTATTGTTGGACTATGAGATTTTCCATTTGAATCATGATGCTAGTCACTATCCTTTGTTACAACATGCGATAAAGAAGAATGTATCTTGATTTTACAATATTTGCATGTCCACGACCCATGATACTGAGGATTATCAGTTTATTGGTTAGATACAGGATGCTATAGGCATTGGGGTATGAAAAACAAGTATAACAGATAGTTATAAGGGTAAGAATGAGCACCAAGATTAGAATCATAATCAAACACGTTATGATAGGAATGAGGGGATATTTGAAGGAGGTCATGGAAGGGGACATGGATATTGTGGTGGATATGGAGGATGAGGCCGTGGTGGAGGAAGAGGTGAGTTCCCTCGTGGAACATGTTATACGCGCATATCTCCTGACCACTATAGCGTGAATTTCCTCAGAATATTATATGTTGTTTATGTGGAAAGAACCACAGCTATGAAGAGTTCCTAGACTTATATGAGCATCTAAATAAGCAACATACAAGAAAATAAAGGCATCGGGATGGTTAGAATCCAGTGCATGGTAGAAGATTAGTGGATTCCCAAGATAATAGAAGGACGTGAGGCATTGACAATGAAGATTACTACACGTGCTGAAGTAATGTGTGTAAGAGAAGTATTGCACTAGAATCCTACGATCACCAAGGAGGAGGTTTTTCATGTAAGGTACCCAGATCCTGCTCATCAGAAGGAGGTTTACTAGGATACCATGGAAGTGTTAAGGAATCTTCAGGGTGAAATATAGTACCTAAAGGATTAGAAGAAAGCATCAGAGACAGTCCAAACTGATATCGATGATCTGTGAGAAGTGTGCAAAATGTTGTGCCAGGAGAACATTATTCCACTATTAGGAAGTTGGTTAAAGGGGAACACGCCATGCACAAGTATTGAGACCGGATGAAAGATTTTGCTTGTAAATCTTCCCCCTGATAGAATTGACTATGATAAAGAAATTACTATGAATGCTATTGTGGATGGGTGCTTGTTGAGCAACATATTGATTGATATAGGTGTGGAAGTAAATGTTCTTACATTAGATGCATGGGTATAAATGGGGAGGCCTCCATTGTAGCCATCATCTAATGTGTTCTTTATGGAAAACCAGACTAAGGCCACTCCTATAGGAGTTTTGAAAGATGCATCTATAACCATACAAGGGGCCAAGTTCACTGGGGATTTTGAGGTATTAGCACTTGAAGAAGTAGAAAAATTTCCAGTCTTTCTTGGACACCCTTGTTGTTATACGAATAATGCTAACTTGAGGTTGAATAAGGGGTATACCAAATTTGAAAACAAGGAGGAAAGGGTTGTGATACCTTTGAAAGACAGGAAGTATACATCATATGTTGAGCCTTTAAGTGAGGAGGAATTAAAAAAAGTTTATCTACGCGCTATTCAGGACCCAAAGGTCAATGAGCCATCAAAAGAAGGCATCATACAGTGGGAGGATTCTCATTCTATTAGTGATACTATGAGTATTGCTTGTGACAATCGGGCTCATGGTACACGTGAATTGGTAGGGTGTGAGGTAAAAAGAATGGTTGCGCACAAGAATGGATTTCCATTCGATTCGACAGATAGGTAGTACAATACCTTGGTATACAGGGGTAGAAGATCTTCCTACATTTTTGAAAACCATGGAAACCCAGTGGATAGATCAAATTAAGATATTAGATATGTTAGTATATACCCTGAGTGGGACAACAACTTTCTGGTGGGTAGTCCACAAAGATAATCTTATAAACTAGGAAGATATTGGAGTCACTTTGCCTACTAGGTTTATAAGGAACAATGCACCTACGCAAATCTGCACTTATCATGGTGATCAACCGGTTCAGTATCATATTCAATAGTGTGAGAGACTTTGGACAACAAGACATGAAGCATTACCACCTTCACTCTAGGTGCATAGATTGTACTCTATGCTACAAGGATGCACACACGCGTGGTATGTATATGTAGAATTACATCAAGAGACTAGAAAATAGCAATATTTGACTGTAGAAATGATCAATACTTTTGACTACTTCTCAACTAAACCTCATGTATAAGAGGCATTAAAATTTGTCAAGTGCTTAACTATGGGAGATAATGAAAATTCAAAAGACCATATCCAAGAATTATTTGGTGAGGTAGAGTTCAAAGCATGTTTTGAAAAGGAAGAAGAAATGGACTCCATACTACTTGAACGCGCTTTCCTTGAGAAAGAGAAAGGAAAGATGGTTTATAACGTGAATGATGAGGAAGTTGAGAACCTGGATAGTGAACATTCATAAGGTGTGTACGAGGTATTAGACAGTGTAGACAAGAATACACATGCCTACCACGAACCCATGAAGACAAAGAAGGTGAATATAGGTTCGGAGGATGAGCCTAAGGAGGCCATAATTGGAGGCTACTAGTCAGAATCAGAGGTAGAAAATATAATTGAGTTACTGAGGGATTATCATGACTTATTCCTTTGAGAGTATCATGAACTTAAATGTGTGCATAAATCACTAGGGGAAATGAAGATAAAACTTAAGGATGGTGCACGGCCAGTTAGAAAGAGACCTTAAAGACTGAATCCTAAATTGCGTGAAAAGGTAAAAGAAGAGATTGATAAAATGTTGAAATCTGGAATTATCAAGCCACTTGATGAGTCAGAATGGGTTATCCCAATGGTGATCAGTATCAATAAGGATGGACGAATTAGAATATGTGTGGACTATAGGGAACTAAATGTTACATGCATCAAAAATCCATTTCCTACGCCATTCACTGAGGAAATACTAGGAGTTACAGGGCACAAAATATATTCCTTCATAGATGGGATTTTTGGGTATCATCAGGTTAGGATTGTTCAGGAGGATCAAGAAAAGAGAAAATTTACTACTGAATGGGGCATTTTTTCCTATACTGTGATCCCTTTTGGATTGAAAAATGCATTTGCTATATTCTCACGCATAGTTGTTCAGGCATTCAAAGATTTTATTCACAACTTATTACAGGTGTACCTAGATGATTGGACAGTATATGGTCTTGTGAAATATCATTGCGACAATCTAATCTTAATGTTTGAATGATGCAGACAGTTGAGTATCTCATTAAACATCAAGAAGTGCATATTTTCTATGCCATTTGAGATACTGTTAGGACATAAAATCTACAAGGAAGGTTTGCTGGTTGATCTAGCCAAGGTTGCAGTCATTTTAGGCCTAGAAGTGCCTACCAGTCAAAGTGAGGTGTGCAAATTTTTAGGTCATACAGGATATTATAGAAAATTCATCAAAGGGTATGCCAAAATTGCTACACACTTGGAAGAATTACTAAAGGGGAAAGGTACATTTTATTGGGGAGAACCGCAACAACATGCATTCGAGATATTAAAAGAGAAACTTACTACCGCACCAATTTTGTGCTTTCCCTCATGGGATAAACCATTTCATGTGCATGTGGATGCTTCTGGAATGGCCATTGGTGTTGTGTTAGCTCAACCTAGCGAAGGTATTGTAGATCATCCAATCTGTTTTGCTAGTAGGAAGCTGACTCCTACTGAATGGAATTATATAACTATAGAGTGTGAAGCTTTTTCTATGATCTATGCATTGCAAAGGTTTCAATAGTACTTGTTAGCAACACCATTTGTGTTTTATACAGATCACATGTCATTAAAGTACTTGGTAAAAAATCTCATCTTACAGGGACGTATATGCAGATGGTTGCTCCTATTTCAAGAGTTTGATTTCAAACTTGTGGTGAAGCTAGGGAAAATTAATTATGGACCAGACCATTTATCTAGAATCAATTCAGGAGAGGATGCATAGACAATACCATGCCAAATGTACAATTATATAGGTTACAATGCATGCCCACGGAATTAGAAGACATTGTTGTCTTTCTACGAATAGGTATGGCAATAGAAGGAATGAAAGAATTAGAAAATAAGAAGCTTGCTATACGCATGGCAATGTTTATGTTAATCAGTAGTGACCTCTACAAGTTAGGTAGAGATGAAGTATTATTTCGTTGTGTATTAGGGCATGAGTGTAAGGATATCATGGAAGAAGCTCATGGTGGTATTGTAGGAGGCCATTATGTAGGTGATGCGACTGCCTAGAAGATCCTACTTGCTGGATTATTGTGGTAGACATTGTATAAGGACTGTAAAGAATATTGTAAGGCATGTGATCATTGTCAGCACCTATGAAAAATAGGGCAAAGAGATGAGATTCCTTTGAGACTGATTACTAGTGCCAAACCATTTGAGAAATGGGCCATTGACTTTGTAGGACCTATTTCACTAGCCATGCATCGGAATGGATCGTGCTATATCTTTACTTACATAGATTATCTCACACGGTGGGCAGAAGAAACACCTACCAAGGACTATACAATAGCTACAATAGCTAGGTTTCTATGGGAGAACATTCTTACAAGATATGGATGTCCCTTAAGCTTGAAAAGTGATAGGGGTACACATTTTTTGAATGAGACAATCAAGATCCTATTAGATGAGTTTATGGCTGCACACCATTAAAGTACACCCTACCATCCTCAGGTAAATGGAACTACTGAGGATTTCAACAAGATTTTGAGCTAGAATTTGACAAAAAATTATGATGTTGGAAGAAAGGATTGGGATGACAAAGTGTCAACTATTCTTTGGGCATATAGAACAACTTACAAGAGATTGAACAAAGCCACACCATTTCAATTGGTGTTTGGTGAGGAATCTATTTTCCCTATAGAATTTATGTTACCTTCTTTGCGCATTACGTGCACTGGAGGTCTAGCTGATGAACAGGATTTATAAGAGTGTATCAAGAAGATGATTCAACTAGATGAGCACTGAGCCATAACACGATGGAGTGAGAAGCAAGAAAAGGCCATGTAGAAGGCATGGCATGACAGAAACATAAGGGATAATAAGTTTTAGATTGGACAAATGGTACTTATTTATGACTCAAATTTCTTATGCCATCTAAGCAAGCTAAAAGTACATTGGTTGGGGCCGTATATCATCAATTCTATACTTGAATCAGGTTCTTTCCAGTTAGAAGCACTTGATGGAAGAAGACTACTCGGTTACTTTTATGAGAGTAGGTTGAAGCCCTACTATAAATAAGTCTTCTTGGTGTTTGTAATAAGGTAGTATTTCCATTTAGATTAGGTTTCAATTCTGAATTTCCTTAATGTATTTCCTTAATTATCACCATGCTTTATCAATTTAGTTGTTTTTTTGTAATAAGTGTGCTTGTGCGCATGAAGCTAATTACTATATGAATAATGTTTATGCGCAGAGGGATGCACATAATTTTAGTGTGGGATGGTTGTAGTTATCCAAGTAAAATATGGTGGGAATTGAAAGGATGAAAGGAATAAGCTACTACGGGTGTGCTTTAAGTCAAAAGAAGATTGGTTCTCAAAAGTGACCAAGGATGGAGATGAATGAAAGGACAATATAATGCAAGGTAAGTGGAGGCCATGATAACTACCAATAGAAGGTACAATGATGAGGTACTCGGGTATAAGGGCACATGCTGAAGAGAAGTCTGTGACCGCTGGGTAGGAAGGCACACTATAAGGTTATAGCTGGGGCACAAAGATGTATTACACAAAATGAATAAATTTGGTCAATAAATTTGGATATTTGGTAGGTGAAGGAGCAATAAATGCATCAAATTTTGAAAAAATTATATAAGGATGGGATACATATTCATTTTTACCATTGCGAGTAATAGAATTTGAGGAAGGAGCTAATTGCGAAGAGCCGAGTGATCGGGTTAAGGTGCAAAGGGTGTGAAACCAAGTGTGAAAACCAGATCTATGTGACAAAAATCTTACATCCCCGGTGGTAAAGGGTTTGAGAAAAGTAGGGAGACATAAAAGAGTTAGGTTATGAATTTCCCAACTAGGGCATGATTGAATCGAGCTAGGGTTTGATTCATAAAGTTACAGAGTTAAAAAGGAGACTTTTGCAAGGTAAAAATGACACCTAAGAAGGCATCTGCAACAATAGTAAAAAGAAAGAAGAAGGTGGTCATTGAGGAAGAAGAGATGACACCTAAAAGCCATTTTTAGAAATGTAATATCCAGAAGGAGTCATCATCGGCCAAGAATGGGATTCACCCATCAGAAAGAGAAAAGTAAGTGAATACAATCACAAGACTCCAGAGAACAAGAAGGAGCTCGATTCCTTGCTCACTGCTAGAATGAACAAGCGTACGGTGGATGACAAGCCAGTTTATAATGATGCAAGTGAGAATATTCTAAAGAGAATTGGGGTCTACTAATTATATGAGCTTTCATATTTTGGGATGTATGAGCCCTTGTATCAGTGGCTCATGAGCAGGGTGCATGAGGACTTCTTCTACTTTGCAGGATGTAAAGTTAGAATATCATCTACGCTTATCTCATTAGTTACAGGTTTGAAGGCCACATGAGAGGACATAAAAAGTGATCTCATAGATAAATCCATGATTTTATAGACCAGACAAGAGTTGGGGTACTAGAAGGGTCTGTGCGGAATGAATATAGACAAATTAAAGAACTATCTAGTTGTGCAAGCTATAACACACCTTGTTACAAAGTTGAATGATCAGGTGTGGTGGTCACATGTAAATATTATGTGGTTACACATGGTGCGTAAGATGTCAGAAGGGGAAATCTACAACATTGTAGGCTATATTATAGATCAAATATTCGAGGAAGCACGCATAGGAGGGAAAATCAGCTTTGGGGATGCTCTACTATCACTGATATTCATGGAGATTGGAGTACAAGAAGAACAGAAGAAAAAGGTATGGGAATACCCCATAGAGAACAGGTCACCAGCTTAAAGGTTAAGCAAGTATCTATGTAAAGGGGCCATAACAGATGACATAAAGAAAAGGGTGGAGAAATGGTATGACAGGCTCCACGTGACATTTGGAGAAGAGTGGCACATCCCAAAGGACCTACCAGCAGTGGTAGGGAAACAAGTCTAGTTTGTTGTATATCAACATTTCTACATCATGTGCTTCCCAATGAAAGATGAAGTCTGGAGCCCTTGGTGTAAATTTCCTTATGCATTCATTACAAGGTATTTCCAAGCATCTATTCATAGATTCATAGACACACACTGACTAGTATTCAATGTAGATAAGGTAGACTGCGAATACCATACATTGAGGAAGAATAGGACTTTACGAAGAGCAACAGTCAGGGGACAAGAAGTCCCTCCTCTTTAATGGGAGAGGTTCCCTTATTCAGAAACGAACCTATTTACAAATATACAAAACATGATTTCCTGGTTGAACTTGGATATTACGAAAGTGTTTTCTATAAAGATCATCAATTACAAAAGGATTGAGGAATAAGAATACAAGAATGAGAAGAAAGGAAACACTCAGAATTATAGATAACAGAGTAATTCTTTATGTATGTGAAGTTACAGTGAATTGAAACAAGATCATTTGCATCATATAAATAAGATGGAATTTAAAGATACAAAGTTCTGTAAATAACATCTGCAAGAACACCAAGTTTCTTGACATAACACAGACAAATGATCTTAATCAGATTTAAATGAAAAGCTTGGGAATAAAAGATATCAGATAGATAAAGAATGAAAATCCATTCTGTATTGATTTCTTTATGGTCTATTTACACTTTCATAAAATAAGCCAAGTTGTTCCTACTGACAAAATGGTGAGGAGAGGCCATTATATAGCTTACAAATCAGTTACTCTTGGTAACCACTTCTTTTAACTAAAGATTAGTTAAGGATTGCCAATCGCAATACCTCAACTTATTACAATGAATCCGAGAAAAAGAATTAGAAGAGAAGAGAAGAATAAGGAGAAGAAGAAAAGTGGTTATGACTGGGAGGGACCCACTGACTTCAAAATCCGCTGCCTGAATCTCTTCAATGCCTCGGGTATGTCTCTGTCACGGGGAACTGACTTGTTGGCTGTAGATTGAGTCCAAAATCCAAGGCATTTCTCCATTTCCTTGTCAAACTCGACATGAGTACGATAGTCTTTATTTGCTTCTTCAATGGCAGATTGAAGAGAGAAGATCTCTTTCATTTTCTCTTTGGAAATGGAGCTTTCCTTGAATAGATTATCTTTGACAAAAGATTTGAATTGAGCTTTGATTTCCTACAAGGAAAAAGGCACACCAGAAGTTTCATCCTGAAGATGATAATGTATATCCTTGAAAGAAGATATAACCAGTGTCTTGAAAGCCTCACCCTTCTGCCAGCTATTCTTAAGTTCTCCCAAAGCCTCCTCCAAAACTTTGATTTTCCACTCCACGCTGTAAACCCAGGATTCTGACAGATTATCCTTTGCATCACCAAAAACCTTACTTGCCAATAAAACGTTCTCATCTGTCTATCCCATGAGGCGGAGGTCAACTATGCAACAGCTCCAAAGTTTGATCTCTTTATCCATGATCCCGATAGTGGAGGAGATCTTCTGTTGCAAGTTGTTCACCTTTCCATGGAGTTTGAAAGCTTCATCAATGAATTTCAATCCTGCAACAAGCATATCTTCCACCATGGCCTCCATAGCTCTACCATAGATGAAATACTTGTGCATGTCTTTGATACTCTTTACTTCATCTTGGCTCAGAATCACAGGTGGTGGAAGAGTAGTCAATGGGGTAGGGTCCAAAACTTTGTCTTTAGAAAAAAGTGATTTGATAAAACCTGTGAGAATCTGGGCTTGTTCTTCCAACTGTTCAATAGTTTTCTTCCCTTTTTCTACCCTCCCAATGACTCTTGTGACCGTTTCCTGGAGGTTTTGGATCTCACCTTCAGGGGTAGACTCTCCCATTGGAATCCCTGAGAATTCTAGGTTAGATGCTTGTAAGTCCTAATCTGATTTATCTACTGTAGGCTTAGCAATCTCCAAGAATTGCTGACCCTGAGCATCAGACACTATCCTGGAGGTGATTCTGTATTTTTTGGCGCGATAAGAAGGAGTAGTGCCTAACAAGGCTGCCACAGCATCAAAATGTGGCCCTGAGCTTCCAGAGGAAGGCTTTCTCTTCCTACTGTCAACGAGAGGCTGCACCCATGGAAAAGAGGAGGAGGAAGAAGCAGGAGGGGTAAGAGGACCAAGAGACAGAGAGCTCATGGCTCTCAAATTTTTCACAGCTATTATCTCAAGTTGAGACATGAGTGGGGCGATTGAGACAACTGGTGTAGAGGAATCAATAGCACTTGGAAGTTCGGTGCTCTGGACTTCCTTATCTTTAGCTGTTGGAGCTTCAGGAGCATTTAGAGGAGCTGCTACTTCACTCTCTTCACTTTCACTGAGAAGAATGATGTTCTCTAGTCCAAAAGGAAATTGTACCTGCTTTCTCTAAGGATCTTCTTCCACAGGCTCCTTCTTGACCTCTTTGAGTTTCTTCTAGTATACTTGGGTGGATGAAGGAGTAGTAACTGCAGGTTCCTGCATTGATGAGGGAAGAGGGGTTTGCATAGGAGTGTCTGATCTCGGATTCGATGCTTCCCTCCTTGGTGTTGAAACATCCTTAAAGGAGGATTCTCCTGAGTGCCTCCTAAGCTCTTGAAATTTCTTAATAAACCAGATCTTAGTTCTAACTAAGACTGGAGCCAGGATCTCGGCCAAATCATCTTTCTCTTTCTTGAACCAATCCAAGTCCTCCAAGGGAGTGTGCTTAGCCACATTGTCATACTCATATGAGTATAGATCAGAGTTGTCATCCTTGAGTCCTTTAGGAACTGGGTACAAGCCAAGTTCTTGGATCAATTGTAGAGAAAACCTATCATAATGCCTCTTTCTCGCCTCAAAATCATCGGCACAGTCAGCCCAATAGTCTTATGTATCTGCCTTATGATGATATGTTATCTTAATGTTCTGCTCAATGAACTTCTTTAAGTCGAAGCAAGTTCTGGGCTTGAAGAAATGAATAGTAATGGGAGCAAGGGCTCTTTCTATGTTCTGTGCATCCAGGGCTGTTTTACAGGAGTAGTTTCCCAAAGAGATGGGAAATGCAAACCAGTAATCTTCTTGTCCCTGCAGGTTCTGTGCAATTTGTCTAATTGCCTGCATATTTCTATCAAAGCCATCTTATCACTACAAAACATGGGAAACCTCAAACGGGTGCTCTCATAGCCATCAAGCCTAATATAGGAGAATTTTCTGAATTGGATAAAATAGGCACCGTAGTGCGATATCAGGTTCATGGCTTCATCAGAAAACCTTCTAGCAGTGTCACCCTCGAGAAGCCTGACCACGTACATGGTGAAAGCATCATTTACCCTTCAGAAATTACGATTGCTGGTTTCTAGGGTGAACTGCAGGCAGTAGGCATATACAGGATCATCCTTGTGGGCATCGATGTAAGAAAAACCAAACCATTGCCTTGATTCCGCAAGAGTATACATCAGGTACGAAGTCATCCAGAATTTCTTCGTTTTTTGTACATTGGATAGCTGCTTCGCTAATTTCATGGTGATGATTTCTGCCCAGTTGATATTTGAGTTCCCTCGCACACCATGTTGATGAGCGGGAATATCCAGAAATGAAACTCGTTAGTAGAGGGTAAGCCCATAACCCGAGCCAGTAGGATTATAAAATTTGACAATTCTTCATTAAAATCAGCCCAGAAAAGAGTCTTGGATAGACGATATGCTCCGTTCTTAGGGTTTTTAAGCCAAGATTTCACCACCCACGGCTTGTAGTTTTCACTGTCTTGACTGAACAGGGTCTGCGCTTGATTATGAGAAAAAACTATGGCATTATCCATTTCTGGAATCCTCAGTGTAGTGCCAATGGCGGCAACATCAAGTTTGGCGATGAGTTCCCCATGTATGTTTTTCAATTCGCTCGAATCAGGGTCGAAATGAGCTCCACATGAAATCACTGTAGCAGCACATTGCACCGAGATTGGGAAACCTCCAGCGAAAGCTAGACCAATTTCATGAATCATCTGTGCCATTGGTGTAGGGTTTACATCTATCATTCTTGACCAAAAATCGCCAAAGTCAAGATGGCGAGCTTCACTGTCCCCGATATTGGGAACGGCAGACTCTAGTGGTGAAATTTGTTCCTGTCCCTGAAACTTGATCTTCATGTTGATAGTAATTTGGAGGGCAGAGCTGCAAGCTAGACTCAGGAAGGAATTATAGAGGGAAGGGATACGCCTAGGAATTTAGATTGCAAGGGTTTGAGCAATAGATAGCATGGAAGCAGTGTGAAAAACGCATAGGGGATTCACTCGTTATATAGTTGTTTAGGAGAGAAAAGTAATAAATGCACATTAATTACATACCTACCAATTTGAAAAGTAAGATATTCAGGTAGAGTGGGAAAAATGAGCATGAATGGCACTTGGTTCATTTGGGACATGTGGGAAAAAAAGTTCCGATGGGCCCGAAAAGACAGACTTCGGGTAAACCGGTCGATCGGGGGGTGAACAGAGGGTCCAATTGAACTTGGGACAGGTGGGACAAAAATGTTCGACAGGCCCGAAAAACAGACTTCGGGTAAACCGGCTGATCGGGGACAGGGCAAAATGACCCAAAAACGCATATTTTCTCAATTTCTTGACTTTTATCATTAACAGGACAACAGAGAAGACTCTTAAACTCAAAATTTCAAATTTTCACTTTCTTAAGAGTAGGGGAATTTTGAGTCGACAACAGCTGGCTCCTTCTGGGGATCACTTGGCATAAATTCTAGGAATGAGACAAGGCAAGAACTTAGAAAAACTCGGGGAAGTAGACTAGTACCTTATCCATTAGGCAACGAAGTCAAAAAACAAAACAATACAGAGGACAACACACCAAAACAAAGGGAAAGAAAAACAAAACGCTGTACAAAATATACAAAGGACTCCCTAATCACCTATGACTTGAACAATTTCAAGTACTGCCCACTATAAGGAAGTGGGAGAGGAGAACCATCCATGTAATCAAGGTAAAAATAATTCTTACCAGCAAAGTGCCTGATCTTGAAAGGTCCGAGCTAAAGGGAATCAAACTTGCCATGGCTGCCATGAGGTTCATGCCTTTTATCCCATAACAAAACAGTGTCTCCAACCTAGAAATCTCTGAACCTGGCTTTCTTATCAAACAGGACCTTTACCTTCTGCTGGTGAACAGATATCCTATCAGCAACCTCCAATCTGTTCTCATTCATTTTGTGAAGGTACATAATTCTCTTGTCCAAAGCATTACTGAAACTGGTATCTTCAATGGCCTTCATTAGATGCAAGGTTGACAGCTCCACTGTTACTGGCAATTGAGCTTCTACTCCATATACCACTTGAAAAGGAGACATTGCAATAGCTCTCTTTGGTGTGATCATGTCTACCCAAAGAGCATCATAGAGCTTCTTGTGCCAGTTTCGTTGAGACTCATTGACTAATTTCCTTATAATAGTCACCAAATTTTTATTAGTGGATTCTGCTTGTCCATTTCCTTGAGGATAGTAATTTGAAGAGTGAGCCAAAGATATGCCATACCCATAGCAAAAATCCATTATCTCAGTTGAAGAAAAATTCGAGGCATTATCCGTCACAATCTTGTTAGGTACACCATACCTTACCAAGATGTTTTCTTTGATGAAATTGCACGCCACTTCAGAAGTAGTACTCTTTACTAGAATGGCTTCTACCCATTTTGTGAAATAATCTGTAGCAGTTAATACATGAGTATGACCAGCACTAGAAGAAGGATTAAGTGTTCCAATGAATTCCAAACCCCACTATTGAAAATGTTCTTCAATTACAACTGGCTTAAGAGGCAAGGAGGCCAATTTGGGTCTACCCACGAAAGTCTGATAGGCCTCACATTTATCAACCCACTTGGATGCATCTCTGAACAAGGTAGGCTAGTAATATCCTCCACGAAGTATCTTATGAGTAGTGACCATTGATGAATAGTGCCCTCCACATGCCTGATCATGAAAAGCTGAGAGTAGCTTTTTCTGTTGTTCCTTGTCTACACATTTCAAAAACCTTCCATCTAACCCACGTTTAAACAAGGCGTTTTCCCACAACACATATTGCACTGACCTTAGTTTAACAGTCCTCTTTTCTTTGGCAGTCAAATGAGAGGGGCATTCTCTGTAGGTGATAAAATGGGTGATATCAGCATACCATTCATCAACCGAGCTGAGAAACAACACAGTAAGAAGACCAACTTCATCCTCCAGTAACTCATGTCTAGCTCCTTCAGCAATGAGCTCACAAAGGCCTTTTCCACGAACGAGCTTGGTCGGTTTGATGTCAATATCATATTCTTGGACCTTAGCAACCCAGTTCCCTCTCTTGGATCCGAATTCCTGTTGTGTGAGAATTGACTTAAAATAGTTGTATCTGGAACCAACACCATGGAATGAGAGTTGAGAATGTAAAAACGAAACTGCTTGACAGCTTTAACCACTGCAAAAGCATGTTTTTCCATCATGGTGTATTTTAACTCATGATCTTGCAAAATATAGCTCATGAATGAAATTGGGAGTTCGTGCTCATTAGAATCTTCTTGAGTCAAAACAACAGCCAAGGTATTATCTGTGGCGTAGCAATAGATAATAAAATCTTTGCTGAAATCAGGACATGCTTAAACAGGAGTTTTAGCAATGGATCTTTTAATACCTTCAAAGGATTCTTTTCCTTCAGGAGACCAACCAAACATTTTTTTTCCTTTCATCATTTTGGAGATGTTCAGAGTTAGTTCTACAAAATCAGGGATGAATCTTCTCAAAAAATTGATCTTACCAAAGAAAGAATGCATGCCCTTTTTGTTGGTTGGGAGAGGAATTTGCTGAATAGCTTGAACTCACTCAGGATCAATCTTAATACCATATTTGGAGACGATGTGCCCTAACAATTTCCCTTCTGTGACACAAAATATAGACTTTTTAGGATTCAAAGATATCCCATGTTCTCTACATCTTAGCAGAACTGTCTGCAGGTGCTGAAAGTGATCTGCCCTTATTTTAGAATACAAAGTCAAGTCATCAAGGTATACAACAATGCACTTCCCTTTCAAACTTCCAAAAGCTAGATCCATAGCCCTCTGAAAAGTGGCACCAGCATTAATGAGCCCAAAAGGAATTCTTCTATAAGCAAAGGTACCCCAAGGGGTAGTGAAAACTATTTTTTGTTGATATGCAGTATTAACTTCTACCTGGTTATAGCCTGAGAATCCATCAAGCATAGACAACATCTTAGATCTTGTTACCGCTTGCAAGACCTTATCCATCATAGGCAAAGGGTAATTATCTTTCAAGGAAGCCTAGTTCAGATTCCTGAAGTCAACACAGATGCAAATCTCACCATTTTTCTTCCTAACAGGTACAATGTTGGCAATCCATGTTGAATGATGGATAGGAAAAATTATTTTGGCCTTCAACAGCTACTGTATTTCTTGAAAAATGGTGTCATCTATTTTAGGATTGTATTGCCTCTGTTTCTGCTTAAAAGGCTTACTTCCAGGTTTGAGAGGAATAAAATGCTGCATATCTTTTGGTTGAAAATCTTTTAAGTCTTCATAAGAGTAGGCAAGAACATCCTTATACCTCTTTAAAAGATCAATTTCTTTCTTCCTCTCATTTTCTATGCAACATTTTCCAATGTTCACGAGCTTAGGATTAGTAGAATCCCCAATATTAATTTAGTCATACTCAGCTAATTGCTGAGGTCCAGTAGAAGCTCTAGACTTTACATACTTTTCGTGTTTATCAAATAGTTCCTCTAAACTCACGAATCCTTTAGGAATCTTGTTTCCCTTGAGTTTAATGCATCCATCTTGATCCGTTTCTTCTCCTTGGGTGGCTGCTTTGTCAAAGGACACACTTTCACGAGGCAAGTTATCACTTCCTTCAAAGTATAGCTATTCAAAATTATCTTTGAGTTCTAAGAAAGAAAACAAGTGCTGATCATCATTAAAAACTTTCCAGTTACTTGTATTATCAGGTACACTAGGTCGATGGATCATCTCAATGGTGAACTTATCTTGAGAGAAGTCAGGATGAGGTATGAGCAGTGATCCTGAGACTGCTAGTGAATCAGCCCTGGTGTTTTTCTCCCTAGGTATTGCTTCGATGGAGAAAGCATCAAGAAATTCAATGGAATCCCAAACCTGATTCCGATAATGTTTCAACCTTCCATTTTTTACCTGGAAGAGGTTTCTTACTTGCTTTACAATCAATTTTGCATCTCCACGAGCTAGAAGATTCTTCACACCTTGTTCTTTTACCACCTCTAATATGAGAATGAGGGCCTCATACTCTGCTGTATTATTAGTATTTTCAAACTGCAACTTGAATGAAAAAGGATGAAGGCTTCCTTTAGGTGACACCAGCAGGACACCAGCTCCAGAACCAACTGAGGAACAACTTCCATCGAACTCTAAAATCCAAACACCATTAGGATCTTTAGGTAACACTTTGGGGAGTTGGATTTCATCAGGAGACATAATCATGTAGTTACCATGCCCCATATCCTCATAGAGTATTTGTGCTTTGGGATGATCCATTTTTTGTACAATATACTCAGATTGCTTCTCAGGCAGCAACTTCTTCATTTTCCCATTAACAGGTATGAGTGCATGTGACCAATCCATTTGAATTTCCCCACCCACATCCTTACAGAAGTTTCTGCTTAGCAACATCCCATATGAAGGAGGAATATCTGCTACTAAGATGGTAGCCAAAACTTTCTTCTCAGGAAAAGTAGCAAAAGCCACTTTTGCATCTTTAATCCTTCCGACCAAGGGCATTTCTTTACTCTCCATAGAATAACAAGATCCATAACTACGTGTGAGATTCAAACCTAAGGCATGAGCTACTTTAGCAGGCATCACATTGTCTGATGCTCCTGAGTCTATGATGTAATTGCTGAGCCTATGGCAAACTATAAGAAGTGTCACATAGAATGGTTTGATCTTGTCACTGGGTGAGGTGACAACGGCTATCAGATTAGGTTGTGGTGTAGAAGAAGGAGTGGGTAAAAGGCCTTTAGAGGTAGTCTTAGAATGGGAATTGACAAAGTGAATCATTTTAGCAAAAGCCTTAGGATGGGTTTGATAGTATTCAGCTTCTGAGATTTGAACCTTAGTCTTTTTCAGGTGATCAATAATATCAAAAGACCCAGAAGTGGATGGGCTATCATCACTTGAAATCCTAGGTTTATCAATTTTAGGGGAAAAAGAAGTAACTTTAGTAGCAGGATTGACAGGACTCGCCTTAGGTGCAGATGAAGTGGGAATAGGAGATCCTCTTTTTGCAATTACGGGGATAGTTGTCAGTTGCTCCTTAGATTTCTTGGTGGGCTGCGTCACTTTCTCCCTTTGATTTTTCTGCTCTCGAGTCATGACAGTGTATGATTCACTATTCATGTCTACTACTATTTGATCATAATCATCTCCATCATCAATGCCTTCAGTGGTGAAGAAATTAACTTGAGATCCCTCAAATTCATCTGCTTCATCATCAACCTCTTCAACAGATTCCTCACAATATTCATTAACCTCCTCATCCTCTGGTTCCTCAACTTCACAGGTTGCGTTGACAGGAACTTTAATAGGAGGTCCTTCAAGTGCTAGCCTTGTTTGAGTAGTAGGAAAATGATTTCTGGGCTGAAAATTCCTCCTTGGAGCGTCTGCATAGGGAGCATGCTGAGCCAATTGTTTCTTAATGGCAATGAGATCATTTGCAAGTTTTTGTACCAGTGGATCAGTATTAGGTCCAGGAGTGGAAAAGGAGGAAGAAGCAGATTTAGATTTAGAAGGGTCTCTCCTCAACTTCCCTGACATGATTAAATCATCTTCAACACTAACAGCAAGAGTTTGATCCTCGGCCAATGTTGCGAGATTAGCCCTTCTCAGCGCATAACTAACTTTAGGCGATTGGGCATTTAGGAAAAAACATTTTTGAATTTGATCTACAGGTCGAGTATTTTCCATAATTTTGTTAATCAACCTGTTGAATCGGGCCACAAATTCTCTCATGGGCTCTGGTGAATCCTTCTTTATTTGAGATATTTGGGCTAACAAGGCATGCACATCTTCTGCTGGTTTAAAACTATTTTCAAACCTAGTTCTCATAGTATCCCAGCTGGTGATAGCACTAGCCGGAAGGTGATAGAACCAATCAACAGCATTATCTTGTAGAGTCTCAAAAAAAATTCTTACGGAGACATCTTCGTGTTCAACTCCCAGAACTCCACATGCAACTATGAAGGCTGCAATGTGTTCATCAAGATGCGCTTTACCATCACCTTTGAACTTAGGAAATTTCTTACAGTTACCTCTAGGTAACTCATGCAAAGGCTGAGGAAGGGCAAGGGGCCCGAAACGATGACCCCAGGGCAATGGTACCGCCATTCTTGGAAAAATGGCTTGGAGAGGAACTGCAACACCAACAAGAATCAAAGCTCGAAGATTAGGACTGGTTGGCTCTGAAGGAATGCCACCCGTAGGGTTTCTATCTCGAAAAGGTGGAGTTCTCGTCGAACGAGTCTTTCTATTTCTTGTTGAAGGGAAAGGAAAACCCTGCTGCTCCAAAAGCTGGAACTGAAAATATTCAATACCAACGGACCTTCTCCCTCCAGTAAAACATGGAGTCACCAGATCAAAGGATGATCAATAAATAAACTGGAATATGATTTCCCCAGCGGAGTCGCCAAAAACTGTTGGTCATCAAATAGGACTTTACGAAGAGCAACAGTCAGGGGACAAGAAGTCCCTCCTCTTTAATGGGAGAGGTTCCCTTATTCAGAAATGAACCTATTTACAAATATACAAAACATGATTTCCTGGTTGAACTTGGATATTACAAAAGTGTTTTCTATAAAGATCATCAATTACAAAAGGACTGAGGAATAAGAATACGAGAATGAGCAGAAAGGCAACACTCAGAATTATAGATAACAGAGTAATTCTTTATGTATGCGAAGTTACAGTGAATTGAAACAAGATCATTTGCATCATATAAATAAGATGGAATTTAAAGATACAAAGTTCTGTAAATAACATCTGTAAGAACACCAAGTTTCTTGACATAACACAGACAAATGATCTTAACCAGATTTAAATGAAAATCTTGGGAATAAAAGAGATCAGATAAACAAAGAATGAAAAGCCCTTCTGTATTGATTTCTTTATGGTCTATTTACACTTTCAGAAAATAAGCCAAGTTCTCCCTACTGAAAAAATGGCGAGGAGAGGCCATTATATAGCTTACAAATCAATTACTCTTGGTAACCACTTCTTTTAACTAAAGATTAGTTAGGGATTGCCAATCGCAATACCTCAACTTATTACAATGAATCCGAGAAAAAGAATTAGAAGAGAAGAGAAGAGACGAATAAGGAGAAGAAGACAGGTGGTTATGACTGGGAGGGACCCACTGACTTCAAAATCCGCTGCCTGAATCTCTTCAATTCCTCGGCTATGTCTCTGCCACGGGGAACTGACGTGTTGGCTGTAGACTGAGTCCAAAATCCGAGGCATTTCTCGATTTCCTTATCAAACTCGACATGAGTATGATAGTCTTTATTTGCTTCTTCAATGGCAGATTGAAGAGAGCAGATCTATTTCATTTTCTCTTTGGAAATGGAGCTTTCCTTGAATAGATTATCTTTAACAAAAGCTCTGAATTGAGCTTTGATTTCTTGCAAGGAAAAATACACACTAGAAGTTTCATCCTAAATATGACAATGTATATCCTTGAAAGCAGATATAACCAATGTCTTGAAAGCCTCACCCTTCTGCCAGCTATTCTTCAGTTATCCCAAAGTCTCCTCCAAAACTTTGATTTTCCACTCCACGCTGTAAACCCAGGATTTTGACAGATTATCCTTTGTATCACCAAAAACCTTACTTGCCAATAAAACATTCTCATCTATCTGTCCCATGAGGCGGAGGTCAACTATGCAACTACTCCAAAGTTTGAGCTCTTTATCCATGATCCCAATAGTGGAGGAGATCTTCTGTTGCAATTTTTTCACCTTTCCATGGAGTTTGAAAGCTTCATCAATGAAGTTCAATCCTGCAACAAGCATATCTTCCACTAGGGCCTCCATAGCTCTGCCATATATGGAATACTTGTGCATTTCTTTGATACTCTTTACTTCATCTTGGCTCAGAATCACAGGTGGTGGAAGAGTAGTCAATGGGGTAGGGTCAAAAACTTTGTCTTTAGAAAAAAGAGATTTGATAAAACCTGTGAGAATCTGGGCTTGTTCTTCCAACTGTTCAATAGTTTGCTGCCCTTTTTCTACCCTCCCAATGACTCTTGTGACCATTTCCTGGAGGTTGTGGATCTCACCTTCAGGGGTAGACTCTCCCATTGGAATCCTTGAGAATTCTAGGTCAGATTTCTACAAGTCCTGCTCTTATCTATCTACTTTAGGCTTAGAAATCTCCAAGAATTGCTGGCCCTAAGCATCTGACACTATCCTGGAGGTGATTCTGGCTTTTTTGGCACGTGAACAAGGAGTAGTGCCCAACAAGGCTGCCACAGCATCAAAATTCGGCCCTGAGCTCTGAGAGGAGGATTTCCCCTTCCTACTATTGACAAAAGGTTACACCCATGCAATAGAGGAGGAGGAAGCAGCAGGAGGGGCAAGAGGACCAAGAGACAGAGAGCTCATGGTGCTCAAAGTTTGCACAGCTGTTGTCTCAAGTTGAGACATGAGTGGGGCGCTTGAGACAACTGGTGTAGAGGAATCAATAGCACTTGGAAGTTTGGTGCTCTGGACTTCCTTATCTTTATCTGTTGGACCTTCAGAAGTGCTTGAAGGAGCTGGCACTTCACTCTCTTCACTTTCACTGAGAACAATGAAGTTCTATGGTCCCAAAGGCAATTCTAACTGATTTCTCTAAGGATCTTCTTCCACAGGCTCCTTCTTGACCTCTTTGAGTTTCTTCTGGTATACTTGGGTGGATGAAGGAGTAGAAACTGCAGGTTCTTGCGTTGATGAGGTAGGAGGGGTTTGCATAGGAGTGTCAGATCTCGGAGTCGATGCTTCCCTCCTTGGTGTTGAAACATCCTTGGAGGAGGATTCTCCTGAGTGCCTCCTAAGCTCTCGAACTTTCTTATCAAACCAGATCTTAGTTCTAACTAAGACTGAAGCCACGATCTCAAGCAAATCATATTTCTCTTTCTTAAACCAATCCAAGTCCTCCAAGGGGGTGTGCTTAACCACATTATCATACTCATATGAGTATAGATCAGAGTCATCATCCTTGAGTCCTTCAGGAACTGGGTACAAGCCAAGTTCTTGGATAAATTGAAGAGAAAACCTACCATAATGCCTCTTTCTTGCCTCAAAATCATCAGCACAGTCAACCCAATAGTCTTTTTTATCTGCCTTATGATGGTATGTTATCTTAATGTTCTTCTCAATGAACTTCTTCAAGTCGAAGCAAGTTCTGGGCTTGAAGAAATTAACGGTAATGGGAGTCAGGGCTCTTTCTACATTCTGTGCATCCAGGGCTGTTTTACAAGTGTAGTTTCCCAAAGAGATGGGGAAATGCAAACCAAAAATCTTCTTGTCCCTACAGGTTCTGTGTAATTTTTCTAATTGCCTACATATTTCTATCAAAGCCATCTTATCACTGCAGAACATGGGAAGTCTCAGAGGGGTGCTCTCATAGCCAGCAAGCCTGATATAGGAGAATTTCCTGAACTGGATAAAATAGGCACCGTAGTGCGATATCAGGTTCATGGCTTCATCAGAAAACCTTCTAGCAGTGTCACCCTCGAGAAGCCTGACCACGTACATGGTGAAAGCATCATTTACCCTTCGAAAATTGTGATTGCTGGTCTCTAGGGTGAACTGCGGGCAGTAGGCATATACAAGATCATCCTTGTGGGCATCGATGTAAGAAAAACCAAACCATTGCCTTGATGCCGCCAGAGTATACATCAGGTACGAAGTCATGTAGAATTTCTTCATTTGCTGTACATTGGACAGCTGCTCCGCTAAGTTCATGCTGATGATTTCTACCCAGTTGATATTTTGAGTTCCCTCGCACACCATGTTGATGAGCGGGCACATCCAGAAATGGAACTCGTTAGTAGAGGGTAAGCCCATAACCTGAGCCAGTAGGATTATAAAATTTGACAATTCTTCATTGAAATCAGCTCAGAAAAGAGTCTTGGATAGATGAGATGCTCCCTTCTTAGGGTTTTTAAGACAAGACTTCACCCACGCCTTGTAGTTGTCACTGTCTTGACTGAACAGGGTCTGTGCTTGATTCTGGGAAACAACTATGGCATTATCCATTTCTGGAATCCTTAGGGCAGTGCCAATGGTAGCAGTGTCAAGTTTGGCAATGAGTTCCCTGTGTATGTTGGTCAATTCACTCGAATCAGGGTCGAAATGAGCTCCGCATGAAAGCACTGTATCAGCACATTACACCAAGATTGGGAAACCTCCAGTGAAAGCTAGACCACTGTCGTGAATCATCTATGCCATTGGTGTAGGGTTTGCATCCATCATCCTTGACCAAAAATCACCAAAGTCAAGATGGCGAGCTTCACTGTCCCCGATATTGGGAACGACAGACTCTAGTGGTGAAATTTGTTCCTGTCCCTGAAACTTGATCTTCATATTGATAGTAATTTGGAGGACAGAGCTGCAAGCTAGACTCGGGAAGGAATTACAGAGGGATGGGATACATGCACAGGAATTTAGATTGCAAGGGTTCGAGCAATAGATCGCATGGAAGCAGTGTGAAAAATGCATAGGGGGTTCACTCATTATATAGCCGTTTAGGAGAGAGAAAGGTAATGAATGCGCATTTAATACATACCAATTTTGAATAAGCAAGATATTCGGGTAGAGTGGGAAAAATCAATACGAATGGCACTTGGTTCATTTGGGACATGTGGGATGTGAAAGCGTGAGGCACGTGGCTCGGCCGATTCGGGAGAAGCGGGGAAAAGATGCACAAATGAACCTGGGACATGTGGGACATGAAAGCGCGAAGTACGCGACTCGGCCGATTCAGGCGAAGTGGGGAAAAGACGCACAAATTCTTTCGGAACACGTGGGACAAAAGTATGCGAAGTACACGGTGCGGCCAAATCAGGTGAAAATTGAACAACTAGTCCAGGCGAACTTGGGACACTTGGGACGTGAAAGCGCGAGGTACGCGGTTCGGGTGATGCGGCCGAAAATGGAACAACTTTTTCGGGTGAACTTGGGACATGTGGGACAAAAAGTTCCGACGGGCCCGAAAAGATAGAATTCGGGTAAACCGGCCGAGCGGGGAACAGAGGGCCTAATATAACTTGGAACACATGGGACAAAAATACCCAACAGGCCCGAAAAACATGCAAAATGACCCAAAAATGCATACTTTCTCAATTTTTTGATTTTTAACATTACCAGGGCAATAGAGAAAACACTTAAACTCAAAATTCAAAATTTTCACTTTCTTAAGAGCAGGGGAATTTTGAGTGGACAATAGGACCCAAGGTGCTACTCCAACCACAGTGTGTAGATCACCTAGAATCTCTCCATAGAAAGAGGCAACTGTGTAAATAAGGAGGAAACTAAAGTTAAACAAAGAGGTGAAAGAATCAGAAGAAAGCGTGCCTAACTCTCCTATGCTTCCAGAGAACACAAAAGAATAAGTGAGGAATCAAAGGAAAAAGAAGAGGATGAGAAAGGACTAGAGGAGACAACTATAGAGAATGTTCAGGACATGGAGACACAAGTGCCAAATTTTGAAGCTAAAGTCCCTAAGCAGCAACAGTATAGAAGAACAAGTGGAGAGCACATTCCCCCAACCATGGGGTATGTAGAGGATGAAGGAAAAATTATCCGTGACCACTTCCAGAGCACGATAGCACATAAGGATTTATTCAGCTGGGAGATAATGGATGAGGATATGGTGATTGTGTGCACTCGAAAACAAATCTCATGGTCAATGCACAGCCACATGGATGAGCCTGAATTTGATGTATGCGAAGAGTCATGCGTTTCGAGATGACTGAAGAAGGCACCCCAGGCTAGACACATGAGAGTAAAACCTACTGTCATGTGTGATGAGTAGGTTATCAATGCATTAGTAAAGGTTTCTACTAAGGTCGCTAGAAGAAACATGGACAAAGCTGCAATGATCAGAGTGATGCGTGAGGAGTTGAAGACAAGGGATACATATATAACGCACATAACACATGAGAGGGACCTCACGTAGAAGAAGAACAAGGTATTTATCAACATCATAGAGGAGATTGGGGACAATTTCATCAGAGCAAGGCCACACTTGGAGGCCAAGGTACCACAGATGTTTCCCTTAGCGATACACTATGTACGAAAGTTGGTGGACTTAGTACTTGAAGATGAATCTCTATGCATGCTAGCTCCAAGAAGCTCGGAGCAAGATGTCGAATGGGAGAAAGCCTCAATGATGCAAAATATTTAATCTTATGAAGGTTTGTTGCAAGAATTATAGGAAGTATTGAAGAAAGAAAACCAAGCTTTAAACATATGCATAGCTCCAGAGGCGCTTATCAACATAAAGGCCCTAGAAGAGAACAATGAGGTCTAGAAAGTGATGAAGGATGAGACATTGGGCCACACAGAAAGATTGTTAATGGTTAAACAAAAGGGCAAGGCCCTAGTATCAGAACAAGAGCTGCACAAGACTCGGTTAGAAGAGCTTGGGAAGCTAATTGCGTAGAAGATGGATCTTTTAGAAGGAATAATGACATCAATGTCCAGTGTTGTGTTGGTTTTGTAGAATGAAAAAGGAGAGATTGCAAGGGATGAGTTAGAATCCATTTCTGTGGACATCCCAAAAAAAATAGAATAAGCACTCACTAAATGATAGGTTTTGGAGGCCGAAATAAAAGAGGAGTATCCAAAATTGATACCGCAAAGTGATATAGAGGAGGTTGTCTAATAAAAAATCTTTATTTGTCTACATTCTTTCATTCTTATTATTTCCATTATTATATTCTTTACTTCACTTTTTGGAGGAATAACCATTGTCGGGATGACAATGAGATTAGTGTGGCCTTGATAGCTTGATCAAAGAATGACTTGTCAGAAATCTCACAGGGAAAATTTGCATGAGTTAAATCCCTTAGAAGTACCTACCATTTCGATGTCATGCCAGATAGGACAGGAAGTACCCGCAGAGTTGGAAGGATGGAGTTTATAGTTTAGGACTTATCCAATTTTGAGCATGAAGGACCTATTTTTATGAAGATGGCGTGTCCACCCAAAAAAATACATGAGTAGTTACTAGACGTGCGATGCCTTGATTCTTTCTATCTTCTTGAGTGCAGCGGATCCCATATTCTTATTGCTTTTATTCATTCTATTCATTGGAATGGAACTTCAATTGATTGCAATATAGTTCTATGGACAACACAATATCCCAAGTGTAGGGTAATGCCTGATCACGAAAATTGACTATTAGTTGAGCTATCAAGGCTAGCATGTAAGGGTACACACATAGAGAATCATATTAGAACACAAGGGGCACATGCAATGGGAAAATATGCCAGCACATGAGGTATATGTGCATACTTCTAGGTACATAGTAGATCAAGGAGTTAACCAAGAATATCTAGAGAGTGCTAAAAATAGAAAATCACAGTGTGGATGTGATGTCCAAGAAAGGTGTAAAGATAGAAAAAGAGTATGACTGAATAGCTTGGGATCACATCCATAAAGGCATTGCTATAGATTTGAAAAAACATATGTAGGGAAGAATTATAGGATTTATGCATAGATCAATATAATAATGGCAGAATCTAAATCAAGTCATTTATTTAGTGTTAATCTGATTATTAGAAGGTTATTGTAATTCAAGCATGAAAGATATTGTTGTACAGATTGTTCTATTAATAGGAAAGGGCATGAAGGCGGTGAAGGGAAAGTCCCCACCATATATATAATGATGGATTACAAGTTAAGGTGAATACTAGAGTGCTATGTTCCTTGATCATGCTAAAAGTCTTGATACAAGTGCTAGTCTAGAGTAGGGATCTGAGTACCTGTAGCGTGCTGTGCACATGAGTGCTCATTCAAGTGGATGAGTGATGGGGTATACTATAAATAGGGTGTCTATGTTATGGTAAATTCAAGGCTGCATTGTTTTACAATAGATAAGTGATTGTTATGGTTGGATATATGATATTTATACTTATACGATTATGTCAATAGTTATGTGCACATGATGAATATTTTGGGAATTTGAGTGTTATTTTTCATTGATGATTTTATTTCCTTATTAGGATGTGTTTCATGTGATTGTATAATGGAAATATGATGATTCTGTTGATGCATAAGTGTCCAAACTTGCTTGTGGTTATGAGTATGGTAACAAGACTAGAGCATGTTAGGTGTATGAGATGGAATAGATAAGAATAAAAGGAATCTACATTGGTGGTTGATGATGTGACCCTCTTGGGTGATCATGTCTAGGGTTGAAATATGTTCTAGATGAAAATGCTAGTGCGCATTAGCCTTTTAGTGGGTAAAACAATACTACAAGATTCAATCCCAAATCTGGATGGATGAGAAGTATCAATCTCTCCTTACTCAAGATATTTTTTGTTGAGAAGGGGAGAGTACTTGACACTAAGTCTTGATCTTGTGGTACATGTTAGAATGATTCACAGTGTGGAATGACATTCAACTCTTCATTTGAAGGTGTGGAATTTTACATGTCATTGGTTGTAAGAGCTTCACCGTCAAGATCTACAAAGATCTTTGCGTTGTCAATTAAGTCTTGGACATAGTTCTTAAAATGTGTACATTTATCATTTGAGTGGCCATCAATGTGATGAAAATAAAAATATGCATGAGGTTTTTTACCAATATGGACTAGGTTCTCCTTGAATCCAAGGTCTTGTAAGGTCATCCCAGCCACTTTGAGTTGATGAAAGACACTAGAGAGACTTTTACAAAGGGGTCTAAACTTACGTTTAACTTTGTGTGGCATAGTGTCTTCACTAGGTTGTATGATTGGATTTTTAATTGATCGGTCATGTATGTTGGCCATATTGTGATTATCCATGACACCAATAGTGATGACATTGTAGTTGTGGTTGATGTACTAAGATTCATCGCGAGAATCTGTAGTACGGTGATTATTGCAGGTGAGGTTGAAAGAAAATTATTTGACAAAATTATCTGAGAGGTCCATGAAGGTGGTAATATATCCCTTTGGAATGTGTAAGAACCAATCCAAATCTTGTCCTCCTAGACTTCTAGGAAAAAGGAACAAGAGAAAGCTATCGTTATATGCCACTTTGTGGCATGCTCTAGAAAATTCTTTATTATGTTGTCTTGGATCAGTTTTTCCCTTGTATCTATTGAATTTGGGTGTCTCAAAAGAATGTTGGAAGGGTATGCATAATATGTACATATTAAAAGGGTTTGGAAAAATTTCATCAAAATTGAATTGTTTACATTGTTTTTGCATACCTGCAACGATGTCTTTCATCATTTTCCATTCTTGGGAAAAGGATGAATTGTATAAATCCACCATTGTAATGAGAAATGAGGTAGAGTGAAGAAAGGTATAATGAATAACACAACCCTTACCAAAGTGAATGGTAAGATGAAAGCAATGAAAAGGTTTGAAAAGCTTGACCCTTAGAAAAGTGAATGGTAAGATGGAAGAGGGAAGAAGATGGAAAAAAGTTCGACCCGTAGCAAAATGAGTGCTAAGAGGGAAGAAGCAAAAAAGGTTAGTCAAGTTTCCGTCTCTTAACAAAATGATAGTAAAGAGAAAAAGGGATGACAAGAGGTTATATGTGCTCTATTCCGTAACAAAAATGAGTCACAAAGGAAAAGAGACTCGACAAGGTGAACGTGATAAAATCGTAATCAAAATGAATGATAAGAGTGATGAAGAAATGTAAAAAAAGGTTAACTCCTAACATAGTAAGTGTTAAGAGAAATGAAAAAGGGGGGAAAAGTGAAACGTGCTCGACACTTAAAAAAATGAATGTCAAGGGAGACAAGAATTAACAAGACGAAGGTGATGAAATCTTAACAAAATGTGTGATAAGAGTGACGAGAAAAGGGACTTCACAATACTTATCAAAATAAATTATGTTAAGGTGGAAGATGGACTGAAGTGTTAATTTAGAATAATCTTAGCAAAATGAGTGCTAAGAAAGATGAAGGAGCTTGAAAGATGTCATGACCATTTATGAAATTGAAGGTAAAGAGGGAAGAGACGAAAGAAGTAAGTGTGCTCAACTTGCATCAAAGTAATTGTGATAAGAGGAGACTTAAAACATGATGGATGATGCTCAAATCTCAACAAAAATGTGTTAAAGGAGGAGACTTAGGAAAAATGATGATTTTGTATGACTTTTAACAAAATGTATGTTAAAAAGGGATACTTAAGAAGATGATGAATGACGTCAACTCTTAACAAAAAGTGTGTTAAAAGATAAGATATGACAAGGAAGTGAAATCACTAAAATAATGAAAAGGTAAAGGTCATCATAGTAAATGAATAAATGATGAGAAAAAGGTTTGAATCTCATAAAAATGGAGATATGAGAAAAGGGGGAAGTGATGGATTAGTGATCTCAAATTAAAATAAAGTGAATGATTTAATGAGAGAAGTGATGATGAAGAGAAAATATTACAAGAAAACATAAATGAATGTCAATTCCAAATTAGGATAAAGTTGGATATAGCAAACATAATAGAAGATGAAGCCAAATAAGGAGTATTTTGGATTTTGAAAAGAAGGTGAAAAATAATCCAAGTAAAGTGTACTTAGAAATATGAAATGAGAATGAATGTAGAATCCAAACAAGGAATGTTTGGAAAATGACAAAAATATACAAACATGAAATATGGATCCCAAAAAAGGAGTGTTTGGAAAAAAGCAAGTGTGGAACACTACGAAAAAGAGAAAGAAAACAAAAGAATAAAATAGAAAAAGAGTTCTTGTTTAACTGTTTATTTTTGGCCTCTACCTTAGATTGGTTTGGACAAAGCATGGCTTCCTAGGTGGCTCTCTCAACTAGGTGTTAGTAGTATACTTGAGCAAAAGTGACGCTATTGATAGCTAACGGAGTTACTTAACCCCCTTTGAAACCCTGAGTAAAGATCTTGCTCAGAATGAATCACACTGGGGTCGCCACTAAGAATATCTGTGACTCTAACTCAAAAATGATTTACTAGTCAGGTAGGATAAAAAGGTTCACATTTTATCTACTAGTTCCATCAAGGTGTGGACTACTTTGGGGTTCCTAAAACCACCCCTTTTGTTATATCTTAAGGCTTATGCCAAGGGGGTTATGTTCTAGTTAAGCGGTTGAGCCGTAGCTCTTAACTGAACCTATAAATACAATGTTTTGAATGTGGTGTTTTTTTATCTTTTGATTTTAATGTGGTTTGATTGTACTCCTTTGGAAACCTATAGTTAATAGTTTTTGAAATGTTTAATCCACTTAGTGTTAGAGCGGGTCCTATAAACAAAGATTAGAAATTTTACCAGAATGAGGTAAAAGACAAAACAACAAAATTAAGTTCACGCATAGACGTAAAACAAGATTTGATTAAAAAAATAAAGAAAGATTAATATTCAAAACAAAAGAAACAATCATATTTCTAATTTCCAAGATCAATTTGAAATTGTGAGGAAATAGCACATGCATGAGGTTGTTACGTTAAAAATAATGAATTAAAGTTTTAAAAACTACAATTTTTTTGAAAAAAGACAAGTGTTAGAAGAAATGAAACCCTAATTTTTTTATAAGTCCAAATCAGAAAATTATTTTCCATTACATAGATCTTTTCAATACATTTTTGTAAAAAAAATTGAAGTCATTCCGAGTTCGGGAGAAAAAGTTATGGCTTCTAGAAGATGGGCTACGGTAGCTTTCTCAATGAAAAATTTGAACGTGAGAGAAACGCCCCGACAACTATTTTTTTTATTTTCTGACTTCTGTACTTCATCTGAGAAGCTAAAATTTTGACAGCAAGGTTAAAAAATAATAATAAATATAAAGAAAGAGTTAGATCAAAAAATGATTAACTAAAATGAAAGAAAGAAAAATGTGGGAGTCTCACCGGGCGTGCCAAAATGTATGCAAAGAAAAAAACTACAGTAATGAAAGATACATAAATAATAATGCAAACCTCCCTATAATCCTTCGGTGCAAATCTTGGTAAGGTTGTGGAGACTTTTTCTATAGAACCTTGCAAATGGATATGGGTTCTCTTGAATATTCTCCAAATGTGAGTGCAATTTCTACAAACACAGATACTTTAGAAAGCTTCAAATTGCAAATTGACAAAGTTTATTTACAAACAATTATGGAGGATTTGAAAGAGAGTAAGCTTTTAATTTATAGAAGCAAAAGTGGTCGGAATTTGGTTGAACACATTTGAATGAACATGCTAAAAACAGCATTGGAGGAAGTTACATTAGTGCCGGGGCATTTAGGGAAAATAATGGATTTAATTGCAGAAGTTGTATCGGGGAAGGTGGTTGTGCGTGTAATTGAATTGCCCCCACCTTTCTAGGATTTTAGAAGTGTAGTTAACTAGGATGAGGATGTGGAGTACAAGTGGAGTCCAAGTGGCTGTTGACTGAAATAGGTGGAATTAAATAACTAAATTTAATTAATATTTAATTGTGAGGAGATAATTAACCATTTAAATAAATAAATGTTTAATTATATTAGCTAGAAGGTGTTGGGAATTAATTTAATTAATTCAAAGAGAATGTTATAGTTAAATTAATTTAATTAAATTAATTGTGAGGAGATAATTAACCATTTAAATAATTAAATGTTTAATTATATTAGGTAAGAGGGTGTAAGAATTAATTTAATTAATTCCAAAGGCATGTTAGAATTAAATTATTTAATTCCAATGGGTAGGCATATAGCTTAGGTAATAGAATCAATTTTTAATTAATTCTAAAGGGGAATATTTGAATGATGAAATTAATTTAATTAATTCCAAAGGGGTGTACTACGGTGAGATATAATTAATTTAATTAATTCTAATTAGATAGAAGAGGGATAGAATATGTATGTATTTTTAGGGTGTCTACAGATCCCTCAAAGGATAACTATTCAAATGTCATATTGTAAAAAATGAAAGTAGACCGATCCCTCAAAGGATAGCTACCAATCAAAGTCATGGACCGATCCTTTGAAGGACTTCTACCTGTAAACAATAAAAAATGTATAACATACCCTTGAAGGATGGATACCCATGTAAAAAGATTTGCTCATTGATCAACATTCAAAAAACCAAAAGTCAAAGCATCCTAGAAAAGCTTCCCACGTCGATCAACTTTCCCAATATAGAAAACTTCCCACATCGACCAGTTTGCATCAAAATAAGAAATGTAAAGCTAGGGAATTTCCCTATGAGACCATTTTAAGGAGAACCCTATTTTCCTGCACAACCTACATATGTTAACCCTTATTATGTCCTAGAAAGGTGCATATTTTCACTTCATCTCTATGTTCAAGATCTTAAGTGTGACTACCCAATTTTAGTCATTTGTTAACATTTGTTGTAAAGGCCAAAAGTACAAGTGATTTCACTTCATTCTTTCCCATCATATATGTATCAAATCCTATAGAAAGAAATCAATCCACGTTTCATTCTTGACCATGGTTTTTACAAAACATTAAATCACTTTAGCATCAATATCAAATACACATCATTCCTTATAACATTTATCAAAATTTCTATTAAAATCTATTGATCACATCAACATCATACATCAACACTATCTTAAGAATATATCAAAATTATATTGTTGTTTCTAAAACATCACATTTACTTATTAAAGTTGACACTTATCAATTTGATGTCTTCTCCAGCATTATGCCCCTGATTACTATCAAGACCCCCATCTAGTCATTGTAAGTCCGCCTTTATGGAAATATCAATTTCTGGTCATTTGACCTCATCAAATCATCATATATTTTTTTTCCGTTAAGTCATATGTCTATAGGACATGAACCATTTGGTTCCCCTATCACTTGAATTCTTGGCCTCATAAACCCACCTTTATGGCAACACCAATTATTGGTCCTTTGATCTTGTCAAAACATCACGTCTGTCATTAAAAGTCATATGTCTATAGGACACAAACCCTTTGGTTCCCGTACCACTTGATTTTTTGATGACACCTATTTTATTTTCACCTCGTCCTAGGGAATCACTTTATCATCTTCCTATCCTTTCATCTTCCTATCTATCTCTTTTAAACTCGTGATCGATTCCCTTTTCCTTCAATCCCCAGTTTGAGGGGGATCACCTCATCATGTAATCCTTAAAAATTTATCTTTCACATCTTGTTTTTTTCTCGTGGCTTGTATTAAAACCACTCAATAAAAAGGGGCAAATGTAGACACCTAAAATTAGCACTGCTAATTCTAGTGTCAATGTCTGTCAGGTACCCTTTATTATCACGTTACACCCCTCATATTTATTAAATATTAACATTAACATCATCACCATACTTTCATAAGTCCACATCCATCATTAATTAAATTAGACCCTCCATTTATTGATTAAACAATACTCCATGACCTAGGTTACCCACTTCTACCCCTTAATTAATTTAATAATTATGTCACCACATCCCTTTCCCTAAAATAAATTAATTGAAGTAAATTAATTATATCATCACACCTCATCCTCACACTTCACTATGCTAATTGGGACACCTCACTAACCACTTAACCTCCTCTAAAAATACCTTCTAAGAATATCTAACTTCTTCCTAACCTCCTCTAAAACAACCTTCTAAAAATCACGATGACTCGTCCTAACCAACTAACTAATATACTAACCTTCCAAAAATATTAAAATCCTAACCAAATTATCCTCATAACCACCTCTACTTTACCACTCAACCTCTCTAACTAATTTATATATGATTCCCCTAAATATTTAACCAACTAAGATAAAAAAAAATCAATTTTAGCCTCCATATCTTAACCAAACTCGAACCACTTGTAATTGTCGACAATTGCCCAAATCACTGACGATTCTCTCCTATTTGACACTATAAAAATGGGCTCTAGGCCTCCATTTGAAATTGAATGGTAGGTGGATGTGACTCTAGGACTTTATTTTTCTTGCATTGTAGACCTCTCACAAATCCAGAGATCATCCCACAACATCCAAAGCTTCTTCAAACATCATTCATACATCCAAAATCACATTAGCAGTCTTCTTGCATCAACAATATTTCTCTCTCAGGTAACATCACATTTTTTATTCTTTTCTAAAATTATACAACGTAAGTGGGTTCCCTTTCTTTATTAAATCATTTATAAGATTAATCCACCTTTCTAACATTTATTTCAAGTCCCGTTTTTCTCTACTTTTTAAGTTTGTACATTTTTACATCAATTACTGGTGATTTTCTAAAATCACCAAAGATTGACCTAGTCACAAGTGATTAACATTAAATCACCAGAAATTAACTACTTCACTAAATATATCTTGAAATCATCTTTCTAACACATCTTTATGTTTGCAAAATAGAGCTATGGTTCTCAAGTTATGGTGCAAACATCAGAGGGTGGTTTTTTATCAAATCTAGAGCTTCACCATCAACAAAATCATCATATTTCAACCTTCACCTCTTCAGTAATCTCATCCTTTTTCCAAAATTGATTACCTACCTCAAGTAGGTAAACATATTTATTTATATATCATTATATGTCTCTTTTTCCAATCAATCATTTCTATCAAGCTAACTAGTTTGTTTATTAATTTGTACACATTCACAAGAATCACCAGCAATTCCTGTCTATTAGACCTGATTTCAATTATGAATGCCTTTATGATATCCATAGATCAGACCTGACTATTATTCTACCTTTGCAATAATCCATATGCTCCCATCTAGCTCCTCTGAGCCATCTACAACATTTTATCATTTAACCGAATAAAATATATTATACCACTTGCCTTTGTGAGTGCATATCTATCCACACCTTTTCTCCTTTGAGCCATATCATGATTCCTCAACTCCCTTTGAATCGGGAACCACCATCAGACCAACATATAACCTTGGACCTCATGTATCGCTTTTCCTTTTCATTTTATCATTTGATATCAATTCACTTTATCATTATCAGAATGATTTCTTGAACGTGGATTGACACCCTTGCAAGGAAGTCCATTGATTTATGGGGACTGGCCTTTGTCAATAAATCCACCACATATTTTACTAACTCCATCTTGTGTGAGTGTTTTTTATTTTTAGGCTTATTTACAAGGAAAGGATTCCTTGTTCACATTCTTCATGGAGCACAACATCGAACATTGTCCATCCACATCCGTGGGTATCACAGAAACCCCACCATATCAAGGTTTTGGAAGATATTATCACCTTTCTTGAAAAAATAGGTTAAATACTGGTGATATTTATCCTAAAAAACAATATTTATAATTTTTCTCCCACCAAAGGCCTGCCAATAGGATCTTACGTGTGGTCGCATTTCCTGCATAGTGACCACCTGCAATGCCACCATGAGCTTCTTCCATGATTGTAGTAAGTTCATGTTCTAGCACACACCAGTGTAAAACCTCATCTCGGCCTAGTTTGTATAGGTCTTCACTAACAAACATATAGGGTGCGATGAGTATATTCAGCCTCTTCTTCTCTAGAGCCTTCATTCCTTCAGGCGACATACCCATTTGTAAGAAAACAACAATATCTTCTAAATTATAGGGTGCACATTGTAATCTAAACAACTGTGCATCTAAAATTGTCTCCTCAATGCTCTACATGTCCTTACTTGAATTAATCCATGACAGATGTTCAGGTCCTAAATGTCTCTTTCCTAGTTTTAATACGAATGAAAAGTCAAACTCTTGAAATGACAAGATCCAATGGAATATGCACCCTTGAAAAACATGCTTGTTTACCAACTACTTGAGTGCCATGTGATCTGTGTAAAAGATAAATGGAGTAGCGAATAAGTACTACCTAAATTTATGTAGTGCATAAATCATTGACAACACTTCACACTTCGTTGTGTAATTATGTTAAGCTAGGGTTAACTTTCTACTTACAAAACAAAAAGGGTGATCAACAATCCCTTCTCTAGGATATGCTAACACTACTCCTATTACCATCCCTGATGCATCAACATGCACATGAAAGGGCTTGTCCCATGAGGGAAAGTGAAAAATGGGTATAGTAATAAGTTGATCCATTAATGTGTCAAAAGCCACATGTTGCACCTCACCCCAATAGAATTTACTCTTATGTTTCAACAACTCTTCTAATGGTGCAAAGATCCTAACATAGCCTTTGATGAATTTTCTATAGTAACCCATATACCCTAAGAACCTATGCACTATGATTTGACTGGTAGGCTCCTCTAATCCCAATATAACAACAAATTTGGTAGGATCTACAAATAATCCTTCCTTAAAAATAATGTGACCCAACAATGTGGCAAAAGGAGTAACAAAGACACATTTCTTAATGTTTAGAGAGATATTTAACTTCCTGGACCTCTCAAAAATCAATATTAAGTTTTCATAATGATCTCTTACTAACCTATACACCGTCCAATCATACAAGTAGAATTGTAAAAATTTATGGATGAAGTCTTGAAATGCTTGCACCACAATGCGTGGAAATACAACTGGTACATTCTTAAGCCCAAAGGGCATAACCGTATAAGCAAAACTTCCCCATTCAGTGGTGAAAGTAGTCTTCTCTTGGTCCTCCTTCACAATCCTTACCTGGTGATAACCTGAGAATCCATTTGTAAGAGAGTACATCTCTCACCCTGTTACACCTTCCAACATATCTTCAGTAAATGGGGTTGGAAAAGGATCTATGATACATGCAACATTCAAATCTATGTAGTCTACACATATCCTTATCCTCCCATCCTTTTTGTAACTAATTACCATTAGGATCACCCATTCATATTATTTAATTACTTCAATGATTCCAGATTCTGTCATCTTATCAATCTCCTCTTTAAATTTTACGTGTAAATTTGGATTCATCCTATAAGGTCTCTTCCTAATTGTGTTCACACCTTACTTCAACTTAATTCGTATTTCTCCCAATGAGTGATGAAATTATTTTCACTCATGGTACCCATGTGGGAACAAATCCTGGAAGGTGCGCAACAACTCAATTATCTTTGAAACTTCTTGGTCCATCCAGTGATCTCCAATGACAACTTCTTTTTGCTCTACTTCTGTACCAATATTGACCTATTTCATTTTCAAGGGCTCATCGTAAGCGCACACTTGTTCATTTGTATTTTCCAAGACTTCACGCATACCTTCCATATGATCAACATCCAAGTTTTCTACTTCCTCATCATCTATTAGCTACAAAAAATTTCCTTTTTCTTTCTCTAGGTAGGCGCACTCAAACCGTATCTCCTCCATTTCTCCTTCCTCGAAGCATGCCTCCAAGCTAGGTTCCTCTAGACAATCTAGGATTTGGTCTTGAACCATAACAAAATCTCCTAGAGTAAGGCACTTGACTACTTAGAGCGCATCGTTCACCAATGGCTTAGGAATTAGATACTCAAAATTTTTAATAATATCCACTTTCAACTCTTTCCAATTTCCTTTCTGACGATGTAGCTTTGAATGGGTATAACATGCACGCACACAACCTTGCAAGGTGGAATAAAAATTATGCATGCATAGTGAGGGAGGTAAGGATTACGATCCTACCATCCAGGCTATCTCACATTCCTGGACGTGAAATGAGGTGGATTCCTTCCCCATCATAGTAATGTATTTTAGAGGATGCGTTGCTCCAAATAAACCTAACAGAGAATGCGATTCTAAATTTTTACCATTCTAGAATATTGTCTCGATGATTCACCCACCAACATGCTACTATTACGTGTAAGGTACAAGTTAGAATATTTCTCCTTTCTACTTGACATGTCCATTGGATCTCCATCGCACATAGAAAGACATCAGGGTTACCTTCCTTAGTGTAACTTGGTAACTATCTTCCTCCCAAGTGCCTAAGTGATTGCGCTCTAGAAACTCAAATTATAATGTTCTTCAATTGTCTTTTAACCAACTCATAGTTCTAATGCACCTAATTTTTGCACGTAATGCTAGTTGTATCACTTATAGACTGAGAATCTTCCCACTGAATGAATCCTTCTCTTGATGGATGAATAGCCTTAGGTCTCTAATGGTGCACACATAGATTCTATCTAGGTCCGCTTCTCATAAAGGCTCTACATAAAGCATAGACCTCACATTTGTTAGTGGAATAATGCCGCACTCCTTTTTGTTCTAAAAAATTATGTATCCCTTGTTAAAGTGTAAGTCAACATTATTCGCATAACACCAGGGGCGTCTGAGTAATGCTGGGAAGTTATCTACCTCGGCAAGCACTAAGACATCAAAATCCCCAGTAAAATTATCCCCTGGAATGGTTATAGAAGCATCCTTCAAGACATCGATGGGCATAGGATTTGTCCTATTTACCATGTACAAAACATTTGAAGAGGGATATAATAGAGACCTCCCCATCTCATTCTATGCATCCAAAGTACAGAGATTCACCTCTACACCCATGTTGATTAGTATGTTACTAAGGATCCATCCATCAACAACCGCATTCAACATAATTTCCTTGTCATAATCAAGACTGTGAGGGGGCATATTAGCATGTAAGACATGCCTCTCATGCTCATCTCCCACGCACGGTACCTTTTATCTTACCACTCTCCTAAAAGAGGAATATTGTTCTCCTGATGCAACATCCTACATAATTATTTAAACTAATCCATGTATATCTGAGGGACCTTAGCATTTTTTGTCTGTTCTAACTTCCACGACAGGTGCTTCAAACAATGAATCTCTCCTTGCATGATTCTAATCACTTCCATGGTCTCTTGGTAAAACTCTTTCTAATGGGCCGAATAAGGATATTTCCCATGTAATAATTCTTCTCTTGTAATGAGAGACCCTTTCTTTGGTACTTATTTGATGCGTGCAACCTCAGTGTGTAGTTATTAAAACATGTTATAACTCGGGGTTAAGCACTACCCTAGGTATCGATAGTGGGTCAGTTCTCTTCACACTAACCATCCCTGTGCCTTTTTCCTTCTTTTGGTTTTGGCTCATGTGGTCATACAATTCAGGGAACTCCTCATACTTGTGATTATTTCTGAACCATGAACGCTGTAAAAAATCCGGACATTCACGCTTGTAGTTTTCAATAGATTCACAATTGTAACAAGTTGGTGTCCCCAAGATTTCACCCTAAAATCTGAGACTACCCCTTTTAAATTTTTTTCGTTCTTTTCAAAGTAATGGGTTGTTTTTTGTTTGTTTTTCTTGCAGTTTCTTGCATTTCTCTAAGGTATCCCAGAGAGGCATATAATCCAAATTTTCCAAGTAACCACATGCCAAAGCTCACTCAATTCCTTCGCCAGACCTTGTCTACAAGCGTTTTATTTATTTATTAAATAAATAAAGTTCTTTTAAAAATAGATTGAGATAAAATTGGAGGATTTAAGTTATATAAATCACTTCACCCCATCATTACTACCATAGAATATTCACCCGGGGGGAATAATTTTCATAGATAAGCTAATTGGAGAATTTTTTCAAGCAATTTCCCACAACTTCATTTTTTTGGTTTTATTTATTTTTGTCTTTATTTTGGTTTGTTTTCTCTAGCAGTTCCCATATCTTATTCATTCTCCCTGTTGGATCTTTTCCTAGGCCTAGGGTTTTTGAAAAGCTATCCAATATTTTTAATCACTAATCTGTCTGAAGGCGATCAGAGCTCAGGATTCTTTTAGGAGATTGTAAGAAGTCTCTTGGTCAAAAAGATGCAAAAATGGATTTTATGAAAATAAGAGAAATATTTCCATTAATGCGTAGAGCTTGAGAAAATATGAAATTTTAAAGAAAATGCCACCTAAAATGGAGCCACGAAGTGAAAGTTATGGCACTTGAAAGTTTTTGTTACTACATCTTCCCAGACCCTTTCGAAAAATGGAAAATTTTAATCTATACTTGTGTTTTTTTAGTGAAAATCCAAAAATGAAAATAAAATGTTGCTTCAGAGTTTTCATGCAAATTAAAATTAGAATTCATGCAATTCACACTTTTTGGGATGAGCAATTTATTCATGCAAGTTACAATTTTGGAAAGAATCTTTCTTCCGTGCAAGTCACATTCTTTGGAAGGATGGTTTTTAAGTGCCACTGGGAATTTTGGCACTACTTGGAAGGAAGGTGGGAAATTTTATTGCCTACCTGGAAGGTGAAAAAATTCCCATGATGGAATTCAAATCACTTAAGCTGCCAATGAGAATTTTGGTAGTGGTAGGCAAGTGGTAATTTTATGCCTTCCTGGAAGGTTGTTTTTTCCCATAATTAAAGTCAAATAAATTTAACTGCTAATGGGAATTTCAGTGGTAGCAAGCATGTGGGAATTTTATGCCTCCCTGGAGGGTTATTTTTTCCCATTATGAAAGGTAAATCACTTAAAGTACCAATGGGAATTTTAGAGCTACCAGGAAGGGTACAAATTCCCACAAAAAAAATTCTATTCACCCATGAGTCACATTTTAAAGAAAAAATATCTTTTTATGCAAGTCACACTTTTCTTAAGGAAGACTTTAAGCTACCAATGGGAAATTTGGTAGTGGAAGGAAGGCAAGAATTTTATGCCTTCCTGGAAGGTATTTTCTTCCCATCATTAAAGATAAATCACTTAAGTGAAGGATGGGATTTTTAGAGCCTACCTGGAAGGGGAAAAATTCCCATTGCTTTGCCTTATAATTTTTAACATGAATTCTAGCCAAAAAGTGCAATCCATTCTGGCATAGCTAAATACCTACAAGATGACATTTTTAAAATTAATTTCTAGGAAGCATCCAGTTTTGGCACCTGGGGTTGGAAAGGCTTCCTTTTTATTATTCTACCTATATGCATGTTGATATGAGTGCACAAGTGAATAAAATAATATTTTTAGCTTGTTTGGCATGCAAACAAAGTCTAAAAATAGAGGGAAAAAAGATTTATAATTAAATCTTTGTGAATAAATTAGATATTCATGCTATGGAATGCATACTTGTCTGAATTAATTGCAAGAATACTTTATTTATGCCCATATTGGTGAAGAAAGCAGAAGTCAATATCTGATACATTGAATATATCTTAATAATTAGAGGAAGAAATAGATCGTAGCTTTCATAATTGCAAAGGCTTCCAACAAAAATTCATCCTCTTGTTTCTAATGCAGCCCATGTGGAAGTAACTGCATGGAAAGTTCCTTTTAGGATCTTGTGCATGTTCTCCCATTCTTCTAGTAGAAGCCTTCATTAAATTTACTTGTATTTTCCTTCACTCGGAGTGATTTTCAGAATTTAAAATTACTCTTATGTAATTAAAAATAAAAGGTGATGATTTTTGTCTAAATTATTCATGGAAAACATTACACTGGTGCACATACTGGAGAAGAACTGTAAAATCTTCAAGGATAAGAGGGAAGACATGTCAAAGGAAAAAACCACAAGAAAATCACACTCAATTGCTTCCAGATCCAGTTTGGTGAGAATCAAAGAAAAGGATTCAACAACATATGAAAAATAAAAAAGCATCTCATATTCAAAACAGAGATATCATTCAAATCATTCATGAGGAAGAGGTGCAGTACATGTTGGATCAACATGCAGAGTATGGAAGAAGAACAAAACTGTGAGTGTTGTAGTAGCTTTATTCTAATTTTTTGTCTTTCTTCTTTCTCTTATTTTCTCCAAAAAAGTAATTGAGTAATCAATCTAATTGTAAAACTTAAGTGATTGGTTTAAAATTTGTTACTTCAAGTTACTGGAATAAGTCAATTACTTGGAAATATGTGATAGAAATGCAAAATAGAAGGTTCTATTTTTAGTTATAAATCATGCATGTCATACAAAGAGGAATTACAGGAGGAAGATTGCCAGCTGATTCCCTTTTTCATAGCTTCCACATGTGGCAATTCATTAAAAACTTCCTATTTGTAATTTCCCTCTATACAGTATAAATAGAAGAAAAGCCTACGGGTTAAAGGATTTTAGTCATTTTCAAAACCACCAAAGAATAAGGGAATCCCATACGTGCCAGCCTCTCACCCAGTGGGCATTGAGTTCTCACCCGAGGCACATGTGGGTGCCAAGTCCCTCCTTTATGTGGGAAACATCATCTATGATCCAAACTTTAAAGAAAGTGAGTGGGAATGAGACATGCAAACATAATAGAGATCAGAACGGCTCTAGATCATTGCAGTCATTACAGACAGAGATACTTTAACAGACTTAAAGAACTAAATCAAAACAGAAAGGAAAATGCATAGGGATTCATATTCATTTTATAAACATACATGAAAAAAAACTATGAAGAATCATGCATGAATCTGAACCAAGAAGGATCATATTCAGATAACTTGGTAACCTCATTACATTCGTTAGATTCATTACAAAACATCATAGTATGGCAGACTGAATTCATACATCATAGCTGGATCTACATTCCTTAGCTCTCATAAAGTAATTTTATAACCCCAATCCCTTGATACATCCATCTCCTATAGTTTATCTACCCAATCCAATATAACTCCTTGTGGAATTTTTGCAAAGCTCTGCTCTCTATTGATCTACCTCTTTATTCTTCTATGGGAACTTGTATTTATAGGCCCCTTGAACTGCCAAACCACCTTTCTAAGGATTCAAATCTGATGCTAAGTGTTTGAATGTGCTCCTCCATGGGTACATGCTCTTCCAGGTCTAAACACTCCACTCTTTTCCATGATGGTATTCTACAAGCCTCCATCATAGGGCATATTCCTTCCTAGGCCAACTTGTCACCAGGTTGACACCTTATCCACTCCGCATGCATAGTCAAGCCACACTTTTCTCATGTTCTACCCAATACACCAAATACAGATAAGTCCTGAGACCTTGTCTTCTAATGCGTAACATGAGTTCTTATAAACCCTCCTAGAACCCTTCCTTTTTCACCTTCTCCTTGCGCACCCACTCTTTAACTTAGGCCTTGCGCGCTCATGCGTCTTTATGTACTTAGTCAATATTTCAAGGGCCCAACATCACCCCACACTTTACCTATTCTATTCCCGTAGGAACACTTCTTTAAATAAATAATTACAATAGGCTTAACACCTTGGAAAAAGAATAAGGGAATGAAGAATTGGAAAATAAAATGAAAGAATATGGGAGTGTTGTCACTATTGCAACAAGATAGGAAAATCTCTTTGTAAGTCAGCCTCCAACTTGTTCCAAGCATTGAATTCATTTTTCACTCTCTGGTAGAGGTCGTCGACTAGGGTGCTTACTTCCTCAAAACCCAGTCCATTTCCTTGAGTGTTTAATGTTTCAACCATTCCTTATAATTATTTGCCCACATCCTCAAGTGCATCCATCCTTCTTGTAATTTGTGGGTACAACTCCTTCAGCCGGTTTTTAATTGAATCTTGTAAGGTTTCAATAGCTTATAAATTTTTCTTGACCTCGGTTAGGATCCTTTCCTACTCTGTTCTATTCCCTTTGTTCTTCTCTTGGATTTCATTGAGCTCTACCTCATGAGTGGTGACAAGAATACTTGCCACTTTATCTTTGTCTACGCAATTTTCATACACGGCCTCAGTAGTATGGGTGGAAATTTTCACATCAGAAACAACCTTGATGTACTTGGCAATGATTTCTACAACCTTCAATTTTTCCTCCTTCTCTAGGTGCATTGCTACTTCTTCTGCGGATTCTAAGGCTAGAGGTTTCCTCTCCATGGTGAGGATGCATGTTAAATCTTCAAGGCACTCAAAGGAATATCCATACTTTTGCATGGGCGGTGCTAGGTTTGGATGCTTCAAAACAATGACATCTATGATGGATTATACCTTCTTATATACCTCACGCACCCTTGCCTTTTCTTCCCTAAGCTCATGCTTTAGTTGCGCGCTAATTAATTCCCCCTTGCTTTAAGTTCTTGGTGCTCTCCTCTAGCTCTTCTTCTCTCTTTTCTAGTTCTTCCTCTAGAAATATTACCCTATCATTCATTCCAAATAACCTTGCTTCCAACTCAACCGAGACCTTATTTAAGGCATTATGGACTTGTTCATCCAAAATTTGCTGAGCACTCACCAAGGGGTTATCTCCTTTTGACTCAGGCATCTTCATTAATTCTCCTTAGCTTACCTCGAACTCTGGCTCGTCGATGTGGGACTCAATTTCCCAAGAGATCATCTTCCTCATCCAAGGCTATACACCTTCTTTATCAATTGAATTCATTTCCAAGAGTTGATCTATTGGGACTGTGCTTTGGAAGCACGCATGCAACACCTTTTTGTGATCATCAATGTAGTCCATTCTTCATCTTTTGATCTCCATGCACTTTCCTCCTGTGTGCATGCCCTTAGGAATAGTTATTGTTAGACTGGGTCCTCCCGTGCTGCCATGGTGTTTTCCTACACTTCCTTCCTTATCCTCATTCATCATTATTTCAATGGTGTGCTCTAATTCTTGTTCTACCAAGGCTTCAATAATTTTTGCTGCTTCTTTTTATGTCACCTCATTTACTTCATCCTTAGTGAGGCTTGGGGTCCTCTAACCCTTCATGCTAACCTCTTCACCTTTTCCCATGTCTTGGGCGCCCTCCTCCTCCTAGCTGCCCTTCACACAAAGTGATAGTAGTTCTTCTCCTCTTTTCCTTCTTCTTCTGAATCGTGCACGCTGAAAACAAGTGGTTCTTGGTCCTCTTCGGGAATCATCTTCTTCATCATCATCCCTCTCACCCATGTATTTCTCCAAGCTCTCTATTTCCTCTGAATCAACTTCCTCCATTACCTTCTATTTCTTCATAACTGAGGATTCTAGTATAGGAGACTCTACTTTCTCTTCCTCCTCCTCTAGTGATTTCTCCTCTGCGATAAGGTTTCCTTGCTCTGACGCCTCCTCTCTGACTGGTGACCTCTTCCTATACATGTAATTACTTGTTCTAGCACTTGTTCTCAGGGGAACCCACCACTTGAGTGTCTTGGACACCAGGTGCCTTCTTATTTATTTCTTGTCTCTTTTCTCTTGGGCACTGTCTTCTTCTTACCTAGTAGGTCCTCAGGTATAGCTATCTCATTTTTAAGATAAGCACCCTTCTCAAACTTGGGCCTTATGTGAAGGTATACACACACCGTGGACCTCCCTGCAATAGGTAGAGTCAGGGGTTTCATCATCTAAAATTCATGTGACATGCACTTTTCCATGTACACGCACTTGTTGGGGTAGACCAACGTCTTGTGCATCTCCCTATGGTCCTGATCCATACTTCTAAGGTCAAACTTCAGCTTCTTGGATTCCTTGAATCTATTTACCCCCACCTGGAAGTACTGAGTGGTGAAATAACATAGAATTTTACATCATGGGCTCATGCTTTCATCAACCAACCTAAATCTGCCAATGTAAAAGTGTTGCTATAATACGAATTCAACTTCTCCCTTTGCAAGCTTTAGAAATTGTTCTAGGATCCTCCACTCTACCCCAAACACATTCCTCAAGGGCATACACCATTTCTCAAGATGTGCCTTATGAATGGCTGTCATGATATCGAAACTATATTTTTTGAATCTCTTTACAGGCGAGGGGTCTTCCTCTAGGTACTCCCATACAAACTTATCTACCCCATATAGAACTCCGATCTTTTAAAACACAATAAGTAAGAGGAAATTTTCTGAAAAGTATCTTATCACCCTCCTACGCATTGCTGATGATCTCATCTGTGATATACATGGACAAGTTGTAGATGGTACCCTCCGATACCCTTCTGTAGACATTGAGCCATGAATTGTTCACTTACATCAACCTCTCTTGGTCATTGAGTTTTGTTGTCAGGCACACGACCATTCTCATCACCGGGTCTTGGATATCCACAATATCAAAGTACCTTGACCCCTTCTTATATGCATATATAGCAATGATTTCTTTGATGGCTTCTTTGTTGCAAAGGTTATCCTTTATATCTTCTCCTTCACAGATGAGACCTGTGAATTTTGAAATCAGCTAAGGGGTTATGTGCATTTTGTGCCCCATGAAGTGAAAGTGATCTTTGTGTACATGTGACATCAGCCACTGATAGAGGCACTCAAGCTTCCCAAAGTAGGGTAACTCATAGAGTTACAATAATCCTACCTTCTAAGGCTTCACTTTTACTTCATTGCTATAAATGGGTAACCCTTTTGGTGTCCTTTTGTTTTTTGGGTGCACTAACTCCAGTGCCATCTCTTTTTCAGTCACATTTGTGCGATGGTTATAATCACTTACTGTCATGTTTCTTAAATGGGACTCCCAATCATTTCCAAGCAAAACCCCATATGGGTATTGCATTTCTGTATATTCTTCATTGGTACTTGTGATAGTTTCTTATTTTTTTCCCTTGCCCTTGCCTTTTCCTTTCTTAGGTGTTACAACTAGTTTCTTGGGTTCCATTGTGTAGGTTATCTTTACACTTCAACTTCTCTTACTCTGCTTCTCTACCCTTTCGAAGTTTAAATCTTGAACTTGTGAAGAAACTCCTTTCCAACATGTGCCCTAGATGTCAAACCCTCACTGGAATATCCCCTTCACAAGATGGTGCTTCTCCACAACTCTCTCCACACCTGTGAACTATTCCCCCCTGGTTTATAGATCCAAACTAGTCACTCTTTATTAAATTTCTCTAATTTTTCTTCACATGGATCAACTTTGGAAACCCTAGTTTGCAAAAGCTCTTCCTTCTTGTATTTGTGATGTAAATAATGGTGTCTGTTAGTGAAAAATAACAGCACCCCCAAATGAGTTATGGATTTTATTTTCTAAGGAAAACTCATTTGGTGTGATTACATAACATTGAACTTTCCCCAAAGTGTGGGACCTTGCAAAAGTGGGAAAGCTCTCTAGAGAAAGCTGGGTCTTATTCCTTAAATACCTTCCACGAGATAATCCAATGCAGTTAAACTAAATCTAACCTGAGCTAACAATTCCAAGGAACCAAGGAGAGAGAAAGAGGGAAAAAATAGAGCGTACACTAAAGCGGTGATACACCAGTAAAGGAAGTGAGATATTTTGTTAAGGGAGAAAAAATAGAAAAATGGAGATGATGGAGGTCAAACAGATGTGACATGGCCCAAATATGTAAATCATCCGTTAAAATCCATGAAACACAACATCCTACACCTACAAATGTGAAATACATGCATAAAAAACAAATACTGAAAGGGAGAGGCATGGAGAAACAAAAAATGATGCAAAGGGTTGAAGAACACAAAACACATTTTTTATTGCTCTAGAAGGTGCACAGACAATTAAATTTATGGAATAGAGGAAAAAATACATTTTCCAGGCATGGGAGAAGGTTCGCTGCTCAAAAATGGCATCGAGAAACAAATTTGACAGAGTTTCTCTATGCCCAGAATGTCTCGCCTTTTCAAACGAGAAGTGTTACAATATATATAGAAGGAAAAGAGAGAGAAGAGGGAAAATTCAAATCCTAATCCAACCACCATGAGATACACATTGAATCCTACCTTAAAAGTTCAACTATTGAATATCAATTCCTTATGCAAATCCACCCATAATATGTCACTTCTGGTTCCTCAGCGAATCAAATCAAATCAGATCTGGTAGTTGAAGAGATTGGATTCTACGTTAATGGCTTGGAAGACTTTTCTTCATTTTTTACCTACCAAGGCCTATAAAATATGATTTTTTATCCTTCCATGGTGTAGAGGACGTTGAGATGCTTCCAACAGTGTTAGATTTTCTATATTTTGAGCCCTAAGTCGAAAGATATGCCCCTTTGAAGTTTTGCATCGATTTTGTACAAATGGGTGGGAAAATAATTCAAAAAATGGGTCCCCCTTTTGATTGGGACACATGGATCCTTTTGGTTGGATGGGAAGTGCACTTCCATCTTTACTTTTATGCCTTTTGGACAAAAGGAAAACTTTCACTTTTTTCCTCCGACTCCCCGCCTTGGCTTTGACTCGGGCTCAAACACTGACTTTTTCCTTGGCGGAGTCGTGGGACATTTTGCAAATTTTACTCCTTTTGGAAAAAAGGCTATAAACTAAATTTTTCCCTGACGCCTCACCTTCCCTTGGGACACACATTAGTCTGGTGCTCGCTCGAGAACCTTTTCTCCTTTTAACCTTTGAAACAACACCCTTAGGACACTTGGTAGCTTCCGCCGGCTCTGGCTTAGGTATTAACTATTCCACTAACTTTTCCCCCTTTGAGGACATGTGGAGGCACCGTGCTTGTTTGGGTCTCCACCTTGGGACCAACTCTTGGAGATATGCTATGCTGAAACTTGGAACTCTTTGCTTGCACATTCATACTTAGCCAATTTTTTGAGGCCCGCCCTATCTGCCTTTGACTCTACCTCCGTTCTGCCCTGGGACATGTGGAGATGTGGCACTTGTTTGAGCCTCTCTATTTGGATCCATCTTTGGAGAAACATCATGAGGACACGTGGTCTCTTCCACTGCCTCCTCCATACTTAGTCGATTCTAGATTCTTTCCTGAATGGTTTTGAGCCTGAAGACCTTGGATCCTTGCCATTTTTCCTTTCTTTCTCTTGGCCTCTCTTGCGGAACTTCCCCTTCTTCTCTGACCCTACAATTCCATTTTTGAGTCCTCCCTCAACCCTTTAAATAGATTTAATACATGGAAACACCCAGAAGAACCATTTCTTCTATTTCTTCTTGTGAAGGGTCGAATTTGACTCTCTCAGGATTCTGTTTTTGCTTTACTAGGTTTTGGGACTTGAGCTCGTGGGTCTTTATCATTTCCCTTCATGTTATCTTCATGTGTAGGGCTCATTCTGACCAAATTTTCTGGGGTGGTGAATTTGGGAGAACAATTTGGTGACTCACAGGGACATCTGCCTACTAGATGAAGAGACCAATGGCCTTGAAGCATCCATTGGGCATGGAGTCTGATTGATAAACATGGAACTGATCCTTGAGCCACTGTGATCCTAACTGCAAGCCTTTTCTATGTCTTTCCTATCCTTGAGCCTTCCCACACATATGCACTTTCAATTTTCATAAGAAAACTTCTAGACAATGATTTCTGAGAGTAGAAAGCTGATTCGACCCATGGTTCCCATCTGTCCCTCAAATGGACTATCTTGAAATAGATTTTAGTTGCTCTACATTTGTTTCTTTTTGGAAATCTTAGCTGTTACAGGAAAACATGAGCCTTCTTTCCTTAAATAGTTTCAGAACCTAGCCTCATGCCCCTTTGAAGAAATACAAACAAAACTTATATACAAAGATCAAATCATATAGGCCTCAAATGAGACATGCAAAGTGTGCATAAACACTTATTCTGTTGAAAAAAAACCTACGTACTCTACTCTAACCAAGAGTAAAAGGGAACTCAAACAAAGCCTATAACTGGTAGAGAAAAATATCTTCCCTTCCTAAAAAATGGCAGCCATGCCACTAATTTGGCACTGAACATGGCTGGTTGGATGAGTGAAAAAATGACAATAAGTCGGTCCTCCACCCAAATCATCAAGGTATTATCATTAATGGAAGATACCTCCTTAAGCTAACTTGCATCGGACTTCTAGAGGTGTTGATGACGACCCTTGGTACTTTTATGCTCATCCTCATGCCATGGAGTAGGCATGACAAGTTTTGGTTTCTCTTTTGGCTCCAATGAAGCCAAGTACTTGATTAGGCATGGTTTGATCCTTTGGATGTGCCCATTTATCTAAGTTTTAACTCCAAAAATGGATTCTTCTTGTGGACCTTCTTGGATGGATGGTGTGAGAGGGATGATGTCATCTTCCTTCTCCAGTGAAGAACATGGGAGAGTCATGTCTTCCAATCTTAGTTTCAGAGGGCTGTTATGAAGTGCAGGATGCTATTCCTGAATGTCATCATGTGCTTGGGATGTTAGAGATGGAGGGAAAAATGATGTGATCTCCATGGGTTCACCTCCATCAAGGCAATCTTTCAAGTCAAACAGGTAATCTACCTCCTCGTTGTCCTGATGCAAGTGCTCAACCTCCTTCATGGTGTCCTCCTAATCTATAATTGACTCACCATGTTTCCCTTCATCCTCAAACATGATGTTTGAAATATAAAACTCTTCCTCAACATTATAGATTAAAGAGAATGAAGTGGGAGGATGAACTAAAGGTTCTTCTATGGCCTGCTCTACAATTGGAGCCTCTAAAAATGTATGGTCCTCCTCCATATCCAGAATGTACTCCTCTTCTTTTGGAGTAGGAGTAGCTCCTTATTCCCTTGCTTGTTCTGTAGCTGGATCTTCCACCAATTGCAGCTTGACCTCAGCCTCCTCTATAGGCTTAACCAATAAGGGAAAATTTGAAAACTCAAATTTATCAGCCCAACTCTTCATATTTTCTATCATTTCTTCTCTATTGGGTTCCTCTGTTTGATGTTCTCCTTGGCTAGTTTTTGGATTTTCTTCCCAACATGGACTTAGGAAGGATTAGGAGTGGTGGGTGGGGAAGGAATTTTTTTTGGCTCTTGTGGAGGGGATTTGGATTTGGAAGAGAAGAGGGCAGAAAAACTGAGATGGGATGGAAGACTATGGGATGGAGAAATGAAATCAACACTTGGGCCAGCAAGTGAGGGGCTTGACTCCTGCCTCTGCTGAAATGATAAAAATTGAGGAAGAGACAATGAAAGATAAGGAGCTGGTGAATGACTTACCCATTGACAAGGTTGTCCCACACTTTTCTCATAAACTTCTATCTCCTCATTCCACTACACAAGTTGGGGTAACATTCTAATCATGAAGTCCAACTTCTGCTGAGGGCTGTAATGTCTTGGAAAAGGGCCTTCCCATGGACAAGGTTAATTATAACCAATTTTGCAAGCCTTTGTTTGAGCTATTTCCCTTAATTGAACCATGCCAACCTCTATTTTTTGAATCTTCTCCAGTACACCAACATCCTTTGCATAACTATCGCTAGCATATGTGTCCCCTTGTCCTTGATAAGCTTCATAGTCAAACTAGTTTTGACACTGCTCATATGGTTAAGCATAATGGTTATAGATCTGATCATAATGATGATCTGGAGGAGTTGGGAAATACATTGGAGGTGGATTGTATTGCTGTTGTAAATGTGAGTTCCATGAAGGGAATGAAATCATGATTGTACAACTTCATGGAATGGGAGAAAATGAAAGAGATGGAAGAAGAAAATGGATAAAATGAGTGGAAATGGATGGAAAAGGTCTGCAACTCAAAGAATGGGTTTTTGACTAGATGGAGTCGCCATATGTGCTTGAAAGTGCCTCCAAAGGCTGAAATCTTCACCAAGATCACATTGAACCTGATGAAATGAAGTGGTAAGCTGCTTTAGACCTGCCCCACTGGGTGTGCCAAAACTGTGAGTGTGAAATCACAACACCCCCAAATGAGTTATGGATATAATTTTCTAAGGCAGACTCATTTGGTGTGTTTGCATAACATTGAACTTTTCCCAAGGTGTGGAACATTGCAAAAGTGGGAAAGTTCTCTAGAGAAAGCTATTTCTTAATCCTAAACTACCTGCCATGAGCTACTCCAGTGCAAGAAAACTAAATTTTCCCCCGACTCCCCACCTTGGCTTTGACTCGGGCTCAAACACTGACTTTTTCCTTGGCAGAGTCGCGGGACATTTTGTAACTTTTACTCCTTTTGGGGCAAAGGCTAAAAACTAAATTTTTCCCTGACGCCCCACCTTCGCCTGGGACACGCATCAGTCTGGCACTCACTCGGGAACCTTTTCTCCTTTTAACCTTTGAAACAACATCCTTAGGACACTTGGTAGCTTCCACTAGCCTGGCTTATGTATTGACTATTCAACTAACTCTGCCCCCTTTGAGGACACATGGAGGCACTGCGCTATTTTGGGTCTCTTCCTTGGGACCAACTCTTAGAGATGTACTATGCTGACACTTGGCACTCTCCACTTGCACATTCATACTTATCTAATTTTTTAAGGCTCGCCATGCTTGCTTTTGACTCTGCCTATATTCCACCCTGAGACAAGTGGAGATATGGAACTTGTTTGAGCCTCTCTATTTGGATCCATCTTTGGAGAAACACCGCGAGGAAATGTGGTCTCTTCCACTACCTCCTCCATATTTAGTCAATTCTAGATTCTTTCCTGAATGGTTTTGAGCCCAAAGACCTTGGATCCTTTCCATTTTTCCTTTCTTGCTCCTGGCCTCTCTTACGGAACTGCCCCTTCTTCTCTAACCTTGCAATGCCATTGTTGAGTCCTCCCTCAACCCTTTAAATAGATTTAATACATGGAAATTCCCATAAGAACCGTTTCTTCTATTTCTTCTTGTGTAGGGTCGAATTTGATTCTCTCAAGCTTCTGTTTTCACTTTTCCTAGTTCTGAGACATGAGCTCATGGGAATGTATCATTTCCCTTCATGTTTTCTTCATTTGTAGGGCTCGCTCTGACAAAAAATTTTGGGGCGGTGAATTTGGGATAATAGTGTCCAACCTTCTATTTATAGTCTTTCCCACTTTTTAGCATTAAATGCTACCTTACGTACCACCGTACTTCAACACTTAATGCATATTTTTCAACAAAGTATGACTTTAGCACTTTTGGTCACGCACAAAATTCTGCGTAGAAAATTCCCCAACCTTCTGGCATGTAACCAATCCATCTTGACAGGAGACTCTTATGTGCACATCACCTATGCCGAAGGTACTTCCGTCATGATTTTTTCTCTTTCCTACATCATGTTTCTTTTGCACTTCCTCTCTTGTACGTGGATCCACAATTTATCCTTACCCTGACACCAACCATCCTTTTTCACCTTTCCTTCCATGCACTTCCTTTCTCAGGGCCATCCAACCGGGATTTCCAATTCAATCCTTCCTGGTGCTTTAAACTGTAATTTATTCCACCTTATTCTACCCAACACTAAAATGATGTGTGGTCCTCTATGCATTTATAACCTTTAAAAAGTAATGAGATTATCAGCACCCAAGGCGCAACAAAAAACAACAATGAGAAAGGGAAACACAAGAAAAGAAAAAATGCATTAAAGGAAATCCTAAACTAATTGGCAATAATACCTTATTACAAACACCAAGAAGATTTATTTATAGCATGACTTTAGCCTACTCCCATTGAAGTGTCCTGGAAATCTTGTCCCATTCAGCACTTGCAACTGACACGTTCCTAAATCAAGGATGTATGAGATGATGTAGGGACCCAACCAATGGACTTTTAACTTCCCGGGATGGTGCATAAACTTGGAATCATATAGTAACACCTTCTGCCCAACCTCAAACTTCTTGTTCTTGATGTGACAATGTCACGCCTTTTATTTTTCTTTTTCTATCTTCTGGCTCCACATAGCGAGTGATCATCTTTCATCCAATTGAATTAACTTGTCAAGTCTTTCCTCCAACACTTGTTCATCAGCCAATCCTCCTGCACGTGCTATACACAAAGAAGGTAACATGAATTAAACTGGTAGGATATCCTCTGTGCCAAACACCAATTGAAATTATGTGGCCTTATTCAACCTCTTGTAGGTTGTCCTATATTCCCAAAGAACAGATTATACTTTGTCATCCCAATCATGTCTACCAATATTAGAGATATTAGTCAATGTGTGATTAAGTATTTTGTTAAATGCCTCAGCAGTTCCATTTGCTTGAGGGTGATAGGAAGTTTTTTTGTGATAAGCCACCATGAATTATGATAACAGAATCCTTACCATTTCATTGAGAAAGTGTGTACCTATATCACTTGTTAAACTCAATGGGCATCCATACCTGTTGAGTATGTTTTCCCATAAAAAATCTAGGAGTTGTAGCCTCTGTACAATCCTTTATAGGCATTTCCTCTACCCACCTTGTCAAATAATCAGTGCAAGTGAGGATATATGGCAAACCAATCCTTTGCACCACTAGTGAGATTTGTATGACAAATTTGATAGCCCATTTCTCAAATGGTTCCGTGTTGGCTACTGGTCGCAAGGGCATTTCATCCCTTTTTCTAGGTTTTCCAAGGTGGTGCCAATGGTCACAAGCCTTCCAAAACTCAATGCAATCTTGTTAAATGGTCTCCCACCAAGTTCATGTGAGTAGAATCTTCTGTATGGTTTCATTTCCCACATAGTGTCCTCATATTATCCCACCATGCACCTCTTCCATAATTGCAATGCACTCAAGTTATAGCATGCAACGACGTAGAACCTCATCATGATCCATTTTGTACAGATCTGCACTAATTAGAATGTAGGGTGTGATGCATATGGCTAACTTCTTCTTTTCCAAGGCCTACATTCCAACTGGCACCACACCTATTTTAAGGAATACTACAATGTCCTCCAAATCTGAGGGTGTGCACCGTAACCTAAACCGTTGTGCATTTGGTATGGTATCCTCAATGCTTTACTTGTCCTCCCCTGAATATATTCTAGACAAATGATTAGGTCCAAAATTACTTTTTCCTAGTCTGACAACCACCATGAACTCAAATTCTTAGAACAATAGTACCCACCAACATATGTGCCCTTATAGAATGGGCTTGTTCACCAAGTATTTCAATGTCATATGGTCAGTGTGAAATATAAATGGAGTTGCTAGCAAATACTGTCTAAAATTTTGAAGCACGTAGATCATTGATAATGCCTCACGATCAGTTGTACTATAATTCTGCTCCACTGGCATCAACTTCCTACTTGTAAAGCATAAAGGATGATCAAAAATCCCCTCACTAGGCTTTGTAAGTACTGCTCCAATGGTGGTTCATGAGGCATCCACATGAACATGGAAAGGCTTATCCCAAGAAGGGAAATGTAATATGGGCGTGGTGATAAGCCTATCCTTACAAGTGTCAAATGCCTTCTGCTGCACCTCTCCCTAATGAAAGGAACTTTTATGTCTAAGAAACTCTTATAAAGGTGTGGAAATCTTGGCATATCCCTTGATGAACTTCTTGTAGTACCCTGTATGCCCAAGAAATTTGTGCATTGCGCTTTGACTAGTAGGCTCCTTCAATCTGACAATTACTACAACTTTAGCGGGATCTACTAGTAGGCTTCCTTACATATGATGTGTCCCAATAATGTTCCAAATGGGGTAGAAAAGACACATTTCCTAATGTTGAGGAATATCCTCAACTACCAACACCTTTCAAAAATTAACCTTAAGTTGTCAAAATAGTCCTTCACTAACCCATATACTGTCCAATCATCTAGGTAGACTTGAATAAATCTACTGATAAAGTCCTGGAAAGCTTATACCATAATGTGTGAGAACATATTAGGCACATTCTTTAACCCAAATGACATGACTGTATAGGAAAAACTTCCCCACTCAGTGGAAAAATTCATCTTCCTTTGGTCTTCCTTTGTGATCCTTACCTGGTGATAGTTCGAGAATCCATCTATGAAAGAATAGACCTCATGCCCTTCCACTTCCTCTAAGATTTCTTCAGTGAATGGGGTTGGGAAAGGATCAATGATACACACTACATTTAGGTCCCTATAATCAACACATATCATTATCCTTTCATCCTTCTTGATGCTAATTTCCATTGGACTTATCCATTTGGACTCTTCAACAACTTCAATGATGCCCGACACTATCATCTTATGTATTTATTCCTTAACCTTCATGAGTAGGTTAGGATTCATTTGGTATGGTCTCTTCTAGACTGGATGTGCACCCTCCTTCAACTTAATTCTCATTTCCCCCAAGGAATGGTGAACGCCTTTGAGTTCATGATACCTGCGCAGGAATAAATCCTCAAACTCACGTAATAGATCAATGATCTTAGAGACATGTCTCTGATGATAGCCTCTTTAGGCTCTTCTTCTGAGCCAATGTTAACCTTATTTGTCCTTAAAGTTTCATAATAGGTGTGCATTCGTTCATCAGAATTGTCTAACACCTTACACATCCCTACAGAATGGTCAACATCCAAGTTTTCAACTTCTTCCCCATCAATAACAAACACCATCTTCCCTTTTTATTTTTCCATACATGCGCACTCAAGCTGAATCTCTTTTGTTTCTTATTCCTCAAAGAACACCTCTAAGACATGTTCACCTAGCAAGTCCAGTAGCCTATCCTCTGTCATGGCACTATCCCCAATGGTAAGGCACTTGACAACCTACAATGCCTTATTCACCAAGGGTTTTGTACTCTGATATTTGAATGTTTGAATGAGATCAACCACTAACTCTTACCTATTACATTTCTAGTGGTGTGTCTTAGTGTGAATGTACCATGCACACATACAACCTTGGAGGGTGAAATACAACTTGTGAACCCATAATGAAGGTGGCAATTCTTTTGTGCTTCCCATCCAGGTTGTCTCACATGCTTGGATATGGAAGGAAGTGATCTCTTTACCATGTTAGTATTTTATACCCATGGGCACGTTGCTCTTACAAAACCTTACAGAGAAGGAAATTCTCACCTCGTGTCATTCCAATAGGTTATCTCGATGCATTGCCCACCAGCATACAATAGTTTCGAGTAGGACATAGCTTAACATCCCTCTTCGTTCATTCTCCTTTTTTCACTGAGCTTCCATCTCCTACAAAAAGACCTCAGGGAAGGCTCCTCCTAAGTACTTAGGTAGCTTCTTTCCTCCTAGGCACCAGACCATATGTTCCTTTATCACCTTTGTCACCGATCCCCTCAAATGTCATCTGATTAACTCATAGGTCCCATGGGCCTAATTATCACATGATATACTGGTGGTGTCACTTAAGGACTGAGCATCCTCCAATTGGATAACTCCTTAGGTGGGATGGATTACCTCTAGATCCTTGATTGAGAACTTATATATTTTATCCAAGACCTCTTCTCCCAAAGGTTTAGTATAGGGTGTTGATTTCCCATCAGCTAGGGGTATGATGACCCATTCCTCCTCATTTTCAAAGCTTATGTATCCCTTGTTGAACCAAAGATCCACATTATTCTTATAGCACCATGGGCACCCAAGTAATGCTGGGAAATTTTCTACCTCAACGAGCACCAAGACTTTGAAGTCCCTAGTAAACTTAGCCCCTTGAATGGTGATAGATACATCCTTTAAGATAGCGATGGGAATTGCCTTAGTTTTGTTCGCCATATACAACACATTCGAAGATGAATGTAATGCAGGTCTTCCCATTTGATGCCATAAATCCAAGGTGAGAACATTGACCTCTGTGCCTGTGTCAATGAGGATATTACTAAGGATCCATCCATCCATGATTGCATTTAACGTGATCTCCCAATCATATTCAAGGATATGAGGGGGAAGGTTTTCATGCAAGACCTTCCTCTCACACTATTCTCTGGTGAGTGGTACCTTCCCTCTCAACCATACCCCTAGCAAGGGAATAATATTCTCTTTCCTTAGCATTTTACATACTTCCTTAACCTCATCCAGGTCATCCTTTTGAACCTCAACCTTCCTTCTTTGCTCCTCCCTTTTGGACTACTCCTTTAGACACTGGATTTCTCCCTATAAACTTCGAATGACATCCATGGTTTCTTGATACACCTCCTTCTGATGTGTAGGATCTGGGTACTTCCCATGTACCACTTCTTCCCTTGAAACCAGGTTCTTCTACCTTGGCATTTCCTTTGCGCATGTGGCATCTGCCCTTGTTGTTACCATAAAAGGTTCCAAGCCTACATCATGAGTCACATGTGCCATCCATTATGTGTCAGCCTTCTTAATGCTTACCATTACAACACCCTTATCTTTCTAGTGTTGATAATTCATATGCTCAAACAACTCAAGGCACTCTTCATACTTTTGCTTCTTCTCACACCATGCGCACTGCAACAAATCTAGGCACTCATGCTTGTAGTCATCTATAGACCCACAATTAAAATAGGTTCCATGTGGGAACTCACTTCTTCCTCCCCTCACGGTTACCATGACCACGGAATCCTCTACGAAATCCCCTTCTGTGAGTGCCTCTATGTGCACACTCCTCATAACGGTGATCATCACCCTTAGAACTACTAGAAATGTTGGTCTAGTGCACACCATGATCAATGGCCTCATGGATTTGATCAATAAGCTGATAATCCTTAGTATCATGGGTCATAGAGGTGTAAATGTTACAGTAGCAAGATACATTCTTCCAAATTTCATTTTGTAACAAGGGAAATCTACTGGCATCATGGTCCCCATGAAAAATCTCATAGTATACTGCTACGGCAGGTACTGTCTTCCAGGGGAAACTATCCTTGGCATGCCCCTCTACTTTATAATCTATACACCACACTCCACTATGAGTCTCATGAGCTGAGTTCACAGATAACGTTTCTAGCCACTTAGCCATATTAGTGATTTGAGCCTCTAGAAATGGGCTAACACCAGTGTCAATGCTCCCAACAGCTTCAGCACGTAGGGTAGCTTACAACGCCTCGCGTGGTTCTATGAAAGTTTTATGAGTTAAAGCTCTTCTAAATGGGGTTATCAACCCTCTAAAAAAACATTGAGGATGTTGTGAAGGGTGAATGTCATATGAAAATTTTGACAGGAGAGTCTTAAACTACATGTCATACTCCCACACACTCTCTGCCATTCCCTACTGAATTTCCTTAAGGGCACTGATGCTCTTCTGTTCAAACTTAGGGATGTGCAATTCTACTAGGAAAGTTTTTTTCAATGTGGTGTAATCTAACACCATCTAATGGAGGTCATACTTCTTATACCAGCTATGTGCGTGCCCTTGCAATCTCATTGAAAATTGACTTGCCTTCTGTTTTGGGGTTGTGATCCCCTTTGTGCAACATAACAATTCACACTTGTGAACGTGCTCTGAAACATCTTCAATACCTCTGTAATCCAGAAAATGTAAAGACATCTCAAAGAAGACTTGAGGAGGTGGTTGGGGCAATTGTCCTTCTGATCTAGTTCCTTGACTTCCTCTGGTGTTTTCTCCTCCACTGGATCCACTAGATCCACCAGGTCCCATGCCTCTAGATCCACCAGTAACCAGTAATGGGCCTAAAGCGGTCACGGTTAGGGTCCCCAAAGTCCCACTAAATTATATGCCAACCATCTATGAGATTGTACCGCTACCATATGTGTGTCCCCCACCACTGCCCTATGCGTTACCCAAGCCTTGTATATTTACTCCTTGTCTAAAAATTCCTCCAAATACTAGAATAGTATGCGTAGACATAGAAGTAGGAAATGAAAAATTGTATCTCCTGGGCATAGATCTATCATTTCTACTGATACGAACTAGGTTAGTGATACTCCTTCCTTGATATTGAAAACCAAGTGCTAAGGTTTGGAACTAGGTGGGTTAAGATGTGGGCCAATGACTCTTCTCTCTCTGTATGACGAAATCTCATCAGAATCCGAAGGGATCTCTCTTACGTTCTTGCCAAGATGGGGTAGCACAGAATACTCAGGTTCCACATCCTCTACATGAACCTCAAATCCTTCCTATAACATCTTCCTCTATATATCCATCACACATGCAACCTCGTGTTGTCTAGAAATCCCCCTTTCATGCACTTCACTATAATTGAGTTGTCTCTCCTCCCTTTCTTTCTCATTCGTAATATCTACCATCTTCCTCCACCCTAGCTTCCTCGCCCAACACTCATAACAGTTTAGCTGGCCATCAGAAATGCCTCTAAATTCAAGGTAACAACCACAATCTTCATTTCTAGAGGAATAACATGTAGAAATGATTCTCTGGGATCCCACAAAAACTCAAACTCAGCAACCTCCAGATAAGAATACATGGAAATAGCATACTCTAGAGTGTAGCTAGCAAGTACTCCTTTCCACTAATGATCCATAACACGAGTCCATGTTACATCTATATCTTTGAACCTATGGAATTCATCTTGGGTCCATGCACAAGATCTATAATACCAACTTGATCTGGATGTAAATGTTGAGAGCCATTCATACAGCTCCACTAGGAAGCAACAGAAAAAAATTTCATACAAATCATGGTAGAGTTTCTCTTCTACCCATCTACATGTATCAAACTCAAGTCCAGTGAAAAATCTCTGAGAAAATTCATCCTTTGTGCTCTTAAACCATGATTCAACACTTTCCAAGGTTAAACACTCTGTCATCACTCATTGCATAGATCATGATGTATGTTATTTCCCACTACAACTTCAAAAAGAGGTCCCGAAAATGGAACCAAGATGTATTCATTTTCAAACCCACCAAAGAATAAGGGAACCCATATGCACTGGCCTATCACCTAGTGGGCGTAGGGTGCTCACCTGAGGCACGCGTGGGTGCCAAGTCCCTCCTTTATGTTAGTTTAGTGGGAAATATAATCTATGATCCAAACTTTAAATAAAGTGAGTGGGAATGAGACATGTAAACATAAAAGAGATCAGAATGGATCTAGACCATTGCATTCATTACAAACAGAGATACTTTAATAGATTTAAAGAACTAAATCAAAACAAAAAGCAAAATGCATAGGGATTCATATTCATTTTATAAACATACATGAAAAATAACTATGAAGAATCATGCATGAATACAAACCAAGAAGGATCATATTCAGATAACTTGGTAACCTCATTACATTCATTAGATTCATTACAAAACATCGCAGTATGGCAGACTGAAGTCATACATCATAGCTAGATCTACATTCCTTAGCTCTAATAAAGAAATTTTATAACCCCAATCCCTTGATACATCCATCTCCTATAGTTTATCTACCCAATCCAATATAACTCCTTGTGGTGTTTTTGCAGAGATCTGATCTTTATGTATCTCCCTCTTTATTCTTCTATGGGCGCTTGTATTTATAGGCCCCTTAAACTACCAAACCACCTTTCTAAGGCTTCAAATCTGACACAAAGTGTCTGAATGTGGTCCTCCATGGGCGCATGCTCTTCCAGGTCTGAAATCTACACTCTTTGTCATTATGGCATTCTAGAAGCCTACATCGTAGGGCATATTCCTTCCTAAGCCAACTTGTCTCCAGGATGGCACCTTATCCACTCCGTATGCACAATCGGGCCATGCTTTTCTCATGTTCTACATGATCAGCCAAATATGGATAAGTCCCAAGACCTTGTCTTCTGACATGTAACACAGGTTATTCTAAACCCTCCTAGAACCCTTCCTTGCATGCCTTCTCTTTGCGCACCCACTCTTTAACTTAGGAATTGTGCGATCATGTTCCTTTGTGTACTTAGTCAATATTTTAGGGGCCCAAAAAGGATGACCAGAATTTTTAATTAACATTATTGAGTTCCAGACTTTGTGATGTAACCTTTGATGTATTTTTTGTGAAAGTTGAGGAATTGAATAGAAGTGGATTTCTGGAGAACTTTGTTTCAACGGTGCATTGCTTCTTACTTTTGTGTAGATTTTTAGATAAACTTTGTGTTATCTAAGATTTATATTAAAATATTTTCCTTTCCTTTTCCATTATTTCTATCTTGTGAGATCTAATTTTTTTGTCTATGTGTATGAGAGAAACTCTGTAAACTATTGGTTGGATCACACATCTTCATTTCTTCTTTCCCAAATCCTATCTTTTCCCTCTTGGTTTAAAATACTTCATTAACATTTGTTTACTTGCTGCATAATTTCCTAGCTATTGTTCATGAGCTTTACAATTAAAGTAAAACCCATAGATAGTTATTAAGGTCCATAATTGACATAAATATTACATGGGAGCCTCACCGGTAAATGAGGGAGATTTATCTCATGATTGCTAAGGTTTTTCGGTTGTGCAGAAAATATAGCCAACAATTTTTGGTGAATCCTCTGGGGATAAACACAAATTAGTAGACCAGAGCTTTCTCTTGCCACTTCCCTTTTATATTATAAGTTCAACTTGGAAGAATGTCCATTCACATGGTCTAGCATAGCTCAAGGAAGGAATGATTATTTTAATAAATTGTAGGAGAAATTCAATTTCAATCATCCTCCTCAAGTTAGAAACTATAGATCGAGTCTTTCACTAGGAGGAAGAGTGAAAACACCTCTAGATCCATATTGTTTCCAGCACAATCCAGCAGCTGGGATTACTAACCAAGTCTCTTCTCAAAGAAGATGTGCTCCTTTCATGGTGCAGCCTTTGGACCTCTAAATTTGAATCCTCCTATGCATGATCTACCTAAAGGGAAGAGAAATAATTTTCCAATATTTTTTGGAAATGGTAAGTAGAATCTAGATGATCACCTGACTACATTCCTTATATCCTGTGGGGTGCTTTCTGTTGAGCATGAAGATGTGTCGGTCAGACTCTTCATTGAGACTCTACATGACTTGGCTAGAGAATGGTTCTACCGGTTAGCTCCTAGCACCATAGCCAACTAGGATACAATGCAAGATGAATTCCTCAAAAGATTCAAACTAGATGAAGATTCTATCACATTGATATCTTAGCTGACTCAGTTGAAGAAGGAGCCACATGAACACATGCAAGATTTAATTACAAAATTCTAAAGATTAATTTACAAAATTTTGGATTCTACTTCTCTGAATGATGGGAATCAAAAGATATTCTTCATTAATGTTTTACTTATCAATTGCAAAGAGCATGTCCTACTAACTTGTTAGTAGCCCAAAATATGGTGGTTGCAATTGAAGATGACCTCATCATGGCTAGAAAGATAAAGAGAAACACTTCTAGATATGAAAGTTCATCCTATACTACTACTTTTGATTCACTATTGTAAAATTTGGAAAATGAGATGTCACAAATATAGAAACAAATGGCTGAAATGGCTCAGGGAAACAACACTGCCCCTGCTCAGAATTTTGACAACAACAACCAGAACCAAATTATTGGTTTCCAAATATTAGCAATTGAATTTTCTCCCAGAAATAATGTGGAGATGAATGAAGAAGACAAGGGAATTTATCATTGATAAACTCAAGAATGATGATTATGTAGATCCTACTGGCAAATTCAACATTAATTACCTAAACTACAAATCTAAACATGACTAGGAGGAGCTTCTTGAAGATGATCATGATTGTGCATATGTAATATTTACACAATCACAAACTCACCAAGCTGAGGCATTAGCTGATGAACAAAGAAGGGAAAGCCATTTAACTTCTTCCTTAGCTCCAAGAAATAAGAATGTGATTTCTTCATCTCAACCACAGGAAGCAACCCAGGTATCTAAATATATATCTTCCTTTGAAATTGTTGATCATGTAAAAAAAAATAGGATTCAAATGTCAGAAGCTAAATACCTGAGAGACTTTCCTAAGAAGCTAAATAGACTAGTTAAGTATGTGCAGTCACCAGGGAAATTCATTACATCAAAATTCATTTTTACTAAACCCAAAGACACCCCTCCCCAGAATAATGCTACAATTGTTAACCCCTCATTATCTTTTGAAAGAGTATAACCTTTCTATGTGTCCTTATTTCTTAATGGTTTCAAGTTAAGCAACTGCATTCTAGATTCGGGTGCTTCTGACAATGTCATGCTAACTAAAGTTATAGATGCTCTTGGGCTTACCTTGACAAAGACCATAAAAAGGTATTATTCCACGGAGAGACAAGCTCCTTTAATTAGACAAATCAAAGATGCACAAGATGTTCTGGAAATTTTTCCTATTAAAAAATTAAAGATGACAATCTTAGTTACAGATATTCTTGTCTCCTACGGGATGTTGTTGAGTAGAAACTTCTACAAAGAGTTGGGAGGAGAAGTAAAGATGGATTAGTCTTATGCTCATATTCCTATCAAAGGAATAAATTAGAAGCTAGAGCTGGAAATGAAGTCCAAGTACACGGTTACAAAATGTGAGAATCCTAGATTTCATATTCTTATTTAGGAATCTGATTGTGGGGTCTATTTGTTGAAAAAGGATAAAAAATGTACTAGAATTGGAACTTTCCCAAAGCTAGAGCCAAAAAAAGAAGGAGAAAATGTTTGGACATTGGAGTTTAAAGGAACGTGTTATTCTTTTGGTTTAGGATTAGAAGCATTGACACTGGGTTAAGCCCATTTTTAGAAGCACAAATTGTTGTCATGGAAAAACATCTTGAAAAAATATCTATGAATTCAGCTCATGAAACATGTAATGGAAATTGGTGCACAAATTGTGAAGTGGAGGGACACACAAAGGATAGTTTCCCTAGAAGGTCAGTGTGTGCAATGTCCTTATATTTTGAAATCAGTCAAGGGGAACATGATCCAAGTAGATACCCTTTGTTACAACATTCTATCCATAAGAATGTGTATTATTATTGTAAGATTTGCACATCCACTACTCACGATATGAAGGACAATTGATTGATAGACAAAATTCATTATGCCATTGATATTGGTGTGTGTCAAACTAGAATTTAAAGTAGTTATAAGGGAGAAGGTCATCAGTGTGAAGGGCACACAAAAGGCATAGGATGAGGAAGAGGATTTCAAGGAGGATTTAGAGATCATAGCGGTCACGAAGGAAGGGGTGAATTCCTCTGACGGACTTGTGTTGGACAGATTTTCTGCACAGCCAAAAACCTAGGCAGTCATGAGATAAATCTCTCTCATTTACCACTGAGGCTCCCCTGTAAGATTTATGTCAATTATGTATCTTAATAACTGTCTATGGGTTTTAATTTAATTACAAATCTCATGAACCATAGCTAGGCAATTATGCAGTAAGTAAGCAGTTGCTAATGAAGTATTTTCAACCAAGGGGGAAAATATAAGATTTGGGAAATAAGAATGGAAGATGTGTGATCTAAATAATAGTTTACAGAGTTGGTCTCATACAAAGAAACAACAAATAGATCTCACAATACATAAGTATATGAAAAGGAAAGGAAAAGATTCTAATATAAATCTTGGATAACATAAAGTTTATCTAAAAATCCACACAAAAGTAAGAAGCAATGTACCATGTACACAAAGCCCTCCAGAAATCAATGTCTATTCAATTCCTCAGCTTTAACAGAAAAGACATCAAAGGTTACAACACAAAGTATGGAAATCAAGAATGTTGATTATAAATTTTGCTCATCCTTTGACCCGTGGGCTCTTCCTCTATTTATAGTGTATAGAGGGAAATTACAAATATGAAGTTTTTAATGAATTTCCACATGTGGAATCTATGAAAAAGGGAAGAAACCAACAATATTCCTCATGGAATTCCTCTTTCCATGATATTAATGATTTATAACTAAAAATAAAAACTTTTATTTTGCATGTCTGCCACCTATTTCCAAGTAATTGAATTCTTCCAGTAACTTGAAGTAACTACATTTAAACCAATCACTTAAATTTTACAATTTAATTAATTACTCAATTACTTTGTCAGAGAAAATAAGAGAAAGAAGAAAGAGAAGAAATTAGAAGAAAATTGTTCCAACGCTCCTAATATTTTTCTTCTTCCATACTTTGCATGCTGATCCAACATGTATTGCACCTATACCTCATGAATGATCTGAATGATATCTCTACCTTGAATTCGAGATGATTTTTCTTTTTCATATGTTGTTGAATATTTTCCTTTGAATCTCACCAAACTAGATCTAGAAGCAGTTGAGTGTGATTTTCTTGTGGTTTTTGCCTCTGATCTATCTTCCCTCTTATCCTTGAAGATTTTGTAGTTATTCTCAAGTACATGCACTAGTGTAATGTTTGTCGTAAATAATTCAAACAAAACTTGTCACCTTTTATTTTTAATTGCATATGAGCAATTTTAAATTCTGGAAAGCACTCCGGGTGAAGGAAAATACAAGTAAATTCAGTGAAGGCTTCAACTATAATATTGGGAGCACAAGCAAAAGCTTTTGAAAGGAAATTTCCACTCAATGACTTCCACATGGGTTGCATTAGAAACAAGAGGATGGATTTTTGTCAGAATCCTTTGCAATTACGAAAGTTGGATCTATTTATTCCTCTAACTCTAAAGATATATTCAATGAATCAGATATTGACTTCTTCTTTCTTCACAAATATGGGCATAAATGAAGTATTACAACAATTAATTCAGAAAAGTATGCATTCCATAGCATAAATATCTAATTTATTCACTGAGATATGATTATAAAGCATGTTGCCCTCTATTTTTAGACTTGGTTAATATGCCAAGAAAGCTAAAAATATTATTTTATTCACTTGTGCACTCACATCAACATGTAAATAGCCACAATAATAAAAGGATGCCTTTACAACCCTAGGTGCTAAAAATGGATGCTTCCCGGAAATTAATTAAAAAAGGTTAGCTTTTAGCCATTTACCTATGCCAAAATGGGTCACACTTTTTGGCTAGAAGTCATGTTAAAAATAAGAAGGCAAAGGAATGGAAATTTTTAACCTTACAGGAAACTCCAAAAATCCCATCCTTCACTTAAGTGATTTGTCTTTAATGATGGGAAAAAACAACCTTCTAGGCAGGCATAAAATTCCCATTGATAGCTTAAAGTTTGTCTTCCAAAAAGTTCAAATTACATAAAAATATATTCTTTCTTAGAAATGTGACTTGCATGGGTGAATAAAAATTTCTTGGTGGGAATTATTACCCTTCCTGACAACTCTAAAATTCCTATTGGTACTTTAAGTGATTTACCTTTCATAATGGGAAAAAATAACCTTCTAGGTAGGTATACAATTCCCACCTACCTGCTACCACCAAAATTCCCATTGGCAGCTTAAGTGTTTTCACTTTAATGATGGGAAAAATAACCTTCAAGGAAGGCATAAAATTCCCACCTGTCTGTGACTACCAAAATTCCCATTGGCAGCTTAAGTGATTTGACTTCCATTATGGGAATTTTTCATCTTCTAGGTAGTCATAAAATTCTCACCTTCTAGGAAACTCCAAAATACCCACTGACACATAAAAACTATCCTTCCAAAAAATTTGACTTGCATGGAAGAAAGCTTCTTTCCAAAAGTGTAACCTGCATGAAGAAACTGGTCTTCCAAAAAAGTGTGATTGCATGAATTCTTCTTTTAAATTTGTGTGAAAACTCATCAACAGCATTTTATTTTCATTTTTGTATTTTCATTGAAGAAAACACAAGTATAGAATAGAATTTCCATTTTTGGAAAGGGTCTGGGATGATGTAGCAGTAAAAAATTTCAAGTGTCATAACTTTCACTCTATGGCTTTGGTTTAGGTGTCATTTTCTCTAAAAGTTCATATTTTTTCAAGCTCTACGAATTGATGGAAATATTTTTATTATTTTCATAAAATCCAATTTTGCACCTTTTTGGACCAAGTGACTTCTTGAAATACCTTGAAAGAATCCTGACCTCTAATCACCTTTAGACAGATTAGTAATTAAAAATATTGGATAGCTTTTCAAAAACCCTAGCCCTGGGAAAATATCCAACATGAAGAATGAATAGACTATGATAACTACCAAAAAAAACAAACCAAAACAAAGAAAAAAAGAAATAAAACAAAACGAAAGAAGTTGCAGGAAATTTCTCAAAACAATTCTCCAATTAGTTGATCTACAAAAATTATTCCCCCCAAGTGAATTTTATGTGGTAATAATGATGGGGTGAAGTGCCTTATATAACCTAAATCATCCAATTTTAGCTCAATTTATTTTTACAAGAACCTTATTTATTTAATAAATAAATAAATAAAATGCTTGCAAACAAGGTTTAACAAAGGAATTTAGTGAGCTTTGGCATGTGAGTAATTGGGTGAATTTGGATTTTATGAGTCTCTGGGGATACCTTAGAGCAATGCAAGTAACTACAGGAAAAACAAACACAAAATGACCCATTACTTTGAAAAGAATGATTTTTAAAAAAAGGGGTATTCCCAGATTTCAAGGCCAAATCTCGGGGACACCAATCAACTACATCTATAGAAATATTTACCTCTATAAAAATGGAAGGAGTGAAGATGAGATCCCAGCATCTCTGGTTTTGTTTCTTGTTCATTGGGTTCGGGGTCAAACTACAAAAACAAAACAAAACAATAATAAAATAAAATAAAGCAACAAAAGTTTTATTTAAGTACAAATACGTTTTACCCGGTATCTCAGTTTTTGAATGGCCTTAGATGGTTCCCATCGAAAGGAAGTGGTAACTCAATTCCATCCTAGTAGGCAAGGAAGAAAGTGTCCATTCCACCAACTCTTTTAATCATGAAGGGTCATTTCCTGAGTGAATCATATTTGTTGTGCATGGCCTTCGATTCACCTCTCTTGCCCCACCAGAGTACCTAGTCTCCGACCTCGAACATCCTTTCTCTAGCCTTCTTATCAAATACCTTGGGAAAGTCCTTATCAAATTTATCTTATTGTGGCTCATCCTTTCTTCTCTCTATGGAAAATAATTCTTCATCAGCTTCCTCTATACCTAGATTTACTAGTTGCATTTCTGAGGAGGAACTATCACCATATTCTTTGTTCTTCTTCAGGTACTGATCATGTTTGTCGAAAGTCTCTACTAAGGAAACTAAACCCTCAGGAATTTTGTTACCTTTTGTTTATATTATTCCACTACTAACATCATAACTTGGATTAGTTTTGTTAGTGAGTATTTCTCATGGTGGTGATTTACTCCCTTCAACATACAACCTGCCAAAGTTGTCATGTTCCAGACATGCAAATGTTTGGTTTTCATCATAGAAATTCTACCATTATTCAACACTATCAGGTAATTTAGGGCTGTATAATATCTCCACTTTATAGTTTTTTTGTCTAAATATAGTCGGCAGTCTATCTAGATTCAATAGTGCAGTTGTGACCACCAAAGAGTCTACCTTGGAATTTTGATTTGTTGGAATGAAATCGATAGAGAATGATGAAAAATCTAGTGTGGCAGAAAGCACTCTATCTCTATAATGTTTCATCTTATCTCCTTTAATTTGATCTTGCCCTCAAATTTTCTTTACTATAAGCTCAACATATCCTTGGGATTTGAGGATTTTTACTCCTTTCTTTCTATCTTGCTCCATTCCTAGCAATAATGCTTCATACTCTATCGTATTGTTGGTGTTCTCGAATATCATATTGTGAGAGTATGGGAATATCTCATGATCTGGAGATATTAATAGAACATCGAATCCTAATCCAAAAGACTAATAGGTGCCTTTAAACTCCAACATCCAAACATTTTCTCCTTATTTTATTGGCTCTAGCTCTACTCAAAGTTCTAGTTTTGGTACATTTTTATCCATTTCCAAGAAATAGACCCCACAATCAGATTCCTGAAAAAGAATATGAGATCTAGGATCCTCATATTTTTTAACCATGTACTTGGACTTATTTTCTGGTGCTAGCTTTTGATTTATTACTTTAATAGGACTATGAGCATAGGACCAATCAATATTTACTTCTCCTCTCAACTCTTTGCAGATTTTTTTTCTTAGCAACATCCCGTAGGAGACAAGAATATCTATAACTAAGATTTTCATCTTTAATCTTTTATAAGGAAAAACTTCCAGAAAAACTTGTGCATCTTTGATTTTTCCAATTAAAGGGGCTTATCTCTCCATGGAATAACACCTTTTTTATGGTCTTTACCAAGGTAAGCCCAAGCGCATTTGCAACTTTAGTTGGCATGACATTGTCAGAAGCACCTGAATCTAGAATGCAGTTGCTTAAATTGAAAGTAGGAATTCCCATCAAGGAAGGCAAGGTAAGAATTCCCATCAAGGAATTTTTATTCACCCATGCAAGTCAAATTTTTAAGAAATAAGCTCTTTTTATGCAAGTCACACTTTTTTGAAGGAAGGCTTTAAGCTACTGATGGGAACTTTGGTAGTGGAAGGTAGGTGAGAATTTTATGCCTGCCTGGAAGGTTTTTTATTCCCATCATTAAAGATAAATCACTTAAGTGAAGGATGGCATTTTTGGAGCTTTTTGGAAGGGTAAAAATTCCCATTACTTTTCCTTCTTATTTTTAACATGACTTCTAGCCAAAAAGTGCGACCCATTCTTGCATAGCTAAATGCCTAAAAGCTGATTTTTTTTTAATTAATTTCCGGGAAGCATCCAATTTTGGAACCTAGGGTTGGAAAGGATTACTTTTTATTATTCTAGATATTTACATGTCGATGTGAGTGTACAAGTGAATAAAATATTATTTTTAGTTTTCTTGGCATGCAAACAAAGCCTAAAAATAGAGGGCAACATGTTGTATAATCAGATCTCGGCAAAGAAATTAGATATTCATGCTATGGAATGCATACTTGTCTAAATTAATTACAGTAATAATTCATTTATGCCCATATTGGTGAAGAAATAAGAAGTCAATATCTGATACATTGAATATATCTTTACAATCAGAGGAAGAAATAGATCCAACTTTCATAATTGCAAAGGCTTCTGACAAAAATTCATCCTCTTGTTTCTAATGTAGCCCATGTGTAATTCATTACATGTAAATTTCCTTTTAGGAGCTTGTACATGTGCTCCCAATCTTCTAGTAGAATCCTTCATTGAATTTACTTGTATTTTCCTTCACCCGGAGTGATTTCTAGAATTTAAAATTACTCTTATGTAATTAAAAATAAAAGGTGATGAGTTTTCTCTAAATTATTTACAAAAAACATTACAATGGTTCACATACTGGAGAAGAACTGTGAAAGCTTCAAGGATAAGAGGGAAAACAGGTCAGAGGAAACAACCACAAGAAAAGCACACTCAATTACTTCCAGATCCAGTTTGGTGAGAATCAAAGGAAAGGATTCACCAACATATGAAAAATAAAAAAGCATCTCATATTCAAAACATAGATATCATTCAAATCATTCATGAGGAAGAGGTGCAATACAAGTTGGATCAACATGCAGAGTATGGAAGAAGAACAAGACTGTGAGTGTTGTAGAATCTTTCTTCTGATTTCGTGTCTTTCTTCTAATTTATTCTCTTTCTTCTTTCTCTTATTTTCTCTAAAAAAGTAATTGAGTAATCAATTAAATTGTAAAACTTAAGTGATTGGTTTAAAAGCCATTACTTCAAGTTACTGGAAGAAGTCAGTTACTTGGAAATAGGTGATAGACATGTAAAATAGAAGGTTCTATTTTTAGTTATAAATCATGCATGTCATGTAAAGAGGAATTCCAGGAGGAAGATTGTCAGCTGCTTCCCTTTTTCATAGCTACCACATGTGGTAATTCATTAAAAAACTTCCTATTTGTAGTTTCCCTCTATACACTGTAAATAGAGGAAGAGCCTAAAGGTTAAAGGATGAGAAAAATTTATAATTAACATTCTTGAGTTCTAGAATTTGTGTTGTAACCTTTGATGTATTTTCTGTGAAAGATGAGGAATTGAATAGAAGTGGATTTCCAGAGAACTTTGTGTGGATTTTTAGATAAAATTTTTGTTGTCTAAGATTTATATTAGAAGCTTTTCCTTTCCTTTTCCTTTACTTCTATCTTGTGAGATCTACTTGTTTTATCTATGTGTATGAGACCAACTCTATATACTATTGGTCAGATCACACATCTTCCTTTCTTCTTTCCCAAATCCTATTTTTTGCCCCTTGGTTGAAAATACTTCATTAAAATCTATTTACTTGCTGTAGAATTGCCTAGCTATGGTTCATGAGCTTTACAATTAAAGTAAAACCCACAGATAGTTATTAAGATCCATAATTGACATAAATATTACATGGGAGTGTCACTAGTAAATGAGGGATATTTATCTCATGACTACCTAGGTTTTTGGCTGTAGAAAATCTAACCAACAATTTATGGTGACTCCACTGGGGAACAACACAAATTAACATACCAGAGCTTTCTCTTGCCACTTCCCTTTTATATTATAAGTTCAACTTGGTAGAATGTCCATTCACGCAGTCTAGCAAAGCTCAAAGAAGGAATGATCATTTTTATATATTGCAGGAGAAATTAAATTTCAATCATCCTCCACAAGTTAGAAGCCACCGATCGAGTCTTTCACTAGGAAGAAGAGTGAAAACTCATCCAGATCTAGATTGTGTCCAGCACAATCCAGTAGTTGGGATTATCCACCAAGTCTATTCTCAAAGAAGATGCACTCCTTTCATGATGCAAAATCAACCACTTTCCCCTGCAGAACATGTTCCATGAGGTACAACATTTGGACCTCTGAATTTGTCTCCTCCTATGCATGATCTTCCTAAAGGGAAGAGAAATAATTTTCCAATTTTTTTGGAAATGGTAAGAATAATCCAGTTGATCACCTGACTGGATGTAACACCTTGGGAAAACTGTTATATTTCTCTTTGCATTACAAGTGTTAGCATGTGATTTTATTGAATGAGGTGTGTTTCCTTGATTGTTGAAAATCATGCTTGTTATGGATAAATTATTTATGCTATTGGATTATTTAAAATGGAATGATATGGCTTGTAAGAATCCATTTTCACTTGTTATTGATAAGCTAAAATCTGATTTTTAGAATTACAAACTTATCTCTTTTACTGACTCATCCTTGGATCAATTTCAGTGGTCCAAAGAATGTTTTACATCTTCTTACTAGACTGAATGGTAAATTGACATTCATTAGTTTGAGAGACATAGCAGAATGAACTTTCTATGTTACAAACTCTTTGGTCTTGAGTGAACGTACCTTCATTCAGTTGTATGTTTGTGCTTGGGTCTTTGGGATTGATCTCTATAGGACATTAAAGGCGTAAATGATATATAGTCTGCTTCATGACTATGAAGGGGCTCAGAATCCTAAAACTTAAGGACTATCCTAACGGTATCCTAAACTAGGTAAGAGCACCTACTTCCTAGCTACGTCTATTTAATTGGGTTATAATCTAACCTAATCTTCTTATTCTATTTTGTTGGGGGTGACCTAACCTAAGCTCTTGTGCTAAATGAATAAGGGAGGGGGTGATTACTATAGTAATGTTAGACTATGTTAACCTAATGCCTAATACTAATGGTTGTGAATTTAATCTAACCTAAGGTGGAAACTACTTATGGAAATGTTTTAAGACCTAAGGTGATTTATTGTTAGACTAACCTAAGTCTTAGGAAATCTAGCCTAAACTATTTAAAAGGAACCTAAGGGTCATATGGCACTAAGTTGATGGTTCCAATGACATTTAAGTGATTTGATTGGGTTTAATGCATGAGGTACTGTCAAGTTTTGGAAAAGGCTAGTTAACTCTGGTGGAGGCTTAACTAAATATGGAATTGCATGTGAAATTAAAAATGGCATTCGCCAGTTTTGGGAGGTGGTGGCAAGGAGAGATAAGCAGGAAATTTGGGAGTTATGGCATTAATGGATCTCGGTTTTTATGTGTAAACTCTCTTGGAAAAAAGGGAGACGGATTTGTGAGAGGTTTTTAAGTTTTACACGTCTCACGAATTTTTCTTTGCATGGAGCTATCTGGTTCTTTGAACAAACATTTCACCTTCTTCTTCTTCTTGGCTATTTTTGGTTTCTTTAGTCTATTTTTGATCAAGGGAATGTATATGAGGCATTGGAAGAAAAATTGTTTAGTTGTTGATCTATTCATGGAGAAGAAAAAGAGTTGGAAGCTCAGCTGGAAGTCTCCTTCGAATTTGCAGAGGCACTATCAGGCATGATAGGCCCTACCCATTAAGATTTCTTGCTTTCTTCTAAGTGATTCATTAAAACAACTCTTCTCTCATGAGATAATTGTTTGTTTGATTTGTTTGGTTATTTACTTGCATGTTTTTATGAATCTCTGGGGTTTTTGGGATGTAAATCCATTGCAAAGTAATGATAGTTCTTGGGAAACTTTCTCTGTGCTAGTTTAATGGTGACATGCATGCAAACTTGTATTTGAAGCTTTGTATTTCATTCTGAAACTAGTATTTGGGTCTGGCATTGACTTAATGGGAATTCGTTGCCTTATGTTTCTTTATGAACTATTATTTAGAGATTTTGTTTTTTTTACTTGTATTGGAGAATTCGTGCTTGTTCTGAGCTTGTAGTGGAGATTCTTGGTTGTTTTGATCTAGCATTTATTGTTTGTATGGTTATAAAAATTTATTGTAGTCTTGTGTTTTGTTGAGCTTGTATTGTAGTCTTGTGTTTTGTTTGAGCTGGTACTAGAGCTTTTATTTTTCTGAACCTCTGTTCAAAGCTTCGTGTTTGACACTATACTAGTATTCCATACTTGCGTGTTCTGAACTTGTGTTGGAATCGATGTGTTTGATTCTATACTGGTATTCTGAGCTAGAGATTTACTCATATTAAGGATTTGAAAATCTTTAAACTCATTTATGGACTGTCTGCTCGAAAGGTTCTTGAGAGATTTGTTTTGTTTTGAAGTAGACCAGGTAATATCTTTTTGAGATCTCCTCTGTGTAGCTTCTTAAGTGGGAATGGTTGTAATACTTTTGTCTTTTAGACTGTACCACGTTCTTGAATTGGTAAGAGCATATGAGTTTGGGGAATATTCTTCCCTTCTCTGCTTTGAGAAATCCCACATCTTGTTGAAAGTTTGACTATTTTGTTGAAGGATTATTAGACTATAATTGTACCTTGTTGTGGGTTTGGTTTGATATAGAGTTCATTGGAATGGTCGTTAACAGTTTAAGAGGTTTATGGAAATATAGTATGCATTTTCCTTCTTGTGAACAATGTTGAAATGAATACCTTCCTGTCGAAAGATTTTTAGATGGAACTCAAGAGTCTTGTGGTGATTCTATTTCACTCAAGTTGGAAGTAAGATTGGAACATCTCTTAACTAAACATTATTGGGTTTTCTTACTCTCTTATGATCTTCTTAATTGATTTCTTGGGTTTTATTAGAAGGTTGAATTTAAAACCTAGTATACTAAATTTTGTATGGAAGGATACATATCTCTGTTCAGAATGCTTTGTATTATTGTTCTTATTTGGGATTGCGAACTATTTACTCTGTTGCATTAAGTTGTTGAAGCCTTGTAATGGGATTTCAGTCTTTTGAGTTCGTGAGTTGTATTGAACCTTGTATATCTTACATTGTTTGTGGATTTCTATTCCTTGTTGGATTCATTGAATGAATCTCTAGGTTTTAAAAAGACAAATGAATATGTTCTCTTAGGGATAGTATCTTGTTTTAGGGGCTGTACTGTGTACTTTGTTATGAGAATTGAATTTGAACTTGTGCTTGATGAATGGAAATAGGTAAACTAGTTTATTATATTTGTAATGGAAAATTAGAAGTGTGCTTTCTTTAACTATGCGTTCAGTTTTGTGTTCTCTTTTGGGAACTAGTTAAAGAATTTCTAAGTTCAAATAGAAATGGGAATTCATTTCATAGTATAAATGAAATGAATTATGGATTGGACCTTTTCCAATAGAGATCCCTTCTTACTGTCATTTAGATGAGTTCATTTGATTGAACTTCTCTATTCGATTCTCCTCTGAGATGAAAATTTCTTGAGGAATGTTTAGTCTACTTTGCTTAAGTCATTTTTTGTAATGTTTTGTAAAGAGATTAGCTGAGTCATATGTTGGAAAGAAAATAATATCATGCTTAGACTGACTTTTTTCTTGATTGAGTCATACTCCATTTGGATTGATATTGGAAGGTTGTCTCTTTTTGCACTCTCCCTTCTTGGATGGAATGGATAAGAGATTAACTTTGTGTGAGTCTAGCTTGGGTTGTGGAACGTTTGGTTTCAGATCTTTGAATTATATCTTCTAACATGTGGAGGTTAGTTTAGACTTGCAGGAGGACTGTTTGACTCTCTACCCCTACTTGGATTGATTTGGGATTCTTGTTAGATGTTTTTCCTTTAATGTTGAATCCTTATATTGTTATCTTTGGACTGAGGCAGATTCATGTGTTCTAAACGTGTATTTGTCTTTCAAATGATTAGAGTATGGGGAATAAGTATGTATTGATTCTTCTTCTTTTGCTATATGGAAAGATGAAGCATCCTAATATGAGCTATGCCGTAATTAACTTCTTTTGCTTGCTTAGTAAAGATAAATGTGTATTTCTATTCTTATAGAACTATGAAACAATTGGATGACAAGACCCGTTGATTGTTTTAAAGTAATTGATAGGATCTATTAAACCTTATGATATAATGCAGATGTTGTGGATTATATTATGTTCTTTTCTTAAAAGTGAATTCAGACTCTTTTATTGTACTTCTTTTCTAGATGTTATTACTTATGATTATTTGTATGATATATTAATTGTTTCATTAAAGCAGAGTTGTTTTAATGGAACAATTAGTGGAATGCACTTCACTTTAATGCTTAGTGCTTATCATGCTTAGTTCATTGAACTGACCCGTGCTAGCAATTTTTGCAGATGGACATCGTAAGTGATAAAAGAAGGCAAGAAATTTTATGATGCATTGGCTTATTTAATTCTGGATCTTATGTAAAGAGTTTCAAATCATTCTTGAGTTGTATTGGAAAAGAAAAGTGATGTTATTTTAAGATCTTAATTCTGATTGACATGCAAAATGTCTGAAATTGCATAGTCTTGTAAATGTATATTTATCATCATGAATTGAAAGGTTTTGTGTTGGACTCCAATTTGTGATGTGAATTCTTTTGTACTTGTATGACAGAAATAATAGTGATATCTTGGCGGTATTCTTTATATCTGTTGTATACTATTGTTGTTATAAGATGATAAGTTGGATTAAGGAGATAGTATAATCTCCCTTATTATAATGAACTTGTTAATTTGCAAAAGATGTCATTCTCTAACTACACAACTATAGTTTAATAATGAAATATGCTTGGGACATACAATTAAACTATATAAGTAATGAATGATAAAAAGGTTATGTTAAACCTAACATCTAACCATGTAGAGGAAGACTCTTCCTCTCTCATGGAATGAAAGATAAAAGGAATAGTGGTTATGATCTTTAATCTTTATACTAAGTTTATAAAGTAAACACTAGCTAAATCTAGGTGGATGACACACTTGATTTGGACAGCTAGGTTACATTAAGAATTAAATGTTTGATGTTTGTTGTCCTATTTTTGGGATAACTACTTGTTATGCCATGTTAACGAATAACAATGCAAACATGAATTAATGAAGTTCTCCATATCTAATCAGGCTAGTGTTGGATAAAGAACTTAAGGAATGTTGGAATTAGGGTTAGGCATGGTTGCTGTAATCTGAATCTTAATCCAATTTAATTATGATTAATGACCACTAAGGGGGTATGTACATCTTGATGAATTAGTTCTAACAGATGTTGGCACACACCAACTGCAGGACTGTACCCTCGAGAAGTCCCTAGAATTCTCAAGGATATAGTGTTGCAGTTGACATGTGGCAACACCCTTCCATATTTGTTCATCTAGATCTATGCACATCTAGACTTGAACTTAGTTTCTCTCTAGGTCAAGTTAGTAGCATGTTTAGCATAGGTAGTATCTTTTAATGACTCAGGGTACCCTGGCACATCTATCGGTTGACTTAGGTCAGCCGAGTATGCCCATATACCCTAAGTCATCATGGCTGTCTTCCTATAATAAATTATGTTGCTAACCTGGGCTAGGGTCAAACCTTGGGCAAGTGGACTGACGGTAGTTAGTAAGACCATTCTAGATAATAGAAGAGTGAGGTGAAGGATGTATTCTAGAATGACGAGTATGCCATCTAGGAATAGTAACATGAACAATATGTTGAAAATATTTGGCCAAAGTATCACAAGTTGTTGGTTGCATTGTCCTATGTCACCTAGTTTAAAGCAACGTGATGTCAGATGAATATTGGTAACAAATATTCAGATAGGTTCTTTAAACAGATCACTCAGTACTTGGAACAGGGTAGGAGAACCAAGTATATGTAGTAATACATAAATTATTCTATACTTTAAGTTAACATGAGAGATCAGTTGGCAATCGAGTCATGGAATGAGAGATCAGTAGTATATTGAGTCATTACAGCTACATATGGTTATCTGTTATGAGATTGATTGGCATGTAATGTGTGTTCTAAATGATGTTTTATTTAGAACAGAGAACATTATGTTTAAAAAAAAAATTCCTTGTTTCTAAAGTCTTAAATGGGAATGTTATCATCGTGGCTGGAAAGATAAAGAGAAACAATTCTAGAGCTGAAAGTTCATCCTCTCCTAGTACTTCTGATTCACTATTGCAAAATTTGGAAAATGAGATGTCACAGATGAAGAAACAAATGGCTTAAATGTCTTAGGGAAATAACATTTCCCCTACTCATAATTTTAATAACAACCAGAACCACATTATTGGTTACTAAAGATGAGCAATTGAAGTTGCTCCCAGAAATAATATGGAGATGAATGAAGAAGACCAAGAAGCTGTCACCGATCAGCTTGAGAATGATGATTTTGTAGATCCTACTAGAAAATCCAACATTAATTACCTAAATTACAAATCTAAACATGACTAGGAGGAGCTTCTTGTAGATGATCATGATTGTGCATATGCAATATTTACACAATCACAAACTCACGAAGCTGAGGAATTAGCTAATGAAAAAAGAATGGGCAACCCTTTACCTTCTTCCTTAGCTCCCAAAAATAAGAATGTGAGTTCTTCATCTCAACCACAAGAAGAAACTTAGGTATCTAAATTTATACCTTCCTTTGAAATTGTTGATCATGTCAAAAAAACTAGGATTCAAATGTCAGAAGATGAATACCTGAGAGCCTTTCCTGAGCAACTAAATAAGCTAGTTAAGTATGTGCAGTCACCAGGGAAATTCATTCCATAAAAAGGCATTTTTCCTAAACCCAAATATACCTCTCCCCAGAATAATGCTACAGTTCTTAACCCCTCATTATCTTCTAAAAGAGTAGAACCTTTCTATGTGTCCTTATTTCTTAATGGTTTCAAGTTAAGCAACTGCATTCTAGATTCAGGTGCTTCTGACAATGTCATGCCAACTAAAGTTGTAGATTCTCTAGGGATTACCTTTAAAAATACCATAAAAAGGTGTTATTCCATGGAGAGACAAGCCCCTTTAATTGGAAAAATCAAAGACGCATACGTTGTTCTAGCAATTTTTCCTAATAAAAGATTAAAGATGACAATCTTAGTTAGAGATATTCTTGTCTCCTATGGGATTTTTCCAAGCAGAAACTTCTGCAAAGAGTTGGGAGGTGAAGTAAAGATGGATTGGACCTATGCTAATATTCCTATTAAAGGAATAAATCACAAGCTAGAGCCGAGAAATAAATCTAAGTACACGGTCAAAAAATATGAGGATACTATATCTCATATTCCTTTTCAAGAATTTGACCATGGGGTCTATTTCTTAGAAATGGATAAAAATGTACCTGAACTAGAAATTTGACTAGAGCTAGAGCCAAAAAATGAAGGAGAAATTTTTTGGATGTTGGAGTTTAAAAGCACATGTTATTATTTTGGATTAGGATTCAATGTTGTTTTAATATTTATAGATCATGAGATATTCCCATACTCTCATGAGCTGATGTTCAAGAACACCAACAATAGGACAGAGTATGAAGCAATACTGCTAAGAATGGAGCAAGCTAGAAAGAAAGGAGTAAAAATACTCAAAGCCCAAGGAGATGTTGAGCTTATAGTAAAGCAAGTTTGAGGGAAAGATAAAATTAAAGGAGATAAGATGAAACATTATAGATATAGAGTGATTTCTACCACACTAGATTTTTCAGCCTTCTCTATCAATTTTATTCCAACAAATCAAAATTCTAATGAAAACTCTTTGGCAGTCACAATTACACAATTGAATTCGGATAGACTGCTGACTATATTTAGACAAGAAAAATGTAAAGTGGAGATGGTATACTGCCCTAAAGTCCCTAATAGTGTTGAACAGTGGAAAAATTTCTATGATGATAAAAAAAATTTTGCATGTCTAGATCATGACAACTTTGGCAGGTTGTATGTTGAAGGGAGTAAATCACCACCATGAAAAACAATCATTGAAAAAACTAATCCAGGTTATGATGACAGTAGTGGAATAATCCAAACAAAAGGTAACAAAATCCCCAAGGGTTTAGTTTCCTTAGTGGAGACTTTCGACAAACATGATCAGTACTTGAATAAGAACAAATAATATGGTGGAATGCAACTGGTAAATCTAGGTACGAAGGAAGTTGATGAAGAATTATTTTCCATAGAGAGAAGAAAGAATGAGTCACCACATGATATAGTTGATAAGAACTTGCCAAAGTAATTTGAAAAGAAGGCCAGAGAAAGGAAGTTTGAGGTCAGAGACTGGGTACTCTGGTGGGACAAGAGATGTGAACCGAAAGGCATGCACGAAAAATCTTATTCACTCTGGAAAGGACCCTTCATGATTAAAAGAGCTGGTGGAATGGATACTTTATTCCTTTCCTACTAAGATGGAATTGATTTACCACTTCCTTTCAATGGGAACCATTTGAGGCCATTCATAAACTGAGATACTGAGTAAAACCTATTTGTATATAAATAAAAAATTTTTTGCTTTATTTTATTTTTGTTTTGAATTTGTGTCCTTATCCTAAACCAAATGAACAAGAAACAAAACCAAAGATGTTGGGATCTCATCTTCACTCCTTCCATTTTGACAGAGGTAAAAATATCCATAGACAAAGCTGAATGGTGTCCTCGAGATTTGACCCTGAAATCTAGGACTACCCCTTCTAATTTTTTTTGTTGTTTTCAAAGTAATAGGTCATTTTGTGTTTGTTTTTCCTGCAGTTGCTTGTATTTCTCTAAGGTATCCCTAGAGAGTCATAAAATACAAATTCACCAACCACATACCAAATCTCACTAAATTCCTTCACCAAACCTTGTCTGTAAGCATTTAATTTATTAAATAAATAAGGTTCTTTTAAAAATATATTGAGCTAAAATTGGAGGATTTAGGTTATATAAAGCACTTCACCCCATTATTATTACCACATAACATTCTCCCTGGGGGGAAGAAATTTTGTAGATCAACTAATTGGAGAATTGCTTTGAGCAATTACCTGCAACTTCTTTTGTTTTGTTTTATTTCTTTTATTTCTATGTTTTGGTTAGTTTTCTGTGGAAATTCCTGTAGCCTATTCATTCTTCATGTTGGATCTTTTCCCAAGCCTTGGGTTTTTGAAAATCTATCCAATATTTTTAGTTACTAATTTGTCTAAAGGTGATCAAAGCTCAAGATTCTTTCATGAGATTTCAAGAAGTCGTTTGGTCCAAAAAGGTGCAAAATTGGATTTTATGAAAATAAGAAAAATATTTCCATCAATGCGTAGAGCTTGAGAAAATATGCACTTTTAGAGAAAACAACACCTAAACCGAAGCCACAGAGTGAATGTTATGAAACTTGCAATTTTTTGCTACTACATCTTCGTGGACCCTTTCCAAAAATGGAAAATTTTATTCTATACTTGTGTTTTCTTCAGTGAAAATCCAAAAATGAAAATAAAATGTTGATAATGAGTTTTCACACAAATTTAAAATAAGAAGTCATGCAAGTCGCACTTTTTGGGAAGAGCAATTTCTTCATGCAAGTCACACTTTTGGAAAGAAGCTTTCTTCCATGCAAGTCACATTTTTTGGAAGGATGGTTTCTAAGTTCCAGTGGTAATATTGGTGCTTCCTAGAAGGTGGGAATTTTATGCCTACCTGGAAGGTGAAAATTCCCATAATGGAAGTCAAATCACTTAAGCTTCCAATGGGAATTTTGGTAGTGGTAGACATGTGGGAATTTTATGCCTTCCTGGAAGGTTGTTTTTTCCCATCATTAAAGTCAAATCACTTAAGCTGACAATGGGAATTTTGGTGGTAGGAGGAAAGTGAGAATTTTATGTCTGCTTGGAAGGTTATTTTTTCCCATTATGAAAGGTAAATCACTTAAAGTACCAATGGGAATTTTAGAGCTGCTAGGTAGGGTAAGAATTACCATCAAGGAAGTTTTATTCACCCATGCAAGTCACATTTTTAAGAAAGAAGATATTTTTACGCAAGTCACACTTTTTGGAAGACAGACTATAAGCTATCAATGGGAATTTTCGTAGTGGCAGGAAGGTGAGAATTTTATGCCTACCTAAAAGGTTGTTTTTTCCCATCATTAAAGATAAATCACTTAAGTGAAGGATGGGATTTTTGGATTTTCCTTGAAGGGTAAAAATTCCCATTGCTTTTCCTTCTTATTTTTAACATGAATTCTAGCCAAAAAGTGCAACCCATTCTTGCATAGCTAAATGCCTAAAAGCTGGCATTTTTTTAATTAATTGCCGAGAAGCATCCAATTTTGGTACCTAGGGTTGGAAAGGATTCATTTTTATTATTTTGGCTATTTACATGTTGATGTGAGTGCACAAGTGAATAAAATAATATTTTTAGCTTGCTTGACATGTAAACAAAGCCTAAAAATAGAGGGCAACATGCTTTATAATCAAATCTCGGTGAAGAAATTAGATATTCATGCTATGGACTGCATACTTGTCTGAATTAATTGTTTTAATACTTCATTTATGCCCATATTGGTGAAGAAGGAAGAAGTAAATATCTGATACATTGAATATATCTTTAGAATTAGAGGAAGAAATAGATCCAACTTTCATAATTGCAAAGGCTTCCGACAAAAAATCATCCTCTTGTTTCTAATGCAGCCCATGTGGAAGTCATTACATTGAAATTTTCTTTCAGTAACTTGTGCATGTGCTCCCAATATTCTAGTAGAAGCCTTTATTGAATTTAATTGTATTTTCCTTCACCCGGAGTGCTTTCAAGAATTTAAAATTGCTCATATGTGTTGTCCCCTCAAAATTTCCCTACTTTTGAGAAGTTCAAAATTGAAAATTTTGAGTTTATCACCTTTTCTGTTGTTCTGGTAATGAGAAAAGTCAAAAAGTTTGAAAAAATCTACATTTATGGGTCACTTTGTGTGATTTGCGGGTCTGTAAGACATTTCTATCCCAGATGTCCCAAGTTCATTCGGGCTCCCTATTTGCTGATCGGCCGCTTTACCTGAAGTCCGTTTCTTTCAGGCCTGTCAGAACTTTTTGTCCCAAATAACACAAGTTCACCTGGGCTCAATGTTCACCTTTCACCTGATTCAGCCGAATCACGTACTTCACGTACTTTCATCCCTCATGTCCCGAAAGCATTTGTGCATCCTTTTTCCACATCGCCCGCATCGGCCAAATCACGCTTTCGCGTCTCGCATGTCCCAAATGAACCAAAGGCCATCCGGGCTAATTTTTCCCGCTCTTCCCAAATATATTACTTTTCAAGTTAGTAGGTGTGTATTTAATGCACATTTATTATCTTTCTCTCTCCTAAAATGACTATTTAATAAACTACCCTCCTACACATTATTGCACACTACTTTATTGTTATCAATTGCTCATACCCTCACAATCGGAGTTCTTGTGCGTATACCTGATTCCTTTACAATTCCATCAAGATTTCAGTTTGTGACTGTGTTTTTTCAAGCCGCTATCAACATGAAGATTAAATTTCAAGGTCAGGAGCAAGTTTCACCGCTCGAGTCTGCCATTCCTGATATCAGGGACAGTGAAGTTCACCACCTTGACTTTGGGGATTTCTGGACTAGAATGAGAGACTCAAACCCCTCTCCTATGACAAAAATGATTCATGATAGTGGCTTGGCATTTGCCGCTGGTTTCCCAATATCAGTACAATGTGATGATACAGTACTCACCTGCGGTGCTCATTTCAATCCCGACTCAAGTGAAATAACAAATGTGCATGGGGAGCTCATCGCCAAGCTTGATGTTGCTACCATTGGCACTACCCTAAGGATTCCTGATATGGATAATTCTATAATAATCTCTCACAACCAGGCTTAGGCCCTCTTCTACTAGGACAATGAGAAATACAAGGTGAGGGTGGCAAAGTCTTGGCTTAAAAACCCTAAAAAGGGGGTGTCCCATCTATCTAAGGTTCTATTTCATGTCGATTTCAATGAGGAGCTGTTAGATTTTATAATCCTACTGGCTCGGGTCATGGGCTTACCCTCTACCAATGAGTTCCATTTTTGGATGTGCCCACTTATCAACATGGTGTGTGAAGGAACGTAGAATATCAACTGGGTAGAAATCATCAGTATGAACCTAGCAGAGTAGATGTCTAATGTACAATAAACAAATAAGTTTTACATGACATCATACCTAATGTGTACCCTAGCATCCTCAAGGAAATGGTTTGGATTCACATACATTGATGCTCATAAGGGTGACCTTGTATATGCCTACTACCCTCAATTCACCCTGGACACTAGTAATCACAAATTTAGGAGGGTGAATGATGCTTTCACCATGTACATTGTAAGGCTTTTGGAGAGCGACACGGTGAGGAGATTTTCTAATGAAGATATGAACCTAATATCACACTATGGTGCCTACTTCATCTAGTTTAGAAAATTCTCCTATATAAGGCTTATAGGCTATGAGAGAACTCCTCTCAAGCTTCCTATGTTCTGCAATGATAAAATGGCCTTTATCGAGATATGCAGGAAAATGGACAAGTTGCATAGAACCTGTAGGGATAAGAAAATTACTGGCCTGCACTTCCCCATATCTTTTGGAAACTACACCTGTAAGAAGGCTCTAGATGCACAAAACATAGAAAGATCCCTAGCTCCCATCACTGTCCATTTCTTCAAGCCAAGAACTTGTTTTGACTCGAAGAAATTTATTGAACAGAACATCAAAATCAATTACTATCATAGGGAAGACATAGAAGACTATTGGGTTGAAAATGCTGATGATTTTGAGGAAATAAGGAGACATTACGACAGGTTTTCTCTTCAACTGATTCAGGACCTTAATTTGTATCAAGTTTCAGAAGGGCTTAAGGATGATAATTCTGATCTATTTTCATATGAGTATGACACCTTGATCAGACACACTCCCTTGGAGGATTTGGATTGGTTCAAAAAGGAGAAAGATGATCTAGCTAAAATCTTAGCCCCTGTCTTAGTAAGAACCAAGATCTGGTTTGATAGGAAGGTCCATGAGCTTAGAAGGCATTCAGGTGAGTCCTCCTCCAAGGATACTTCAACACCAAGGAAGGAAGCATTGACACCTAGTTTGGAAGCACCTGTGTAGACTCCTCCTGCCTCCTCAACTAAAGGTCCTACATCCTCCACTCCTTCCTCATCTACTCAAGTATATCAGAAGAAAATCAAGGAGGTCAAAAAGGAGTCTGTTGAAGAAGATCCCATGATGAAGCATTCAGAATTTCCCTCAGGTCCAGAGAACATTATTGTTCTCAGTGAAAGTGAAGAGAGTGGAGTACCAGCCTCCATAATTTCTCCAAAAGCCCCAATGGATAAAGCAAAAGAAGTCCAAAGAACTAAGCTTCCAAGCACCATTGAGTCCTCTGTACCAGAAGCCCCGAGCGCTCCACTCATATCTCAACTGTAGGCAACAACAGTGCACACTTTGAGTGCCACGAGTTCCCTTTCTCTCAGCCCTCTTGCCCCACTTTCCTCTTCCTCCTCCTCTTTTGCATTGGTGCAGCCTTTTGTTGATAGTAGGAAGAGAAAGTATTCCTCCCGAATCACAGGACCCAATTTTGATGTTGTGACAACCTTATTAGGAACTACTCCTCCTACTCCCGCCAAGAAGACCAAGACCACGTCTAGAATAGTATCTGATGCTTAGGGCCAGCAATTCCAGGAGATAGCCAATCCCAAATTAGACAAGCCAGAGCATGATTTGTAAGCATCTGATCTTGATCTCTTGAGGATCCCTATGGGAGAGTCCACCCCTGAAGGTGGGATTCACAATCTCCAAGAAATAGTCACTAGGGTCATTGGGAGAGTCACAAAAGGAAAAAAAACCATAGAGTAGCTGGAGGAGTAGGCTCATGTTCTTATAAGTTTCATCAAGTCATTGTTGTCTAAGGATAAAGTTTTAGATCCTACCCCACTGACTACTCTTCCACCACCTGTGATTATTAGCCAAGATGAAGTGTAGAGTATCAAAGATATACATAATTATTCCATCTATGGAAGGGCTATGGAGGCCATGGTGGATGATATGCTTGTTGTAGGGTTGAATTTCATTAGTGAAGCCTTCAAACTCAATGAGAAGGTGAATAATTTGCAACAGAAGCTCTCCTCCACTATTGGAAATATAGATAAAGAGCTCAAACTCTGGAGCATCTGTATAGTAGACCTTCACCTTATGGGGTAGACTGATGAAAATATTTTAATGGTAGTAAGGTCTTTGATGATACAAAATATAATTTGTCAAATCATGGGTATACAGTGTGGAATGGAAAATCAAGGTACTGGAGGAGGCTTTGGGAGAATTGAAAAATAGTTGGTAGAAGGGTTGAGGCCTTCAAGACTTTAGTGGTATCTACTTTTAAGGATATCCATTGTCACCTCTAAGATGAAACCTCAGGTGTGCCCTTCTCATTACAAGAAATCAAGGCTCAATTCAAATATTTTGTTAAAAGTAATCTGTTCAGAGAAGATTCCATCACAAAGGAAAAGATGAAAGAAATATGCTCTCTCCAGTCTGCTATCAAAGAAGCAAGGGTTATCATACGCACGTCGAATTTGACAAAGAGAATAAGAAATGTCTTGGGATTTTGACTCAGTCCACTACCAACACATAAGTTCCATGAGGTAGATACATAGTAGAGGCGTTAAAAAGATTTAGACAACAGATCCTCAAATCAGTGGGTCCTCCTCAGTCGTGAACACTTGTATTTTCCTCCTGATTCTTCTCCTTTCTTCCTTTCTTCATCTTGGATTTATTGTAATTAGTTTGGGTATTGCGATTATCATCCTTTTACCTAAGAATTAATTAAAAGAAGTAGTTACCAAGAGTAACTGATTTGTAAACTATATAATGGTCTCTCTTCACCATTTTAAAAGAGAGGGGAACTTGGCTTATTTTTAAAAGTGTAAGAAATAGAAAATCAATCAATACAAAAGGATCTTCTTTCCTTGTCCATTTGATTATTTCATTCACAAGCTATCTGTTGAATATTATTAGATCATTTGTCTGCGTTATCCTGAGAAGCTTTGTATTCTTGTAGATGTTATTTATGGAATTGTGTGTCCTCTTAAATTTCATCTTATTTCGAGTATAAATGATCTTATCCCAATTTTCTATATTCTATCATACATAAGGAATTATTTTGTCATCTATAATTCTGGGTAATTATTTTATGCTCATTTTCATATCTTCATTCCTCTGTACTTTTGTGATTGCTAATCTATTAAGAAAACGCTTTCATTATATCCAAGTTCCATGGTAAAACTATCCTTTGTTCATATGTAAATAAGTTTTTCTTTTAAATAAGGGAACCTCTCCCATGAAAAAGGAGGGAATTTTTGTCCCCTGATTGTTGCTCTCATTAGGATCTTCTTTTGATGACCAATAGTTTTTGGTGACTCCATTGGGGAAGTTGTTTCTTGACGTATTCCAGTTCCATAACCATTTATCGATCATTCTTGATCTGGTGACTCCACGTTTTACTCGCGGGAGAAGGGCCCTTGGTATTGAAGATTCTCAGTTCCAGCTTTTGGAGAAGTAGGGTTTTCCTTTCCCTTTAGTAGGAAGAAATAGAAAAGCTCATTCAACAAGCACTCCTCCTGTCAAAAATAAAACCCCTACAGGTGGTATTCCTTCAGAGCAACTTAGTCCTAATCTCCGAGCTCTGATTCTTGTTGGCATTTCAGTTCCCCTTCAAGCCATTTTTCCAAGAATGGTGATACCATTTCCTTGAGGCCATCATGGTGGGCCTCTCTCCCTTCCTCAGCCTTTGCATGAGTTACCTAGAGGAAACCGGAAGAACTTTCCCAAGTTCAAAGGTGATGGCAAGGTACATCCTGAGGAACATATCGCAGCCTTCATAGTTGCATGCAAAATTCTGGGAGTTGAACATGAAGACATCTCCATAAGGATTTTTGTTGAGACTCTACAAGGTGGATGATTGGTTCTATCACCTTCCGGATAGAGCTATCACTAGCTGGAACACAATGAGAGCTAGGTTTGAGAATCGTTTCAAACCAGCAGAAGATGTGCATGCTTTGCTAGCCCAAATTTCTCAAATAAAGAAAGAATCACAAGAGCCCATGAGAGAATTTTTGGCCCGATTCAACAATTTTATTAATAAAATTCCACCAGACACTCAACCTGTAGATCAAATTCAAAAATGTTTCTTCCTGAATGCCCAATTTTCAGAAGTTAGTTAGGCATTGAGAAGAGCTAATCTTGCAACGTTGGATGAAGATCAAACTCTTGCTATTAGTGTCAAAGATGATTTAGTCATGTCAGGGAAGTTGAGAAGAGATCCTTCTAAATATAGGTCTTTCCCTTCCTCCTCTTCCACTCCTGGACCTAATACTGATCCATTAGTACAAAAAATTACAAATGATCTCATCGCCATTAATAAACAATCGGCTCAGCATGCCCCCTATGCCAACGTTCCAAGGAGGAATTTTCAGCCCAGAAATCATTTACCTGCTTCTCAAAAAAGGCTAGCACTTGAAGGACCTCCTATTAAAGTCCCTGTTAATGCAACCTGTGAAGTTAAAGAGCCAGAGGATGAAGAAGTTAGTGAAGATTATGAAGAATTTGTTGAAGAGGTTGATGAAGAAATAGAAGAACTTGAAGGATCTCAAGTTAATTTCTTCACTACTGAAGGTGTTGATGAAGAATATGATTATGACGAGGTAGTGGCAAACATGAATAGTGAATCATATGCTGTCATGACTCGAGAGCAGACAAACAAAAAGGAGAAAGTGATGTAGCCGGCCAAAAGATCCAAAGAACATCCAACGACTATTCCTGTAATTGCAAAAAGAGGATTTCCTATCCCCATTGCGTCCACACCCAAGGTAAGTCCTTTCAACTCTACTACTAAGGTTACTTCTTTTTCAACTCCTAAGATTGATAAGATCAAGGTTCCAAGCAAGGATAGCTCGTCTGCTTCTGGGTCTTTTGATATCATTGATCACCTGAAAAGGACCAAGGTTCAAATCTCAGAGGCTGAGTATTATCAAACCCATCCCAAGGATTTTGCTAAAATGGTACACTTTGTCAATTCTCATTCCAAAACTACCTCTAAAGGCCTTTTACCCACTCCATCTTCTGTATCACAACCCAATCTAGTAGCCGTTGTTACCTCACCCAATGAAAAGATCAAACCATTCTATGTGACACTTCTTATAGAAGGCCATAGACTCAGCAATTGCGTCATAGACTCAAGGGAATCAAACAATTTAATACCTGCCAAAGTAGCCCATGCCTTAGGCCTAACTCTCACATGCACTTACGGGTTTTTATTCCATGGAGAGTAAGGAAGTGCCCCTAGTCGAAAGAATTAAAGATGCACAAGTAGCTTTTGCTACCTTTCCTGAGAAGAATGTTTTAGCTACTATCCTAGTAGTAGAAGTTCCTCCTTCATATGGGATGCTACTAAGTAGGAAATTCTATAAGGATGTGGGTGGATAAATTCAAATGGATTGGTCACATTTCCTCATACCTGTTAATGGGAAAATGAAGAAGTTGCTTCTTGAGAAGCAGTCTGAGTATATTGTACAAAAAAAAGATGATCCCAAATCACAAATACTTTATGAGGATATGGGGGTTGGCAACTATATGATTATGTCTCTAGAGGAAATCCAACTCCCCAAAAGATCACCTGAGGATCCTAATGGTGTTTGGATATTACAGTTTGATGGAAGTTGTTCCTCAGCTGGTTCTGGAGTTGGTGTAATATTGGTGTCTCCCTAGGGAAAGGTCTTTCCTTTCTCATTCAAGTTGCAATTCAAAAATACTAATAATACAACAAAGTATGAATCTCTCATTCTTGTGCTCCATGTGGAAAAATAAAAAGGTGTGAAGATTCTTCTAGCTTGTGGAGATGCAGAGCTAATCATCAAACAAGTTAGAAACCTCTTCCAGGTAAAAAATAGAAGATTGAAACATTATAGGAATCAGGTTTGGGACTCTATTGAATTTCTTGACTCCTTCTCCATTGAAGCAGTTCCTAGGGAGGAGAACACTAGGGATGATTCACTAGTAGTCTCTGGATCATTGCTGATACGTCATCCTGAATTCTCTCAAGATAAGTTTACCATTGAGATGATCTATAGGCCCAGTGTACCTGACAATGCAAGTAACTGGAAAGTTTTCAATGATGATCAGCATCTTCTTTCTTTCTTAGAACTCAAGGATAACTTTGAATAGTTGTACTTTAAAGGAAGTGACAATTTTCCTTGTGAAAGTGCTCCCTTCAACGAAGAAATTGTCAAAGAAGAAGAGGCAGATCAATATGGATGTATCAAACTCAAAGGGAACAACATTCCAAAGGGACTAGTGAGTCTTGAAGAATTGTTTGACAAAAATGACAGGTATGTGAGGTTTTAAGCTTCTACTGGACCTCAACAATCAGTTGAATATGATAAAATTAATATTGGGAGTTCCACTAACCCTAAACTTGTGAACATTGGAAAATGTTGCACACTAGAAGAAAAGAGGAAAGTAGTTAATCTTTTAAAGAAGTATAAAGATGTCCTTGCTTATTCCTATGAGGATTTAAAAGCTTTTCAACTAAAGGAGATGTAGCATTACATCCCTCTCAAACTTGGGATTAAGCCTTTCAGACAGAAACAGAGGCAGTACAATCCTAAGATAGCTGACACCATCTTTTAGGAAATACAAAAGTTATTAAAAGCCAAAATCATTTTTCCTATCTACCATTCAACATGGATTGCCAATATTGTTCCTATTAGAAATAAAAATGGTGAGATTCGTATCTGTGTTGACTTTAGGAATCTAAATCAAGCTTCCTTACAAGATAATTATCCTTTTCCCATGATGGATAAATTCTTACAAGCTGTGACGAGATCTGAAATGTTGTCTATTCTTGATGGCTTCTCAGGGTATAATCAGGTAGAAGTTAATACCGCAGATCAACACAAAATAACCTTCACTACCCCATGGGGTACCTTTTCCTACAAAAGGATGCCTTTTGGGCTCATTAATGCTGGTGCCACTTTTCAAAGAGCTATGCACTTGGCCTTTGGAAGTTTGAAAGGGAAGTGTATTGTCATAAACCTTGATGACTTGACTGTATTTTCTAAAACAAAGGCAGATATCTCATTTTCAGCATCTGGAAATAGTTCTTTTGAAATCTAGAGAACATGGGATCTCTTTAAATCCTAAGAAATCTATCTTTTGTGTCATAGAGGGAAAATTATTGGGGCATGTTGTTTCCAAAGATGGTATAAAAATTGATCTTGAGCAAGTTCAAGCTATCCAGCAAATTCCCCTTCTAACCAGCAAGAAGGGAGTGCACTCTTTCTTTGGTAAGATTAACTTTCTAAGAAGATTTATCCCTGATTTCACAGAGATAACTTCGAATATCTCCCAAATGATGAAGGGAAAACAAAATTTTGGTTGGTCTCTTCAAGGGAAAGAAGCCTTTGAAGGTATTAAAAGGGTTATTGCTAAAACTCCTGTTTTAGCATGTTTAGATTTTGGTAAAGAATTTATTATCTATTGTTATGCCACAAATAACACCCTGGCTGTTGTTTTGACTCAAGAATATTCTAATGATCATGAGCTCCCAATTGAATTTATGAGCTACATTCTAAAAAATCATGAGTTAAAATAAACTATAATGGAGAAACATGCTTTCGCAGTGGTTAAAGCTGTCAAGCAGTTTCGTTTTTACATTCTTAACTCTCACTCCACAGTGTTTGTACCGGATACAACTATTAAGTCCATTCTCACACAACAGGATTTTGGATCTAAAAGAGGGAATTGGGTGGCAAAGGTTCAAGAATATGACATTGACATTAGACCAACCAAGCTCGTCTCTGGAAAATGCCTGTGTGAACTCATCGCTGAGGGAGCTAGACATGATTTATTCAAGGATAAAGTTGATCTTCCTACCGTTCTATTTCTTAGCTCAATTGATGAATGGTATGTTGATATCACACACTTTCTCACATATGGAGAATGTACCTCTCATTTGACTACCAAAGAGAAGAGAGCTGTTAAGCTAAGGTCAGCCCAATATGTGTTGTGGGAGAATTCCTTGTTTAAGCACAGGTTGGATGGAAGGTTTCTAAAATGTGTAGATAAGGAACAACAGAGGAAGTTGTTTTCAACTTTTCATAATCAAGCATGTGGAGGGCACTACTCATCAACTGTCACTGCTCATAAGATTCTGCATGTAGGATATTACTGGCCTACCTTCTTCAGAGATGCATCAAAGTGGATTGATAAGTGTGAAGCTAGTCAGACCTTCGTGGGTAGACCCAAATTGGCCTCTTTTCCCCTTAAACCAGTTGTGATCGAAGACCCTTTTCAAAAATGGGGTTTAGATTTCATTGGAACACTTAATCCCTCTTCTAGTGCTGGTCACACCCACGTGTTAACTGTCATAGATTATTTTACCAAGTGGGTAGAAGCCATTCTAGTAAAGAGTACTAATTCAGAAGTAGTATGTAGTTTTATCAAAGAGAACATCTTGGTGAGGTTTGGTGTGCCAAACAAGATAGTGAAAGATAATGCTTGAAATTTTTCAACTGAGATGATGGATTTTTGTTATGGATATAGCATCTTCCTAGCTCACTCCTTGGATTATTATCCTTAGGGTAATGGACAAGCAGAATCGACAAACAAAAATCTGGTGGCTATTATAAGGAAATTAGTTAATGAATCTCAGAGGAACTGGCACAATAAACTCTATGATGCTCTTTGGGTAGATAGGATCACACCTAAGAGAGCCATTGGGATGTCTCATTTTCAGGTAGTATATGGAGTGGAAGCTCAATTTTCAGTAACAATGGAGCTACTAGCCCTGCATCTAATGAAGGCCATTGAAGACACCAGTTTCAATGATTCTTAGGATAAAAGGATCATGTACCTTTACAAATTGAATGAGGACAAATTGAAAGTTATTGATAGAATATCTGTTCACCAACAAAAAGTAAAGGTTTTGTTTGATAAAAAGGCAAAGTTCAGGGATTTCAAAGTTGGAGACATTGTTTTGTTGTGGGATAAAAGGCATGAACCTCGTGGCAGCCAAGGCAAGTTTGATTCTCTTTAGCTCAGACCTTTCAAGATCAGGCACTTTGTTGGTGAGAATTATTTTTACCTTGATTATATGGATGGTTCTTCCCTCCCACTTCCTTATAGTGGGTAGTAATTGAAATTGTTTAAGTCATAGGTGATTAGGGAGTCCTTTGTATATTTTGTATAGCATGTGTGTTCTCCTTCCCTTTCCTTGTTTTTGTGTGTTGTTTGTTTGGGGTGTTGTCTTCTGTATTGATCTACTTTTGACTTCATGGCCTAATGGATAGGGTACTGATATGCTTCCCCCAGTTTTTTGAGATTCTTACCTTGTCTCATTCTTTTGGACTTTAGCCAAGTCATCCCCAGAAGGAGCCAGCTGTTGTCCCCTCAAAATTTCCCTGCTTTTGAGAAGTTCAAAATTGAAATTTTTGAGTTTATCACCTTTTCTGTTGTTCTAGTAATGAGAAAAGTCAAAAAATTTGAAAAAATTTGCATTTATGGGTCACTTTGTGTGATTTACGGGTCTGTCGAACATTTTTGTCCCAGATGTCCCAAGTTCATTCGGGCTCCCTGTTCACCGATCGACCGCTTTACCCGAAGTCTGTTTCTTTCGGGCCCATCAGAAATTTTTGTCCCAAATAACACAAGTTCACCCAGGCTCAATGTTCACCTTTCACCTGATTTGGCTGAATCACGTACTTCACGTACTTTCATCCCTCGTGTCCCGAAAGCATTTGTGCATCCTTTTCCCGCATCGTCTGAATCATGCTTTCGCATCCCGTGTGCCCCAAATGAACCAAAGGCCATTCGGGATAATTTTTCCCGCTCTTCCCAAATATATTGCTTTTCAAGTTGGTAGATGTGTATTTAATGTGCATTTATTATCTTTCTCTCTCCTAAAATGGCTATTTAATAAACTACCCTCCTACGCATTTTTGCACACTACTTTATTGTTATCAATTGCTCATACCCTCGCAATCGGAGTTTCTATGCGTATACCTGATTCCTTTACAATTCCATCAATATTTCAGTCTGTGACTGTATTTTTTCAAGCCGCTATCAACATGAAGATTAAATTTCAAGGTTTGGAGCAAGTTTCACCGCTCGAGTCTATCGTTCCCGATATAGGGGACAGTGAAGTTCACCACCTTGACTTTGGGGATTTCTAGACTAGAATGACAGACTCAAACCCCTCTCCTATGGCACAAATGATTCATGATAGTGGCTTGGCATTCACCACTGGTTTCCCAATCTCAGTACAATGTGATGATACAGTACTTTCCTGTGGTGCTCATTTCAATCCCGACTCAAGAAAACTAACAAATTTGCATGGAGAGCTCATCACCAAGCTCGATGCTACTGCTAGTGGCACTGCCCTAAGGATTCCTTAGATGAATAATTCTATAGTAATCTCTCATAACCAAGCTCTGGCCCTCTTCAACCAGGACAATGAGAAATACAAGGCGAGGGTGGTGAAGTCTTGGCTTAAAAATCCTAAAAAGGGGGTGTCCCGTCTATCTAAGGTTCTATTTCATGTCGATTTCAAATGAGGAGCTGTCAGATTTTATAATCCTACTGGCTCGGGTCATGGGCTTACTCTCTACAAATGAGTTCCATTTTTGGATGTGCCCACTTATCAACATGGTGTGCAAAGGAACTAAGAATATCAACTGGGTAGAAATCATCAGTATGAACCTAGTAGAGCAGCTGTCTAATGTACAACAAACAAAATAAGTTTTACATGACTTCATACCTAATGTATATCCTAGCATCCTCAAGGAAATGGTTTGGATTCACATATATTGATGCTCATAAGGGTGACCCTTTATATGCCTACTACTCTCAATTCACCGTGGACACTAGCAATCGTAACTTTAGGAGGGTGAATGATGCTTTCACCATGTACATTGTAAGGATTCTGGAGAGTGACATGGCGAGGATATTTCTTGATGAAGCTATGAACCTAATAGTGCACTACGGTGCCTACTTCATCCAGTTTAGAAAAATCTCCTATATAAGGCTTACAGGATATGAGAGCACTCCTCTGAAGCTTCCTATGTTCTGTAATGATAAAATGGCTTTGATCGAGATATGCAGGCAACTGGACAAGTTACATAGAACCTGCAGGGATAAGAAAATTACTGGCCTACACTTCCCCATATCTTTGGGAAACTACACCTCCAAGATGGCTCTAGATGCACAAAACATAGAAAGATCCCTAGCTCCCATCACTGTCCATTTCTTCAGGCTAAGAACTTGTTTTGACTCAAATAAATTTATTGAACAGAACATAAAAAATCAATTACTATCATAGGGCAGACACATAAGACTATTGGGCTGACTGTGCTGATGATTTTGAGGCAAGAAGGATACATTATGACAGGTTTTCTCTTCAACTGATTCAGGACCTTAATTTGTATCAAGTTCCGGAAGGGCTTCAGGATGATAATTCTGATCTATTTTCATATGAGTATGACACCTTGATCAAACACACTCCCTTGGAGGATTTGGATTGGTTCAAAAAGGAGAAAGATGATCTGGCTGAAATCCAAGCCCCTGTCTTAGTAAGAACCAAGATCTGGTTTGATAGGAAAGTCCATGAGCTTAGAAGGCATTCAGGTGAGTCCTCCTCCAAGGATACTTCAACACCAAGGAAGGAAGCATTGACACCCAGTTCGGAAGCACCTGTACTGACTCCTCCTGCCTCCTTAACTAAAGGTCCTACATCCTCCACTCCTACCTCATCTACTCAACTATATCAGAGGAAAATCAAGGAGGTTAAAAAGGAGCCTGTTGAAGAAGATCCCATGATGAAGCATTTGGAATTGCCCTCAAGTCCATAAAACATTATTATTCTTAGTGAAAGCGAAGAGAGTGGAGTGCTAGCCTCCATAAGTGCTCCATAAGCCCCAATGGATAAAGACAAAGAATTCCAAAGCACTGAGCTTCCAATTGCCATTGAGTCCTCTGTACCAGAAGCCCCAAGTGCTCCACTCATATCTCAACTGGAGGAAACAATAGTGCACACTTTGAGTTCCCTTTATCAGAGCCCTCTTGCCCCACCTTCTTCTTCCTCCTCTTTTGCATGGGTGCAGCCTTTTGTTGATAGTAGGAAGAGAAATTCTTCCTCCCAAATCACAGGATCCAATTTTGATGTTGTGGCAGCCTTATTAGGCACTACTCCTCCTACTCCCACCAAGAAGCCCAGGACTACCTCTAGAATAGTATCTGATTCTCAGGGCTATAAATTACTCGAGATAGACAAGCCCAAAGTAGACAAGCCAGAGCATGATTTGCAAGCATCTGATCTTGAGCTCTCGAGGATCCCTATGGGAGAGTCCACCCTTGAAGGTGAGATTCAAAATCTCCAAGAAACAGTCACCAGGGTCATTGGGAGAGTGGATAAAGGGCAAAAAACCATAGAGCAGCTGGAGGAGTAGGCTTGGGTTCTTATAGGTTTCATCAAGTCACTTTTGTCCAAGGATAAAGTTTTAGATCCTACCCCACTGACTACTCTTCCACCGCCTGTGATTCTTAGCCAAGATGAAGTGCAGAGTATCAAAGATATACACAAGTATTCCATCTATGGAAGGGCTATGGATGCCATGGTGGATGATATGCTTGTTACAGGGTTGAATTTCATTAGTGAAGCCTTCAAACTCAATGAGAAGGTGAATAATCTACAACAGAAGCTCTCCTCCACTATTGGAAATATAGATAAAGAGCTCAAACTCTGGAGCATCTGTATAATATACCTTCACCTTATGGGGCAGATTGATGAAAATATTTTAATGGAAAGTAAGGTCTTTGATGATACAAAAGATAATTTATCAAAATCATTGGTATACAATGTGGAATGGAAAATCAAGGTACTAGAGGAGGCTGTGGGAGGATTGAAAAATAGTTGGTAGAAGGGTGAGGTTTTCAAGACTTTGGTGGTATCTTCTTTTAAGGATATCCATTGTCACCTCCAAGATGAAACCTCAGGTGTGCCCTTCTCATTGCAATAAATCAAGGCTCAATTCAAAGCTTTTGTTAAAAGTAACCTGTTCAGAGAAGATTCCATCACAAAGGAAAAGATGAAATAAATCTACTCTCTCTAGTCTGCTATCAAAGAAGCAAGCAAGGATTATCATACGCACGTCAATTTTGACAAAGAGATGGAGAAATGTCTTGGATTTTGGACTCAGTCCACCGCCAACACATCAATTCCACATGGTAGAGACATAGCAAAGGTGTTAAAAATATTTAGACAACGGATCCTCAAATCAGTGGGTCCTCCTCAGTAATGAACACTTGTATTTTCCTCCTGATTCTTATCCTTTCTTCCTTTTTTCATCTTGGATTTATTGTAATTAGTTTGGGTATTGCAATTAGCAGCCTTTTAACTAAGCATTAATTAAAAGAAGTAGTTACCAAGAGTAACTGATTTGTAAAATATATAATGGTCTGTCTTCGCCATTTTGAAAGAGAGGGGAACTTGGCTTATTTTTAAAAGTGTAATAAATATAAAAGCAATCAATACAAAATGATCTTCTTTCCTTGTCCATCTGATTCTTTCATTCACAAGATATCTGTTGAATATTATTAGATCATTTGTCTACGTTATGCTGAGAAGCTTTGTATTATTGTAGATGTTATTTATGGAACTGTGTGTCCTCTTTTTATTTCGAGTATAAATGATCTTATCCCAATTCACTATATTCTAGCATACATAAGGAATTATTTTGTCATCTATAATTCTAGGTAATTCTTTTCTACTCATTTTCATATCTTCATTCCTCTGTACTTTTGTGATTGTTGATCTATTAAGAAAACGCTTTCATAATATCCAAGGTCCATGGTAAAACTATCCTCTGTTCATATGTAAATAATTTTTGCTTTTATATAAGGGAACCTCTCCCATCAAAGAGGAGGGACTTTTTGTCCCCTAAATGTTACTCTCATTAGGATCATCTTTTAACGACCAACAATATGCAATTAAAAATAAACGGTGATGAGTTTTGTCTGAATTATTTACGACAAAAATTACACTAATGCATGTACCATAAGAAAATACCAGTCAACTTCTTCTAGATCCATTTTTGTAAGATTCAAAGGAAAAGATTCAACAACATATGTAAAAGAAAAAGCATCTCAAATTCAAGGTAGAGATATCATTCAGATCATTCATCAGGTAGAGGTGCAATATATGTTCGATCAACATGTAAAGTATGGAAGAAGAAAAAGACTGGGAGTATTGCAATAATTTTCTTCTAATTTCTTCTCTTTCTTATTTCTCTTATTTTCTCTGACAAAGTAATTGAGTAATCAGGTAAATTGTAAAACTTAAGTGATTGGTTTAAAAGTAGTTACTTCAATTTACTGGAAGAATTCAATTACTTGGAAATATGTGGCAAACATGCAAAATATAAGTTGTTATTTTTAGTTATAAATCATTAATATCATGCAAAGAGGAATTCCAGGAGGAATATTGTCAGCTACTTCCCTTTTTCATAGCTTCCACATGTGGCAATTCATTAAAAACTTCATATTCATAATTGCCCTCTATACACTATAAATAGAGGAAGAGCCTACGGGTTAAAGAATGAGCAAAATTTATAATCAACATTCTTGATTTCCATACTTTGTGTTGTAACCTTTGATGTCTTTTCTGTGAAAGCTAAGGAATTGAATAGAAATGGATTTCTAGAGAAATTTGTGTCAATAGTACATTGCTTCTTACTTTTGTGTGGATTTTTAGATAAATGTTATATTATCTAAGATTTATATTCAAATATTTTCCTTTCCTTTTCCTTTAATATTGTATTATGAGATCTATTTGTTTTATCTGTGTGTATGAGACCAACTCTATAAACTATTGGTTGGATCACACATCTTTATTTCTTCTTTCCCAAATCATATCTTTTCCCCCTTGGTTGAAAATACTTCATTAAAAACTGCTTACTTGTTGCAGAATTACCTAGCTGTGGTTCATGAGATTTACAATTAAAGTAAAACCCATAGACAATTATTAAGATCCATAATTGACATAAATCTTACCCGAGAGTCTCAATGGTAAATAAGTGAGATTTATCTTATAACTACCTAGGTTTTTGGCTGTGTAGAAAATCTAGCCAACACAAGTCCCTCGGGGGAAGTCACTCTTTCCTTCGCAACTGCTACGACCTTTAAATCCTCCGTGAAATCATTTTCCTCATCCTTCTCCTTCTGCACGCCCTTCACACTAACGACCTTCGCCCTTATAACTACTCGCAATGCTAGTTTGATGCACACCAATATCAATGGCATCATGAATTTAGTCTATCGATTGATTGGCCTTCATATCATGAGTAGTGGATGTGCAAATATTACAATAAGAAGACACATTCTTACAGAGCGCACACTCTAACAAAGGGTTTCTACTTGGATCATGTTCCCCATGACTGATTTCAAAGTCTAAGGACATGTTGCAAACTGACCTTCTAGGGAAACTATCCTTTGTCTGTCCTTCCACTTCACATTATATGCACCAAAGTCCATTGCATGTTTCATGAGCTGAATTCACAGATAATTTTTCAAGATGATTTTCCATGACAAAAATGTATGCTTCTGAAAATGGGCTTACCCCAGTGTCAATTCTTCCAATGGCCTAAACATGCAGAGAAACCTCCAAGGCCTCGCGTGGATCTGTGAAAGTCTTATGGGAGATCGCTCATCTGAAAGGTGTTATCAATCTTCCAACAAACCATTGAACATGCTGCGAGGGATGGATATCATGAGATAGATTTGACAAGAGAGTCTTAAAGCATGCATGATACTCCTGCACACTCTCTACCATACCTTGTTGAATATACTTAAGAAAGTTGATGCTCTTCTTCTCAAATTCAAGGATGTGGAATTCCCTAAAAAGGGCATCACGCAACACGGTATAATCCACCACCGTCTAATGTGGGTCATACTTCTACTACCAGTTATGCATGTGCCATTACAACTTGGTTGCAAACTGACTTGCCTTCCCCTTTAGGGGAGTGATACCCTTAGTGCACCATAGCAACTTACACTCATGTACATGCTTTGCAACATCCTCAACACCTTTATAATAAGGTAAATGCAAAGACATCTCTTAAAACACCTGCTAAGGTGGTTAAGGTCCTTGTCCACTAGATCCAAAACCCTGATTCCCTCTTGTGTTTCCTCCTCCATGAGGACCATTAGATCCACTAGCTCCTATCCCTCCATATCCACTGGATCCTCTTCTTGTAGTAGGAAAAAGGCCCAAAGAATTTCCTATCTGTGTCCCCACCATTGTACTGAACTACATGCCAACATTCTATGATGTTGAACCACTTCTTATTGTGATACCCAAACTCTATGTACCCACACCTTGTCTAAATGACATGCCTGAAAGGATCCCCCAAAACAATGGAAATGTCTACACGGACATATATGGATTTAATGTAAAATGATATATCTATCTGATGCTTCTTTCTTACCAATGCGAACCGAATTATAAATACTTGTCTCAATAATTTGGCAACAAAGTGCAAGGGTTTCATCACATGGTGGGTTTAGATGCATGCCTACTATTCTTCTCCTTCCTTCATATGATGAGATCTCATTAGAATCTGCGGGAGTTTTTCTCCTGCGCTTTCCAAGATGGGGTAGCAAAAACTTCTCATGTTCTATGTCCTTCGTGTGAACCTCAAATCCTTCTCGCAACGTCTACCTCCAGAATTCCATAGATCATGTAACTTCATGTTGTCTTGCTAATTCCCACTCTCACACTTCATTATACTTGATTCGTCTCTCGTCTCTCTCCACTTCTATCATAGGATCAACCATCTCGCACCACACTAGCTTCCATGCCCCATGCCTAGTGGGAATTTAGCTAGTCATAGGAAATGATTCCAAAATCAAATTTATGATCAAGATCTTGATGGCTAATGGTATAGCAAACAAGAAATATCCTCTTGGTTCTCACAAGAACTTGAACTCAATAACCTCTAGGAAAGAATAGATAGAAATCATGTACTCCAACGTATAGCTAGTCAACACACCACTCCACCAACGATCAAAAACACGAGTCCAGGTTAGATCAACATCCTGAAGTTGCTGATAATATTATCGGGTCCAAACACGAGATCAATAATAACAAATCTTCCTTGATCCATACGCTAAAAACCATTCATACAATTTTATTGGAAAATAGAAAAAGAATGTCTTATAAAGCTCATGATACAGATGCTCCTCTACCCATTTACGTACATCAAACTCAAGTCCAGTGTTGAATTCTTGTGCAAACTCATCCTCTGTGTTCTTAATCCAAGTCTCGATAATGTCTAAGGTCAAGAATTTTCTCATCACACACCATTATTACAATAACTTCAAAATATGTCATGACAATGGAACTAAAATGTAGTCACCTTTCCCTACTCCCTTTAAACCCCAAGCGCACCGCCACATCACCCACCCTTGAGTGGGAACTCACCTGAGGTACGTGAGGGTGCCGAGCCCCTCCTTTATATGAGCCTTGTAAGAATGATTTTCCATTAAAGGAGGAATGTTTATAGAAGCAAAAATACATGCATTCATTCTAGAACATAAGTAAAGAAACTAGATCTAAACAAAGATGCACCATAATGTAAAAGTAAACTCTACAACATCACAAAGAAATCAGATTTGAACCGTGAGCAATATTAAGAACACTACGGTTTGGACCCATAACCAGAGATATTCATAAAACTCCATAATCTTCATTGATTCACAACTATTATAGAAGCCATATTACATCAAAAGGGTCATAGTAGACTGAATACATCATGAAATAACATCCTATATCTACAAAATGGATCTCCTCAAAGGGTTATATCCATTCTCTCTCCTATGTACCCAAGATACCTCATGCCTTGCATCACATATATTATTTCTCCTACATTATCTCTCATTTCCTCGCAACCCTACACCATACACCTATCATACGCAAATACATCTCTCCATTTCCTATTTTAGACCCAAGCACATTCTTAAATAGAGTGGGTTCTCTCCCCCACCACCTCAATATTACTCATGATAAAATCACATGCCAAGAGGGATCATGCTCTATCATACTCAAATGCCTATGCCAACTTGCTAAAGATATGATTAATATCAACTTTACAACTCCTTAAGCACAATGATTAGCCCTTGATTATTCCCTAGAATATTCTTTCCTTAGGCTGCAAGTCTTCATGCACTAACCTTATCCACTTATCATGCCTACCCGCATCCTCACATGTTTTACATGTAACACCATATTCCATAATGTGGCTAAGTATCATAACCCTCTTCTGCATCTGTGCACCAACCTTCATGCGCTCCATGTTTACTTGAACCCTTCACTCTAGATCTTCTCAAATGTTCAAAAAAATTTCGTGCACTTAGTTCTCCCTGCGCACTCTTCGGCATGCACCTTCTTCCTATATTTCCTTCCACACACGCTCATCCTTCGCTCAGTGACGTAGTCATTTATAGGCTAAACAACCTTTCACCTATGCACAAACATATCTCGAAAAACCATTAACCTATGCCAAAGAGGGTGGGGAGGGGGTTAAATAGGTTCCTAACCAACCAACTACCCAATAGACATGACATTTAGTTTATTTAAATTGTTTAGTAGATACTTAACCTACTTTGGTACCATGTCAGCATGAGGGTTATACAATTACATCAACCATATTGAATTAATATTGAGTAAACATTAATGTGCATACATAAATAAATTAATAACAAGGTAAAATAATTTACACTATACCATAATGGATTAACACATGATATAATGTGAAAAACCCCAATGGTGTTAAAAACCATGAATTAAAATTTCCATTATATTGAGAATTTTTTTTACCAGTCTCAGATATAAGTTCTTTCAAACTTGATGATGGTACACTTTTGACCTTGGCCTCGGGCTTAGTTGACACTAATGTGGAAGAAGGAACTTTCTTCGTAGTTGGTTTACCAACCAATTGATCTAACAAAGCCCCTCCTTTCTTTAAGATAGTCTTGACCTTTGAAACCTTAGTCGTCTTGGATTCTTTGGGAGCCTCATTTGTCTTAGATTATTTGGGAACCTCTTTATCTATTTCCTTAGTGGTATCCTAATGTTTTTTCTGAGAGCGTGTGAAAATGACGAAAGATTGACTATTCATATCTTCTATAATTTCTTCGTATTCATCTTCCTCATCGAAATGGTACTCAAAGAAATGGTTATTACTTTCCCCCTTAGGATCTTCAACTTCAGGTTTAGATGTCTCAGAATCTGGCTCTTCCTCATCAACCTCGATGACTTCAATCTCATCATCGCTTTCTTCAACGACATCACATTTGGAATTAGTTGCAGGAGCTACTTCAATAGCCAACCTCGTTGGAGCACCTACAATCCTAGCTTTGTTGGGAACGTATCCTTTTCTCAGGATGTCTTTGTAAGGAGCAAGTTTATTACTTTGAGAAACTTTCTTTTTCAAAGCCAGCACATCATTAGCCAACTTAGTGAGTATAGTTTTTGAAGTGTTGAGGGTTTATTGACTCTTTCCTTTGAGGGAATTTTAATTAAATTTTCCTACCATGATTAAGTCATCTTCAATTTCTATGGTTAAATATTGAGCAAGTTCCAAAGTAGCCACTCTAGCCCTTCTCAGCTGATAGCACACTTATGGTTGTTGTGCGTTAATAAAGAAACATTTTTTTCCATCAAGGTTTGGATGAATCCCGGCGGGAACTTTTTTCACCATTTTGTTGAATTTAGCCATGAAATTCCTTGTGGGTTATGTGGGCTCTTTCTTCACCTGAGATAGTTGGGAAAGAAGAGCATGTTCATCTTCTGCCATTTTGAATCGATTTTCAAACTTAGTTTTCATATCATTCTAATTTTTGATACATCCATTGGGTAGACGATGAAACAAATATGCAACAACATCATGTAATGTTTTGACGAAGAGAAGAATAGAAAAACTTCATATTCTACCAAAAAAATAGCACATGTAGCAAAAAAGGTAGAAATATGGTCATCTGGTGACGTCTTTCCATCTCCTTTGAACTTGGGAAGAATATTTCTTGATCCTTGTGGGAGTTCATGTCAAGCAGGTAAGGCCAATGGGCCTATGGCATTTCCCCATGGTAAGTTGGCTATCATTTGAGGAAAGGTGGTATGTGAAGGTAAAACAATGTGAGCAAGGACAAGTGCTTGATTAGTAGTGATTCCTTGCTCACTCTTTCAGGACTTGATGCAAGGATTACAAATCTACAAGGTGTGTTCTTCTTTGGAGGAGATAACTTGAAACCAAATTTTCCTTGAAATTCAAAAATGGGGTCTAGATCAACCTTTAGCTTTTTCTCCTCACGTAAACCTCTTTCCTTCTAGTTTGGAATATTTATGGTGGAGGGATTACTAGTGTGTTTGACCAGCTCTAGCATTTTCTCTTCACTCTCTTTCTTGAGCTATTTACACCTGAATAACTCTAGCAACTCTCGCGGATTTCTCTTCTTCGTTATCTAGTAATGATGTGGTGAGATGAAAATGATGGTTACTCATGTGCTTTTCCCAAATAGCTTGCCTCAAATCTAATGATATGTCTTCTTGAGTATCTGTAAAAACAAGATTGGGTTGTAAGATAGGTGGGTTACCTGTAATAGTCATACAAATTTTTACCTTGCTGGAAGAGGACCGCATCAGTTAACAATGATCAGTACGTGTCCAGGAGGTCTCCTGACCACAAGTGCGGGTGCTCTTCTTCTAAGGTCTTTGATGTAGATTTCTCTGTCAATGGATCTATTAACAACCACAAATTGTTGTAAGCTTTCAGGTTTTTCCCAAGATATTGTTTGAAGGTTGGTTGTAATGTCTCCTTGGAAATATTTGTCGGGCACAACGTTTGGTTGAAGAACTGGAGCTTGTGCAGAGGGGATAGTCATAAAGATTTAACCAAGCACTGAACAATTTCTGAATCCCCAATGGAGTCACCAAAAAATGTTAGCATATGGATTTGTATGCATGCAAAAGACATGCAACAGTGTGGGAATGAAGTCCCTCCTCAATGAAGGTGAGGCTGTCTTTATTGAAAACCAAAACTGTATTTACATCTGTACATTCAAAATTGTATGTGGGGGGTGTTTTGGAACATCAATGGAAATAAAATTGAATGAGGGAGAAGGATGGAATGAAGGAAAGGAGTGGAATGGAATGAACTGAAATAACATGCAAGAGTTAGGTAAAAATAGAGCCTAATATTACATGAAGAGGAAAGATGAATAACCAACACAAATAAAATGGAGTTTGAGTTAGTCAAACAAGAACTTGTAAAAGGGAACACACGTGAACAAGTAGATAATCAGATCTTGATCACTGTGAACTAGAACAACTGATTAATAATGTTGACACTAAGATCAAAGATAATATTTTTCATGCAAGATTCAAACACCCAACATCTAATGAACATAAGAACATCAAATATTAAAAGAGGCAATGAATGAGACACAAAGTCCGTATTTCATTAACTCCCAAAATGTTTTTCACAAAAGAACACAAAGTTTCTTCTTGAAATAAAGCTTACACAAAATTATTTTCTTCTCCTCTCTCAAATTCACCCTTACAAATGAGCCCCTAACTTCCTTTTATAACCCAAAAGTTGGATACAAAGTAGTTAAGTTTTTAAATGCACATTAAATAGGGCACTTAAGTGACTTTGAATTTTTCAACCAACTTTTAAAAAGTGACTAAAAATAGAAACCACTTAAGTTAAAAAGTCATTTAAGGAAAAATACATAAATAAAAGAAATGGGTACATGTGGACCCCACTTAAATGACTTGGATGCACACATTGACATCCTAGTCAGCAATGCACCACCTAGATCAAGATACCTAGGATTAGTGCCTTATCCATTGGGCCAAGAGTCCACCTATCTTGATCGTACAAGATTAAACTCATTGACCGTGCTCTGCAATCCTCCAAATGACAAGAGTGTTGAGCTTTAAACTTGAGCAATTCATCCACCCCTCCGTCTAAGCAATATTCTGGTGTGAGAAATTTTTTCTTCATTCATATTCACATTCACCATTCTCCACATGCTCCGAGTACCTTTCCAAGGTGAATTATTCATATATCGCGAGACCGTAGTCATTATGCAATTTTTTAAAACACTTGATGTTCTTCCTCATAACTTGTGTGAGTGATTCGATGTTGTTACAAGCCTTCAACAACGTGCCTGCAATATCTCTGGAACTGGTAAATTACATGTTATTAACATGAATTTCTGGCACTTTTTGGAACATTAGCTCTTTGTGAGTGGCAAAAGAAACTAGTGGCTTAACAATAATACCATGCGTGATTCTAACAAACAATTTTATCATCTTTACAATAGTGATAATTTTGATGCTCTGGTACAATAATAATTTCTCATCTTTGAATGCATCAGCTACTACCGTACAGAGAATAAAGCAATTTTTGAACTTGTTATATGATGGTTTATTATGAATCCCAAAACAATTGGCTCATTCTTGACATTGATTGATGACTTTAACTTCCAGAAAAATGTACCACAATTTAAAATCCTTTCACGGATCATCTTCTATTTTGAATATTTCTCAAGAAAACTACAAAAACCTTTTTCATCTAAAATAGGCATGAACCGTTCCTTAACAAGTCTCAAATGGCAGCGAAAAAAATGAACTAAACCCTAACCTATGGAGGTCAGGAAACTATACAAAGTAGATCACCACCATGGGCCGAAACACTCATATCAATACTGGAACATCCTCCAAATGCAGGACCAAAAGAAATTGTGATGCCTTTTAATGGAATTGAGATTCGACCAACCAAACTCAAGAGACACCGAGGGTATTGTTCAACCCAAGAGATTCAATAGAGTACACAAGATGAAAATCATTTCAGATTTTGTCAATTTTGGAAGCTTTTACAACAGGATTAGCCTTAGAAATGCTCTTATGACTAGCAGTCTTGAAGTTGAAAGTACAACTATGCTTCTCAGCATAATGATGCAAGCCAAAAAAGGTGTTAGAGAAACTTTATTGTGTTCACAAATGCACGATGTGTGTGAGTTTGAGTTTTTGTTCAAGGATTAGCTCGAGTCGAGCTAATGGAGATGGGAAATAGTGAGGTTTCCATGAACACCATAGAGCTTGGCTCAAGCTTGGGAATGCTTGAATGGGGTTTCCCACGAACAGACAAATATGAACATGAACAACCCAGACTTCAAAAGACTTTAGTTTTGCACTTGAGTTCAAATTTTGAGCACCATGCAAGAGCCTATGATCAAAATGATCAAGTTGCATGTAAGTCACCATCCATTTCACACCGCCTGAGCATGATAAAAATCACTTTCTCCATTATTAACTCGTGGGATTCAAACACGGGTTTGAACAGTTACTAGCCCTTGCAAGAATTGGAGGGAGTTTGTGTTAGTTATTGCATGCAAATAGTTCATGCTCAGAAAGTGCCAAAAATATTAAAATCCTCATGGCTTGTAAACCCAAGGATGTAGGCTAATTTTTCAGTTTGCCATGCCTTCTGGAAACCGTAGTGCAATTTCCTTTGTTGCACTTTCAACAAAATCACTACCATGAATGAAATTCCTTCTAATTTCAATAACAAAGTCACCTCTAATGGTTCCAAGATAAGAAGCTAAAGGATTTGTGGCTCCAGTAATTTTTTGACTAGTTGCAACTACACCTTTACCCCCCCTCAAACCATAGCCACCACTAGGCCATAAATTATGTAATCAACCAACCCAACAAAGAATGGTTTCGAGGAGAGATCATCATAGTGATTTTCAACAAATGAACTCTCCACACAAATCATTTTTAGATCTTTCAGATAAAACCCTTTCTTCTCAAACCGAGAAATGATCTCACCCACCAGTCCTTATTGAACACCATCGAGATTGATCATGAAAAAAAAATTCTCTATCTTTTCTTCACTAGAAATTCCAACAAAATCTATAATTATGTTAGAAGAGAAATGAACACACAATATCGCTTCTCCTTACTTAGGTTACAGAAACATGTCTACAGCTATGTGTGGGATATTTTATTTGACCTGCTTGGGATGTGTTGGACAACATGTGTGTGGAATGTCTTCTTTTGACCTGCATGGATAGTTGCATGGCCTTTTCTTTCTGGTCTCCTTTTTCTCTTTTATCTGAAAATTGTTCTATTTTTCAGGCACCTCCTTTTCCCAATGCGCAACTTTTGGACTGTATCTCTTTTCTTCCTTTGTTTAAAAACTTGTTCTTTCTCTCCCTAGGTGCATGGAAAGCTCCTGCACATTTTTTTATTTTTCCAAGGTGTGTGCTTCAATAAGAATGCGTGGTTTTTTTATTTGACTTCAGAAAAAGGAGTTTGAACTGTCCTCCTTCCTGGGCATGTGTGGATTCTCCTTAGACCTGCACATTTAAAAAAAAAAACTATTCTTTTTTCCTGTGCATGCGTGGAAAGGGATTTGTCTTCTTCTATTTCTTAGGCGCATGGACTCCTCCTGGCTAGGTGCAGATTTATGAGTCTTTAATTTTCTCTTGAAACTGTTCTTTCTTTTCACACGTGGAAAGGAAATATTAAATCTTTGTTTTATTGAAAAATCCCTCCTTCTCCCTTAGGCGCGGCTTCTTCCTCTGATGCGTGGAAAGTTGTATTTTGGTAATCCGTTTGGATTTGAAAACAGTTCTTTTCCCTTTCCTTGGCGCCTTCTTTCCAATGTCTAAAAAACAATTTTTCTTTGTCCTTTTGATGTCTCCCTCTTCCTGGGATGTGAATGCGTGGAAAACTTATTATGTTTGGGCGTGGGATTAAAACTATTCTTCTTGGCCGTAAGGTGTGGTCTTTTCTTTTGACTGTGTGAACTATTATTTCCTTGGATGCGTGTGTCATATTGTGGGATATGAAAAAATATTATGTTCTTCAAAGGAAATAAGAAGTAAAGCTTCACATGACTTTTTCCAACGGGTTTGATGGAGGAAGTTATGGGATTAATCTAACTTCCTCTCTTCCCGGGTAGTGGCTTAAGTGCTAGGGGGAAATGGAGAAAGTAATGGACAATTGCCAATGGGAATGGAAAAGTGGGTTGGAAATCCCTGTTCAATTTCACCATGAGGGAAATTGGGGAATTCCCTGCCCATTAGCCAATCTAGGATTTGGCAATTTGTCGAGAAAATCCCACATGTAGGAAAAATGAAGGAAATTGCCAGGAAAGGGGAAACCTAGGTTTGGGAAGCCAGATTGGCTTCTCGGTAGTTGGAAGCGTAAGCTTACTTCCCTAGCATTAAAATTTGTCAAACAAACTTTTAATTTATATTTATTTAATTAAATAATTCTCAATTAATTTAATCAAACAAGGAGAAATTAATTAAATATTAATTAATTAATTTTAATGTATTTTAACGTGATTTAAAGCCTGGCAGGAAGAGTTCTTTCCTGAAAAGGATGAAACGAAAACCGAAATGATCACCAAAATGAGATGGTCACAATGAGGGCAATGAACCATGCAAAGTAACACTTTTCAAAATTTTCAAAATTTTCATTTTTATTATGATTTTACAAAGTCAAAATTACCTAATAACACAAGGTCAGTCTTTTCAAACTAAAAGTGACAATCATGTTGCTAACTCTACTAATCCCTTTGATTCCCTTATCAGTTTTGTTGATCCATATATTGAGCATGTAAATACTATTAATATCAAGGCACAAGAGTGCTCCTTGGCAACATGACGTGCTCTCCTTGTTATCCTAGAACCTCCTTTACCTACCCTTCATGATACTCACTATGATATTTTAGAATAACTTGATAAGACCACTACTAAGATTTCAATCTTAGATATTCTTAAAATATCCAATTTTCATAAGGACATGCTTTGTAAAATACTTCAGGGGTCATGAATTTCAAATGATATTTATTATACGTGTTTCCAATTCTTGGTTATGTAGATTTCTCCCAATTACCTTCAGCCAACATGAGATTCCTAGCAATGATCATTTGCACATCCTACCCTTGTACATAGAGGTCATTTTTAATTGTAAAAAGATAAAAAGGGTGCTTTTGGAAACATGCTTCATTAGGCCTATTGATTAGTCATAATGGATTTCTAACATATTACTTATGCAAAAGAAACCCATTGGCATTAGAATCTGTACAGACTTTGGAGAACCCCTTATGGTACATTATGCTATCAGGTCATGCCCTTCGGTCTTAAGAAAACAAGTATAACCTATCAAAGGGCTATGACTTTCATCTTCCAATGTCTCAGAGATTACAAGGTTAGATGGAATCCAAATAAATGTGTCCTTGGTGTGCTATCCAGAAAACTACTAGGTTTCACTATATCAAGAAGAGGAATTGAAGTTGACCCAACAAAGGTCACTACCATTATTGAAATTCCTACACCTAAAAATCTGAAACAACTATGTAGTTTACAAGGAAAAATCTAGGATATTTACTGATTCATTTCTCATCTCGCAGGAAAGTTTCATTCCTTTACACATCTTCTTAAGAAAGATGTTGATTTCCATTGGGGTCCTGAACAACAACAAGCGTTCACCTTACTCAAGGAGTATTTGGGAAAACTGCTTGTTCTCATGCTACCTAATCCAGGTGAGCCCCTGCTACTGTATATTTTAGGAGCTCAATTTGTAATTGGTGCACTTCTAGCTCAATATGATATAAATAAAAAAGAAAAATCCATCTACTACCTCAATCGCACTTTGATGGCTTATGAGCTTAACTATCTAAAAATTGAGAAAGCTTGTCTGGCCATTGTTTTTTATTTCCAAAAACTTTTCCACTATCTATTGAATAAAAATTTCAAGCACTTATACATAATTGATCTACTCAATTACTTATTTCCAAAACCAGCACTTGTTGGGAATATGCCTAATTGGATCATCTTGCTCAGTGAGTTTGATATTGAGTATGTTAATCAGAAATCAGCTAAGGGGAAATTACTTGTGGATCAACTAGATGAAGCCCCATTGCCAGGAATAGAACCATTGAATCTAGATTTTCCAAACGCTTTTATGATGTATATTGAAGAATCCATCACATGGAAAATGTAATTTGATGGATCATTTACCTTTCATGGTTTAGGAGAAGGAGTTGTGCTTATCACTCCTATAGGGGATCTGATTCCTTAGGAATTTAGACATGGATTACCATGCACTAATAACATATCCAAATATGAATCCCTTATTGCAGGACTGAAAATTTCTATACGATGGGACATTAGACAGGTTAATGTTATACGTGATTCTGAATTAATCATCAACCACGCAAACAATGAATATAAGGTTAAGGATGAGAAGCTCCTCCCTTACAAGAAGATGGTGGATATTTTGAAAGAGTTATTTATAGAAATCACCTTCCAACAGATACCCAGAGGACATAATTTCTTTATGGATACCATGGCTACAATTGGATCTATGTTACGCCTAACACTTGGAAATAAAGACATGTCATTCTTTGTGGAACATTTAATAATACCAATGCATGATATGTCATAATATTATTTGGTGTGTGAAGCTATTGGTCCCTTATCCCCCTGGTATGTTGATATCTATAATTATTTACATGAAAAACCTATACCCATAATATTTCCCATTCTGATAAACATAAGCTTATCTAGCGTATATCCTATACCCTCCTTGGAGGTATGTTGTATCATAGAGGCTATGACATGAATCTACTACGTTGCCTTAACTTGGAAGAATCTACCTTATTGGTCAAAGAGGTGCACGAAGGAAAATGTGGGGACCATACAAGTGGAATGGTTTTTACTAAAAATATATTAAGAGTAATTACGGGCCTACCATGGAAACTAATTTTTGTCAGTATGTTAAGAAATACTTGTTGTGTCAAAATTACGGAAATTTGATACATGCTCCAGCACAAATCATTACAACCCATTACAACACCTTGGCCTTTTTCAAAGTGGGGACTTGATCTCATTGGGAAACTTATGCCCACTTCCTCTGATGGCCACAACCATATCATAACTACCACTGAGTATTTCAAAAAATGGGTAGAGGTTGTTCCTCTTACCTATGTCACTAGTGTGAAAATTTCCAAATTCATAATGAACCACATTATCTGTCGCTACGACATTCCCACTGCTACCATTGTATCTAACAATGGTAAGTATTTTAAGAATAACACAAGTGAAGGCATTGTGCCAACACTTCCAAATCAAGAAAAAATGGTCAACTCCCTATTACCCTCAAGGTAATAGACATAGGATGAAGCCATGAACAAGACTCTTATTTGTATTATGGAAAAGATGGTTAACAAAACTGGCTATAATTGGCACTTGCAAATCCATCCCACACTTTAGACTTATAAAAAATCCATCCGCACCCCTATTGGTGTTACTCCATATTCACTTATTTTTTGGCACAGAGGCTATATCCTACCCCTTGAGATCGAGCTCCCTTATTTTTGCATATCTTTGAAAGATTATCACAGAAAAGATGAGGACTATAGAGTGGCTAGACTTGCATAACTAGAGCTATTGGATGAGAAATGCCTTCACGCAATGGACCATTTAAAAGTGTATCAGAATCAAGTGCACTGAAGTTACAATAAACGCATCATACCTCACACATTTGAGGTAGGAGACCTTGTCTTAAAGGAGAATCAATTCAACACTACCAAAGATCGAGAAAAGAAAGGAAAGTTTGAAGCCTAAATCATTAGGACCATATGTTGTGGTCACTAAATTTGGTTCAGGAGCATATAAATTTGCCAATCAAGATGGTCATGAACTTAGGGAAGCCTATGAATGCCATGCATCTCAATCATTTCTATGCCTAAGCATGGGGGACCTTCAAAAATCAAAAAAGGTATACATTAAATCAAAATAGAAATAGAAAAACGTAAAGAGAAATAAATCCATGACCAAGTGTGAAAACCACACAATTGTGGCACTTTGAACAAGTCCTTTGGTGAAAACCAGTTTCTGACTCCATCAAAGGGTCCATTGTTCATAAGCATCTCACACCTAGGGGTATAGCGGCTTTATCCTAAGTTAAGTTTTTACATGTGTATGAGGTTTCTTTTGAGCCTGTCCTTCGTGGCCTTGATCCGGTTGATCCTACACTCATATGCGAGGAGTTTGCCTTTGTACATTCCCATCAAATACTAGGGGAAATTCTTTGCATCTTCACTTTCTTGTACATATGTGTGATGTTTTCCCTTTTACATTCCTTGTCTAACGCAGGGGGCATACATGCATATTTTTCATAGCTTTGGAAAACTTTTAGAAAATACCTAAACATTCAAAATACTCTTTGAAAAAACCATAAACATTCAAAATAGGTATTCTCAAAATACAACTAAAAAACAATATAACATTATGTCCTGGAAAATATAAAAACAATGCAAAATGTTTCAAAAAAAAAAGTCCCACAAAAAACAAAGTAGTGTTTTTCTTACTTGTTGGTTCATTTTTACGTAGTTTTTTGGTCTTATTGTTTGTTGTCCTACATGATTTTATAGATTAGTGTTTTCTTTTCTTTCTTAGATTAATTCTTGCTTTAATCTGTTATGGGGTTCATTAGATTAATTTTGTTTATACTTGTACATTGGTTGTTGTCATTTCATAATCCATATCTATGCCATCACATCTAACATCTAAACATCGCATATCATCAATAAAAATGATAAGATACATCATCATGAAACTGAAATTCAACATGTATGCTAAGATAACATCATATAATACCATCAATGTGGCAATGGGGATTATTTTATCCCCACATCATAATCCATAATAAAAACATGGGCTAAACATGTTATCTCATAAAAAAAATGTCATAAATAATCAAAGTCCACCATAATCACAAAACGTCGATGTCAATATAAAAAATGTGTCTCGATATACATCAGATACAAGCAAGCCACTATGGACATGGGTCAAAAATACGTTCCTCCATCTTGAGGCATAGTAAAAATACAATACATATACATTGAGTAAAAAATATTCCTTCATATCGAGGCATATGCCAAAAAGAATACATATATATGGATCCATCTCATAAATAGAGTCAACCATAACTCTCACCGGTACTAGAAATTCTTGGCCTATGGTAGGGTGGTGGGATTTAGCTAGGGGAGGGATTTGGATGGATCTAGTAGACCTAGATGGTCTGTGTAATTTGGATCTAGATCATATGCCTGCAATATGACTATATGGAGGTTCCCTCTATCCCTTTGGAACTGCAACATGGTATAATGCCCTGTAATGCGCTTCTTCAGCTAAAGTTGTTGCAAAGTCAAACACTAAATCTGGGGACCCTCCTATTAAGGTTGCTTGATGAAGAGAATCATGCTTTGTTGTAAGTCTAGCCACATATACCTTTAACTGAGTCCTCTCAGCTCCCCACTGTGCTCTCTCCATCGCTAGTTGATCTTTCATAGCTATGGCCTGGTATCTCTCTATAGTGACCTACTACACCTACTGCCTCAAAGTAGATTGATATGTAAAACCCTTCTCAACCTATCACTGTAAGGTCTGTAATGTAATAAAAGATATGTTTCCATGCTACAAGGCCATATCTCTTTGCACTTGTAAAATAGCCATTGATGGCCCACCTACTTGTTGAAGCACTCTATAACCTGGGATTGGTATGTCTAGTTCTGGTGGTCCATGTGCGGCCCCAACTCTATCCCCATCACCCCTACCTACTGCAATATGTGGGCTGGTTACTCTGGAAGGTGATGGTGGACCTTGTATCAGACCCTCCTGAATATCTTTCTGAACCACCTACTACATTGGTGTTATATGTGGTTGCACATGTGGTTGAATTAATAGACCTTGTTGTGCAGGAGGCACCTATATCTGTTGTGGTAGAGCTTACTATGGTACAAGATGATGTGGTGGAGCTTGTTGTGGCAAAGGTTGTACTTGTGGACTTGATTATGTCAGTCCCTATCCATATCCCTGATCTTTATGTAATGTTACCTCAGCCTCAGGTTGTCCTAATCTATCCCTATCTTGTAAGGCCTAACCCTGAAGTCCTCCTATTACTACCGCTATACCAGAAGCTATGGTGGCCTATGGAATAGTGATGCATCTAGGAACTACTATAGCATACCAAGGACCATAATTTTTAGTGGTCCCTAGGTCCACTATCTATCTATGTCCATCCCATCACTGTGGGATGACACACTGATATTTTTTAAGTACCCTCTATGATCGAATGTGGGGCCCAAAGTTGAAAGTCTCACGTGCTTTGCACATGTACCACATCCCATCACCGGGAATTCCCTGAATGAGACCAAACTACCGTTGAACTCTACCAATAAAATACCACTCCAAAATATGTCTGTGAATGCTAATAAAAAATTGGTCCACCTCAATAATGCTAAGCTCAACAAAATTCTCATGTCACTGGCATAGATGGTATGGTTTCCAGGTCACCATCCATAGCTATAGGTCATCGAATGCTCATCTATAGTAAGTTGTATCACCTAGATGAGATCTGACATCATCTTCAACTGACTCCCATCTCCTACAAGATGGATCATCTAGTGCTCTAGCTCATAGCAATCCAAATGGACACTCGATAGCAATATGGTCCCATGACCAAATATCTAGAAGTGTAGTAGGGCCCAAGCTCCTCATACCACTTTATGCAATCAAATGTAAATCCCAGTATAAATGGGCCAATATGCACTAACTCCAGTAAAATACCTCTCCATCCATAATTCTGTGCACCAATCTTATTATATCAAGTGAAAAATGAGTCCCAATATTTTCAAACATGTAGCCATTGACAAGAGACATAAGATACACTGGTAGGTATGTGATATTCTAGTCCTCAAAGTTCTTATACAAGTGCATTTCCATGCCTTGTTGAGGAATATCCTCTAGCTGAAAAAGATCCCATATGTGCTCTAGAATCTATCCGCGGAGCCCATCATATGTCACCAAGCTACCCTAGATGGGAACTCTGAGGATCCGATATACATCCTCTAATGTCATGGTCATCTCACCTATGAGAAGTCTAAAATTATGGCTCTCACTACATCACCTCTTTGCTAAGGCAATAAGGAGGCTATGGTCCAACATATGGTATGGAAATTGTGTAATATGTGATAAACCCCATGTAGCCTCTAGAATGTGAAATCAACCCCACTTCTCATGACAGGAGAAATTCTACTCATATGATCATAGGCATCCATGATGCTCACGCACATCTAAATTACGTAATCTCACCTGTAAGATTACCCAAGACATAAACAATTAACATTCATTTCTTCTGAAAACAATCTTCCTAAGATGTTTTAATCACTCTAAATTTCTTCTTAAAATATCCTAAATTCTTCTAATGCCTTCTCAAAGGCCAAAATCTGCACTAGTGCATGACTTTTAGCACTAGTGCATGCCTTTGGATACTAGTGAATTCAATGTTAACACAAACATTTTAACGCTCTTTCTCTCAATTTAAAATTGGTGCATGTCATTCTAGCATGACCCTTTTCACACCCATGTTGTCATTCTAATGCTAGTGTGTGCCCTATTCTACTTAACTAAAAGTGTAATGCCAATGCTCACATTTTAACGCTAGCATGTGACCCTTCACGCTAGCACATGCAAGGCTACACTAGCGCACTGAAAGGCTTGCGCTAGAGTTATCCCACCAACTTCTCCTACCTAAAACAAGTAATTACTGCACTAAAAAATTAAAAAAATTGTGTTACATACTAGGATACCATGTACTAGAATCCTCTGGAACTCTTGAACTTGATCATCGTGATGTCTACGGTTCATAATATGTATCATCTCTCTCAAACGTCAGAGTAAAATCTCTCATAAAAGTAGTAGAGTATAATAGAAAATAATGGGTCACCATGGATTTTACCCCTCCCACCCTACTATTTATACCCTCCAAGCCCTAATTCTTCATTTTTCTCACCCTCTAGGGCTAGATAACTAATTTTTTCTTCTATATTTTCCTCATCGCGTGTTGGTGTTCCATCGTGATGATTATTTTTATTAAATTATCATTTTACTAATGTTTTCACCTCGTTAGGGCATGTTTTTGCTTCACAGCGACCTTTTCTTCTCCCTGGAGAATATTTTTTATTACCAACATTTTTTTCGGTGTACCACATAGATCGTCATTCTTCTAAATCATTTTCTTCCCAAAATTTCAGAAAATATAAAAATTCAAAAAAACAAAAAATGGGTAGAATTTTCAAAACTCCAAAATTGGTAAAAATAATTCACACATCCAAATCATTTACAGGATACAATGTCCTCAAAGATTGAAATTTTTCCTACAAAACATCTTTTTTTGGTCCTCACTTGTTCCCACGCATGACTTGTGATCATTTGGATCTACCTCCATTAACAAAGTTGGTTTTCCTACTATGTACACCCTTCCTTAGCACATCCAATTGCTTGGGGAAGTTTCATAGAGAACAAATGCTTTTTCATAGGACCCTTGTGTCCTCTGTTTATTCACCTTGCATGTATCCTTTCTTGGGGTGCCATTTTTAACCCTTTTCGTTAACTCAAACATTTGGGAACTGAAGCTTGATAACAAAAATATTGGTGCAACTATCTTGAACATTTTTTTGTTTGAGTACATTTGTTTGTGCTTGTTTCCTTGTTGGGTCTACTTGATTACTTTCTCGTATTGCATTGTGTTATGTATGTTGCTTTGAATTAGTCCTTTTGTAGTGCAAAAATGTTTGTATTATGGATTTTCATGTGATTTTATATTTTTTTGCATGCTTATATATAATTAAGAGCTAATGACATAGATCATAGCAAAATGATGAGAAAAAGTTGTTCCTAAGCCAGCTGGTATGTTGTAATCTCCATATATGAGTTTTCTTCATCTCCACTTTTCTTCATCACCATTTTTCTTCTATCACAAATTTTTCTTTAAACACCACATGGGGCAATAGGGATTATATTTACCCCCCTCCCCCATTGTTTCTTCTATCTAATGAAATACATACTTTTCTTTCCCATTCACTCACATTGTACACTTGCTTACTCAGCTTTTGTCAACTCTTCTTATTTTCCTTATTCTTTTCAATCGTCGATCGACCTCTTCCATCACCTCATTGACACTCGAGGGGGTATCCTTCATTCTAATAATTTTTATTTCACTCCTTCAAAATTTAATTGTCTATAATTATCTACTATCTTTGAAGTGGCATTGTTTATGCCACCACAAAGAGGGAAAAATGGAGACACCTAAAATCTTCCTATGTACTTTTAATACTAAAATTTCACTAATTACCCTCTTTCCCATCATTTCCATTATAATTATTGATTTCCTACTAATTAACTATCATTCCCATCTATTTTGGTCAATTAACGAACACTCCGTTAATTAACTAGCCTTTACCCCATTCCTTATGCCAATTAACGACACTTTGTTAGTTGTAATCATCTTTGAATCAATTAATTAACTATTATTAGTTAATTAAGCCTTTATAACCTTGTATTTAATTAATAAACCTTCTTATTAATTAAACCCCCCTTTTAAATCATCTACAACTCCCATACTAATTCTACCTATTTCCTCCTAAATCACCTCAAAATAGATTTCTAAGCTTATCTTGTCCTATTAATTAATCCTAGTTGATCAATTAAATCACCTCACACTTCCATGAGTTGCTAATTACTAATTAATTCCTCTAATCATGTTTATCTATTCTAATTATACTTTATTTTTTATCCCACATTCACTAGGATTGCAGTTTCTCCTAATTGGAAAACTATATATACAACCTAGTATTCTCCCTTCACACCACACCACACTTTTAATAGTGATTGCTATAGGAATATTGATAGAGTATTCTCCATTGTTGGAATAGCTTCTTATCTTTGCATCCATTTCTCCCATTGTTGAGTAGTAAAGGAATATCCAAACATGGCCTTGTAGCCATTTTGGTGAGATCATTTCCTCACTTTGGAGACAACATAGAAATTGATTTCTTATGATCTAAATAGGCTCATATTAATTAGAAATCATACATTACAAAGAACATCCAATTCTAAGGGATGACTTTACATTATATTTTTAAATTCATTTTTATGCATTAGAAGTTATTTCCTTTAAATATTTATCATTGATGTTCTTATTAGATTATCTTTGTTTAGGAGCTACTGGGTGTTAGCTTATTTCAATTATATTAGTTAGTTTAGTATGCATACAACTACTTGTGTAACACACCACTGTAGATGGTGTGTATGTGCTAAGGACTCTCAACCTTATAAAAGCAACAGTGTAAATTCCCAGTGCTAAAGGACTCTCTACCTGTCAAAAGTCTTCATGGCATGTCAAAGAACTATGAAATTGTCCTTTGGCTATTGAAACTCCAAGATAGACTGTTTTATTGGTCTCTATTATTGGCACTCGGGGAAGGCCGATGTGCTAAGGACCCAAGTTCTATTTTGAGCCCTACCGAAACTAAAAATTGTGTTGTATCAGTACTATGCTATGTGTAACTATGTATGGGGAAACTAATTTACCCATATGATTCCCCCTCATTTGGGGTGCATTAGACATCACTGAAGGAGTATGTGGCCCAAAATAAGACCAACCACTATGCCAAAACTATTCGCTATAGGGGAAGGTAATTTGTTTGGTAGAAATGAAGGCACACACAAACAAGTGGCTAAGAAAAATAAGTGTTAGTTCAATGAAAGACATACACTCATGTATAAGATGAAATATAAGCTACACAAACAATGTGTAAACATGCAAGAAGATAATTTAGACCACATAAAGAGTTTGTAAACATGGGAAATCACTCATGATGTCACAAGACAATCAAGGCCGTAATGGACACAAACAGAAAAGTGTGCACACAAGGAAAAGGGAAAAATCCCAAAACAAGAGCATATAATTACAAGAAATGGTAAACAATGTAACAAATTACCATGGAAGCAAGTTTCCTTGCATAATAAATGGTGCACATGAATCACCTATTAGCATGTTATAAAGATTAAGAGTATGTTAAAGCATGTATAATATGAGAAAATAGTGTGCTATGAAACAAAATGAAACAATAACACCTGTAGTGTATGAAAGTGGATGCCCCTAGGAGCTTCTGTGTGACTAGTAATAGGTACTGTACTAAGAATATATGTTGCATGTAATGGATTTGTAGAGTCTATTATCACAACTAGAAAATCAAGTGAACACGCATATGTGTATGATAAAGATAATGACATCACTGAAGGAGTATGTGGCCCAAAATAAGACCAACCACTATGCTGAAGCTACTCGCTATAGGGGAAGGGAATATGTTTGGTAGAAACGAAGGCACACACAAACAAGTGGCTAAGAAAAATAAGTGTTAGTTCAATGAAAGACATACACTCATGTATAAGATGAAATATAAGCTACACAAACAATGTGTAAACATGCAAGAAGATAATTTAGACCACATAAAGAGTTGTAAACATGGGAAATCACTCATGATGTCACAAGACAATCAAGGCCGTAATGGACACAAATAGACAAGTGTGCACACAAGGAAAAGGGAAAAATCCCAAAACAAGAGCATATAATGACAAGAAATGGTAAACAATGTAACAAATTACCATGGAAGCAATTTTCCCTGCATAACAAATGGTGCACATGAATCACCTATTAGCATGTTAGAAAGATTAAGAGTATGCCAAAGCATGTATAATATAAGAAAATAGTGTGCTATGAAACAAAATGAAACAATAACACCTGTAGTGTATGAAAGTGGATGCCCCTGGGAGCTTCTGTGTGACTGGTAATAGGTACTGCACTAAGAATATATGTTGCATGTAATGGATTTGTAGAGTCTATTATCACAACTAGAAAATCAAGTGAACACGCATGTGTGTATGATAAAGATAATGACATCATTGAAGGAGTATGTGGCCTAAAATAAGACCACTATGCCGAAACTATTCGCTATAGGGGAAGGGAATTTGTTTGGTAGAAACGAAGGCACACACAAACAAGTGGCTAAGAAAAATAAGTGTTAGTTCAATGAAAGACATACACTCATGTATAAGATGAAATATAAGCTACACAAACAATGTGTAAACATGCAAGAAGATAATTTAGACCACATAAAGAGTTGTAAACATGGGAAATCACTCATGATGTCACAAGACAATCAAGGCCGTAATGGACACAAATAGACAAGTGTGCACACAAGGAAAAGGGAAAAATCCCAAAACAAGAGCATATAATGAAAAGAAATGGTAAACAATGTAACAAATTACCATGGAAGCAATTTTCCTTGCATAACAAATGGTGCACATGAATCACCTATTAGCATGTTAGAAAGATTAAGAGTATGTCAAAGCATGTATAATATAAGAAAATAGTGTGCTATGAAACAAAATGAAACAATAACACCTGTAGTGTATGAAAGTGGATGCCCCTGGGAGCTTTTGTGTGACTGGTAATAAGTACTGCACTAAGAATATATGTTGCATGTAATGGATTTGTAGAGTCTATTATCACAACTAGAAAAGCAAGTGAACATGCATGTGTGTATGATAAAGATAATGACATCACTGAAGGAGTATGTGGCCCAAAATAAGACCAACCACTATGCCAAAACTGTTCGCTATAGGGGAAGGGAATTTTTTTGGTAGAAACGAAGGCACACACAAACAAGTGGCTAAGAAAAATAAGTGTTAGTTCAATGAAATACATACACTCATGTATAAGATGAAATATAAGCTACACAAACAATGTGTAAACATGCAAGAAGATAATTTAGACCACATAAAGAGTTGTAAACATGGGAAATCACTCATGATGTCACAAGACAATCAAGGTCATAATGGACACAAATAGACAAGTGTGCACACAAGGAAAAGGGAAAAATCCCAAAACAAGAGCATATAATGACAAGAAATGGTAAACAATGTAACAAATTACCATGGAAGCAATTTTCCCTGCATAACAAATGGTGCACATGAATCACCTATTACAATGTTAGAAAGATTAAGAGTATGTCAAAGAATGTATAATAAAAGAAAATAGTGTGCTATGAAACAAAATGAAACAATAACACCTTTAGTGTATGAAATTGGATGCCCTTGGGAGCTTCTGTGTGACTGGTAATAGGTACTGCACTAAGAATATATGTTGCATGTAATGGATTTGTAGATTCTATTATCACAACTAGAAAAGCAAGTGAACACGCATGTGTGTATGATAAAGATAATGACATATAAGATACCTATCTACCATGTGTAATAAGATGAACATGCAAAAAATGAATAAATCAAGAGTAAACACAACCAAGATATGTAATATGCTATGGATGGTATGGAATGGAATGCAGTTTGAATGCTAGGAGAAATGTGCCCCCAAAGTGGATGAAAATTTATGCAATGATGCTCATTTATTTATGCCCCCTCAATATTTAAGAATGAATAGTAAATGAGAGTGTGTCATTGGGAAATGGTTTGAGAAATGTGTTACATGTTAGAAAGGAGTTTATGAATAGAGTGATAATTATGGGATGGTAATGCTTTGATGATATTGTATGTGATATGAGAAATGAGTGTTGTGTGATGATTTAGCTAAAAGTCTATATCACTAGATGGGTGTCTAGGATGCTAGCAAGCGTGATGATGTAACACAAAGCGTATATCATGAAATGTATAAAGAAGGAACTGGCTAGTAATGTCATATGATAAGATGATCAAAGGATTGAACATGTGAGTGTGATGAGGTCCATATCATTGGTAAACCCTCATTAGTTGAGTATGGACTGAGGGACTAAAGTGCGTCATCAGGTAGTGAATGTAGTAAGTAAAAGTAGATGTAAGAAAGATGTAACGTGAATGTGTATTGTGAGTAAGATGCAAAATGTGTGATAGATGATGTAATAAGAGAATGTCGAATGTTTAGAACATGTGTTGTGTGAGATGTGTAATGTGTAGTATGACTAAGAAATGCTAGAGATATGTGTGGTGAATGTGTCTAGTGTGAAATGTGTTATTATGGTCAATTATATGATATTGCTTGGTGTGTATAGTGTGCAGTGTGTGAGGTTCATGTGTGTAGTATGCCCTTAAAAATTGAGTGTGAACTATAGCTCAAGAGTATGTCATAGGGAGATGTCAATGTAAATGTGTGCATATATCTAAGATGAATGTAAAATACTAGATGTGATGTGTGTAAGATGTATGGTAATTGATAAGGAAAAGAAGGTGTGGGGGGAGATAATAGGCGTGATGCCCCCCAAGCATGTAATAGTAAAGGTGATCAATTGAAGTCATCTACAAGGTCATCATTTTCATGGTCAAAATTGTATGGTGAGGCATCTAAGACTTGATAAGATATAGTGTCAGGTTGGTCATGTAAAGCACCATCTAAGTGTAATTTATACATGCCCATAACATATTCCTCATTAGTGAAAGGAGGTAATGGACACCTGTGTGCATATCACTGAGTCATATTGGGTGAATAACGAAGGAAGGAATCATTGCAAATGAATATGTGACCAAATAGCATAGGAAATGATATATCAGTGTGATCAGGGTGTAACATGCCCCTAATGTAAGCAAGCCAATATTGTCCTAATGTAAGTGGAGAAAGGTAGATGGTGATACGAAAGACACGTAGACCATAAGTGACAGTGATAGTGATGAATCCATGATAGAGAAGAAGGTCATCAGTTGGAGGATAAAGATCCTTGAGAGTAAAGCCAAGCCGAGTAAAAACATCATGTGAATATACAAGGACATTGTAAGTAGGATAAAATGGAATGTGCTCCCAAAAAAAATCATTCGTGAAAAGTGTACATGTAAAGGGAGGTTGTGTAGAAATCAATTGCGTATGAAATTTATGGAAGGTGGAATGTTGTTTGATGTAGGAACATTCCCCTGACAAATAACCATAGTAGTAGTAATAGCAGCAGGGGGAGGTGAAGATGTAGTTAGGACTGAATCTATCATGCAAATGACACCTTCAAGTGGTGGTAAATGTAGTAGCTCATCTATGGGTTGCGGGTAATCACTAGTGTCATCTCTTGGAATAGACTGTGTAATATTTGGATCATGGTTGTAAAATTTGTATGGATGACGGTCATGAAGAATAGTATACTCAACACCCTCATGTGGAAACTTGACACAATGATGTGCTGTAGAGGAAATAGATTGCATGGCATGGAGCCATGGCCTACCAAGTAAACATATATACGAAACTGGAAAGCCAATGAAATAGATACTGTGTTGAGTGTTTTTAGCCCTATAGTAATAGGTAAAAAAAATTGACCTATGCATGGATGAATAGATCCATCATATGCACAAAGAGAGAGACATGATGAACTAACATTAGCAGCCGAAAGACCAATATTTTCAAGGAATAACATGGGACATAGATTGAGCTCAAATCCATTATTGATTAAAGTACGCTTGATACCCATATTGTAAATGTGAATCATGATATGCAAAGGTGGATTGTTGTAAAAAATAGAAATATCAACATGAGGATCAGTTGGAATGCAAGTAGTAGTAAGGAGATGTTATACTCTATGTATTAATTCAGGATTGACCAACAAAAACTCATTAATGGAGATACTCATGATGAGAAAACAAGAAAGATACTAATAGTGTGTAGATTGAGTCAGGTTCACCAAAATGATTAAGATAAAATGTAAAATCTAAGCCTAATCTGATGCTATCGTAGTAGTAAATAAATGCAATAATAAAATATATAAATTAACCCAAATAACTAAGCAATTAAATTATGAAACCCTAACTATAAATAGGGTTAGAATATCCTTAGCTGATTTGTAGAGATCGTTGAATTATGCCATAGTGGAGAAAGGAGGAACAAATATGGAAAACCGTCACACAGGAGCCTAGAAAATTGCAGATATGGGTAGATAAACTAGACTAGGGCATTTGGAGAGCGATAAGGGCACCTATGAGTGCCTGGGTACTAATTTTGGGTGCATGGGTAGATCAAGGTTGCAAGATGTTCATTAATGCTCACATTTTGTCACTATGGATTCACACCATGATTGTTGGAGTCACCGAAAACATGTAATGAGGAATATACCTGTAAAACCCTACAATAAACATCAAATACCAAAAAAAGAAAGATTCAGAATGAGGGGTCAGACTGTCCCCAGCTACCAAAATGGTGGACTTACAACTGAGTGTTGCACTACATCTCAGACCCAATGTAGTTTTGTGTGTGTGTGTGGAATTATGCCCTAGGTTGCTCTTGTACTAGTCACACTTGGATAACGAGGAAGTAGTTAGATGTAAATAAATGTAGTAAATGTGTGCATGGAATAAAATAAAATTCCCTCCTATGAAGTGTATGTATATGAACCAACCCTTGTGTCCCTTGTGATGGAGCCGGATGGATGTAATGGAGCTCTTAGATTCCTTGATGGATGCAACATTAGGTGCAGATAGTATATGCTTAGTGTTTGGTCCTTCATTATGATCACATAACTTTATATTTGTATGATTCCCTTACTTGAACTTTGTAATTAACCCCAAATAATATAACTACCAAAAAGATAAAATGCCTAAATGGATAGAAAGGACCCAAAAAGTATGAGTAAAATACAAAGAGGAAAGGGATGCCCAAATTGGATGAGGGTACCTAACATTGACATCCTAGTTTGGGCAATGGTGACTAGGATGAACAATGCCAAAGATTAAAAAGGAAAACTAAGCAAGCAAAGGTGTAAGACCAAGAAAAGTGACAGAAAGGAAATAAAGGTGGCCAAAGACATTGTTTAATTAGTATCATTCTTACTTAGGAATCATATGAATAATAGTATGTAATCATGACTAGATAATAACCAAACATTTTTGATTTTTTTTCTACAGTACCCTAACTCACACATATCATCTAAAGCCCCAATCTACCCTTTTTGGCCCATTTTTTCTCGAGTTGGGCATCCTTCTACCGCCCAAGTGGACGGCTCTCCATAGTCACTATTGAACCTATAAATATGACCTTACCCCTCCCTTTATCAGGATGCAATTTTGAAGACTCTCAAATCTTTTGCCATTTTGATTTCATCTCTTATGTGCCTATGCAATTGCTATCACTATCTTAGGGCCATTCTTGGAGATCTTGTGCCATCTTTGGAGATTTTAAGTCCTCTTTCCATCTTGCATGTTTAGATCTACCATCTCCTTCCTCCCAACCATAATCATCAAAAATTTTAGGCTCTAAAATTATTAGAGAGCCTTTTTCTTGCATTCACCCATCTTTATAATCATCTGTAGACTGTAATTTTATCCATTTCCATCCACTTAGACTTAGATCCGTCTTGGTCCCCATCAAACTTGTATGGTTTCCATTGACCCATCTCACTACCACTTTCTAATCTGACACCCATAATTTCATCTGTTTGAGTTTGGTGTTCTCAACTTCACATATATTCAAATCATGTCATTCTACCTATCTATCAACTTTGATCTATTTTTCCAATCCTCAGTCACCGCCGACTCATCCCAGTTGTTGTTGACTGGATTTGTATTTATTTTATTTATAATAACTTTTTATATTGTTTTATATCCTTTTTGTTATATCCAGATCCACATCATCTTGCAGTGTTCTGTCTTCAACTCAGATCCAATTTCATATCCAGATAAAATTTAGATCTAGTTGTAGGAGCCTTTGTAGGTATGTTTCTATACCTTCTTATCATCCTATCCTGGTCACCATCGATCATGCTCTGTAGCCTTGAGTTGTCATTGACCCACCTAAGTCTAGTTTACTTTACATTCATTTACATCATATCTACATTTCTATCTTTTATCTAACATTTCAGTTTTTGTTTTGGATTAGATTTTGCTACATCCAATTTATCAATATCTGATTCTATCTTATCTTTATCAAAATGAGGGTTGACATACATCCTAGGAAGTTTTCATTTATTGGGACTAAATTTGTCAAGAAACCCACCCATCTATCTACTAATTTGATATTTTTCTATCGAGTTCATTTTATTTTTGGGTCATCTATCTTGTTGTGGAGAAGGATCTCTTATTTTCACATGTACATGTCGGCATCCCATCTTTAGCTACCTTATACCATCACATACTTAGAGTTACTTATTTTCTTTAGTACTAGTTCACATAATGAGTTCAATGTGTTGGTCATTGTGTGGTTGTGTTTCTATTGATGTCAACCTCCATTGATGGGAAATGGTGTCATGGTGTTGTATGAGTCTCCCTATGTTGTTATTCAGATGTCAAGCATGTTGATTGTCAAGTTTTGTGAAGTCTTATGTAGTCCTGGTGCATGGTTGAGTGAGCTAAGTCACCGTTTGAGCTCTTCTAATTTTATAGGGTGATGTCATGATATCAAACATGGTCCATATGATGTGTCATGAGTATACATGGGTCTACATTGAGTCAATATGGTCAGTTTATGGTTGAGTGAGGTCATTATGGGCTTGTTTCTAGCAATGGAGCATGAAAAATGAGATAAAGGTGTAAGATTTGGACTAAATAAGTATTTTCTAAGAATGGTAACAATGTACCTGAGATGTATGATGAGTTTCAAATCAGAATTTAGAGGTTAGATGCATATTTGAGGTCCTTGGGATACAAACAGTGAAAAACATACATGCAAACAAAGGTAAGTCATTGTGGATGGAGATTTTGAGGCATATCTAATCTATATGATGATTATGGACAGTTAGATTAGATATTTTGCATATAATCTTAAGTTAGTTATTAAGGTTTCAAAAAAATAATGAGATGGTTTGATCATCACATTTTTAGGAATGATCATTAAGAAGATAAACTGGTTTGAAACCCTTGCTAAACCCTAGCTAGGAGAAGCTTGTAGAAAAGTGATTGTATCAGAAAATTTTTGATTTTTTCCTCAAAAGTGACGATTTTATGATGTAGAGGACACTTCCATGTTTCCATAAAGTTATGGTAGTGTATGTGGCAGTATGTGGGTCCCACATGAATGTGCTTATTTATGAAGATTTTTCATTTAAGGAGAAAGCTTACAAAAGAGGTATGAACTAAATTTCCATTTATGAAATCCTAGGAGTTGATATAGATGTCCATGAAGGGTTAAATTCATGATGACAGTGAAAAAGTGTAAAGTATGTGCTATCTTTGTTGACTAGTTTTGGGGTAGTTTGGAGTAGTCAATGGTAAAATAGACATTACAAGAGCTACAACGTGAGTTAGAAATCCATTTCTACAAGTATTCTCCTTTTGTGATCTTATGATTCATCTATATTTACAGTCGCATTTTCAAACTTGAATATTGTGTAAGTGTATCTCATCGAACTTATGACATTTGGATTTGAGATTAAAAATTGGAGGATGCTCATTTTAGCAGGGTCCAAGTAGCTTGAAAATATAGCTTAAGTAAGGGTTTTTAATCGATTTAAAGCATTGGTCACAGGTTCTATATGGATCACACAACCTGTTTAACTCATGTATCAATCTTTTTACACAGTCTAGACAGTGAGTTCCTACCAGGTATGGAGCAAGATTGGGCTAAGTGACAGTTCATCGAGTCCAATAGGAATCTTTCATAACTAGTTTGACAGACCTGGACCTATTCAAAACTACCTAAAACTTGAACTTTAGACAGCCATCTACTTAGGTACCCTTGTTATCCAATTTTAATTCATATATATTTCCACATGAGGTATCCTAATTAAGTCATGTTAAGGTAAAAACTTTGATGTGTCTTTCAAGTCTTGTTTGTTAACAAAATTCATAAACAAATATTTTCAGGATAAGGTTCATGCCTATTGAAGTACCTGAGTTGGTTAAACAATATAATAATATAATATAATCCAATAATACTCCCTCTTCTAAATTGAATCTGGGTGAAATTCTCACCTATTGGATTCATCTCAAGGTCTTGTCAAGACCATGTACATCCAAGATTGTTTATCAGCCCATTTTGAAACCATAGGTCTCATGGGCATCTCAGTCCACTTGGTCAAGACAATAAGTGGTTGTGGAGTCACCATCTGACTACTCCATGAATTATAAACTACTTAGAAGGCATTCATCTATCCCCATATATGAGTTCATATTTCCATAGAGTTTTCCCAAGATCTCTCAATCTGGATCAATCTACTCCATCGATGTGATCTCGTGGATTACATCACATCATATCAACACTAGGTCCCTGAAGGGTGCTGGATATGACTATTATCACTGAGAATGCCTACCCAACCATCTCAATGGACCCAGTACTCAACAATCAAATATCCTCATCTCACAACAGTCTATTCAGATCATCCATGGTGGTTAAATTATGTCCCCTCTTATCAAACATGTACATCCTGAATATGGGATCCTGACTAAGCTCATGGTTGTGCAACCATGGGACCATTGTCACCTCTTATGCGACCAGGGTTCACACAAAACTTTTAAACCATGAAATGTCTAATTATACCCCATTGGCTGGGCCGATCTTACAATGGGTCATACTTCGACTATTGTAATGATGGAATTTCACCTCCTCATTACTTCCTCCCATCCACCCTATTGAAAACTATCATGAGGGTCATAACTCCGATTGGGTATCATGAGAGAAGAAAAACATATATTGGTAAAGTTTAAGCTCATTTTGAGAGTCATAGGTCATGACATGGGGGTGAAAAGTTTCATTCTTTTAGAAGGACCATTGTTTTGACAGTTTATGAAGGATTAGGGGGATCTCTAGATCAGAAAATCCAGCCTCATCTCGCGGAATTTTTTACATCACTTGTTCAATATTTTATAGGACATACCATTTCCTAAATCCACCAATGGAAAGCGTGAGTTTGAATACCTAGGGTTCCACATTTGAATACAGTTATCTCAATAAGTTATGGTACAATAAATACTATAGAGATCAAACATAATCCAGTCCTTGAGTTCATCTCATCTACCTCATCCCAGGGGGTTGTATTCATACCTTGTGACAGTTATTACCTCAATAAATTCTACCACACCTAGCACATATGGTGTTCCACCATGTTATCATACATCTATGTCTATTCCTACTCTTGTACGACATCAACATTGACTATATCTTAATCATAACCTCATAGGTCATGACATGTGGTCATGAACATTAAAAAGTTTCATTCTTTTAAAGACTGTGTTCAACAGTTTATAAAAATAGTTTTAGGATCTCCAGATAGAAAATCCAGCTCTCAGTCTCGCGTGCTCTAACCCCTTGACATATTCAGACAAGTCATTTTTGAAACTAAGTCCACCAACTGGAAGGAGATAAATTTCTAGAAAAATCCACATGGGTACAGTATCCAGATCCTGTAGTAGCAATAAATGACTATAAATCAATGAACCTCCATCCTTATTCATCTCATCTAGGCCTCATCATAATTAGGTTCATACCTTATGACATTATACCTATAGAATGATCTAGCCATCACCTAGCACATTGAACTATCCACCACTTATCATACATCTATGTCTAATTCCTACCTTTACGACATCAACAGGTCAACTACATCTAGGTCATGAACCTAACCTATCATCAATACATCACTTAGCATCCCATATTATGGACCCACCTCCCCAGTCGATCCCAGGATGTACCTCTATAATCTTGACCACAGCTCACACATATCATGTGTCGAGGTTATTGACCAGTGGCCACATCACCTATTTTATCTCTAAACAAGCGTATAGTTTAATCTGTCCAACATCTGAAGCATGATGATCCACAGTCTATACCCACTACCAAACCATATGTGAAGGTGACTAAGATGAATGATTTGTAGAAGGTATATCAATGATACCCAGTTAGAAAACCTAATTTTATGAAGCAAGCACCCCCACCTAATGATAAACTTGCAAAGGGAATGTCATGCGTTTTCTCAAAAAAACCACCCATTCCTTAACCTACACAATCTACATCTGGATATGAAGTACCTCATTAATTGCATCAGGGTGCAAACACCCCTCATCTCCATCAATATCCACATCAACACCCAAGGATTATGGTCTTGAACCTTAATCTACTTTGATCCCTTATTACATACAATTCATTAGGTGTTGTATCATACCTAAGTACCTCACCTACATCTATTCCACCCTTACCTAGATTATACCATCCAGGTGGAATCAATCCCAGAGTTCCTCTAGTAGGTCTTCAAGCTTTTATTGGCACTAATCACTTCAACTATCATAATATACATTGACTTCAAGAATGAATCATAGAGTTCCATATCATATTTTTCATTGTCAAGAATGAGTTTTCTGAAAGCATTTCAACTTGTCTTAACTTTAAACTGATCCTCTCATCTCACCCTCAAAATCATCCACTCCTACATATTCTTTAGAAAATTTCAAACAAAAACGTTTTTTTTGGCAATAACCACACAACCTTCAAAGTACCCTCTAGTTGAGGCTTGTTGTCATCCCCGCTAAGGGTAAATCCTCTCGATCAAAATATAAGACTCATTGGTAAACATCCCCAAATATCTCTTATTCATTCTCGTATTCATGAGAAGCTAAGGAATCTTCCCTAGTTATGGAACAATTCAAATGTTACAACAGTCCATGTCTAGGAGCACTCCCATATATTCTTAGGGTCTTTGAGCCCTTCATCTAAGACATCTCAAAGGTGATCAATTTTGTACAGTCCAACTCAATCTAATCCTCCTCATAAATTTGATTTGTCATCTTGACATAATACATCTAATTTACCTATCTAATCTACATGCTTCTTACTTCCCCTAACAGTGAGTCAGGGTGTAATCTATATCTCTGTATTAAAACCCACAAGATCTACCTTCCTCCTGACAAAAAGGTGATCTTATGAGTCCTACACAGATTACCCTTCAACATTTAAGGTCAAATATCTGTCCATCATGCTAAAGTCGTATTAAGGTCATTTTAGGTCACTCATAGTAAGAAGTTTAGTCATGAAGTAAAGTTGATCAAAACTGAATTACATTTCTCTGTAGTCACCATACCTTACGGTGTCATGACACTGGAGTCTAATTTATAAAAGCCCTCAAAACCATCATCAATGATCTTATTAAGGAAGATGAATCTCATCATCCTAAGAGTGATATTTAAGTTATCCATCCATTGATTTATGTACAATCATATCCAATTGATATGTTCTACATCTTTATCCATTGATTTAAAGTCCTCTGCTCAAGATATGGTGTCTCATCACATGTGTCATCAATGTGATATTATTAGCCTTGAAAATCATCAGGGTATGATCCCCTAATCCATAGGGATCTAAAATGACTCTACTTTATCAAATCAGCCAACACGAAGAAGAAAAAATGATATACATGAAGGTTATGTCTGTTTAAGTGAATAGGATCGCTGCTGCCTATGTGCAGGGTGGTAGTTACAGAACTACCACCCCACTAGGGTGGTGGTCTCAGGACCGCTGGTTTGCATTGGGTGGAAGTCCTGGCTCTCTACGGACAGAAAAAAATCCAAAATATGATGCGAATAGTCCTCAGAATTCCAAAGGGTGTCCATGTCTCTTCTTTCCTGCATGAATTTTCCCATTCTCCAATGCATGAGAGAACATGAGAAATAATATAAATGCATGTTATGGAAGAGAACAAAGGCATCATAAAAGCATGAAGCAAGTGAGTAAGAAGCTCTTAGTGTTGGAATTTTTATATTTTAGAAGCAAGGAGTAATTGAGTCAGAGCAAGCAAGTAACTGGGAGGAAGTGTGAGATATTATCTACTTTTGTTTCATACTTATTATAATTTATATACTTATTATTGAATTGGCCAATAAAAGTGGGAAGAAAGAGCAATTTCCCTTCCCGACTGGTTTTTCCTACTCTAGAGGTTTTCTAGGATAAAATTGTTGGTGTATGAGTCTATATTATTTCCCTTTCTGCAAATTGTTGATTATAAGAACAAGTATAATTCATTCACTAGATATCTCTATTATTTTCTAATAGAAAGTAGAACGAACAACAATTAATTTTGATTCTCTGGATAATTCCAAAGTTTAATAGTTTACAGATCATTTTGGTATTAGAGCTAACAATTATCCAGGACTGTGGTATTCATTCTTGGATTTGTATGATAGTGACGAGATCTAAAGGTGAAGAGGCTTTACCTTGCAATTCAAAAATTTCTACAAAGAAGTGGAAATAGAGAATTCGGGGACAAATGGAGGAAGAGAACTTGGTCCATAGAATCGAGATGCTAGAGACCATGATGAATAGGATGTTTAGAAGGCAAGAAGAGCTTGTTGATTTATAGAAGACAACATCTGTCAAACAAGACTCCATGGACTTATTGGTTCGGGGCTTATCTGAAAAGTTTTGGCATAGGAAGGAGCCACCATGAGGAAAGTTATGGGGAAGAACATGAAGAAGAGACATTCTAACACAAGAGAAAAGGTAAAATCCGATCATACTCCTTTTAAAGTTGAAACGAAAGTTGAGATTAAAAGCTTTGAAGGATAAGTAGTTGTGCAGAGTTGCTTAATAAACGGTTAAAATAGTTAGAAGTCTACTTTAGCATCCATAATGTCACTAAGGCACAAAGGATCACCTTTGCACATCTCAAGATGGAGGCACATGCTCTGGTTTGGTGGGAAAACCATCTAGCCACTTGTGAAAAGAAAAAGTGTCCTATTGTGAAATCTTGGCAAGAATTTAAAGAACTACTTAGAGCTAAGTTCTATCCTATTGGCCATAAGACTGGCCAAATGATTAAATGGTAGTATTTTAGACAAGGTAGTGGTTCAAAGTGTGCATGGACTATACTATAGAGTTTCAGTGGCAAGCCATGTTTCTTAACATGGACTTGGAGGATGAGTATATTCTGACCAAGTACTTGGGAGGACTTCACACTCACCATCAAAGAAAATTCATCTCCACAAAACCCAAAGATCTCAACAAAGCATGCGTATAGGCATACTACATAGATGATGAAAAGAAACAAGGAGAAGTAGAGCCAAGGGTAAAACAGTCAACAAATCAGCAAATGAAAGAGTTTGGGAAAAAAAGTAACAAGTGATAAGTGGAAAGGGAAAGGTAAAAAAACTGCCACTAATTTAAATACTTATAAAGATCCCAAGAATTTTTGCAAGAACTATGATATCAATGGTCATACTGATGACTACATGTTGGAAGTTGCATCCAGATTTGCATCCGAAGAACTGAACAAAGGACTCAAAGAATTCCATGAAAACTATGAAAATAGAAGGGGAGGTGGAAATCGAATATGAATATAATGTAGACGAGAGGCTTGGATGCACAGCCACTAACATGGAAAGCTAGGAAGAGGAGATGAGTAGACTATTCCAGATCAAAATCTAGATCAAGAGAACTAAGGTAAATGCTTTGGTTGATACTGGTTCTCATTCTAACTTGATTTCTAAAGAAGTTGTAAAGAAGCTTGGTCTTGAGAATTACGAGCATCCACACCCTTATCCTTTGGGTTGGGTGAAGAAGGGTGTTGAAATTTAGGTAACAAGAAGATGTAAGGTCAATTTTGGGATAAATTCCCAATATATTGATGTTTTTGAAGCTGACGTTATTCCACTTGATGCTTTTGATGTTGTATTCGGGAGTCCTTACTTGTATGTTAGGGATGCTATATTTATGAGGAGGGAAAACCGGTACATATGGGTCAAGGATGGGATCAGCTACAACATCTAGGAACACTAGCATAAGACAAGGGCTACTATGGTAAGTGCTAACCAAGAAAAATGACTTATTTAGGCAAATCATAATCAATTTTTTTTTTTACTTTTATTGAAGAATAAACAATATGGGGTAGAAGTTGTAGATATTTCTAACTAGGGAAAGCATGATTTGAATAGTATTATTCAGTCCTTTTAGGAAGTATTTTAGGCTCTTAACAGGATTATCTCACAAAAATGGGAAGTAGAGCATGAGATTTAGGCTATTGCCAGAATCCCCTCTACCGAACATCAGTGTTGTATAGGCAATCCTTGCTTGAGAGTACTAAAGTAAAGAAAACAACTCCATGAACTACTAAGACCAAGGTGTGATACATCTAAGCACCTCACCATGTGATTCGCCTATTGTGATGGTGCCAACGAAGGATGGTTCTCAGAGAATGTGCATTGACTACCGCGATTTGAACAAGATCACCATAAAGAACAAATATCCACTTCCCCACATAGATGATCTCTTAGACCAGCTTCAGCATGCCAAATTTTTCATGAAGTTAGATCTAAAGTCCTATTATCACCAAGTTAGGATGAAGGAGGAGGATATATGAAAGAGTACCTTAAAACAAAATAGGGTTTGTATAAATGGATAGTACTTCCTTTTGGATTATGTAGTGCACCCGCTATATTTATGAGATTGATGAATGATGTATTGCGGGATTTAATAGATTCATGTATCATTTTATATCTATATGATATCTTTATTTTTAACTTGCCACATGAGAAGAACATCTAACGCATTTGCAAAAAGTCTTACAAGTTCTTAAGGAGAAATAACTACTTTGTAATATGAAGAAATGTGAATTTTCCAAATAGTCACTTGTCTATCTTGGGTACGTGGCTGGAGGAGGAGAGATACAAGTGGATCCAAAGAAGGTGGAATCCATCACTAATTTTCCAACACCAACAGGAGCCACAGAGACTAGGATTTTTGTGGGAGCAGTACAGTACATGCGGAAGTTCATTCTGGGATTCTCTGCGATTGCAGCACCTCTACACAAAGTGGACGTAAAGAGTAAGGGTTTTGACTGAGGTAAGGAACAAGAAAAATCCTTTGAATTATTGAAATACAAGATTAGTAATGCTCCATTACTTTCTCTTCCTAATTTGTTGCAGCCTTTTGAAGTAGAGATAAATTCCAGTGATTATGCCATGGGTGCAGTGTTTCTTCAAGGAGGTAAACCCATATGTTATCATTTTAAAAATTTCACTTCAGCAGTTAAAGGATATTCAATATATGATAAGGAAATGTATGCACTAGTTCAGGTAATTAATAAATGGAAGAATTATTTGTTGGGTAAAGAAACTATTGTGCACACTAACCACAAACCTCTCCAGTATTTGTAAGCACAGTCTAAATTATAGTAGGCAAGGCACTACAAATGGATGGAGTTCCTTTAGCAGTTCCATTTGGTGATTAAATACAAGAAGGGTAGTACAAAATTGGTGGTAGACATGTTGTCTAGAACATCCACACAAAATAAGTTTTCCAGTTTGGCCATTATCTCTTAGATTGAGCCCTTCACGAAGGAAGCTTACAGAGAGGCATATGCCCAGGAAAAATACTTTGGGGTGACATTTCAGCAGTTGTAGTCCCAAGGGCTTGAAAGGACGGGGATTGAAGATTGTTATCTCAAAGATGGGCTGCTCTACCAATGGGGGAAGCTTTGTGTGCCAAAAGAAGAGTGAATTCTATTGATGAGGGAAACACATACCTCGAAAGTAGTAGCACATTTCGGTGTTGGTAACACCCTAACACACTTGCAAAGGTATGTGTATTGGCCCAATATGTAAGAAGAAGTATCAAAATTTATACCGGGATGTAAAATTTGTTGTACTAGCAAGCATAAGACTAGGAAGGAAGGTTTGTATATGCTGTTACCAGTACCAACTCATCTATGGGAGGACATTTCTATGGATTTTGTAGGAGGATTACCTATGTATAAACATGGCCATGACTATCTCTATGTTGTTGTTAATAGATTTAGTAAGATGTGTATTCTTATGGCATGTGAAAAGATAGTAAAAGCACATAAGGTGGTAGATATTTTCTTTGCTAATGTATGGGTGCATTTTGGTTTTCCAAAGTCTATTATTTCCGACAGGGATTCCAGGTTCTTGGGGAATTTTTGGACTACTTTGTGGGACAATATGGATACCAAGTTACAAAGGAGCACGGCTTTCCATCCACATACAGATGGACAAACATAGGTGGTAAACAAGACTTTGGTACAGTTGATCAGAGGGTATAACAACAAATACCCAAGGACTTAGGATGAGTTCTTAGCCTACATTCAACATTCCTATAACCGGGTAGTACACACATCCACTATAAAGTCTCCGTTTGAAGTATACTTGAGATATCTACCTATAAATCCACTGGACATAATAGTTGGGTAGAAAGAAGAGAAGAATACATGAGACACATAGGTGACTAGAGAAAACAAATTCATTGAGAGGATCCAGAAAATCCATCTCAAAGTCAAGGAACAACTAGAGAAATCTCAGGCCAGGTACAAAGCTAGGCACGATCAACATAGAAGGGAACATAAGATTCATGTTGGAGATAGAGCTTGGATTTTATTGAGCAAGGAGTTACGACAAGGTCAAGCACGAAAGCTCAAGCCACTACCATATGGACCCTTCACCATATTGGATCAGGTTGGAGAAAATGCCTTTCGACTTGATTTACCGTCATTCATGAGGATGTACTCTATAGTAAACTGCGAGAACTTGCACCTATATGAGCCATCCATGCTAGATGAATATGAAGAACTAGAGTTACTACCTTCCATTGAGGATTGCGTCTTGGACTCACAAGGTGAATTGGAGGAGGATGTAGTACTGCAACAAAAGGTTAGAGAGACTAGAAGAGGTCCATAGGAGTCTTAGCAGATTGAACTAAAAGGAAAGACACCAAGGCAGACCCGGTGGTACCTGAAGGAGAAAGTGAGGGAATTATTTCCTCATCTACTCCCCCAATAACCTTTTGTGGGACCAAAATCCTCCTAAGAAGGAGAGGTGTGATCCATAGGGATCCAAAATGACTCTACTTTATCAAATCAGCCAACACGAAGAAGAAAAATGATACAAGAAGGTTCTATATTTTAATTAATAGGACTGCCATCCTGTGTAAGGTGGTGTTTATAGAATCACCGCCAAACTAGGGTGGTGGTCCTAGGACCACCGTTCTACACAGGGTGGCCGTCTTGGATCTCTCGAACAGAAAATAAAATCTAAAAATGAATAGCCTCAGAATTTGAAAGGTTGTTCGTTACCTTTCTCCTCCATGACCTTTCCCATTCTCCAATACATAGGAGGATATGAGAAAGGATATAAATGCATGTTATGGAAGAGAACAAAGATCATCAAAGAATGGAGCAAGTGAGTAAGAAGCTCTTAGTGTTTTAATTCTTATTTGTAGAAGAAAGGAGTAATTGAGTCAGAGAAAGCAACTGGGAGGAAGCGTGACATATTATCTACTTATCTTTCATACTTATTGCAATTTCTATACTTATTATTGAATTGGCCAATAAAAGTGGGAAGAAAGAGCAATTTCCCTTCCCGAAAATTTTTTCCTCCTCTGGAGGTTTTCTAGGATAAAATTGTTAGTGTATGAGTCTATATTCTTTCCCTTTCTGAAAATTGCTGATTCTAAGCCCAATTATAATTCATTTACTAGCTATCTCTTTTATTTTCTAATATAAAGTATAACAACAATGATTAATTGTGATTTTGTGGATAATTCCAAAGTTGAAGAGTTTACATATCAGTATGTGTTGTCTTGTTCATGACCTTGAATCCGTATCTCAGTCAAATGAATTCAGTATAAGGGTGATTGGTGTCTATTATCTATCAAAGCATGAAGATTGAATAAAAGGTGTGTGAACAAGGAAACTTTTCATAGGTCTATCTTCGAGACCACAAGAGAAATTGAGTGCAAAGTGACAATTATATCCTTGTGAGAGGTAGGATATAGTCATAAAAGTAGAAAAGGAATGTTATAATGGTGCTTCTTGAGATGATGAGATTTTATATTTGTGTATCTACAAGAGTTTAGAGGTCAATATGTACAACCAACTATGTAAGAGGTAAGTCAATCTAAGATCTACTTGAATGGCATAATGTTGCTTGCAAGACACAAGTAGAGCCAATTTTTTATCTATCTTATTATCATGAGGTAGAGGTATTCTGAGTTGTGTGGGTCCAAGTGTAGTGAAGGTCTAAAAGTGAAAGCTACAGTGTGTTCATCTATGGAAAGGTATCTATGCTTGTTCTAAAAGGAGTCAATATTGAATTGTCCTAGTTTTAAAGAATGCAAACCTCAATGTGATTCAGAAAGGATAGGTATGTCACATTTTTTTGCATACAATGTGGTTAAGTCTAGGTAAGAAGGCAATAAAGGCTTGAGTTGGTATATTTCTTGATGCAAAGTATGAGTAGTGATCATTTTTCATTTAAACAAGTATGAGGAACTATTTGTAACCATGTTAAGGTCTGGTAAAGCTATAAGTAGTCATGTCTTTGTACCACATCATGTGATTATATTATATCAAATGGAGTTATAAGGTGAAGGCATAGGTGGTTTGTTTCTTCAAGATGGTGAAGTGTCTCATGAATCTCAACATGTTCAAAGCATTGAAGGAGTTAGATCAAGAGTCTTCTAGACTGAACTAAGTCTTTGTTGGATCTTGATAATAATTTGAACTTGTGAAAAGTATGTATGTCTCAGTGTGTTCTCCTGAGTTTATATAGAAAGGTGAAAATACATTGACATGAACAAAAGGTTTCAAGAAAGTACAAACTAGTACATCATAGGGTTTATGGATCTCTCTGGTCTGAAAGTAGTTTTATTCATTATCAGCAGAGGTCAATAAAATCAAAAAAGATGTTCTATGAGATGATAAATGCTCAAAAAATTGACTTGCCATATGAATGCAAAGATCCCATCAAACTTATATAGAATAAGTGGAAAAATGATAGGTTATAGGTTCAAAATTGTCAAAGAGGTCATCAGATGCAGAGGTTATTCAGTATAAGTAAGGTTGATCACTATTATTCAAGTTCACATAACAAGAAATTGTAGGGTACAGAGGTACCAAAATGATCTACTATATGTTGCAAAAATTCTAAGGTGTTTCTATAAGTAGTAGGTTACTAATGTGAAGTCTCAAAGCATGTTATGACTCAAAAGGTCAGAAATAGTATGGAACAATGGTTTAATATCTTTACCCAATAGGTGGTAGAGTATGAGAAAGGTGTAACAAAGAATAAAGTTGTTTTATTGCATTTCAAATAAAAGTACACTTTGTTAAGATCTTGTTGCGTTCTTCGCCTCTCTACAATGGTATGTTTAGTTGACAAGACACTCTTTAGATTGGTTAAATGATGGATGTCTGTCTAAGATGAATATAAGGTATTTTAGTGGTTGATTCTCTCAAAGGTGAAATTAAAAATTTGGTAGTTATGCAGTGTTAAAGGTTTTTTCATCAGACATCAATGGGATATAGTTGTACGTATGACAGAGCATGTGCTATGTGACTGATTTTTTAAGGTCAAAAAATGACAATTGTAGGTCTCTTAGTGATTGGAAAGAGGATTCAAGTGGTCACTATTAGAATAAACTAGAAGGACAAGTAAAATAAAATCATTACATGTAAAAGAAAGGTTTCCTTTCAAGAAGTTGAGAGATTGGTATAACAGGTGTATAAGATGATATGGCTATCTAACATACCTTAAAATACTTGAAACGTACATGACTAAAGATGTTATCAGAGCTTATGTGAGAATAAAATAAAAGTCAAAATATGACCCTACAGGTCTGAGTCAGTCATTCCATTCAAGATTGTGTCTTGGACTCACAAGGTGAATTGGAGGAGGACGTAGTACTGCAGCAAAAGGTCAGAGAGACTAGAAGAGGTCCACAAGAGTGTCTTGATAGATTGAACTGAAAGGAAAGACACCAAGGCAGACCCGATGGTACCTAAAGGAGCAAGTGAGGGAATTATTTCCTCATCTACTCCCCCACTAAGCTTTTGTGGGACCAAAAGCCTCCTAAGAAGGAGAGGTGTGATCCATATGGATCCAAAATAACTCTACTTTATCAAATCAGCCAACACAAAGAAGAAGAAATGATACAAGAAGGTTATGTATTTTAATTAATAGGACTACCACCTTGTGTAAGGTGGCAGTTATAGAATCACCGCCCAACTAGGGCAGCGGTCCTAGGACCACCGGTCTGCACAAGGTGGCGGTCCTGGCTCTCTCGGACAGAAAATAAAATTTGAAAATGAATAGCCTCAGAATTTGAAAGGTTGTTCATTTATTTTCTCCTCCATGACCTTTCCCATTCTCCAGTGTACAAGAGGATATGAGAAAGGATATAAATGCATGTTATGGAAGAAAACAAAGATCATCAAATAATGGAGCAAGTGAGTAAGAAGCTCTTAGTGTTGTAATTCTTATTTGTAGAAGAAAGGAGTAATTGAGTCAGAGAAAGCAAGTAACTGGGAGGAAGTGTGAGATATTATCTACTTATCTTTCATACTTATTGCAATTTCTATACTTATTATTGAATTGGCCGATAAAAGTGGGAAGAAAGAGAAATTTCCCTTCCCGACAAGTTTTTCCTCCTCTGGAGGTTTTCTAGGATAAAATTGTTAGTGTATGAGTCTATATTCTTTCCCTTTCTGAAAATTGTTGATTATAAGCCTAATTATTATTCATTTACTAGCTATCTCTTTTATTTCCTAATATAAAGTAGAACAACAACGATTAATTGTGATTCTGTGGATAACTCCAAAGTTGAAGAGTTTACATATTAGTATGTGCTGTCTTGTTCATGACCTTGAATCTATATCTCAATTAAATGAATTCAGTATAAGGGTGATTGGTGTCTATTATCTATCAAATCATGAAGATTGAATAAAAGGTGTGTGAACAAGGAAAATTTTCATAGGTCTATCTTTGAGACCACAAGAGAAATTGAGTACAAAGTGACAATTATAACCTTGTGAGAGGTAGGATATAGTCATAAAAGTAGAAAAGGAATGTTATAATGGTGCTTCTTGAGATGATGATACTTTATATTTGTGTATCTACAATATTTTAGAGGTCAATATGTACAACCAACTATGTAAGAGGTAAGTCAATCTAAGATCTACTTGAATGGCATAATGTTGCTTGCAAGACACAAGTAGAGCCAATTTTTTATCTATCTTATTATCATGAGGTAGAGGTATTCTGAGTTATGTGGGTCCAAGTGTAGTGAAGGTCTAAAAGTGAAAGCTACAGTGTGTTCCTCTATGGAAAGGTATCTATGCTTATTCTAAAAGGAGTCAATATTGACTTGTCCTAGTTTTAAATAATGCAAACCTCAATGTGATTCAGAAAGGATATGTATGTCACATTTTTTTGCATACAATGTGGTTAAGTCTAGGTAAGAAGGAAATAAAGGATTGATTTGGTATATTTCTTGATGAAAATTTTGAGTAGTGATCATTTTTCATTTAAACAAGTATGAGGAACTATGTGTAAGCATGTCAAGGTATGGTAAAGCTGTAAGTAATCATGTCTTTGTACCACATCATGTGATTATATTATATCAAATGGAGTTTTAAGGTGAACTCATAGGTGGTTTGTTTCTTCAAGATGGTGAAGTGTCTCATGACTCTCAACATGTTCAAAGCATTGAAGGAGTTAGATCATGAGTCTTCTAGACTGTACTTAGTCTTTGTTGGATCTTGATAATAATTTAAACTTGTGAAAAGTATGTATGTATCAGTGTGTTCTCTTGAGTTTATACAGAAAGGTGAAAATACATTGACATGAACAAAAGGTTTCAAGAAAGTATAAACTAGTGCATCATAGGGTTTATGGATCTCTTTGGTCTGAAAGTAGTTTTATTCATTATCAACAGAGGTCAAGAAAATCAAAGAAGATGTTCTATGAGTTGATAAATGCTCAAAAAATTGACTTTCCATATGAATGCAAATATCCCATCAAACTTAGATAGAATAAGTGGAAAAATGATAGGTTATAGGTTCAAAAGTGTCAAATAGGTCATCAGATGCAGAGGTTATTCAGTATAAGTAAGGTTGATCACTATTATTCAAGTTCACATAACAAGAAATTGTAGGGTACATAGGTACCAAAATGATGTACTATAGGTTGCAAAATTTCTAAGATGTTGCTATAAGTAGTAGGTTACTAATGTGAAGTCTCAAAGCATGTTATGACTCAAAAGGTCAGAAATAGTATGGAACAATGGTTTAATATCTTTACCCAGTAGGTGGTAGAGTATGAGAAAGGTGTAACAAAGAATAAAGTTGTTTGCTTACATTTCAAATAAAAGTACACTATGTTAGTTCTTTGCCTCTCTACAATGGTATGTTTAGTTGACAAGATGGTCTTCAGATTGGTTAAATGATGGATGCCTGTCTAAGATGAATATAAGGTATTTTATTGGTTGATTCTCTCAAAGATGAAATTAAAAATTTGGTAGCTATGCAGTGTTAAAGTTTTTTTCATCAGACATCAATGGGATGTAGTTGTACATATGAGAGAGCATGTGTTATGTGACTGATTTTTTAAGGTCAAAAAAGGACAATTGTAGGTCTCTTAGTGATTGGAAAGAGGCTTCAAGTGGTCACTATTAGAATAAACTAGAAGGACAAGTAAAATAAAATCACAACATGTAAAAGAAAGGTTGCCTTTCAAGAAGTTGAGAGATGGGTATAACAGGTGTATAAGATGATATGGCTATCTAAAATACCATAAAATACTTGAAACATACATGACTAAAGATGTTATCAGAGCTTATGTGAGGATAAAATCAAAGTCAAAATATGACCCTATAGGTCTGAGTCAGCCATCTGAGGATTGGATGAAGTTCTGAAAGCTCTAAATTTGTATAGTTATGATGGTTAAAGACTAAACTACTATGAAAATTCTTTACAAAAGGAAATGTTAGGCTCTAAGGTCTATAGTAGGACTGTGAGAAGTACATAGTTTCTCCAAATGGAAGGTAAAGGTATGTAAGACCCTTGTGAGAAAGGGGGAGTTTGTAGACACTAAGAATGCATGAATTTTAAAACTAGTTCCTTGAAGATGTTCACAACCATGAGAGGGTCAGAATTTCTCAAGTGACTATGTTGTGGAATCAGGGGTACAAGATTACATAACAAGTATTCCATGGAAGTTAATGGTTTGAGAATGTATGAAAAATTAGGGGAAGCATTTTTTCCTAGTCCATTGATAAGGTGATACTAACATTTCTATGAAATTTGGTATAATACTTGTATAGGTGGGTAACTAGTGTTTTTAGGATGAATGGATTGAGGAATAAGTGGTTGGCCTAAAAGGAGTTATGTTTGCATGAATTGAGAGAAAAAATGTCGAAAGGTATATTTAGGACATTAGTGATTTGGATGATTCATTCTGAATACATACATCAAGGTAAGAGTCCAAGATATTGTGATTTTAGCTAGAGATGGATGTAATGAACCAAGGGGGAGTTATAAGAAATAGTTTCATGAGGTATATTGGTTTCTAGAACTTTCCAAAGTTTGTCAAAAAGGATTTGAGAATGATTTTCTAGTCCAAATTTCCTAAAGTGTGTTTTGAGAGTAATGAAGGAAAAAATGGCATTCTTAAGAATGATCCAGATCTAGAAAGTTATGTAGAACATGAATGGAGAAGAATAAGGAGGGTACATGCTCATGGGGTGTTAGTTTGAAACTCTTATTAGGTCCAGGAGATCACTATATGCTGTTGTCAAAATCATAGAAGGGGGATTTCAGTCCCAGGGGGATCAAGTAATTCATGTAAATTAATTTTTGTATTGTTTCCTTTGTATTGAGTCATGTGATATCATTGTACATTCAGTAGAGTCTTTGTAGCCTTTTTCATAAATGGAAAAGGGGGATAGAAGCTCATAAACATGGAGTTGAGGTCATGTAGGTGTTGATCATGTTGGTTACCATCAAGGGGGATATTGTTGACCATTGTGTGGTTGTGTTTTCATTGATCTCAATCCAAATTGATGGAAAATGGTGTGATGGTGTTATATGATTCTCCCTATGTTGTTATTCAAATGTCAAGCATGTTAGTTGTCAAGTTTGGTGAAGTCTTATGTAGTCCTGGTGCATGGTTGATTGAGATAAGTCACTATTTTAGCTCTTTTGAGGTGATTAGGTGATGTCATGATGTTAAACATGGTCCATATAATGTGTCATGAGTATGTATGGGTATGCATTGAGTCAGGTCATTCTAAGCTTATTTCTAGGCCTGGAACATGTAGAATGAGATAGAGGCATAATATTTGAACCAAATAAGTCTTTTCAAAGTATGGAAGTAGTATGGTAGTAGTGTACCTGAGGTGTATGGTGATTTTTTTATCAGAATTCAGAGGTTAGATGCATATTTGAGGTCATTGGGATGTAAATAGTGAGAAACATGTAGGTAAACAAAGGTAAGTCACTATGGCTAGAGATTTTGAGGAATATATGAGCTAGATGGTGAGTATGGAAATTTAGATAAGGATTTCTTTGTGCTTCATTCCAAATTTTAGGTCATTATGATGAATGAATTCAAAGATATGTAAGTTTTACCAAAACTAGGTGAGTTTGAGTGTGTTTTTAGAGCAAAAGTTGACCTTCTGATGCTCGTTGTGGACTGTGTGCTTTGCATGGGGACCTGAGATATTTGGCATAGATTATTAAGTCAGTTCTGAAGGTTTAAAAAAATAATTAGGTGCTTTTCTTGTCATGTTTTTATGAACGATCGTTAAGAAGATAAAGTGGTTTTAAAACCCTAAATAAACCCTAGCTACGAGAAGCTTGCAGAAAAGTTCATTTATCAGACCATTTTTTATTGGTTCCTCAAAATTTATGATTGTATTATTTTTAAGACTCTTCCATGTTTCCAAAAATTTATGGTAGTGCATGTGGTAGTATGTGGGTCCCACCTACATATGTTTGTTTATGAAGATCTTCCGTTTAAGGATAAAGTTTCCAAAAAAGGTATGATCTAAATTGACATTCATTAAATCATAGGATTTTATATATATTTAAATTAATTTTTAAGGTCATGGTGATAGATAAAAAATGTAAATTATGACCTATCTTTGTTGACTAGTTTTTGGGGCAATTTGGAACAGTGAGTGGTAAAATGGACATTACAGGAGCTACAAAGTGATTTAGGGCCCCATTAAAGTTTTTTTGTGAATATGATTCATATATATTTCTAATGGTATATCAAACTTGAATATTGTACAAGGTATACAGAAGTTATGACCTATTCTTTCAGGGTCAAATTTGGAGGATGCTCATTCTAGCAGAGTGCAAGTAACTACATAAGGTAAAATAATGTTTCTGATTAGTCAAATATTGGTGAAGGTTTTTTATGGATCATACATAATTTTAAATTATTTTTCATGGTTTTTTTACTTTTGGAAGTGAGTTTTGGTATGTTGGAGCAAGTTTGGCTAAGTGAAAATTCTTGAGTCCAAGAGAAGATAAAAAGTAGTTCTTCAGAGATGGACCTGTTTGAAGGCCTTAAAATTTGAGTTGGAAGGAGTTACAATATTTTATGGAAATTTAATTCAGATATATTTCCAATGAGGTATTTATTAAGTATTTATGAGTTCATTTTATGTGTCATTCGTGTCTTTTTGTGAAGAAGTTTGTAGTGCCAGTTTCAGGACAAGGTTGTTCTTGTTGAAGTATTGAGTTGGTTGAAGAATCAAATGGTTGAGTTGATGATTTATATCACATAGAAAGTTAAGGGGGTAAATTTTTCACCTATTTAATTAATTTTTAGGTCTTGGAAGCTATAGAAAGAGTGTTTCTCATCTCAATTTGGAAAATAAGTTTTTGGGTAGGTTGATTTGGTGAAGACAAAAGTGGTTGTGGTTTGAGAAGGTGATTATTTCATGAATTATAAATTTCTTAAAAGTGTTATAAATTTTATGAAATTTCCATTTAATCATCACATTACATATTTTAGATGTGTTGAAGTTATTTTGTGGTAAAAATATGTTGACAGGGTCTTAAAGGGTGTTGGAAACAACTGTTTTGAGAAGGTAAAGAGATAGTGGGCCCATTAAATGAAATAATTTGATTGGTTCGTGTAAATTAATATCATGTATGGATGTTAAATGTTATTTTAAGTATGTATGGTTAATATGGGAGCTTTAATAATCATGGTTTTGGAATAAGGGGATTTTTTCATTCCAATGTAAGGGTTTTTAGGATTTTTTGTGCATGAAATGTTTTTTTGTCTAGGCCGACCTATATGGGTCATATTTGACCATTGTAATGATTTTATTTGAATGTAATGAATTTTAATTTGTAAATTTATCATGAGGGACCAACCTCCTTTGGGTTGGAGAGAAGAAAAGCATATAAAAGTGAAGTTTAAACTTATTTAGAGAGCTAGTCTTGCACGGGGAGAAGTGTGACCTAAAGGAAATTGTTTTGAAGGTATGAAGGCATGAATTGAAGGATGATAATATGTGTTTGATATTGAGGAATTTTTTAAATCATGTGTGCAAGAGTATAGAGGGCAAGAAAAGTTGAGAAAAAAGAAGAAAGAGTGAGTTTGAAGACCTAGGTTTTGGCCTAGGGTTTGGGAGTTGAATAAGTGATCTCCATCAGTTATGGCAGCAAAAATATTAGAGATAAAACATAATCAAGTGGATGATTTTTTTCTTGGTCATCATATGGGTTTTTATCCTCCTTTTGGAGTGGGTGATTCACTAAATTATGGATTGGTGCTCCTTGAAGGGTTGGTGCTCTACTAATTTAGGGGTTGGTGCTCCTTGTGAAGTTGGTGCTTCACCAAATATCTTTGATTTATGTAATATAAAAATATTTTCAGTGGGTTTTATTCCCCATGAGGTTTTCCCACTTACATATGGTGTGCTTGTGTTGATTACTTTGTTTTCTTTCTCTTGTGGTTAATGTTGCATATATTAATAGGCACCCATGGTTATGAAGGTTGTAAGAAAAATCTAATTGATGAATGTATGGTTTGGTAAATTAAATAAAAATAATTGTAGGAATAATTCACCCCCACCATCTCATTCCTTTGTTCTTCCAACACAATGTGTGAACAAAGTTAATAAATGAGGCATGTATAGAGTGATTAAGGCTAATAATGATATCTCTCAAATATTGTAGTCTAGCCCAGATGACCAAGTCTGATCATACCCTAATTCTGAAAGGCCCCTCAAGACACTCACTCAGGAGGAGAATACATTAGCAACTCCATCACAAAATAAATTTTTAAAAAACATTAAAAAAATATGGTGTATACACAAGGAACCTTTAGAGTTATGGATTGTTGTGATTTGCAATATGCTCCTAGAGGAAGTTATGGGAAAATATCTCATTTTTGAATTTCTCAGTGTAAAAGATAATAATGAATAATGGGTTATTATTTAGAATATTCTTCATCCTCATATTCACCTCTCTTCTCTCTCCTTTTTCTATAACTGAAAATAAATTCTTATTGTAAAATATCCTCTCTTTAATGCAAAGTTTCCTTGCCCAAATGGGGGTTGAACATTTTGAGATGTAGAACTTTGTCTTGGACTTGTGAAATACATCTAATGCCTTCCAAATGGATGTAATAAATTAACTGTATATTCCAAAATAATAATATCTTTTTGATTGTGGCCCATATCTTCCCTCTTGTTTGTATTATTTCCTTGTTATCTTTCTATTTTGTCATTTCATGATGTATATGGATTATATTTTCATAGTTTTGTTTCACTTTGTCAAATATGTAGGGAATTGGAGTTTGATTCGATGCAAGGTAGACCATGGATAGTACCTTTCCTATTTTCTTTTTATTTTTCCTATATTACTCATCTCAAGGAAAAATATCCCTTATAATTTGGTGTATCAACATGTTTCTTTCAGTTTTATCCTTTCCCTTTTCCTTTTCATGGTTAGATTAGTTATATATTAGAGTAACTTAATGATAGAATTAGAGTGGTGTTTGTTAGGAGTTGGCCTTCTCAAGAAGTCTATCCCAATGATCTAAGGTCCCACATCTTGAATAAATTCATATGTTTCTGCTGAGATATAATTTTTTTCCAATTTTTGGTGAATCTTTCATGCATGCACATTTTCAATGACAACATTCTATTTAGCATACATGTAGTTATATTACTGAAGACTACAAAAACTTACAAGAAAATATATTACTAACACCACATAGTCTAATTGAGCTAATGCTTATTGAATCTAAAAATAGTTACATCAAAGATAAATCTTAATGGAATGCTTGAAACAACTAACATGAATATAATTCAAAACCTAGCTAAAGCATGCCTACTAGTATGTTAAATTGCTAACTAATATAGACCTAAATAAATATAAAATTGGGGGTTTATTGCTACTCCAAGGAAGGTCAGATGGTCTCTCCAACAATTACTACAAGATCATATTGGATACCCATCTACTAACCCCATTGAAGACTTGAGGAAAGGATTTAGCTTGGCTATTAATCATATTTCTTATATGATATGCAAATCAAAGCATGGTGTAAAGTTTAAAGGTATGTGGTTAGTACTTTTTATAGTTTTTACTTTGAGGAAAAATAGCATCTTGGTGCATGTGGGAGTAAAAGGAAAAACTAGATTAAGAATTTCTAATCATGATTAAGGTTTGTTAATCACAATTAATGAATTATCAAGTGATTAAGATGTGAGGAGAATTAATCAACCACTTAAGGTTAATTAGGAGGCTAGGATAAGCTTTTGAATCTTTTTGAGATGTTGCGGAGGGAAATGGGGTGATTTTGAGTGGTTGGAAGAGGGGTTTGAGCCAATAATAGAGTATATTGACCAAAATAAGGGTAAAATAGGCTTAATTAGATAATAACCATTAATTGTCTGTTTGGAAGAGGGTTTTGTCTTATAATTCTTCATAAAGTGGAATGCTGAATGTGAAAGAGAATAGGTAATCAAAAAAGTGTCGTTGACTGAATAAAATGGTAAGAAACATTAGTTAATTAGCATAAACTATTAATTATAATGGAAATGGTAAGAATGAGAGTGATTTGTGTGCTTTTGGCAATAAGATTACAAAAGTAGAAATTAGGTGTCTACATTTTCCCCTGTTTGAGGTGAAGTAAGTAACTTCACTTCAAATATAGTAGACAAACATAAGCAAGTAAATTTTTGAAGGAAAAATATTAGGATGAAGGATGCCCCCTCGAGTGTCGATGTGGTGATAGAAGAAGTCAATCGACGATCAAAATGCATAGAAGAAATAGGAAAGGAATAAACATGATAGTTTATTGCCCCAAGTGATTTGGAAGAAAATTAATAGTGATAAGAAATGATAATGGAGAATGGGAATAGCTCTATATTTTCCTACAATCTGTAAATAAGAACTTTGTTGTATCATTTTTCCCCTAGGTGTCTACATCATGTAGATTGTTAAAAATATGTAACTCTATGCAACATACATAATGCAAAGTAATACGAGAAAGTTAAATGACTCTTAATTCCTTGAAATACACATAATGCAATGTAATAAAAGAAATTAAACTAGATAGCCTAACATAGAAACAAGTACAATCACACATACTCAAGCAAACAATGTTCAAGACAGTTGTACCAATTTTTTTGATATCAAGCAGTAGTTCCTGAATGGTCATGTTGTAACAAAAAGGGTTAAAATGGTGCCCCAGGAAATGATACATGCAAGGGGAATAATGGAGGACACAAGTAGTCCCATGGAAATTATTTGGGCACTATGATATAGTCTCTAGAAACTCACTGTTGCATGGGAGTATGGAAATAGTAAGCAAGCCAAATTTGTTATGGAGGTAGATCACGGTGATCCGCAAGTCGTTTAAGAAAAGAACAAACAAGAACCTAAGAAAGAGGTTTTTTTAGGATAAATTTTGATGTTCGAGGAAAATACATTTTATACAGGTTTCATCTGCATACATGTCATTTACCAATTTTTGAAAATTGTTAAATTTTTGCAGTTTTTTGGATTTTTAATGATTTTACCAATTTTTTGGGTTTTTTGAAAAAAAAATTATATTGTTTTTATTTTTTAAATTTTCAAGAACAAAATATTGTATAAGAAATAATGAAGTCATGGGACATCACCAAAACTCACCGTGAGGCAATAATATGCCCCAAGTAGTAGAAAAGGCCTTCGGGAAGCAAAAACATGCCCCAACGTAGTAAAAACCGGCACGAAAATAATTATTTATTTAAAATAATCATCACGGTTAGTGCTAGAGGAATTTAGAAGAACCACGATGGCTCCAAGGTGCCTCAAGTTTGAGAAACATGTCACGGGGGGTAAAAATGGGTATATAAACTATCGTGACCAATTTATTTACCACATTCACATACCTTTTTACTGTTGATTGAGCTCTGACCTATAAGAGAAGATGGTGAGAGTGAAGAACCAGAGACACCATACGGATCACGTGAGATACTAAATGAGACTTCCCTAGGATGGTCCATAGGTACATAAAGCTAAAACCTTCACATTTGTTATTTTATAGCATTTATTTTTTTGTAAAACATATTTACAAGGCCATAAAAAGTTAGAAAAAGTTACACGAATGTGCCAACGTGGCTGTTGGGGTGTGCCTATGCTCAAGGATTCATGTCTGTGCTTGTGCATACATGGGTGCATATGTGTCATTGCATTAAGAGGGGTGCCTATGAAAAATTCTCCAAGTGACATAGGTGTGCATGCGCCTACACAAGGAGAAATGTGCCTATGTAAATGTTAGGTATTTTTACAAAAATGAATACACCTATGCATGGATGGGGATGTTGACACGTTGAAGGGTGCGTTGATGCTGTCAGGGGGTGCTAGTGCTAGGAATTCATTTTTAGAATGATTTTTAGAAGAAATGAAGGTTTTTTGGAAAACCTAGATGGTAGGGATAGATGAATAATACGATAAAATAGAAAAATAACATGATAGAATAGAAAAACTTGGATTTACAATAGAAGAATAAGATCATAATAAATGAATTGATTGACCCTGCATATGGATTTAGAGGTATTAGAAATGTAGGTGTGACATGTGCAGCTCTGGGCCTACAAGGTGACATTTAGACATCTGAACCAGATTTTCTTGGAAATCACAGTAGAGGTGACTGGTTTATCTCATGTAGCTCACATGAAACAAATTACCTTAGATCACATCATGTTCAAAACCTTAGATAAGATATGGCGGAGAAAGAGCCAGACATTCTGTATTCCTACCAGCAAGATGAGCATTACTCTAGAGGATGTGTGGTAGATATTACGAGTTCCTACTCAGGGTCACTTGATCACATATGATGGTCACCAGGACCGTCTTGAGTGATGTATAATTGAGTTGTTATGATTGGTAGACATACCACGTCGGGGTATGATGGTCTTCATTAGGAGGTGTATGGTTGATCAATGGTTGAGACGGGTCCCTATATTTTTTTAGCCCTTATCAGTGGCATATTATTTCCTGATAAGATTGTTGCTCAGTTCCCTCTAGGTCTCATTGGAGTGATTCACAACCTTCTTCAGGGAGAGGTTTACTACTAGGGTTAATATATATTGAATCACTTATATATAGACTTACATTTAATATCTTACCATGGACAGAGGTCTGTGGGTCCTACCACTTTGTTACGGATATGGGCCTATGATCATATTGTGATAGGATGCCCTATTGGAGCATTGAGAGCTTGAGCCCTTGGAGATCCTTCTTTCATGGGATGTGTTCTAGAAGAAGATGAAATTCATGGTCACGTGAGGGATATAGACTATTACAGGCTAGTGTTTGATAGGGTACAACCTCACATGATCAAATGGTGGCCATATAGGTTGTACCATTGGCCTTAAGATGTAATTGAGTTGAGCACTACTACAAATGATCATTTTATCCTTGGGACCATGAGTCATATCATGGAGTGGTATAGAGTGGGCCAGGTCTAGCAGAATTTGGGTCTTATCTAGGGGATACCTAGTGATGAGATGTGGTATACACACAAATAGAGAGAGAAATTTCACATGGGGCCCTAGATCAGGCTAAGACGAGCTCATACTAGCTTTTTACAGGTGGTTCCATAGCCTTGGGTGCAACGGGTGCAGATAGTGGATCCATGTACGACTCTAAATTATGCATCGTGGTATACTATAGTGTTCCCTCGATGTTTGACCATTCCATGGGAGGCATTAGACATAGCAATGTAGGAATTATAGCTCCCAGATCCTGGGGCATAGATACATGAAGGTCCACAGATAGGACCACAGATAGGAGTACCGACAGAATAGGTGCTAGTCCAGTAGTCGATTTGAGTGCATCAATAGTTAGTGGTGTAGCCACATGCATTGGAACCACAGATGCCCCTTCAAGTTCCATTATGGGTACCATTACAGGAACTTCCATCACCCCCTCACATGAGTCCACCACATAGTCCACCAAGAGGTGGATAAGATGGTAGGGGTGGAGAGGATATATCTAGATTTTAGTAGAAGCTACAACATGTAGTATCCCTACAACTTTAGCTCACAATTGAGAGGGACCAAGAAATTACACAAAGAGATTAGGTGATCGAAAAAAGGCATAAACTCATTACAGAGCAAGATCACGCCATGACCAAAAGAGCACAGACCATGAAAAAGTGATATCAAGTGACCGTAGAGAGGCTATAATTGTAGGATGAGAGGGATCAACTAGTGGCCAAGTAGGTTCAATGGATGACAAACCATACACAGGTTTGGGCCGATATAGCTAGAGTGATAGGAGAGCATGATGTTATACTGTAGGCATCTTAAGCATCTAGGTTGCCAGACATGTTAGCAGATACGATGAGAGATATTGGTGAGGCATCCCACTACAAGGAATTATACCACTAGGTCATCTCAGAGGGATAGAGGGATACTCTATTTGATCAGTTATATATTAATAGGTCTAGATCTAGATCCCAGAGGACCTCATGATCAGCTAGATTAGTTCAGCAACCTACAGTGTATTAGAGCATAGCAGGCTCTGCAGGACCATCACATCAGTAAGTTCCTCCCTAGGACCCTAGGCCAGGAAGTCCCAGAGAGGGTGAGAGTCGATGCTGACTCTCTTATTGAAATATTAGATGTATATTGTTGGTGTATTTCCTTGATATGAAGGCATGCTTTTGAACGAATGTATATGTATTATTTTTTATCATGCCTCGTGATGAAGGCACATTGTATTACAGATGTACGTTATGTATTATTTTTTATCATGCCTCATGATGAAGGAACATTTTTGACCCATGCCCATGATGGATTTTTGTATCTGATATGTATCGAGACACATTGATTATGTACACAGACATTTGACATTATGATGATGTATGATGATATTGTGTTTATGAGATATCATGTTTAATCTGTATGTTTATGTTTGTATCACATGTTGTTATATGTATTAGATAGCCTTAGCTGATGTCATATTTCATGTTGATGAGATACTTTGAGTAAAACATGGTTTTATTTTTGATATTAGTGTGGGAGGGATATATTTTGATCATGCGCGACCCTTCTTGCCCCATTGATGATACAATATTTGATGATTAGCTTTAGCATACATGTGTGATGTAAACATAGCTTTTATTAATATATGATGTATAGATGTGATGGTTTATTTGATACGATGATGAAATGATAACCAAATGTACAAGTAAAATAACCAACACAATTTAAACAAATCGAATCAAAGAAACACAATTATCTACACGTATGTAAGATAAAATAAACTCAATGCAATGTAACACAAATTAAAGTAACATTCAATCTAAGTAAGTAAGTGAATCCAAATTAAAGTACAAAAAATATAAAATAAATGCAACTAAAACCATACAAACCTACTAAAAGTAAGCAAGCTACTACTTTGTTTTTGCGGGACAGTTTTAGGATGTTTTTCACTATTTTTGGGTATTACCTCGAGATAATTTTCTATTGTTTTGGAATTTTCTACGAAATGTATTTGAATATTTTTTATGTTTTCTAAGATATTTTTCCAAAGTGAACATACAAGGAAATGAAGAAATGTGGATTCCCCCAACATTAAATGGGATGTATAAGGGAAGAATGCCACATGCTATTTGTGAGAAGGTGATAATGTGAAGTTACCCCATCATTAGTTGAGAATATTCAAACTCAAAATTTTCACATTTAAAATTAGGATCAGATGAATTAGGGCAAAGAGGGGTAGGCTCGCAAGGGATTCAGATGAAGGTAAAGACCAACTTAGGACAAAGCTATCCTACTCCTATACCTTAAATGCTTGTGAACAATAGACCCTGCAATGGTGCCGAAAACTAGTTTTCACCAAAGGACTTGTCCAAAGTGCCATCATTGCATAGTTTTCACTATTGGACACACCTATTTATTTATCTTTTTATTTTTTATTTTTTATTTTTATACTTAAAAAAAAAAAAATTAGGGACCCCACATCTAAGCATAGAAACGCTTAAGATGCATTGCATTCATGGGTTCCTGAAGCTCTTGGCGATATGAATAGAAACGTTTATAGGCACTTAAACCAAACTTGGTCACCACAACATATGGCCCTAGCCAATTAGTTCAAATTTCCCTTTATTTTCTATTAATTTTATTCTGATTCTCTTTTAACACCAAGTCTCCTACCTCAAATTGATGAGGTATTACTCTTTTATTGTAGCTTTACCACACTCGATACATTTAATAGATCCTAATACATTTTAAGGTGATTGAGGGTGCAAATGCATTTCTCATCTAATAGCTCCAACTCTTCTAGTTGAGATAATCTATAGTCCTCCTCTTCATTTAGGTAGTCCCTTAGCTCAATATGCAAAGAAGGGATCTTGATCTCTAAAGGTAGTATGGATTTTGTGATGAATACTAAGGAGTATGAAGTAACACCTATAGGGATGGAAATATATGTTCTAAATTCCTAAAGGGTAGGATGAATATGTATATGCTAGTTATGCCCTGTTATATTCACCCTATTCTCCATAATGAGAATGAGGGTTTTATTAGAAGCTCCAACTTTCCCATTACGTTGATGGTAATAGGGTGTTGAGAACTTGAGGGATATTTGGAAATGCTTGTAGAGTGCTTTCATAGTTTTCTTTTTAAATGGCTTACCATTGTCAGTGATAATGATAGAAGGGATACTTTATCAATATATGATATGGTTCATTATAAATTTAGATATTTGGGGACCTTCTACATAGGTAAGAGGAAAAAAATCTACCCATTTTATAAAGTATTCAGTAGTCGTGATGATGAACTTATGACCATCCGAGGAGACATGGTTAAGTTTTCCTATAAGATCGAGACCCCTATTTGAGAATGGACAAGGTGTCATGATTGGTTGTAAAAATTATGCTGATGCATGTATCAAATTTCAATACTTCAGGGATAATTTTAGTGGTGAATATTCATAATATGGAAAAAAAATCATTTTAGGAAAATTTTAAAAGGTGATTTTTTCGAAGCGGGTCGGTGTCTTGTTTGCCTAGAATTTATAGTATATTTTTTTTGGGGTCAGCTTCACCTTCACTTGAAAACATCTCCTATAAAAACCTAGGTGATTCACCAGGTAGTATACTACAATACTACCACAAGTAGCTTACCAAATTACTAATACCGTGAAGTTTGAACTCGCATACTCTTAAGCACCAGAGATTGTTGTTATCCTGTTAGGGTTAGTTGTTGTCACGCGATATGGATATAGTTAACCTGCGAACAAGAGGTATTATAGATGCGTGATAGGGAGATATTGCAGATGCGTGACAAGGGGGTAAGAAATTGACATGTGAGAGGAATAGATTTGATGTGTGAAAGAGACAGTGATGCCTTGTTGACATGTGACAGAGAGAGTTGGCACGCAACAAGGGCGTAAGCAGTTGATGCTAGATAGGGAAAAATTTGACGCACGATAGAGCTAGATGACACCTTGGTGACACGTAACAGAGACAGTTGATGTCTTTTTGATGTGTGATAGGGATTACCATGGTTGAGACGTGACAGTAATTTTGAATCTGACTCGCTGAGCCGCTACTTGGTTCTTTTGCTGATGTAGGACTCTGTTCAGAATAATGGAAGGTGCTAGTCCTAAGCATGCAAAGACCCTAAAAGTAACTAAGAAATATCAGAAGTCATTATTCAAGTATTTTGGAAACTCTACTGATAAAGATACTGAAACTACTGACAACCATATAGTTGCCACCTAAAAGAATCAGAATACTGATTATGTGGAAGGTATTATTGAGGTGGACATGCATTCTACACAGTATCAAACAAATGACACCTATGATTATATTCTAGATCTTGAAGATATTATTCCTCTTGGGGTGCAACCAGAAGTGCATCAAGATATCACACATACAAATACTTAGCAAAATGGAACATAGAAATCAAATTCAAATTCCAGTTCTGGAAAGAGGAAACTAGGTGATTGTGATATTGCTCAAAATTTTACTCAAAAAAGTAAAACATTTAAAATGAACAAGAATATGTGGACCATTGGCAGTTCATACAAGTTTGATTGGGTAGCTAAATTTTCATTTATCGAACCTATACAATCATCTAATTTTGAAGATATCCCATCTGAATGTACATGTACAATATGTATGTGAAAATTGGGAAAGCAACAAAAAATGCAAATGAAGCTAGACACTATAGAAAAACATTGTGGAAAACAATATTTGACTGTAACGGGGGTGGATGGCCAGAAAATTAAAACACAGGTGGAAAACTGAAAAATAATGCATGCATGTTATATATGTAGCAGATTATGAGGCAGAGAATAAAAACGTAGACATCTCATGGAAAGGGGAGGAACGATCACATCACAAATTGTTAAGATGAATCAAACAAATCTACATGCAAAAATCATACAATTCTCTACATTATTTCACATACTAAAGAAAGGAAGACCGATTTTAGATTTCCTTGATTTCAAAGTTTTTTATCAATATAATGGAATGACGAATGTACCTCAGTCTCATTGGTCTAAAATTAGTGGATGGGAAATGGCAAAATGCATTTCAATGATAGAGAAGGAAGATTTGAAAGAGAATGTAAAAAAATAAAATTGTATCTCTCTTTCAATTGATGAAGTGACAGTATTCGACAACACTGCATGGGTATGTATCCATGTCTATACTTTAGAAAATTTATTTAAGGAAACCTCATCTGTTGGGTGTTATGAAAATGGTTGAAAATTGTAATGCCGAAAACCTACATACAATAATTGTTTCTCCTTTGAAAGATATTGCTAGAATGACTGATTATGAAATTGCTAAGAATTTGGTATGCGTTGAAGTAGATGGTGCATCTATCATGCAGGGTCACCAAACATGGCTGTGTGTTAGATTACAAACAACATTGGCCCCATATATGCTACCAATTCACTGTATGGCTCACAGAATGAATTTAGCGTATAAAATGGTAAAAAACCACGAAAATGTTGCTAAACTAGAAGACCTTATAAGAGAAATTCATGCCTATATGGCAAGAAGCCCAAAGGGATTTCTTGAGTTCCAAAAATTGATAATTGGAATTATAGATAGCAAAAAAAATTTGAAAGATGTTGAGACTAGATGTATCTCTTTGTATGAACCTGCATGTAGAGTTCGTGAGGATATCCTTCATTGGTTGGTTTCATGCACAAATATCATCATGAAGTTGATAGGGTGAGGGACTTGTTGTTCCATTTAACTGATTTGGAGACATTTCCTACATTGGTTGGTATTCTTCCAATGTTTTAGGAGATCAATACACTGATGAAGCATGAACATGGGAGATTCATCTATATTGTGGATTTTATATGGATGATAAAAATGGTATGTCAAAGTCTTGATATCTTGTACTGTTCCCAAGATGGTTTTGATACACCTATTTTTGATAATTGGAAAGCTTTATTAGATCTTAAAAATCTGAGTAACTATTTGAGATTTAATATTCACAATCACCTCTGCATCACTGTTAATGGGAGGGACATACCACTGTAGATTTTACAAAAATGTCAGATATTACAGGATTGGAACGAGAAGATGTTCCTGTGACACGTAATATCTTTGAGTCTGTTATAGTTGAAACAAGAATAAATCTTTAAAAAAATTCAGAATCCTTATCATAAAAAATTAGAGAACGTTTCTCCAAAGATAAAATTCTTGAAGCCACGGGTGTGATGAATCCTAATATTTGGAATACTGAAGGTGGTCATGTTGACTTTATAATAAAGCATTTCCATAAATCCATGGGTACAATAATGAAACATTTCACAAAGACTTCAGAGTTCAAGGGTATGGAAATCAAAGGTATACTGAATGCTAATTTATCAAAATTTCAATCAAATTTTTTTGCAAAAACAATGAGGAACCAATATAAAAAATTAGACGAACCTTCTAAAAGTGGTGCTATTACAAGGATGTGGTCAGGAATCTATCAAATTTCTATCTTACAAGAAGATATCAGTGAATATTTCAGATTATATGAGTTATGCCAAACAATGATTTTGGGGTCTATGGAGGAGGATAGGGTTTTTAGTGCATTATCATTTATAAAATCAAAACGGAGAAATAGGTTGGATAAAAATCTGGAAAGTTACATGAGGTGTTATGTATCTCGATACTCCATGGAAACCTTTCCTTTCGACAGAGAAATTACGCTGTGGAATTCCCTTTACGAAAGAAGTGGTGTGAATAATACAGCTATAAGTATAATTATTCCCAACATTGAGAGTGGAATTGGTGCATCGTCACACTCTACAGAAGAGAACATCGAGTTTGAAGAAGCTATTGATAATGGATTGTTTCAACTTTAAATAGGTATCTTTTTCACCTTAATCTTATTGTTTTTCACTTTAATTTTTTTTCAGCTCTTGTTATCATTAAAGATGTTACAGGTATATATATTTACATTTATTTATATGCAAATTTTTATTTTTTTTTGAAAACGTGGGTTGACATCCCTATGAGGAAGCTGGTACTTCTCAGGACTGACAATGTCAGGAAACTCACCCATCTATCTACTAATCCATTTCTCATGTTGAGTTTTCTTAAAACAAAGATCTAGTACATTACCAGTGATGTTTTCACAACCATCTAAAACACTAGAGGTAAGTTAAACCCTATCATATCATCTTTCTTGATTTCTTACAATTATGTTTAATTTATTTTTTATATTTGCAAAATTCTTTGATACATTTTTAAAACTTTATGGGATAAAATGACACAATCAAATTTTATAGAGGAAATTTTTTCCATATTATACAATTCATAATCCAAGATCCATTATACAATTCGTCATCCATGATCATGCTAGAAGCTAAATCTACGTCCACATAAAATTCATCATCATCCATATATATCATATCATCATCATAGCATTATCATAATCCTGACACTACAATTATTATTAAAACAATTATTCATCTATTTTAAATTTAAAGAAATGTCTTTGTCCTAACACATTCCATTTTTTTCAAATAATTATCCATTATCATCATTCATCATCATCTATATCCATTCTAATGTCATCATGATCATATCATTACAAGTATAGAAAAGAAGAATTATCTTAAAACAAGTTTAAATGTCTAGAGAAGAAGAATTATCGTGCTTGAAGATAAATCTACATTCACGTACAATTCATGATAATCCAAGTAAACAAGAAACATACATCATCATCCCTATCTAATGCAATCTTCATTGGCATTATAGAGTAAACCAAAAAGCATAAACTCCATATACAAGCTAAAAATTATATACAAATCCATATAGCAAGTCATAAAATTAAATATTATATAGTATTTTCAAATTTCAAATCCATATGATAATAAAATTCAAATACCATGACCACAACATTCAATGTTACAAATTTTCAAATATAGACTCAATATTTAAAGTTTCCACACTCAATAATAAAACAATTTCAACCCTCTTTTTCTATATCCATTTCAACTCTTGTGCTCTTTTCCCCAATGGTTTCTTCCCCTGTGGTTGTACCCCTTTCCCCAACAGCTAGAAATAACTCCCAGAACTTATAAGATCTTCCGCAGCACTGTCCAGATTTTTAAAAATTCTTTCTTCTTACTTTTTCACATCTCCATGGGACAAAAAATTTGGATAAGCTTCTGCCTTAGATTTGAATAACATTTCAGGGTCGAAGTCATGCTCTTTAATTATCCACTTTAGTTTATTGTTTTGTTTGTTAACCAAAACAATATTTTCCTTCAAATTCTTTGCTACAGATAAACTTGTTCTTCGTTGTTTCCAACTGAACTTGGAAAATACCTTTGCTTGACTCTTCAAATTTTTATATTTCAACTGCACAAAAAGAGTAATGTCAATTCAAAATATTACTAAAATAATGAAAACTTTCAAATTAACAAGAAAATATTGTTTGAAAGTGATAGTACTTACAACTGCTCTATCTCTCTCGGCATTTGCAACTGCTACTAGATCCTAGTCCTTGGGACCATTTGTTAAAATTTGCCTAGGCCTCAACACTAATATTTTCCAATTTGTTTAATGTCTTATCCAAAATGTCATCTTTATAGTTGTTGTTATAAGTGATAGTCTCACTTATTATTTAGGTAAGTAAGGAATCCATTTTTGCAAGTTGATTCTAGACTGCAGTGTATTATAGACACCTATAATTACGCCCAAGCAATTTAAATACTTAAATTTCCCTAATTATCCCCTTTCTCGCAAATGGACAACTTATCATCAAAAGTTCTCATATTCCCTCTTATTGTCATCAATTAATTACAATACGCTAATTGATTAGGTTGCCTATCTAGCTAACAGCCTAATTAACGAACTTCCGTTAATTATTACTTCCTCTATTTTGATTAATTAATTATTATTAATTAATTAGTCTTCCCCTTCATTTAACTAGTAAATAAATATTTAATTGATTTAATCCCCTCATAATAGCTTAAATTGCACTATTATTCTTTTAATTGGCTTCTATAAGCTTACACCTACATATTAGTTAATCACCTTTGATTAATTAAAACACCCCCAACTCCCATGACTTGCTAAATATGTATTAAACCCTTCTAAAGTAAGGTTACCTTTAATAAAGAAACATTATCCATTCCTGATCATGTTTTACCTTTATCCGACATTCATGAGGATGTGTTGAATCCTTTATCCTTTGGGTTATATAAAGAGCCCTCCACCTACCTTTCTACTTACACCTAAACTCTTTAAGAGAGAAAATGCAAAGCATATAACAAAGAGACTAAGAGCTTGCAACTTGTTTTCTTGAGAGTTCATCATCTTGAAGAGTTAAGCCTCTTTCTTAAAGTGCTTGGGTCATATGGGAGGTGTCAAAAGGGTCTTGTAGCCCAACTTTGATTAGCCCCCATTCCCAGGTTCTAGGAACATTAAGGAAAACTATTTTTGATAGCCATGGAACCTACCTAGGTTATTTTATTTGCATGTTGTTAAAGAATAGATGTTATTTAGATACTTAACATTGTTGATTTCATAGGTTTGTTGATAAATGTTAGGATCTAACCCTTGATTAATTTTTATCATGATGGTGCTTAGAATGTTTGTTTAATTCTTGCTAATCAAGACTATTTAGGTGTTAGTCTTCCATTCATATTTAGCATTAGTTAGAAACAAACACTTGCACACATTTGGCATGCCCGGTGGGACACTTAGTCCCATGACATTTTAGTTTAAATTTCATTATTTTGACTAACTTTTGATATGCACATGTAGTAATTAATTTCCATTTTTTTGGAGTTTTTCCTCATTTAATATGTGTTACTTCATGTTTAAAGGCTTAATTTTAATAAGTCATTGCCATTTTTTAACTAACTTGTCAAAATTTAGAGTATCGTGAAGTTTTTTACGTTCTTTTCCGTACTGTGGTTGCAGGTCTAGCGCAGGCACAATTTTAGGAGCGCAGACACAATTTTTGACGTGCAGGCATGATTTTAGGGGCACACACATCTCTCTAGTGGTACAGGTGTGCTGTCAAACTTTGTCATTCTGTCTGCCAACCTCTGGCACATGTGCACTAACCCTGGTGCATCCACCCTAACTTGTGCGTAGGTGCATTAGCCTGATTGCACATGTCATTTCGTATTGTACCTTTGCTGCATTCAAAAACCTATCAAAATGGTGCACACGCCCTAACCAGGGCACACATGAGGTTTTAGTGGCGCAGGTATATTTTTCTGGTAATATGGTTATTCTATCTGTTCTTCCTGTCTATTTTCTCAAAATAGCATGTATGTTGTTTTCATGGCACACACACCTCTCAGGTGGCAAAGGCATTTAATTGATCTAAAAATCCATAGAGTGACGCAAGTGCCACTTTAGGGGCATAGGTGTTGTTTTAGTGGTGCACACATCTCTCAGGTGGCGTAGGTACACTGTGTGGTGACAAAAAACTTTTTGTGTCGCATATGACCTAACCCGCATTCAGACATAGAAAAAGGGGCACAAGCATCCTTTTGCATTTTTTTGGATTTAAAGAGTTGATGTGCTAACTTTTTTGCAAGTTTATTTAATCACATATATGTCTTTGCAGGTTGTTTTTACATGTCGGTATTTGATTAGATAGTATTTTGCATTATTTACTAAACGGGATTGAGATCACATATGCTCTTCCCTCTCATCCCTTGGGGTGACCTTGGGAATCAGAAACAATTCTTAAGACCTTTTTCAGCTTTAAGATTGTTAAGGGTATTTTAGTTAGAAATTTTTAATTTGGCATTTGTTGAAATTAAAGTATTGTTCCATTTGGTTATCTTTTGAGATTTGTGACGACATCACGTATGCTCTTCTCTTGCGTCCTTGGATGATTTGGAGAATCAGAAATGGTGCCTTCTCTTTTGATGGACAATTAATAATCATCATCATTCAGGACCAATAACGCTTGTCAAAGAATGAAGGAAACAAAACAAAAGTAAAAATTCTAATACAATGTTCTTGTAGGTTGCCAAACATTGTTCAAGCAAACCACATCTAAATTAAGCAAGATAAAAAGAACAACATATTCAAAACACTGTATTGCAGGTTTCGGAAAAGGGTACATCCCTCTCCACTTAACTGGAACACAACCCCTTTGGCATAACACCTTAAGCTACAACAATGGGGGTGGTTCCAGGAACCCAAAGTAGTCCACGCAAGAGGGAACCTTTTGGATGAAACGGGAAGTGCTCTGCACTACCTACTTGACTAGTGATTCCTTTGTGAGATAGCGTTACAGGTTGTCCATTGTGGTGACCCCAGTGATAGTACACGTAGACACACTAGTTGCCTACTGTTCTCAAAGGGGGTAACGTAAAGCCAAGATACTCCCAAACTAGTCAGTGTGACTTTTTGGGTAAATCACGCTCACTCATGGAAAATTTGTAACACCTAGGGAAAGAGAACCACCTAGGAGAATATACTTTGGCCAGGAGCCCACTTTGACCATTTTAAAATAGTGTTGAGTTGTGAACCTTTTTTTTTAGAAACGTGTGATGTGTTACTTTCACCTAGTTTTTACTTGCCTCAGGGCGAGACAAAACTCTGCCGAAGTGAGGCTAGTATTTTTTTTCATTTTTCTTGATTTATTTCCTTCATATTCTTTTGACACTTTGTTGATCAAAAGAGGTGTGATTACCTTTGTGTTTCCATTCAAATAATTCTCTCACTTTTATGTTCGTTTATGCCCATCTATGTTTGCACATGGGTTAGTTAAACATCTACAGTGAGCGGAGGCATTTTCACGTCATTTGGTATCCATTGTGATCTTGATATCCACATCAAGATCATCATCGTAGTTAGGAATGGTTCATCGTCGCGGACTTCCTTAGAAGAGTTAGCTTGTTTGTCTCGTATCATTACAATTTTGATATTTACGTCTTGTTTCTTGTAAACTCGACATAAATACCTATATAGTATGGTTACGCTGCACACATTCTTGACTATTCCTAGCTATACTTTGAGCTTTTTGGTTCAGTTCTATTATTACCTCAATTTCAAAAGGTGCTAGGAATTACCATTTGTGTGTGTTATATCAATAACACCTCGATATCAATACTTCACTTTCTTGCAAAGTGGGTTAACATATCCTGGTGATGTTATTGTGCCATTCACAAATCGTAATTGGCACTTTTTGAGATATAGGTCTTACTCATATTTGAGCTTGCTCGTCGTATATCTTGTTTGGGAGATCAAATTTAACTTCGTGTATTAATTTACGTGTTGTTCATTCCCTTGAACTTGGAATAAGTGGAGACATCTTGTTAAGCATCTGGCGTTGCAAGTTACTTTGAAACGTAGTCTAGGAAATACTTCATTTGATCAGGTTTCAATACCAAACGATTTCTTCATTGATGATTTTATCACTCTATCACATTGGTATTCTCACACTGTTAATTTACTCTTAACACATACATCTTGTATTTCACTTAGGAGTAGTCATTAAACTTTGAACAAATCTATAAACTCACCCTAGTGAAACCTTAATAAAAACATGGCTCCCAAGATGCGTCTAGGGCTAAAAAAACAAACTTATGAGGAACAATAGGCGTAAGCTTGGGAAACATCTCACAGACAAGGGTCAAACCCATTCATTGGAAATGATCTAGGACCATTATTTTTTACAGAAAAGGAAACAAAAGAAATGGTCGACCATAGTGGAAATGAATTAGAGTCCCCACGTGCGGAATTTAATTTTGACCCTACTCTGCTTGACGAATTTCTTATTAGAAACAAAGACAGAGTGTTCGCTTGGGTTGTCGAATTAGGGGCCAAATTTCCCATCGAGAATGAACCAATACTACAAACAAATGACACCACTGAGGAAGAACGCCCCTTATCAATATGGAAGATATTTTAACAGGCGGGAATGCTTCCACTTCTTATGTAGAAAATGATAAAGTGGTAGGGCATGGAATACCCCTTGTCAAAGTGCCACGCAGAAACAAACTAGAGCTTAAGACAGAGGAAGAACCTCCATAGTGCGAAGAGGAGGAACCTTTAGAAGAAGAGGCTATAAACCAAGCCATAATCCAACAACAAATCAACAGCCTAATCCGACAACTTGCTTTGCTTACTTCCCATGTACATAAAGATGCAAACAAGAACATTCAAAAGGTGAGGCCTAAGGTTAATATCAATGAACTCCATCGGAAAAAACAAGGAGAAGAATACATAGGGTACCATCATATTTACATCCCTGCTTCTCCCACTAAAGAACAATTGCTCACATAGGAAGTGTAGTCTATGAAAGCAAAACTTGCGAGATTATAAGAGAGAAATATAGGGAGCATTAGGAAATATAAATATGAAGAGTTTTTCCCCTATCCTTTTGACAAGACAATGACCCTTCAACCCTTTCCAAAGAAATTTGATATGTCAAAGTTTGAAAAATACAAAGGAAAGGGAGATCCAAGGGATCATGTTAAAGGATTTTACATGGCATGTCAAGAGGTGTCTTATAGTGATAATTAACTTATAATATTTTTTCCTAAGAGTCTTGGAGGTCAAGCATTGGAATGGTTTACACGCTTACCACGGGGATCAATTTCCACTTCACTAGAATTGGCAGAAAGATTCATGCATCACTTCTCATAAAACATAGAGAGTGATGTCACCATGGCAAACTTATGCGGTGCCAAGAAACACCCAAATGAGACCTTTTCTAGCTTCCTCCAACAATGGATAGGGATAGCCAGTCGCTTCCCTTGTGCTTTCCTTGAAAAGTAGCTGGTCATTATCTTCATTCCCAATCTCAACCCAGATATTGCCTTCCACCTCCAAATGCATTGTGTCTATACTTTTGAGGAGGTTATCGAGAAAGGGATTCAGATAGAAAAGGATCTCATTGCCAAGGGCACCCTTAAAATCCAATCTAAATACAACCAAAGTGTCAAACCCACGGAAAATCCCAAGATCTTAAACAAAAAAAAAACATGGTGGGAGATAGAATCACTGATTCCAAACGCATCCAAATGGTCTAAACTGGTCAACCTTTCATACTGACCAAGGGCTTAATTCAACCACCACCAAAATAATGAACATTCACCTCTCTCAATGAACCATTTTCAGTCATACTAAAAGAGTTGGATGCGGCCCACATGATGACCTACCCAACAACACAACCATTTGACGACAACGCTCCTAAGCCTTCATGGTATGAAGAGCATGAATATTGTGAAATGCATTGCGTTAAAGGTCATAAAATAGACAAATGATTTTTACTTTTCCATTATATTCAAGACCTCATTAACAACAAGGAGATAGAGGTGGATAACCCTGGCCACACACAAACACCTAACAAGAAAATGGGAATTTATAAGGAACCATTCCCAAAGCATGATAAGTCAAAAAAGGAAAACCCAGATCGGGGAGAGTCATCCCAAACTTATAAATCCATGAATTACTTGTATACCAAGAGAGATAACAATCATTATGATTCACTTATTGGATTTATTCACTCCCCTATTAACCGTGTCAACACTATCCAGATTAAGGGAAAAGACTGCGCTGTGGTAACAAGGCGTGCCTGCCTCATAATTCCAGAACCCTCTCTGTTGACCCTGCATACTAGTAAGTATAACCTGTTACAATAGCTCGAGAAGATGTCTGGTAAGATTTGAATCTTAGACCTTCTCAAGATTTCTAATGTGCATAAGGACATCCTGTATCAAACTCTTCAGGGGTTAGAAGTGCCTTTAGAAGTTGATCCTGCACACCTTCAAGCTGCGGTGGAAAACATTGCACCAAGTGAGTATCTCACTTTCAACCATAGGGAGATCCCTGTTGAGAATCCTACACATAATTTTCCCTTGTACATCAAGGTAGTTGTCACCCACAGGAAAATCAAATAGGTTCTTATGGACAACAGATCAAGATTGAACATCTGCACGCTTAAGCTGGTAAAACAATTGGGACATACAGAGGAAGATCTTGAGTCCCATATTATCACTATCACCACATATGAAAACACAGAAAGAGAGTCAATAGGCACCATCACGCTACCCATGGAGGTGGGCCCCACTTGTCATCAGATGAAGTTTCACATCCTATACTTGGAACTTCCATATAATATGCTTCTTGGCCGACCATGGATTCATGCCATATAATTCGTGCCATTAATTTTTCATTAATGCATCAAGTTAAAACATGATGGACATACGATAACAATACCAGGATATTCAAATCCCTTTGCTCATTATAGAGCTCTCAATAGATTTGCACGAAAGGGTACATATGCATGTCCCTCTATAGATATAGTTGTTCCTCTTTAGTCTGAGGCTATGGAATCCCACATGGATTCAGATTCACTTAGTTCTTGCTCTCATGGGGCGTCTACTTTAACATCTCCATTTGATTCATGGGAGATGAAAATCCTAGAATATGGTTGTGGGGAGTATAATATACAACAAGCGCTCTTAGTGTCAGATATCTCTTTGTCACCCAAGACTAGAGGATGACCCAACTACCGCTTCAGGAGACCTAGAGAAGAACACACTATTGGATCATTCCTTCTTGGAGGCTTGTTGGCTGAGGAGAAATTGCTTGATCCACCTACTACTTGGGTCCCTGAGGGCACTTAACCATCCTGTTATCAGACCCTTAAATATGAAAATTCTAGAAAAATAATGTACTCCATGGGCTATAGAGGCCTAGAATGTGGGAGGAACAAACAAGGACAATGAGAACCAATCCTTCTTCCACATTTCAAAATAGAAAGATACGACATCGGGATTCATCCTTATGGAGCACACCCCAATGATCAAGACGTGACTTGTTTTGAGCATGAGGATAGTTTTGATTACCTAGATAGCGATACAGATTCCTATTGTAGCCAATATGAGGATCTGGCCTTCACGAACCTTTTCATGAATAAAATTGTCCTAACCATTACCCCCACTGAACCAATCCTTGACCTTGTATACCCTTCCCTTGTTAAATGGGACTAACAACATCACATGACACTATATTTATTCAAGAATGACAAGGCTATTGCAGATTTCATGGGCATAAGGAATACAATCCCCATTAGATATCATAAGAAAGGTTGCTTTATCAACTCTAACACCTGTGCCTACTTCGGCGAGGAGGATGAACTTACTGGTCAACAAAATTTAAAGAAAAATGAGAGAAAAATTTCTAAAGAAAAGCCTTGGCAAAAATCAAAGTTCAAGTCACATAGTGAAAACCTCTTTGAGGCACTGGTTGACAAACAAATAAGAAAATCAAAGGATAAACAAAGTGACCATGCCAAGGATAAAAATCTCATGGAGACATCCTTGGATGAATATCTCAACCTTCCTCCTGATCCTATGCGTATGGAGGATTTATCAAAATTGTTAGTCGAAGAAACTATTGATGTCAATATTTGCACCAAAGAATATCCCAAGATAGTAAAATTGGGGGCATCACTCTTAGTTAGAGAAAAAAAGATGTTCACTATGTTGTTGCGAGAGTTCATTGATGTGTTTGCATGGTCTTACAAAGACATGCCTAACCTAGATCCAACTTTGGTCATACACAACTTGGTCATGCACACAGATGCCAAGCCTATCAAATAGAAACTCTGAAAGATGCATCCAAGAGTGGCCTTGTTGGTCAAGGAAGAGTTGGAAAGGTTGCTTGCAGTAGGATTCATCTAACCAATTGACTATTCTGAATGGATATCAAACATTGTTCATGTCCAAAATAAACCTGTCGGTATCTGAATCTGTACAAATTTTAGGGACATCAATAAGGCTTGCCCTAAAGATGACTTTCCATTACCCAACATCAATATGATTGTTGACTCAACAGTAGGATACGAAATGCTATCACTCATGGATGGTTTTTTGGGTTATAATCAAATTAAAATCACTAAGGAATACCAACACAAAACAACTTTCACAACTCCTTGGGGTACGTTCTTCTATCATGTGATGCCATTTGGCCTTAAGAATTTGGGAGAAACTTATCAGTGGGCCATGATAGTAATATTTCATGATATGATTCATGACATCATGGAAGACTACGTAGACGACATCTTGGGAAGTCCAAAACAAGAGAGGATCATCCTATCATTTTACGGCGTATCTTTAAACGCATGCATGAATACAAAGTCAGGTTGAATCCCAATAAATGTTTCTTTGGTGTGCTATCAGGGAAGTTATTGGGATTCATTGTTTCAAGACGAGGTATTGAGGTAGACCTGGCTAAAGTGTCTGCCATCACTGAAATTCCTCCACCTAAAAATATCAAGAAACTGTGTAGCTTGCAGGGGAAAATTCAATCCATTCACCACTTTATCTCCCAACTTATAGATAAATTTCACTCATTCACTCATTTTCTTAAATAGGACGTCACTTTCATCTGGGGACCCGAGCAACAACAAGCCTTTGCTTTGCTTAAATAGTACCTGACTAATCCACCTATCCTCATTCCCCCTACTCCGAGAGAACCACTTTTTCTCTATATTTCTACTACATAATACGCTACTAGTGCACTGCTCACCCAATACGACCTTAACCATGAAGAGAAAGTGGTGTACTATCTGAGTCGTACCCTCATTACCTATGAACTTAATTATCCTTAGATTGAAAAGGCTTGCTTGGCTATTGTTTTTACCTTTCAGATGTTGAATACTAAGACCAAGCTCATATCCAAGGTCGACCCTCTCAATTATTTGTTGTCCAAACCCGCCCTCATGGGTAGAATGGCTAATTGGATAATTCTACTTAGTGAATTTGATATAGAATTTTTCCATCAAAAATTAGTTAAAGGACAAGTACTTGCAGACGAGATAGCAAAAGCACCTTTGCCAAGCACGGAGCCTTTGAGTCTGGATCTGCCAGATGCCTCCTTATTCTACATTGAAGAGTCAGCCATGTGGTAGATACATTTTGATGGATCATTTAAATTTCATGGTTCAGGTGCAGGAGTGGTCCTTATTACCCCTTCTAGTGATCCTATACCATAGGATTTCCGCCTGGCCTTCCCTTGCATGAACAACATTACAGAGTATGAAGCACTCATTGCAGGAATGAAGCTAGCCATCAAGTGAAATATTTATCATGTTAAGGTTGTATGTGATTCGCAGTTAATCATTAAACAAGTAAATGATGAATATAAGGTTAAGGATGAAAAGCTCATACCTTATAAAAAGTTAGTGGAAACTCTAAAAGAGTATTTTGTGTGCATTACCTTTGAGAAAATCCCAAAAGTGCAGAACAGATCAGTGGATACTATGGCAACAATGGGATCTATGCTTCGTATTCCACTTAGGAAAAATGATATGCCTTTCTTCATAGAAAATATATGCCAGCCCATGTATGACATGCTAGAATCTTGCCTAGCTTGTGAGGTTGTTGGTCCCCATTCACCATGGTATGAACCCATTTTCACCTATCTTAAGGATAATACATTCCCTCCCGATATCTCCCACTCTAAAAGTAGAGCCTAATTCACCAGTAGCCCAGTGCACCCTTTTATAAGGTACGCTTTATCATCATGGCTATGACGGGAATCTGTTACATTTTCTAGATGTGATGGAGTCAATCTAGACAATCAAGGAAGTACATGGAGTATGCGGAGCACATACAAATGGGATGGTCTTGGCTAAGAAATTTTTGAGAGTAGGTTACTATTGGCCTACCATGGAAACTGATTGTTGCAATTATGTTAGAAAATGTTTGCTTTTCCATAAATATGGAAATTTTATCCTTGCTCCATCACAACCATTGCAACCAATCACTACCCCATGGCCATTCTCTAAATGGGGACTCGATTTAATAGGGAATCGTACTCCTACCGCTTCTGATGGTCATACACATATCATCATAGCTACATAATACTTTACAAAGTGGGTAGAGGTTGTCCCATTAACCTATGTCACAAGAGCACAAATTTCTAAATTAATCATGAATAATATTATTTACCAGTATGACATCCCTGCAACCATTGTTACAGATAATGGGAAGTCATTTAAGAACAAAACTATGAAATTTATTTGCCAACAATTCCAAATCAGATTGAAATGGTCCACGCCATATTACCCTCAGGGTAATGGACAAGCTGAGGCAACAAACAAAACCTTGGTCCATATAATGGAGAAGATGGTCAGCAAAATAGGTCGCAACTGGCACCTACAAATTCATCCAGCCCTTTGGGCTTACTGAACATCCATTCACACCCCTACAGGTACGACACCATATTCCATAGTGTTCAGGATAGAATCTATCATCCCCTTATAGATTGAACTTCCATCCCTGAGGATCTCTCTTCGAGATTATATAGATAAGGATGAAGATTATCCAGTGGCAAGGTTGGCTGATTTAGAACTACTAGATGAGAGGTGCCTTCGTGCTCTTAATCACCTGAAAGTATATCAACACAGAATCTCCCGAAACTATAACAAGAGAATCATCCCTCGTCAGTTTGAGGTTGGTGATTTTTTTCATGAAGGAGAATTATTTCAACACCAATGTAGAGCAAGAAAAGAAAGGGAAGTTCGAACCACATTGGTTAGGACCCTTTGTCATAGTTTACATGCACCTTAAGAGGTTTTATGCCTGAACATGGTGCAATGAGGTCAAAAAATAAAAAATACAAATAAAAAATAAAAAAAATTAGAAAATGAAAAAGAGAAACTAGGTCATCCACTAGTGAAAACCATGCAATTGTGGCACTTTAGGCACGTCCTTGGGTGAAAACTGGTTTTCGGCACCTCGAGAGGATTCTTTGTTCACAAACATTCTATATTAGAAGGGTATTTGTCATTGTCCTGGGATTGGTTTTGCCTTTGAGTTTCCTTTGAGTTTCCTTGATCCAACTTTGCTTTCTTCTATTCGTCTGTGAGGGACATGTTCTTTTGTTATTTCCCATCTTACGCTAGGGTAACTCAATGACTTCACCTTCTTGTTCATAAGTGCGTGGCTTCTTCCCTTGTATATTCCCCACCTAATGCCGGGGGCATCCACGCTTTCTTTGTTACCTGCACATAGCTTTGGAAAACCATTCAGAAAACAAAAAAACAATAGAAAATTGTTTTAGGAAACATTAAAAAAAAGTAATAGAAAATTGTCTCACAAAAACCTAAACAATAAAAAATCGGTGCATGAAAACATATCTTACAAAAACATTTACTTGCATTGTCTTATTTCCTTGCTTTTTTTGTTTCTTGTATAGTGTTTGGCGTGCTTTCTTTTGAGTTATTTGTTGCTTGGGTGTACTTTGTCATAGTTCATCTTTTCTTTCTTAGGTTAGATTCATTCTTGCTTTTGCATATTGCGGTGTGTCTCAACATGCTAGTGAACCTTGGGAAATCATGATGTAATGTGTTAATTTATTATGTTCTTTCTTGAGAATTTAGTTGTGTTTGTTCCTTGTTAATAAGACATGGTGAATCATGGTGTATTGCATTAATTCTTGGTGTTCTTTCTTAGCATTTGGCTATGTTTCTTGCATGTGCTCTGTTTTTTTATCATTCACATCACTTTCCCATCACTATCATCACATCTAGCATCATCTATACATCATATATAAACAAAAATGCTAAGTTTTACATCATGCATGTATGCTAAGCTAATCATCACTTATTGTATCATCAATGGGGGTAAGAGGGGTTGTACATAATCAAAAATCTATCCCCCCCACACCAATATCATCATATCATCCCGTCCATATACATCACAATAACACATGAAAACAAAATTTGGTATCATCTACAGATCTATCGTCTAACATCCACAGAGCATGTATACATCAATACATTGGAATCAACTACATACAAAGTACAAAATTAGATGATACATCCATAAGTGTTGAATAAAAACATGCGGCATGAAATGAAAATCAATGTATGCCCACTCATGTCACAATGCATCCATACATGCTGAATTAAACAAATGCAAAAAGCACTGAGAATCTACATATAGTAATTTCTGAAAAGGGGTATTTCACATCATAGAATTATGCCCACATGCATTAAAGTACAACAATACAATGCATCATACGAAAACATCATAAATATCCAAAAATTCTAAATCAAGATAATAACATGCATTGAATCCAATGTAGGCAACAAACCCACTCAAGGTACATAAACATGATTCATGTCCCGTCATCAATTGGCTCCCCCTATATTTACAGACAATGCAAAAAACCATCCAAATACATGTATCAACAAAAAAACGATGTACATCATATCATAATCATGTGTATCTGAGCCAAAAAAAATGAGTCCTCATATATATATATACATGTGTGTCAAAAATACTTCTGTATCAAAAATGGATACATACAAATCTGTACTCTGTATAAAAAATGCCTTCAGCTGAGGCGTATAACAGGGATACATAAAAAATGTATGTATAATACACAATGTCCTGATTAGTGCTCAATATAAATACATCGGTGATGCATAATGCCATAAAAAAGGGGCATGTATTTGAAAGAATCAAGCCTTCATCATGAGGCATCATCAAAAAATAATACATGTCTATAATCATTGTACATCAATTTAACCTTCATAAGAGGCATACATGTAAATAGAATCTATACAATACAAAAGTGGCTATTAACAACAGCTCTCACCCTAACCGGGTCTCCTAGGTCTATCCTCTAGATGAAAGACATCTGTAGGTTGGGCTAACACTGGTCTCACCAGTTGATCTAGAAGGGGTTGTTTGACTGATCTGGTAGAATGACCAGACCTCTACAAACAAGAGCTAGATGTACTCAATCTTGATAACTATGGCAATGCCACTCTCTGCTCTGGTGAAACCACTCTGTAGTATCTTTTCCTATAAAATAGTGTCTCCCCACCAATCCAAGTGTCATCTCGAATCAAATTGACATCTCCTGAGGTGAGCACTACCTGAAGGGCAATGTCTCGCTCTCCTGTAACTTAGCCCAGGTCTGCCTCAGCCTATCTAGAGGTGGTAGCCTATCGATATCTCTCCATCATCATCGCCTGTAGCTTGGCATGGGCATGGTCCCTCTGGGCTACTGTTGTTTGATAACGTGTATACACATGGTCTCTCTGTGCCACGATCATACGCAGCTGTGACTAAGACTGATGTAAGAGACTTAGTATCCGTGCCCCCTATGCAGCTATCTCTCAGACCTGGCTCGGCTTGGGCCCGAGTCTGATCCCACCCTGAAATTAATGTAACAATATGGGCTCAGGCCTCATCTCTCTCTATTATGGCTATCATACACCAGCCTCAAGCCTCATATCTTTCCACTCTCGCCGCGTTTCTCTCGGCTAAGAGTTGTTGTACCTGTCCCTGTGCTATGGCTATCTGCGTCGCTAACTGTGAAGCTATGTGGGCCTCAGGGACTAGTCCTTGTGGTGCTCTAGAAGACTACCCCTACTCAAATACTCTATCTTGGGGTGGAGGCATAGCTGTCTATACTGGGCCCTACGGCCTTAGTCCCTGTGCATGTGCGGCACCCTATCCATCATGAGGGATCCCATCAAAAGGATCCTCAGGGTCTGGCTCCAATGCTATTGCTCTGGCCCTACGCTATGATTTGTGTCATACCTCCACAGGAGGGTGAATACCTACTACCCATGTTGCCTCTGGAATAGTCAATCACCGGGGTAACATTGTAGCATACCACGCTACATAATCAGATGTGGTCCCCGGATCTCTAATCTGCCGCAATGGATCCCATGCCTGGGGGATCGCCTATAGGAAATTGGCTCTAGCTCAGGCTGCTATAATCCAATGCCCCATAGTTTTCCTCTCAGAGTCCCTACGAGCATGCTAGATATGTAGCTATGGGATGCCCTGTACTCGGCCTAGTTGTCGCTGGCACCTATCAATGCGATATAACTCCATGATGTAGCTACAACTACCGATCAAGTACTCCACCAAGCACATACTAAGCTTTGTGGCATCCTCTAGCCACTGGAAGTGTCTATATGGATGCCAAATGACATCTATCATTGCTAGATCATCAAACTCCCAACTATATCTGAATAGGCTACCAAGGTGACCATAGATGTCTCCGCCAACTACTATCCAAGCCATGTATGATGGCTCCTCAGGGTCTCAAACTCAGAATGGGCCGACAGGGTGTCTAATAGCCATGTGATCCCATGACCATATCTGTAACAATGATGTCGGACCCACAGTCTTCTGACCATGGTATGTGATAAGATATAAATCCCAGTATAAATGGGCCAGTATACACTAACCCTAGCAATACCTCTCACCACAGTAAATCCCGTGTACTACTAGTAGCAATCCTCTCGGGAATGAAGTCCCTGTCTTATCGGTGAGTAGAAACCCACTGATAAGTGCCATAATATACAGCGGCCCCTGATGCAATGTCAGGTCCAAGATGCACTCGTGTAAGGCCATAGTCATCCCGTCATGTGGGATGTCATCAACACCGAATAACGCACTACATGCTACTCTGATCAACCCTACATCTGAGCTATACTCAATCAATGTACCCATCATGGGCATGCGTAGGATCTACCACACATCCTCTATCGTCACTGTCATCTCACATGTGGGTAGTCTAAAGCACTGACTCTTATTGTGCCATCGCTCGGCAAGCATAGTCGAGAGGCTGTGATCTAGTACAATGGAGGTAATCTGAGCCACGGGGCCTAGCCCCACTGCCTTTAGTAATATAACAATCTCTCAGTGATCACATCGGTACATTTTTCTCTCTAACTCGGTAATCCAAGAGTGACGCTCCCACATCTGCAACATTGGTAAACATCTTTGCAAAATCACACGCCACTCATTAGTTTCTAGCATTTCATCTAAAAATCTATCTCTATTTTTTAGGGTTAACCCAAAAATCCTAAAAATTCTTCTAAGTGTCACATTTTGGACACTTTCCTTTTTTTTCTACCTGTCTAGGGCACCTGCATGCTGTTTTGGGTGTATGCACCACATTTCTGGTGCCTGCGCTTGCACACGGGTGTCTTCTAGCATGTGGGCCCTTTTTCGGGTGCCTACGCACCCTTTTTGGTGTGTGCGCCACCTAATTGGTGCTTACGCATGCATATGTGTGCTTCTTCCTATGTGCACTTAACTACCAATGCATGTGCCACGCTTTTCACATGTGCACACATTTCCTGGTGTGTGCACGTACACGTGTGTGAGTAAGTGATTTTTGACTGTGCATGTGCGCACATAGCTCTAGTGCCCACACCCCTAAAGTGGTGGATACGTGCCCTAACCCATGCCTGCACCTATGCCTAGGTGTGCCTACGCATTTTCTATGCCTAAATACCCTAATTAATGCATTAATGACAAAATTTAAAGGGCAAAGTTGCGATACTCACAAATGGCCCCTCGTCCGCGTGCCTCTAGTACCCTTGGACTGCATCAACACGCCTCAAACGGTCTCGTGTGATCACCATTTCTCCTGAGTGTCAGAGCCTCACGGTAAGTTTTTTAAACTGAGCAGTTACAATGAACTGATTGTGATGTTTTTACCCCCCCTGGGGGGTACATTAACCTATTTTTCATGGTTCGGACGGCTAGGAAACCCGTTTTGATCACCGTTCTCTCCTTTGTTCACTGTGAAATAACTATTTTTCTTAAATATTTATTTTTCTCTTCTTTTTCACCATATTGGGGCTTTTTTTGTCTGATACCCCTTTCTTCTCCCTCGGGTAATTTTATTACTCCCTGGCAATTTTTCTTCTTCTTCTCACTCTCGTAAATAATTATTTTTAAAATAATTATTTTTTCTTAATTTTTCCACTAAACAAGGACATTATTTGTCACATGTTTCTCCTTTCTTCCACCTAGGGAACTTTCTATTGCCCCTAGGCCCGTCATTTTCTTCTTATCCTTTCTTTTATTGTTTACCATGGTTCAGAAGGACAAAACAATACAAACGCTTAATACATCAAAAAATCCAAAAACAAGGAATTTTTTTTTTTCTTCAAAAAATTCCTAAAAAGTAAAAAACCCTACAAAATGGTAAATTGCTTCTTACGGATGAAAATTGTGTCTTGCATATGGTATTTTCTCCATATCTTGTTGGTTTGTCTCACATCTTCCCTGATTAATATGACTTGTGGATCACCAGATTCGCAACCATTCACAAAGCTAGTTACTTGCTTCATCTGTACTCTGGGGCACTTTTGGTTGCCTGGTGTTGTTTCGTTGTACACAAGTATTTTTCATGGACCCCGTGTCCATTTTCATTTCCCCTTGCATGTATCCTTGCTTGGGGCCTCATTTTTAACCTTTGTCATCAATCATGAACTTGTGGATCTCTTCAGCACTTATAACAAAACATTTGTACAACTGTTTTGACCGTTGTTGGGTTAGATATGTGTGTTCATACTTGTTTTCCCTATTAGATGAGCTTGTTTCCTTCTCGTATTGCGTTGCATTGTTATGTTGCACGGAGTTGGTACTTTCAGCAATGGAAAATTGTTCATAGTATGGATTTTCATGTCATTCTACCTTTGTTGTATGCTTATATTTTTAATCAAGGCCGATGATGTAGTTCCTATGGAAATATGATGACATCAAATTTGTTCCAAATAAATAGTGGCTAGAGGCTAAGATATTCTATCCCCTCATCCATATTTCTTCTACTTCACTTCCCTTGCACCCTTAATTTTCTCTCTTATCGGGGCATCCTGCCTCCTCCCATTCTTCTATCTATATCTCACCTTTTTCGATCGTTGATCAACTTCTTTCATCACCCCATCGACACTCGAGGGGGCATCTCTCCCTCCTACTAATTTTTCTTCTATCCCTTTAAAAATTTTCTTCTATCTACTATCTTTGAAGTGATGTCACTTACGATTCCCCAAAGAGGGGTAAATGTAGACACCTATAATTACGTCCAAGCAATTTAAATACTTAAATTACGCTAATTATCACCTTTCTCACAAATCGAAAACTTATCGTCAAAAGAACTCATATTCCCTCTTGTTGTCACCAATTAATTACAATATGCTAATTGATTAGGTTACGCTAATTGATTAATTACAATGGCATCTAACCCTTGATTAATTCTTATCATGATGGTGCTTAGAATGTTTTTTTAATTATTTCTAATCAATACTATTTAGGTGTTATTCTTCCATTCATATTTAGCATTAGTTAGAAACAAACACTTGCACACACGTATAAACTATCCCTTTACCAATAATTTTCATAACAACTAATAATCTCATTGATAAGTACTTTAGCCCTTATCTCCCATTCTATGAGTTGACCGATATGAGGTAGAATAAACTCACCGACATGGGATTGAAAATCATAACCAATTAAGTTCTCTAAAGGGAAAGGTAGCAACTGTTCACCATATGTATCTGATGAAGATGATCTCACTAGAGAGGTATGGGGGCTTTTGGGTTGATCAAATGCTACTTGTTTCTTCCTTTGGGTGGCTTGATCCTATTTGTGATAAAATTAATAGAGATTCAGACAAATAAATCTAAAGCGAAATGTAATTCAATATGGTAAAGTATGTTGAAATTGAAGTATACCTGCTGGCCTTGAATCATCTCACGGGTATTGAAAATTCTAGTTGGGTCATTGCTATCAATGCCCAAGTAATCTTCATCTAAATTTATATTATTCAAAACCAATATGCCCGTTGCACTGGGCAAGCCACCAAGTGAGAAGGTTTGAATTCAAAAGGAGGAGGAAATGTTTAGTGTCTCGCTAGGGGCCAGAGCAATTGGCATGCATTTACTAATGTTCTTTTTTCCTGATCCTTTGGTTGGAATTTTAAATATTATTGGTTGAGGGGGGTTGGTGCCACTATTTTAATAGAAGGAGGAATGCAATGTGTTGGAAATTTCAAGAAAAAACATATCAAAAACTAGAAAACAATGCAAAAACTATGAAATTAAATGAAGTAGTATTCAAAACTTATACCTTGTTGTTGATGGGTAGCTTGTTGCAGTGCTAAGGGTGGTTGTGTTGGAGTAGTAATTGGTGGTTTTTGAGAAGATACAAATTCATGTGACTGTACTGAGTGAGTTGGGGAAGATGGTTGAGTTTTCGAAGCATGCGTATGGTCCAAAGTCCCTGTAATGTCATCAACATTGAATTGTATGTCAATTCAATTAGGTAAAATTTAAATTGGAAAATGAAAATACAAATTTGGAATTTGTAAATAATACATGAAAAGGTATTACTTATCTAGCATTTAATGAATTCAAACTGTTGGGGGTTCGGAGAGTAGTGAGCTTCTATTTCAGATTGGGAATATCTTGAAGCCTCAGCATGTTGTTGGCCTCTTCCTCTTGATAACACCTTTTTTGGGGGAAGGGCTTCTATAAATATTATCTACAAACAGTAAATTGTTAATACCTGTGCACAGTGTAATGTCAAAATACAAACTTAATAGTTTATACCTATTGTTCTTCAAATGGAATTGAAAAATTAATTAACACCTCATCAGTGCAAGTGGGAATTGGTTTATCTTTTAAATTTAAAAGAGCCTCATAATAAAGGCCAAGGAGATAGTTTTTGGATTAAATGACAGGTTTTTCTGAAAGCTTTGCATTTGTTATGTCAGTTCTTATTTTTTTGATAAAAAGGTGCACCAATAAATTTTTGTGTTATGATAGTTACAACAATGTATGCAATGGCCCAGTTTGGTATATCTATTTGCCAACCCTGCAAAACTATTATGGATTGAAAAAAGGAAATCATTGCAGCAAGAAAGTGGTGTGTAATTGCTTGTGTATACACACCATGCTTGGATTTATTGACATGAGCTGCAAATGCCAAAAAATAGTGGGAATTAATATAACATTAAATTGTATCACAATCAAAAATTGAATAAAAAATGACAAATGAAAAATAATTATACTTACAGTCAACATGGAAACCAAACGTCGATTCGAGATATTTCTTATCATCTTCGACAAGTGTTTCCTTCATTGTAACAAAGGGTAAATTTATGAATGGAAGGCCCATAAACCGATGAATGTCAGTTGGGTTGATACCAAATTGAAACAATCGGCCGTCATTCATAGTAACATAAAACAAGTTGTCCTCTGTATTCTAAGACCAGAGAATGTAGTTCAAAATATCTTAGTTTTTGTTAAAATGGGGCATCTTAATGAGCCCACTAAACTCACATTCATCGATTAAATCCTTATATTTAGAAGTCATCTGTAAAATAGTCTGGATGTGGGGGCACAAAGGATTCTTGTAGATGACCTTGCCCATGGATAGGAATGGATTTTCCTCTTGATTTTTGTCTTGATCTTGCAGTTGGGATGCACTTGTAGTCACCATTGTAGTTGTGTTTGAGTCTTTGAGAATGATGGATTCCTATATACAAAAAAATCAAGAGTTGGAAAGTGTAAACGTGAAAATGACTGACGGGAGGGTATTTATAGGACAAATCTAGGGTAAATGACATTTATTTATGCATGTCAAAAATTTTCATTGATGTGAGTCAATAAGGGCCATTGACGTGTGTCAATAAGGGCTATTGATGCACATCAACGACCCTTGTTGACATGCGTCAATGGCCCTTTTTGATGCACATCAATGAATCCTCTTGATGTGTGTCAGTAAGGGCCATTGAAGCACGTCAAGAAGGGTTCCTAACGTGCATCAATGGCCCTTGTTGATGTGCGTCAAGAGGAGTCGTTGAACACATCAACAAGGGCCATTGACACACGTCAACAAGGGTCGTTGATTCGTGCCAATATCCCTTGTTGATGCATGTCAATGGCCCTTGTTTAAGTGCATTAACATCACATCAGTGAGCTCTTGTTGATGCATGTCAATGAGGTGTCAGTGTCTAAAAATTTCTAGTCTCTCTGGCTCGAAAAAATTGGCAAAAATTTGGTTCTAGAAAACTATCAAATTTGCCTTTCGCTGGAACCGGTTCTGGGGATATTTGCCAAGTATTTTCCACCTCCAATTTTCTAGAGGTGTCTTAAAATGAGCCCTGTCATACTTCTGACAATCCACACATTTATTCACAATGTTACAACAATCATGTTCCATGGTAGGCCAATAGTAGCCTACCATGAGTATTTTCTTTACTAGGAAAATCCCATTAGTATGAGCCCTGCAGATGCCTTTGTGCACCCCTTTCATCAGTTGGATGGATTCATTCAAATTTAAACATCGCAACAGATTCCCATCATAGCCTCAGTAGAAGAGGGTGCCCCCAAGTAGGGTATAACGGGCTATATGCTGGATGAGGGTTCATATTTCAGTACGAGAAATTTTTGTGGGAAAGGTTCCATTATGGAGGTAATTAAATATTTCATAGTACCATGGGGAAAAGGTACCAAAAAAATCACACACCAAACATGAATTTGGTATGTCATATATTGGTGTTCATAAGTGCTCCACAAAAAATGACATATCATCGTTTATAGATAGAATACTTAACATGGATCCTACTATAAACATAACATATGCTGCTCTATTTTGTGCTCTTGGTATTCGCTCAAATGGTATATACTTGAATAAATCCTTTAAAGAATCAACCTTTATTATGTATGGAAGAAGTTTCTCATCTTTGACCTTGTATTCATCTGTGACCAATTTTATAATGAGCATTGAATCACCAATGCAATTGACTTTTTTGATATCCCATTTAATAGATAGGTTCATCCCTGTGATTGGAGCTTCATACTCCACTATATTATTCATGCATTGGAACCTGATTTAGAAGGTCTAGGGAATCAAGTCTCCCATAGGATTAATCAACACAACTCCAGCACCTAAACTGTGAAAGGTAAAGGAGCCATCAAAGTATAGTTGTCATATGATAGATTCCTCAAGGTACATTATGGATGCATATATTAGTTCCAGACTCAAAGGTTTGGTACCTGGTTACAGAGCTTCTACTAGCTAATATGCTAGAACATGTCCTTTCACTGAATTTTGATGTACATACTCAATGTCTAACATGCTTAATAAGATGATCGAATTAGCTATCTTTCCTGTGAGTGTGGGTTTTGACAACAATTATTTTAGTGGATCAACCTTCAAAATGAGTTTGACATTATTTTTGAGCAAATAGTGGCATAATTTCTAGAAGGAAAAAACTATGTCTAGGAAAGCTTTCTCGATCTATGGATAGTTGAGCTCATAAGCTATCAATGTCCTATTAAGGTAGTACAAAAAAATTTCCTTCTACTCTTTATCATATTGGGCTAACAGTGCCCCAATTGCAAAATGTGTAGCACAAATGTAGAGTAGAAAGGTTTATCCTATCGTGGGAGGCATTAAAACATGGGGTTTAGCTAAATATATTTTGAGCAAAGAAAATAGTTACTGGTGCTATGGTCCCCAGTGAAAACTAACATCTTTCATGAGAAGATGTGTGAATGTATAAAACTTGTCTACCAGTTGAGAGATAAACCTTATGATGGCCTGAATATTTCATTGTAAGCTCCATAGTTGTCTGATATTGGTAGGTGGGGGAATGTATGTTATAGTGACAAATTGTTTTGGATCTACTTCTATTCCTCTCCTTAAAACAATGAATCCTACTAATTTTCTAGATAACACACTGAAGACACACTTCTTCGGGTTTAATTGGACCTTTTAGTCCCTTAGGCGCTTGAAAATACGTCAAAGAATATCTAGGTGCTCTTCTCAAGTCCTGGACTTTTCCAATATATCATCTATGTAATCTTCTATTATGTCACTAATTATGTCGTGAAAGATTATAGTCATTGGCCATTGATATGTAGCACCCACATTATTGAGGCAAAAGGGCATGACTTGGTAGCAGAATGTCCCCCATGGGGTTATAAAGGTTGTCTTATGTTGATTTTCCTCTGCAATCTTGATCTGATTATAACTTGAGAAGCCATCCATGAGTGATAGCATCTCATAACCAGTTATCAAATCAAAAATCATGTCGATGTTGGGAAGAGTAAAGTCATCCTTACGACAAGATTTATTAATATCTCAGAAATTGGTACACACTCTAATACTAACTGGATTTTTCTGATCTGGTACCATATTATAAATCCACTCTGAGTAGTCAATAGGCATGATAAATCCTACTTCAAATAACCTTTATAGCTCAACCTTAACCAATAGGTCAATGTGAGGATGCATCTTCCAGAGTTTTTATTTTATGGGCTTGGCATCTGGGTGTACAACAAGATTGTGCACCACTAATGCATGATCAAGTTCTGACATGTCTATGTAAGACCAAATGAGGATATCTACATATTCTCTCAAAAGTATAGTAAATGTTTTTAGTTCTTGAGCTGAGATTAAATCTCCCAACTTAACCATTCTAGACAGCTCCTTTGTGCCAATGTTAACATCTATTGTCTCCTCCATCAGTAACTTGGATTCATCTTCCATACACATAGGATCAGGAGGGAGATTGAGGTCCTCCTCTATCAAAGGTGGTTTAGGGAGATCCTCATCTTTAGGTGGGTACACTATCTTGTCCATAGGTTGTTTTCATTGTTTTTTCACAAGAACCTCAAATAGGTTTTCTCAATAGGACTTGGAATTTTTATTTCTCCAAGGCTTTTCTATAGGAATTTTTCCCTTGATTATTTTCTTACTTAAGTGACCACATAACTCTACCTCCTCTCTGAAGTACGCACATGTGTTGAGCTAAATGTGGAATCATTTCTTGTGGTCATTTCTTGGAATGTTATATCTAATGCCAAGGAACTCACCAATAGCCTCATTTTTCTGAAAGACATCGATGGGCACATGCTGATGTTGGTCCTAATTCACAAGTTTTGGGTAAATGAGGTCCAATTTTGGAATGGTAAGGGCTATAATAGGGGTTATGGTAAAGATAGCCATGTTAGAGAATACATTCGTTGAGGTGAGGTATTCGTAAATACTACACCGGGAATTTTTTCACTTTCATTTTTGGACAAACTATCCTCACACTCAAAAGAGGCATACTCGTCATCTGAAGGGTGAGACTCATACAAATGGACGATGATACCAAAGTTACCCATTATACGACAAGGTATTAGAAGAGATTCCAATGAACCTTGTTCTTGATGACCACAACCATGTCCTTTATACCTCATAGTAAGAATTATTTGGTTAGGAATAACATACCTAGGTGACTTGTAACATATATCCATTTCATCATCTTGAGAATGAAATACAATATTGTTGAGTATCCTCTCATCTTCTAGTAAGACACCTAAAGTGAAATTGTCAAAGGGGTAGTTCTCCCTTGATCTTTGGAATTTTTAGCATGGTCTACCACATGCTTGGGCTGATAGTGGAATGTTTTTAACCATAAGGGCTTGCTGAAGATTATACTCTCCACAGTCTTTGTCTTTTACTTTCATCTCCCATGTAGAAAAAGGATATTTCGATGTAGACACACTATTATCACTAGGATTTAAGGTGTTCATATCCATTCGTGGAGTGAGGGCCTTGGACTGAATAGGAACAACAATCTCCATATAAGGAGACTCATAGATGGTGGGAAAATAGCGTAAAAATGTTCAACAATGAGACAATGGTTGGGGATCTCCTTGTATAGTATATGTGTGTCTTTCATGTTGCAACTTAAAACCCTGATGATACATTGGTGGCACAGATTACATGGTATGAATCCATGGGGGACTGAGAAATATGTATTAGGGTAGCTCCAAATCTAAGACATGGAACTTCATGTCATGGTTTGTGGGACCAAATTCTAATGAGAAAGTGATCATTGTCACTCTTCATTTTCGTATGCGTTTATGGTGATGAACTTTGTTTCCAAGTTAGCTTTTGTGCACCATACTTGATGAACTAATTTAAGATTACAAATATTTATACCTGATCCTCCATCCACAAGCACAATATTGACCTTCTTACACTTGATTATTACTTCAATGTGTAAGGGAATGTTATGGGAGGGATTTTCTATTAAGGATTCTTTGGGGTTGAAGGTTATGTGTTCTAAAGGAGTGATTTGCACTACCATGGCTTGTAGATGCATTGGGTCAATATAAATAGACACTCCCAATACTTGTAAGGTATTGCAAAGGATATCCTTATGAACATTAGAAATATTGAGAAGGTCCAAGATAAAAAAAATTGGCCGTGGTTTTCTACAATTTAATCTAACACATCATAATGACTCTCTTCAAGAGGAGGGGGAGTAGGTTCTAAGATAACAAGGTGAGCTCGTCACGTTTCCATAGTGCACTCTCTTGTTCTAATTTTTATCGTGTTGACATGCTCAATAGGCAAATCAACACAACCTATTAAGGCATCAAAATGGTATGGCTTCGATATATAGTCGGTACTCTTATTTTGAGATGAATGTCCCTGATCCTATTTTTTCTTTCCTTCGTGCTTGGGGAAAGGTTATTTGAAAATCCCCCTATTTTTGTTTGGAGAATTGATAGGGATAGAAAAATCTATTTATACATCACCACTATAAATCAAGTCCTTAATGTAATGATTTTGTTTGAAGCATTAGTGGGTTTTGTAACCTTTAACGCTGTGGAATCCAAAAAATTCATTTTCCCTAAGACATGATGGATTAGGTGCATCATCCCTCTAGGGTTGTGATTCAGGGTATCAAACCATATTGAAAACCTCTAACTTATTTAGTATTGATGATATTGAATAAGATAGAAGAGTGAACACATAACATTTATACTCTGTAGGCGGAGCTCCCTTTGTAAGCTTCAAAAGAATGTCACTTTGAACGACTTGTACTCATTTAGAGTCTAGTATCCCATAACCAATGATTTTTTTCTTCTTATTATGAACAAAATTTGGTTTATATCATTAGAATTCTTATGATTATGGGAGAAGGATTTTAGATTCCCCCTAGCTAACAATACTTTTTCAGTTTGACTCCCTTTTTTATTACCTATTCAAATGTGTTACAACAATGCATTTATAAGTGGAATGTAATGTCAAGGTAGAGGTTAGGAAAAATATACTTATCAACTATTTTTCGGGTATGGAGAAAGAGAAGCAGCTAGCTAACCCTCTCCATCTTTGAAGGAAAGTAGCAATTTTTTCATTGTTTCGCATTGTAGAGATATAACATGGTAACATCACTCTCTATATTAAAATAAAAGTGACATACAAAATGTTTGGATAATTTTGGCCATGTAGATATAGATCCCTTGGGGATGTGTAAAAAACCACTCTAATGTCGGTCCTCCTAAACTTCATGGGAAGAGGTGAATAAGATAGTTGTCGCTATATGAGACCACTTGACATGCCATATAAAAATATTTGATATGGTCATGAGGGTCACCTTTTCCCTTGTATTTATCAAACTTTGGAAAATCAAAGTTTCATGGGAAAGGTACTTGTAACATGGATCTATCAAATGGATAAGGGCATAATTCATTGACCTGGTATTTCTTTTTTTTGTTACTAGTTTTACCTTCTTACAATGTTAGAAGGACGTTCTTCATAGTGGACCACTCTTGATTGAAGAGTGGATCTTGTGTGGGTGGTGTAGGTCTATATGAAGGGTTAAATATAGGTTTATTCCCACCTCTATTCTCTGTGAGAAATTATTTGTAAGGGTATTTTCATGTCTCCCGTCAAGGAGTATTTTTTGGGAACTCATGAAATGAAGCTTTAGGTTTTGCCTTTGGTATAGCTTGTTTAGAAATTTTTGGGTGTTCCTTATGTATATGTGAAACAAAACTTTCCAATTGGTGAGTGAGGGCTTGTATATATTGTTCTAATGTTACTTCTCTAGTAGGTACTTCATTAGGAGGAGGTTGCTCATGATGAGCATGTTCCTTGCGGTCTTCACAATGTATTCTAATCATAGGTATATGATAGTCTTTGTCAATTTCAAAAGGTACCTCCTCATTATTTTTTCATCCAGAAGTAGAGGCATGGCCTAGGTTTAATATGTCATTAATAGTGCAACAAGGTTGGTCTACTTCTTCGTCTCCCCAAACTATGTCGACAATAAGAGAAGTGTCAACTATTGAAGCTAACTTAGCTCTTAGTTCCATAACGCACATAATAACTTCATGCTTGTTTTGAAACAAGTAATTGCTAAAATGGGTGGGATGAATCTCTACATCCATATGATGAGAATCCTCCTTTCCACCACTATGGTCAATCATGACATTATCCTCTAAAAGAGGGTTGTCACCTCCAAAGAGACCAACTTATAACTTTTGGGACCCCATTCTCATAATAGACATACTTGAAATAAGGGGTAGAAAATGAAAGGTTTCCACTGAGGTTTACTAAAAATTAACCCTAGCAAAAATTTTGCAGCGTAATGACGCTAAGTCATCACAAAAATGGTTACTATAAAATAGCCACAAATTCAATAGGTCTTTATGAGCCCTAGGATAAATAATAAAGAATGATCTACCCTAGCAAGGTAATATCTGACATGATACTTCTATGATAATGAAATAATGTGTAAAACTCAAATCCAGTCATAATAAAAGTTTACTCCCTATGATTTTTCGAGATAGGTTTGAAACCAATAGTGAAAAATCAATATCACCGGTTAGGTCAAGTTTTAAACAAATAAGACCTGAATGATAAGAGACTATTGACGCGATCCTCTAACAAGGTATACTAAAAACCAATTTCTAAATTATAACAAAGTCTAAGTTTTGTAAAATGGATGATACAACCATGAGCAGTGTAACAATGCTATTTGGACACGTTAATCAAAATTTGCAAGAAAGAAATATTTTAGTATCAAAATGGCATTATAGCTATGCTAAACAGGTAACCTCAACACTCAAAAAACTCAATACAAGGCTAGGATGTAAAAACTATGCCTAAGTATATCAAGGAATTAATATGTGTGTGAGCAATGTAACAATACAATCTAGAGATTTAGGCCAAGTTTCACAATAAAAACAAGATGTAAATATCATAATTGTATGGCTATAATGCGGGAAACGTAAAAAATCAAAAGAAGTCAATGATAAGACAAAATAAATACAATGATAGTAAATCTCAATACGGGTTTTGAGACAAGAGGGTATACCATAACTTGATGACGTACCATTCACACTTTCAACACTCGCATTCCGACATTGTAACCTAGTCATGCAAGTAGACTACCAAAGTGATGGACATGATTATTTCTATTAGGTATTCATATATGTTTGTTCTTCTTTTGCCTCAAAATTAGCAACAATAAAACAAAGGAATAGACCAAGTTGTGATGAAAAAAATACTTGTTGTAAGTTTGGCAGAGTTTCACCTTTTCTTAGGACGAGTGAAAAACTAGGACAAAGACTAAATAGATTTCATGATGAAATGTCACGTGGTTTCAACTTTAAGATATTATTTCCATTGTTAGAAAAAAAATAGTTTGAATCTAACAAATTTGTCACTTTTTTAGAGCTCTCAAGTATAATATCTAAGAAAAAATTGGCTCCAAGCTAACAAACTTTCCTAGGGGTTTCTCTCTTTATGTGTCACAAGATATCTCTACGAGCTTGATTTATGACGAGGATCGTCAATCCTCTTCATTAATAATGTCAATCCATGGTTGGTATCCAAAGTCTATATGCATTAAGAGAAGAAGATCTTTGGAAAACATCTCCTTTAAACACAAACCAAACTTGCATAAAATAAATCACGCTTGCAGAAATTCAAAGGAACACTTGCAGAAATAAAGGAACACTTGTATAAATTAAGGCACACTAGTATAAATAAATTTTGTATGAAATAAATCAAACTTGCATGAAGAGAATCACACTTGTAAGAAAAAATACACTTGTATAAATTAAAATTTCTAAATTGGAAATAAAGATAATTAAACGAAACACTTGCAGGTTCACAACAGACTAATTTTTCACAATACAAAGAGAAAACAATACAACAGAATGAATTACAGAAAAATAAAAAAAATAAACATAAATACACATATCCATCTTCCTTGAAATGATTGACTAGCTCATTCCTTGGAAGAGGATTTAAATCATACTTCTGAGATCTTAAAACTATGAAATATTTGAGAGGAAAGAAAAAATCTTTATTTCTTGGGAGAAAAAATTACATATCTTAGTGTGGAAGGTTGCATTTATAATTCATGCATCCAACCAACTCCTTATTTTAGGAAATACAATCTGATCTTATCTTTATTCCAATCCTAACAACTAAGATCTCCATCTCCACAAAATATGGAGAGAGATATATTATTGGAGTCAAAGTCTTATCTCGATGTTTTTGGAAGATTTGCTCCCAAATTTTCTCCTTGCTTTTTGGTAACAAAAATCACAATAATTTTATTTTCCTACATTATTGGAAGGATGATTTTACTCAAAAGATTATTTTAACCAAATACCTTTACCGAATTTTCCATTTGAATTTGTTGTTTTTTATTGTGGAACTTTTGACTCTTGTCTGATACACTTTTTCCTTAGAATGTAGTTCACTAAAAGTTATATTTATCTTTATTGGTAAAACCTGTAGAAAATATGAATGAGTTTTTGTTAAACAAATTTCTATGAACAAAAAAGTCTCTCATATTTACTGTTTGAATTTTCAATTTCGGTTTGTGGAAATTTTGATGCTCAACTGATACATTTTTTCCTTGTACTATAGTTCACTAAAAGTTAGATTTATCTATATTGGTAAAATATGTAGAAAATATGAATGAGGTTTTTGTTAAAAACATTTCTATGAACAAAAACCTCTCTCTGATTTTCCATTTGACTTTTTCTATTTCTGTTTGTAAAACTTTTGATGCTCAACTGATACGATTTTTCCTTAGACTGCAGCTCACTAAAATTTATATTTCTCTTTATTGGTAAAACTTGTAGAAAATATGAATGAGGTTTATATTAAAAAAAATTATATGAACAAAACCCTCTCTTAGAGTTTCCATTGGATTCTCTGGTTATTCATGATTCCTCAAAAATTGTCATTCCATTCATGTAGGTTCCGAAGCTAACTCCAATGGTTCCGGAGCTAACATTACTTTGTTGATGTAGGTTACGGAGCTAACTCCAATGGTTAAGGAGCTAACGTTACTTTTTTGATGTAGGTTTTGAATCTAATGTTACTCTATTGATGTAGGTTTCGGAGCTAACTCCAATGGTTTCAGATCTAACTCCAATGGTTCCGGAGCTAACGTTACTCTACTTATGCAAGTCCCATAGCTAACTCCAATTATTCTAGAACTAAATCTACAAGTTCTGGAACTAAATCTATAAGTTTTGGAACTAAATCTGTAAGTTCCGGAACTAAAACTACAAGTTCTGGAGTGAACTCCAATTAATCCGGAGCTAACTAAAAATAGATATAAATTTTGCACACAATCTCATATTGAGATGATTCTTTTTTTGAAATTGCATAATTTTTAAAGAGGAATCTAAATATGAAATAATATTTGAGTTTATATATACCACCCATGATCAATTTCACTTTTACCATAACTATCAGTATCTTTCCTTTATGGCCTGTGTGTACAAGACTTTGCATCTTTCCTAAATAAACAATAGGATTAGTCAACAAAATAGATAACAAAATAATTCTAAAGAAAGAAAAAGATATATATCCTATATTCTATCTTAAGCAAACTATAAGTTCTTAGATTAAATTTAAATCCACTTTCAAAGGTAACTTGGAAGGACAAAATAATGGTAATTTAAGGCCAATTTATGGTCTCATCAATTTACCAAGAAAGTGGCATTGACTAATCTTTGAGTATCTAGGATTTAGTTTACCCCCTTCAATACAATGAGCATAAAAATGTGTTTAGTTGTACTTTTAATGGGGTCGAAATGGAAATAACTTTGACTCTAATCTCACCAAGATGTACTAATCAATTGGGTAGTTAGATCACTTTCCCATTTCATTCACAAGGTTCCCTCTTGTGTGAACTACTTTGGGGTTCCTAGGAGCATTTCTCTTGTTGTCTTAAGGCTTATTCCAAAGGAATTTTCTCCTAGTTAAGTGGACAAGCTGTAGCTCTTAACCAAAACTGTAATATAGTGTTTTGAATGGTGTGTTGGTGTATTTTATTATCTTTTGGATTAAGCAATTTTGTTTAGACCACCGTTGGCAGCCTACAATATACGTGAATGTTAGAATTTGGTTTGAAGAGAGCACTCCTTTCTTTGACTAGTGTTAGGTCCTTCACAAAAATGGTTAGTATTTCAAAAATATCTACAATATTATAGAAAGAGGATTAAATGTTTCTTTTGATTCTCAAGATCACACTAGGTGTAAAAGAAGAGCATACACAACAAGTAACCCAACTAGATGAAAATATTTTAAATCAATTAACTACCATAAAAATTTGCAAATCAAGGTTTATTCTCAATCAATCTAAGTGCTTCTTAATGAAAGAATAAAATTACTTTTGATTCCCAAGATCACACTAGGTGCAAGGAAAGAGCATACACAAATTTTAGCCTTGGTTATTTATCAAGTGAAAAAAATCTTAAACTAAAAGATCATGTACATGCCAAAATGAAATTTTATTCCCTTAAGCATAGAAATGAGTGATGATTTTTTACTTACTCTAAATTAGCAAAAAGTGGTTTAGAGGTTCTTTTGATTCTCAAGATCACACAAAGTGCAAGAGAAGAGAATACACAACTATATTCCAAACTCATAAAAAACATGAAAACAAAATGATTCATCAAAACCTAAGTCAACTTTAACAAAAATAACTTATCAAAACCTAAGGCAATTTGGTTAGAAATCTAGTTCTAAAATCAGAAAATTGACAGTAACAACAACTAATAAACCTTCTAGAAATGATAGAAACCCTAAAAACTAGAAGTTGAAATTTGAAACTATGATCAAAATTTACTTGAGTGTGGTAGTGCGCATATTTATGTAGGAGAATATCATATAGAGCATGATGGCATCCCTTGAAGCACATGAACATACATTTATGCACATTCACGCCTATGTTAGATTTACACCGTCAGTTATGCACATGCGCAACCAGAGAGGTGTGAGTAAAAACTTTCAAGCACAGGTGCAAGTCACACACAGAGGTGAAAATCCAATGATGCACAGGAACAGCTAGAGAAGCATGGGTGTACACTTTGAAGCACATGTGCATCAAGTAGAGCACATGTGTGGGCACACTCTTTTGAGCATAGGCGTGGACCTTCCTATAGGTGATCAAAATACAAATTGTGACAAGAAAATTTTGAAAAAGATAAAATCTTTGGCCTTTTGAGGGAATTTCAAAAAAACTCCACCTCCTTATATCCTGCAAAGAACATGAAAATGCAACATCTACTACTAATATAGGTGAAATAACTATCTAGCTTTAAAATTGATCTTAAAAACTTTGAAAATTAGTCTAAAAACTTGAAAGTAATCTAAAAATCTTGAAAGTAATCTAGAAAAATTGAAACTAATCTGTAAAACTTGAGACTAAGCTAGCAAGCTTGAAATTAAGAACTTTGACACTAAGCTAAGAAAGCTTTAAAATGAATGCAATGGGGCATGCTCACACCGAGTGTGCCAAATGAAGACTACTAAAAGTTCCAAGAAAATATAAGACTAACACCACATAGTCTAATTGAGTTAATGCCTATTGAATCTAACAATAGTTATATCAAAGCTAAAAGCTTAATGGAATGATTGAAATAATTAACATGAATATAATTCAAAACTGAGCTAAAGCATGCTTACTAGTATGTTTAATTGCTACCTAACATAGACCTAAATAGATCTAGGAGCAATAAAATTGGGTTTTTTTTGCTACTCCAATGAAGGTGAGATGGTCTATCCAAAAATGACTATAATATCATATTGGATACACATCTACTAACTCCATTGAAGACTTGAGGCAAGGATTGAGCTTGACTATTAATCATATTTCTTATATGATATGTAAATCAAATCATGGTGTAAAGTTTAAAGGTATGTGGTTGGTATTTTTTTATATTTTTTCCTTTGAGGAAAGTTAATATCTTGGTGCATGTGGGACTAAAAGAAAAAATTAGATTAATAATTTCTAATCATGATTAAGGTTTACTAATCCTAATTAGTGAATTATCAAGTGATTAAGATGTGAGGAGCCTTAATAAACCACTTAGGGTCAATTAGGAGGCTAGGATAAGCTTTTGAAACTTTTTGAGATGTTGTGGAGGGAAATGAGGTGATTTTGAGTGGTTGGAAGAGGGGTTTGAGCCAATAATAGGGTATATTGACCAAAACAAGGGTAAAATAGGCTTAATTAGCTAATAATCATTAATTGTCTGTTTGGAAGAGGATTGTATCTTATGATTCATCGTAAAGTGGCACGTTGAATGTGAAAGAGGATATGTAATCAAAAAAGCATTGTTGACTGACCAAAATGGTAAGAAATTTTAGTTAATTAGCGGAAATTACTAATTATAACAGAAATGGTAAGAATGAGAGTGATTTGTGTACTTTTGGAAATAAGATTGAAAAAATGGAATTTAGGTGTCTATAATTACTATAAAATACAACCTCTAAGTTAGGAGGTAACTCCAATTTGTTGATGGGCATCCTACCTATGTTTCCTCTGACCTCCATTAGAATGCTTCTTACTCAAAAAATGAATCTTGTAACTTAAGTACTTGTCATTTTTATAACCAAACCCCTCCATAAGACTAACATATTTTTTGGATTTTGGGTTCACCCGATAATAAATCTAAAAGAGGCATATTTTTTACTTTTAATCTTTCAACATATATTGAATTTATTGAAAATGAATGATTTATTTGGACTAATAGAAAAAATGAATCAAATATAGCTACAAATTTGCATCTGACCACTTATTAAATATTTAAAAACTATACTTTACCCCTATATAATAAATCACACTACAATATAACAAACTATAAATAATGACATGGAACAACTTGGCACAAAGTTTCCACATGTGTTACGCCCTGGATCTAGAGTTTCACCTATGGCTAACATAATCTCTTATCATTTCATATCACATTTATTTATGCTTTCATATGCTTATTAAGTCATCCTTGGTGTTTTACATAACATAGTAGGGGACACACACACCCACACACACCCACACACACCCGCACACACACACACACACACACACACACACACACACACACACACACACACACACACACACACACACACACACACACACACACACACACACACACACACAGAGGAGTTAGTAATGAGTAGATGAGAATTGTATTGTGCACTTGGATATTATTGTATGGTTTAGAGGTTGGCCCCTCGAAGTGGATAGGTCATTCTACTTGCATATTTTGATATTGTATCTCCATTTTGGTTATCTTTGGTGTTCTAGTATTGCTGATATTTAGATCTAATTAATTTCATTCAAACATGGCTGATGTGAACCTTGAAGGTCCTTTGTAGAGGTTGCATTGTGTGTTATGTATCAAGATATAACATGATTTCTTGAGGTTACATTGAGTTTGTACATATTCCATGACATAATGTAATATATCATTATCTAATCTTGTGAGCACTGCACTGTTATATTGGATATGCAATGTTGTGATTACACCACAAACTAGTGATACACAATACTACGAGCACAACAATGTGGTGTGTTTTGGTGTTGTATTTTGAGTTGTGAAACATGTTCCTTGGTTTTTCACCATAATAACATGATGAAAAGAAATTTGAGATGATATTTGAAGAAAAACATTTTTCAAAAAATTCCTTTGAACTATGATGGAATTACATGATAATAGGTGTTGTATAGATTCACATTGTTGGTGCTCAATCCAGGCCCTTGGATTGATCAGGTCATTTTCCTAGATTTCTTATGAATATAAATGATTATGTGTGCATCATATTGTTCATAGTGCTTCAAAGATATGTCTCATTATCCATTTTTTCACCCCTTACAAAATTAGAAAACTTGAGAAATTCACACTTGGGCAGTTTCATGGCACATTGAAGGAGAATCTAAAAGAATCTGGTATTTTTCATGTTGTGGGCACTTAAAATTATATTAGATGCATTTAAATCCTTTTTAAAATCTTAAGGATCACAAAAACCACCTTCGTTAGTTTGGAAATTTCTCCCTCTTTCTGAAAATTAAAAATAAATCCTTCTAACTCTGCATATTTTTTTAATTATGGGCATTAAGAGGTTTTTGTAGTTGTGCAATGGTGCAGTTTCAATTTTCAGGCTCGCAAGAGTAACTTAAAAAGTTTTGGTCAACATGTAAATTGAAAATAGAACCCTGACCTCCGTAACCAATGAAATCCTATCACATGGAAAAGGGAAAAGGTGAACACGTAGAAAGAGTTCAGGCCAAATGAAAAGTTTTGTAGTTTTTAGATATCCAAAGTGGCAGTCAACATACCAAATACAAAGAAATATCCACCCCACGCATCCAATGAGAGGAGTATATGTGGAAAATCTTGGGCCCTAAGGGACATTTTACAGTTATGAATTTCACAAAATTGCATTATCGATGTGCAAACTACAAAGGAGGCCTTGTTTTCCGCCACCAATGAGGGGTGGACATGTGGCGAAGTTTCGGGCCTTGAGGCCACTCTTGCAGTCTTACATTTCGCAACATTGTATTAACAACATTCATAATGCAAATGAATCCCCTACCATTTCCGTGAATGGAGGAATGACATGTGGAAATGTCAAAGAAAATTTTCGAGGCCAATCAAATGCTACCACATGTCACATTTTTGTGCTCCATGATAGAAAAATATTCAAATGCTCAAAACTTTCGATCCAATGTTATAAATTTGACAAAATTTATATCGTTGGAAAGGTATCGACATTATATACATAATGAAACTATAAAATACTGGTTTTGTTGGAATTTGGTGGGTAAAAATGGGAAAATCTATATGGGCATTGAAGACATAACTACAGGTAACTCAACCACTAAAATTGATGAGGCATGGTTCCCATCTCTTCCTTTGCAAGGCAAAAAACATTAGGGAATGATATTATAGGGTTTCCCACGATTTTTTCCATATCATTAATGCATCTTGTTGGTGGTTGAAGAAGGAAATCAAATTTTTCTCTTTTCTCTCTCTCTATCATCTTCTATGTATTGTAAAAGTCTTTCGTTTTGAGTTGGAGGAAGACAAGGGGTAGTTGTAGAATTTTGGTGATAAAGTTTTAAGTTCTAGTTCTAGTTTTATTGCAAAACATTTTGTGTGTATCCAGTTTTGTGAGGAAGAGCTAATGTGGTTGCGTTGTACAACCATTAAAAAGTTTTGAAGGCATTTTTTTATGTCTCCTTGCAAAAACATACATGAATAGATTCTCACTATTTTGATGAAACTATACTTTCTTGTTTATGATGTTTTAAAAGAATGAATGAGGAGATATAATTTATATTACAATCTTGCATCAATTTTATTTTGTTGATCATGCAAGGGTCCTTCTTCATTGTTGCATTCTTCTAGTCACTGTGAGAATATTGCATAGTAGTGTATACTTTACAATAGTTCAGTGTGGTTGTAAAATCCTAAGGTCAACATCACTTTTGAAGGGATATTGTTATCCCTTAAGGGTATTTTGGGTGTTTGAAACTAATATAAAAATTGATTTATCTAAATTCTAACTCAAGGATTTGTGGTTAGGATTTTGGAGACTGTTGATAACATTTGTGCAAATTGATTAGCAATGAATGCAAATGTTATTTTACAGATAATGTTAAATTGATTTTTCTTTTCAAGCATCACTATTAAGGATGGATTATTTCCGTGGGAACACTAATATATAAAGGTCATAAAAATAATTAACCCCCTTCAAATATCAATTAAAAACATCCAGTTATCTTCATACCTACTAATCATATCATACCTGTATACCATACATATGCCTACTCTATAAAGTTGTGTTAAAATTTGTTTATTACCAGTAAGATTTGTTGAGAATCCCACCAAGTATGTGATACAATATCATTTAAAGAACCCTTGGTTGATACTATTATGAAAATTTAATGTATGAATTTGTTCATTATTTGTGTGTTTGATTTGTATTTGATGTGTCAAGTGTGTATAATAATCAAGTGACAACTATTTTGAGTGAGTATTGTATCGGTGGTTGCACTTGCTTCAAATTAAGTTACACCAATCATAAAAGAAACCAAGCCATGAAATATTTTCCCTTTATTTATATCCTCTAAATAGGTCCTCTCACCTTGGTCGAGGAAGATCCATAAGTAGAAGGGTTAATCCACCCCCTTAGAGGAGGTGCCTCTTGATCACCTCTTAAATTTGAGTCAGTAGGTTGATTGTTGAAAAAATACTCATCTATCAATGACAAATAAATTTTTATTTTTCATCACTCCCACAAAGCTAACCCACTTAGGTTAGCTACTCATCTCCTCAAGGTGCTATTTGGGGAGCCATCACACACAACTAATCAAGGAACTAAAAGAAAGAGCATAATGTGACATGATTTAATATGGATCATTCACCCTTCCCTGAAAATAAATCATCATGAAATTATTATGTTTATACAATGTGGGGTGCAATATTATCAAGATTTAGCATGACATTGTTGAAGAAAATAATAAATTCAAGAATTTAGTCCAAAATAAGGATAGATGGTTGGGTCCTCAATGTATTTAGTGAATGTGACATCCTAAGGATTGGATGTGTACACATAATTTTTTTTATTAATATATTACCCAAGTATTATGTCATATGGATTAATTGGTTCTACATCAAAAAATAGTTCATATTTCAAAGGATGGATAGTATATGTGAAGTTAAATTTTTATCATATATGTATACCCTAAGTGTATTAGGAATTGATCTATCCCAAAAAATATGGACGTGGATGAGGCACGATTGATATATTAAATCTCTTAACAATTTCTTTATAGATGAGATTCTTCATTTGTCATCAAATAAAAAATATAGTAAAAATTGCACTCATAGATAGTAATGAAATAGGTGTTCTACTTCAATTTAGGTGTTTCTAGTGCAGTTGTTTCACCAAGGTAAATATTTTTTAAATTTTTGGCCTTCAAGTCTATAGATATATTGGCTCTAGGATTCTCTACTTATGTGTACACAAGAAACTTGTATGTACATGAAACTCTATTTTGGAGTGACTATATATTTTAGATATTTTCACCATTTACATGTCTTGGATGGTTCCTATCTGAAGCAGTTATCTTGTTCAACACAAAAATTATGTTCCACTTTATCTTCATCCTTTACTCTACCTCATCTATCACGATGCAATGTAGACACTAAATCACGAAATTGGGTACAATTCTAGTTCATAATCACATACTACTATTCATATGATTCCTAAGTGAGAAAACTAATAATTGACATCTATATTTGGAATCTCTTCTATCTTTCATATTTCCTCTTTGGTATTACACACCCCACTGCCCAATCTAATCTTCACTACTTTATATTTTTTGACTCTGGACACCAACACTCAGTCAAGACATCAGCGACCAGACACCCTTGTCCCCTCTGGGAACCTTGACCTATTTTTATCTTGCTTGCCCCTTTTGGGCCTCTTTTATCTTTTGAGCATCTTGTTTTCTTATGGGTAATACTTCTAGTTTTCATTTATGAAATTTGAATAAGGTAATCATATAAATACAAAGCTATGTGACCATAATAAAGCACCAAGCTCTAAGCATCTACTATCACCACCTAAGGTTGCATCCAAAGGCATTATAAGAGAATCAAAGAATACATCTAGCTATCATTCAAGGAACAAGGGACTGTATTTTTCTTCATACACTTCATAGGAGGGGAATTTCATTTTAACATCCACACATTGACTTACATTGCTACATTCAGCCATTGCTTGCTATCAAGTGCATCTTGCACAAGAGCTTCCTAGGGCACGATTCTACACACACGTACACAAAACTACATGGATTATGAGATGTAGTGAAGCACTGGATTGTAAATTCACTCTATTGGGTGACTACCAGGGTCAGTCTAACTCCCTATTTTCATATTTTTATTTTAAGGATTTAATTTGTTTTGGGGTTTTGTAGGGGATAATTTGTTTTGTAGGCTATAAGTGAATTCTGTAGACATGGTGTGATACACATGTGATCAACAAAAAAGGTTAGCGAAATTGGTGTGGCATAAGAAGAATTAGTTTCTAACCATTTTTGTAGTCACGGATGCCTAGTAGAGGTCTCCAGTGCCTAGGTGCCATTAACCTAGCCTAGGTTCCCTAGTCTAGATTATTCTGATAGTTCCAATATTTCTTGTGTTTGGTTACAAAAATTTCCTCCTCTCATTCATCATTCTTCCAGTCCTGAATACTTCAGAACAAATTTTTAAAATCAACTAAGTATTCTATTCCCTCTCTTGCACCTAGTGTTTCATTTTTATCTAGCTTATTACTTAGGTCATATATGTACTTTAGTGTTTTATTTATCACACGTGACTTTGTAATTAGGGTTTTAAAAATTATATATATTTGTTAAATTATTTGGTCAACTCATCGATTGATCCCAATCTTGCTTCTAGGTATTTTTTCATATTTTTATCATGGATCAATATTCTCGACCATTTACTAAAGTCCGCATTCAAGAGCTCAGTGGTCATCTCGTTGAACATCCCCAAGGTCTATATCTTCTCTTATTCGGTGCTCGTGAGGAGGCCACCAATATTTATGAGCTTAATGTTCCTACATACATTCCTAATTCTCTTCCTATTTCTTCACAACCCCCTACTTCCACCCTTAAACACACTTCTATTATTTCTGCATTTGTTCTTACCCCCACCAACCACTTCACTCCACTTATTGTTTCTCACACACAACAAGTATCTTCCACTAGCACTAAAGATCTATCAATATCTCCAAGTTAAAATATTTCAACTATAACATGATACTTCTTATGCATCTTGATCTCTTGATTTCAATCTTCTAATTCATACTCCTTTTGCACCCACAATTTCCACTTATGTGCTTCCTCCAAAATTCTTCACTCCCAAGCTGCCCACCTTCGATGGTCATGGTGATCCTCAAGAAAATCTTAGACTATTTCATGTGTCATGTCTAGATTATGTGGATGATCATACTTTAGTAGAAAATATATTTCCTAGAAGTTTTTAGGATTATACAATGATTTGGTTCTATGATCTACCTATCCATTTGGTAATATCATTTATGCATTTGGTCGATGCTTTTATCACTCATTTTTCAATCAATATTGGTTCTAAGATATCATATACTCAACTAGCACAAATTAAACATGTATCTAATGAGAATCTATTATATTATGTCTTATGATATAAGAACAACTTAGATAAGATGTCTAATGTACTCGCAGACTCTGAATTGTGATATCTATTTGTCCAAATTCTCTTACCACCTATACAAGAGAGTTTCATCTTTGAGACATCTCCTTCATTTTATTAGTTATGCCATACTCTTAAGTTACAAAAAAACAAACTAATATCTATGGGTAAGCTTAAATATCATGATCAAGATTCATCCTCTACTCGGTTTCAAAGAAAATCAACTTTCAAGCCATCTGTTAAGCCCAATGAAGAAAAAGTTACTATAGACATTGTTTCCACTATTGAAAAGATTTGATGGAAACCTCTGTAGCATAAATTTACTAAATTACCTTATGCTCTACATATTCTATTGCCACAACTTATTGAGATTAATCTTTTTACGCTTCCTCCTCCATTACTCTAGATCTATCTCACCCTAAAGGCTGAAATTACAACAAATTTTTTATATGCGACTATCATCAATGCATTGGGCATTCTACTGATCGGTGTTTCAAATTTAGACATCTAATTCAAGATCTTATTAACAAAAACAAAATCAATGTTTCTAAGCCTTCAACATCTGCAATGGTTAATGAAAATACAAAGGTCAAAATCTCAAATGATCCTCTTCCTAAGCATGACAAGAAAGATAAATATTTGGATAATCATACATATTGTGGAGTACCTTATCCTTCATCAAGGGATCTTTATTTTCTAGTGGCTCAAGATGATGCATCTCCACCATTCATTGTGTTATTTGATCATGATTACCATGCTACAGTATCTTTAGACACATTACATATTAATGCTACTATCATGCCCCATGCCATCAATTCATATGGGTGTGTGATCTATTGAACTTCTTATTGCTATCAACTATCCACTCTCATGTATTTCATATCCAATTCCTAAATATTATGGTTATGTTAAGCCTATAGTTATAGTTGGTCCTCTTACCATACTTGTGTCATTCCTTGTGACACCTTCAATTTTAGGGTGTGACATGCTCTTGGGTATTTCTTGGCTCCTTGTTGCACAAGCCATCATTTCCATGAATTTCCTGTCTCTAAAATTTATCCACAACAATAAAATCATCACCATCGAGGGTGTTACTCATACACCGTGGCCGTAACCTCCTATTGAGGTGTCTGTACAATGGAAAAGTGCCAAGCAAACGTGGGAATCTACAAGTAACTCTTCCTTGCACCCGACCTCCCGAGTTTGTGCCGAGACAACCGGTGGGTATGGAATATGTGTGAGATGTAGATAAACTAGTTAGGAAATCTAATGTCTTCGATACGTATTAGTGGAATTTGTGAGTCTAAGGCAAAGAAAGCCCTTATAACTTGAACTGGTGTGATAGATCGATCGGTAAGGATGACTGCTCGAAGGCTCCAATTAATATCGAGCTCTGGCGTGATTCAATCTATAGGTTGTGGAATATGTGGAAAATTACCCGGGATAGTTTCATATATGTTTCCAGATAAGGTCATATGGTCGATGGTAAATATAGCCAATTCTATGGATGATTCTCTGGCCTAGTCTAGAATTCCCTAGCTCTGTTAGCTGCCATGTCTAGTAATGATAATTGTTTGATGATGATAGGTGGAAGTGGGGTAGACCGGAATACTAGTGTGCGTAGGCCAGTGTCTATGTCTATATCTCCTATGGATTCATTGGGTTGCGGGATTTTTGGGTCACAACCGTAGATTCTTAGTTGTTGTGGACTTGTTATGGTCATGCGTGAAATCAAGTCCTAATCCCTAATATCCAGTAATCGTATGCTTTCTAAGCTTCTATATTTAGGATCAATAATTGTGTGATTTTCTCAGAATACCCTACAGGCGTTCGTACAACCTGGATTCTTAGGCCGGTATCTATATCTAGAAGAGTGTCTCCTGCATCTGGCTGTGGGTCCAAAGGATCACAACCAAAGGTTTGTTCTCTTTTGAACCCTTCTAAAGTCATATGAATGGTGCCTAGGGTAATCTGTAGTTTGGTTGATTCGACCAAAATGTGTGTGCTTGGTCGTCTTCTATGTTTAACCGACTCAATTGGGAATTGATTTCTTGCAAGCTTACCGTTGTTCGGAAGACTTGAATCCTAAGATTTTGATCTATATCAGTTATCGCTATGATGAGATTGGGTTGAGGGACGATTGGCTTGAATACGTATTCTCTGGGCTCTCTAGGTCCCGTGATTGTCATACAAAAGTAATAATGTAAAAAGAACTACAGTAAAATGAAACTTAACTTTGTCGAATATATCTACATATGATTTATCTATTTTTTTGTGTTTTTTGATGAACTTTACAAATTTAATAAAGCATCTATTTAAAATATCTAGAAATTACAACTAACATAATCAATTTAAAACAAACAAAATAACTGAGTGTAGTTATTTGTCTGTGTAATTTGTAGATCTATTCTAAATAATAAAATAGCTTATCTAATCTATTTGCAAGACTCTCAATCCTACCTCAGAAGTGAGGAGTGAATCATAGTTTCTCAGAAACTATCAATCCCCACAGCTTCCCTGGCAATATCGAGAGTAGAATTAACTGAAATAAAACAATTAACTACTCTATTTGATATGATTCTAACTAGAACTTTGAAATCTAGAACCAAGATTCTGCAAAACAGTGGCGAATCCGCTGGTGTGTGTGATTTTGTTCCCTCAGTGTGATCTCCTCGTTCCTTCGTGTTCACATGGATCCAGAAAAGCGAGTAATGTTAGCATCAACAGAATTAGATATTGGGACAAAGGTAGCTCAAGACACAGACTTAATACAATGCGAGTAGGAGAGGGATAGCGTAAGAGTACAGAGCTTGGCTTATGCAATTCCTAGTGGGATCTATTACGAGTCATGTAACATAAAGCGTCCAGAACCTAAAACTATCATGTTTGAGGAGAAAAACTTGCAACTTAATGGCTTCCTAAGCTATTCTACTCCAATGGATTGGATGAAATAACAGCACTGCTTGCACAAGATGGATTTGTGGCTTACCAACAGTAAAACAATGCTAACTAAGCATGCAATGAAGTAAACTATGAATCCTAAGAAAGATAAAAGACTGAATTACTAAAATGAGAAGATGAGAAGTGAATGAGGGGCCATTTGCTTGATCACAAGCCAACTATTTATAGCATTTGTATTTACCCAAGGTAAAATCCAAATAGAACTCTTAAAATATAAACAATGGCAAAACACTATTCCAGGGAACCAGAATCATAAATGCAAGCTCATGGCGGTGAAAGAAAGCTGGTAAAACGTTGAATTTACATGAGTCGTGTTAAAAGAGATTTCTGGAAAATGTGTAAAGGACCACCACCCTGAGTAGGGTGGTGGTTACAGGACCACCACCTTGTTCAGGGCGGCGGTCATGAGACCGCCGCCCAGGAAGGGCGGCAGTTTCATCACTAAAGAGAAAAAGGCCAAGAAAAGAGGGGAAAAAGGTAAAAACAAAGCATGTGGGGGCTAAGTGGGGCATGCGGGATGTTAACACACACTCGGAGAGCTTTTCCAGATCCCGAACACCTTGCGAGGAGACCTGTATCATCATTGGGGCACGTGTCATGTTGTTCTGGCAGTACAATACCTTACAATTTTGGGTACATACATATTGCCCCCTTGAAGAAGCATTTTAGCCATGAAGAGGCGTAAAATGGTGGGTCTAAGAATGGCGGTCCCGAAATGGGAAGTTAGAAGTTATACCTGATACATCCATGTGCTGAAATGACGCCATCCAAGATTCCCACTACCTGTAAAATGAAAAGAGAACTCAAGTGCAGATAGACACAATAGTTTGAAAATAAACGCTAAAATAATAGGGAAATGAGAACATACCATTTGTGTAGGGATAGGAACTTACCTCTGTCGGCGCTCCAAACCTGTCAAAAAGTCATTTAAAATGAACTAGGGTGCTATATATATGAAAGTGGGCCCATTTTCCTATTCATTTGTGCGAGTCGATTTGATTGATTTTGAGCTCTGAGACCCACAGTGACCGTTTCTTGCATGAGTAGAGTCAAAACGTCCATGATGAAATAGCGATCATGCCTCCACGTGTAGAACAATGACCCATGAGATCATAGGTTAGTTTTCTTCAGTTTATCCTTTTTACCCCCTTAAATTTGAAATGCTAAATACTTTGTCATGGGGGGTTAATTTTTGAAAATGTTAGTGTTAAAAGGTCCACCTAGGGGGGCGCCTACTGGGTAGGCTTCGTCTTTAGGTAAAATGGTCATTTTTTACACTTTTTAATTTTTTTAAGCTTAAAAACCCACGTGGGTTTTCAGACCACGACCGCCACCCTGCCCAAGGAGACAGTTACATGACCGCCGCCCCGTTCAGGGTGGCAGTTACACAACCGCCACCCTTAAGGCGGCGGTTACAAAACTACCTCCCTGCTCAGGGCGGCGGTCTTGCACAGAATGCAAAAGGAACCTCTTTTTGAGATTGTGTTTGTATTTTTAGCATTTCTACGTGCTTCCATGATTTTTCCAGTATTACTTGGATGCTAACTTGCCTTGTTTTGTGTGTTTTTGGGTGTATGTAGGCGAGAGAGGAGTATATCCGGTGGAGTCGAGAGAGGGAGTGTGATTGGCTCCCAGGGGTACTAGATGCCCTCTCACAGGATGAGGAGGACACTCTTCAGCGGGTTGGGATACTGCGCATTTCACGCATGCCCCACGTTATACCATCCAGTCACATCCTTTGTGACTTGTTCTCATACTGGGATGTAGATCGGAACACCTTCTAATTTCCAGGGGTCTGCGGTGAGCGGACTATTACACTGCAGGACGTCTATCATATTCTGGGGGTCCCGATCATCGGGAGATGACTCACCCTAAAGACAACAGGCTCACGGGCACAGATTGCACAGTGGGATACATATATGGGAGATGTAGTCATCTCCACGGGGTTGAAGAAGGGGGTGAGAGTTTGATCTATTCCTTCTTTTCCCATCCCCTTACTTCGCCAGGCCATCATGGGGATCCTTGCCTCGAGATTGATCGGGGACAAGGGAGGGGATACATTACTATACTGCTAGTCCCCCATTATTACACAGATAGAGGGGCACAGTCAGATATATGCCTGGGGAGAAAATATTCTTGGGACCACCTACCATGACTTATACAGGGTGGTCTGTTTATAGGGGCAATCCTTGAGCCACTTGACCCTAGTCATGAGTTCGGTCTATGAGCATTTTGTCCCTTATGGTAGGGGTGTGGAGGCGGCAGATCCTAGAGCTGTGAGGGTAGCCAGATGGACAGACATGTCGGTGCTCAGATCACCTCATCAGCCAGTTGCCTCCCTGACTATTATCGACATGGATGCCACACCATACCAAACTATGGAAGGCATATGGGGCGAGGAGGCTCTTACCTTGATCTCCTGCTCCACAACAGGGCAGCTTATTGATAGATTGGGGTGAGTGGAGATGCACCCCTTTGGCCAAGTTCCTCAGCAGTTTGGCCTACCATACATGGGTATGCTTCCCCCAGTGGCGCCAGTATACAGATCAATCTGAGGCTAGAGGGGGGCCTAGAGGCCGGGGTTGGACAGTGGTTACTCCTGGCATTCCTATTACAGCCAGGAGGATAGTTCATGCCAAAGGGAGAGCCAGTGTGCCTCAGGCACCTTTACTTCAGATTTCTGCGGGTCCTGCCCATAGCAGCGATGACCCCATTGAGGTATATTCCAAGTCTGGGGAGTTTACGGGGGGGAGATAGAGGAGGAGACCGAGGACAGTGATCCTGAGTGGCACGACACCCAAGATATCATGCAGGTGGAGAGGGCTGAGTAGAGTGCAGAGAGGGTGAATCTAGTTTCAAAGGAGCCACTCTCCCAGGGCCATGGGGAGGATGAGTCTATTGTGGGGTGTTACGTTGCTCCAACCATAGGAGTAGCCCCTCAGTTTGTAGCAGCATCCGTGGCGGGTGCTGATCCCATAGATCCATCTTAGAGGCCTGGTGATCCGAGTAAGTTACCCTCTCTCCCTTCTAGTGTTTGTTTCTTTGTTAGGATCTCCTTAGTTGCTATCTTGTATCTTTTAATTTCTTGTTTGGTTTCTAATTTGTTTTCTCCTTGGTTTGTAGAGACTACCGATGAGTGGTGGGACTTGATCCGTAGGGTATGCACTGATACCCTGATGATCCCCATGGAGAGGACCCGCGCAGAGCTGTACGTGGACACTGGGAAGCCTTCAGCAGCCGGTAGACATACCGACGTCTTCGCTCCAGTCTAGCATGTGGCCAGGATGGTATCGACCCTTCGCACAGAGTTAGTAGGGTACAGGACGGCTGAACGCTTGATGAGGAACCATTCTCGTGGTGAGTCTGTAGCTGCCCCTTGGGATCCTGAGCCCTCCATGCATTCAGAGCGCCAGTGTACCCAGAGTCCTAGGCATGGGCGTGCACCTTCAGAGGGGTCTCGTAGGGATTGAGAAGCCACTTGGCTCTCATAGATTTTGTATTATATATTCTTTTGTATATCTCGGGCTCTTTGAGCGTTTTGACCATTCTTAGTGCATGATGGCATTGTATATAAACATTGATTATTTATATATATGCATTCGTTTTGGATCAAAATCTTGGCATTCATGGCTTTCTTTCTATTTCCAGTTTCCTCATGTATACTATGATGTATGTTTATATGTTTCTTTTAGAATATATGTAATGGTGAACAAATGATGCAAGTTTTTTACTTTTCTTTTTTGTATTTCATGATGCTGATATATGATGATGTAGATATAATGTGATTTTGAATCCTAGTTTCTGTAAGCAATTTGGATACTTCATATTTGTTTTGGCAAAGTGATGAAAATAAACCAGTACGATGAATAGATAAACCTGACCCTACCCCCAACTCCACACAACTAGTAAGATGTGAGGGCTTATCACCAAGAGTTGGGAAGGGTGCAAGTTATGAGGTGTATTGAAATGATAGCGATGAAAGATAGACAAAGCTTTGGAGGAACCGAATTAGGACATGACAAATCCACTCCACTCGAGTGACTTCATAGTTTTGGATGTAACTTGCTTTGTGGTTTATCCAGACTTAGACCCGTAGATGGCCACATAGTAGACAAAATCTGGGTTTTTAGGATTTCAACTCTCTTGGGATTTTGAAAATCTGATTCATTTGTTTTTGACTCAAAGTTTCAAAGTTTGAATTGTTTGTGTATGACCTTTTGCATTTATTTGTTAAGAGGACCCCCTACACTTTGCCCCATGCTACTAATAAGAAGCGTGGGTTTATCACTGTGGGAAAAGCATAGGTGAGTAAGGGCATTTCCATCCTTTCCCAACCCTATGTCACTAGTAAGAGACGCAAGCTCATCACCAAAGGTTGGTGGGGCAAGGAAATGTGTAAAATTAAAATTTTTTGTTTGATCAATGTTTGACTTGTTTATTTGAGTAAAATGTCAGTATGTGTTTATTTCCAAAGAGATATACATATGGGATAGATGTGACACCATGAAGCTTCTAGAATAGACCATAGGCAAGACACCTACCCTAAGAAGAAATCAAAAGTGAGAATAAACTTACAGATCTTGGTATGGTTACCATTTAGACTTTGTCATGTCTAGCTTTATTTGATAAAATGATTCCGAGATAATTTGATGATATCATGAAAATGGAGAAGTATGATTAAAGAGTTTATGCCAACAACATCATGAGTTTGTAATGAATTGCTTTGAGAATAGATTCCTTGATCACAATTTGTGTACGAAACAAGCGGACAATATGATCCTAATCTATATGAAAATGCAATGTAGATAGATATATAAGTAGTGCTAGCCGTTCATGCATAGAACCGCTTGAGGTGTAGGGAATTGACTGTTTCGCCAAATTCCTCACCTTCTAACATACAAAGGAGGTATGAACCATTTCCATAGTCCTTCATGACTCATTATGGGCCCAACCATTTAGGCTAGAACTTCCTTCCTTCGCCGATCTTCTTGTCGATCCGGCTGTCTAGCCTTAGAACTATATCACCTTCATATATGTCACGTTCATAGACTTTCTTGTTATATTTCCGGCACATCCGGTCGGCATAGACTCTATGTCATTGCTCAGCATCTAACCTAGCTTCATCTAGGCTCTCTAATTGGGAGAGACATGCTTCCCTATAAGCATCTTCATCCAGAATCCCTTGTAATGAAATGTGGAGACTGGGTATTTCAACCTTGAGTGGGAGAACTGCCTCTGCCCCAAATACTAGTGAGAAAGGAGTTTCTCCCGTTGGTGTTTTTATTGAGGTTTGGTGGGCCCATAAGGCCGGATATAACTTCAAGTGCCAATCTCATTTTTTTTCTTTCACTGTTTTAAGGAGAATGGATTTTAGTGTTTTATTCGTTGCTTCAGCCTGTCCGTTGGCTTGAGGGTAATACAAAGAAGCCGTATGATGGCTTATTTTAAATTTGTTGCATAGCTCGCGAACCTCTTCATTTTTAAAAGAAGTTCCATTATTGGAGATAATGATTTGTAGGATACTGTACCTACAAATGGTTTGGTTCAAAATTAATTTGGAGATTACAGAACCAGGTACAGTAGTAAGAGGCATAGCCCCTACCATTTTGGTAAAATATTCGGTGGTCGTGATTATAAAATTATGGCCATCTGTGGACGAGGGAGAGAATTTCCCTATTAGGTATAGGCCCCATGTAGAAAAGGGCCATGTAGTAGCGATTGGTTGCAGAGCTTGTGCCGGCATATGGATCGCATGGGAGAATTCTTGGCACTTATGACACCTACGTACGAACTCTACTACATCGTGTTCTAGAGTAGGCCATAAATAGCCCATTCAATGTATTTTATGAGTGGTGGCATGACCACCGAAGTGGCCTCCACACATTCCACTGTGGGATTCATGGAGAATCTTCTTGGATTCTTCCGTGTCAACACATCTTAGGAGCATTCCATCGAATGCTTTCCGATAGAGCACTTTCTCTATAATGATGTATTTAGCTACGATAATATGTAACTGCCTTCTTTGTTGTGGTTAAGCTCCTAGATACATCCATGATATAATTAATGATACCCGTGTACCAAGGACACTCAGAGATAAAAGGTCGGGTTTCGATGTAGTATACACACTTGTCTAGGAAGTCCAGATCTACTAAATTTCCTCCATCTAATGGGTTATCAGCTAACCAATCCGTGATGATTTGTCCTTTAACCGAATTCTGATTTACAAATGTTAATTCGAATTCTCCCATTAAGGTTATAAAACATCTAGCCTTTTTAGACAAGTACCTTTGTGTGAGGAAAGTTCGTAAATGGTCCTTTTTTACCATGACCCTTGTTTCTTGATTTAGCATATAATGTCTTAGGCGTTTGGTTGCAAAGACTATGGCGAGGCATTCTCATTCTGCTTGTGTGTAACGTTTTTCATAGTCGAGCAACGTTCGGCTAATGAAATAAATCACATGTTCTCTCTTGTCATCGTCTTCTTGAGCCAGCATGCAAGCTAGCGAGACATTGGTAGCTCGTGAGTATAAAATTAATGGGCGATCTAACTTAGGTAGCATTAGCGAACGTGGTGACAACAAGAAATGCTTAACTGCATCGAAAGTTTTATTGTAATCTTCATTCCAATCAATGCTATAGTCTTTCTTGAGTAAATTGTTTATTGGATGTATGGCAAAACTTAAGTCTGAGATGAATCTTCGGATTGCACCCAGCTTTCTGAGAAATGACCTAATTCCAGATTCATCCGAAGGTGGAACCATTTCAAGGATAGCCCGAATTTTGGCTGGGTCAACATCTATCCCTCGTGATGATATGATGTAACCTAGGATCTTCCCTCCTGTTACACCAAAGACACATTTTTCTGGATTTAGCGTAACTCCGTACTCTATCAACTGTGAGAGAATGATGTGGAGTACTTCCGGATGGTCACAACACTTCTTGGCCTTAGCAAACAAGTCATCTACGTAGGATTCCATGATTTTATGAATTAAATCATGAAATATATATGTCATAGCTCGCTGGTATGTAGCACCAGCATTCTTGAGACCAAATGGCATGACAGTATAGCAATAAGTTCCCCAGGGAGTTATAAACGTGGTTTTAGATTGATCTTGTTCAGATATTTTAATTTGATTATATCCTGAGAATCCATCCATGAGAGATAAAATTTCAAACCCAGCTATTGCATCAATAATGACATCAATGGATTGCAACGGGAAGTCATCTTTAGGACATGCTTTTTTGATGTCTCAGAAATCTATGCAGATGCGTATCTTCCCATTCTTCTTGAGAACAGGAACGATGTTAGATACCCATTGGTGAATCCTACTTGGAGGAGTTTTATTACCTCCTCTTTTACCATGAGAGCTACCTTGGATTTCATGGGTCTCGATTTTTGTTTAACTGGCTTTGCATCAGATTTAGTGACGAGGTTATGCACCATGATGTGGGGTACAGCTCCTATCATTTCCTTATAATTAAATGCAAATGCCTTCTGATGTTCTTTGAGGATATGAGTGTGTATTTCTACTTCCTATGGGGTTAACGAGGACCCTAGTTTCAATATCCTTGGTTCGTCTTCCATTCTAATGTTAATATCAATTGTTTCTTCGATCAAAGAGGTGTTACCCTCTTCAAACTCAAGTGGTGCTGGAGGTAAATCCAAATCATCCCCATTTTCTACTGTGCATATGCTAGGTTCCATTTGTGAGGGAAGATCCACCATGGGATTTCTGAAGTAGGAAGACGAATGTGGGATTAGGGACAAATCTATCATATGATAGGAGAGATGTAGTGCCACCTAGGTTTTTAAGTAATCCAAAGTGGCCATATCACTATCAACATGGTCTAGGATAGTAGATTCATTTCCATTTAAAAGAGAATTTGTCATTGTCTTTATCAATGGTTCATTGCAAAGGGATACCATGAAACGGGTATCCTCTAACTCATTGTTTGGAGTAAAATGTGATGCTGAAGTTTCCATTGAATCGGCGAGAAGATTTTTCTCTCGTGGGATTGCTTTAATTGATATGAAGTCAAACTCCTTGCTTAAATCTAATACAGCTTTTTTGTAAAGTTGTAAGTGCTCAGCTTTGGTTTCATATACCTCAGAGACTTGGTTTGCTACTAATTGTGAGTCTCCTAAGACTCTTATGTTATCAACACCAATTCTTTTAGCTAAGATGAGGCCAAGGAGGAGGGCTTCGTACTCAGCGCCATTGTTTTTGCACTCAAAATTTAGTTTAAAGGCAAAAGGTAAGACTTTTCCTTCAAGGGAAGTAAAGATTATACCTACCCCCACTCCATAACGGCATTTAGCTCCATCAAAATGGAGTGTCCAATATTTTACTGGGAATATGGACGGTGGGATATCTGTTGTGTTTGTATATTCTACTTCCACCATATAGAGATCCTCTGTTGGAAGAGAGCCAATCCCTAGGGAATATCCTATGCCTACTGAATCGAATGGTAAGAATATTGGTAGATCATTTTCTATCAGTTCAACGATCTTTGTAGTAGTTTCTAATGATACTATTTCTATAGTGTTAGCCTCATCTTTGGGGGTTGGGGTTACTTTGGCTAGGCTCATAGTTTCAAGATATGCCGTAGGTACCAACTTTTCTTTTGTTTTTGTGTCGGTAGGTTTATTAAGTTGATTTGTTGGGAGTTCAAACTCCGAGTGTACACCTAGTCTTTTCTTTAAGTCAGCTAGGTGTACATCAAATGGCTTTAGATCACCTTTGGCCACGAATACCTTTCCTAAATGTAAAAACCTTACTTCTTGAAATAGTGTAGAAGGATTGCATTCATGCGATGTATCCATGGTCGACCGAGGATCATATTATAGTTAGTTTCCCGATCTATAATATAAAACTCAGTCAAGATGGTTTTGGGTCCTAAGGTGACCGGTAATATTATAGTTCCAACCGAGGTGGCTTTAAGACTATCATATCCCCTTAGTGTATTTCGAGTTGTGGAAAAATTGGTTTCTCCATACCCTAGCTTTTGGAGGAAAGAGAAGGGGACTATGTTAACTGCCACCCCATCGTCAACCATTGCACACTTTACATAGTTGTTATAAACCCATACTTGTAAATGTAAGGATGGATCACCTCGGTGTGTGATCTCAGCATCTGTCAGCATTTTGTTTATCTCGAATATGAATTCGACATCCCTATCTGCCTACCCTAGAGGATGAACATCAAAGTCCACATGATTTACCTGTGTTTCAAGTGGTGGAGTGATGTTAATTAGATGACCTAAACTTAATGCTTCTAAAAGATCAACCCTGTGGGTAGGAGAGTTCTTTAGTAAGTCTAAGAATGAAATGTGTGAGAAGGTTTTTGTTAGGACGTTAATCAAATCATAGGCACCCACAGGTTTTGCTACAATTTTTTGGATGTCATCCACCTCTGGGAGGTGGCTTGGACTTGGTTGATAGAGATGCTCTCGTGTCCTTGTTATAGCTTCGATGGGTAGCTCAGTGTCTAACTCCACTAAACCGACTACCTTAGGTCATGGCTGACTTCCTAGTTGTGGCGCAACTAATGGATTTAGCGAGGTCGAGGCTTCATGATCATTGTTTCCTATCATTACACCCTTGTTCATCCCAGTTATATTTAGCCTGTTGTTATCATGATTTGGGAGTGGATCATTAAAGATCTTCAGGGGTGCATTTTGAGGGAAAACTGCCCCTGAAAAGGTATTTGACATTGGTGACGTAGGTTCTGCTAAGAACATATCCATAAAAAGTTGTTTTTTGTTCATCTGGCAAGCGTTGCATGAATTTATTGTAGTCACGTCATGTTCTAGTGTCATGGCCCCAAATTTTGTGGAAACCACAATACGAATTAGGATTGTAAATCCTAGTTTGTTGGTTTGATGTGTATTGTGGCCCAAAATTTTGATCAAACCGGTATCTATTAAAATTTTATGTTTGTTGTTTTTGGTTTGAATTTTGGTTTTGGTACCTAATTGAATTTTGGCTTAGACCCTGTATGGTATTTCGCCATTGTTTTTGTTGTTGTTGTTGTCGATGATTAAAATCCACTGCATTGATTGTAGGGGTAAAGTTGTTGTTTCGTTGGTTGTTTATTTGTGATGGAGTATTGACAACATTTACCTTCTTAGGCTGGTTGGTTACTCCATCTGTTGTTACACCCTGATTTTTGTTAAGGATTTTAGGTCCTTGATTAACATTCATAGTAATAGGATAAGTTGTAGTGTTCTGGTTGGGGGTGATTAACCTCCCGTTTGCTCCATATGTTTTGTGACCACTATCAATTACTGCTTGATCGATTCGAAGAGCACTGCCCAGTACTTCATCGTAAGTTCTTAATGGGAACTTCTAGACTTCTTCCTTCACTTCTCTGTTAATTGAATGAAGGAATAAATTACATAGTTCCATTTGATCCATATTTGGAGCAATTGCCGAAGAATAAAGAATTGTACACCACCTTTGGATGAAATGGGCAACAGATTCGTTGTGTTCTTGTTTGATGTGTAAGAACTCTCTAATTCATGTTCTTAATAATTTGTTCATGTCGAAGGCCTTGATGAACTCTGACACGAGTTGTTTGAATGAATGTATGGAAGCCTCAGGTATTCTATAATACCAATCGAGAGTGATTCCTTCCAAGGTTTTTGGGAATATTTTAGCAACAACCCCATCCCATGGGAGTAGTTCTCAAATGGCCATAGCGTAAGCTTTGATATGCACATTTGGATCTCCCTCTCCTTTTTATTTAGGAAAATCAGGAAGAGGTCTTCGAAGCATGATGCTTCGTATGGTGAAATCCAAGGGCTCTTTCAAATATTCTGAGTATGTCCCTATCGCATATGTTTCGACCATTGACGGTGCCTGTTGAGGGAGTGGTGGTGGGATGGTTTGTTGGTATGGCACAGCATATGCATTGGCAGGGGCATAAGGAAGCCCCTGTGTTTGAGAAAACATGCCGGGAGAGGAGAACATATCCCCTTATGGTGATTTGGAGTACATGTTTAAATCTGATGGGGTACTATCCAAGAATGGATTGTTTTGTACTAGACCGGGAGGAACAGTGTTAGAGATGGTGGGTCTAGTTGGTGTCTGTTGTGAATACTAAGGATTCATGCCTAACATGCCTACTCCTGTGAGGAGATCTACTTGGCTAAGATGGTGTGGAGGATTGGAACTCCCTGCTTGCATGAATTGTGAATTTTGACTTGCTTGGACAAGTTCTAATCCTCTAACCTTTTCTACTAAAATTGAAATGATTTCATTTGGTGAAGTCACAGTGTTTTTCTGTAGTGGCGTTTGTTTTATACCATAGTTTTGTATAGGCACATGATACCCCACTATGAACTGATCACTATCTTGCCAAGTTTCTCCAAGGGTATTCCCTATATGCAGTGGCATAGAGGTGTTTTCTTGAAAAGAGACCTTGGGTTGTGTTTGTAAACCTCCTACAGGTGGATACATACTTCGAGAATGTTGGTCGTTCCTGGAATAATGTACCAAATATTCATCGTCTAAACCTCAATATGAGTCTAATTGTCTACTAATTTGTGATCTAAGTAACATCTGAGGGGATGAACCAGATTCTCCAGTGAACGTCATATTGTTCGAGCCTGAAGGCTCTGTTTGTTGCATTTGAGCGAGCTAATCTAACTCCTCAGTTTGAAATGATGAGTTATATCTGATTCTCAGAGTTTGTGTTGACAACTAGTTAGTTGAGTAGTTGTCACCCCATACTGAGAGTGAGGGTGATGATTGCCTATTTTGCTGGGCGTAGTATGCCTCAAGACCCAAGAGGGGTCTGCCATATACATTGAATCCCAACATATTTGGGGGGTATATGAATACCCGCAGAATAATGGGAGGGAGTGAAAGTGATGGCTAATGACGTAGAAAATGATTAATGAGATGGAGAAGGTGAAAAAGTTGTTTTTTTCACGTTGGGTTCACCAATTTTGTACAATGGAAAAGTTACAAGTGAGCGTGGGAATCTACAAGTAACTCTTCCTCGCACCTGACCTCCCGAGGTCATGCTGAGATAGCCGGTGGGTATGGAATATGTGTGAGATGTAGACAAACTAGTTAGGCAATCTAATGTCTTCGACACGTATTAGCGGAATTTGTGAGTCTAAGGTAAAGAATTCCCTTCTAACTTGAACTGGTGTGATAGATTGATCGGTAAGGATGACTGCTCGAAGGCTCCAATCAATATCGAGATCTGGCGTGATTCGATCTATAGGTTGTGGAATATGTGGAAAATGACCCGGGATAGTTTCATATACATTTCCAGATAAGGTCATATGGTGGATGGTAAATATAGCCAATTCTATGGACAATTCTCTAGCCTAGTCAAGAATTCCCTAGCTCTGTTAGCTGCCGTGTCTAGCAAGGATAATTGTTCGATGATGATAGGTGGAAGTTGGGTAGACCAGAATACTAGTTTGCGTAGGCCAGTGTCTATGTCTAATTCTCCTATGGATTTGTTGGGTTGCAGGATTTGTGGGTCACAACCGTATATTCTTAGTTGTTGTGGACCTGTTATGGTCATGCGTGAAAACAAGTCCTAATCCCTAATATCCAATAATCATATGCTTTCTCAGCTTCTATATTTAGGATCAATAACTATGTGATTTTCTTAAAATACCCTATAGGCGTTCGTGCGACCTAGATTCTTAGAATGGTATCTATATCTAGAAGAGTGTCTCCTGCATCTGGCTATGGGACCAAAGGATCACAACCAAAGGTTTGTTCTCTTTCGAACCCTTCTAAATTCATATGAATGGTGCCTAGGGTAATCTGTAGTTCGGTTGATTTGACCAAAATGTGTGTGCTTGTTCGTCTTCTACGTTTAACCCACTCAATTGGGAATTGATTTCTTGCAAGCTTACCATTGTTCGGAAGACTTGAATCCTAAGATTTTGATCTATATCAGTTATCGCTGTGATGAGATTGGGTTGAGGCACGATTGGCTCGAATACGTATTCTCTGGGCTCTCTAGGTCCCGTGATTGTCATACAAAAGCAATAATGTAAAAAGAACTATAGTAAAATGAAACTTAACTATGTCGAATATATCTACATATGATTTCTCTATTTTTTTGTGTTTTCTGATGAACTTTACGAATTTAAGAAAGCATCTATTTAAAATATCTAGAAATTACAACTAACATAATCAATTTAAAACAAACAAAATAACCGAGTGTAGCTATTTGTCTATGCAATTTGTAGATCTATTCTAAATAATAAAATAGCTTATCTAATCTATTTGCAAGACTCTCGATCCTACCTCAGAAGTGAGGAGTGAATCATAGTTTCTCAGAAACTATCAATCCCCATAGCTTCCCTTGTAATATTGAGAGTAGAATTAACTGAAATAAAACAATTAACTACTTTATTTGATATGATTCTAACTAGAAATTTGAAATCTAGAACCAAGATTCTACAGAACAGTGGCGAATCCACTGGTGTGTGTGATTTTTTCCCCTCAGTGTGATCTCCTTGTTCCTTCGTGTTCACGTGGATCCAGAAAAGCGAGTAATGTTAGCATCAACAGAAGTAGATATTGGGACAAAGGTAGCTCAAGACACAGACTTAATACAATGCGAGTAGGAGGGGGATAGCGCAAGAGTACAGAGCTTGGCTTATGCAATTCCTAGCGGGATCTATTACGAGTCATGTAACATAAAGCGTCCAAAACCTGAAACTATCATGTTTGAGGAGAAAAACTTGCAACTTAATGGCTTCCTAAGCTATTCTACTCTAATGGATTGGATGAAATAATAGCACTGCTTGCACAAGATGGATTTGTGGCTTACCAACAGTAAAACAATGCTAACTAAGCATGCAATGAACTAAACTATGAATCCTAAGAAAGATAAAAGAATGAATTACTAAAATGAGAAGATGAGAAGTGAATGAGGGGCCATTTTCTTGATCACAAGCCAACTATTTATAGCATTTGTATTTACCCAAGGTAAAATCCAAATAGAACTCTTAAAATATAAACAATGGTAAAACACTATTCCAGGGAACCAGAATCATAAATGCAAGCTCATGGCGGTGAAAGAAAGCTGGTAAAACGTTGAATTTACATGAGTCATGTTAAAAGAGCTTTCTGGAAAACGTGTAAAGGACCGCCGCCCTGAGTAGGGTGGTGGTTACAGGACCACCACCTTGTTCAGGGCGACGGTCACAAGACCGCCACCTAGGCAGGGTGGCGGTTTCATCACTGAAGAGAAAAAGGCCAAGAAAAGAGGGGAAAAATGGAAAAGCAAAGTATGCGGGGGCTAAGCGGGGCATGCGGGATGTTAACGCACACTCGAAGAGATTTTTCGGATCCCAAACACCTTGCAAGGAGACCTGTATCATCATTGGGGCACGTGTCATGTTGTTCTGGCAGTACAGTACCTTACAATTTTGGGTACGTATAGTGTCCATTACATTTACTAGAGCATCTAGGTCCCATGGAAATCTCACATCTAAAGCACAATATTCTCCTAGCTCTCATATTTTTACTTGACCTACTTGGTCTCAGTGGTCCACTAGTCCAACTCATCAACCTAGTTCCACTTCTTAGACGACTCCTTCATATATGTACATATCACCTCCTTGGTATCCTTTACATAGTTACACACCACCTCCTTGGTCTCCTTCACATAAGTACACATCACCTTCTCAGTTTCCTTCGCATAGGTACTCATCACATGCTAGGTCTCATGCACATAGGTCTCATTCAATGCCACATCATCTGTCTCATACATCACCGATATCAAAGCATGGTCACATTCCTTTATCTCTAAACACATCGGGTGGAGGACCCTTACCCTTCACTTTTTAAAAATAAATTATTAATCATTGCACACTTGGGGGCATCATGCTTACTATCTCCCCCCTTCTAGCACTATCAGGTGTCTCGCACTTCTACTATTTTGCATCATGTTTCTCCTCTAGTATTTCTCATTCATCATACACACATTGATGCACACAACTTGTATCATCATGATTCGATGAAAAAATCTTTTTCTATGGTTCAAACTTTACTATTGAGGGCATACTACATCCATGAATCTCACATCATACAAACAACACATTTTATACTTTATGCATTCAGGAAACATCTCTCTAACATCACATTATCAATCATCACGTTAGCCTATGACACACTCTAGTTCCATGGTTCATGCTTGACTGCTCAGGGTCTAAATCTGAAATTAAACTCACCACATTCACACTCTTTATTATCTATGCATCATTGATATATCTTTGTAGGGCATAGTTCAAACCATTTCCTGATGACGTACTCTTGTTTTATGGTTCATTCTTGACTACTGAGGGGGAATTTATAAATGAACCTCATATCATCTACATTCATACACATCCACTCGAGGAGGATGCTACTCTTATCACATTAACTTTACATTCTATTCCATTCTCACTCACAACATATGACATATCTTGGTTGCACATTGTTCTTTCTTCTACTCATATGTACACTTTGATTACTATGTTAGTTATATCTTTTGTATGTTATTTTCTTTTCTATTTACACATACATGTTCACTTGTTCTCTATTTGTGAATGAAAACTTTACACATATATTTACACGTAGAATGGATGCTTGGCATTGTACCTCTTACCAATCCCATTGAGGCTCCTAGGGGCATCTACTTTTGTACACACTACAAGTGTTATTGTTTCATTTTATACTATTTCCTATTCTTCCTAACACACTAATCTATTGATATACACATGTCTTGACATACTTTTTATCTTGCTAACATGCTAATGGGTGCTTCATGGGCATCATTTTCTTTTAAGGAACTATTTTCAACCATGGTTATCTAATACTTTATTTTCTACTGTTTGAATTATATGCCATTGTTTCTTGGTTATGCCCTATGTCTTGCATGTCCATTTCTTGTATGCTTTTGGATGCTTCAGACCTGATTATCTTGCAACATTGTGAGAGATTTCCCATGTTTGAAACCCGCTTTTCCCGATCTACATTGTCTTCTTTCTTGTTTGATTACACATTGTATTCTATATGTGTATTTGTCTTGTTTGCACTAACACATGTCCTAGCTACTTTGTTTGCATGTGACTTGGTTTCTTCCCTGTAGGGTATCTGATCAGTTTTTAGTCCTCTCCTTTTGGCTGCATCCTTGTAGCAACGTCACATGCACCCCAAAAAAGGGTGGCATACATTGGGTATGTTGGTACTTGATTTAAATCTCACCCTTTTTATCCAAAGTATGCCTTCGAAAAAATTTATTTGACCGATTTTCTTATATTTTAAAATGTATGCTCAAAGATAGGACCATAATGGATGTAAATTTGAGTCTTGCGTTCAGGGTGTGAATCCTCTTTTTTGGTTGAGCAACATAATAGTTATGTTTCCCTTTAAAATCCCTATGAAAATTGGCCCCTTTTTTCCTTCTGGTGTTCTTTTGTGTTTTGTGGGGCTTAATTTTACCTAAGGGAGGATCTAGACATGAAAGGTATCCATGTGTCCCTTCGGTGCATCTTTGGAAAGGTGAAAACAATTAGAGACTCTTAAGAAGTAAGGATTGACCATGTGGAAAAAGAGCAACAAGGAAGCCCAAACAGGCTGGAAATTCAAAGTAAAGAAGAAGGGCTCGTAGGCCTCCACGTGTTGCCTAGGCACAAATTCAGAAGGAGAGAGAGAGAGAGAGGGAAGTCCCAAAGATGTGTAATGTCTCCACATGTCATGAAAATTAGCTACCACCATCAAAATAACCAAACAAAGAAGAAGAATATCCGATAGGATTGAATGTGGTTTTGGGTCCTGAGGCATGCAATTGAAGACGTGGCTAAAAAATCAGAGTTGAGGCTCTTAAATGAAGATAGAAAAGTAGTGGGTTAACAAAATCATGGGAACCATTGATATGAGACTATAGGAATTATAGAGTTACAATCAAAGCCACAAGAACATAAGCAAAATATGGGTTAGTGTGGGGTACTTTGAATAGGAAAACCTCGATTTTTCAACAACATACCGACTCATATGAAGGAAGACAAAGATGCAGATATAAAAACTGATGAGCAGGCTTAGTCTTGTTTTTCTTTGAAAGTTTCTTTTCATCTTATCTTTATTGTTACTCTTGTCTCATAAAAAATTGAATATCATTTTGAAATTATTGTTATCAAACATGGATGTAGTTTAATGTGACACATTAGACTTTTATATGGCTTTAACAAACTTATAATATCCATTATCAATAATGCATATTGATGTAACAATTTGAGCTTCCTATGTTGTGAATAAAAGATAAGAGGGGTATTCTATAGGGGCCCCTTCCTAGAAAAGGTTACATACATTCTTGAAATTATGTCAAAAGGACACAAGAAGAGAAACAATGATCAATTACCCTCTGCTTTTACCTTAAAATATCCTCCAAATGGAGGATCTTGTTCAATAACTTGTTATTCTTGGGTATGAATTCAATTGAACCTTGAGATGTCTGAGAAAACACAACTAACCCCGTCAAGTTTCAAGACATCCCCATGTCCCTCAATGATTCAATGGTCATCTTGGGGCCATCTAAGATATTCATCAGCTCAATCTTCTTCTGATAAGAAGACACCAAGTCCATAAGATCTAAACCACCAATAGGAAATGCCTTTTTCTCCTTTTCCTTATAGGGAACATAACTAGTTGGAGCAGGATGAGAAGAAACATATAGAGTGGTTTGAAGAGAAAGTACTACATTCTAGGGACCTGATTGAGAAAGGGATTTAGAACTAGACCCACCCTTTTGCATCCTCATAAATGGTGGACGCTCCCTTGGAAAAGGCACATGTCGAGGTCCTTATAAATTTTTCTCCATCAAAGAAGCCCGCTGCATTGGAATAGAAGGTTGGAGTGTATATTTTACCTTACCCTCCCGAGTGGTAGATAATGATGTTTTAGAATGATGGGGAGATGAAGGCCCTACTTCTTCCTCATTGAAAATAAAAATTGGGGTTTGAGAGATTGATCCCCCTTTTCCTTCTTGGGGATGGTGTTGGTATGGTGGATGGTTGAGATGGTTTAGGTCTTGCCTGACCCTTTTCTAGAGAAGTGATTATCTGCTCTAATTCATCCACCTTTTGAGAAATGATGGGCATAATATCAATGGAATATTTTTCGTAAAGTAAATAAGACTCCTTGGGAACCTGTTTTAGCACAAATTCTTCATTGCACAGAAAGGGACACTTGTATTCAGCCATGCCTATCACATCATACCTCCTTTCAATCTAAAAATTCTTCAACTCTTCTGGATTTTTCTGGTGTTCCCACCAAAAGAGATGGTAATACATCATCTGGAAGGCAGAGAAAACAAGATCGATTTTGATCAATCTCAAGATGAGGGAAAGCTAAACTTATCGATATGTTAGGGGGCCTTTGTTATCCCCTGGGTTATAAATTTTAAATAGAGCCATAACAAATGCTTCATTTAGGTCTGTTAAGTCGAAGATTTGGTTCAAATATTATGACGATATTTCCTTCAAGCTATTTGCTACAGCTCCTCTCACTATTATATGAATAAGGAGCTCTATAGTAGTTTCTCAATTTCAAGACTAGGAAATGATGCATTTGGGGGAGGAAATAAATGTGAAAATTATAGTAAAAATGATGCAAGTGAATTGAATCGAATGATATCATTTCCATCAAATGGATAGATATTTATTCTCATCTCACATGAAGGAAATAATGATGAAATGATTGACTATCGACTAGAAGAAGAGATGATTAAGAGTGACAAAACATTGCACACAAGGAACTACTAAAATTAGGATACTTGGTGATCATTGCACATGTTCCAAAACTAATGTTCAATAACTAGAGGCTGGCAATGGTCACATTAAATCCATTTGAGGAATTTGAGGATATTCTATAAAGGAGCACACATGTTCTACCATATGTGAAGATAGAAAAGGTGACTTCACATCCTTTTCATTCTGAGAAAATAAGAGAAAGTGAGTCACTAGTAATACTTCCTCGTGTAAACATAAGAATGCAATATTTACAAAGGAACAAGAATGGATTAGATTATGATTCATAAAGGAGAACGTTCATTGGAAAATTCAAGCTTTTTGTGGGAAAAATGAAAAGTGAGTGAGCAATTGAGATTGTATAAATGTAATGAGAATACTCTTACATAAAGGGGGTTAACATTTTCTAAGCTTTAGAAAAGAAAGGAGAGAACCCATTTATACCAAGCCCAAAAACTGAACCAATTTGAGATACCCGAGATGTTATTCATTTTTTCCCATGTATTCTTGCCAAGATGATTGTATTATATAGTCATTGGAAACTATTAACGTCACAATTGTTGTGTCCCCTTATTGAATAATTGGTGTTTCTTGAATCAATTTGTGTGTAGTTTCAAAATCATTGTTACTTTGTTCAAGATGAATTGTTTTGAATCAATTGTTTGCATTTCTGTTGCAATCTTATGCTAATTAATATCTCTGAATTACATAAGGCCTTAGTTAAAATAGTGAAAGTTTGGTAGCTACAATTACATCATTGATGGAGCTTTCCTTCATAATGTGGTAAATGGTTTTAAAATAAATTTGTATATGTTTGATGTGAGATCTAAGTAAGTTCCTAAGTGTATTTGGAATGTATTTGATCAGATATTGTTAACATTTTGTTGAGAGTTTTTCATGAGATTTTGTGTTTGAATTCTCAAAGTTTGTGTGAAATCCTATGATCTTGGGCTTCCATGAACATAAAAATTCTTAAAGGAATGCTTTAGATTATGTGATCCATACTTTTCCATTAAGAACAATTGTCTACAATGTTTGTAAGGTTCATTTGATGTTTTTGTATAATCAACTTTATCTTGTTTAACTTTCCAACAATGCATTAAAATCACAATTAATAACCATCAGATCCACCTGAATTACCCATGCTTGCACTACCTATGAATAAACACTAAGGATACTTGTTAAATTTACCTATCCTTTATCTAAAATATGTAAATGCAAGTCGAAATTATGACTGTCTTTAGTAACCTGAGCCTCCTTTAGAAGATATCTACATTTTCTAGTGTGACAACTCATGAGAGTTAGATAATGTCTGTAAAGACCATGTATTCTTGAGGCCATTTTCACTTCATTGAGAAAAGAGTCCAAATATTATTGTTCCATCCATAGATTTTCACAAATACATGTTACAAAACAAGTCCTCTCACCCTGGTTGCAAGAAAAACCTAAAGTAGCATGGTAGGTCATACCCTTAGTGAGGTGTAACCCAACATTTCCCAAGTTTAAGTGACAAAAAGATAGTTAGATCCTCTTCCCCGGCTACAAAACAATTCAAATTATGATCTATATTTCTCTAAGCATCATGTTCAACCTGTTGGTGCCATTTTTGAGCTTGAACCATTTTGCCCTAAATTTTTTCTTCATTCTGTGTGCTCTGAAATGTTTTTCCCTCAAATTGGTGGTCTACAAATTTTCCCTCCAGTTGAATGCCTTGTAATGCTCACAAACTTGTTTTTTTCTCCCAATTTGAAAGAAATTTGCATGTGTGCCCTATTTTGTGCCCTAATTTTTCCAAAATTAGCGGGATCTTTCATTTTTCCTTTTTACCCAATCGTGGAAGTTTAAAATTGATCGATTTGCACTTGTATGCCATTGAAAATCCAATTCCATGATCAGAAATTCTTTGAAAACATGTTTTAGTTGGTTTAATTTCAAGAAATTTGTCATCCTTAGTGAAAAAATTGAGTTCTAGGGCATCCCTAGTATTTTCTGTGTTTTAACGGTCAGATAAGCATCATTTTCCTGTCAATTTCTTCTTCAACATTCATCGGCAACATGGATTGTTATAATTGGCCATGGGACGACAAAAAATTGTTTTAACTTATCACTTTTTACTTTTTTGGTAAAAGGGAAAATTTGGTCCCATGGCTCCGCTTTACTTTGATTGGTTTTAATGTTGCTGACGTGTCCTCTTTTGATTGGATGAGAAGCAACGTGTCTTTTTGTGCCTTAAGGCATTTTGGAAAAAGAGTTAAAGTGCAAAGAAAATGCTTAGGGCCCACAACGAATCAGAATGGAACCCTTGGTGGATTCAGAGCCAAGGACATAATTGCGGGTGGTCGGGTTCTTTTGAAGTTTTTTGACTTTATTTGGTTAAAATATTAAATTCATAAAACAATCTTGAACTCTGCAGTGAATCACAGGTGGAGATGTGTCACGTTTACATCAAAGGTAGAACTTCGGGCCTCGGGGAAAAATTGAGATTTTTTCCCATTTTTTGGCATAAAGGCATAAAATTAAAAGGAGGAATGCAAGCCCATAGTGAATTAGCAATCACCATGTGTCAGGGACAAAATCGGAGGTGTGGATCCACGGGGATAATTTGGAAAAAAATTATTTTTCCAAGAAATGTGGAAATGTGTAGAATCGATCCGTGTTTCCAATGGGGCCTAGTTTGGGACACGTGTCAAGCCCATTTTCATGAGGTGGAGGTGTGGGGAAAAAAATCAAAATTTTCCAGTTTTCCCTGAAAATTTTAAAAGGTAAAATGAAGCTCCTAGCTCCACATCCAATGGAATGGTGCCACGTGGCCGCTCAGAATAAAAGGGTCAAAAAGTTAAAAATGTGAAACCTATGCTTGTGTTGAATCAAATCTCACCACGTGGATGTTTCTTTTTAAAAATGCAAAATGGAAAAAGGAACCTCCAAAGCCCATCTCCAATGGTTTCTCTCCACGTGGAGGGAATAGATTAAAAGTTGAATGTCAAATCAATGGTAGTTGTCCATCGTTTTTTACTCTACCACCATTTTTTCCCTAGAACGCTCCAGGAAGTTTGGAGATGTGTTTTTTGCATCAATTTTTGCCCTAACCCCTCCAAAAACGTGAAATATCATATCCAAAAGTTGCAGAGTCAAATTTTGGAGGGATAAGGATGAAATAATTAAAGAAAGGGGGTTTACATGCTTTGAAGATGAAAAATGTGCCTCCACAATGGATAATGATGTGAATTTTGCAATTATTCATCTCTTTTTGAGACAACTAGCAAATTTTTGGACGTGTTTCTAGTTAAACGTTCCTGTCTATGAATCATGAGGAATTTTTGTAACAAATTTGATCCTTTGGCATATTCTTTTCTTAGAAAAGAAGGCTCTAAGGAGATTGAAAGCTATATATTGCATGAATTTGTCATGCAAAGGGTTGAAAGAGTTTTTAAAAAAGTCCTGGAAAACTAAAAATTTTACGGGAAAATCTCGGAAGAAGCCCATTCTCTGAGTGACCACCTGAGAAACTCATATAACTCTCTCTGTATCAGATTTAAAATCATGTTAAGTTGGTTTCATATGTATATCCATTAACAAGCTTTGAGATTGTTTTAAAAACATTCCCCTGCTGATAAATCTGATCAAGTTTGAGTTATTTTGTGGTATTTGTTTGAACAAAACTTGTGAATGCTTACATTTCATAATGCTTTTCAATTTGTGTTTTTTGTTTCCTGTTCCAGTCTTTTGTTTAAGCTCTCTCTTGATCATGATCATACATGATCTCACTCTTTTGATAGTTTAGTGGCATTTTCAATCTCACATTTCGAAGAGCTTTCATCTGATAAAGAGATAAACAAATTTAAAATCATTTTACCTTCCTTGATTTCAGAGATTGTTTGTAAACCTTTGGGTGCACCTTAGTTCATGATCAAATAGTGAGTGCTAAATGCTTAATTGGTTCATTCTAACTCAAGATTTTGTGATAGATGATCAAATATTGTGTGGAAAAGTGTAAATCTAGGCCTCTATTTGATGTACATATCCTGGTTGAAGGAATGCTTAACCATTTTGATACTTTCTGTTGTTAAGTTTCTCCATATTTTGTTGAAATCCTCAAAGAGTCTGGCGGACCTTGGTTTGTCCTATCTAAACTCCCACCCAAAATAATTCAAAATAACTAATCCTGCCCTGTTTTACCCCTGTTTTGACATGTATACCCACAGAAGATCAAAATCCATTTGCTAAAGTATACAGAACATATCAGGATTCCAAATGTCTTTAGTAACCCTTTCCTTGCATTGAAATTATCTCCATAATCTAGAAGTGACAACTTGTGAAATTCATATTTGGAGTGTTGATCATATTTTCCCAAGGCCCCTTTCATACTATTTGTACAAATTGAGGGATATATTCATCTCCTTCACCATTTGAGGGTTACAAAATAGGTCCTCTTACCTTGGTTGAAAGGCGCAACCTAAAACAGTTAGGACAAAATCAAGTCCTATTTGAGTGCTATCCATCTCTCCACAAATTTGAGTGTCATTTAGATCATATCCCCAGCTACAAAACGACACACACCATGATCCATCTATCTTCAAGCTTCATGTCATATCTTTGATGCTACTCAGACTGAAAAGGAGAACAAATTTGAGTACCAACACTAGTGGCACCACTGCTCGGGATGAAGAATGTAATATCAGGACCAATTTGTTAATATGCTTCTAGTTCATATTATTTTGAGCCCATCAACACCCTAGTGGTGTCGTTTCCAGGGACATTATTAGTTCAATCTGATCCATGTTCATAAATATTTGAAATATTTGAATGCATATCAAACCCTGGTAATGTCTCTTGCAAGTTATATCTACAAATATATTATTAAAGCATCATTCTATACTTAGATTTGCAATGTGTATGCAAAGGTTTCAAGTTATGTCTATAATTTTATTAGTTTCCAATAGTTGTTGCACTTCATTTGCATTTGTGATTGATAAATTCAAGAAAAAGGAAGGTCTGATCTATAAATTTTTGCAATATTTTCAATGCTAATAGGTACTTGACAAAGTATTTTAGTGCATTTGCACAACTAGGGTGAAAATCGTTAGTGGCAACTCCATGCTAATTTGATCTTGATAAATACCAGTGTCTTAGCTTTATGTCATTTATTTTTGTGTTGTTAATCTCTGCAAAACTAGAAGGAAGAAGATCTCTCTACATTAGAGACTCTGCTAAGAAGTTGTTTTCAGATTCAAGGAACTCAGAGTTAGAAGGGAGAATTTTTTGGAAGGTGGTTGGAGAGAAGAGCTCAAGGAAGGAGGTTCCCTTGGTTGAACTTGAGATTAATCAGCCTGTCATTGAGAACTGTAGTTCTTCTTCAGATAGATCTGAATCAAATAGTCCTCTTGAAAATTTTGCATTCTCCATCTAGAGAGGGACCTTCATTTGTCTTTGAAAATCTTACTCCTCATTATGCCCCTATTTTTTCCAAATCTGCTAGAGTTTATAAACAAGCTGATCCTATAGGGGATATCCATTTTGAAGATTGCATTTCTATTCCCCAAAGACCTCTCACTCCTCATCATTATGTTTCTCCTCCAAGATCACTACCTCAAAACAATATGGCTCAGCCTAGACCTCCATTTGTTGTTAACACCTTTGGTCCTATAAACTTAAGAGGAATGGATGGTTACCCAAATGCTGTCCCATAAGATGTCATAAATAGATTGCCAAAATTCCAAGGTAACAATGCAATAACTCATGATCAGCATCTCAAACTTTTTGTTAACATGATGGAGGATTTTTAAATAGAGTTTGAATATGTGTATGTCAAATTTCTTCATTCATACACTAGAAGAGGATGCAAGGGATTGGTAGAAGGATTTTCCTGATAATTCTATTGATTCTTGAGACTAAAATGAAGAATACATTTAGGTTACAATATGGTGACAAGACTGATACTAGATTTCTCTTGTCTGAATTTGAGAATATCAAGAAGAACCCCAATGAATCAGTGCATGACTTTAACACAAGATTTAATAAAACATTGAGAAGACTTTCTGTTAATCTGAAGCCTTGTGATGAATCTTGTTTAATAAAATATGTAGATGCATTTGACAATAAAGTAGCCTATTACCTAAGAGACAAGAACCCTACCAATTTAAGGTAGGCCTTTACCATGACACTGCAGATTGAAAATAACATTAAATTGCCATTGGGAAACCTCTCAAGAGGGATGGTGTAAAGTTGATAAACCCTAAAAAACCTCAAGCTAGCAAGGGTGCTGATTTGGAGGAGGTTGTGAAAACTTTGGCAGGGGCTATTAAAGAAATCTCATACAAGTTAGCTTGGGCAAGAGAAGGGGAATTGGGAAGACTTCACAAGGTCAAAAAAAATTACACAACCATGACATATTTTCCAATCATCCTAGGGGTGATCAAAGATCTGATGATAGAGGGAAAGGACCCATTGGGTCTATAAATATACATCCTCAAGCATGTGAAGGAAGAGTGTTACCTGATCCGCTAATTACTAGGGTTTCTCGATGTTGAGGAAGTTGCATTGATATTGATTGGTGTGATAAGTGTTTTACTACCCCATCCTCCATGTGAAATGGACCAGCAATGATGGTGAAGTTAATAATGATGATGGTACTGATGATGATATCTGGATAGTGGGTTGTTCTTCAAGCTCACAAGAAGGTGCAACATGCAACTGAGGTAATAAGTGCTAGGACAACTGCAACCTTTTGGGATTGCATCAAACGGGTAAAAATCCTTCTTCCCTCTCATAATCTCTAAAGTTGATGTAGTGCAAGCTTTTGAAATTCCTAACAATTACTTTGAATACTTAAGATATTTTGATGATTAAGAAGTATGATGCTGGTATCCCTTCGAGAGGAAGATAGACAATTGTTAATGAATGTTGTTGTGGCTCAAGAGAAAGAGTATAACACTAGGAGCAAGGTTGTTAATGGAGTTGCGCCTCAGGACAAACCTAAAACACCCTTGCTTATAAGTATTCCCAAAGAATCTCCTATAAGAGAAACACCTACTAAAATATTTTTTGTCCCAAGCAAAAATTACAGTCCTCCTCATGCCCAAAATTTCAAGAATCCCATGCCATCTAATGAATCTGCTTGTCTCCATTCCAATGTTTCCTTGCCAAAGAGTGTTCCATATGACATAGCTCAAGTATTGAGCCAAATCAAAGTGAGTGTTCCAATCATTGAGTTTCTTAGGATTCCTGAGTACAAGAAGAGAGCATTTGAGTACTTGGGATTGAAAGAGGAGAAGATTACCCCAAGCAGAAATGTAAACATTGTTAAAACTCCTCCTCATATCATTGCAGACCTTGAAACACCACCAGCAGTAGAGGGTCTTTGAGAAAAACCTAAGGTATACTTGGGGACATCCTTGGTTGATTCCCAATTGAATGTTGATCCATTCTTTACAACTTTGATCATAAAGGATAGAATACTTCACAATTATATGTTTGATTCTGGTGCATCATGTAATGTCATGCCTCTAGAAGTCATGAATGAGTTGGATATCAAAGTGATAGCAGCATATGGAAAGTGTACTGCCATGGACTCAAGATAAGTGTCGATAGTTGGTTGTGTGAAGGGTTTGGATGTACAACTTGCAGCCTGTTTGGGTAAGAATTTGAAACTTGGATGTTGTGATTGTTGATTTCCCTACCAAATGGGGTATGCTTATTATCAAGAAAGTGGGCTGCAAGTGTTGGTGGGAATGTTCAAAATGGACATGTCTTTTTCCACTATTCCCATTTAAGGAAGCCTTGTCAAGCTCTATGGAGAAAATAATATGTTACACCTTATTAAAGATCCCAACAATGCTTCCTATGAGGTGTTGATTTCTGAAGTTGATTCTGATAACTTTGGTGGGTTTGCTAATGGCAAAGAGAACAAGACAGATCAGTCAAAGTGCCTTGAATAGGTAGGTTCTCCTTAGACCTTGCTATTTGATGGAGCTTGCTCCAAATTTGGAAATGGTGCTAGTATAATTCTGATTTCTCCTAGCTTCGAAGAGTTTGTTTTTTTCTTCAAGCTTAATTTTGAATGTACTAACAACATTGTTGAATATGAAGCCTTATTGTTGGGTCTGAGAATTGCATGGAAGTATGGTGTCAAGGACATCATTGCAAAAGGAGATTCAAAGCTAGTTGTCAAACAAATAAGAAAACTGTATGCTACAAAAAATCAGCGGATGAAACAAAACAAACATGCAGTTTGGGATCTAATTGAGATGTTTGATTCCTTCAACATTGTGCATCATGAAAAAAGTTTCAATGTTGCTGCTAAAAAGTTGGTATTGTTGGGGTCAAGATTTGGAAATTACACCATTTCACCTTATTATGAGTACAATATTGAAGTGTTAACTAGGCCAGTTATCCTTAACAACATCAAGCATTGGCAAGTGTTTAATGATGATGCTTAAGTAGAAAGGTTCTTACAAAATCAAGGTGATTTTGTAGATCAAAATATTGATTGGGAACCAATGGTGTGTGTGACTGAAGGAAGAGAGACTTTTTTTGGAAAGGATATTATCCAATTTAAAACTAACATCATTCCTAGAGGTCTTGTTGAACTTGAGTCAAATTTTTACTATGTTGATTACATCATCAATAGAAACATGTCTACCTCAAGGGATGTGGAAGAGCATAACTCGGGCACTAATGATAAACCAAGAAAATTTTGTTTGGGTAGCAATCTAAACAAAGAGGAAAAATAGTCCTATGTTCAACTATTGAATACATATCATGATTATCTTGCTTGGTCTTATTCAGAGCTGAAAGCATACAAAGAGGACTTGTTTCAGCATGAGATTCCTCTTGAAACAAATGTAAAGCCCTTCAGAAAAAATCAGAGGCCAATTAATCCACTCATCTCCATGAAAATGCAATATGAATTGAAGAAATTGAAAGAGGGAGGGATCATTCAGCCCACAAGGTATTCATCTTGGGTTGCAAACCTTGTGTCAGTAAAAAAGAAAAATGGAGATATCAAACTTTGTGTAGACTTCAGAAATCTAAATAGAGATTCATTGAAAGAAAATTATCCTTTTCAAAACATGGAAAACATGTTGCAGATAGTGAATGGATCTGAATTGTTGTCCACCTTGGATGTTTTCTCTGGCTACAATCAAGTTGTTGTCAAGGAATCAGAAATATTTAAAACTTCCTTTACCACTCCTTGGGGAACATATGTCTATGTAAGAATGCCTTTTGGTCTCATGAATGCTGGAGCTACTTTCCAAAGAGATAATGGATGTTGCTTGATCTGGTTACGTGAATGAATGCAAGTTGCAGTTTATTAGGAACCAGTCTGACTTATGCTTTCAAGGAGCAGATAATAACCCTTGCAAGAAAATGGAAAGAATGTTGAGTCCAGTAATGTAGAGAACTATGTTGAATTTATCTCATTCCAGGAGAAGTTTCATTTTGTGAGTTAAACAAGAGAAAATGGGGTGAACATACTGTTACAAAGGTTGGTGTCATGTTTGTGCCTGAGAGGGTAGAATCCCTACCAACAAGAGCTCCAATTCTAAGTACAAAGAAGGGCATCCAATCCTTGAATTGGTGTAAATGGAATTTCATTAGAAGTCTTGCTGTCCCTTACATTTTCTGTAATTGACTCGTCATATTACAGTACATGTTCAACAACTACCAAGTTATCAAAAGGGAGGTCAGTCTGCTATTTAGGATTTTGAAGCAATAAAAGAAGCATTGAATCATGAACCTATCTTGGCAGCTGGATGAATTACAAGAAGAGCATCCCACCAAAGGTATGTCATATGCTTCTGAGAATACCAGTTGAATCTAGATTGTTTGACAAGAAGGATGAAGATGGGGCTGAGAGGCCTATTGCCTTCTTTAGCAAGGCTTTACAAGCTGTTGATTTAAAATACACAATCATGGAAAAACAATCATGAAATCAACAAAGGTTTTCAGGCCTTATATCTTAATTCCAAAAGTTGTTGCTTATGTTCCCCACACCATGGTGAAAGACATCTTATCAAATATGGAGATCTCAAGCAAAATATGTATATGGGTGAAAAAACTACAGGAATATGACATGGATGTCCAAACCACAAAGTTGGTGAGAGGTTTTGGTTTTGCTAAGCTCATGGCTGAGAGCAACTTGCAGACTGCGGAAGTGAATGAAGTAGAGGAAGAAAGGGTAGATGTTATTGAGAAGTTGGTAAGTTATGCGTGATACAAGGATGTAATATTTTACCTTAGACACCTATACTACCTTAAGAATTTGAATAAAAATCAAGAAAGAGCCCTTAAGTTGGCTTCTCAAAAATACATCATCACTGACTTTGGGTTGGCTTGGAAGAACCTTGAAGGTGTCCTCTTTACATGTATAACTGAATATGAATCTCCCAAAGTAGTTACTGATTTCCATGGGGGAGTTTGTGGAGGAAACTTTTCTGGAAGAGTTACAACACACAAAATTTTGAGATCTGGTTATTGCTGGCCTACTCTCTTCAAAGATGGAACCCTACTGGTTAGAAAATGTGAAATTTGTCAACGTTTCTTTGGAAGAATGAAAGCTTCATGCTCCCTTCCTTTACAGCATGTATCAATTGAAGCTCCTTTCACATAATGGGGAATATACTTCATTGGTGAGATTTCAGACCCTTCTAGTGCTGGACATAAGTGGATCGTTGTAGCCAAAGATTACTTCACCAAGTGGGTAGAAGAATTCCACACAAGTAAATAATCACACCAAGTTGTTATGGAATTCTTGTTGAATCACATTATATGCAGATTTGGTGTGCCAGTAAAGATTGTTGCTGATAATGCCATGTGTTTTAGAGCTAAACCCTTGATGGAAATGTGTAAGGAGTATGGAACCAATATGACTTATGCTTCAAACTATAACTCCCAAGGGACTGGACAAGCTGAGTCCAACAATAAGAACATGTGGAAGATCATTAGGAGAACCTTGGAGTTGAACAAGAGAAAATGTGGTGAACAACTAAAATTTGTAGTTTGGGCATATAGAATCACTGCCAAAAGAGCTACTTGTAAGAGCCCATTTGAGTTGGTGTATGGAACTCAAGCTCTGCTGCCCTTACATCTACAATTACCTTCATTTCAGTTTTTTCAACAACTTTAAGATCAAGAGGTCATTCCATATGAAGCAAGGATTAATTAGATTGTTGAGATGGATGAAGAAAGAATAGCATCCCACCAAAGGCATGTCATATTTAGAGAGAAGTTGAAGAGGTTGTTTGACAAGAAGGTCACTCCTAGGGCTTTCAATGTTGGATATCTAGTTTTCTTGTGGGATAGCAGGCATGAAGATAAGAGAAAACATGGTAAATTTGATGCATTGTGGATGGGCCCTTACTCCATTGATATCAGAATTGGTTAAAATACATTTTTTCTCAAGGACTTAGATAGGGAATTACTTGAGATGCTTGTTAATGGCAGGCATCTGAAGCATTTCTTGGATTAATCCCCAAATTTTAGGTATGCACCACTTGTTGGTTTTTGGTTTGCCTTATTCTTGGCAGCCATTTTTTTTCAATTGGGTATAGTTTTTCTACCCTGCATTTTTGAATCTGTTGCCCAATGGTTGTTTTTAGCACTTGGTCTACTTCTTTTGTTCTTGTGGCACTCATTTGGAGTGCTCATCCCCAAGAAATAGCCAATGTTGGTGCCATTTTTGAGCTTGCACCATTTTGCCCTAATTTTTTCCTTCATTTTGCGTGATCTGAAACAGTTTTCTCTCAAATTAGTGGTCTATAACTTTTCCGTCCATTCGAATGCCTTGAAATTCTCAAAAACATTTTGTTTTGCCCCAATTGGAAAGAAATATGTAGGTGTGCCCTATGTTGTGCCCTAATTTTTCCAAAATCTGCGAGCCCTACCATTTTTCCTTTTTTCTTGATCGTGGAAGTTTAAAATTGATTTATTTGCACTTGTATGCCATTAAAAATCCAATTTCATGATCAAAAATACTTTGAACACATGTTTTAGTTGGTTCAATTTTAAGAAATTTGTCATCCTTAGTGAAAAAATTGAGTTCTAGGGCATCCCTAGCATTTTCTGTGTTTTGATGGTAAAATAGGCATCATTTTCCCATCAATTTCTTCCTCAGCATTCATCGGCAACATGGATTGTTCTAATTGGCTGAGGGACGGTGGAAAATTGTTTTAGCTTATCACTTTTTGTTTTTTGGCAAAAGGGAAAATTTGGTCCCATGGCTCCTCTTTACTCTGATTGATTCTAATGTTGCTAACATGTCCTCTTTTGATTGGATGAGAAGTAACGAGTCTTTTTGTGCCTTAACAAATTTTAGAAAAAGAGTTAAAGTGCAAAGAAAATGCTTAGGGCCCGCAACGAATCAGAATGGAACACATGGCAACTTCAGAGCCAAGCACAAAATTGTTGGTGGTCGAGTTGTTTTGAAGTTTTTTGACTTTATTTGGTTAAAATATTACAGTCACAAAACAATCCAGAACTCCGCAACAAATTACGGGTTGACACATGTCACATTTGCATCAGAGGCAAAACTTCAGGCCTCGAGGAAAAATTTGATCCTTTAACATATTCTTTTCTTGGGAAATAAGGCTCGAAGGAGATTGAAAAATATATAATGCATGAATTTTTCATGCAAAGGGTTGGAAGAGTTTTAAAAAGCCTGAAAAACTAAATATTTCATGGGAAAATCTGGGAAGATGCCCATTCTTTGAGTGACAACTTGAGAAACTTATGTAACTCTCTCCGTATCATATTTCAAATCATGTTAAGTTGGTTGCACATGTATAGCCATTAACAAGCTCTGAGATTGTTTTTCAAAACATTCCCCTACTGATAAATCTGATCATTTTTGAGTTATTATGTGTTGTCTTTGGGAAAAATTTGTGAATGCTTACATTTCAGGATGCATTTAAAATTTGTGTTTCTTGTTTCTTGTTGCAGTCTTGTGTTTAAAATCTCTCTTGATCATACATGGTCTCATTTCTTGTGATAGTTTAGTGGCATTTGCAATCTCACATTTAGAAGAGATTTCATCTGATAAAGAGTTAAATAAATTTAAAATCACTTTACCTTCCTTGATTTCAGAGATTGTTTGTAAAACTTTGGGTGCACCTTAGGTCATGATTAAATAGTGATTGCTAAATGTTTCATTGGTTCATTCTAACTCAAGATTTTGTGATAGATGATCAAAGATTGTGTGGAAAAGTGTAGATTTGGGCATCCATTTGATGCACATATCCTGGTTGAAGGGATGATTAACCATTTTGATACTTTCTACTGTTAAGTTTCTTCATATTTTTCTTAAATTCTCAAAGAGTCTGGCAAACCTTGGTTTGTCTTACCTGAAGTCCCACCCAAAAAATCATTCAAAATAGCTAATCCTACCCTATTTTACCTCTATTTTGACCTATATACCCACAGAAGATCAAAATCCATTTGCTAAAGTATGCAGAATAGATTAGGATTTCAAAATATCTTTAGTAACCCTTGTCTGTCATTGAAAGTATATCCATAATCCTGAAGTGACAACTTGTGAAAGTCAGATTTGGAGTGTTGATCATATTTTCCCAAGGCCCTTTTCATACTATTTGCACAAATTGAGGGATACAAAATAGTTTCTCTTACCTTGGTTGAAAGGCACAACCTAAAACAATTAGGACAAGATCAAGTCCTATTTGAGTGCTATCCATATCTCCAAAAATTTGAGTTCCAGTTAGATCATATCCCCGACTACAAAATGACACACACCATGATCAATATGTCTTCAAGATTCATGCCATATCTTTGATGTTGCTCAGACTTAAAAGGAGAACAAATTTGGGTACCAACACAGCCTATTGATGTTGCTTGAATTCAATAGGAGAACTGATTTGGGTACCAACAGGGTGAATCAGTCACCCCATTTAGGAACAAATAGTCACATTTCATACCTACACAATATAAGAACATAGCAGTCATATAGTCCAAGAATGACACAAAATATGACTTAGGTCCTTAGGACAATATAGATGCTTGTTGGGGTTAACACACACTTGTTTTACAGATCTAGAATCAGAATTAAGCATTCAAGCAATAAAACATGGAAATATACCAGAAGATAATTACACAAGATATAACATGGTTCACCTAGTGTGGGCTACGTCTACCAAGAAATAACCAATCTATTAATCCTTGCTTTACAAAGGAAATACAATGAAGATATGCAATCTTCCACACCCTATGTAGATGTACAGTACTTTTTCTTCTCTCAACTTCTCCAAGAATTCCTTCTTATAATTATGATCAACCTTTTACAATCTAAGCTTTCTAACCCTAGCTTTCAAGCTTATATAAACATATACAAACTTAGGGAAACATAGCTATGCAATTACAACCATTAGATCACCTTTTAATAAAAGGTTCGATCTAATTCCGTGACTTAAATAAAAAAAATTCTCGCATAGGAGATCGACACTGACTACCCCAACCGATGTCGGTTCCTATTAGCTGACTGACATCAGTCAGCCAACCGATGTTGATTATTGTGTAAACCTACAAGTTGTAAAACATGCTATTTGTGAAGCAATTAAGCTCCACAACTCAACAATATCCCATTTAGATATAAATTGTTGAACTGTACCATAAAGCTCCATCCTTGGATCCTTTCCTTGGCTTGTTTCTCCCTCTTCAAGTATCAAAATTGAAGATCAATAGAAGTGGAGTGTAGCTCCAAATATCCTTTGCCAACGGATTCATTAGCATATCCGTAGGGTTCTTATTTATATGAATTTTCTCTAGTTTCAGCTGCCCGTCCTCAAACACTTGTTGTAAGAAGTGATATCTCAATTGAATGTGTTTCGTTCTTGAATGAAATGCTGAGTTATTTTCCAGATAAATCACACTTTGACTATCATTGTAAAATATACAATCCTCTTTCTCCTTTCCCAACTCTTCCATGAACCTTCTAATTCATATCATCTCTTTACTAGCCTATGTAGTAGAAAAGGCCACAAACTTCTGCAATCTCTAAATCCAACTAACTATCATGCCACCTACTATGAATACATATCCAGTGGTGCTTCTCCTACTATCTAAATATCCAACCATATTTGAATCAACATAGCTATATAAAGAAGTATCTAACCCTCCATAGCATAAATGCATGTTGAATGTGCCTCTCAAATATCTGTGTATCCATTGGATTTCTTTTCAATGCTCTTTACCTAGATTGGCCATAAATATTCTCATAACTCCCACTGCCTATGAAATGTCTGGTCTGGTAAAAATGATAGCATACATAAGACTTCCAACTACTAAAGTATATGGAACCCATGCCATGTAATCAACTTCCTCATGTGATCTAGGACACTGATCTATTCTTAATTTGAAGTTTCCAGCCAAAGGTGTACTTCTAGGTTTTGAATACTGCGTATTAAACCTTTCCAACAAATTATTGATATAATGTTCTTGAGATAAATATAATTGCGTGTTCTTCCTATCTCTGTGAATTTGCATGCCAAGGATTTTCTTTGCAGCTCCTAAATACTTCATTATAAATGTATGAGACAACTTTTCTTTAAGCTCAACAATGTCCTACATACTAGATCCTGCAATAAGCATATCATCTACATACAATAAAAAAAAAATATAGCTTCCATTTTCAAGCTTCTTGAAATAAACACAATGGTCATATTCACATCTCTTATAACCATGCTCATGCATAAAACTATAAAACCTCATATACCATTACCTTGGGGATTGTTTGAGCCCATACAAGCTCTTTTTCAACCTACACACAAGTTTCTCCTTACCCTTGACTTCGTAGCCAAGTGAATGTTGCATATATCTCTTCCTCCAAATCACCATGAAGGAAAGACATTTGAACATCAAGTTGTTCTAAGTGTAAATATTCTACTGCAACTAAACTCATAACAATACGTATGGAAGTCATTTTCACTACAAGAGAAAGTATATCACCAAATTCAATACATTCTTTCAGTGCAAACCCTTTTACCATAAGCCTTGTGTTGTATATTTTTTTCCCACCGTCTTCTTCCTTAATCCTGTAAACCCATTTGTTTTACAATATCCTTGTACCTGCTGGAAACTTGACCAAATTCCATGTCTGGTTCTATTCTAAGGAGTCCATCGCATCATCCATGTCATGCTTCCACTACTTATGGGTCTCATTCTACATTGATTCTTCAAATAATTCTTGTTCACCACTATCCATCAATAATAGATAAAATAAGGAAGGTGTAAATATTTATGGAGCTATACTTACCTTTTGTGACCTTCTTACTAAGATATGGGGTGTCGAAGGCTAAATCTATACATCTTGTACATTAGTAACCACCTTTGACAGTGACTGACACCAGTCATCTGTAGATGACGTCGATCCAACCAACTATCACTAGTTTAGCTCTTTTGTATATGAAGTCAGTTCTGGTTGTCGATGTTGGTCATGTGTTTACTAACACTAGTTTCCCTGACCAATGTCGGTACCTATAGATGACTATTCTAAATATGAGAATGCATTTTCTTCCACAAAATCTTCCACTGGTTCATCCTTGGGCATCAAAATTTTATCCTTGTACATTCTCTTTTCATTCCATTTAATGTCACAACTCCTAAACTTCTTAGAATCTTCTAAATCCTAGAAATGGAATCTGAAATCACTAGATCCATAACCAATAAAAGCGCATCTCCTGGATTTAGCATCTAACTTTTTTCTATTTTCTTTATCAACATGCACAAAATATTCTAAACCAAATGTAGACACTAAAATTAGGTCATACTCCCCTTGGTCCCTCGTCAAATAAACACCTTAAACACATTCACCTAACCATGGCCCCTTTCATCCCACTCTAATATTAATTTAATTAATTTAATTCATTATCCTCACTATATTTATTATTTAAATATCCTAATTGGGATAATGCCCACATATCCACCTCATCTAGCCACCTCACCCTAAGACCTATTCTTAGTAAGTTGCCATAACTAACTAAGACCTACTTAAACCCTAAAAAAAAAATACATACATTCCTTCTAACCACATTCCTACCCATTAGAAGGAAGATTCCATGCTAATTCATGGAGTAAATGAAATGAGATCCCAGAAAATCAAGGGGACCTATCTAGTTTAGTAAACCTAGGAAATCCCACTGTAACTGATGCCGGTTACCCTAAACCACCGCCGGTTAAGCTGAAACCACCGTCAGTTACCATTTAACCCAAAAAACAACCTTATTTTGAGGTTGGCACATTTCAAGGAGATTAGGATATTATTTTGAGAGTAAGTGACAAAAACCAAAGCTACATGCAAGCAGGACCAACGTTAGTACACACATCTGACACCTTTTGATGCTTATGTTGATACTGTTGATTACATTATAGACATTATTATGTTTTGATTTAGTATGATGTTAGACATTGATCATGGATTATTGTTGATCTTGATTTGATTTTGATGCATGATGATTATTAGAGATACCTTATATGTGGATGATGATATAATATTGACATGGATATTTTATGGATGTTGTTTAGACATGTGATTGGATATTATGAGTTGATCTAGAAAATGGATATTATTTTGATGATGATATAGTTGTGGATTAAAAAAATGCAAATGATGTAGTTGTTACTTCGATGTTGTTGTGATTCATTTATATAGTTGGTTTTGTGATTTCATTTATATCATGTTGGATGTTCTGATATGGCCATGAGGCCGAAGGAGGTATTTGTATTTTTTAGGTTAAAAATATCACAACAAAGCATCGGGGGATCGGAGACCAACCATAATGGAATTCTAGGTGAATTCGACAAGGTCACCATGGCAACTTGTTTTATTGTGTTGTGTGTTGTTTTGTTAGAGATTCCCATGGGGGGATTATCTTTATATGTGACCATGGGTATTATGTATTTTATTAATGTGTTATTTTTATTATTGTTGTATGTATTTTATTAGTAATGTGTTCCCTTCTTTTAATTAATTAAATTGTGATAGAATTAATGTGAGAATCATATGATTAAAATTTTAATAAATTAAATTGGGATATGGGAAAGTAATAATGAAAGTTGTTGGTTGTTTGTATTTAATTTGTAAGGGATGTGTAAGTTGTGTAAGAGCTTGTGTAAGTTAGATTTTGGAGTAAGAAATACTCCACCTCCATGGAAATTCGAATTTGTCCTTGGGGGCTGTTTTTGGAGGCTTGTGGGACAAGTAAAACTTGTCCCATGCCTCTAAATTTAATCTACCAACCATACTTATGGATGGAGATGTGATTTGTGACTTTTATAATGAATTTTAATAGTCTTGTTGTATGTTTTTAATTGCACTTTCTTAAATTTTAATTAATTTTTTGTCTCTTGAGGTGTGGGCTTTTTAGAGTGTGCAAGTAACTTGTCATATTTTTCACCCACCTCTTTATTGTGCTTGGGAGAATGGAGTTTGTCTTTTGTGTTGAATTGGAGGATGTGTGATGTGGCATCCTACATGGATCCACATCATCCTCTTCTCTCCCTCTTCTATTTAATCCAAACTCTTGCCTTGTTTTTGGGTTGTTGAACCTTTTTGCATTCTTCCTTGGGGGCACATTTTTCTTGTGTGGAGCTCTTGTTTTTGGAGGAAGTTGGAGAAAGCTTTGCATGCTTGGAGTTTGTTGTTTTGGACTGTGTTTTGGCATTTGAAGCTTGTTGTTTGGAGACAAAAGTAACCATGGAGAGGTAGGAATTTAACTCTTTTTTTATATGTTGTCATTTTCTTGTTGTGTTGTGTGGATAGTGCATGCTTTGTTTTATTTTTTGGCTAGTTGGGTAGACTGCCATAGGGATGGTGTAGGAGAAGGCTATGGGGAATCCATGTGGGGGGGCATAAGGGAATGCCATTGGCATCAGAATTTTGTGGAGGGAGTTTGGGTTTGGGATCCACCATGGAAAAGAAATAGCTTGCATTTCTTACTTTGTGGGGGGCATAAGGAAATATGTGGGGGGCATAAGGAGGGATTTGTGGGGGGCATAAGGAAATGTGTGTGATGAATTATTTTGGCAGGTCTATTATTGGTGGATGCCCAAATTCCAATTGGGAGGCATAAGTAGCTTCCCCCATAGACCTTGCTCCTTTGGCTTGCATGATCAAGCCTGAGTTCTATTTTGAAATGATTTTAAATGCAGTTGTGAACTGTTGTTTTTGTGTTGAATTGTGTTTTGAAAAAAATGTGTATGTGAAAGAATGTTGTGTTGTGGAAGCCAGTTGTTTCCATGGTTGAATTACACCTTTGATTGTATTTTGGTTGGGGCTCGGGGGCCAATGATGAAGGAAGGCTTCTCCTTTCATTGGATGTCTTGGTTGGGTGGAGAGCATTGCCTTTCCCCCTCTTTTGTTGTGATCAACTTGGAGAAAAGAGAAAATGTGCATGTTGTTGTCCTGGAGCAAAAGAAAAATGCAGTTTGACAGTCCCTTGTGAAAACACATTCATTTGTAATCCTTTCACACATGTTGTGGATGAAATTGTAATATGTATTTGTGAAGGAAAGATGTATGTAATTTGATTATGAGAATTATATTTCAAATTGTAAAAGACATTTAAATTTTGATTCTGTTTATTGGAAAGAAATAAATGAAATTCTGTTAATTGCATTCAAGGAATGAAAGAATGTAAAGATGTTTCCTTTGATTGAAGTCAATAAAGAATTGCAAGTTTATCTCTTAATTGCATTGTTGTGATAAAATGGGAATATCAAATTGTGATTTGAAGCTCTATTTATTTGCAAAAGAAAGAAAATGCATATGAAGGAAGGATGTTGCTTGTTTCTTTTGGAAATATATAAAATTGAAAGTCAGAATTTATCATTTAGCTTGGAAATGAATTGTTTAAATCAACTAAATGTATTGGATTAGTTTAGAAACTATATACCACACTTAAATGATAAAATTGATATACAGATTTAAAATAAATAGATCTCTGTTATAAAATTTATACTGGCAATTAATTTTAATAAAAATGTATAGTTCGGATCTGCACACATTAATCAACTTGGAGATGTTAAAATTTAGTATGTTGTATCTTAAATGAACTCAATTCGACAAAGAAAACTTAAGAAAACAATCTAACCATTGCAAAATCGAATCAAATCCCTTCCTCAGTCGTTTTTCTGTCTATTGTTGGAAAAATACAATTTTGAATCAATTGAACAAATCAACTTCTCTACAACACTTTAAACCCTCCCTAGATCAATTCTCCATGTATGTTTGACATGTTGAGTGAAGGAGGAGATCCAATTTAATCAAATTGAAAAGTTGGAAATTGTCAGTTTGCTAATTAAAAGCCTACAGATCATTTTTACAAAATTGACCCTTTAAACTTCATCAAAATGTAAAATTTATGTTTCTTGTGCAAAGAGGGCATCAAGATATTTCCAAAAAGTCCTTGTTTTCCCAAAACCAAGCTTTCTAGCTCAAGTTATGGCACTTTGAAGTTTTTGTGCCTTGGCGGGAAAATTTGGGAAAATTTTCCCTGGCGGGCCCGCAACCCAAAAATTTCCCGTCGAATTGCCTTAGAAATTTTTTTTGAAAATTTTGGTCCAGGAAAAATTTTAACTTTTCCTCCACCGGCCCGCAGCCAATCAGAGGCTGCCACGTGTCCTCACAGGGCAGTGGCGGAGGCGCATGACATTTTCTTTGCCCTTAGACTTTTTGAAAATTTTGGAAAAAATTTCCTTTTAGCCCCGCCGGCCCGCGGCCAATCACAGGCTGCCACGTGGCAGCTTTGGGTGCTTGCGGAGGGGGTGGACCCTTTGTTTTCTTTTGGTTTTTGGCCTTTGGAAATTTTGGAGAAATTTCCCCACGGTCCCGCATCTCCCGCCCTCGCCTTGGAGATTTTCACCTTCGCAGGACGCTCGACGGACCCGCGCGCCTAATATTTCCCTTTCTCCTGTTGGAGAAGTTGTTCCAAAAACCTTGTCATCACACCTATCCCTCTCCCTTCTCCCCCCATTGGTTCATTGAATGCCACGTGTCTTCTGGTGGCATAGCGGAGGCGCGGGCAAAAGGGGAAACTTTTCCCCGCGTAGGGAAAAATGTCAAACTCCGCTCCGCCCTTCCCTCACCCTCTCCCGCTTGAACCAGTAGGATTCGACACGTGTCCACCGGGGACCCACAAAGGTGTGGGAGGAAATTTTATTTTGTGCCTGCATAGGAGGAAAAATTTCTAAGGCCACCCCGACCCACCAACCCGCCAAAGGTGTTTTTCACCCCTGTTTGACACGTGTCCCCTTGGGGAAAATTTGACCCCAAAACTCCGCTCACTCATATCTTGAGTTTCTGAAGGAGTTAGGAGGAATTCTTTATATCACCAGAAAGGTGAGAAAATTTCCTATCCAATGGGAATGATTTAGGGAAATTTTGGAAGCATTAAGTATGAGAAAAATCAAGTTGAAACTCTGAGCCCGTTAGAGAGTGGGTATGGGGGTAAATTACTCCCTGAACCTAACTGAGACTTCTAACCCTATAAGTTGAACCATGTGACCTTGATAATTGTTAATAAATGTAAAGTATGATCTAGTAATTTTAGATTTTTCCAGAACCTAATAGGGTCAACTGTTGTCTTGCAACTTGATTGTAAACACTTCTAATAAAAAAAAAAATTATTCCATAATTTTCTAACTAACCCTAGGTTGTTTCTTGGGTCTCAAGTGGGTTGTTTTAAATGGGCATCACACTTGGTATCAGAGTAGTGGTTCAAAATCTTGGACCATTGGGCACACTAGAAAACTTGAGACATAAACTTAAACCTAGCACACTTTTAAACCTAGAAAATAACTTAGCTAGAATTTGTATATTTTAGTAAACATGGAAGTTGTGTAAAACTTAGCAAAATAAACTAACTCTCACTTTGGTCTATGTAGGAGGCTTAGATGGAGTGAGAGGAACCTTCACAGAGACTCAGACTCACCACCACCACCACCACCAGATCAGGGTGTAGCAGCTATTCTACCTCAGATTCTACAGACCCTTCAGGATGTTAATGTCGCTCTACGCGGAGGATTAGGAGGAGGACATGCAGCTAGTCATGACAGAGCCCCTTCTATCGAGGGTCAGGTATCTCCTCGACTCAGTGAGGAGCATAGAGGAGAGAACTCCCATGTGGAGTCAGCCAGAGTAGAGTCACCACCTAGGAGACAGGGTGATAGAGTTCTAGAGCATAGAGAGAGGTCTCAGAGCCCTAGGCTTAGGGATGAGCGTGTAGAGAGACCTAGAGGCCATCAGACCACAGCAGTAGATCACATCAGGGAGATCCTGAAGCTTTGGCCATCACATTACTCAGGTGACATGGGTGGATTTTAGGTAGAGGCCTGGCTAGTGAGATTGAGTGGTTGCTTCAAGCTTTGCCCTTGTTATAGCAACACAAAATCTTGTGTTGTGATCCATCTACTGAGGGATGAAGCTGGAGTATGGTGGAGGATAGAGGAGCAGAAGCTCCATGTAGATTCAGAGACAGTGACCTAGGAACTATTTGAGGAGATATTTAGGAGTAGGTATTTATCACAGAGGTTCATACAGTAGAGGATTGATGAGTTCCATGACCTCCGATAGGCTTCTCTTTCAGTAGCAGAGTATGAGAGTAGATTTATGGATCTACTCCAGTATGTAGAGTATATGCAGGATGAGCAAGTACTGATTCATAGGTTCATCCGGGGCAAAATTTAGATATTGGAGGTGTTGTGTGGATCCACTACCCACAGACACTAGCAGAGGCCATCGAGAAGGCCCATATTACATAGGAGACTTGGGGAAAGACCCAACAGGCTAGAGACTGAGTCAGGAGCTGCATACAGCAATAGATGCAGGATGGTAGATCGAGGGGGTTAGTACCCCTTCCTTGTGGTGGCTAGGGTACAACACATCATCCTTTAGGCCACAGCAGCAACAATAGTCCCACCCACCTCATAGACCTCCACAGAGAGCTGATGCATAGAGAGGTCGGAGTATGGGGCCTCCTCCTAGGGGTCCCATCAAGACACAGGGTGGACCTAGAGCTCAGTTAGCGAGAGCTCGCCAGTAGAGACCTCAAGTAGACCACACCCAGATAGCTGGATCAGGATCCATGCCACAGACTTTCTAGGGCACCTACTGGAGGTGCTACTCATTGGGGAGGATCAGGAGGATGTTTTGGTTGTGGAGTTACTAGACACTTTTGGAGAGATTTCCCACAGAACCCTAACAACAAGGGTAAGGCACAGATTTCAGAGCCGACTGTTGGTGACATGGGACATAGCCACAGGATTTATGCAGTGGTTGAGAACTGCCAGGAAGAGCATCAGAGCACAGTCATTGAGACCACATGTAGCATTGGTGGTATTCCTACCTCTGTATTGTTTGATTCTGGTTCTTCTTGATTCTTTCATTGCACCATCTTTAGTAGAGTGATGTAGGCTGGTGGCAGTTAGGTAGGTCTTAGTTGGGATGTTGAGATGGCTTCTAGAGCCAAGATCTCTGTAGACTCCTTAGTTAAGGAGTGTGTAGTGGATTTGGGACCTTTCACCACTACCTCAGATCTCCGTATCCTTCCTTTGGGCTCGTATGGAGTCATTTTGGGTATGGATTGGTTATCTGCACATAGGGCTAGGATGGATTGTTATCACAAGACTATATCTTGTGTAGATGATTTGGGAGTGGAGTCAGTGATTTCAGGGGTCAGGAGACCCATTTCTATTTGTACCATCTCAGCTATGCAGCTTAAGCGGTGTGTGTACGACAGGGTTGTCAAATGTATGTTGTTACAGTCAGTGACAGATCAGAGGATGGGTCTAGTGGACCATCGCTAGATGATCATCCCATTTTGAGAGAGTTTTCTAATGTCTTTCTAGGGGAGCTACCAGGGTTACCACCCCCACGTGAGATTGATTTTCATATAGATCTAGTTCCTGGAGCAGATCCTATCTCACGAGCACCTTATCAGATGACCACCCCAGAGCTCTGTGAGCTCAAGTTGTAGCTTGAGGGCCTTTTGGAGAAAGGCCTTATCCATCCTAGTGTATCCCCTTGGGGTGCACCAGTGATCTTTGTGAAGAAGAAGGATGGATCCTTGTGGTTATGTATTGATTACCACTAGTTGAACAAGGTAACGATCAAGAATCGTTATCCTCTTCCTCGTATTGATGACTTGTTTGATCAGATGAAGGGAGCCACAGTTTTCTCTAAGATTGATCTCAAGTCAGGGTACCATCAACTGAGGATTTCAGAGGTGGACATTCATAAGACCACCTTCCATACGAGATTTGGGCACTATGAGTTCACAGTGGTGCCTTTTGGTTTGAAAAATTCCCCCAAAGTGTTCATGAGTTTGATGAATGGGGTATTCAGGACCTTCTTAGATCACTTCATGCTCATCTTCCTAGATGACATTTTGATATACTCACGTACACATGAGGAGCATGAGGGGCACCTTTGCCAGGTTCTTCAGTGTCTTCATGAGCAGTAACTTTACGGGAACTTAGAGAAGTGTGCTTTCTTTCAAACAGAGGTGCAGTATTTGGGTCATATCATTTCTGGGGAAGGTATCACCATCAATCCTTCCAAGATTAGAGCCATTATGGATTGGCCAGCACCCACTACAGTGACCGAGGTGCACAGCTTCATGGGATTAGTAGGTTACTACTGGAGATTTGTTCAGGACTTCTCTCAGATTATGCACCCTATCACTTCCCTTCAGAGGAAAGGGAAGAAGTTTGTTTGGTCAGACAGATGTGAGCAGGCCTTCAGGACACTAAAGGAATGCCTCACCACAACACCTATTCTTGCAGTGTCGGATCCACAGGGTGAGTTCTTTGTTTGCACGGATGCTTCGTTGGTAGGCCTTGGAGGTGTGTTGATGCAGGAGGGTAGAGTAGTAGCTTTTGAGTCTCACAAACTCAAAGATCACAAGCTTAATTATCCAACCCATGATCTTGAGCTTGCAGCAGTTGTGCATGCTTTGGTTAGATGGAGACATTTTCTTCTTGCAGGAGATTCACACTCAGGACAGATCACTTGAGTCTTCACCACCTCTTCATGCAGCCCAATCTCAACGCTCGTCAATGGCATTGGATGGAGTTGCTTTGTGAGTATGACATGGAGATAGATCATGTGAAGGGGAAGGAGAATGTGGTAGTAGATGCTCTTAGTAGATGGAGACATGTGGCTATGGCCACTTCAGTGAGCACAGATTTACATGGAGTAGGATTCTTCAGCAGCTTCCTCTTGACAACTTCTACATTGTAGTTCGAGTAGAGATCGAGTCATAGAGACCCCTCGAGGGGAAGTTTGATGGATTTACCTTAGAGGAAGATGGTCTTCTCAGGCACAGAGGCCAGATATATGTTCCCAGAGATGGAGGCTTGAGGTAGGACATCTTGGTGGAGGCACATCATGCACCCTATTCAGCCCATCCCGGGGTGAAGAAGATGCACGCCACCTTGAGACAGTTGTATCATTGGAGAGGACTTCGTCGAGATGTGGCCCAGTTTATGTCATGGTGTTTAGAGTGCCAGAGGGTTAAGGCCGAGCATCAACATCCAGCAGGCCTTCTTTATCCTCATGCTATACCGGAATGGAAGTGGGACACCATTTCCATGGATTTCATTGTTGGGCTACCGATGTCAAGATATCACCATGATGCCATCATGGTCACAGTTGATAAATTGAAAAAAGTGGCTCACTTTTCTCTGGTGAAGACCACTTATATAGCTAGAGTAGTGGCATGAGTATATTTGGATGAGATTTTCAGGTTGCACGGGATTCCGTGGAAGATCATTTGTGACCGCGATCCTTTGTACACTTCACATTTCTAGACTACCATGCAGTATGTCCTTAGGATGAGGATCAAATTCAGCACAACATATAACCCTGAGACAGATGGAAAGACCGAGCGAGGTGAATCAAGATTTTAGAGGACATGCTCAGGATGTATGTGATGGATCAAGTAGACTAAGTGGGAGGAGTACTTGTACTTAGTGGAGTTTGCCTACAATAATAGTTTTCAGAGTTCCATAGGCATGGATCCTTTTCAGGATTTATATGGTAGAGAGTGCAGGACACCTCTTAGCTGGGATAGGTTATAGGACAGAGTATCTCTCAGACCAGCTCTTCTACAGGACATGGAGCAGTAGGTGGTGTTGATTAGGCAGAGATTGCAGGAGGCTCAGGACAGGCAAAGAACCTGTATCAACATAGGATTGACCATAGTTTTGATGTGGGCATGAAGGTGTTCCTTCAAGCAGTCCAGGCCACACAAGAGCCCTATCCAGTTATGGAAAAGGTTCTAAGTTGGCTCCTAGATCATTGGACCTTTTGAGATCTTGGAGTGTATCATTCCCTTTGGCCTACTGTCTAGCATTACCACCCAACTTGTCTCACATACATGAGTTTTTCATGTTTCAGTTCTCAGGAGATATATTGCAGATCCTGTCTCATGTGTTAGATTGGACATCATTATAGGTGTAGGATCAGGGGTAGGTGATGGTGGAGCCCATTCACATCTTAGATTCAGTAGGACCCTAGGCCTTCAGGCTAGAGAGGTTGATCAGGTTTTAAGTGGGACAAATATGATGAGACTGCAGCTACATGGGACATGCTACTTCATTACGAGTTCAGTTTCCACATTTGTTCTAGTGACTTCCAGGAGGAAGTCAGTCTAAGGGGAGGGGGATGTAGTGCCCACTTCCCTTTGAAATCTTTTAATTCTTATGTTGATACTATTGATTACATTATAGACATTATTATATTTTGATTTAGTATGATGTTAGACATTGATCATGGATTATTGTTGATCTTGATTTGATTTTGATGCATGATGATTATTAGAGACACCTTATATGTGGATGATGATATAATATTGACATGGATATTTTATGGATGTTGTTCAGACATGTGATTGGATATTATGAGTAGATCTAGAAAATGAATATTATTTTGATGATGCATGATATAGTTATGGATTAAAAAAATGCAAATGATGTAGTTGTTTCTTCGATGTTGTTGTGATTCATTTATATAGTTGGTTTTGTGATTTCATTTATATCATGTTGGATGTTCTGATATGGCCATGAGGCTGAAGGAGGTATTTGTATTTTTTAGGTTAAAAATATCACAACAAAGCATCGGGGCATCGGAAACCAACCATAATGGAATTCTAGGTGAATTCGACAAGGTCACCATGGCAACTCATTTTATTGTGTTGTGTGTTGTTTTGTTAGAGATTCCCATGGGGGGATTATCTTTACATGTGACCATGGGTATTATGTATTTTATTGATGTGTTATTTTTATTATTGTTGTATGTATTTTATTAGTAATGTGTTCCCTTCTTTTAATTAATTAAATTGTGATAGAATTAATGTGAGAATCATATGATTAAAATTTTAATAAATTAAATTGGGATGTGGGAAAGTAATTATAAAAGTTGTTGGCTGATTTCATTTAATTTGTAAGGGATGTGTAAGTTGTGTAAGAGCTTGTGTAAGTCATATTTTGGAGTAAGAAATACTCCACCTCCATGGAAATTCAAATTTGTCCTTGGGGGCTATTTTTGGAGGCTTGTGGGACAAGTAAAACTTGTCCCATGCCTCTAAATTTAATCTACCAACCATACTTATGGATGGAGATGTGATTTGTGATTTTATATTGAATTTTGTTAAGCATGTTGCTTTTTTTGGATTGCAATTTCTTACATTTTAATTAATTTGTTGTCCCTTAAGGTGTGGGCTATTTAGAGTGTGCAAGTAACTTGTCATATTTTTCACCCACCTCTTTATTGTGCTTGGAAGAATGGAGTTTGTCCTTTGTGTTGAATTGGAGGATGTGTGATGTGGCATCTTACATGGATCCACATCATCCTCTTCTCTCCCTCTTCTATTTAATCCAAACTCTTGCCTTGTTTTTGGGTTGTTGAACCTTTTTGCATTCTTCCTTGGGGCACATTTTTCTTGTGTGGAGCTCTTGTTTTTGGAGGAAGTTGGAGAAATATTTGCATGCTTGGAGTTTGTTGTTTTGGACTGTGTTTTGGCATTTGAAGCTTGTTGTTTGGAGACAAAAGTAACCATGGAGAGGTAGGAATTTTACGATCTTTTTATATGTTGTCATTTGCTAGTTGTGTTGTGTGGATAGTGCATGCTTTGTTTTATTTATTGGCTGTTGGGTAGACTGCCATAGGGATGGTGTCGGAGAAGGTTATGGGGAATCCATGTTGGAGAGCATAAGGGAATTCCATTAGCATCATAATTTTGTGGAGGGAGTTTGGGTTTGGGATCCACCATGGAAAAGAAATATCTTGCATTTCTTACTTTGTGGGGGGCATAAGGAAATATGTGGGGGGCGTAAGGAGGGATTTGTGGCAGACATAAGGAAATGTGTGTGATAAATTCCAATTCAGAGGCATAAGTAGCTTCCCCCATAGACCTTGCTCCTTTGGCTTGCATGATCAAGCCTGAGTTCTATTTTGAAATAATTTTCAATGTAGTTGTGATCTGTTGTTTTTGTGTTGAATTGTGTTTTAAAAAAACAAAAAAAGAAATGTGTATGTGAAAGAATGTTGTGTTGTGGAAGCCAGTTGTTTCCATGGTTGAATTACACCTTTGATTGTATTTTGGTTGGGGCTCGGGGGCCAATGATGAAGGAAGGCTTATCCTTTCATTGGATATCTTGGTTGGGTGGAGAGCATTGTCTTTTCCCCTCTTTTGTTGTGATCAACTTGGAAAAAAAGATAATGTGCATGTTGTTGTTTTGGAGCAAAGGAAAAATGTTGTTTTGAGAGTCTTTTGTGGAAACACGTTCATTATAATCCTTTCCCACTTGTTGTGGATGAAATTATATTATGTATTTGTGAAGGAAAGATGTATATAATTTGATTATGGAGTTAGTCTTTCAAATTGTAAAAGACATTTAAATTTTGATTCTGTTTATTTTAAAGAAATAATTTTTTTTTGTTAATCGCATTCAAGGAATGAAAGAGTGTAAAGATATATTTTTTTGAAGTCAAAAAGAATTGCAAGTTTATTTCTGAATTGCATTGTTGTGATGAAATGGGAATATCAAATTGTGATTTGAAGCTCTATTTATTTGCAAAAAAGAAAAGAAAATGTGTATGAAGGAAGGTTGTTGCTTGTTTCTTTGGGAAACATATAAAATAGAAAGTCAGGCCTTATCATTTAGCTTTGGAAATGAATTGTTGTAAATAAATAAATGCATTATATTAGTTTAGAAACTATATACCACACTTAAATGATAAAATTGATATACAAATTTAAAAGAAATAGATCTCTGTTATAAAAAATTTACTGGCAATTAATTTTAATAAAGATGTATAGTTCGGGTCTGCACACATTAATTAACTTGGAGATGTTAAAATTTAGTATGTTGTATCTTAAATGAACTCAATTCGACAAAGAAAACTTAAGAAAACAATCTAACCATTGCAAAATCGAATCAATTCCCTTCCTCAGTCATTTTTCTATCTATTGTTGGAAAAAACAATTTTGAATCATTTGAAAAAATAAGATTCTCTACAACACTTTAAACCATCCCTAGATCAATTCTCCATGTATGTTTGACATGTTGAGTGAAGGAGGAGATCCAATTTAATCAAATTGAAAAGTTGGAAATTGTCAGTTTGCTAATTGAAAGCCTGCAGATCATTTTTACAAAATTGACCATTTAAACTTTATCAAAATATAAATTTTATGTTTTACGTGCAAAGAGGGCAGCAAGATCATTCCAAAAAGTTCTTGTTTTCCCAAAACCGAGCTTCCTAGTTCAAGTTATGGCACTTTTAAGTTTTTGTGCCTTGACGGGAAAATTTGGGAAAAACTTTTCCTGCCGGGCCTGTAACCCAAAAAAAAATTCGTCGAATTACCTTAGAATTTTTTTTGAAAATTTTGATCCGGGAAAAATTTTAACTTTTCCTCCATTGGCCCGCAACCAATCAAAGGCTACCACATATCCTCATGGGGCAGTGGCAAAGGTGCGGCACTTTCTTTTCCCTTAGACTTTTTCAAAATTTTGGAAAAAATTTCCTTTTAGCTCCGCCGGCCCGTGGTCAATCGCAGGCTACCACGTAGCAGCTTTGGGTGCTTTCGGAGGGGCAAAAACCCTTTGTTTTCTTTTGGTTTTTGGCCTTTGGAAATCTTGGAAAAATTTCCCCGTGGTCCCGCATCTCCCACCCTCACCTTGGTATTTCACCTCCGTGGACGCTCGAACCCGCGGGCCTAATATTTCCCTTTCTCCCCGTTGGCAAAGTTGTTCCAAAAACCTCACCATTGTGCCTATCCCTCTCCCTTCTCCCCACATTGGTTCACTAAATGCCACGTGTCTTCTGGAAGAGTAGTGGAGGCATGGGCAAAAAGGGGAAACTTTGCCCCGCATAGGGAAAAATGTCAAACTCCATCACGCCCTTCCCTCACCCACTCCCGCTTGAACAAGGATTCGACACGTGTCCACCGGGGACCTGCGGGATAAAATTTTATTTTACACCCATGCAGGAGGAAAAAAAAAAAATTTAAGGCCACCCTGCGACCTGCCAACCCACCAAAGGTGTTTTTACCCCTGTTTGACACATGTCTCCTTTGGGAAAATTTGACCCCAAAACTCCGCTCACACATATCTTGAGTTTTTCAAGGAGTTAGGAGGACTTCTTTATATCACCGGAAAGGTGAGAAATTTTCCTATCTAATGGGAATGATTTAGGGAAATTTTGGAAGCATTAAGTATGGGAAAATCAAGTTGAAACTCTGAGCCTGCTAGAGAGTTGGTATGGGGGTAAATTACTCCCTAAATCTAACTGAGACTTCTAACCCTATAAGTTGAACCATGTGACCTTGATAATTGTTAATAAATGTAAATTATGATCTAGTAATTTTAGTTTTGTTCCAAAACCTAATGGGGTCACTGTTTTCTTACAACTTGATTGTAAACACTTCTAATAAAAAAAAATATTCCATAATTTTCTAACTAACCCTAGGTTGTTTCTTGGGTCTCAAGTGGGTTATTTTAAATGGGCATCATAGCACAAATATTTCCATCGCCCTTCCATCTTCATCTAGACTTAGATCTACCCTCACCTCGAGTTTTATTGAATTTCTTGTACCACGACCATATCAACATCGGTTACCCACAACCATCGTTGGTTGACCTAAACCAACACCTGTCATACTAAAATGACGTCAATCTCTATGTATTTTTACCAAAAACACAGATTAGAGTTTAAAACCTCCATTAAATACACAAAATAGACCAAAAATTTACCCTAGACAATACCAATATCCTAAAAGAGACATTTACCTTCAGATTCGGTCATAGCTTAGCCTGTTGTGAATGAATCTGCTTATTGTAGATGAATGAGATACCTAAATAATTTTAAATACAGTAGGATTTCTTTTATTGTTAGCATTAAGTTGTTTTAAATAATGGATTGATAGTCATCAAGGAAGTATCACACTTCCCAAATCTAGCACACGCTAGGCAGTCCACTACATATATTGTTTAACTTTTATTTGGTGATATTGTTTTCCATTTCAAGTAGTTCCTCCAGGTAAAAAGGAAGCTCTCACAATCAGCTGTGGATTTAGAATTCATACACGCACAACAACCTACAACCAATATCTCAATAGGTATTCCTCCTAGCCCTTTACCCTTATCTGTTTCATCAACATTCAAAGAAACGCATCTAGAATCAAGTGAAACATTTTGGCATACCAGTGAGGTCCATGCTATTTTCAGCAAAACACCCGCTACTGCCAAATTACCTCATATTCCTTCAATCGAGGAAATCCTATCCCAAAGTCCTCCACCTGCACTTGAATCCACCTCACCTATTCCTCCACCCATAGAGGAATGCCTTTCACCTCCTTCCTCACCCATGGAGGAGCCTTCCATTAATATTAAAAATATTTCACCTTTGTAACCGTCACCCACAGTACTTCTTCAGGCCATACAGGATACTTGTTTATCTCCTCCACCCTCAAAGAAGCACCCATCATCTCCTCCACGTATAGAGGAGCACCCATTTTCTCCTCCACCTATCAAGGATTCAGTAGAGATACCTTTTCCTCTAGGTGATCATTCTCCATCAGCTTCCCAAGATCCTGCAGACTTAGTTTTGGCTCTCTTACCTACAAAAGCCAAAGTCAACAAATTCCCCGTCTCTAAGAAAAATTTCATGGGAGTTTCCATTAGGTTCTCAGCAACCTCACCTACATATGTGTCATTCTTGCACTTAGCCAGTTGCTTAGATTATGTGAATAGAGCTTTACTTTGAGGGCATCTTCTGCTTCCTGTCTCAATGCAAATGCAGATGTCACTTGCTGACACTTCCACTGTATACCTAAAAATATTTCGGCCAATTGAACCAAGCACAACCACCTCTATCACAACTTCTTCCAAGATACCCCTCATGGCTCAAACCACACTTCTACCCATAACCCAATGTGCATCTACACCCAAGCCTACACTTACATCATCTTCTTCACCTAAACCCAACACTACCTTAGGGGTCATCCCAACCGCAAACCTTACTCATCCACCCATCAAATTAGATTTATCTACATCCTCCAAGGCCAATACCAAACCTACTCCAACACCAAAACAGAATAACCAACCCCATAAATCTCATACTCCAACCTCACTGATCACACCCTCATCACCTTCACCCTTTTCATCCGTCTTATGACCTCGCCCTTCTAACACAGTTAAGAAACCTCCACCCACCGGTAAACTAAAAACACATCATCCCATTCCACTATTGCAAACCTAAAACATACCCAAGTTCCCGCAATGACTTCCACCCACATTTGCAACATCTTTACCACCCATACCTCTAATACCATTTATCACCCCTTCACTACCCACGATGCTTCACTCTCTTTCCCTCACACCTCCAACATGACTTACACTATCTACCTTCATAGCACCTCTGTTATCCCCATGGGTAATGCACCCTCTTCAATCATCTACCTTTCCCTCTAGATATCATGTGCCTGTATCACTTTTACCCAAGAAGGTACAACCTAAGGACGAAAATCCCCTGCCCTCCAATCAAATAATCGAAACAGCCATACACTCTCTTTCAAGTTCATCTACCACACCTTTTACCTAAACAAACACAACCAATGCCTAAGATCACACCAACACCTAAAACCATAGCTTGACATACTCCCCCTCATGCAAAGACCATTCCTATATAGTCCTCCATGCCTACACCCAAACCCACCTTCACTTCCCATTGTGATCCACTAGCGGGGTCCTACGCTAAAATTTTAACCAACCTCCTTAAAACTTATGTCATCACATTACCACCTCTTAGACCTTATGACCCTCTCAAACCAAAACCAAAGGGGTTTGACGACACCAAAAAATTTTCCTACCATCTTGTGTCAGGGCACGATGTAGAGAACTGTAAAGCTTTAAAAATTGTTCTTTTCTAGTTGTGTCCTCCCAAAGAAAACTTTGATGATGATGACCTTCTTGATGAGGACCCCATTTCACTAACACCCATTCCCACAACTCTTCCCTCATTACCTACTCATGACCCAGACCTTTACCCCCACAGCTCCTAGAACCACCTCTGAGATTTGAAATTAACATTGTTTGCATCAATGAACTCACCAAACCTCCACCCAAGTGTCGATGTGCCCAGTTCATCCCACAAAGTTCCTTCCCACCATTGGGATTTTTCCCTTCATATTTCTATACCTTTCATGGCTCACCTACCTCACCTACCTCCCCACCTCAGATCAACATCATCCATGTTTCTACCCGTGCTCAGAAGGACAAAGGCAAGGAAAAGGAAACTGACTCACCAACCAATCCTATACCCAACATACCATCTACACCCACACCTAAAATCATTATCCGCGGCCCCATATATCTTATTTCTAATGGTGTCACACACCTCGCGATGCTTAAACAACTACACCAATCAACCCCTCCAAATGTTCTTATATGCCCTCATCTAAACCTCAGAATCCCATCGTCAAGCTCTCACGGAGGTCTTGCAATATATTAAGGTTTTACCTAATGGCCCTACACCCATAGCCTCCATTATCACACCCCACCATGTAGCCTCTTTCACCAAAATTCCACCTTTATCCACACCTCAACCTACTCACCAAGTATCCTCCCTTACATTCTCAGAGGAAGAGATCACATCGCACCAAACATATGACCCAGACCTACCTCTCTTCATCTCTATCCACATCAATGATATACATGTACGACACGTTATGATTAATGGGGGCACTAGCATTAATATCATTTCATCCCATGCATTCGCTCAAATGTGCATACATGATAATTACATGCATAAACATCTTGTCATGTTGCGTTCATTCAATGACGCTATCACCTCTACACTAGGCATTGTCATCCTCCACGTTCACGTGGGCCCCCACACTATTCCAAAGTTATTTTAAGTCTTGGAGGGGGGATTTCAATATTACCTATTGCTTGGGAGACCCTAGATTCATGTCATGGGTTGTGTCCCTTCCACTTTGCATTATTGTGTGAAGTTCGAGAATGAAAGATGCACCTATACCATTCCAGCTGACCCCTCACCTTTCAAAACTTGTAACATGCTTTACCAACCCAATAACATGCTCGTACCCATCAAATCATCTACCTCCATAACCATTTCCACGTCACCTACACCTCCCCTCACTAGTGCACCTGCTACCTTAACCATACCTACATCCTCCATTCCTACCGTTGCCACAACCTCCACAACCAAACCATCGGCCTCCCAATTCATTAGTTCCACCCCCGATCCGACCTCTACCACATCGTCTATTCCAGTTACCCACATATAAACCACTAATCCCTTAGAGGGCATTTTTCAACACCTCACTCTGGGGGAGTATTGCCTATATAATGTTAACACATTCCTTACTCCACAAGAATACGGAAGTCTTCACCAACACCTTCGTTATGATCACCGTATAGAAGAACGCCTCCTTTATGGTCCTCCCCACCTTTGTACCAATCTCACCTATGGGGGACTTGATACTAAAACTTACACACCTGAACCACCATCACAAACCCACCCATTTTCCACTGACCTCCAGTCACTCACCAATCATTGTTTTTCCCACACCTTCCTGCACCAATGTGCGTGGAAGGGTTTTGGTTTTGGATTTTACGAGAAAGGCCTCCATACTGTTATTCCATGTACTACTCACAAGCATAGTATGGAGGCCTTTCTCGTAAAATCCAAAACCAAAACCAATAAGGCCCACGTTGAGCTCATTGAAGATATCATCCATTTTTCACCTTTGTCACCCCCATCACCATCTTCACCGATGGAGTCAATGGATCCAGAATCCATCTCTCCTAAAAGAAATCATAAACACCATCTCTTTGGGGCCTCTGACTTATCAACGCGAGGGCGAGGCTCCCTTCTCTCTTCCCTTCCTGTACCCTGAAATGATCGATGATGATACACCTTAGATTAACATCGTTCAATGTCGGGATGATGAATCTATACTCACCTACCTTGGTACTGAAGACTCATATATTCATCAGTTACTACCATCTGAGACGTAAACCATGTTGAATGAATTGACTATTGAGATCAACATTCATACTCAGGACAACCCGCACATCATAAAGATTGGTCAATCTTTAGATGTTGCCTAACAGGAATCCATCACTTCTTTTCTCAAACATCATAACCATGTTTTTGCTTGGTCTTATGCAGACATGCCCGGTATTAACCCCACCATAGTGGTCCACAATATCGTAACCGTCCCCAATGCCAAACCCATCAAACAAAATCTGAGGAAAATACACCCTCACATTGCCCTTCTCGTTAAAGATGAACTTCAACCCCTTCTTTCGGTTTCCTTCATCTTATCCATTGATTATCCTCGATGGATTTCTAACATTTTCCCTGTCACTAAGGTGATAGGGGGACTCTGCATTTGCATGGATTTCTGTGACCTCAATCTAGCTTGCCTAAAAGATGACTTTGCTCTACCTGGTATTGACCAGCTGGTTGACCTTACCGTTGGTCATGAGATGTTATCACTCATGGATGGATTCTCGGGTTATAACCAAATCTTGCTTGCCCCAGCAGATCAACACAAAACCGCATTCATCACCCCTTGGGGGACCTTCTGCTATCGAGTCATGCCTTTTGGCCTTAAAAACGTTGGTGCCACATATCAGTGGGCTATGAATTATATCTTCCATGACATCATGCATCATATATTGGAAGATTACGTGGATGATCTCCTGGCCAAATCTAAACACCTCTCCGAGCACCTTGCCATCCTAAAAACCATCTTTAACCACCTTATTAAATATTATGTTTGCCTTCAACCCAAGAAGTGTGTCTTCGCGGTTCTCTCAGGAAAGCTCCTGGGATTTATCATTTCCTTACGTGGTATAGAAGTTGAACCTACTAAAGTCAAGGCCATTCTTGAAATGCCTCTGCCCACCAACCTTAGGAAACTCTATAGCCTGCAAGGTAAGTTGCAGTCTATTTGATGTTTCATTTCACAATTGTCTGATCAGTGTCAACCATTTCATCATCTTCTCAAGAAGGATGTCTCCTTTAAATGGGATGATGACTACCACAAAGCTTTTGAGGCCTTAAAACAATACCTTCTTCAACCACCCGTGCTCATTCCACCTAAAGATGATCAACCACTCCTTGGGGGCCATGCTCGCTCATCGTGATGAACAACATAGAGAGTAGGCGGTTTATTACATAAGCCATACTCTTTTGGACTATGAAACCTGATACACCCATCCCAAAAAACTTTTCTTAGCCTTAGTTTTTGTTGCCACAAAACTCTGCCATTACCTACTCAATCACAAAACCTATGTTGTGACCAACACCGACCCCTTACACTTCATGTATGCTAAACCTTACCAAAATCAACATGCCGCACGCTGGCTTATGCTTCTGGCTGACCTCGACCTCAAATTCATCCATCAAAATTCCATCAAGGGCCAAGCTATCACCGACCAATTGGCCATGCACCTATTTCCTGGGACCAGCCCTCTAACTTTGACTTTTCCAATGATTCAATCGCTACCCTTTCCCTAGACGAACCCACTTACCAGATGACACTCTTCTTCGATGGTTCCAATGTTAGCATGGGGGTGGGGCTGGTGTTATCCTCATTCCACTTGATGGTGAACCCATGCCTTTGTCTTTCAAACTAGATTTTGATTGTACAAACAATATTGTCGAATACGAAGCGCTCGTATTAGGTCTCCAAGCTGCCTATGCCTTGGATGTCAAATCCATCAACATCTTTGGTGATTCCCAATTGGTCGTAAACCAAGTCAATGGTATATACCAATGTCGTAATGAGACACTTCAAAAGTACAAACATCACGTAGACATACTTTTGACCACCTTCGACCGCTATGCCCTTCAAACCGTCCCACGTTCAACCAACAAATTTGTCGATACCATGGCCTGCTTGGCTTCTCAAATACCCGCTTCACCCGTCAATTCTAAAATCTTTGTCACTGTACAATGACTCCAATCACACTCTTATTTACCTCATGATGTTTACTCTTTAGAACCACTACCCCTGACCCGAGTGACCTTTGGTATAAACAATACTCCAACTATCTTTCTCTCTCTATCTTACCTCCCGACCTCACTCGTAATGGACAACGTGCTTTTCTTAAAAAGGTCTCTCGTTATGTCATCATGGGGGCCTCCTCTATAAGCATGGCTTTGATGGTATTCTCTTACGATGCCTCACAAGTTCTGAAATTCCTTATACCATTAAGGAAGTTCATGATGGCATATGTGGAGGTCACTTCAGTGGCCTTGTTGTTGCTAAGTGTATTCTTCACCTAGGCTATTATTAGCTGACCCTCAACCATGATTGTTGCAACTACGTCAAACATTGTGTAAAATGCCAACAACATGCCAACCTTCATCATACACCCAGTCATGCCTTACAGGTCACCCGTGACCTTTGGCCCTTCTCTCAATGGGGTTTGGATCTTGTCAGAGAGATCAATCCCCATTCTTCCCAATGCCATCAATGGATCATCACCGCTACCAAATACTACACAAAATGGGTTGAAGCCATACCACTCATCTCCACGAAAGCTAAGAAAATATGTGAGTTCATCAATCATCACATCATTTTTCACTTTGGTGTTCCTCATCACCTCATCACTGATAACGGAAAATAATTCAAAAATAAAACATTGCAAAAACTTTGTGATGCCTTCAACATTCAGCTAAGTTTCTCGTCACCTTATTACCCACAGACCAATGGCCAAGCCGAATCCACCAACAAAACCCTGAACAAAATTCTCATGAAAGTGGTTAACGATACTGGGAAGGACTGGCATACGCACATTCCTTTCACCCTATGGGCATACCGCACTAGTATCTGTACTTCCACTGCTGCCACACCCTTTTCTCTGGTCTATGGTACAGAGGTTGTTCTACCTCTCGAAGTCCAGATTCCCTCACTTCACATTTCTCTCCATGACATGCTCAATGATGATGACTTTCATTAGGACCATTTAACACAACTTGAGTTATTAGACGAACGTCATCTTAACGCTCTTAACCACCTTCAAGTTTACCAAAAATGTATCAAACGTGCCTATGATAAAATGTGTCCATGAACGAACCTTTCGCGTTGGTGATCTTGTCCTAAATAAAATCAACATGTAACTAAAGCAGAAAAAAGTAAATGGGGAAAATTTTCTCCTAATTGGCTTGGACCATACATCGTGACCCATACTTATGGATCAGGTGCTTATCGTTTATCTTCACTCGATGGTAAACCTGAACCTGAGCCCCTTAATGCCTTGCATCTTCGACCATTCTACTATTGAATTTTAGTCCTACCTCACTTTTTTCCTCTTTCCATGCTCATCCCTTGAGCGCTATCCACTTCCTACGCCATCACTAATGATTAAATAAGAATCATGTGCATACCCGTCACTTTTTATCTTTCTTAAATATGTGTACCACGGCGCTGCACATAGCATGATTCTCATGGATACTTTTCATCTATTTTTAGATGAGATCCCATGGTTGTTTCACCCTACTTTCTGAACAAGAATCTTATTCTTCACCTTAGTCTTGTCCATGACTTAAAGGCCCTCACATGGGATCCAACTCCTTGAGTCACACTTCAAATAAAAATATGACTCCCTCAAAAGGACATCTTTCTCTCTATAATCACTGCTATAAATAGACTACTCCCTCGAAGGACAGCTATATAAAGCTCTTTCAACAAAAAAAAAAGAGAAAAAGAAAAAGAGAGAGAATCTGAAGCTTCTCGCATCGATCAGCTTCACGAAGACCTCAAGGAGTTAATTTCTTCATCCCATATGGACTTCCCGCATCGATCAGTCTATCTCAAACATCAGTTAAAACAAACAACCTTTTAGTCATGGACTTGCCCATTGTGACCTTGGATCTCTTGCTACAAAGGCATGCTACCTCATACCATATAAAAATTAACCACCTTTCATCCCTCTCACCATTCACACTCCCATTTCCTACCACCTCAAGGGACCTCTTGGAACTGTGACATTTGGTGATCATGTGACTATTATTCACCTTTAGGATAATCACTCATGCAAAGTCTTTAGGGTCTTATGTTCCCTAGCCTACCTACGGTATGGTCCACCAGTTATGATCCTCACCAATCAGGTGGCTTTCTTTCCCCCTCTTATCTTTTAACCTTCTTTATTACGTATTGATTACCTTATACAGGACTTGGTCCTCGACACTTACCTTTGGGTAATCTTCTTCTTCTACCACAATCGAAATCACCTATACCAAGTTTCCCACAACTCACCCACACCTAACAGACCTAAACCCAAACCATGCTTAAAACCTACCAACTCATTCTCATACCTCCTCATATTCTTCCCTAGCTTATGGGAGAACTACATCGGCCTGAGGTCCCTTTTCACTGGGACTATGTAGGCAGCACTCCATGGGCATGGGGCCCTTGGAGGTTAGCTCGGCCACTCTCTACCCTAACCAATTCATATTTTATTTTCCTAAACCACATTCTACCCTACTTCGTTTCCTTTTTATATCAAAAATTGGAAATTAAACCAAACAAATGACAAATTGCTTCACATTTTTCTCATCATCAAAACATACATTTATTTTGATTACCATTTCTTTACCAACATCATGCATGTCTTATAAAACATCTTAAACATGACCCATATCATCATTCATTGCAAAAAATTAATGAATTACAACCTAACTCAATCCATGCCTAAAACCATGACCTAACTCAATCCATGCCTAAATCTATGACCTGACTCAATCCATGCCTAAACCAAAACCTAACTCAATCCATGCCTAAAACCATGACTCAATCCATGCCTAAAACCATGACCTAACTCAATCCATGCCTAAATCCATGACCTGACTCAATCCATGCCTAAATCCATGACCTGACTCAATCCATGCCTAAACCAAAACCTAACTCAATCCATGCCTAAAACCACGACCTGACTCCATCATGCCTAAATCCATGACCTGACTCAATCCATGCCTAACACACCTACCATAAGTCCATCTATGCATAATAATAAAATGTTATCAACACAAACACATAATGCCCATAATCATCATCATCTATATAAATACAATATCCAAACATGTGTATCCATATACATAACTGTCAAATGTCTTCGCACGTAGGCCGGTGTATATAATCCAGTCTCTCAAAACTCTCATATACAGCCTCACCATCTTCGGCGCGCAGGCCGGTATATGATCAAAATATACAAAACTCTAGTACATCCTCACCATCTTCGGCACATAGGCCGGTATATATCAAAAAATGACTACAATACATCAAAATATAGGAATGGGCATCAAGCCTCATCCTTCCAGACATCCTCTATGTCAGTCTCTCCTGTCTCCTCCTCGGCTCCTATCCAACGGCCTGGTATCATCTCACCACCCCTACTGGCACATCACCTGGAGCTGGTCTCCATGAGCTGGTGGCCTCTCCCTGATCCTGTCTCAGAGCTCGATGGCCCCCTGTGCTCTCTACACTGTGAGTCCAGGATCTAGTCCTCTCACTCGAGGCTTGTTGTGCCCTGTACTCTCCATAGGATAGAAAATCTATCCCAACCACCATCAACTGATCCTGGTAGTATCTGGCCTCACCTAGGGCATCCCGTAACCTAGATATGGGAATGGTCTGTGGTGGCCCCATAGGCCTCAGCCCCTATACCTATCCTGTGGACCCTATCTCTCCCCTTCCTATGAATTGGGCCCCTGTCCCGGTGCCTGTGGAGGTGTCATCGGCCTCGCACCCTGTGCCTGTACCTACACCTGTAATGCCTGAATCTACATCTGTGTCATGGCCAACTGGCCCTGCAGCCCTGTAACCTATGCCTGTAGGGTGGCCACCTGACCATCATCACCATCCCCATCTCCACCCTGGGCCATCTGGGCCTGAAGACTGGCCACCTGTGCATGTAACTCGGCCACCTCCACCTCTGAACTGGCTAACTACCCTTGCACCATCCCCAACTAGGTAATCAGGGTCACCACCTGCCCCTGTAGGGCATCTCTCTACACCATGATAGTGGCTAAATCTGGCTATGCCAGGTCTGGGTGGTACTGCTCGTAAATGAGCCACCCACCACTGTCTATATCTATCTGTCACTCTGGCATCATCGATCCACTGGTCTACCACCTACTCCTCCTGCCCTATGGGCACTGTCGGCTGTGGTAGAGGCAATGGCCTCTCCATGTCATCTCTCCTGTACTGTGGGAAGGGTGGAGGTATGTCCTGTAGCAGCCCAAACTACCGCCTAACCCTGTCAACTGGGATCATCTCGTGCTCCCTGGCACAGCACCCCTCTATCCATCTCAGCAGCTGAAGGCCATCTAGCTCATCATGCATCCATCTATATGAGGGATAACCCACATACGGTCTCCATATGATGTCCACCCCAGACAACCCCTCCAATAGATGCCTGTAATATGCTACATCATGTGTAGCCATGTCTGATCAATGCTCTCCAATCACAGGCACCCATCACATGTACCCCACCCAAACCAATCTCAATGGAAATGCATCTACTTGGGGCATACCCACTGGCCGCACACAAACTATGTGCTCATAGGCCTAGTAGTGTAGAACAAATGTGCAACATAAGCTGAACCTGCACAGATGCCCATATGCCCACAACTCTCTATATAACTACACCAAGAATGCTGGCACCCAGGAAAAAGTAGGTCTGATCCATCACCATGTCATGTAAAACCCCCATCAGGGAGTGGGGAAATCTCCCACCCTCTGCATCCGGTAGTGCGAAACAACACACTGCCTCCATCAATAAAACAACTAGCCTCGTCTCCTCTGGATGGGCTAGGTACATCCCCCTGTAACTCAAGCTGGCACTATGGAATGTCATGTCTGCCAGTCCCTCCCCAAACACTGTCAGCATCAACTCCTCTGAGGCCTCGAGGAGATCGAGTACACCTGTGTCCCCAGTATCGGTAACCGTAGGATCCTAAACACGTCCTCCAGGGTGACTGTCATCTCACCCGTCGGTAGGTGGAACGTGTTGGTCGCTTGAATCCCATCTATCAATGAGGGTGACCATCAGACTCAGCTGCCAGACTACATGCCGATAGCATCAGACCCCAATCAGGCCCACCTCCTCCACGTGCCGCCACTCCTCAACTGTCGTTGCGCCTCGCACTCTCAAGAGTAGGGGTGGCACCCTGTCTCTCATCCATAGCTGATCTCTCCCCTGCATCCAACACAAACATCAAATTAATCTACCTTCATCATACCCACACTCAACACCTCACCTATACCTACTACCCCATCTCGTTCTTTCTTCCCCAACCTACCTTCGTATCACATTTCTATCTACCCACCCCCACTCTCACCCACTATCATCTACCCATGCCCGTTTCACCCCCCGCCTATGCCATATTTTACACCAAAACACCTTCTTTTCCCCTACCTCTCTCACCCACTCGACCTGGGGCCCTTTCAGGCCCCTTTTTCTCCAAAACCTGACTGGTGCCGGTTATCTCTAACCGACCCCGGTCACCCCTAAACTGGCATGGGTCACCTATTTCATGACCGATACCGGTTTGACCCTACCGACGCTGGCTAACCCCGACTGACGCCGGTCACTGTCGTGGTGAAACCCATGACCCCCAAACCCTCCCCTCTCAAAAAAATCCCTCTCCTGACCCTTCTACCCACCCATTCTCCCCTACACTTCCCCTCAACCCTGTCCCACCCCTCATTCACCCACTTACCTCTCTCCCCATTCCTATTCTACCCAATTTACCCTCCCACATTTCAAATTTCATTTTCCCCCCACACACCCAATATTTCAAAACCCGACCTATCACCTAATCTATCTCACAAAACATGGAAAGGGTTTGATGCTTACCTCATCATGCTACCATCACCATGGTGGCACATCTGGCCACTGCACCGGTGGCCTACCCAATCCCTCTCCGGCCTCTGCCATCACCAATCAGTCACCTCACCTCCAACCACCTGAATCCAACAATCTGATCTCATGGACCCGCCTCTCAACTACCAATCACCCACCATTTGGCTTGCCAACTCAGCTTTCCATTCCGTCTGGACACTTTCCAACTTTCCCTCTCTCTCATGTCATTTTCCTCTATTTCACATGGGACAAATGATTATGAAAAGTGTAGAATTTTTCTTTTTTATAACATCCACAACCTAACCGATGTCGGTTTTACCTTCACCGGCATCGGTCACGTGCCCTACCTTACCATGGTCGGTTACCCTATACCGGCATTGGTTACCCTTGACTGGCATCGGTCACCCTCTCTTCCACATTGCCCACAATTTCACCCTATTACCCTGCCCATCACTCTTTTTTCCCTCACCCAACGCTTACCCTGACCATTCACCTCACCCTCCTCACCTCATCATTCATCACTCACTCTTACCACCGGGTGGGGCATATTTCTACCTCTCCCTGGCTTTACCTACGTTGTACCCATCTACCCACACCAGCCCCCTTGGGGTGACCATCGACCTTACGCACTCGCTCTACCTTGCGATGATGTTATCACGATGATTAGCCTTACAACCTTACCTTGCCTTCAGTCGTGACCTTTACCCAAACAAACCTTGACCCTCCCCTGTCCTCTTTCAGGGACTCGTTATTTTACCCATACCTCGGCCCTACCCATGCCATGACCTAGATATTTGGACCTAGACCATCCTAGTGACCTTTGACCCCATGTGTTTGCTATACCTTGTGGCACTGTTACCTCGTTGAGACCTTACCTTGCCTCTTTCCATGACCGTTTATCCTGACCCAACCCTTGGTGTACCAGAACATACCTAAACATTCCTACACCTACAACCTGACCATATCCTATACCTTGGATACCAAAATCACTTCAACCTTGTTTGGATAAACCTATCAACCTTAGACAATGTAGAGTTTTCCTGCTCTTCAACCTGGTACCATGTTGTAGTTTATACGTGTGCATGTGTTTGACTGTCACTACCTTTGACCCTGACCCATTACCTAGATTACCCGAGTGGACCTTTTTCCCTTTTTTACCCCCATTACCCACCTTCTTCTTCATCACATTCACCTTTTATCAAACCACTCACCGATTCTTCCTTCTACCTCATCAGTTCCTAGTTTGAGGGGGATCACCTTCACCCACACATGGGGCAACCACATCTTATTTTTGTCAGCATCGCTTACAGATACAAGCTACGCAACAAAAAGGGGCAAAATGTAGACACTAAAATTAGGTCATACTCCCCTTGGTCCCCCGTCAAATAAACACCTTGAACACATTCACCTAACCATGGCCCCTTTCATCCCACTCTAATATTAATTTAATTAATTTAATTAAATTAATTCATTATCCTCACAATATTTATTATTTAAATATCCTAATTGGGATAATGCCCACATATCCACCTCATCTAGCCACCTCACCCTAAGACCTATTCTTAGTAAGTTGCCATAACTAACTAAGACCTACCCAAACCCTAAAAATCAATGCCTACATTCCCTCTAACCACATTCCCACCCATTAGAAGGAAGCTTCCATGCTAATCTGTGGAGTAAACGAAACGAGATCCCAGAAAATCAAGGGGATCTGCCTAGTTTAGTAAACCTAGGAAATCCCACCCTAACTGACATCGGTTACCCTAAACCACCACCGGTTAAGCCAGAACCACCATCGGTTACCATTTAACCCCCAAAACAACCTTATTTCAAGGTTGACACATTTCAAAGAGATTAACACATCTTTTGAGAGCAAGTGACAAAAACCAGAGCTACATGCAAGCAGAACCAACGTTAGTACACACATCAGAGCATCCATAGCCAGCACCAGAAGTAATCACACAGCCATTTACCTTCATGGGAGCATTTGGGGAAGTGCCAACACCATATCAGGTTCATTCCATTTGATCACCTACCATTACCAACCAGACGTCAAGCTCGTACAAGCAGTAAGTGCTTTTGGTAACCAACATTTGTCCATTTATCATTGGGTAGATCCTTTTACTTTTTGTTACTAGTTTCTGCCCTCATTTTCATTCCACCACCATTTTACCTCCATGCAAGCTTGACCATCCTTTTACCCATACCCCCTGAATTGCCCATATCCAAATCTTAATCATTCCTGTGCACACCTAATACCCACACGAATCTTGTCATCGCCATTCCATCTTCATCTAGCCTTAGATCTACCCTCACCTTAAGTTTTATTGAATTTCTTGTACCACGACCATACCGACATCAGTTACCCACAACCACCATTAGTTAACCTAAACCGACACCGGTCATACTAAACTGACGTCGGTCTCTGTGTCTTTTACCAAAAACCTAGATCAGAGCTTAAAACCTCCATCAAATACCCAAAACAGACCAGAACTTTACCCTGACCAATACCAATATCCTGACAGAGACCTTGACCTTCAGATTCAGTCATAGCTTAGCCTGTTGTGAATGAATTTTCTTATTGTAGATGAATGAGATACCTAAATCATTTTAACTACAGTAGGATTTCCTTTATTGTTAGCATTAAGTTGTTTTAAACAGTGGATTGACAGCCATCTAGGAAGTATCACGCTTCCCAGATCTAGCACACGCTAGGCAGTCCACTGCATATATTGTTTAACTTTTATTTGGTGGTATTGTTTTCCATTTCAGGTAGTTCCTCCAAGAAAAAAGGAAGCTCTCACGATCAGCTGTGGATTTAGAAGTCATACGCACGCAACAACCTACAACCAACATCTCAACAGGTATTCCTCCTAGCCCTTTACCCTTATCTGTTTCGTCAACATTCAAAGAAACACATTTAGAATCACTATAGTACTCACCACCATTTTCAGATCTAAGTAATTTTAAATTTTATTCATTTTCTACAAGGACTTTCCATATTTTAAAAGTCTCAAAAACATTAGATTTATGCTTTATATAATAAACCCATACCTTTCTTGTGCCATCATCAATAAAAGTCACATAATATTGGTATCCTCCATGAGAAGCTACTTGGGATGGTCTCCACACATCTGAGTGCACAAGCTCCAATTTTTTCTCCTTCTTTGTTGACCCTAATTTGAGAAATCTCACTCTCTTTTTCTTTCCAAATCTTATAACTTACCCTTTTCCTTTAAGATCTTTATTCCTTTTTGACTCATATGGCCTAGCCGATTATTTTACATGCTTGCATCTGAATATGAATTAGATAGCATAGAAAAGGAATAAGTAATACAAGTGGAAAAATTCAATGTTCCTACCTTCTTTCCTCTTTCTACAACAAGGGATCCCTTGGTAAATTTCCAAGAGTCGGCTGAGAATGTAACCATGTAACCAGATTCACCTAGTTTTCCTGCAGAAATTAGATTTCTCTCAAGGCTTGGAATATGCCTCACATCTTTCTATATCCATGAATTTCCATTCTACAATTTAAGATCAACTTCCCCTTTACCAGTAATATTGCATGGTTCATCATATCCTAAATAAGCATGCCCAAAATTACCCTGGACATAATTTCTAAAATAACCCTTATTAGGGGTAGCATGGAAAGAAGCTCCTAAATCTAAAACCCATGATATAATTTTATCATCCAAGGAGAGAATAAGATCATCCTTCATTACCTTAGAAGATGAAACTTTTTCCTCTTTAACTTTCTATGGTACATTCTCTTTGTTCTCCTTGAACAAACAATCCTTCTTTGCATGTCCTTTCTTTCCACAATTCCAACAGGTTATTCCTCTACCTCTAGATTTATATCTACCATTCTTTGACTTTGATTTCCCATTATTCTTACTCTTATATCTCTCCTTCTTCCTCCCCCTACTTTATACATTCAAAGAATTTCTAGATGATGACTCTCCTGTACTTTTCATGTGTATTTCTTCATTCAAGATTATATTAACCACATCATCAAACTTTAAAATATAAGTAGCAGACAATGTATTACTAACAACCACAATCGAGTTATCCCAACTATCTAGAAAAGAGTATAAGAATAAAAGTTCTTTCACTTCATCCTCAAATGGAATATTAACTGATTTTAATTGATTTACAATAGACTAGAAATAATTTAAATGGTTTGATACAGATCCACCTTCTTGTATTTTGGATTTTAATAATTTATTCATCAAATAAAATTTATTTGAAGAACTTGGTTTTTCATACAGATTAGCTAAATATTTCATCAAACATGTCATAGTTTCTTCTTTAGTAATATTAGAAGCTACAGATGCTGTCAGGATCAATCTTATAGATCTCAGAGCCTTTCTGTCAAGAATCTTCTATTCTTCATCAGTCATCTTAATAGGCTTCACACTTGCATCCAACGGTAAATAAAAATATCTCTGATACAGATAATCTTCCACCTGCATCTTCCATACTTGATAATTACAGCTGTAAAATTTCTCCACTTTGTATTTACTATATTTTTCCATTATTGCACTCCCACTCAATAGAAATCCCTCTGTGAGTAAATCTATCAACACACAAAACCTTCAAACAAAACTCTAACACTAGTTGTTGGGATCAGCACACACTTGTTATACATATCTATAATCATAATTAAGCATTCAATCAATAAAACACAAAAATATACTAGAAGATAAATACATAAGATATAACATGGTTCACCCAGTGTGGACTACATCCACCATAAAATATCCAATCTATTAATATTTTATTTATAGAGGAAATATAATGAATACCTACAATCCTCCACACCTTATTTGGTTGTACAGTAATTTTTCTTCTCTCAGTTTCTCTAAGAATTCCTTCTTAAAATTATGATCAATATTTTACAATCTAACATTTCTAACCCTAGCTTTCAAGCTTATATAAGCATATAAAAACTTAGGGAAAAATAGCTATGTAATTAAAAACATTAGATTACCTTTTAATAAAAGGTTAGATCTAGTCCCATGACTTAAATAAAAACATTTCATGCATAGGATACTGACATCGGTTACCCTAACTGATGTCGGTTCCTACTAGCTGGCTGATGTTGGTTACTGTGTAAACCTGCAAGTTGTAAAACATGATATTTGTGAAGCAATTAAGCTCCACAACTCAACAACTCCAATGCCTAGATACAATAATGAGCACCTGGGTGCTCCTAACCTTCCAGGGTGCCTATGACCAAGGGTTGGTTATAAATTATTTCTCAGATCAACACATTTTTTAGAATTTCACAGTAGAGGCATAGTCCTCCAACAATTAGAATGAATTTTACCTCCTTTCTTATTTTTCTACTTGGATCTAACATGATAAAATTGGAATAAATCAGGATCACACCATCCACAGTGGTGTATAAATTTTGGGAAGCATTCAAGGATGGAGAATAACAATAGACCTTTCTCCCCAATACTTATTTTGTTGTGGTATGATATTTCCCAAAAAAATCACTCTTCTACAACATTTTCAGGAAAATTTCTATCCTTTTCACTCGTCACATATTAGGTACGCATGTTCCTTTTAATACTTTTTTTTTGCATTTTTTACACACTTTTCTACATATTTGGATCACAATTTCTAATAGACACATATTTGAATACTCTTTTTCTCTTCTTTTTGCAGGTCCATGTCCTTATGAGAAGTAGATAGTCACGTCAGCAAACAAATCAAGCACAAGTGACAATGAAAACAAGTACAATGCGACATAACACATATGCTTCAACCCTAGGGTCCCTTCCTCTTCTTTAGCTTCCACCCTCCATTTCTTGTCACTCTACACTTTTTATTGCCTCCTCGATGCACTTTCGCCATGGATATACATGATAATCAGGTACGCATCTCTTATCTACTTTATGTTATCGAGTATTCACTCAACAACATAAAGTGGGGGAAAATGTAGACACTAAATCACATACTTAGGTACATTTCTAGGTCCTAATCACATATTATTATTCATATGATTCCTAAGTGAGAAAACTAGTAATTGACATCTATCTTTTGCCTCTTTTATGTCTTTTTGGTTTCCTTTTTGGTATTCCAAACCCCACTAGCCCAGTCTGATACCTTCATTGCTTTATCTTTATTTACTCTAGACACCAGCACCCAACTAGGATGCTAGTGCCCATGTACCCTCATCCCCTTTAGCGTTCACTTCCGACCTCTTTGTATCTTGTTCGCCCCTTTTGTGCCTTTTTTATCTTTTGGGAATCTTGTTTTTTTATGGTTCAACATTTTTTTTTGTCAATTACAAAATTCAAACAAGGGAATCATATAAATAAAAAGCTATATGACCATAATAAAAGACCAAGCTTTAAGCATCTACTATCACCACCTAAGGTTGCATCCAAAGGAATTATTGAGAGCATCAAAGCATCCATCTAGCTATCATTCAAGGGACAAGGTGATTTTATTTTTCTGCATACACTTCATATGAGGAGAAGTTCATTTTTGCATACACACATCTACTTTACATTACTACATCTAGTCTATTTCCTCGCTATCAAGTGCATATTTCACAAGATCCTCTTAGGGAACATGATTTTACACACACGCACATAAAACTACATGGAATCCTATGAAGATATAGTGTAGTAATTTGGTTGTAAGTTCACTCTATTGTGTAACTGTCAGGGTCAGTCCGACTCCCCATTTACATCTTTTTCTTTTTAGGATTTGATGTGTATTTAGGGTTTTATAAGAGATCATTTGTTTTTCTAGGCTATAGGAAAATTCTAGGGACATATTACGACACACATACGATCAATGAAACTAGGGTTAGTAGACATTGGTGTAACCCATGAGAAGAATCAAATTATTGACCATTTTCACTAGACCACATGACACCCAGGAGCAAAATTTGGCAATGCCTAAGAACCCTTGACCCAGCCCAGGTGCACCCTAGTCTAGACATATCTTGATAGTTCCACAATTTTTTAGTGTGTGGTTATGAAAATGTTTCCTCCTCTTATTTCATCAGTCTTCCAGTCTAGCATATTTCAAGATCAATTGTGAAATCAATTAAGTATTATATTCCATCTCTTTACACATATGGTTTTAAATTTATTATCTAGTTCTGTTTCTTATGCTCATATTTGTATACTTGTATTACTTATTTATCATATGTTACTATGCAATTAGGGTTTTACAAATTCCATATATTGTTGAAATCACAAGCCTCCCAAAAAGTGGGAACAACATTCTCAAATTTTCCTTAACTTTAGACATCTAACCAGACTTAATAAATGTCCATAGGTCCCAAATATCTTAACTTCTCCAGGACTCTATGCTATCACCAACTAGAAAGATCTCCAAACCCACAAGAGAAGGTCTTGGTTACCACCCAACTCAATTGGCATCATTACATTGTTCATGTCAATCTAACAAAGTGGAGAGCACTAAATATTGAATTCCTCACAATCCCATGGGATAAAGGAGATACACAAGCATCTTTGTGAGCATCAAAGAATGGAAAAAAAATCAAAATCAAACATCCTTGTTTATGCAACCAAAAAGTTAGTTTTAATAACGTTGAAATACCAACAACTTAAAGAAGTTATGATACTTCTTTATAAATGTGTCGATAAACATAATGCTGAGATGATCGAGTATGAGATAATTTGAAATTATAAACCATTTATCAAAATGAAGATATCTACGTACAAGGTTTCAACTAAAAAATGAATATTCCATAAATATGATAACAAGTTTCCTCGACATAACTGCCACATCCCTCAAAAATCATTTATATCTTCTTACCTCCTCCTTTTTAAGGATTTTCAAATCATTTGAGGTTTCCTTATCAAGGAAGGGATATGGTTCCCAAACCATGATGAAGGGAGTAAAATTGATAAGCAAAATGCCAATATTTCCCATCAATGCTTGTGGAAATAAGAAAGGAATCCTGCTCATGCTTCACCTACAATGTCCCAAATCCACTCCCAAAGGGGATGGATGAGATTAAAAATTAAAGATCACAACACATTTGCAAAAGACAAAATTGTTATGTTACATCATATATAAACTTCCCGTAAGAGTTATGAAATATGATCATTCCAAAGCAATAAACAAGAAAGAAAGGGTGTGAGGTCTGCCTCATAAAAAAGCGATTTAAAGCTTCTAAACTCCAAGAACAATCTGCTCTAAAAACCAAATATCCAAGCTCTCCACATGACAAATCCTAATCTCTCGAACAAGACTCCTTCTAAAAATTAGCCAATACCAATGCACCCCCCCCCCCCCCCCCCCCCCCCCCACAAAAAAAAAAAAAACCTCCAAGTTTGAGAACTTTAGTAAATATTAGTCTCCAAACCAAATAGACCAATAAGAATGTGACATGTAGTCACTCCTTCACCTAAGACTCCAAGATCACCCAAGGGACTTCCATTGATAGGGATCTTACAAAACAATAAATGAAAATAAATTCCAAATTGAGAAAGTAATCCAAGTCTCCACATGGAGCAACTTACATGTGAAAACCTAAAGCATGCACATAGTCCAAAAATAATAAATTTGAGTGGTTGAAAAATGGTCAAAAAAGCGGCTGAATAAGAATCTTATTAGATACTTGAAAAGATCTTTCCCACCCATAGGTATGGTACTTGAGAACAATGTACCTTTCCATGGTAAATATGAGACCTCTTACTTTCCATACACTCCTCCAAAGAGTCACGTTTTTCCCAATATTAAGAGTTTTGCGGAAGAGGCAGCCTTTAAGACAGTGGTGATGGAGGTCTACCTAATCCATGATTAGGTGATCCTAAACCCGTCAAAAAATAATAATGCAATGACATAGCTATGTCAACCCATAGTAAGTGGGGAGTGACTAGCTAAATTAAACATAGCTCAATAATGCCTACAAATAATCACAAGGTGATTTAGTTATAATCGGTAAAGAAACCCAAGTAAATGTGGAGAAAGCAAGATCAAATTGACTAAATAAAACAATAAACATAAACCAAAGGGTTAATTTCCCTTTTGGGGACAAGGGGAAATCACAAAAAAAACACCACAGGAGGGGGCCAATAGGGGTTAAATGATTAGGATAAAAATGATCGGCCTATAAGGCCTATTTTAGCCATGGTAAAGGTAGCAATCTGTTGATTTACGGGGATGTTATCAGGTGTTAGTGTGAACATGGGTGCCTACAGCACTGCAATTTCAAGATAATGACATACCTACTTAGGGTACTAAATGATAAATAAAGTAGGGTAATATACATATCAATCAATCCAGTCAAACACGTGCTAACTTTTTGTAAAGTGGTTACAGTTTCATCCATCCACCGACTGGATAAGATGATTACAAATCACTGACTTGTCATTGGATGAATGGTCCCTGTAGATATAAAATCTATGCACTTGGGTACATCTCTCAATCCTAAAGCATACTAATGTATACATGATTCCTAAGTAAGAAAAATAGTGGTTAACAACTTATTTTGGGCCTTTGCTTTATCTTTTGCACTTTAATTGGCCTTAAAAATCTTACAACCTTGCCAGAACTTGATTGATTTATATTTTATGGCCTCGAACACTAGTGCCTAGTTAAGACAGAAGCTCCAAGGTGCTCCTGACCTTCTTTATCCTTTTCTTATACTTTTGGGTCTCTTTTACTTCTTGGTCACCTTTTAACACTTTGGGTTGGCCTTCTAGTTAATTACAAAATTCAAACAAGGGAATCATATATATACTTAGTTACTTCTCCAAAATTAAGGGCCAAACACTAAGAATTATCTACTATCACCTAAGCTTGCATTCAAAGGCACAAGATCATTAAAAATCCACCATCTAGCACATCCATAAAAGGGACAAGGGATGTATCACTCTACATACAAATCATAGGAGTGGAAGTCTATTCTATTTCATATCACATATTTTCATACTTGGAGCATTCTAGATCTAGCCCATTATCATAGTGCAAATTACACAAGGAAAACCTAGGGCATCATTACACACACATAGATACATAACCACATGGATTCCGAAATGTAGTGCAGTGCTCAGTTCTAAGTTCACTCTTCAGGTGACCATTGGGGTCATTCCGAATCTAAATTATGCATCTTTTTTATTGGATATGTGTAGATTGATAATTGTCTTACATGTTATAGGTACAATCGAAGATCTAGGAGTGAAAATAGAGTGACAAAGGGAAACTAATAACATATCTCCTTCTGCATAAAAGGACTAAACCTTAGCACTTGACTGGACACTAGAGCCTAGATTAGACACTAGCACTTGAATGCTCCTATCCTCCTGTGGGAGCTTCTATCCTAGACATTTCTAAGTATCAAAACCTTCAGTAAGCCTTGATGATGATGCTTAGATTTTGTTTCAACATTTTTCCTGTCTAGATCATCTCAAGATTCTACAAAATTAGCTAAGTCAGCCTCTCTCCCTCTTTCTTAGGGTTTCATTTATTTCTTACTTATTGTTTGTCCATTTACTATATATTATCATTTTGTATCATTCATTATAGTAATTACTCTGAAATTTGTATTTAATTCAATTTAAATTAAATCATTTGGTGAACCCATTCAATTAAACCCAACCTTGTTGTGAGGAAATCTTCTTCCATGACTAAGACTTATGAACCTGTTACCAATGAATATCTTCATGATCTCCAGACTCATATCATCGAACACCCTTAAGACTTAGATCTCTTATTATTTACTTCCATGAAGATGTCAAGAATTTAACTGATCTAAACCTATCGGTCTCTAATGATACTTCTCTTCCTATTTTTACACATCCTCCTAATTCCGCTACAAACCTTTTACCTACATCTACTATGTCTATTTCTATGCCTACTCCTACTAATCACCTTACCCCCTATTACTTCCCACACATGAAATGTAGTATCTTTGGGTACCCATGACCTAGCTTCTTTATACCATGATTTACAATCCCAAATTTTTCAATTACAACAATCTACTTCACATTTCTCTCCATCTCTAGATTCCTCCCTCCTCCATAGTCCTTTTGCACCCACCATTTCCTCTTATCCGATCCCTCCCAAATTCATTGCACTTAAGCTTCCCACCTTTAATTTCCATGATGACCCTCAGGATCACCTTTGATCCTTTCATTTAGCATGTCTCAACTATGGGGATGATATGAAGTTATTGGCTAAGTTATTCCCTCAAATCTTACAAGATTACACTATGCGATGGTTTTATGATCTACCTGTTCATTTGGTAACATCATTCACATCATTAGTTAATGTATTACTTGCTCACTTTTGTATAAATACTAGTACTAAGATTTCCTATTCACAATAAGCTCAAATCAAATAAGGATCTAATGAACGTTTTGTGGACTATGTCTTACGCTATAAGAGAAACCTTGCTAAGATGACCAATGTGCTAGCTGATTCAGAATTGCAAGATATATTTATTCAAATTATCTTACCTCCACTTCAAGAGAGTGTCATCTTTGATACTTATCCATTGTTCAATCACCTATGCCATATAGTTAAGTTATGTGAAAGAAAGATTATATCCATACCAAAATTGATATTTTTTTATAGTTCTTCATCCATATCCTCTAACAGGTTTCAAGATAAATATACCTTCAAACCCTATGGTAAGCCTAATGAAGTAAAATTCACTTTTAACATTGTTTCTACACTATAAAAGATTCAATTTCAACCCAAAAAGTGTAATTTTACTAAGCTACCTTATGCACCTCATTTCCTATTACTGCAACTTATCGAAATTAATCTCAATTCTCTTCCTCCACAACTCAATCTCGATCATTCTCACCCATATGGCCATAATTACGATGAAAATGCACACTGTGACTTCTATAAATGAAACAAGAATTACATTGATCACTATTTTAAGCTTAAACATCTTGTTCAAGATCTTTTTGGAAACAATGTGATTGAGCTACTTGATCCATTTACTATTAAACCGATTAATGAAAATCAACAACTTAAAATCTGCAATGACCCATTGCCCAAATAAGACAAGCAAGGTATTGATTCTTCTACAAACCATGTGTATCATGTCGTACATACTCCTTCCTCAGGGCCTCTCTATTTTCTTATTACTACTATTGATGTACCATTACCAGTCATCACATTTTCAGATCATGATTACTATGTTACATTTTCCTTTGATTTGTTGTATATCAATGCTTCTATTGGTACTTAAGTTGTCAAAAATACTTTTGTATATCTATTGGTACTTTCCAATGTATGCTATATTGCACTGTTATTAGCTATCAAGTGTCCAACTTACCTAATCACATTTCTAATCCCTAATTCTTATAGTCATGGCATCTTTCCCATTACACTTGGGCCCCTTACCATGATTAAACCATACATTATTACATCTACAATCAAAGAATGTGACATGATCTCAGGTCTTCCATGGCTCCGTGCTACCTAGGCCATCCCTTCCATGCATCACTTATGTCTCAAGTTCATCCATAATAAGTAAGTTGTTACCTTTAAGGTCATTGCATCAAGTACACCATTACCTTGGCCCACTCTTGCATCTATCTTTTCACCAGTCATGGCATTTAGGTCAACTACGCTTCTCAAATCTAAATCTATCTCTGTACTTATCTATCCTATTCACACACAACCTTATCATCCTCATCGGTCTATTAGTCCACCACTCCCACATAATTTCCCTACTCGGGAATCCCCTTGTCATATGTGTCCTCCACCTCCTTCATCACATTGGTCTCATTCATGTGCACATATTTACTCTCTTACATCATCGATCTTATACCATGGTCACATGTCTTTTTCTCCCCAAATATCAAGCGGGCACCCCTCTCCCTTCACTATCGTCAGATAGCCTTCTATTCATCACACACTTCGGGGAATCACACTTTCACCCCCCCACCACTATCAGTTATATCTAGTGTTTACTACTACACATCACACTCTACACTTCATGTCTAGTCTTTTCAAGTACCCTCACATATTTGGTACACACATTATACCGTCATTACCTAATGACATACTCTAGTAATATGCTTTACACTTGACTGTTAAGGGCACACTTCATCAATGAACCTCACATCATCTACTCTTGCCACACTTCATGGCCATTTATTCATGATACATCTTTCCTAGCATCTATTTATCTCTCTCACTTCGTGTTGCATGAATATCTTTCTGACCATCACCACATCCGTGGTTCACATACTTTATCCTCATTACTTGATGATGCAATCTAGTTCTACGGTTCATACTCAACTATTGAGGGTCCAATTCTTAAATGAACCTCACATCATCTAATTTTCACTTCATGTTATGTTCTTCATGAACTAATATTTTCAAGCATCACATCATGATTGGTAACCAAAATATAACGTCATTACTTGATGACACGCTCTAGTGTTGCGATTCACACTTGACTATTGAGGTAACACTTCATCGATGAACCCCACATCATATATTATTGCTACACTTCACACTTAGTGCTTTACGTTATATCTTTCCTAGCATCTACTCTCATACAATACATTCATTACCCAATGATACACTAGTTCCACGGTTCATACTCAACTATTGAGGGTCAAATTATTAAATGAACCTCACATCTTCTACACTTCACATTCAGTCCTTCACGATACATATTTTTTATCATGTACTCTCAATCCCACACATAACACTCCTTTCCCGATGATGCACTCTTATTCTATGATTCATTCTTGACTATTGAGGGGGAATTTCTAAATGAACCTCATCTCATACACATTTTTTGGGGGGCAACATGGCTCCTCCTCTCTCCACATATTCCAAATCACTACACACTATCACACTCGCACAAAATTTACATATCTTGGTTACATTTACTCTTGTTAGCTTATTCTACTTATATGTAACACTTTCTTTTATATGTTATTCGGATACTTAGTATGTCATTATCTTTTTCTATATACATATGTGTATTTAATCGGTATCTTGAAGTGAAAGTGGTACCTTTTACATATTCATACACAACGCAGGATGCTCGACACATCTCTATACCAAACCCGTCGAGGATCCTATGGGCATATACTTTTTCTACTGTCACACTCAACATCACAGGTTCTATTGCTTTAATACTTCCTATTTCTAGTTACTATCACTATAATTTTCAATGATCTATATGCATACACCTAAAATCTGCTTACACTGTTTTATTAATAAAATTATACTAGTTATCATCTTTCCTATCATTTCTGTTATAATTAGTGATTTCCCACTAATTAACTAAAATTTCCCTCTATTTTAGTCAATTAACGACACTTCATTAATTAACTAGCCTTTATCACATTTTGGATGTCAATTAACGACACTTCATTAATTAACTAGCCTTTATCACATTTTGGATGTCAATTAACGACACTTCATTAGTTATAACCATCTTTGATATAATTAATTAACTATAATTAGTTAATTAATCATTTTTAACAATGTATTTAATCAATAAACCCTTTTATTGGCTAAATCCCACTTTCAAATGCTTTGAATCATATCAAATTCCTCCTAAATCACCTCCAAATAGCCTAAAAACTTTATTCTAGCCTATTAATTAATCCTAGTTGATTAATTAAATCACCCTTCAACTCCCATGAGTTTCTAATCACTTGTTAATCAAGCTTAACAAGTATAAATCTACTTTATCCTTTATCCACATTCATTTGGATTCAATATTCTCCCAAATGGAAAGTTATATAAAGGACCAAGCTCCTTCCTTCACACCTTACACCATACTTTTGATAGTATTTCATATAAAATATATGATTAAGAGCCTTTATCAATTGATGGAATAGATTTCTCATCTTTTCATCCATTTCTTCATGTTTTATTAGTAAACAAAGATCTAAACATGGCCTTGTAGCCATTTTAGTGAGATTATTTCATCATCTTGAAGCAACAACACAAATATGATTTCTTATGATCTTCATATGTTAATAGTTTTAAAGGTAGTTATACATAAATAGAGTAGGAATGGTTGGTAATTAGATAATATATTTCATGTTTTTACATTAAAAATTTAGTTTCCTTTAAGCTCTAATCAAGATGTTTATAGTTAGTTTTATTTTTGTTAAGCTACTAAGTTTTGCTATCCAATTTTTCCCATGGGGAAAAATTGGACAATTGGAGCCAATTGTACCATGAGACTTAAAAAAATCTTTCATGAACAATTATGGGACATTCCAAGTAAAAATTTTTGTTTAGGGAGCATTCATGGCATTTCGGGTAGTGTTGAAGTCATCTTGAGCTAGTCTCCCCTTTTTTAGTTCTTGAAGGTTCCAAGTTTACCTAAGTTGAAAACTGACCCCTGGACCACTTATAGTCGTTGTGGGTAAAAAATGTTTGAATTGATAAATCATGTCTTAAGGGGTCCTACTGTGATTCTTCTATCCTCCGGTTATGAGAAGGATCCCTAGAAATTGAAAATCAGGACAGGGTTATTTTTAGGAGGCCAAGTTGCATTAAGCTAAAAGTAGGTCACCAAGCTGACATAGATCTATGATGATAGGAGCTCCAAGTATATCGGTTGGGGATATTATTCCTAGGGTGATTTGTTTAAGGTTGTGGGAAGACTAGATTTTGTGATCTGAGTTGAAGATGAAGGGCTTAAGCTAACAAAAAACTCAATGCATTCAAGATCAGATTTAATGGTCTAAGTTAATAGCTTAACAAAGGTGAAATTGCAAAGAACCAGTAGATTGAGAAAGGAAAAGCTTGGAACATGTCATAGTGGAACTTGATAGGGTTGAAATATCCAAGCTACTTGGGTCAAGCTTGACATTGACAAGCTGCAAAGGTTATTTGGAAACATGGGAGTCGAAGCGGCATGCATATGCTCGTTGTAGATGCAAGGGGTCGAGTTGTATGAAATTAATGTTAACATATCAAGTTTGGACAACATGGGAGGAGCCCGGTGGACATTAACTCAAAAGGGAGTAATGATGGTGCTCAGTACCAAGTGGATGGTCAGCTCGATACATTGAGCTAGGAAGATGGTGTGGCTTGAGCTCGAGCTTATCGGGAAGGAAAGAGATGAGTGCAGTGTAGGGAAATCACAACATCACAGATAAGGTCAACTAAGAAGCTTGACCATTGCAGTTAGAGGATGAACTTGATACATCAGTGATGGATGAAATGGCTCATCAAATCATTGAGCTCTAGTCCCTGGAGTCTCAAATGTAGTGAGCTCATAAATAAATTAGGCCATGTTTAACACAAGTGAGTAGGAGAATATAGATCAGTGACACATCAAACTCGATGTTGGGAGACAACTCTGTAAAAGTAAATTTGATGGAGCCAAGTTGATGAAATATTACGGTTAGAAATTTTGGAGGATGACTAAGTTAAGCTAAATAATAGTTCTCTATGTAGCAGATCAGCCTTCGTGCTTATTAAATTAAGAAGGAGATGATTATCAAGGTCACCAGCATCATGGCATACAGAACAAAGTGTCTATGTGGCAATAATGGGAATTAATTTGAGCTTAGAATAGTGTGTTTAGAAGATGGCCAAGTTTTGAGACTGAGGAAACATTGGTGGTCGAAGTAATGAAGGGGGGATTTGTCAGTTTTAGCTCAGTATTTGGAGCATACAATGGTTCGAACTCAACATTGAAACAAGTTTCATCGCAAAATAGAAATATGAATTTCATAGCCGAGGCTTGGGTATTTCGGGATTTCAGAGATTTTTGGTTTGGAACTCATCCTACTGAGTTGGTGAAAATTTGAAGAAAATCCTGAAGCCTGAAAACCCAAAAGTCTAAAATTCAGAGTTTAAGATTTTCGGGATTCGAAGTTTTAAAGGTAATGGGTTAGCTCGGCATGTCCATTGTTGATCAAACTTTAAAGTTCAAAGGATTAGGTGAGGTCACCATTTTTTAGAGGTTTAATCGAATGTGATGTAAGTTTTCAGGTGCTCATGTTGGGGAGTTGGTGTTGAAGAGTGAATCTAGTGTCAAGTTTAAATAAGATTCATCAGGTGCATTTAAATCAAAGATTTCTAGATCAACAAGTGCTAGTGAGTTGTCACAAATTTAATGGTGGGTTTGGATATCCATTATGTGCAAGGAGGGATCTCCAATATAATTTCGTCAAGTTGGTTTGAAAATCATGAGGTGTTAAAATATGAGGCATATAATGTAGTGAGTTACGTGAAAACTGAGCTGACCAACATGACATAAGGCCAATACGAATAAAGAAGCTCACCACGTGGATATCAATGAGGTAATAGGAGATCTTGCCAACCAAACATGAGCCATGTAGAACTCATATGTATGTCGAGATGGCAAGAGCCATGTCAAAATGAAGGTGATGGATTTTAAACAAATAACCACCATTGCAAAACATAAAAGTGGCGAGGTTTTTAGACCAAAATCCACTAAGGTGGTTCCAAACTCGATCACGTAAAAACAAAGGAAAAGAGTAGAGCTCACTAAACAATGAAAGAGGATAGCTCACCAGCCAGCTCGGTGAGCTGGTTGGTGAGCCGTTGACCGAGTTGTTTGCCAAAGTAAATTCAAAACCATTCTCAAATGCAAAAAATCAACCTATGGGTACCATCATGGACCGAGGATGACTCCAAAATTTTTATTAAAATTTTTATTTTTAATTGAATGGAGGAGAATTTCAAATTTTTTGAAATTATAATAGGCATAGTGAAGGAGAGTGTTCCTGGGTGCAAATTAATGATGTAATCAAGTATGGAGTGCCACAAGAAATCATGGCCAACAACATAATTCATTTTTAACATTTATGCCTAGTTTTTAGGAGTTCTTCCTGTTTTCTCTCACCAGCTCAAGCAGTGTTATAAAATGTAAAGGGAATGTATTATTTTAGAGTTACACATTTTTCCAAGCCTCCCCTCTCTTCACAAGCTAAGTTGTTGTGAATTCATAGGCTCTTAATCCTTTCTGCTAAAAATTGTAATGGCAGTTTCTGCCTCTCTCTTCTATAATGGTGCACTATGCAAGTGCTTGGAGCAATAAAATGGTGTTTTGTGACTTATTGTTTTTCCTTATATCATTTTTACTGCTTTAATTTTCCTATGTTCATAATTGTAGGTATATTGTGCAGATTTTATTTCTATTGCAGATTTTAGGGGTCATTGTGCTTATCGAGGAATGAAGCATTGTATGTAAATTGAGTCTATGATGTATCTTCATCCTCCTCATGATCATATTTATTCATTAGTAGGATGGAATTTTTTCTAGAAAAACCCTTTCTTGGTGCATCACCACTTCTAATTTAGGTTTTATTTCTTACAAATCTCTCTCCCTAATCCCTGGAAATGTTAGTATAGGTCTAGTTAGCTATTTTTCTTGTATTAGTAGTAGTGTAGTGCTTAGCTTAGGAAGAGGAATTTGACCTTCTCTGGAGGTTCACCTCAAGCACCGTAAGTCCCATGTCTTAAGAGGTGATCCCATGTTACCCAATCACACTAAATTTCCCCATTATAATCAAGCCATTTAGGGGGTGCAGTGATTTGGTGATAATAGTTTATGGCGAGCCCAGTGGGACCACAAGATTTATATCTTTCATAGGTGTGTGTATTTATGTTTACTTTATTTAATTAAGTTGTTATGATCTTAGTGAAATTTCATCCTTAGGAGGTATTCCCAAGCACAATTAGCGACTCCATTGGTCTAAGTAACCCACTCTTTGAGTTGCAGACTTTATTTTTTCACCCATTCCATCCATTTTTCTTCCACATCCTTCCATTTTTATTTTATTCATGAAGTTTTCCAACCATAACTTCATTCCCAATGTGGAATTCCCACTTGCAGTAGCACTGATGTTATCCATCTTCAGGATATTATACTCTACCTCCTAACCAGTGCTATGATGAGAATTAGTTTGAGTATGCATGTATACATGAGAAAAATGTGGAGTAGTTTGGTCATACACCAAACATTGGATCTGTCGAGAAGTGAGGATATGAATATTCTAGAAAGTTACCCTACACCTGAAGATTACCCCTTGTAGAGAAAGGTTTGAGAGTTGAAGTATAACATGGTGCAAATAAGGATTAAGGAAATGACAAAGGCATCCCATATTGGTTGTAGAATTCCATACCCCTGGACTGGCCCTATACTAGGTGAGTTTAATCCTCAACAAAATCTTTAATTCATAATTAAAATGATGAATCAAGTTGGAGAATAGATCAAGAAGAGAGATACTTATGAACTTAACGCTAGATAACCCTATCAATGGGAAATCCCTACATTACCACCTCACAACCCTCTTCTCATGCCTTTATCCATGTATTTACATCCTAAACACCAATTCCCAAGCTTCTCATCTACTTCTCATATGGTGAATACCATTTCTCCATCTCCTATCATCCCATCACATCTTGATTCTCATACCCCCAATTCTTATAAAATTTATTCTCTTCCACAAAAGCCACAAGTTTCACCTCTTTCACCTCCTTAAAAAGTGAATAAATCAGTTGAATCCCAACTCACCCCTCTTCTTATAGTCCCAAACCCATTTTGGGAAGAGCATGATTAGAAAATGAGTAGCAGGGAGGTGGATATGAATAACATGCAATTTATTTGAAAGAGTGGGTTGCAAGACTTAATATCAAGAAACTTATACTCATGGTTAAGCCTCCAACTAAGGTTGAGATTCAAGAGCAGATAGTGGAGACTGAATTTACACAAGAACAAGTACAAAGAGATGATGATCATTATTCTATGTGTTTAGAATACAGCCTACATAATGGCACTATGTTTATGGAGATTATTGATTCCCCAAAATTTACAAATCCACTTGTAGAAGAACAAGAGTTAGCTCCAAATACACAAGAAGAGGTTCATGTGTATGAAAAAGAAGAAAAGATGTCAAATTTGTAAGGTATTTTGAGTGAATCCGATCATGAGGATACTCTTACCATGGAGGAAACCAAAGTGGACTCAGAGATATTGAATGTTGAATGAGTGACACAGGAGGTTTCAAATCCTTCCCCCTCCTCATCCTTTCAAAAATCTAATTTCTTAGATGAATTTCATCTTGCAAATTTTATGTTTGAAGATGAAGAACGATATGGTTAACCATTTTCCAATCTGGAGAACACCATGAAGGTAGAAACTAAACCTTTGACAAAATTCCAACTTTCTAATGGAGAGGTTGATTATTTTCCAGATTTGGAAGAATATTGTGATGGATAGGAACCTTTCAAACTTGACAATTTTTATGTTCCGTCACCTCTTTTCCAACACAAAGGGGCTGTTGATTTGGAGGAAAATATAGGAGAGCAACATGTTTCTCATAGTTATCTTCTTGAGCCAATATTGGAGGGATTGAGTATTCCATATGACTCATTAAATGAAGGAAAAGAGGAGCACATGAGAGAAACTAAACTAGATTCAGAAATCTTGTGTAGAGATGACATCATTGAGAGTTTCTTGCTCTCAATTGGGGAATCTAGTTCAGTTGATAAATAGGAGATGGAAGAGTTTGACCTTTCAAGTTTCATGATTAATGAGAAGGTGAGGTGTGAAAATAAATTTTGTCTTTAATCAAGAGAAAGGTAACCCTTAGGTGAGCAACAAGATTCAAACATCAGCAACGGTCCAACAATGACTTCATTAGAAGCTGCAAGAAGTCTAAAGGAGTTGCATGTTATGGAGGAACTTCTTGTTGACAAGGAAGGAAAAGGAAATGAGGGGAATATCACTTACATACCATTCATCTAGGAGGAAAATCAGTTTTTTGTAAATGGGAAACAAGAGAGAAATAAGATCGTGGACAACCATACTTTTCAAGAATTTCTTTGAGTAGACTTACTTGTTAAAGTTGAAGCTTGGAGTAGCAGTTTTATTCAAAAATTTACACCATGTCCCATTAGGTACTTTACTTCATTTGTAACAAAAGAGGAACCAAAACTAGTCACATTCACTTTGAAATGTGAGGATGAGTTTCACAACCCCAAGGATAAGTTTGAATGCATCTACAAAACAAATGCAAAACAAATGAAAGAGGCATACTTTCTCTTTCTAGTTGATGCATTGGTGAATCAAGTGAAGAATTAGGGTTGTTTCATTATTTCACTCTTAGTCTCAGCCATGTCTTTTGTTAAATCATCTACATTGTTGACCATAGTGAGGAAAGGAAGCTATTTTGCACAACTAGTTGTAGGGTTCATTTTGCTCAGATGTGCCTCTAGTTAGCTAGACTAGGAATATGTTATATTTCAAAAGAATAAGTACTTAACACACTCTGCATTTTTCATTTGAAGCATGTATGAGTTTTTGTTGTTGTGTGTGTTGTGTTTTTTCGTTTATCTTTCAAAAATGTGTTGAAGGTGAAGGGTTCAAAAGAAGGAATAAATTAGGATTTAATAGAGTTCCACAATGTCCCAATTCAATAGATATTTCTTTCAAAACTCTACAATGTGTCATGCATGCCAGGAAATCATTAGATTCAACAATGCACCAGAAAATTCTGAGATCAAAAATTCAAAGGATTGATCACTTTTGGGATACCAAAAAATGACTCCATGCCCAATAGATACACAAGGCTACTGGATTAGTGCTTAGTAGGCAATCATCCCTGAGAGGTTGCCAAAAAATGTTATCCAATTTTTCCCTTGGGGAGAATTTTGAAAATATGAGCTGATTGTACCCTGGGACCTTAAAAAGTCCTTCATGAAGCATTTTGGGACATTACAGGTAAAAAATTTTGTTTAGGGAGTGTTCATGGCATTCTGGGTAGTTTGAGAGTCATCTTGAGCTATTATCCCCTTTTTTAGGTCTTGAAGGTTCCAAGTTTGCCTAAGTTGAAAACTTACCTCGTGGACCACTTCTAGTCATTGCGGGATAAAATAATTGAATTTATAAATCATGTCTTAAGGGGTCTAATTGTGTTTCTTCTACCCTCTGGTTATGAGAAGGAGCCCTAGAAGGTCAAAAATCAATACAAGGTCATTTTTGGGAGGCGAAGCTGCATTGAGCTAAAAGTAGCTCGGTGAGTTGACATAGATCTATGATGATAGAAGCTCTAAGTAGATCGATCGGGGATATTATTCCCAGGGTGATTTTTTTTAGGGTGTGGGAAGACTAGATTGGGTGATCCAAGTTGAATATGAAGGGCTCAAGTTAATGAATAAATCAATGCATTCAAGCTCAGCTTTAATGGTCTAAGTTAATAGCTCAGCAAAGGTGACATTACAGATAACTAGTAGCTCAGAAAAGGAGAATCTCAGAAAATATCACGTCATAACTCGCAAGGGTTGAAATGTTTGAGCTATTTGGGTTGAGCTCAACATTGATGAGTTGCAAAGGTTACAAGGCAACACAAGAGCCAGAGCGGCATGTATATGATCATAGTATATAAAAGGGGGTTGGGTTGTATGAAATTTGTGTCAGCATAATAGGTTTAGATGGCCCAGGAGGATCCCGGTGGATGATAACTCGAAAGGGAGTAATGATGAAGCTTAGCATCAAGTAGATGGTCAGCTTGATACATCGAGATAGGAAGATGGTGTGGATTGAGCTTGAGCTTTCTAGGAAGCACAGAAAAGAGTTCGGTGTAGAGAAATCACAACACGGTAGATAAGGTTGGCCTTGGAGCTCAACCATTGCAGTTGGAGGATGAACTTGATGTATGAGAGATGGATGAACTAGTTCATCAAAGTAGTGAGCTCTAGAGTCTCAAATGTAGTGAGATCATAAATAACTCAGGCCAGGTTTAACACAAGCGAGCAGGAGAATACAGATCAATGACACATCAAACTCGATGTTGGGAGATAACTCAGTAAAAGCAAAGTTTTTGGAGTCAAGTTGATGCAAGATTATGGTTTGAAATGTTGGAGGATGACCGAGTTAAGCTTAATAATAGTGTTTTATGCAAGAGATCATCATTCGAGCTTATTAAATTAAAAAAGTATGTGATTATCAAGGTCACTAGCATCATGGCATGTAGACCAAGTTGTTGATGTAGTAATAATGGAAATTCATTCGATCTCAGAATGGTGTGTTCGGAAGGAGGCCAAGTCATGAGCTGAGGAAAAATTGGTGGTTGAATTAGTGAAGGGGGTATTTGTCAATTTTATCTTAGTATTTGGAGCATATAATGGTTTAAACTTGACATAGAAACAAGTTTCATCACAAAATGGAAATATGAATTTCAGAGCCGAGGCTTGGATATTTTAGGCTTTTGGGGAGTTCATTTTGGAAATTATCATTTCAAGATTTTGAATACTTGTGGTTCAGAACTCGCCTCACTGAGTTGGTGAAATTTTCAAGAAAATATTTAAGCCCAAAAACCTAAAACTCCGAAATTTGAAGTTTTAGATTTTTGGGATTTGGAGGTTTCAAGGTAATGGGCGAACTCAACATGTTGATTATTGATCAGAATCTGAAGTCTGAAGGAGTAGGTGAGGTCACCATTTTTCAGAGGTTTCAACAAATATGATGTAATTTTTTAGGTGCTCGTGTCAGGGATTTTTCATTGAAGAGAGAATCAAGCATCAAGTTTAACGAAGATTCATCGGGTGCATTTAAATCCAAGCCTTCTAGATCGACAAGTGGTGGAAAGTTGTCACGAAGTTAGTGGTGGGATCAGTTATCCATTATTTATGAGGAGGAACCTCCAAGATAATGTCACCAAGTTGGCTTGTTAAGCAGGAGATGTTAAAATATGAAGCATATAATGTAGAGAGTTAGGTGAAAAATGAGTTGACCAGCATGGCATAGGGCCAATGCGAACAAAGTAGCTCACTACGTGGATGTATGTGAGATAATATGAGATCTCATCAACCAAACATGATCCATGTGGAACTTAAAGGTATGTCATGCTGGCAAGGGCCATGTAAAAATGAAGGTGATGGATGTTAAACCAATAACCATGATTGCAAAACATAAAAGTGGCGGGGTGTTTAGACAAGAGTGGCCAAGCTGATTCCAAACATGGTCACATAACAATGAAGGAAAAGTGAAGATCTCACTAAACAATGAAAGAGGATAACTCGCCAGCCAGCTCGACAAGCTAGATGGGGAGCCATTGATCGAGCTGTCTACCAAAATAAATTCAAAACCCTTCTCAAATGCAAAAAATCAACCTATGGATCCCACCATGGATCAAGGATGACTCCAAAAAAATATTAAAATATTTATTTTTATTTGAATGGAGAAATTTCAATTTTTTTGAAATTATTAAGGCATGATGGAGGAAATTTTTTGGGGGAAATTAATTATGCAATCAAGTATGGAGTACCATAAGCAAGCATGGCCAATAGCATGCTGAATTCATTTTCTACATTTATGCCTAGTTTTTAGGATTTCTTCCCTCTTTCTCTCACCATCTCAAGCAATGTTATAAAATTTAAAGGGAATGAATTATTTCAGAGTTAGACATTTTTCCAAGTTTCCTCTCTTCACAAGCTGATTTGTTGTGAATTTGCAAGCTCTCAAGCCTTTCTTCTAAAAATTTTAATGGAAGCTTCTGCCTCTGTTTGGTGTAATGATGTACTGTGCAAGTGCTTGGAGAAATAAAATGGTGTTTTGTGACTTATTCTCTTTCCTTATATCATTTATATTGCTTTAATTTTCCATTTTTCATAATTGTAGGTATACTGTGTAGATTTTATTTCTATTGTAGGTTTTAGGGGTCATTGTGCTTATCAAGGAATGAAGCATTGTATGTAAATTGAGTCTATGATGTATCTTCGTCCTCCTCATGATCATCTTTCTTCATTGGCAAGGTGTCAAGTTGTCTAGAAAAACCCTTTCTTAGTGCATCACTACTTCTAATTTAGATTTTAGTTCTTGTAAATCTCTCTCACTAATCCCTATAAATGTTAGTATAGGTCTAGTTAGCTATTTTTCTTGTATTAGGAGTAGTGTGGTGCTTAGTTTAGGAAGAGAAATTTGGCCTTCTTTGGAGGTTCACCTCAAGCCCTAAAGTCCCACAACTTGAGAGGTGATCCCATGTTACCCAATCACACCGAATGTCCCCTTTACAAAATTGCCATTCAGGGGGTGTAGTGATTTGGTGATAACATGTGTTAGTTTTATTTATATAACATTGTAATTTTAGCATAAATACATTTGGCACGTGTGTTGGGAGATACTTCATTATCCTTTGCATTCATTTTCAATATTTTTATATTAGTTTCGAATTTTTGTTACTAACCCTCATTTTAGCATATTTTAGATAAATATGGTGTTTCTTAACTAGATTAAGTGAGTTTTCATTGTTTTGTTTCTCTTTGCAGCTATAAGGGAGGTGACGTGCTGCCAAATTTGGATCAAATTAATAAAGTTTTGAACTTTTTTACATTTTTTCTTGTCAAAATCCATGGTTTTTTGCTTCTAAAGTTGCCTTGCACTAGCATAAATAACCCTTGTATTACTACTTTGAGGCTCACACTAGTGAGAAAACCCATGTGCTACCACTGTCAAGCTTGCACTACCACTTAACAGGCTTATCCTAGTACCTCTCAGCCTACATTTTTAATCAACTGGATTTTTTCTCCTCTGTGTATGGCTTGTGCTACTACACTATAGGTACACACTACTACTTAATAGGCTTACGCTACTGCTCCTCTGCTAGTGCTAGCAAAACACATTCTGTGTTTTTTCTCTTAGACCTGTGTCTATGAGCTTACCCTTGTGCTAGTGGGCTTAGCCTTGCGCCACTACTTCAATCCTTGCACTATTACTACACAAGATTATGCTAGTGCTCTTTGTTGATTTTTTGGCTTTTTTCGAGGCTTCTGATTCTAAATTTCTATGTTTATGCTATTTTATAGGTTTTCCTAACTGTTTTATGTAGGTTTTAACATTTTTAATCAAATTTCTAGCTTGTTGTTAATCTTTAATGAGAATCATCTTTCTATGATTCACTTAATTTAGACTAAAGTTTGTGTATGCTCTTCTCTTGCACCTTAAAGTGATCTTGAGAATCAAAAGTAACTTTATATTTCATTTTTATAACATTTGGTTAATTTGGAAACTTAATATTTCATTTTTACTTAAGGGAATGAACAATTTATCAAGCTTTGTTTAAATTTCATTTGATTTAAAGTTTTCCTTTTCATTTATCTAGTTGGGTCAAATTATTGTGTATGCTCTTCTCTTACATCCTTGGATGATCTTAAGAATCAAAAGCAACTTTGATTCACTTTATATTGGAAACTACTAAATCCTTTTGGCACATGACCTAATTCACTTTTCAAAGACTTGGGATCGAAACAAAATCTAACTACACATGTGTCATAGGTTGCCAAAGGTGTACAAAACCACATTTATTAATCTAAAAGATTAAAAAAATACACCACTTTATTCCACACACTGTATTTGTAGGTTTTGGTTAAAAGTTAAAACCCATCCACTTTGAACTAGGGGAAGTATCTTGGTATAATCCATAAAAATCATTGTATGGATTACCCTAGGAACCCCAAAGTAGTTCATTCCTTGAGAGAAATGGTGGATGAAATGGGAAGTGCCCTGCTACCCAATTGACTAGTATGCCTTTGCTAGATTAGCATCAAAAATATCTTCGTGCAACCACAGTGTGATACAATTGAATGCAATTTATTGTTAATTGTATCAAAGGGGATAAATTAAATCTAGGATATTCCTAATAGGATTTTCTTAGAAAACCACACTCGCAGAGGTAGTTTGTGACACCTAGAGAGTGAACTAATAGGAAGATTTTGGCTTGGGGCCAACTTGAATTTATCCATCATGTTTTATCGAGCTCTCACAAAGCAATAATTTCTTTTGGATTAAAAACCTTTTTATTTGGATCAAGGAGAGAGTCCATTGAAGTTTGTGGCTAGTTTTATTCATCATAAAATTTATAAAGTTTTACTTTGTCCTAGTTTTTCTCTTGTCCTAAGATAAGGTGAAACTCTGCCAAAGTTACACTAAGTATTTTTCACCACCACTTAGTCTACTCCTTTTTTTTCTTGTTTCCCATTTGGGAAAAAAGAGAACATACATACATAGTTCTATCAAATATTGTGTCCACCAATTTTGCACCCGCTTACATCCTTCCTTATTGCGACTACGATAGTAAGAATTGAAAATGTGTTAGTATGTATTCATATCTTGGTAGCCATTATCTTGGTACTCAAGTTAATATTATCATTGTAGTTAGGTTTTCTCATCATTGAATTCCTTTGAGTTGTTACACTAATCATTTCATATCAATACTTACGACTTGTTTCCTTTGTGAAACTTGATCTAAGTCTCTAAGTTGTATTATTATGTTGCTCATTTAAATAATAACTTCTTGATATACTTGGACTTAGTTTTGATTCTAATATTGCTTGAGTTTTGGAAAGTGTCATCGTTACGCTACTCACATTTTGGTAACATCATTTTTATACTAAAATATTGCTTTGTCTACAAATCTTGTTTAATGTGTCCAAATATTGTTATTGTACTACTCACATTTGTTGTAACAACCACTTTATTACGCTTCTCAAGTAGGAATTTTTTTAAATCTTACTTTATGCTTCATTGATTTAAATACCCATATATTTAAACCCAACATAAATCTTAAGTTCATATCTCATGTTTCCTTGTTCTAAATTATCATGATTTAGAGCTAACATTATCTTAGTCAATCCATCATTTAATAGTCATAAACCATGTGTAGTTTCATGAGAATATATATATCCTACTAGATTCCCCTCAACACTCTTTACGCATGTGTTTACTCTTTACGAGTGATTACACCAAGTGTATCATTTGGTTTTGTGTATACAAAGTATACCAATGGTTTCATTCATCTATAAATAATACTCAAATATTACATTCTAAGTGTATGCATGGGTATCCATCTTTGAATCCCATATGACATCCTACACTTAGATATTTGGTGACTCTGGGACAATGTAATCAGCAACTTACACTAATTTGGCCAAAGTTTCAGAGACATATGCCATGTTAGGTTTCATAAAAGCACACTTGTCGTTAGGAACTTTTCCATCACCTTATTAATTTTTGTTATCTGAATTAGGATTAGATAGTTACATGTTAGATACAAGGCACCAATTCGAATCAGCCTACATGGGCAAGTCCCACAATGTCAGCTTAGGATGACTAAGGGAGAGTGAATGTCTCTATAATTATTTTCATCATTATGTTCCACTCTCTTTCCTGTAGTCATCATAAGATGAAATTGGGTACTTAAACACGTGGCACTATCCACATGCGTACCTAGGAAAATACTTACATCTTAGTGCTTTATGACCTTCTCATTTATAGGAGATTGACAAGATAACTCAACATAATAGTTGCTTCGGTTTAGCCCCATAATGGCCTACATCATTAAGAGGATACATCGTGGTAGTGGCCATACCAAGTTGGCCCGTCGAGTTCCACTAAATAGGAATGTCATATATTATTAATTTAAGGTTATTCAAATAAGTTACGACATATTTATTCCAATGTTTCAACGAAAGTCTAGCTATTATGGAATTCAAACCTGCAGATCTAAGTGAATGTTTCACGTATTTCAATGGCATGCTTAGATTCATTCCATCACAATCATTACACTTGCTAGTATTAGATTTAATTTAGCATTCCACATTAAATTTATTGTTCATATTCTATTTATTTACACTAACAATGCATCATGTCAAGAGTAGTACTTATGTCGTAATTTAATCATTTTGCTTAGGTAAAGTGTTAAGTATACTATTATACTTAATAGGATTAATTCCAAATATTACAAAGAAACCCATAATATAGATAAGTTACATATGTACACCAAATACACATTATTCACTTATTAATTATATACTTTACTCATTTATAAGGTGCAACAATGTAATCCATTCAACCATCAATAATATTGTATGCAGGTATCATGCCTGAAAATGCATCTTAATCATTCATTTATTAATATATATTAATAATCCACATTAGTTCTTATCAATCATTTAACTGAGGTTAAGAACCTTTCATATATAATTCCATCATATGTGATTTTCAATTACACATATTCCATTCTATATATATATATATATATTGTATTTAATTGATAACACAAATGTAATATCATTATTTTAATTAATCACTTGCGAATTCAATATTGATACTTATTACATAGTCTAAGAAAACTATCAACATTATCATTATTGATATATTAATGATTACAATACAATATGTATTAGCGAAGATAATACTTTATTAATAACCAGAAAATTACCTTTTGTTGATAATTTCATAGCGAAGTATAATTTTTACTTCTTAGTAAAATACAATACAATTAATTACATTTCTCAATTCAGTACAACATCATCGACATAATATAACTAATACATGTCCACAAATGATTATCAAAATAGTCACATCTTGTTTCAAGCATCATGCCTTACTAAATTACAAATCTTTTCATCTTTTCACAACAAGAACATCTTTATAGATTTCATCAAAATTCATAGCAGTGAGCAAAGGTGTAAGACACTTCTTTCTTCATAATCAACCTACAATGTTAATAATTTGCATGGAAAATATTCCATTGTACATGGTCAGTTTCATCTGAACTGGCATGATAAGATCTATTTCTCCCTTAATAGTTTATGCCATTTAGTATTTACATATATGAAATGTTGCATCAATTTAAATCACATCAATGACATATTAGGGAACTAATACCTAAAGAAGAATATCTAAAAGAGAACTTTGCATACACACTACTGATCACTTTCATCAATCTATTTACTTTCAATTGACAAGATACAAAATAACTTATCAGCAATGTACATTTATGTCATGTATTAGTAGTTATATCACTATCTTATAACTCACATTTCTGAATTATAATCCAAATAACATTAAATAAGTTGATACTATATAATCACAATGTCTTACAACAATGTCTAGTAGTATGTAAATTCTTCCATAAATACTTAACCCATGCAATGTCTAATAACTGAATTAAATCTAGTGTCGAATGATATTTAATCACAAAAAGTTGTAAGAATCAACCATAACATCATCTTTGTAAGTTTTGATAATAACTAACCCTCAAGGGTAACTAACTGAATATATAAGGAAAGACTTCACCCATCAATAGAGTAATAATTTCACTTAGATACTATAATATCTTCTATGAAATAGTCAGATAGTTGTACTCACATCATTTAATCATAACTATATATATACAATTGTCATGCAATTATCCAGAAGACAGATTGTTTTGTTAAGTCTAGCTATGAATCTTATTATGGAATTATTTATTCCCCATAAGTTAAAAAAATAGCAAAAACCAAGTTTACACACACACACACATAGTCAACATAACATCCCTTTCAAAAAAAACAAAGGGTATTCCATCTTTCGAGTACATTATGTCTTGAATTATTTATATCTCAGCATAGGTTGATAGATAATTCCCATGACCAACATTACATTATTTTGAAGAGTGACACATAATTATACATATTCAGAAGTATTGAGGTGACTACTTTTTACCTTATCCATTTAAGGGATCATGGTTTACTCATTGTTGTTTAACAACCAATGCACCCGCAACCACCTAACAAGTCCCTCATTATAGTGTACTTATAATGAAGAATCCACTTCCTAAAAATAGGTAATAGTCATTAACACAACATAGGAACCTAGTATTTCATTTGCAAGTAATTGAACCACATCACCAAATCAAAACTAAGAACCCATAGGGGGGTAATATCCAGTGACTACAAGCTCAAATACCTACACCCATTTATTCATAATAGGTACACCAAAGTTAAAATCCTATGTTCAACCATGCAATCCCAGCTTCCCATTGCTAAGGTTGAATCTACCTAAAGAGACAATATTATAACAATTGGGTAAGAACTAGATAAACTCCAATCTTCCTTAATTGATTTGAATGTTTAAAACACCTACAATCACTCATAAACAAAACAAATTATGTCAATTGATGTTCTCAGCCTGATTATGCATTCCAAGACCTTTCATATACCCCTATGGGTACGATCACAATAGGATATCTTGTTGCAAAGGTATTAAACCCAACCAAAACCATTAATATTAACATTTCAGATACCTAAAATCATAAATAAAAACTCAACCCAACTAATATCATCTGGTTCAATATCAAACCAAATGAAGGGTAAGCTTTTCCTAAAATAAACAACAACGCCACCCCTTGATGATGCAAAGTTTGTGCATAATCCTTTTCATTAAGCAAGGGAATAAAGGAATCAAAGTACGAATATATATATATACACCCAACTTGATAACTGACTAAGAATCCTAATTGATTTTTTAAAGCCACAAATTCCTCATACAATTGAGAATCAATCCCATTCAGGACGACCACTTAATACCCATAAAACAACAATCACAGAAGGTGGTCCATTGAAATACCTTGATCAAATCAGGCATAACATATTCTTCTTTAGAAATGGAAACCCACATATTGGTTATACTGTAAAATTTAAATCATGGTTTCACAGAGAGGGTTGAAATCATAACAATATATCCACAGATGTTAAAACACACAGATACAAACAATAACGCATTTGTTTTTTTTAAATTGTAAATCACATTTGGTTTCTAATATATTACTAAACAATAACACCCATCACAGAAAAACATTTACAACCTCAATCCATAAGTATCAAACACAATCTACTATAGTAATATTGCTACCTATACAAATAATAAATGGAATAAGTGGCTAAGGAAGAGATAAATCGAATCATGCTTATGATGGAAGCTAGATTTCCTTATTATTTTCCCTGCTAGAAAAGTTGAGCCAAAACATTTTTCGTCTCACATCCAAGAGCCCCAATATTCCTCAAAGATTTATGAAAAAATGACCTTGCTTCCACAATATTTCCTTCTCTAAGATAACCCATTGTCAAAGTATCTATCTTAAATCCAAAACAACCAGTTCCGTATTGTCTTGCATGTAACATCTCAAAAATAACCAGATGAACACAACATAACACCCAATGAATCCTTATTTTCCCGATAAATTTCCATCTCTCCTCGAAGTTAGTGGAATAAATTTAGTGCCATTAATTACATGTGAGTACACAAGATGGTTCCCTCGAAAACTACTGACTCAATTCATTCCAATTCAGATTTAGATATCCCCTAACAAGATTTCAAAAAATACTTCTAATATCTTATTTTCCATTAGTTAGCCATGCCACCAAATTTCTTATCTACCCTTAGACATGGTAGGTAGAGGATATTAAATTCCAGTCAGTACAAGTCATGTATGGAGGAGTGATATTTGTTTCCATAACCTTAGGCTTAACCATTTATAGGTTTGAATACCCATCCCAATATCTTGTTAAGTTGGGATTTATGGTAATCAAAAACATTATCTTGGCATGTAAATTTCCCCCTTTTAGGTTATTAAAATCTAACCTTGAAACATCTGATAAGGTCCAATGTTCAAATCCCATAGTAACAATAAGCTCAATAATTTCCTTTTCGTGACTTTGTTAATAGCAAGAAATACTTACTAAACAACATCATGCATAACTAGTATGGAGGAATTTTAGGAAACAAAATACCACCAAATCCAACCATCTAACAATATTGCCATGATAATGGATTCCCTAAATATTCAATAAAAAACCTTGTTATATGCTCAAGCCCACGAGGTATAAAAGATACCATATTAGTCAAAGATATCGATAGAGGTCAAGAGCCAATTGTAAACACTATAATTCCAAACAATAATCATGGTGTTATTTGACAACAATAATGTCTTGAAATCTGGTATAATATGATCAATCTGAATAAGGATTGATAACAACTACCTTTCAATTAATTGTACTTCATTTTGTAATAAGTAAATTTAAGCTTTATCATAACAAATCACTCATTTTTATTTGTTCCCAATCGAAGGTCACATCTTCCATTCTTTAATAATAATATAACCAAGTACGAAGGCAATATCATGTCCCTATACCTTTGGTGTGTCATATTCCATCAAGACCATCAACTTAGAAAATAGCCAACACAATTTTTAGATGAATCAACAACTTGATATTTACCTCTAATATAGCCTTTGAATGTATTTGTACCCATACAATACACGGTTTTAGATCTAAGGCTCATCCTCAGCCTGATATGTTATCTCAAAACATACTTTAACTTCTAACCATATAAGATTAAATTACCCATTATACTCATTTTTACCCCTATATAGGATTATACTATTAGCCCATACTTTATAAGTTTTCAGTTTAAGGGTGATCAACATATTAGCCCTTTAGTACCAGCTTGACATATCATATATAATCAATTAGTCTAGGCCCCCAATATGTGCATCAATATGATAATCTTGGTCATACTATCATTATCTTTCATTTACAATCTTACTCCTTAATTATAATCATATCCTTTTCACCTGGCCCGAGCACAAATCAAGACAACCAGGATCATTATGTCATTGTGCTAGTAAGTTTAATTTTATACCTTATTATATAATCAAGGCTTAGGGTGAGAATAACACAATAGAAAAAATGGTACCATGATATTTAATACAACCAATTATACTTGATAAATTAAATCTCACTGTAAATCAAGCACTAAAAAATACCAGACAATGACTTATCCTTTGTAATCACAAACTACATTTTAGGTGGTGTGACATACTTCCCCCCTAATGAATCATCGAGACATTAATCAAATTCTAATCAAAAACAAATTTATATATGTTATCCATGGAGAAAAGTCATCACTTTCCTCAAAAACATGTAATTTCCCAAATTTTAGTCAATCTCAATTCAATTTTATTGACTATAACAACCTTTCAACTAGCAAAAATTATCACACCGTAAAAAATATGACCTAATTTTTGTTATTACAGCTTATGATATCATGCAATAACATTTAATATATGCATCAAATAATCAAAATCACGCTATATAAAGCAAAATCAATCTAGGAAAGCGCTCCTTTTTTTACTTTTCCATGTTCCTTTCCTAGTATGCAAAGTTTGTTAGGGAACTTGCTTTTTCACCTAAACAACCCAATTTAATTACTACATCTTAGGTTCCTATCTAAAATTAATTATTTCATCAAATTTTCATAATGAGGTCAACAAATGTTAATGTCAGAATGACTAACATAATTTCATAGCTCAAACAAACCTCTTATCATATGCTAAAGAAAATCATAATTCTCTTTCAGAAATTATAGCTAGTTTTATCATTGTTTTTCTTCCTGAAAATTTTTATTTTCTACCCTTTTGCTTTCCTTGTGCAATTTTTTTATTTTCTTGAGTTGCTTCCAACAATGTCCCATTCTATAAATGGTTTTTACCAAGAAATGAATGGTTATGTTCTTATCTTTAGAAGTTTCAACATATTTAATGTAGCTACCAATAAGATATCAGGATCATACAAATGTCCTCTCATCACAAAAGAATCCCCTAATCATATTCCCAATTACAAGGCCTTCCAAATTTACCTGGGCACAGAATTTCATCATCTAATTTTCCTTCGTATTAGTTAGAGACATGAATTTTTTTTGTCATGACAACAAGTCAATCATGTAGTATTAGTTAATATATATATCAAATAGTAAAAAAAAAACAAGTCTTATATCATAGATACAAGCAAGGAAAACATTGTTTTTAATTTCCCTAAAGTCTTCCTAAACTATTTTGTTTCATTGTTTTATTTTTTTTCCAAACCCTTTCCTTATGCAATTCCCAATTTTCTTTGAAATGCACATAACGGTCTTCCTTTTACCGGCTGATTTTATCTAAATACCTCCCTGGTTTTCACCTTTCGGACATTTTCATCATAATTTCATGGTCAATGGTTACTTAAATCATCCAATTGTTCCTATCTTTACCTTTTAGGCTTGTTATTTTACATGATTCCAGGTACTATTTATCTTCCATATCAATAAAAACTTTGATTTGTGTCAGAATAATCAAAGCTAATTATTTTCTTAAGTCCTTTAAGAACTCATTAACTCCAAATTCCTTTATGAGACTCAGTCAATGTCAATGTCAATGTCATTATTACATTGAAAATCATAGGTTTGTATTTTTTTTACATGCAAATAATAAATCATATTTATAATTATGTTTAAGCTAATCACTAGATACCAAGAACTCAATTGTACTAGTATCATATTTAAAAATACAACAAGAAGTTCTACTTAAATTACCTAGTGTCATTAGGAAAATTGTTCCTTCATCTTAGCCTACTAGTTACCATAGATTTATTCTACTACTTGCTAAAAATTGCAACAAGTCTTTCTTGTTGAAATCATTCTGGCAGTCTACATTTACTACCACATTGTTTCCACCATTTTTTTTAAAGATGCAAGTGGAGAAGAGTTAACAATCTTATATACCTTTTCTCTTTTCAAGTCATAGTTTATTACAGATTTCATTATAGCCTGATTGGAATTTCAAATCATCATTGCTACAATAGATAGTCCTCTTCTCTATCTACTTCATCTACCCTTTTTGGGTTTAATTTCATGTTGGATTCAAGTTCGAAAATCTGTCATCTTGATAGTTCAACAATCAAGCAACTCCCTTGCTGAATGTCATCAATCAGTTAAAGTTATTTTACAAAGAACTAATCATTTTCACACTCAACCAAATTCTCCCAGCATCCTTTTGGTTTCGTTTGTCATGAAGGAATGTTATATTGTGTTATCTAACTTATTTACCGCCGAACTGGAAGCATAATCTAGACTAGTTCGTTATCCATGGTACATCCTTCTCATATTTGATATATTTTTGTTAATAAATCAGAATTTAGTAAGCGTAAAGACTCAATAGGTCTAAGAGCTACAACCTTCAGCTCTGATACCAAACTGTAACAACCACTTTATTACACTTCTCAACTAGGAAAAATTTTAAGACTTGAAATTTGTTTGTTTCTAAACTTGTTTTAGTATACCTTGTTTGGAGATCGTGTCAACACCTTCTTAGTATTTAGGCCTTGTTTATTCTAAACTTGACCTAATTTTTGATATTCTCTTGTCATTATTTACACCAAAACTATCTTTGAGAACGTAGGAAGTAGTTATTCTTGTGATTGGATCATAGTCTTTTACTTGATTTTCAGGTACTAGATACTTCTTGCTATACAGTACCTTAGTCTGTGTGTCATTATTTATTCTTTGGTATTCTTGGTTCATATTGCCTCGATCCCTTGGATTGCTTACTTTATTATTTTACATTCTTTGTGACAATTTGACATCGTTCCACTGTTTGGTTTGTCGTAAGGTCCATTTTAATCAACCTTAGCAAAACATTTCTCATTATGCCTCCTATGACAAGGATGGGGCATCAAAAATTAGGGTCAAATCCCTTTGTAGATGACAAGATAAAACCACTTTTTGAATAAAACACCATGGTTGATCATAGTGGTGGTGAGGATAATTCTCCTTGGGTGGACTTTGAATTTAGTATCACCCAAATAAACAACTTCTTGTTTCAAAATAGACATGAGGTTCTTATGCATTTTGTAGAGTTAGGGCCCAATTTTCCATCTACGGTTGGTACCTCTCTCCTTGCCGACATGATTTATCGATAAATGGGCCAATAATTGTAATGCTGACATGATCGAGTATGAAAAAATGTGAAAATATCCTCCTTCTATCAAGTGAAGAGACCTACATACAAAGACAACTAAAAAAGGAATATTAGATAAATATGATAACGAGTTTCTTGAAAAATTCCCATCCCATGAATCAAAATAGCTTCCTTGAAGGGTGTCAAATCATTTGATACAATTAAGTGATTTGATAATGATAAGATAAATGATAACAAAGCCAAAATTCAGAAGGGATAAAAAGATCTTGCTCTGCTTGATATGTGGCCCAGGCCATAGTTGTGGTGAGTTTGAAGTCAAGTAAATAATCGAACCAGAATTATTATGTTGCGTCTTGTATTTCCCATATGATCTCGAGCTGATCTTAAATATCTTTGACTTCAGGTGTGAAAGTGATGACACATAAACTCAAATCATGTGTGATATCAAACTGTTCCCACATGAACACCTATTGGATGATCAGGAGATCATATATGTTGGTAAAATGACTGGAATCACCTAGTACTATCATCTACAATAGAGAACATATTAAATTCAGATATATTATTCCAAAAGATAGAGTGAAAAATTGATTCGATAGGTGATAAAGATGATAAAAAAGGATTATTGATAGGGATCACTAGCAATTCTTGGTAATCGCTCACAATTGAGAAAGAATTTTTGGAGATTCATGTGAAAACTTTGAATCTTTGGTAACAAGGAAATGTGACTAAAAGTGGTTAAACTAATGACTGATTAAGGGTGTTATTAGATACACAAAAGATTTGAAATTGAATAAAATTGAGAAAAATGTTCCTCTGATGGCAAAATGAGATTGACAAGGTTGCAGAGACTTTTTCAATATTAAGAATCTTCCAGATCCAAAACAGAGGTGATGGAGGTGCAAATATGTTGATATTAATGTCGTCTAGATGTTTGCAATGACATAGTTTCACTATAGTGTTTGAAGATCCCAAGAAAAATAGCTCAATAATGCTTTTATAATCACTAGTGATTCAATTATAATCAGTGGCAATCCGAGAAATGTGGAGAAACCCATTTGGAATTGGATTCAACTATTTCTAAAATGGGAATTTCAAGAATGGGGAAAAGGGGAAATGGTTAGGAAAATGTTACGAGGGGTTAGAGGGGTTATATGGTTAGGATAAAAATGGTTGGGATGGTTTATAGGTGGTTAAGGTAGTAATTGGTATTTATGGGGAGTAGAAGTGTTATTTAAAAAGGGTGAGAGCTTGCTTTAAGATAATGACATAGGTTTAGGGTGCAAGGGAAAAGTAGGGTACTGAAAATAGGTGTCTAAATTTTCCCCTTTTTGTAATGTGGTTTTTGACGATGAGAAACTAGAAAAAATGAGTGGAAAGGTTGACTTGTGTTGGATGTTGATCCCTGTAGACACAAAATCTATGTAATTTGGTACATTTATAGGTCCTAAAGAATAAAAATATATAAATGATTCCTTAGAAAGAAAATTAGTGGCTAGAAAATCCTTTTGGACTTTTTGTTTAATCTCTTGTCTTCTTTTTGGTCTTGCACATCTTACAGCCCTAACGGAACTTAACTTGTTTATCTTTTATGGCCTTAAACACTAGCACCTAGTTAGGAAACAAGCTCCCAGGAACTCTTGTCCCTAATTGCAAACTCCAAACCCTCTCTATCATTTTCTTATCCTTTTGGGTCTCTTTTACTTCTTGGTCACCTTTTAGTACTTTGGGTCAGTCTTTCAGTTGTCAATTACGAAATTTAAAAAAGGGAATCATATATATACTTAGTTACTTCTCCAAAATTAGGGGCAAAACACTAAGCATTATCTACTATCACCTAATCTTACACCTAAATGTACAAAATCATTACAAAACATCCATCTAGCACATCTACACAAGGGATGAGGGATGCATCACTCTACATACAAATCATAGGAGTGGAATTCTATTCAATTTCATCTCTCATATTTGCATACTTGGAGCATTATATATCTAGCCCATTATCATAGTGAAAATTACACAAGGAAAACCTAGGGCATCATTACACACACATAGATAGATAACCACATGGATTCTGAAATGTAGTGCAGTGCTCGGTTCTAAGTTCACTCTTCGGGTGACCGTTAGGGTTAGTCTGACTCCCAATTCTGCATCTTTTTTATTGGACATGTGCAGATAGATAATTGTCTTAAATGTTATAGGTAAAATTGAATATCTAGGAATGAAACCAGAGTGAAAAAGGGAAACTAATAACAGATCTCCTTCTCCATAAAAAGGATAGAACCTTAGCACTTGACTGGACACTAGAGCCTAGATCAGACATTAGTACCTGAATGCTCCTGTCCTCTCATGGGAGCTTCTGTCCTGGACATTTCTAAGTATCAAAACCTTCAGTAAGCCTTGATGATGATGCTTACAGTTTGTTTCAACATTTCTCCTGTCCAAATCATCTCAAGATTCTACAAAATTAGCTAAGTCACCCTCTCTCCCTCTTTCTTAGGGTTTAATTTATTTCTTGCTTATTTTTTGTCCATTTACTATATATTATCGTTGTGTATCATTCATTATAGTAGTTACTCTGAAATATGTATTTAATTCAATTTAAATTAAATCATTTGTTGAACACATTCAATTAAACCCAACCTTGTTGTGAGGCATTCTTCTTCCAAGACTGAGACTTATGAACCCTTACCCGATGAATATCTTCATGATCTCCAAGCTCATATAATTGAACACCCTCAAGACTTAGATCTCTTATTATTTGCTTCCCATGAAGACATCAAGAATTCAATTGAGCTCAACCTATCGGTCTCCAGTGATACTTCTCTTCCTATTTTAACACATCTTCCTAATTCCACCACTAACCTTTTACCTACATCTACTATGTTTGTTTCTATCCCTACTCCTAATAATCACCTTACCCCCTATTACTTACAAACCATGACATGTATTATCTTCAGGTGCCCATTACCTAGCTTCTTTATACCATGATTTACAATCCCAAATTTTTCAATTACAACAAGCTACTTCACATTCCTTTCCATCTCTAGATTCCTCCCTCCTCCTTCATAGTCTTTTTGCACCCACCATTTCCTCTTATCCACTCCCTCCCAACTTCATTATACCTAAGCTTCCCACCTTTAATTTCCATGATATTCCTCAGGATCACCTTTGATCCTTTAATTTGGAATGTCTGGACTATGTGGATGATATGAAGTTATTGGCTAAATTATTCTCTCAAATCTGACAAGATTACACTATGTGATGGTTTTATGATCTACCTGTTCATTTGGTAACATCGTTCACATCATTAATTGATGCATTACTTGCTCACTTTTATTTAAATACCAGTACTAAGATATCCTATTCACAATAAGCTCAAATCAAACAAGGATCTAATGAACCTTTTGTGGACTATGTCTTACGCTATAAGAGAAACCTTGCTAAGATGACCAATGTGCTAGCTGATTCAGAATTGTAAGATATATTTATTCAAATTCTCTTACCTCCACTTCAAGATAGTTTCATCTTCGATACTTCTCCTTTGTTTAATCACCTATGCCATACAGTTAAGTTATGCAAAAGAAAGCTTATATCCATGGGAAAATTGATGTTTTTTTATACTTCATCATCCATATCCTCTAACAAGTTTAAAGATAAATCTAACTTCAAACCCTATGGTAAGCATACTGAATTCAAATCCACTTTTAACATTGTTTCTACACTATAAAAGATTCAATTACAACCCAAAAAGCATACTTTTACTAAGCAACCTTACACACCTCATTTCCTATTACTGCAAGTTATCGAAAGTAATCTCAATGCTCTTCCTCCACAGCTCAATCTTGATCATTCTCGCCCATGTGGTAGTAATTACGATGAAAATGCACACTGTGACTACCATAAATGAAATAGGAATTATATTGATCACTATTTTAAGCTTAAACAACTTATTCAAGATCTTGTTGGAAATAATGTGATCGAGCTCCATGAGCCATATACTATTAAACCAGTCAATGAAAATCAACAACTTAAAATCTTCAATGACCCATTACCCAAACAAGAAAATAAAGGTAGTGATTCTTCTACAAACCATGTATATCATGTCGTACATACTCCTTCCTCAGGGCCTCTCTATTTTCTTATTACTACTATTGATGTACCATTACCAGTCATCACATTTTCAGATCATGATTACTATGTTACATTTTCCTTTGATTTGTTGTATATCAATGCTTCTATTGGTACTTAAGTTGTCAAAAATACTTTTGTATATCTATTGATAATTTCCAATGTATGCTATATTGCACTATTATTATCTATCAAGTGTCCAACTTACCTAATCACATTTCCAATGCCTAATTCTTACATTCGTGTCATACTTCCCATTACAGTTGGGCCCATTACCATGATTAAACCATTCATTGTTACATCTACAATCAAAGAATGTGACATGATCTTAGGTCTTCCTTGGGTCTGTGCTACCCAAGCCATCCCTTCCATGCATCACTTATGTATCAAGTTCATCCATAATAAGTAAGTTGTTACCATTAAGGGTATTGCATCAAGTACACCATTACCTTGGCCCACTCTTGAATCTATCTTTGCACCAGTCATGGAATCTAGGTCAACTACGCTTCTCAAATCTAAATCTATCTCCACACCTATCTCTCCTATTCGCACATGACCTTATCATCCTCATCAATCTATTATTCCACCCCTCTGACATAATTTCCCTACTCAGGAAGCCCCTTCTCATATGTTTCCTCCAGCCCCTTCACCACATTGGTCTCATTCACATGCACATATTTACCCTCTTACATCATTGATCTTATACCATGGTCACATGCCTTTTTCTCCTCAGATATCGGGTGGGTGCCCCTCTCCCTTCACTATCATCAGATAGCCTTCTATCCATCACACACTTGGTGGAATCACACTTTCTCCCCCCTCCGCCACTATCAATTATCTCTAGTTTTTATTGCTACACATCATGCTCTAGACTTCATGTCTAGCATTTTCAAGCACCCTCACATATTTGGTACACACATTGTACCATCATCACCTGATGACATACTCTAGTACTACGCTTCACACTTGACTGTTAAGGGAACACTTCATCAATGAACCTCACATCATCTACTCTTTCCACAATTCACGGTCATTTCTTCATTATACATATATCCTAGCATAGATTACTCTCTCTCTCACTTCATGCTGCATGACTATATTTCCAAGCATCACCACATCGTTGGTTCATATACTTTATCCTCATTACCTACTGATGCACTCTAGTTATACGGTTCATACTCAACTGTTAAGGTTCCAATTCTTAAATTAACCTCACATCATCTAATTTTCACTTCATGTTATGTGTTTCATGAACTAATATTATCAAGTATCACATCACAATTGGTAAACAAACTATATCGTCATTACTCGATGATGCGCTCGAGTGTTGCGGTTCACACTTGACTGTTGAGGTAAAAATTCATCGATGAACCCCACATCATATATTATTGCTACACTTCACACTTAGTGCTTCACGTTATATCTTTCCTTGCGTCTACTCTCATACAAGACATTCATTACCCGATGATACACTAGTTCCATGGTTCATACTCGACTATTGAGGGTCCAATTATTAAATGAACCTCACATCTTCTACACTTCACATTCAATCCTTCATGATACATATTTTTTATCATCTACTCTCAATCCCACACATAATACTCCTTTCCCGATGATGCACTCTTATTCTATGATTCATTCTTGACTATTGAGGGGGAATTTCTAAATGAACCTTATCTCATACACATTTTCTAGGGGGCAACATGGCTCCTCCTCTCTCCACATATTCCACATCATAACACACTATCACACTCATACAAAATTTACATATCTTGGTTTCATTTACTCTTGTTTATTCTAATTATATGTAACACTTTGTTTTATATGTTAATCATATACTTAGTATTTCATTATCTTTTTTTATATACATATGTGTGTTTAATTGGTATCTTGAAGTGAAAGTGGTACCTTTCACATATTCATACACAATGCATGATGCTCGACACATCTCTATACTAAACCCACCGATGATCCTATGGGCATATACTTTTTCTAATATCACACTCTACATCACAGGTTCTATCACTTTAATACTTCTTATTTCTAGTTACTATCACTATAATTTTCAATGATCTATATGCAAACACCTAAAATCTACTTACATAGTTTTATTAATAAAATTATATTAGTTATCCTCTTTCCTATCATTTCCGTTATAATTAGTGATTTCCCGCTAATTAACTAACATTTCCCTCTATTTTAGTCAATTAACGACACTTCGTTAATTAACTAGCCTTTATCACATTTTGGATTCCAATTAATGACACTTCATTAGTTATAACCATCTTTGATATAATTAATTAACTATCATTAGTTAATTAATCATTTTTAAGAATGTATTAAATCAATAAACCCTTTTATTGGCTAAATCCCACTTTCAAATGCTTTGAATCATATCAAATTCCTCCTAAATCACCTCTAAATAGCCCAAAAACCTTATTCTAGCCTATTAATTAATTCTATTTGATTAATTAAAGCACCCTCCAGCTCCCATGAGTTGCTAATCACTTGTTAATCAAGCTTAACAAGTATAAATATACTTTATCCTTTATCCCACATTCATTGGGATTCAAGCTTCTCCAAAATGGAAATTTATATAAAGGACCAAGCTCCTTCCTTTTACACCTTACACCATACTTTTGATAGTATTCCACATAAAACATATAATTAAGAGCCTTTCTCCATTGATGGAATAGCTTTCTCATCTTTACATCCATTTCTTCATGCTTCATTAGTAAACAAAGATCTAAAAATGGCCTTGTAGTCATTTTACTGAGATTCTTTCATCATCTTGAAGCAATAACATAAATTTTATTACTTATGATCTTTATAGGTTTATAGTTTTGAAGGCAATCATACATAAATAGAGTAGGAATGGTCAGTAATTAGATGAGTTCTTTCATGTTTTTACATTAAAAAGCTAGTTTCCTATAAGCTCTAATCAAGATGTTTATACTTAGTTTCACTTTTCTTTTAAGCTACCAGGAGTTAGTTTCATTTATATAATATTTTAAATTTAGCATAGATACACCATACACACTTTGACATACTACTTATCTTTCTAACATACTAATAGGTGGCAGTGCTTCATTTGTAGAATTTTCCTTGTAAGATGTATACAACCATGGCTATCATTCACTTCTTTCTTCCTATTGTTTTTGGACTATGCCCTATGTCTTGATTGATCATTGTATGCTTTTAGCCACTTCGACCATGATTGTCTTATGACATTATGAGCGATGTCCCATATATACAACCCACTTTTCACGTTCTATTTTTTCTTCCTAGTTATTTTTTACATTGTGTTTTATTGCATGCTAGCTTTATTTACACTAACACTTGTTTCTAACCATTTTATTTGCATATTCCTTGGTTTCTACCATCCACATCCCCTACCCCCTACATATATCCACACTCAGATATGCATATCAACTTCATGTCCTCTCCTTTGGGCCCCATTCTCCTATAGTTGTCGCATGCACCTAAAATGAGGGGGGAATCTATAAGGTGAATAAATCACTCTACAACAACTCAGAGCTCCATAACAACATAACATAGAATAAAATTAACAAAGACACATAGTTACAAATTGGTCCAGAATCATACATAGGTCCAAAACATATTAAAGACACTAGCACCAAGTATTGGATAAAAGTTATGGGTTCTTGTGTCCTAGGTGGAAAAAAAATCATTTTCTCACTTTAGAATAGTTTGCAATAATTTTTCATTACAGTTCTCCAGTAGTAGGAACTTGCCTCCAGTTACATAATACTATTAATCAATTATAAACATGAACAAATCACATACATACCATCTACAGTGGTGCTTATTAGGAAGCATAATAGATGGAGAGAAAAACTACACCTCTCCCAAACACTCTTCTCTTGGTGTGAGATCTCCCAAAAAACTTGCTCTTATCATGAGATCACCCAAAAAACTTACTCTTGGCATGAGATCACCCAAAAAACTCACTCTTGGTGTGAGATCACCCAAAAACTTCACCATTAGTATTCAAATCCAGAAACTCCAAGCAAACAAGACAAAATTTCTATCCTTTACTCTCTCATACATCAGTTACAAAATTTCCTTTACACACTTTTTACATACTTATACATACATTACTCTAATTTTTTACATATAGGAATTTGACTACTTTATCACTCTTCTTTTGCAGGTCTGTCCTTAATAATCAATAAGAAGCATATCCCCTCAGTAAGCACAATCTCTAACAACACGTTACTACACATACACTTTTCCCCTAGGGTCTACTTCTTTTTCCTAGTCTCCACGCCTCACATTATGATCACTTCATGTTTCACTTGTCCACTCAACATGATATCAATGACACTCTTCTCTACAGGATTACAAGGTACATTTCTTCTATCTAATTTATGCCATTGAGTATTCACTCAACAACATAAAGTGGGATAAAATATAAAAACAAAATCTATGCACTTGGGTATATTTCTAGGTCCTAAAGCATATTAATATATACATGATTCCTAAACAAAAAAATTAGTGGTTGAAAACTCTTTTTGGCCTTTTTGTTTCACTCTTGTCTTCTTTTTTTACTTACACATCTTACAACCCTATCAAAACTTAACTTATTTATCTTTTATGGCATTGGACACTAGCACCTAGTTAGGACACAAGCGCACGGGTGTTCATGTCCCTCCTGGGTGTTCCTGACCCTATTTATCCCTTTCTTATACTTTTGGGTATCTTTTACTTCTTCGTCACCTTTTAGTACTTTGGGTCGGCCTTCCAGTTGTCAATTAATAAATTCAAAGAAGGGAATCATTTATATACTTAGTTACTTCTCCAAAATTAGGGGCCAAACACTAAGCATTATCTACTATCACCTAAGCTTACATTCAAAAGCACAAGAGCATTACAAATCATCCATCTAGCACATCCATACAAGGGATAAGGGTTGCATCACTCTAAATACACAACATAGGAAGAGAAGTTGATTCTATTTCATCTAACACATTTACATACTTAGAGTATTATAGATCTATCATGTTATCATAGTTCAACTTGCAAAAGTGCAACTTAGGGCATCATTACACACACATTCACACAAAACTACATGGAATCTGAAATGTAGTTCAGCGTTCAGTACTAAGTTCACTCTTCGAGTGACCATTGGGGTCATTCCGACTCCACATTCTGTATCTTTTTTATTAGATTTGATGTGGTTTTTGGACATGTGTAGTTAGACTATATAGGAGTGAAACCGAAGAGATAAAGGGAAACTAATAACAAAGATCCTCCTACACAGAAAAGGATAGAACCTTAGCACCTAACTAAACAATAGAACCTAGATCACTCACTAGCACCCAAGCCCTCATGTCCTCCTATCGTCACTTTTGTTTTGCACAATTCTAAGTCACAAAACCTATAGTGATCCTTGATGACACTGCTTACAGTTTGTTTCAACAACTCTCTCTCTCTCTCTCTCTCTCTCTCTTGTCACTTTTGTTTTGCACAATTCTAAGTCACAAAACCTACAGTGATCCTTGATGACACTGCTTACAGTTTGTTTCAAAAACTCTCTCTCTCTCTCTCTCTCTCTCTCTCTCTCTCATTGTTTGTCCATTTATTGTATATTATCATTGTATATCACTCATTACAGTAGTTACTTAGACATATAGATTAAATTCAATTCAAATTAAATCAACCCCCCCTCAAACTTGGGGTCGTCGTAGTGAAGTACAATGATCACAAGTTTGAAAAATGTGGCTAGATGAGATAGGCTTAGATGATGGTGCATTGTGATTTAAGATACCCCGAGACTAGGCATGGAAACAAATTGCCACAAAGGTGGACTTGTGTAGCTAGAAAGTCAAATGATAGGGGAACCAATGGGTTCTTGACCTACAGAAGTATGAATTCCAGGAATTAGCTGTGGGAAAAAGGTTTCCTTAAAGAGAATAAAATCCATAGGAAATACAAGCTAGATGACGAATGTTTCCACGAAGGTGGGATTATGTTTCCAAAAAGTCAAGTAATAGGGGAACCAAGGAGTTTTTGAGCTATAAATGTATGACTTGCTGGTGATAGGGGATAAAGGTTTTTCTGATATATGTGAAATTCAGAATGGATTTAATAGAAAGAAGGTTGATATTGGATGAATTTTTTTAGATTGAAAGGGTATTGAGGCCCTAAAAAGGAGCACAAGCTTTTTAAATATGTGTAATTTTAGACAATGAATGATAAAGATGATTGTTTGGCGAGGTCAAGGGAAAAAAAATTATATTTTGGAATGTTGAAGTAATCGTTGGAGATTGCAGGCAAGTCATTAACGATTTGAAGTGATTGTTGGTGATTGCAAAAATTGTTGGCAATTTACCATGAAGAAAAATAAAAAACTAAATAAATAAATTTGAAAGGCTCATTTCATATAATTACTATTTTGAGATTAAAGCCTTTAGTTTTGACGTTGTTGCGATGAGTGGTGATTTTTTTATATGTTTCAAAATGTGCTTTAATTATGGTTAAGAATAAATGTGAAATTTTTGATTTTGGACTAGATTTGATACATATGTGATAGATGGCAAATTAAACATGTATGACAATGAACTTGAGGCCTTGTAACAAATGTTAACATGTAACAAACAATAATTAGTCATATGTAGGATGATGGATGTAGATGAAAATGTGCATATGTATCTTCTTACAACATGGGAAGGGTCAACATGTAGTTTTTACATGGGGAGTAGCATCTCCTTTTGATGGCTTGTAGGATTGTACCCCATCTATATTGTTATTTCACAAATTGATTGATGTGGGAAGTTTTCTTTTGATGGGAAAGTTGATTGATGCGAGAATATTTTTTAGGATGATTTTTATATTTTTAACTTTTTATATGAAGGTTTATCAATGTGGAAATACTTTTGTAATGATATGGGTATCCATCCTTCGAGGGAGTGGTCTAAAATTTTGATTTTATTTTACAGACAGTCATCCTTCGTGGGATTAGTCTATATTTTGATAATATAATTAATATTTATCCTTCAATGGATCAAGCTATGTGCATCCATATGTGTATTTTTTACTTTAATTTTTGTTGAGGGAAGGCCTGGTAGACCATTTGAGGAGGGGAAAAGATGTGTGTACAAACTACACATGTGATCCCTTAATATGTTTTCAATTATTAGATAAAGGGTAGATGAGAGTAATGATATTGGGGTTCCTACTCAAGAAGAGGAACTTATCCATGTGGGAAAATGTGGTGAACAGAGTCGTGGTGTTCACTGTTAAGGTCATAGATATAGGATATTAATGACACACCACATAATTCCAAATCATTACGGTAGTGAATGATAGGATAGTGGTGGAATGAGATCTTCGATATGAATAATGTCATGAAAGTATACATGTTAATAATAGAAAGGTCACAAGTGTAAATAATTCAGAGTTTCATTTTCAGTTTTACCATCAAGGGAGGCTAAGCGATAGGCTCCTAATCCATATTTGTGAGTGATGACATATAGACTGATCCAATTAGGGGAAATTTTTCCATATTTACTCCTTTCTAGGGTAGTGACATTTTGATTCTTTTTAAGGACAAGATCACCAATGTTGAATTCACGTTTTTGATATATTTTTTATATGCTCGTTTGATGCATTCTTGGTAGACATGATGATGTTTGAGGGCTGTTAGAAAACGTTCATCTAGTAGTTCAAGTTTTGTTAGGTATTCATAATGATAATCCTCATCAAAGATAAAATCCCTTAGGGACACGCCGAGAGATGGAATTTGAACTTTAAGGGGTAGAATGGCCTCGAAGCCGTAAACTAAAGAGAAGTTCGTAGCACCTATAGAAGTGTGGATTCTAGTTTGATAGGACCATAGAGAAAATGGGATTTAGAGATGTCAATTCCTGTCTGATTGATTAATAGTTTTCACGAGCATTCTATTGAGTGTTTTGTTAGAAGCTTCTGCTTGACCATTTACTAGTGGATAATAAGGAGATGAAAAAATTAGCTTGATGTTGAAAGTGTCGTATAATTTCTTTATTTCCTTATTTTTGAAATACCTTTCATTATCTGTGATAAGCTTGTGAAGGATGCCAAAGTGTTGGGCCCCTAAAATATTGGCTAAGTACAATAAGGCACGTGGGCGCGCAAGGCCTATTTGGAGAATGGCGTGTAAGGTGAAGGCACGTGGGATAGGGTTTTAGAATGGTTTAGTAGAACCCGTCGTGTATGCACAAGGTAGAGTAAGGGTTTTGGGACTTAGCCACATTTGAAATTCCTGGAAGCACATGGAAAAAGCATGACCTAACTACACATGCGGAATGGATAAGGTGCCAGCCTGGCAACTTGGTGTCCACAAAAGAAATATTCCTTGCAATAGAAGGATCCAGAAAGACATCATTGTGAAGAGTGGAGAGATCAGATCTGAAAGAGGCATACTTCCTTAGAGGACCACCTTGGACAATTGGCAATCGATCCATACATTCATAAAGGATTAGCAGTAGTTGTTGAGGATATATATTCAAGCTCCCAGTAGAAGAAAAAAAATAATTGGTGAGAAAGAAGTAGATAAGAGGACAGAGATGAGAGGCGAAGCTCTACAAAAATATTGTGGAGAGTTTTATGGGTTGGGTTTAGAAGATCTGTAGGAATAATGGAATATCAAGGGGATAGGCCTATATTTTTCTTTGTAAAATGAGAGACCTAAGTCTAATTCTGATGCATGACTCTGGTATGCATTTTTATATTGATCTGTAATGGCCTCAATGAATGCATTGTTATTATCAAACATGTTGAATATGAATATATGTGGTTCTTGGTTTATACTTATATCTATATGGATCTATTTTATGTATATTATTTTTGAATGGATGTAAACCCTTGTGCATTTCCTTTCTATTATGGTCCAAATCTATATTTTGTTAATGTTTTCCTTGTCTGAATGCATGCATTAGTCTAGAAACTTGTCATAAGCTCTCAAGATGAATGCATGGTTCTTTTCCATTCTTCTGCATTTAAGCATTTGTCATAGATGATGCATTCTCACACTACTCACAAAAAGGAGGGTCTCAATACCTGTGCATGCCTCGATTGAGTTCCCAGCATCCGTTGGGTTATAAGATGATGCACATGGGTTTTTCCTATTCTTTGAAGGCTACATAAATGACTATATCTTGGTTCTGTTGCCAAGACCTCTTTTCAAAGTTGTTGCAAGAAATGACATGCATATTTTTACCTATGATGCATGATGACAGAGTGCCTAACCTTAGAAAGTGTTGAAACATGATTCAAGAGCATAGAGGATGAGTTTTCTCAAAGATTCAGCACTGGACTTTAGTTCGATGAGTGTAGATGGGCAGAAGAGAACATATACCATGGGCTATATGAGACATTATTTTACTGCTTCCCAGTATAATTATATGAATGGCTTTCATCATATGCATCCAGATCGATTTGGTACTATAGATTGCATGTATGGACCCAAGATGACTATCATAGGCTTCAGGATGCAGAGCTTTCTTGGATTGTTCTATTGATAACTGGTGGAAGAGGGTGCTAGGGTGCTGGCCAGTTATACTTTAGAATATTCCATTTTGACGTATTCTTTCCCAGGATTTACTAATTTCAAGTTTCTAAGGGATCCTGAAGATCATTTTTGTGTGTTATTCCTTTAGCTATGAATATCTTGGTCATTACTTTGAGTTTAGAAGCATTCCCCATGGCCAGATAAAGCTTCTCTATGTGTTGGGAGAGGAAGCTAGGGTGAAGGAAGATGGTAGGCATTGTGGCTGAAAAGGAAAGGGAGGAGAGATGACTCAAGTATAGTGAAGCTCGTGATAGGGAGATGACTAGACAATGCAAGGTTACAAGTTTTATGGATCTTTGGAAGCGGACATTATGGGAAAGAGTTGAGGTTCTTGCAAAAGATGTGAAGCCTAAGCAGTTTTTGTTACCCCATCTTGGCAAGCATGGGAGAGATGCCTCTTCAGATTATGATGAGATTTCATCACATGGAGAGAAAATATTTGTTGGCATGCATCTGAACCCACCTGGTGACAAACCCCTAGTGCTTAGTTTTCTCGATCAAGGGAGAAGTATTGTTAACCCAGTTGGAATCGATGGAAGTGACTAATCTATGCCCAAGAGATATAATTTCTCATTTGGAACATCCATGGCTATGCAAGCCATTCCTGTATTTTAGGGGATTTTTCGACAAGGTGCAAGTATGCAAGGATTAGGTATCGCATCTGGGAGTGGTGTGGGACATATAACTGGTAGTGGGAAAATATCACAAACCATCAGCGTGTAATTTAGTGGGATGCTTGAAACACTAGGTGTGACCACTCCTGGTCCTTTTCTAAGTACAAGAGGTGGATATGGTGGGTCAAGAGGAATAGAACCTAGTGGATCTAGTTGATCCAGTGGAGGAGAAAACATTGGAGGGAACCAAGGATCTGGATCAGAAGGACAAGGACCCCAGCCACCTCCCCAAGTGTTTTTTGAGATGTCTTTACACTTACTAGACTATAGGGGTATTGAATATGTTGCAGAGCATGTGCATAAGTGTGAACTACTATGGCATGCGTAGGGAATCACAACCCTGGAGAGGATGTGAAAAAGTGTGAATTTTCGGTATCCAAATTTTTTCTCCCTTTAAAGCCAAACACCAACACAGATTAGAGGTGGAGCTTAGAGGTAGATAAATCATAGTGTGTCATTTTTTACCCGGGGATGAAATCTAACTGGCCTTTTGTTACTCATATTTTTGGATAGATGGATAGCACTTTTAAGAGGATTTGACCTATCCTCACTACTTTAGGTCGTGCCTCTTCGACCAAGGTGAGAGAATCCTTAGTGTAACCTTTGTTTTATGAAGGAGATGGAGATATCCTTCATTTGGACAAATTTTATGAAGAAAACCTTGGGAAAATATGGTCAATACTCCATAATTTAACTCTTAAGAGTTGTCACTTCTAAACGATGGAGATACTTTCAACACAAGGCTAAGGTTACTGAAGACATTAAGAAATCTTGATTGTTCTACGTATTTTAGTAAGTAGATTTTGTTCCTTTGTTGATATACAGGGAAAATAGGGGTAGTTCAGGATGGATCAATGGTTTTTGAATGATTTTGGTGGGAGATGAAGCAAGAAAAAGTTGATTATACCAAATCTTCAAAGGGACTTCACAACAATGAACAACTCAATAACAAAAAAATTCAGACCAGTTAAGATGTTCCTTCAACCAAAAGGTGTGCTTCAATGGAGGCCTAGATCAGCATGTTTTCACATAATCTTTGAGACTCTAACATGAAGGCTTGAATTGAAAGACTCAATTAAACACCAAAGTATCTGATCAATCACACCTAAGGTACACCCGAAGACTTACAGACAATCTTTATCAACAAATGACAGTGAATTGATTTTAAATTTGTTTATCTCATCCAAGATGAAGGCTCTTCTTGAAATGAAATTGTAAATACCATTAAAATATCACAGGGATGAGATCCTGTGTGATTTCACAAAGATTTCAATGTAAGATTGCAATAGGAATGAAAGAAACTATTTACAGACATTCTGAAACAAAGCAGACACAAATTGCTAGAGATTGGACACAAATTAATTTCAAAATTTCTTAGATTCATCAACAGGGGAAAGATTCTAGAGAAATCTCAGTGCTCGTCAATGGCTATACATATGAAACCAACTTGACACGATAGAAAATCTAACATAGAAGAAAATAACAGGTTATCTCGGCTTTGGTCTCTCACGAAGATGGATTTCTCAAATTTTCTCTTAGGAATTCAAACTCTGACCATTTGCAAGAGTATTCTCATTGCATTTATACATTTTACTCACTCAATTTTCCCCCAAAAAAGAAATAATATTCGAGGGACCTTTGTTTGTTAAAAATTTGCTTTAGAAAGTGACATTTGAAAAATTTAGATCTGAAAGCTGTCAGGTGGACCAATTGTGAATTGATCACATTTCTTGGGCCCTTAACTAATGACTAGGATGCCATGCCACAAATTTTTGGCAATCCTTCTAATCATTTTGATTATTTCATGCGATAAATCCCCCTTTTAATCATTTTCTGGAGACTCTACATAGCTAGATATGACAGGTAATCTTTTTCACTCTCAAGGAAACACCTTTTTCATATTTTGTGCCTACACTTTCATCATTTCATCCCTTTTCCCCTCTCTTTCCATTGCAATTCTACCCCACATCCATCTCCTCCGGTAATTCTTGTTTTTACAAGTGCTTGAGTAATTCTAACTTCAAAATATTGACCTTAACAATCCTTAGACTCATAAATTAAGTTCTGAATCCATCAAATGGCACTTTATAGATAGAGATGACAAGGAATTTCATCAAAGAACGATGAAAAATAGTGCATATATGCATCTCCAGGAATTTAGGAGAAAAAAATGGTGAAAAAATAGATGTAATACACAACAATCGTTGATTTTTCCCCTTTTCCACTTTATATCATAGTTGTCCACATGTTTCCTTGGTGTAACTGCAAAGGAGAAGCACATAGAGAAGTCCCAAACAAGTGTGGGCCTTTCATGTGCCTTGGGCCCAAGAAAAACACCTTTTGGCCTTTGAAAAGCCTCAGTGTAAAAAATATCCAACGGAAGCCTCCACGTGTTTCAATGGTGCATTTTGAGATGGTCCCCAAAAGTAGAGACCCCAAACAAGTGCGGGCTCAACACATGTCTCATTCAAGCAGAGTTTGTTAAAAAAATTGAAGGTTCAGTGGAAGGCACCATGTGTCTAGGGTCCAAGACATTTTTCTTTTGCCGTTGAAAAGTCCAAGCAAAGGGCAGAGTGAGTGGAAACCTCCAAGTGTCCTCCTGGTGCTTCTTCAAAATAAAACTTAGGGGCCGGTCCCCAAATAGGCACGGTCCCTCCATGTGTCCCAGGCCTTTAGAAAGTTACTTGAAAAGTATAAGTATGAGAAGACCTGGCGGAAGCCTCCACATGTCTTCATGGTGCAACTTTGAGATGGTGCCCAAGAGTGGAGACCCTGAACAAGCGCAAGCTCACCACGTGTCCCAGGCCTTAGAAAATTGTTTTGAAAATTTTAAGTACAAAGTGGAGCCAGCGGAAGCCTCCACATGTCTCCATGTTGCAATTGTTAAGGTGGGACCTTGAGGCAGATCCTCAAATGAGTGCTAGCCCTCCACGTGTCCATGGTCCTCCAAAATTGTACCGGTTGCATGAAAAATTTGTCTAAGTCTTGGAAAAGAAGTAGAAACCTCCACGTGTCCCCCTCGTGCAACTCCAAGGCCAAACCAAAAGGTGAATTTTCAAATGAGCGTCGTTCCTCCAAGTGGAAAAGTTTTGGGTTGAAGTGAGCCTTAGAGTTTTTAAAGTGCCCCACCAAGCCACATCCAACCAAAAAGGGCCACATTTCCACTAATGTTGAGATGTAAATTTGACCAAGAAAAATACACCTGTCAAACCATAAAATATATGAAAATCATCATTTGAGCCCGGAAATGAATCTTTCTTCAAGGACATAGAATTTGGAAATGTTATAAGGCTCAAATATGATCCTCTAAGCTACATCCAATCATGTTTCCACTGGTATTTGGGACAAAAATGACAGGGACAAAAAAACATGACTGTGGAAAATGGAAGGAAAGGAAAAACCTGAGTTTTATGCCCAAGTTACAGACTCTTTCAAATGGACAGAGGAACGAAAAAAAAAATCTAGATCTTTAAGTGATCCTTGACCAAGGAAGGGACTAATCATGGAAACCAAATGGAGGACAAATTTTTTATGCATCAATATGGGAGATAGATAAAATGACAAATCCCGAAAACTAGAGAACTTCAATGACAAATAAGGTGAGACTAATTTAAGCACCAACATCGACTCCGACTTGGGGATGGGCATTGCCTATGAGTGCCACAAGAACAAATAGTAGACCAAGTGCTAAAAATAGACAATTGGGTAATGGAGTCAAAGAATAATCTTGTAGAGTAGAACAACCATAACCATCCTCAAAAAATGAACCAAGAAACCAGTAAAACTAGGTCACCAAGGACCAGAACAAACAAAAACACAAAATCATATGAGAACAAAGAACTATACACTGTACAAATGGAGTATACCTTGATTCTGAGAAATCAATCAAGGAAATTTTTCAAATACCGTTCATTAATAGGAAATTCAAGCAGTTCCCCATCTAAGTCTTTTAGGAAGAAGGTATTTTCACCAATTCAAATATCAATGGAATAAGGGCCCATCCACAATGCATCAAATTTACCATGCTTTTCCTTATCTTCATGCCTATTATCCCATAAAAGCACAAGATCCCCAATGCTGAAAGCTCTAGGAGTCACCTTTTTGTCAAATAAATTCTTCAAATTTTCTCTAAACTTCACATGTTGTTGATGGGATTCCCTTCTTTTTTCATCCAACTCAATAATTTGATTGATTCAAGCATCATATGGGCTAACTTCCTGATCTTCAATTTGTTGAACAAACTGAAATGAAGACAATTGCAAATGAAGGGGTACAAAAGCTTGAGTTCCATATACCAACTCAAATGGTCTTTTACCAGTAGCTCTTTTGACAGTGATTATGTCAACCCAAACAGAAAAATTCAATTACTCACCCCACTTCTTTTTTTTCGGCTCCAAGGTTCTTCTAATGATCTTTAACAAGTTTTTATTGTTGGACTCAGCTTGTCCATTTCCTTGGGGATTGTAGTTAGAAGCATATGTCAGATTGATTCCATACTCTTTGCACATTTCCACCAAATGTTTGGCTCTGAAACTCATGGCATTATCAGCAACAATTTTAGCTGGCACTCCAAATCTGCATATGATTTGATTCAACATGAAGTCCATGATAACTTGGTGTGTTGCCTTCTTGGTGGGGATTGCTTCCACCCACTTAGTGAAATAATCAATGGCTACAAGAATCCATTTATGACCAGCACTGGAAGGATCATAAATTTCCCCAATGAAATCCATTCCCTGTTATCTGAATAGGACTTCAACTGACATAGGCTATAAAGAAAGGGAGCCTGAATCTTTCATTCTTCCAGAAAAATGCTAGCAACTTTCACATTTCCTAACCAATAGATTCGTATCCTTGAAAAGAGTTTGCCACCAATAATCAGCCCTAAATATTTTATGTGTTGTAACTCTTCAAGAAAAATTTCCCCCATAGACTCCTCCATGGAGATCAGCAATTATTTTGGGGGCCTCATCTTCAGTAATGCATCTCAAGAGCACTCCCTCGGGGTTCTTCCAAGCTAACCCAAAATTAGTAATGACATAATTTTGAGAGGCTAACTTAAGAGCTCTTTTCTGATTTTTACTCAAATATTCAAGGCAGCATAGATGTCTGAGATAAAATATTATATCTTTGTACCATTTAGAACTTACCAAATTTTCAAGGACATCCACCCTTTCTCCTTCTACTTCATTCACCTCAATGGTTTCCAAGTTGCTCTCAGCCATAAGCTTAGCTAGGACCAAACCACTTACCAATTTCATGGTTTGGATATCCATGTCATACTCCTACAACTTGTTCACCCATCTACATCTTTTTCTTGAGACCTCCATCTCTGATAAGATGTCTTTCATCATGGTGTGGGGAACATAAGGAAAAACTTTAGAGCTCAAGATTTAGGGTCTGAAAACATTTTTTTCTTTCACCAAGGCAAATGCTTGCTTCTCCATGATGGTGTACTTCAACTCAGCTCCCTACAATGCCTTACTGAAAAAGGCAATTGGTTTCTTAGCCCCTTCATCATCCTTCTATAACAAAACAGATGCAATGGTGTTTTCTGAAGCAAAAGAAAACACTTGAAAAGGCTTCTTGTAATTTGGGGCTGCCAAAACAGGGGCATGCTTTAGTTCTTCTTTGATCCCATTAAAATCTTGAATGGAAACTTCTTCCCATTTGATAACCTAGTCCTTCTTCATCATACTAGTAATGGGGATGGTCAGCTCAGCAAAGTTAGACACAAATCTTCTGATAAAGTTTATTTTTCCAAAGAAGGATTGAATTCCCTTCTTAGTTCTTAGAATTGGAACCTTGTTGATGGCCTCCACTCTCTCTGGATCAATCATGACCCCTTCTTTTGATACAATGTGACCAAGTAGCTTTCTCTTTTACACTCCAAAGTGGCACTTCTTGGGATTCAATGATATGACATACTCTCTACACCTTATCATCATTCTCTCCAAGTGTTGTAAGTGATCATTTATTTTTATGGAAAACACAGTTACATCATCTTGATAAATAGGAATGACATCATTGATATAACTAGAAAATGCTACATCCATTGCTCTTTGGAAAGTTTCTCCAGCATTCATTAAGCCAAAAGGAATCCTGACATAGACATAAGTTCCCCAAGGAGTGGTAAAGGTAGTCTTTATTCTTTCTGAATCCTTCACAACAACTTGATTATAGCAAGAGAAACCATCCAGAGTGGATAACAGTTCAGAACCAATTACCAATTGTAGCATATTCTCCATGTTTGGCAGAGGGTAATTATCTTTCAATGATGCTTTGTTCAAGTTCCTAAAGTCTAAGTACAACCTTATATCACCATTTTTTTTCTGAAAGTCACTAGATTTACAACCCAAGATGAGTACCTTATGGGTTGAATGATCCCTCCATCCCTCAACTTCTTCAGTTCTTCTTACATATTTAAATAAAAGAGTAGATTGATGGGCCTCTGTTTTTGCCTGAAAGGCTTAGCATTAGATTCAAGAGGAATCTCATGCTGGAACAAATCTTCCATGTATGCCTTCAACTCAAAGTAAGACCAAGCTAGGAAGTCTTGATATTTCCTCATCAATTGAATATAGGATTGCTTCTCTTCCTTGCTGAGATTGCTTCCTAACTATATTTTACGTGGCTTTTCCTTTATGCCTAGGTCATGCTCTTCCACATCTCTTGAAACTGACATACTCCTTTTAATAATGCAATCAACATTATCAAAGTTTGACTCAAGAGCCACCAAACCTATGGGAATCATGTTTGTCTTCAGTTGGATGATGTCCTTTCCAAATAAATTTTTCTTTCCTTCAGCAACACACACCATTAGTTCATTATCTAGATTTTGGTCAGCAAAATCACCTTGGTTCTACAAAAACCGTTTCACCTAGGCATCAACATCAAACACTTTCCAATTTTTAACGTTATCAGGGACAGATGGCCTTGTTAGTATTTCAACATCATACTCACAAAATGGAGACACTATAAAATTCCCAAATTTGGATCCTAGCACTGCTAACTTGTCTACAACAACATTAAACTTTCTATCATGGTGCACAATATTAAAAGATTCAAACATTTCAATCAAATCCCAGACCACATGCTTGTATTGTTTCATTCTCTAATTTTTAGTAGCATATAGTTTTCTGAATCCCCTTTGACAATGATATCCTTTATACCATATTTCCATGCAATTCTCAAGCCTAATAATAATGCTTCATATTCATCAATGTTGTTAGTGCATTCAAATTTAAGTTTGAAAGAAAAGACAAACTCTTCTTGGCCTAGAGAAATCAGAACAATGCCAGTACCATTTCCAAACTTGGAACAAGCTCCATCAAATAACAAGGTCCAAGGTAAACCCACTTGTTCAAGAAATTTACACTGATCAATCTTGTGCTCCTTTCCATCAGCAAACCCCACAAAGTTATCTGCATCTACATCAACATACAACACTTCATAAGAAGCATTATTTGGATCTTTAATGAGGTGCAACATTTTCTTCTCTCCATACAGCTTTACAAGGTTTCCTTCAATTGGAATGGTGGAAAAATACATATCCATCTGAACACTTCCACCAAAACTTGCAGCCCACTTTCTTGATAACAGCATGCCCCATTTGGAAGGGCAATCAACAATGACAACATCAAGTTTCAGGTTCTTACCCGGATAAGCTACAAGTTGTACCACCAAACCTTTCACACACCCTACAACTGGGACCTCTCTAGAATCCATTGCAGTACACTTGCCATAAGTTGATGTCACTTTAATGTTCAATTCATTCATGACTTCCAGAGGCATAACATTGCATGATGCTCTGGAGTCAAACATACAATTGTGTAGCAGTCTGTCTTTAATAATCAGTGTTGTAAAAAATGGATCAACATTTAACTGAGACTCAACTAAAGATGTCCCCAAGTAGACTTCAGGTGGTTCACCTATCTCCTCTAATGCTGGTGGTTTTTCTAGGTCTGCAATGGTTGAAGGAGGGGTGTTTACATTATTTATATTTCTACCTTGGGCACTCCTATCTTCTTGCAATCCCAAATACTCAAAGGCCCTCTTCTTGTGCTCAGGAATCCTAAGTAGTTCAACAATTGGGACAAGAAATCTTGATCTGACTCAAGACTTGGGCAATGTCATAGGGAATGTATTTGGGCAAAGAAACATTTGGAGAAAGGTTGAAAAACTCATCAGATGGCACAAGGTTTTTAACATTTTGGGCATGGGTGGGAACACCAGTTCTACTTGAGACAACAAGGCCTTTTCTAGATGCATCTTTCTTTGGAGCCTCTTTTGGGACATTGGTGAGAACTGGGGTCTTTGGTTTGGCTTGAGGCCCTACCCCTTTGACAACTTTACTTCTTGTGTTATACTCTTTTTCTTGGGTAACAACAACATTCATTAGCAGTTGTCTATCCTCTTATGATGGGATTCCTCCATCATACTTCTTGATCATTAAAGCTCTTAGGTACTCAAAATCATTATTAGGAAGTTCAAGTGCTTGTACCATATCTATTTCTAAAGCATGAAAGAGGAGGAAGAAGAGGTACCTGGTGAATGCAGTCCCAAAAAATTGCAGCAGTTCTTGCACTTATTACCTCAGTTGAAGTTTCTCCTTGCTGTGAGCTTGTAGAGTAGTCCACCATGCATGCATCATCATCAATGTTGTCATCATCATCAGCTTCTTCAACTTGCTGATCTATTTCACATGGCGGTGGGGTAAGAAGCATTTGTCACACCAATCCATTTGATTTGTCTCTTCAACAACAACAACTTTGGCATTTAGAGGATCAAGCACTACTCTATTTTCCCTAGCTTGGGGTTGTCTAGCTCCCATGGGTCCTTTACCTCTGTCATCAGACCTCTGATCATTTCTAGGATGATTTGTAAATTTGTCTTGTCCTTGTTGCCTATGCTGACCTTGAGAACCTTGTCCAATTCCCTTCTCCTCCCTGGCTAGTTTGTAAGAGATTTATTTGACAGCCCCAACCAAAGTTGATGCTTTACAACTTCCTCAAGATCCACAATCTTACTTGATTGAGGCTTCTCAGGGTTGATCAGTTTAACACCCTCCCTCTTAGGAGGTTTTCCAACTACTTTAATGTTGTTCTCAATTTGCAGAGCCATGGTAAAGGTCTGCCTCAAATTCCCAAGGTTCTTATCCCTCAAATAGTAAGAAATTTCTTATCAAATGCATCTAAATACTTTATCAGACATGATTCATCACATGGCCTCAAATTAACAGGAAGTATTCTCAATGTTTTTTAAATCTAGTATTGAAATCATGCACTGATTCATTAGGATTCTTTTTTATATTTTCAAACTCTGATAAAAGAAACCTAGGGTTTGTTTTATCACCATACTGCATTCTAAAAGCATTCTTCATCTCTATCCAGGAGTCAATGGAATTATCTGACAGAGATTTATACCAGTCCCTTGCATCTTCTTCTAGAGTATGGATAAAAATTTAATGTATACATCCTCAAATTCTATTTCAAAGTCCTCCATCATATTGACAAAGAGCTTCAAGTGTTGATCACCAGTGATTACATTATTTCCTTGAAACTTAGGCAATATATTTCTTACATCTTGTGGCACAACATTTGGATAGCCAACCATACCTCTAAAACTGATGGGACCAAAAGTATTAACAACAAATGGAGGTTTGGGTGGAGGTTGAGCCATATTATTTTGAGGAGGTGATCTTACAGGAGAAACAAATGATGAGGAGTGAGGGGTTCTAGTGTGGTACAATCCATGTAATTTTTAAATGACTACCCTCTAAAGGCTCTGTGGGACTTGGAAAATCTCTATTAGATTTGGAGAATACCGAGGCTCAGAAACTGAGATGCCAAATGTTTCAAATACAAAAGAAGGACCCTCTCCAGATGGAGAATTCAAATTCAAGGGAAGAGACTACCTGATTCAAAAGCACTTGAGGAAGTATTGCAATCTTCAATCACATGGTGATCAGTTTCACCAATGGAGATCTCTTTTCTTGATGCTTGATCTCCAAAAACCTTCCAAATTCTTCTTCCTTCTAAATTAGACTTTCCCATACTCTTGAAACAACCTTCTACTAGGGTCCCTAGCAAATACAGATAATTCTTCCTTCCATATTTACAGATATTAATGACAAATCTTACTTGATATATGTTAAGACACTGGTATTTATAAAGAATTTAAACAGCACATGGAGTCACCACTAAGGATTTTCACCTTAGTTTGATGCAAATGCACTTCTGTTCAATCTATCAAATAAGGGCCTGTCAATACCAGGATTCATGCAAAGGGCTTACAAGATCTACTCTTCTTCTACCCAAATTTATCAATGATGATAGAAACTTTAGTGCAAAAACTCTATGAAGCTAGAAATATTGCACTCAAACTTCAACTTTAGAACAATTCTTACAGGAAATAGAGAATAATGTTTCATCCAATGTATTCTGTCACTTCAACCATCTTGTAAGAGGCATTACCATTGAGTTGTACGTTGTACACCTTTGCATCAAAGGCTTCATAAGATGTCCCAGGCAAACGAGTGCTCACAAGCATGAAAGAATGATGACCATCCAAATGTAATTGAACTCCCAGGAACCAAATAAAACATAGATTATGAAATGGATTGGGGATAAATATATCACGTTTCAAAAATATCAATCAATTTGATCCCTTCAGGAATTTCTTGATAGTGTCATAGATTGGCTCGGAACCATTGATAGATAGGTACCAATTTTGTGCGAAATTTCGTTAAAGAGGGATGCAAAAAGGGCAGTTCTGAGTTGCGCAGCTATTTTGGGCCTCACAGGCGATTTCTAACCACATTTGACAGGAATTGAGCATTAACTAACTTTAGGAGCCGAAATGTTTCCTTTCATTAAATATATCTACAACCTATTGAAAAATAATAAATCACAATTTTTGTGGCGTAGAGGACATCCTTCTCGTTCCAGAAAGTCCATAATTTTATCAAAGTCGCGGAGCTCGGAGTCAAATGTTATGGCCGTCTTGAAAGAATTGATGGGACCAAACGTTGACTTTTCTGTCCCGTGACACGTGTCAGAGAAAGTTGATTTCAATGGCTGCCAAAAACTTTCGTGCCAAAATCGCGTCTTTTTGTCCCGGATGAACCAAACCGTTCGGGATCAAATGGACCTTTCCGCTTTCCAGGCCGAGAGAAATGGGCAAAAACGTGTCCCTCTTTGGACTGCGTTGATACACCAGCAAGGAGGGTTCGAACTCAAATCGGAAATGACGGGTTTTCGTGTCCCACGCGTAAAGGAGAATGTCCCATTTGGTTTGGTGCTAAAATTTTCCATTTCGGCCAAACCGGCCGGTTCGCGTACCATTTTGGCCCAATCATGTCCCAATTTGATTTCGGACCTCTGGGACAAATTCGCCATTGTTCGGCCGGTTCGTGTCTTTTTGTCCCAACTGTTCCGGGAAAAAAGAATGTGCATCTTCGGACTGGTTCGGCCATGACGCACGTACTTTTGGACAATGCGCGTCCCAAACTTTTCGGGCCGCCTTGACTCCTGATTTCACCCGGTTCAGCCGGTGGACAAAATCTTTTTGTGGGCGCTTGTCCCAAAGGCGACACTCTCACCAATCAGGCCTATCATGTACACATTTTTTCTCTTTTCGGCCATTTTCAAGATTTGCGTGTCTGAAAACTTCCTTTTGTCCCAGATGCCCAATTGCTTCCGGGGAAATTTCCTGTGCTCATTTTGGCTTTCACGAAAATTTGTCCCACTTGTCCCAAATGCTTCTAGGACTAGGAATTAGCCATTTTGATTTTTACTGGCCCGAACTTGTTTTTGCAAATTTTTTCCTTTTCTCAGAACTTGCCTCTTCTACTTGGACAGGGGAGTTAGAAAAATTGAGGGGCACCCTAGAAATCATGACATTTTTTTGCCCTGACTCAATCTATTTGCCTGGGACTAAATTTCCCTTTGATGTATGTTATCAAAATTTCACCTTGAGGGTGAATTTTGGCATAACAGGTGATCTTACCAGGAGAATGGCAAATGATGAGTGATTGAGGGGTCTATGATTGTATGGGAGAAATACAATTTTTAGAATGAATGCCAGCTCTAAATCGGGCTCTCTGCTGTTTCATTGGACAGTATGGGAATCTATTAGATTGGTGGGCCTGAATAACCATTTCCCTCAATTGAGAAAAATCTTCAAATACAATATGAAGGTCTTCCACACGACCCTCTCCAGATTCCAAATTCATTTCTAACAAAGGACTGTTTCGGCCTCATTCAGAAGCACTTTCGAGGAACAACTCACGCTAGCTCTAATCTTCAAAAATTATGGCTCAAGCTAGATCATTTCACCAGGAGATCTCTTTTCTTGATGCTTGATTCCAAAAATCCTTCAAAATTCTTTTTCCTTCTGAATTAGTCTTTCTGATCTCTTGAAAAAAACCTTCTACTAGGACCGCCTTGTGGACAAATTTTCTTCCTTCTAGCTTTATAGATATTAATGAAAAATATTACTTGTGATATGTTGCGAACACTGGTATTTATTTTTAAACGTGAACATGGAGTCTCCACTAAGGATTTTGCAACTTAGTTTGTTCTTGCAGATAAATGCACTATGAAAGACCTATCAAATGTTTTTCAATACCAGATTCATGAAAATCTTACAAGATCTTCTCTTCTTCTCCCAAATTTATCAATGATGATACAAAATTTAGTGCAATAACTATATAAGATGGAAATATTGTATTCAGAACTCACAACTTTGAGCAATTCTTAAATATTTGAATAGATAATGATTTTTCAGCAATGTATTCACACTTTAAAATCAGTAAAAAGCATTACAAAGGTTTGTACAATGTACACCCCGAGTAGAAGTTTGTTCCAAATAATTCAAATACCCTCAAATGGCACCATGAGTGTTGGTATCCAAATTTTTTCTCCCTTTCAAACCTAGTAGCAACACATATTAGACATGGATCTTAGAGAAAAATAGATCAAAGTGTGTGTTTTTTTGTAGCCAGGGATGAGATCTACCTAGCCCTTTGTCACCAAGATTTGTGGAGAGATGGATAACACCTTTAAGAGGATTTGACCTGTCCTCACTACTTTAGGCTCGTGCCTCTTCGACCAGGGTGAGAGGACCCTTAGTGTAACCTCTATTTGATGAAGGATATGGAGATATCCTTCGTTTGGACAAATTTTATGAAGAAAACCTTGGGAAAATATGGTCAATACTCCATAATTTAACTCTTAAGAGTTGTCACTTCTAAAATATGGAGATACTTTCAACACAAGGCTAAGGTTACTGAAGACATTAAGAAATCTTGATTGTTCTGCATATTTTAGTAAGTAGATTTTATTCCTTTGTTGATATACAGGGAAAACAGGGGTAGTTCAGGATGGATTCATGGTTTTTGAATGATTTTGGTGGGAGATTAAGCAGGATAAAGTTGATTATACCATGTCTTTGAGAAACTTCACAACAATGGATAACTCAACAATAGAAAGCTTTAGAATAGTTAAGATGTTCCTTCAACTAGAAGGTGTGCTTCAATGGAGGCCTAGATCAACACATTTTCACATAATCTTTGAGACTCTAACATGAAGGCTTGAATTGAAAGACTCAATTAAACACCAAAATATCTGATCAATCATAGCTAAGGTACACCCAAAGACTTACAAACAATCCTTATCAACAAATGACATTGAGTTGATTTTAAATTTGTTTATCTCATCCAAGATGAAGGCTCTTCTTGAAATGAAATTGCAAATACCATTAAACTATCACAGGGATGATATCTTGTGTGATTTCACAAATATTTCAATGTAATATTGTAATAGGAATGAAAGAAACTATTTGCAGACATTCTGAAAGGAAGAAGACACAAATTGCTAGAGATTGGACACAAATTAGTTTCAAAATTGCTTAGATTCATCAGCAGGGGAGAGCTAGAGCAATCTCAGTGCTCGTCAATGGCTATACATCTGTAACCAACTTGACATGATAGAAAATATAACACATAAGAAAATAATAGGTTATCTCGGCTTGGTCTCTCAGGAAGATGGCTTTCTCAAATTTTCTCTTAAGAATTCAACCTATGATATTTTTCAAGAGTATTCTCATTACATTTATACATTTTACTCACTCAATTTCCCCCCAAAAAGAAATAATATTCGAGGGACCTTTACTTGTTACAATTTGTTTCAGATAGTGACATTTAAAAAATTTAGATCCGAAAGCTGCCAGGTGGACCAATTGTGAACTGATCACATTTCTTGGGCCCAAGACTAATGACTAGGATGTCATGCCATAACTTTTTGGAAATCCTTATAATCATTCTGATTTTGTTATGTGATAAATCCCCCTTTTAATCATTTTCTGAAGGCTCTGCATATTTGGATCTGACAGGTAATCCTTTTTTCTCTCGAGGTAACACCTTTTTCATCTTTTGCACCTGCAACTTTCATCATTTCATCCTTTTCTATCTTTCCTCTGAAATTATCCCCCGCATCCATCTTCTCTGGTAATTCCCATTTTTACAAGTTCCTGATCAATTCCAACTTCAAAATATCGACCTTAACAATCCTTGGACTCATAAATTAAGTTCTGAATCCATTCAAATGGCACTTTACAGACAGAGATGACAAGGAATTTCATCAAAAAATGATGAAAAATAGTGCGTATTCACGTCTCCAGGAGTCTTGGAGAAAAAATTGTGGAAAAATAGATGTAATGCATAACAACCATTGTTTATTATGACCCTTTTCCACTTTATATCATAGCCGTCCATGTGTTTCCTTGGCACAACTGCAAAGGAGAGTCACAGAGACAAGTTTCCAAACAAGCGTGGGCCTTCCACGTGCCCTGGGCCTAAGAAAAATGCCTTTTGGCCTTTGAAAAGTATCAGTGTAAAAAAGGAGCTAGTGGAAGCCTCCACATGTCTCAATGGCACATTTTGAGATGGTCCCCAAAAGTAGAGACCCCAAACAAGTGTGGATTCACCATGTGTCTTAGTCCTGGTAGAGTTTGTTAAAAAATTGAAGGTTCAACGGAAGGCGCCATGTGTCTAGGTCCAAGACAGTTTTCTCTTGGCCGTTGAAAAGTCCAAGCAAAAGGCAGAGTGAGCGGAATCCTCCAAGTGTCCTCTTGGTGACTTCTTCAAAATAAAACTTAGGGCCTGTCCTCAAATAGGTCCCTCCAAACAGAAAGTTGCTGCTAAGGTCAATGGAAGCCTCCACATGTCTTCATGGCACAAATTCGAGATGGTTACCAAGAGCAGAGACCCTGAACAAGCGTGGGCTCACCACATGTCTTAAGCCTTAGAAAATTTCTTTGAAAAGTTTAAGTACAAAGTGGAGCCGGCAGAAGCCTCCACATGTCTCCCTGTCATAATTGTTAAGGTGGGACCCTGAGGTAGATCCTCAAATGAGCACCAGCCCTCCACGTGTCCATGGTCCACCAAAACTGTACTAGCTGCATGAAAAAGAATTCTAAGTCTGGGAAAAGTAGTGGAAACCTCCACGTGTCCCCCCGACGCAACTCCAAGGCCAAACTAAAAGGTGAATTTTCAAATGAGCGTCGTTCCTCCACGTGGACAAGTTTTGGGTTGAAGCAAGCCTTAGAGTTTTTAAAGTGCCCCATCAAGCCACATCCAACCAAAAAGGGCCACGTTTCCACTGATGCTAAGATGTAAATTTGACCAGGAAAAATACACCCGTCAAATCATAAAATGCAGGAAAATCACCATTTGAACCCGAAAATGAATCTTTCTTCAAGGACAGAGAATTTGTAAATTTTATAAGGCTCAAATATGATCCTCTGAGCTACATCCAGTCATCTTTCCACAATTATTTAGGAAAAAAATGACAGGGATTAAAAAACGTGACTGTGGAAAATGGAAGGAAAGGAAAAACCTGAGTTTTACACCCAAGTTACAGACTCTTTCAGATGGATAGAGAAAAGAAAAACAAATTCTATACCTTTAAGTGATCCTCAACCAAGGAAGGGACTGATCATGGTAACCAAATGGAGAATAGAGTTTTTATGCATCAATACGGGACATAGAGAAAATGACAGAGCCCACAAACTGGAGAACTTCGATGAAAAAAGGGGCGAGACTAATTTGAGCACCAACATGAACTACTATGGCATGAGAAGGGAATCACTACCCTAGAGTGGAAGGCAAGTTAGTTTTCAACAATGTTGCAAGGGTGCGCACATAGTTTGTATAGGAAGTATGACCCCCATTAGATGTTGGTAGACTACACCATGTTGAAGAACGCCTTCTTAGCAAAGTTCCATATCCTAGAGTTTGAGCAAAAAATCATCAGCACTCTGAAAGAGATCCAGTAGGGAATGGCAGAGATTGTGTGGGAGTATGATGTGTAATTCAAGACTCTCTTGTCAAAACTATCTTATGACATTCATCCTTCTTAACATGTTCAATGGTTTTTCAGAGGATTGATAACACCATTTAGAAGGGTTCTGTCACACAAGACTTTCACCAACTAGCGTGAGGCATTGGAAGATGCCTTGCGTGCTGAAGTTGTTGCGAGTGTTGACACTAGTTTTAGACCTTTTTTAGAGGCTCAAATTGCTACAATGGCCAAGTAATTGGAGAATTTATCAACAAACGCAGTGCATGAGGTTTGTGGTGGGCTTTGGTGTGTACACTGTGAAGTAGAGGGACATGTAAAGGATAGTTTCCCTCAAAAATCGGTGCACATTATGTCAGTAGATTTTGATATTTTCCATGGGGATCATGATGAAAGTATATGCCCTCTACTCCAATACGTAATCCATAAGAATGTTTCTTGTAATTATAATATATGTACCTCTAGGACCCATGATACCAAGGATTACAGACTTATTGATCAAATCCATGATGCTATTGATATGGGTGTGTGCCAGACTAGCCTTACAAGTAGTTCAAAGGGTGATGACCAACGTTATGAAGGGCACATAGAAGGAGGAACACATGGAAGGGATATTCGCAGAGGATTTCATGGTCACAATAACTGTGGTAGAGGTTGAAGTGAGTTCCCGTGAGGAACCTGTTATAATTTTCAATCTATAGAGCATTACAAATATGAGTGTCCTGATTTATTATAGTGCTCATTGTGTGAAAAAAAACATAAGTACGAGGAATTCCCTTAGTTGTTTAAACACATGAACCAATAGCATCAGAAGGACAAGGGCACTAGGATGGTGGGAATAAAGAAGGCTAATGCATAGTGGATGTTAAGAGCAGCATGTGAGTCAGGGTAAGAGCCTGTTCTAGTGACAACGTGGGCAGAGGCCACGCGCACCAAGGAAGTACTAAGGAAGATGACTCTGGTTTGAAGAGAGGAAGTGTTACATGGGAATTATCTAGACCCTTCTCACCAGAAGGAAGTATATCAGGAGACTATGGATGTCATTCAGAGTTTACAAGGAGAGATCCAGTGTCTAAAGGAGTAGTCCAAGAAATAGGAGCAAAGAAGGAATGTTGAGGCTCCGCAGAAGGTACCACATGTTGGAACGGAGCACAAAAGGTAGGTTTTTCATGCAAATCTTCCTCCTCACAGCCTCAACTATGATAAGGAGATTAATTTTAATGTGGTTTTTAATGGATACCTTTTGAGTAATATTCTCATCGACATGAGAGAAGAGGTAAATGTTCTTACCTTAGATGTTTGGCACCAAATGGGAAGGCCCGCATTGCAGTCATCTTCAAATGGGATGTATATGGAGAAAAAGACTAAGGAAATGACCATTAGAGTCCTAAAGGATGTATTTATCACCATTCAAGGGGGCCAATTTTATTGGATACTTCAAAGTCTTGGTGCTCACCGATGTAGACAATTTTCCAGCATTACTTGGGCACCCATGGTGTTATAAAAACAACACCTACCTGTGGTTTAACAAGGGGTATATCAGCTTTGAGAACAAGGAGGAAAGGGTGGTCATCCCTTTGACATATGGGAAGTTAGCACCTAATACTGAGCCCTTAGGAGAGGAAGTCCTTGATAGAATCTATGTGCACTTTGTCATAGACCCTGAGATAATTCACCCTACATAAGGAGGTATCCAATTTGAAGATGCTCAATCTATGAATTATACAACCAGCATAGCATGTGAAAATTGGGTGCATGGGACCTATGAGTTAAATGGGTGACAACTAAGAGGATCTGTAACAAGAGTAATAAAGGTGCTCTCAGTTAAGTTCCTAGCAGAGAAGAAGTTACGCAAATACTCTAGAGGGGCCTACCCTGAGATGCTCTTGTAGGAAATAGAGGCTCAGTGGAGGAATGAGAGTGAAATACGGGGGATGTTGAACTATATCTTGGACATTAGTGGGCTACACAACATGAGAATCTCTTGGAATGGTGCAAGGTGAGGATCGCGTTCTCAGTTAGGTTCTCCAAAAGTAATGCACCTACCATCATACAAGACTATCATGACAAGGAACCCGCCTCATCCCATGTCCAAGCTTGTGAGAAGCCTTGGATCGGAGGTGCAGAAGCCTTACCACCATCATTGTGGGTGCATAAACTATATTCCACATTACAAGGTTGTGCACATGCATGGTATATCCACTCAGAAACATGCTACCAGACAGGTAATTGACAGGAATTGGTGGATGATCTCATTCAATCCTTCGAGTATATGAGTACCAAGCCATTAGTGGATAAGGCCTTGCAAGTAATCAAGTGCCTTATGATGGGAGATAGTGCTATGGTAGAAGATAGGCTATTGGAGCTACTAGGTGAGCCTTATTTGGATATGCACCTCAATGAAGAATAATCAGAGGAAGTATAGCTTGATCACGTGTGTATGGTAAAATAAAAAGGAAAAATAGTCTATGTAATAAATGGAGAAGAGATGGAGACTTTAGATGTTAACCATTCGGAGTGTACATGTGAAGTCATAGATAGCACTGATGAGCAAGTTGGCCTACCATGAGCCCTTGAAAATAAATAAGGTTAACATTGCTTCAAAGGAAAAACCTAAGGAATCTATCATTAGATATTATTGGTCGGAGAACAAAGTTTCAAAGATCATAGATCTATTATGTGAATTCCAGGATTTATTCCCACATGGGTACCATGAACTCAAAGGTGTTCACCATTCCTTGGGAGAGATGAAGATCAAGTTAAAGGAAGGTGCATGCCTGATTCATAAGAGGCCTTATCAGATGAATCCAAATATGCACGTATGGGTTAAGGAAGAAATAGAAAAAATGATAACATTTGGTATCATTGAGGCAGTGGAAGAATTAGAATAGATAAGCCCAATGGTTATTAGTATTAATAAGGATGGTAGGATAAGAATTTGTGTTGACTACATGGATCTGAATGCAGTATATGTCATCGATCCTTTCCCAACCCCCTTTACTAAAGAAATTTTAGAGGGAGTAGTCGGGTGTGAAGTCTACTCTTTCACGGATGGGTTCTCAGGGTACCACCAAGTCAGGATTGCAAAGGGAGACCAGAAAAAGACAAATTTCACCACTAAATGGGTAAGTTTTTCCTACACAGTTATGCCTTTTAGATTAAAGAATGTGCTTGTTGTGTTCTCGCGCATTGTGGTACAAGCATTTCAAGACTTCATCCATAAGTTTCTTCAAGTTTACCTAGATGACTAGACTATGTATGGGCTAGTAAAAGACCATTGTGACAACTTAAGGTTGATGTTTGAAAGATGTTAGCAACTGAGGATATCCCTCAACATTATGAAATTTGTCTTTGCTACTCCCTTTGGGACCCTACTAGGACACATTATATGCAAAGAAAGTTTTCTCATAGATCCCACTAAAGTTGTAGTTATTGTAGGATTAGGGGAGCCTACTAGTCAAAGTGTAGTGTGTGGATTCCTTGGGTATACGGGGTATTACATGAAGTACATCAAGGGATATGCAAAGATTTTTGCACCCTTGGAGGAATTATTGAAACATAAAAGTGCCTTTCATTAGGGAGAGGCGCAGTAGAAGGCATTTGACACTTTGAAGGATAGGCTTGTCATGGCGAACATATTATGTTTTCATTCTTTGGATAAGCCTTTCCATGTGCATGTCGATGCCTCAGGGACAGCTATGGGATCAGTGCTAGCATAACCTAGTGAGGGAATTGTTGATCATCCCTTGTGCTTTACAAGTAGAAAGTTGACACCAACAGAGCAGAATTACACAACTACTTAGCATGAAGCATTGTTGATCATCTCTTTTGTTTTATTTTGTGCCTTATGCACTAGTAAACACATTATTTTTCCCAAAGTTATATATGCGCAGAGGACCGTGCATTTTTTTTAGTGTGGGGTGGAGTGATGCAAAGTATAGGCCTATAAAACCAGTTTGAACTGGCAATAGAAGTTTCATTAAATGGCAAGGTTGAAGGATAAAAATTGGGTAAGGTTAAGAAGCGCGTATAAGAAAATGTGGACAGAAATGGTTGGTGTCAAAAAGGCTTTGCAAAAACCATGTACAGAAAGGATGAAGAGCGTAGGAACAACATGAGGTGGGTGAAGGTAAAAATCAGGTAAATGACAGAAGAAGTGCCTTCGGTGCTGTGGACACGCATGTATTAGTCTTTGGTCAGGCTAGATTTTTACACGCCACAAGGTTGTAAAGGGTTTTTTGTGCAAGATGTGGCATGTGGGTAAAGGAACTTAAGGTCAGCTTAGTGGAAAAAGCCACATTTAGTGTTAAGTATGGTGGTAGGTGGCATAACATTTAATGCTAGAAAGAAGGAAAATCTATAAATAAGTAGTCTGGCACATCATTATTTTACCTTGTGGTTACGAATTGAAAGAAGCTCTCATGAACTAGGGCATCCAAAGATTTGTGTAAAGATGAATCTGAGAAATCTAAAGTGTGTGACTAAGGTAGATCCACAAACGAGTGTGGAAGAAGTACACAGGTGTGGGAAAAATTGTTGAGGAAGCATCGTCGTGTGGAAGGATTTTTGTAGTTAGGGTTTGGTGGATAGGGCACAGAGTTAGAAGGGTTTATTTGCAAGGTTGAGCTTTGGGATTAGACAGAGTGGTAGAGTAGAGCAAGGGGAAGAAGTTTTAAGTGTTAACACTGACCAGAAAGATGGCACCAAAGAAAGCAACCATCTCACCCAAGAAACAAAAGGGAAAGGGAAAAGGAAATCAAACAGCCACCATCACGAGCACTAATGAAGAATGGTATGCGGAAATGCAGTACCTAGATGGGGTATTTCTAGGAAAAGAGTTGGGAGTCACATGTGCAAAAGATGGTTGTGAGTGATTATAATCATTGCACAAACACAACTGAGAAGGAGATGGCTTTGGAGTTAGTTTTCCCAACCAACAAAAGGACGTTGGAGGGCATGCCAATATACAGCAATGAAGTAAGGGTCAAATTGGAGAAGGTAGGGCTGTTGCAACTTTATGAGTTACCTTACTTCAGAAATCCTGAGCAACTGTATCAATGGTTGATGTCGTGCGTTCATGAAGATCACTTTTACTTTATAGGGCGTAAGATACACATCACACCATAGTTGATATCCAAGTTCACATGCCTCAGTTGTGAAGGATATAACATTGATGATGACCTAAGCGACAAGGAATGTATCAAGGAGACTGTAGCCACGTATGAATACAAGAAGGGGTCATGATACTTTGACATCGCGGAGATACCAAACCCAGTGATGAGGATGGCCTCATGCTTAGTAACTAACCTCAATCATCAGGAATGATGGACCCAAGTGAACAAGGCATGGCTAATGTATGCCGGAAGATATCAAAAGGAACCATCTATAACTTGTTTTCTTTCATCATGGATGAAATTATAAGCAGTGCATAGGCGAGAGAGAAGATACTCTTCAGTAATATCCTCCTCAATATTGTATTCTTAGAGATTGGAGTGCCCGATGTGCCAGAAATTTTATTTTTGGAGTATCCAGAAGAGGACCCAAGAGGTTTTAAAAGTATACTTGTGAGACCATGATGGCCACTCATAAGGTGCACTTGGAAAAGTGTACAAATGGATACGTGATGCATTTGGGGTAGAATGGAGGATCCCAGAGTAGTTGTTAGCACTCGTGAATGGGGAGGAAAAATTTGTAGTGTACCAACACTTCTACATTGGCATATTTATGTTAACAAATGAGAATATGAGTCTATGGTACAAGCTACCCTTCTCCTTCACCGCGTTATACTTCCAAGCCAGAGTTAACCGGTTCAAGGAGGCCAAGAGACTAAGGTTTGACCTTAGTGAGGTAGATCAGGACCATAGAGAGCTGCGTAGAAATCTGGTTTACACAAAGAAGCGTGCATATGTGGAGAGATATGTCTCCCACGAGATATAAATGATGAAGCCTTTAACACTATCGATTGAAGGAAGGACCGCAGTAAGGGTGTATCTGCACATAAGGCCAAATTTTGAAAAAGGCACATACTTGGAGAATGATGTCTCCATTCCTGAAGACCCTATAGGAAGGAATTAGGTTACACCTAGGAAGAGGTAAATAAGGGGGGTACAGGAGAAGAAGGCACCAAGTGTTCAAACTACACAATCGGTGGGTGTGCCAAAGGCAAGTACAAAACCTATTACCTATGCATGTAGGAAGAAGTCCCTGATCAAGGAGAATACCGCAGAAGAGGAAGCACTAGAGTAGGAAGAACCTCTCACAAAGGAGAATTCATGAGGAGATGAGGAAGAAAGAGCATAATCTCCTATGCTGGAATCACCAGTTAGGAAAAGGCAAAAGGTGACAGAAAAGGAAGATTTGGAGGAAACAAAGAGCCTAGAAGCCTACATAGGTGAGAAGGATGATGATGATCCCGAAGAAGCTCAATACTCTCCAGTTTTCAAAGTACATGATTTTGAGGAAGAAGGAGAGGAAGAGGAGGATGACAAGGAAGAAGAAGGAGATGATTATAATGAAGGAGATGAGGAGAAAGAGGAGGAAGAAGAAGCTGAGACCAAAGCCAAGGGGTAGGTAGGGAAGAAGTTACAAAATATCAAAGGAACCCAAGCCTCATAAAGGAATAGATAGATGAGGCCACAGAAAAAGAAGTGGAAAAAATCATCAAGACCTTGGTAGAATAAAAGGTGGAGCGAAGTGCAGATGTGGTGCTAAAGGAAGATGAGGAGGAAAGCATAGAAAAAGAATATGGCAGCATGGGAGGAAATCACATTTTGGATGTAAGCTTTCCAAATGCCACACACACAAGAAGGAAGAACTCATAAGCAACCCAAGCTAAAGGAATGGGCTACATCGATGACCCAAGCAAGTTGTTTCGCGCATGTTTTCAAAGCACCATGCCAAAAGGGAAACTCTTGGCCACGGTGTCATTTAATGAGGAAGGTGCATACCCTCGGACGAGGAAAATTATTTCTTAGGAATTTGAGTCCCACATTGACAAGCCTAAATCTGAAGTAAGCCAAGGATCACTGATGAAGGTGCCTGAGTCAAAGGGAATCAACCCCTTGGTAAACTCTCAGCAATTATCATATGAGTAAATCTGCAATGTGCTGAACAAAGTTTTAGTTGAATTTGAAGCCAGGATCTTTGGGAGAAACAACAGGGTAAAGTTCCTAGAGGTAGAGCTAGAGAAAAAGGAAGAAGAGCTCATTGAAAAGACCAAGGAATTGAAGCAGGAAGAGTCAATCAATGCTCAATTAAGGCATGAGTTAAAGGATGAGAAGGTAAGGGTGCATAAGGTGTGTAAAAAATAGAGATGATAACGGATGTTATTGTCTTAAAGCATCCAAACTTAACACCACCTGCACAAAATTATGGGTCAACCTTGCAATTCCTAGAGGAATTGACTCACATTCTCACCATGGAAAGGTGACCACTTTCCTTGGAGTCTGTAGAAGAGGCATTAGAGCGCAAGGAAAAGGAGGCTAAGATTAAGGTAGTAGAAATTGTTTCTCAGTACAACAAAATCCCCGCCGACGTAAAGACCACCACGTAGGTAGCTGAGGTCGCCTATGACAATTGCACCAATAGAGATAGAGTGGTGAGAATCCTAGTCTCCAAACATGAGATGGAGCTTAAGGAGTTCTAGGAGAAGAACAAAGGAAACCGAGTTGAGTTAGACAAGATCCTTGCCGAAGTGGAAAAGAAATCAGAGGCTATTGAGACCTTGTGGGGCTCAATTAAGAACTGAATGAAGGAGTTGTATCCCCAAATTACTAGAAGGATGGATCACTCGAGGGTTTTAGTAAGAAACTTGAGGAGATTGTGGAAACAATGAGTGCTAAGGGGAAGGGACTGATTTTTGAAGAAGTGATCACCCTAGTAGGGAACCTCTGCCAACAAGCTCAGAGTGAGGTTGACACTTGGGGAAAGTTAGAAGTAGAGTTAGGGAATGATTTCCCTCTCCGCCTCTAGAAATAATTTCCACATTCCTTCATTCTTTTCCTCATCTCTTCATTCATTTATTATTCCATTCCAACCAATTGGAAGGGTTCACATTCTTTATTTCTTTACTGAATATTTTTTTACGATAGAGAACAGGCGTAGTGTGGGGTGATTTGGGCCCCTAAAATATTGGCTAAGTACAAGAAGGAACGTGGGCACGCAAGGCCTAGTTAGAGAATGGCATGTAAAGTGAAGGCACACGGGATAGGTTTTTAGAAGGGTTTAACAGAACCCATGGTACACGCGCAAGGTAGAGTAATGGTTTTGGTACTTAGCCACATTTGACATTCCTGACAGCACACAAAAAAAGAATGATCTGACTGCGTGTGTGGAGTGGATAATGTGTCATTATGGAAACTTGGTGCCCATGAAAGGAATATTCCTAGCAATAGAAGGATCCAGAAAGACATCATTGTGAAGAGTGGAGAGCTCATATCTGAAAGAGGCATGCTTCCTTGGAGGACCATCTTGGACACTTGGCAATCAATCCATAACTTTAGAAAGGATTGGTGATTGTTGTTGAGGCTATATATTCAAGCACCCGGTAGAAGAAAAAAATAATTGGTGAGAAAGAAGTAGAGAAGAGGATGGAGATGAGAGGCAAAGCTCTGCAGAAATATTGTGGAGAGTTATATGGGTTGGGTTTATAATATCTGTAGGAATAATGGAATATGTTTTTATTTGTAATATGAGGGACCTAAGTCCAATTCTGATGCATGACTCTAGTTTGCACTGTTATATTGATTTTTAATGGCCTCAATGAATGCATTGTGATTATCAAACATGTTGAATATGAATATATGTGGTTCCTGGTTTATACTTATATCTATATGGATTTGTTCTATGTATATTATTTGTGAATGGATGTAAACCCTTGTGCATTTCCTTTCTATTATGGTCCATATTTGTATTATGCTAATGTTTTCCTTGTCTGAATGGATGCATTAGTCTAGAAACTCATCATAAGCTCTCAATATGAATGCATGGTTATTTTTCATTCTTCTCCATTTAAGCATCTATCATAGATGATGCATTCTCACATAACTCACACAAAGGAGGGGCTCGGCATCTGCATGTGCCTTGAGTGAGCACCCAGTGTTTGCTGGGTGATAGGCCAATGCGCATGGGATTTTCATGTTCTTTTAAGGGTACAAAAATGACTACACGAAGTGACATATGATATGTTGATAGATTAAATCGATGATTTTATTTTCTTTAGTGGAGACCAAGGGAATAGCTTCCACCCATTTAGTTAAGAAACTAGTAGCATTGATGATAGAATGGTGTCATTGTGATGAATGAGGGTTAATGAGGCTAATGAGGTCTAGTCCCCATTGTGATAAATGTCATAAATTCTGAGCGAGTTGTAGGGCTTGACTTGTAATGTGAGTAAGGTTATAATGTTGTTGACACTTAACGCATTTCTTGACATATGTGCTACAATATTGGTTAAGGTTAGGCCACCAATAGACCATTTATAGAAAGCTTTGGCAATAATCAAGCCACTGAATTGTCCACCATATATGTCATCATGGACTTCTTGGATAGCTTTAGTGGATTCATAGGATTTGAGGCACCGAAGTAGGAGGCCTTAAAATTTGTGTTTGTAGATAAAACTGCCTACAATTATGTATCAGTTAGCGTGATGAAGAAAAAATATTTTAGAATTCTTAAATATATAGGAGGTAATTTTAGATTGAGAGATATAGTCATAGGTTTGTGTTTACCAAAGATCCATTTGAGTTTCTTCGATGAGGTTGATAGAGGGGATTTCTTTGGTATGTGATGGTTGATCTAGTCTATGCATAACAATGAATAATTTGGAATCTTTAGTTGATAGAGGTATGAGTGGCACGAGATAATCCATGGTGTCCATGAATTTATTCGATTATCAAGGAACTATTTGGATCGTATATTGATTAAATGCTTCTAAAAGGAATTCGACAATGTTCTTATATTTTTGTAGCATCTTTTTATTGCATTGGTAAATTCCTTTGATTTGATTGATGAAAATTTGAGAATATCCATGGATGTCAAGGATTTGAACACCGAGTATGACTAATTTTTGGAGACCCATGATGAGGGCTTTGTACTCGGCCATGTTATTAGTGCATTCAAAATCTAGTTTAAAGGATAGAGAGATAACATTCCCTCAGGGAGGTATGATGATGATATCGGCACCGCCTCCTTGTTGAATTTTAGAACCGTAAAAGAAGAGTGTCATTTTGAGGGGAGTATATTCCTTATCAATATTTTTGATGGATTCATTGTGAATTTGTTCATGAGGTAGTTGGTTACTAAGAAGGGTAACTTCTGTGAGTTGATCAGCGATGGCTTGTGCTTTGATAGATTTATGATACATGAATTCCATATCAAACTCAGTCATGAGCATGATTGATCTAGTGATATGGTCACTTTGGTATGGTTTTGATTGAATTTCTTTGAGAGGATTGAAACTGGTGACAACGTAAGTTTTATGATTGAGGAGATAATGATGAAGTTTGGAATTTGTGAAGTAAAAAATGCAAAAAAACTGTCTTTGGTGTAACGGGTTTGGTACTCATGAAGGGTGGGACTAATGTTATAAATGGATTGTTCTCTCCACACAATGGATTTTACAAGGTAGATAGTCCTTAGGACATAACATACAACAATTTTATTTTTTGGCATTGGGTTGTTAGAGTAGGTATTTACCTTAGCTCATGTTCACCTAGGTAATTTATTTACCTTTATTGTATTTATCCTCACCCACTTATGTGCGTGGATATTTATTTTTATTTATTTAGATATTAGGGGGATATTATCTAGTTTTCAGGTATGGTTCTTTCCTTGATCTATTGTATTGACTAGTTCTTTCCTTGATCTATGGTATTGAGTAGATCCTTGATGTCTAGTTCTCTCATAAATCTATAGACTTAACTAGTTCTTTGATGACTAGTTCTTTCCATGATTTATGGCTTGATCTATGACCTTGACTGGTTCTTAGATTGTTATTCCTTTCCTATATAAGAAAGGCCCATTTACATTGTATTTCATATTATTGATTGTGGTGTTTGATTATCATCAATGTTCTTCTCTTAGTACGATCTGGTTATTGTTCCTTTTATGGGTAAAAAATAGTCGAACCATATCAGATTTTTACACACCATCTGTAGTGGTGTTATACATTTTGGGAAGTAGTTAAAGGTTGGAGGATGACACCAAAATTTTCTTGATACACTTCTTCCAGATCATTTGTGTGAGATCACCGGAAAAACTCGGAGTTGACATAATTGGTGTGAGATCACCCAAAAACTTGGTCTTCTAAAACATCTGCAAGATCCTTTCTACACTCTTTTCTCATCATGGATCAGGTGCACATGTTTCTTTTTCACATTTTCCATTTTACATACTTCCTTACATTATTTTTACACATATACATGTGTATTTGACTACTTTTTCATTCTTCTCTTTTACAGGTTCGTTCGTATGGGAAGCAGTATTCAATATCATTCATCACCATCCTACATCAATAACATGCACATTGGTGACATCTACCACATGTGTTTCCACCCTAGGGTCATTATCTCAACATTTTTTACACTTTCTCATCTTTAGTCTCCATGTTCCACCTTTTTATCACTCCATGTTTTTCCTTATCTCTCGGCACATTTCTTGCCATCGATCTACATGGTTATTAGGTATGCATCTATTATCTACTTTAATTTATCGAGATTTATCTCAACAACATAGAGTGGGGGAAAATCTAGACATAAAATCATGCACTTTGGGTAATTATCTAGTCTTGATTACATAATACTATTCATACAATTCCTAAGTAAGAAAAGTACTAATTAACCCATGTCCTTGGCCATATTTTCTTTCTTTTTGTTGTCAGTTTTGGTCTTACAATATTTCTATATCAGTTTGTCTTTTGACACCTTGTCATTTATCATCTTGGACATCGGTACCCAGCCAGGATGTCAGCACTAGGCACCCCTGACCTCTTTATACTTTGTTCGCATCTTTTAGGTCGTTTCTAGTTATTTGAGCATCTTATATTTTTGGTAGTCATACTTTTCAAGGTTGATTACGAAATTTAAGCAAGGGAATCATATAAAATATAAATTTATGTGAACATAATAAAGGACAAAGCACTAAGCATTATCTATCACCACCTACGGTTTGGCATCTAAAGGATATTCAAGAGCAATCAAACATCCATTGTATCATATATTCAAGGGAAACAAACTGCATTATTATACGTACACTTCATAAGAGGGGAGTCTATTCTAATTCCATGCATACATATATTAAATTTCTTTACATCTAGCTAATTTTCTCAATCTCCAAGTGAGATACACACAAGAGCCACCTAGGGCACAATTCCACACACACACACACACACACACATAAAACTACATTAGGTCTTAGATGTAGTGTCAACGTGCTCAATCATAATATCGCCATGTTTGAAAGACTGAGGATAGTTTGAACCCCTCATTTTGTCATATTTATTTTTTAGGATTTGATGTCTCTTATGAGGGTTTTATAGGTCATTATTTCATTGTAGGATTCCAGGGACCTTGGTAATCATTGTGTGACCTCCTAACAACTAAAGGCATAAGTATAAGTGAAAGCACCTTGTGCAACATGTAAACATATGTATTTTCTCAGAATTTTCATAGTCATGGGATCCCACTGCTAGTATGTGGTGCCAATAGGTGCCCCTACCACTTTGTAGGTTCACCCATGTCCAACGTGTTCCTCTAGATTTGCATTTTTTTGAGCTTCGTTGCAATAGTATGTGCTTCATGGATTTTCTACTTTTCTATCTCTGTGCAATTTCAATATTTCTATCAAATTATCTAATCCCGTTTATCTCCTCTTTGCACTTAGGGTTTCATATTTTATAGCTTAGTTTTCTTAGGTTAATTTCTATACTTAATTGATTATTCATTTACTGCTACAATAACAACCAGAGTAAGCATTTTCATACCATATTTATTAATATTTTTCTTAATCTTTTTGATGAACCCAAACTCTTTGAACACATTTAAGGTCTTTGTTTTGTCACTTCTTACATATTTGTAAGATCCTCTCATCATGGATATTTCTATTCACGACTTTTTACTCCTACATCTTGAGCTAAAGAGATAAGATCATTATTCTCTTGACTATTACTCGTGTTCCTTCTAGACATTCATCCATATTTAGTCTGATAACACATTTACATGATGCATTTTCTTAGCACAATAATTTTTGAGATAATCATAATTGCTGATCTTGCTGCTTTTGACAATGATCCTCCACTATACATCATGATGTGCATCCATAATATTAGTGTCAAGTGAGTTATAGTGGATACTGGATCTAAACTTAAATTTGTGTACTCTAACCATCCTTAAGGATTTAGGTATTTCAACTCTCTAATGTCATTCCTTCATCTCTTTCTCTTCGTGCATATGATGGATTCCATTTGTCCATGCATAGGCCATATTACTTTACCCATAAGTTTTAGAGCCAAAAACCCTTAATATAGTTTTCGTTATCATGTACTTCCCTATTTCATATAACTGCTTACTTGGTAGAGCATGGAGCTTCATTTCTATGCAAGATGTACCTTCCACAATACATCAATGTGTCAAATTATTACATGATGGTATTGAATACACCATTTCTATTGATATTGAACCATTCAAATATTGAAAAAACTGATCCCATCCACTACAATCCCTACTCTACAGTCTATTACTACTAATGAACCACAACCTATAGAATTCTCTACCTAACTTAGAAGCTACTATTTACATGTTAGATGTTGTTCTATCAATGTCATCACCCCCTCTTACCACTACAAATGTTATGGTACTTTATCGAGGGCCAAAACACACATCAAACGACATTATTCCACCTAATTCACTCTCACATGTGCATCTACCATTAGCATGCATCCTCCCTTCTACATGTACACTTTTCATGAATGATTCTTATTAGGAGAATATTCCATTTGATCCTAATTGTGATGACATTATATGTACACATGATGGCTTGACTCAGCTAGGTTTTACTTTCAAGGATCTCTATCCTCCACCTCATGATCCTCATCTATATCATGGAATCATCACTATCACTATTGCTTATGGTCTCTGTCTATCTTTCATCTCACAATATTTTTTGCATGCAAGCTTCTTGCTCTTCTCCACTTACATTAGGTAAATCTTGTCTTGATTACATTTGGGGCACATTAGACCCTAATCATACTTATATATCATTCCTCATGCCATTTGTTTGCATGTTTTCATTTATAATGACTCATTTATAGGATATAAACCAAATATAACTCATGTGCATATGCACATGGGCGTCCATTACCTCATTTTACTAATGAGGAATACACTATGGGCATGTATAATTTATGTCTCAATGGCTCCTTAATTTATCAACCTAACACTATATGCTTATCAAGTTTCTAGATGCTTCACCATTCAGTTTAAATCATGACAATAATGACCTCTTAGATGAAATTAGTTGATCACACTCATTGTCACACACTTAGGGGGTCCATAAAAGTTATTTTTATCCCCCCCTTCTAACATCGACAATTTTATTATTTTCTAATCAATTTCACATATAGAATCTCTCACTTACAATATGACATGCATATATTGACACATGTCTAGTATTGTCATTACCTGATGATGACACACTCTCATGATTATGAGTTCACACTTGACTGTTTAAGGAATCCTATACACATGAACCTCACAAATTACAAACTACACACTTCATGATTTGCACATATTCATCTCTTTCTATGCTAACATCTACTCTATGCATTCACGACATATCTTTCTTGTATATGCTACTACTATACGTTGTGCAGTCATTACCCTATGAAGCACTTTGAGGGTACTACAGTCCATACTTGAATGATGAGGTTTTACAACTCATCATGGAACTCATCACACTCAATCACGTTAACTCACTCACATACTCTACAGCTTGTGCACTTTGAACGATCACATATTTTTAATGCACACAATTCAAACCATTTCTCTGATGAGGCACTCTCAGTTACGGTTCATTCTTGACTATTGAGAGGGCATATATAAATGAACCTCATCACATGCATACACATCCGTACTCACTTGGGGTGCACATGACTCTTTTCACACTCACTTTACATTCCATTCCATTTACACTCCAAAACATCTTGCATATCTTGGCCATCATTTAGTCTTGTCTTAAATTTACTTGTTAAATGTACACTTTTTTACACATGATAGATATATATCTTGTATGTCACTTATCTTCATCATATCCACATGTGTGAATTCACTTGATTTTCTATTTTTGATCACATATTCAACATATATATACATGTAACATGGATGTTTGGTGCAATACCTATTACTAGTCCCACAACGGCTCCTGGGGGCATCCACTTTTGTACACTACAGGTGTTATTGTTTCATAGAAAATTATTATCATATTATACATGCCTTGACATAGATTTTATATTTATAACATGATAACGAGGTGTTTCATTGTGCAACATTTTTCTTGTAGGTATATTTTCCACAATGAGTTGTATGTTACATTGCTTGCTTTTTTCTGTCTTTGACTTGTCATTATATGCCATTATTTGTGGGATTTTCCCTTTATCTTGTGTTTAGAACTTGTCTAATTTTTACCTATATCAGGCAATTGCATATCTTATGCAACATCATGAGTGATGTCCCATGTTTGACAACCCACTTTTTACAGGGTCTACATTGTCTTCTTACGTCTTAGGTTACACATTGCCTACTTGCTTGGTAGTGTACTATCTTATCATTTTAAATGCATGTTTTCTTGTACTAACACTTGTCTCCTAGACACTTATTTTTGTGTGCCTTGGTTTTTACCAAGCGCACTCCCTCCCCCCTACAAGGCACAATTTTAGCACAATGGTTGGTCCTCCTTTGGGTTGCATTCTCCTTAATGACATCACATGCACCCCAAATGAGGGGGGCATCATTTTGGTGAATTAGTCACCCTATACATCAGTCTACACACATAGTTCAACATAGCATAGTACCAATACAGAACATTTGTCATCATTGGACAAGCCTCAGGTCCTGACTTGGTTCCTTAACACAACACAAAAACCAGCGCCCAAACCCAGCCAGTAGCATATAGGTTCCCATGACCCTTCCTGGATGCCTATGGCCAAGGGGAAGTTATACATAATTCTTCAATGCAACATAGTATATAAAACTCCACACAATGAATTTTACAAGGTAGATATTCCTTAGCACATAGCATAAAACAATTTTCTTTTTTGGCATTGGGTCAAAAATGGTCAAACCGTATCATATTTTTACACACCATCTGCATTGGTGTTATATATCATGGGAAGAAGTTAAAGGTTTGAGGATGACACAAAAATTTTCTCCCCACACTTCTTACAGATCATTGGTGTGAGATCGTCCAAAAAAATCGCAGCCAACACAACTTGTGTGAGATCACTCAAAAACATCAGTCTTCTACAACACCTATAAGATCATTTCTACACTCTTTTCTCATCATGGATAAGGTATACATGTTCCTTTTTCACATTTTCCATTTTACATACTTCTTTATATTCTTTTTACACATATACATGTGTATTTTATTGCTTATTCATTCGTCTCTTTTGCAGGTATGTTTGTATGGGAAGCAGTAGTAAACAACATTCATCACCATCCTACATCAAAAATATCAAACATGCAAGCATCGACATCAAAGATAGGCACATTGGTGACATATAAAACATGCATTTCTGCCCTAGGTTCAATATCTCATCATTTTTTGTACTTTATCATCTTTGGTCTCCATGCTCCACCGTTTTATCACTCCACATTTTTCCTTGTCTCTCGACACATTTATTGCCATCAATCTATATGAATATTAGGTACACATCTATTATCTACTTTATGTTATCAATATTTCTATAAAAAACATAAAGTAGGGGAAAATATAGACACAAAATCACGCAATTTAGGTAATTATCTAGTCTTGATTACATAAGACTATTTATCTTATTCATAAGTAAGAAAGGTACTAATTAACTCATGTCCTTGGCCATCTTTGCTTTCTTTCTAATACAACTTTTTATCGTACACTCTATCTATCTCATTCTATCTTTTCAAACTTCAGCATTTATCATCCTAGACATCAACGCCCAGCCACAATGCCACCACCGGGCGCCCCTGACCTCTTTATACTTTGTTCACATCTTTTGGGTCTTTTCTAGCCATTTGAGCATCGTATCTTTTTTGTCATCATCCTTTTCAAGGTTAATTACAAAATTCAAGCAAGGGACTCATATAAATATAAATTTATGTGATCATAATAAGGGACCAAGTACTAAGCATTAGTTATCACCACCTAAGGTTGCATCCAAAGGCTATTCTAGAGCATTCAAGCATCCATTCAAGGGAAAGGGATTGCATTATTTTACATACACTTCATAGGAGGGGAGTCTATTATATTCCATGCACACATCTATTAAATTTCTTTACATATAGATACTTGTTCGTTATCTAAGTGTGACATGCACAAGAGAAACCTAGGGCACAATTCCACACACACACACACACACATAGAAGTACATTGGGTCTTAAATGTGGTGTAATGCACAGTCATAAGATCACTTGTTTTACAACTGAGGACATTCTAACCCCTCATTTTACATCTTTCTTTTTTAATATTTGATGTCTCTTTGAGGGTTTTGCAAGTCATTATTTCATTGCATGTTTCCAGTGACCTCGACGAACATTGTGTGACATACTAGCGACAAAAGGAAAAGGAAATCGAACATATTTCGACTAGTCAAAGATGGTAATCTAAGAATTTTCATAGTCACAGGAACCCATTTCCATTATGTGGTGCCCATAGGTGCCCCTGCCCCTTTTTGGGTGCCCCTGTCTAGCATGTTCCCCCCGATCTATATTTTTTTGATATTCATGGTGACTGTTTGTGCTTCATATTTTCTAGTTTTCTAATTGTGTTCACTTTCAGGATTTCTGTGAATCATCTAAGATTTTTTATCTTCTCTTTGCACTTAGGGTTTTATATTTTATAGCTTAGTTTTATTGGGTTAATTTATGTACTTAACTGATTATTCATTTAATGCTACAATAAAAACTAGATTAAACATTTTCATAGCATATTTATTCATATTTTTCTTAATCATGATGTTGTGTATAAAGATATTAGGGTCAGTACCCAACATGTCAGAATACGACCATGTGAAGGCCTGACTATGTTTGGAGAGGAAGGTGGTAAAGTCCTTTAATTCTATTAAATCTAAATACTGGATGACTTCAACTATGTGAGGGTCTTGTGTAGTCCCTATGATGACATCAATAGTGGATTCATTGAGGAGTTTCAATGTGTTAGGTGGTAGAGTATTTTATAGTAATTTTTGTCTACCCCCATTTAGGAGAGGATAGATTGGTTTTCGTGGCACTAAATAATATTGATGGTAGGGGAGTATTCCTCTATCATTTTAGGTAATACAAGTGGAATGGTCTTAATTTCATCATTATTATGATATGTGATTGGTTATAAGGTAATTGTCTTGACTAAAAAAATTAAGAGTGATGGAAATGGTGTCATACGCATTAGTAGATTCACTAAGCAAGGATGAAGAGGGCAGTTCCACTTCTATTAAGCATTGGGACATGGTGGTTTTGATGGTTTCTGAGGAAGTTTTACAAAATCCTAGTTTGAATTTTTCATGAGGCTTTTGAGATTGATCAAGGACCAAGTCATGTATTCCATGTTCATAACATCCTATACCAAATCCCTTCCAAGTGCAATGATGAAGATTACATCTGAGTGAATTATTGATTGTATAGGAATGAAAAATTAGATATAAAGGATTTTACGTGATGTTGATTGTCATGGTGTGAGGAAGGGTGATCGATTCCTCCATAAACAACATTGGTTTGAAGATGGGGCTAACCATAGGATATGATGTCTCTTACGTTGGGTTTGTACATCAGTTATTTATCAGGCCTCACATATCTTTTCAATGTGGGAAATGATTTGAGAGATAGGAGGTGATACTCCCCCAATGAAATTTGTTGCATAGCATCCTCAAAGGAGGTGTCGTCTAGTAACTTAAATGTTAGAGATGGAAGAACTAGTAGAATATTGGTCACATGATCCCAATTTTTTCTTAGGAATGATTATGTCATTAGGTTGATAGGTCAAGTGACATGCTTTAAAGGGGTTCAGGTCAGTAGGAATAGTAAAGGTATTGCCTTCGTGTTCATATTTTAGACAACGGTGTAAGGTGGATTGGATACATCATATGGCTCATATCCAGGGTCATACTAGCATAATATTATATTAAAACCCTCCCTCTACAAGATAAAATATTTCATGAAGGATCTTACAGAAAAATTTGATAGGTAAGATAACGGTGTCCAATGTAGGGGTGACGGTGTTGGTAAAGGCATGTAACACTGCAGGTGACTAGGCGACGATGGTATTAGGTAGTTGAAGTTGGTTGAAAGCATGAGAGGATATGATATTAATGTTAGCATCATTTTTCATCATGACTCTCTTTACTATGGTATCATTTATTTGGGTGGTGATGAACAGTGGAAGTTCGTGCTCTTCGGGTTGTAAAGACGGGATTTTGTAATCGTCGAAAGAAAATGCAATGTAAATTTTAAGTATGCCGACCATATTTGTGAATGGATGAGGATAGTTTGATAATACTAATATATATTGAAGGCCCTCAATCATCACTTGTTGATGTATCAGTGAATTTTGGATAATATCAGAAAGGGACATCTTTACAGGAGCTTGATGGAGTTGTTTGATGATGGTAATTTGTTCAAAGGTGGTGGACTGGGTATGTGGAGCAGAAAGGATGGATACCTTAGCCTTAGAATTTGATGGAGTAGATGATTCAAGATCAAGTGAAATAGAGACCTTGAGCTTATTTTGAACTAAATACTTTGGATCTTGTGTACATTCACTTTAAAAGTATTTATCTCAAACTTGAAATTTTATTTTTTGATCTCTAAAAGTTATCACAGTGAATTTGGTTATATGAGACCTTGTTGTAGGGACTTATTGATTGAACTTAAATACTGGGGAGATGCCATTATATCTTTAGAAATCTTGTGTACATTCTTTGTAGTCTAATAGTTATACAAATACCCCACCTCTTTTATTTTACCAAGTTTCAATTTTAGAGGACCAACTCTTAATGAGCAGGGTCTTACTAGTGTATAAACTCTCTTGTCTTACTCTTCCTAAGAGGCCTCACATTTTTTATATGTGAATGTGGTTTTGGATGAAAAAAAAAATTAGTATGATTTCTATTTTTTATAGGTGGTTTTTGGGTTTATATAGTGGGTTTATTAAGGTTTTGTATGTGATGTTAGGTGATGTGATCGTCAAAAGAGCTTTTTATAATTTCCACAAGGCCTTTCTTTTCTGATTCTTTCAAAAAGGTCTTGAGCAAGTTCAAAGCAGATGTGGTAGATGTGGAATGGTATGAGGTCTTTTCAGTAGCAAGACTATAGGATTTGGATGTTTCAGTTAGTGTTTCTTTGGTAGAAACACTAGGTGTTGGGGGTGTAGGTGGAATATATTTAATAGTGTTGATGGTATAATGAGATTTGAAGACATTAGACTGGGGTTGACTATTGGAAGGGGCATGATTGGGAAAGGGTTGTTTAAAGATGTCCAAGTTCTTATTCAAAGGTACATTCATATTATCAAGTTGTAGGTCACCTTAGTCAATAAGGTCTTGGAGGACATTTCTAAACAAACCAATTTTTGCAATGTCATGGCCCCAGAATCGATGGTATTTATAATATTCATTTTCTTGATACCATTATGGTTTTGAAATAGATGTGTTGATAGGGAAAATAGGTGGGAGAAAGGAAAATTTTAGTGGCGAATATTTGTTAATTCACGAATATTTTAGTTTTTAAAATTTGAAATTGATGAATTTTTAGGGTAGGAATTAGGACCGGATCGCCAAAATTTTCTGGGTAAAATTTATTTTAGGGGCCAATTCGCCATTCTCGTGAAAAAAAATCATGATATTCACCTTAATGTTTTTGACTGGTAGCATTTTTTATGCTATCGTCTGACAACATAATATATGTTATCGATCGGTAGCATAAAACTATTTTTTCAGTCGGTAGCATAAATAATGTTGTCAGCTGGTAGCATATTTTATACTACAGACAGATAGCATAGTAAAAAAAGTATAGGATTTTTTTTACTTACACCATATTTTGGGAGGACGTATTTCTCATTGAGAAAATCATTTTAACTATTAACATTAAAAAAAATCAATTTTTTTCCATACAAAATTAGAGAAATCTGTATTTATTCATAAAAAGAATTTTTATTTTTTTTTGTTTGCACCATATTTTGTAGTCATCATATAACTGTTATTGTCAAAAAATGATTTTTCAAAAAAAATCATATACTTTTGGTCATCATAAGATACTACCAGCTGACAACATAATATATGTTGTCGACCGGTAACATAAAAAATGCTACCATCTAACAACATTTTGTCATTTTCTTCATATCTGTCATTAGCGTGAAAGTCAATTTTCACATATTCACCAAAGAATTTCTATGAATTTTTTTGGGGGGGGGTCTTAAAATTTTCCCTGAGTGGAAACATGATCATTCATGTAGCTACAAGCTTTCCAAAGACCACACTGTAGGATTATTTGATGGGTGTATAGTTGTGTTGGATTTGGGTGCATTTAGAATCCGAATGGCCTTTATATGTAGTTTTTAAGATGACCACTTTTTTTGAGCCTTTGGAATTTTCGTTACTGGAATAAGATTTGAATGGAGACTTGGGATTTAGTTTCTTTGATTGTAGTCTGACTTTACCATATTTAAGGGCACGAAGCTCTAATTTTCAGGCCATGGTAAAGGCTTCATCAAATGTTTCAAAATATTGTATCTAAAGCGTTGGTGATATGTGTTTAGTGCATGACCAAGAAAATAGCTCAATCAATTCATTCTGTGGGAAGGATAATGATATTTGATTGATGATCCCATGCTAGTGGGAGATGAAGTTTGCAACAGATTTGTATTTGAACTATTTGATAACATATATATCTCTAATAGAGGTCTTATGGGTGATGTTGATGGAAAAGTGTTCTAAAAACAATTGTGTAAGTTGTGGAAAGGGAAAGAGGTAATATTGTGGGATACTATTATACCAATCCAATGTGTGCCCTACTAAGGACATGAGAAATGTCCTTAACATAAGGTCTTGATCATGTGTGATAAGATAACATGCATGGTGAAAATCTTAGATGTGTTGTTGAGGGTCCTCCTTACTATATAATTTAATGAACTTTAGGAGTTCCCAATGTGGGGGATATGATTTCAAAGGTATTGATGGATGAATTGGTTATTTATAGATTTTTTGATATGAAAAGGTGCTTTTGGGACCCACGGTGGTGGCTTCAAGACTTGAAATCTTGTCTTGCAAAGAGTCATTTTGTGATGGTTATTGAGGGTTGAATACAGACAAGCTAAGTTGATTATGGACATGTGGATTTGATTGTTGATACAAATGATAGGGTAATGAGACATTATGTTGAAGAGGAACACTTATGGGATTGTTGTAGGTATGTTGCAAAACTATGGGTTGTGAGGGTTGAACGTAATGATATTGGATAGGAATGAAAATGTTTATAAAGGGTTAATATGGTTGTGGTATGTACTGAGAAGGTACATAAGTGTGGATGAGATGTTCAAATGGTTGTGGTATATACTGAGAATGGAAAGAAGTGTGGATGAGAGGTTGAGATGGTTTCGGTATATACTAAGAATGGATTTGTGAGACAGGGGAATTTGATGCCTGTTGTGAAGAGGGGTGAGTACTATAAATAGAACTTGTATTAATAAGGGTTATTTATGCAGTGATAGACATGACCAAACTCTGAACTAAAGATGTAGGTTACTGTGATGGGATAGGTTAAGATGCGATGAGAGGGGTCGTATAACTTATGGGAATAACAACCGATCTCATAGGATCACTGGAGGCTACATGACTTGATATAGAGGGAGATGTGTTATTATTTTTTTGTGAGGATGACAAGATTGATGAAGGATATGATGATGAGGATGGTTTTTGATTAGACATGTCTTGTGATGAGACAAAATTGAGGTCGAAACTAATGATGGGTACTAGTGAAATGGGGAATGATGTTATCATTTTTCCAATAGTGGAGTATGAGTGAAATTGTTGGATAATCAGCTCGTGATTAGGTTCAATGAGCCAGGATGTTTTGAAGGTGAAAGTGATGATGGGAGGTCATTGATCAGGTGTGGTTTTTTGCAAGAAAACACCTCGAAAAACAAGATAGTCGTTAAGGGACATTGGGTTAGAATCCAGAATCTCTGTGAAAACTAGATAACCACTATTGAAGAAGTGGGGGCTAGGTGGATCTAGGATCTCTGATGTGGTTGAATGACTGTTAGGAGAATGTGGGGTATTTTTATTGACCACAAAAGGTGATCAAAGTTGGTCCATTACTTTTGGAATATTTTGAAGGTGGGTCTCAATAGAGTCTAGGGCTTGTTGAAGAGGGTTAGACATATTATCAGTGTTTTGAAGACTATATTGATGTCTAGTTAGAACCATGAACTAAACAACAATCAATGAAGGAAAAAATAAAAGTGGTTGATTATAACAACTGTAAACAAGTGAGACAATTTTTTTAATTATCTTGATTAAATTAAGAAAGACGTAAAATGTGAAAAATGGATAAAAAGGCAATAAGAGAAGGTTGTTTAAGCCTGGTTTTAGGTAAGTTAAAAGATAGAGTCCTCGATATACCCAAATGTACGTGAGGTTTGAATCTATGTTGGTGTTGATACGAGGTTTGGTATTGGGGCTTACCCCCTCACTTCATGGTCTTGCAATGATAAGGGTGTTGGGTGCTTAGTTGATATACCACCCACCATATTATTTATACTCAGCTAGAACACCAAGTTGGCTTATCCTCTTGGTGATTAAATCCATGTATGTCCACCTGGGAAGGAGTGTTTATATGCAAATTAAGTTTGATGCGATTTGGTTGTGTGAAGGGAGTTTTGTGAATCCAATCCCTTGAACTCCTAATTAAGCTATGTCAGCAAGAAAGTATGAATGTTTGATTTAAGATCAAATGTCATGCTAAAAATACACACAACACGCAATGCTAAAATAAAATGATGAAAGAAAAGAGTGTACTTGTAATCGTTTTTCCTTTTTAATTTTTGATTTTAATTTTTTAAGAAATAGCAATATAAAGGCGCTCCAAGATAAAAGGTTAGATGAAATTTAAAACAAAATAAATGAAATATAAAACAAAAAGGGACTAAGGCATCCCACCGGGTGTGTCAGGATGTTTATGGTGTTTTTCAGTTAGTACTAATAATGTTAAAATACCAAAAACTAAAATAAGGTAGGGTTTATCAATACATGCGCTGACAATCACAATGCCAAGATGATCGAGTATGCAAACAATGTGAAAATATCCTCCTTCTATCAAGTGAAGATACATGCATACAAAGTTAGCTAAACATGGGAATATTAGATAAATATGATAACGATTTGCTTAACGAATGTTGATCTCATGAATCCAAAGGATTTCCTTGAAGGGTGTCAACTCGTTTGATACAATTAAGTGATTTGATAATGATAACACAAATAATAGCAAAGCTAGAATTCAATGTGGATAGCAAGATCCTTCTTTGTCTAATATGCGGCCCAAGCTAGGGTTGTGGCGAGTTCAAAGTCAAGGAAATAATCAAAATATAATTACTTTCTTGCATCCTATATTTCTTGTATGATCTCGAGCTTATACTCAGTATCTTCGACTTCAGATGTGAGAGTGATGGTACACAAACTCAAATCATTTGTGATATCAAATTTTTCCCACACGAACAAATGTTGGAAGATCGAGAGATCGTATATGCTGGTATTAGGATGGGACTCACCTAGTATTGTCATCTACAGTAGAGAACATCTTGAATACAGACAGATTGGTCCAAAAGATAGAGTGAAAAATTAATTAGATACGTGATAAATATGATAAAAATGATAATTGACAGGGATCGCTAGTGATTCTTGGTAATCGTTGGCAATTGAGAAATAATCATGGGTGATCCAAAAGTAATCATTGGTGATTCTTGTAAAAAACCTTAAATCTTTGGTAACAAGGAAATGTGACTAAAACTGGTTAAATTAATGATTGATTAAGGATGTGATTAGATACGAAAGAGATTTGAAATTGAATAAAATTGAGAAAAATGTACCTATAATGACAAAACAATATTGACAAGGATGCGGATAATTTTTTAAGATTATGGAGCTTTTAGAGACAAAATGAAGGTGTTCGACATGCAAAGATAATGATACTAATTCCGTCTAGATGTTTGTAAGGATAGAGTTTGGTTTTAGTGTTTGAATATCCCATAAAAAAGAGCTCAATGATCCTTTTATAATCATCGAAAATACAGTTAGAATCGTTGGTGATCCAGGAAATGTGGACAAACCCGTTTGGAAGTGGTTTCAACCACTTGAACCAAAATGAGAATTTCAGGTATGGGCACGAGGGGAAATGGTTAGGAAATAGGTTAGGAGGGGTTAGGAGAGGTTATATGGGTTATATGGTTAGGATAAAAAGGGTTAGGATGGGTTATAGTTGGTTAAGGTAGTAATTGGGATTTACGGGGGTAGAAGTGTGATTTAACGATGGTGAGAGCGTGATTTAATATAGTGACATAGGTTTAGGGTGTGAGGGAAAAGTAGGGTACCAATAATGGGTGTCTATAATCCTTTCTTCTTGTTGGTCATCCTAGCATAGAATATGTGTTTGTCACCACTTCTTAATGAGTGACGAGACTTTTAATAATTATGTAGTATAAATTGGAACTTTTGTGGTGAATTGGTGACTCGGAGATGGAGAGTCGCATTAGCGAAAATTACGAACTATGTGAAAACGTGAAATCTAAGAAAAGGGGAAAAAGTATGATTTTTCAAAAAAAAGGTAGTGGCGGGAGATGGGGTTTCCACGCCAGGCACTGGGGTCCTCACTAGTGTGAACAAGATCCCAGTGGAAAGTGGTAGGAGTGAAGGCGCTTGAGGCTTAGCTCGTGAACTTGAAGTGGAAATGGAAGTGTCTGAATTAATTAGACAATTTAGCGCTTGCTTGGTTGTTAAATGCCTAGTTTCCGTGTTAAGGGAGTTGGTGCTAGAGAACCTGGATACAGAGAAATTTCTGATGCAGGTTGCGCCCCTTGAGGGGGATCCACGGGAGATCCCTTTCAATCTAATTCTGGATGTACCTATTGGGCTGAAGAGCTCGGAGGACTTCAAGGTCGGAGGAATCGATTTAAAAATTGTTTCTAAGAGCTTAGAACTATCAATGCCTCCCCCCGCCAAGGATGACTTTTTAGATTCTTGTGTGAAAAGGGTGATTTCTGCAAGTTTTTTAGAGCTTGTTTCTCTTGGAGAAGGATTCTAAGCTGGGTGGCGTAGCTCTGGGGCACAAAATCTAAACTGAAAGTTAGCTTCCTTGCCAATGGCTTTTTCCAGGTTAGTTTTCCTTCCCCTAATCAGCTAAATCTGGTGCTTAAAGATGGACCTTGGTTCATGAATTCCTCCAGCCTGTACTTTCTCCCTTAGTCACCAAATTTCAATCCCTGGAAGGAAAAAATCTCCAAGGCCCCGCTTTGGCTAAGCGTTCATGATTTTCCTATGGACTTCCATAAATGGTCTATTCTAAATCCAATTGCAAACTCTCTAGGGGTCTTCATGCCCATCCGTAATCCTTCCTTGATTTTTGGAGAAAAATCTCGACACATCTTTGTGTGGAGATGGACCTGACTACCCCTTTTCCACCATATTTGAATCTCCAAACTAAATCTGGCCCTAAGTGCTTAGCCATTGAGTATGAGGGTCTGAATGTAAAGTGTTTTTATTGCAAGTAGTTGGGACATCTGATTAAGGCTTGCTCTTTGAAACTGGATAAGGATTCCAAGGATTTGGACTCCCAGAAGGTTTCTTCTAAGGTGGAGGGGCTAGTGGAGAGTGATATGGCTCCTCACATGCTTCACTATACTTGAGTCATCTCTCCTCCCTTTCTTTCTCCATTGTAATATATGTCATCTTCCTCCACCCTAGATCCCTCGCCCAGTGCTCATAATGGTTTAGCCAGCCATTGGAAATGCCTCTAAACTCAAAGTAACAATCAAGATCTTCACTGCCAGAGTGATAGCACATAGAAATGATCCTCTGGGCTCTCACAGAAATTCAAACTCAGCAACTTCCGGGTAAGAATATGTGGAAATAGCATACTCTAGAGTGTAGCTAGCTAACACACCCTCCCACCAATGATCCACAGCACGAGTCCATGTCAGATCTGCATCTTGCAGCCTCTGTTATTCTTCTTGGGTCCACGCGTGTGATCTAGAATACCAACTTGATCTAGACACGTATGTTGAGAGCCATTCATACAGTTTTACTAGGAAGTAGCAGAAAAAAGTTTCATACAAATCATGGTAGAGGTTCTCTTCTACCCATCTACGTGCATCAAACTCGGGTCCAGTATTGAATCTCTGAGAAAATTCATCCTTCGTGGTCTTGAACCATGATTCAACACTTTCCAAAGTTAAATGTTTTGTCATTACTCATTATACAGATCATGATGTATGTCATTTCCCACTACAACTTCAAAAAGAGGTACCAGTAACGAGAACCAAGATGTATTCATTTTTACCTCTATTACAAAAGAAAGGAACCCCATGTGCACTGGCCTATCACCTAGTGGGCGTTGGGCACTCACCTGAGGTGCATGCGGGTGCTGAGTCTCTCTTTTATGTGAGCTTAGTGGGAAACATCATATATGATCCATGTTTAAGAGATTTGAATGGAAGTAAAACATACGAGCACCATAGAGCTTCAAAACAGCTTCTAGATCCTTGCAGTCATTTTAGACAGAAAGAGCTTAACAAATTTTATAACTTATACCAAAACAGAAAGAAGTTGTACAAGAATCCATACTTAATCATAAACATAAATGAAAAATAACTATGAGAAAGATGTATTCATCATAATCATCAATGTTCATATTCATGTAAGTTGGTAACCTCATTACATTCATGGAGCCATTACAGAATGTCACAGAGAAGCAGACCATAGTCATGCATTATATCTAGACTCATATGGCTAGGCTATTAAAAGAATTTTATAATCCCCATACCCTTGATACATCCTTTCCTAAGCACAATTACCCAAACTAACAGAGTTCTTGCAGTATTTCTACAGAGCTCCGCCCTCTATCTATTTCTCCCTATCTTTACTTCTATAAGCACTTGTATATATAGGCTTTCTGGACTACCAACTCATCCTCCAGCAGCCTCAGATCTGATGCCAAGTGTCTAAATGTTGTCCTCCATGCGAGCATGCTCCTCCAAGCCTGAGCTTTCCACTTTTTACCATGATGTGCTTCTAGAAGCTTCTACCGCAGGCATGCTCCTTCCTGGGCCAACCTATCACTAGGTTGGCACCTTATCCACTTTGTATGCTTTTCACGTGTTCTACCAAAAATTCCCACTATGGCTAAGTCTTGAACCCTTGGTTCTATCTGTGCACATGCCACAGGTTTCCTTAAACCCTGCCTTTCACACTTTATCCTCGCACGCCTTTCTTCAACTAGGCCTTGCATGCCTATGCACCTTTTTGTACTTAGCCAATATTTTAGGGGCCCAACATCACCCCACACTATGGTTGTTCTCCTTCCATGGGAACACTTCTCCAGTGAAGAGAAAGAATACAGTAGACTTACTCCTTGGGACAAGAATAAGGGGATGAAAGAATAGGGAAAGAAGAAAGAATGGGGAAGTGATGGAATCATTGCAATAAGCTAGGAAAATCCTTTTGCAAGTCGGCCTCCAACTTGTTCCAGGCATCGAATTCGTTCCACACTCTCTGTCAGAGGTCGCCGACTAGGGTGCTCACTTTCTCAAAACTTAGTCCATTTCCTTGTGTGCTTATGGTGTTAGAAATTTTCTCTAACTCTTTTCCTACATCATCTAGTGCATCCATTCTTCATGTAATCTGCGGGTACAGTTCCTTCAACCGGTTTTTGATTCAACCCCTTAAGGTTTCAATGGCTTCAAATTTTCTTTCGACCTTGGCAAGGATTTTTTCCCTTTCCGCCCTATTTCCCTTATTATTTTCTTGAAAATCCTTGATTTCTACTTCATGAGTAGTGACCAAGATGCCTGTCACTTTGTCTCTATCTGCGCAATTGTCGTACGTGGCCTCAACAGTCTAGGAAGCAAATTTTATATCAGCAAGAACCTTGTTGTACTCATCTACGAATGCCACAACTTTCTATTTTTCTTCTTTCTCCAAGCACGTGGCCACTTCTTCTACAGATTCCAAGGCTAATGGCTACCTCTCCATGGTGAGGACTCTTGTTAAATCCTCCAGGCATCCCAAGGCAGATCCATACTTCTACGTGGGAGGTGCTAGGTCTAGATGCTTCAACACTATAGCATTATTAATGGACTCCACCTTTTTGTATATTGTTCATACTTTATCCTTCTCATATTTTAACTCACGTTGCAACTAGGCACTGATTAGTTTCTCTTGACTTAGCTCCTTTACCCTTGCAGCTAGCTCTTCCTCTTTCTTCTTCAAGTCCTCCTCTAGATCTTTGATTCTATCATTCTACCCAAAGAGTCTAGCTTCAACCTCAATGAGACCTTGTTGAGCATGTTGCACAGTTGTTCATCTGAGAGTTTTTGAGCATTCACCACTGGGTTGTCTTCTCTTGGTCCTGGTAATGTTATTATTTCCCCGTGGCTTACTTCAAATTTTGGCTCATCAAGATGGGACTCAATTTCCCATGAGAGCATCTTCCTTGTCTGCAGGTATGCAGCCTCCTTATCAAAAGATGACATTGCCACGAGCTCCTCTACTGGAATTGTGTTTTGGAACCGTGCACGAAACACTTTATTGGGGTCATCAATATAACCCATCCCTAATCTCTCCTCCCATGCATGCCTTCCTCCTGTGCATGCGTGCCCTTAGGAATACTTATAGTTAAAATGGGGCCTCCAGTGTTGTCATGGTCCCTTTTTGCACGCTCTCCTCCTTATCCTTGTTCAACACCAGCTCAGCTGCTGTTCTAACTTCTCCTCCACCAAGGTCTCAATGTTCTTTGTTCTTCTCTCTCTAACACCTTGGCTATTTGTTGTAGCGTAAGACTTGGGTCCTTCTATTTCTGCACGCCAACCTCCTCACTTCCCACATCCTGGGTGCCTTCCCCTTCCTGGCTATCCTTGCATCGCATGAAAAGGAACCCCTGTTCCTCTTCTCCACCTTCTTCCTCTGAATCATGCACATTGAAAATAGGTGGCTCTTGATCTTTTTCAGGTTCGTCTTCCCTACTAACATCTTCTTCACTATCATCTTCTTTACCTATGTATTTCTCTAAACTCCTAGTTTCTTCTGAGGTGGTCTCCTCTTCTATCCTCTACTTCTTCCTAACCAGGGATTCTGATGTAGGTGACTTTGTTTCTTCTTCTCCTGAGGACTCCTTGTCTAATGGATTTTCTGGCTCTAGAGTCTTTTCTTTGACTATGGGCCTCTTCTTGCGCAAATACATACTTGTTCTGGTGCTTGTCCCAGGGGAACCTATTACCTGTGTATCCACCACACTTGGTATTTTCTTCTCTGGCTCTTTTTCCTCCCGTTTGGGTGTGGGTCTCTTCCTGCTAGTTGGATCCCCAGGTATAAGCACCTCATTCTCTAGATATGTACCCTTTTCATATTTAGGTCTTATGCAGAGGTATATGCATGTCGCAGTTCCTCTTGCAATGGGAAAAGTCATGGGCCTTGTCATTTGAACTTCATGTGACACGTACCTCTCCATGTATGCGCGCTTGCTAGGGTAGACCAACCCTTTGCACAATTCCCTGTGGTCCCGGTCCAGATTACCAAGGTCCAGTTTCAACTTCTTGGATTCTTTGAACCTGTTTACTCCCGCTTGGAAGTATTGAGCTGTGAAGGCAAAGGGGAGATTACACCATGGGCTCCATGTCTCATCCATTAGTCTAAATTTTCCCATGCAGAAATGTTGGTACACAACAAATTTAGCTTCTCCTTTGGTGGCCACTGGTAGTTGTTCAGGAATCCTCCATTCTACCCCAAACGCTTTCCTCATGTGCGTATACCATTTCTCTAGGCGCTTCTTGTGCACATTCGTCATAGTGTCAAAGGTGTATTTTTCAAATCTCTTTGTAGGTGAAGGGTCCTCAGCAGGGCACTCTCACATGAATTTTTCTGATGCATCAGGTACTCCAATCTCTAAAAACAAAATGGTTAGCAAGACATTACCGAAAAGGATCCTGTCACCTTCCTTCGCGCAGCTGACAATCTCATCTGCGATGAATGCAGACAAGTTGTAGATGGTGCCCTTTGAAATTTTCCTACAAACATGCAACCATGGCTTATTGACCTGGGTCCATCTCTCCTGGCCATTTAACTTTGTCACCAGGTGCATGGCCATCTTCATTACCGGGTCCTTGATGTCTATGATATCATAGTACCTTGACCCCTTTTTGTATGCATAGGTGGCGACCGTCTCCTTAATTTCCTCTTTGTCACTTAGGTCATCCTCCAAACTATCTCCTTCACAGATGAGGCCTGTGAAATGTGAAATGAGCTGAGGGGTAATGCACATCTTGTGCCCTGTGAAGTGGAAGTAGTCTTCATGCATGCACGACATCAGCCATTGATATAGGCGCTCAGGCTTCCCAAAGTAGGGCAACTCAAAGAGTTGTAATAACCCTGCCTTCTCCAACTTGACCTTCACATCATCGTTATAGATGGGCAAACCCTCTGGTGTCCTTTTATTTGTGTAGCACACTAACTCCAGTGCCATCTCCTTCTCGATTGTGCTCATACAATGATTTTAGTCATTTACAGACATGTTTCTTAGATGGGACTCCCACTCCTTCCCTAGCAATACTCCATCTGGGTACTACATTTCTACATACCACTCTTCATTTGTATGTGCATCAGTTTCTTGTTGTTTTCCCTTGCCCTTGCCCTTTCCCTTCTTAGGTGTGCTAACTGGTTTCTTGGGTGCCATTGTCTAGGTCCTCTTCTTACTTCAATCACTTCTTGTAACTTTGTTCTTCCACTCTTTCCCACCTTAGATCTCAAATTTGTGAAGAAAAATCCTTAAACCCATGCCCTAGTTCTTTAAACCCTAGCTGGGATAATCCCTTCACAAGATGACACCTTCTCACCACTTCTCTTACACCCATGAAATCCCTTCCTTCTGGTTCACAGATCCAAACTAGTTACTCACGCTCAATCTCTTCAAATTTTTCTTCACACGGATCAGTTTTTGGAAGCCCTAGTTTGCAAAGATGCAAAAAGCACTTCTTTCTCCTTATACACAAAGTGAATAATGAAATGCCTCGACCCTTTATTTATAGTTTTTCCCTTTTTAAGCATTAAATGCTACTTCACCTACCACCATACTTTTCACATTTAATGCGGATTTTTCAAACAAAGTCTGACTTTAGCGCTTTAACTCACATGCCCAACCCTGCGTGGACAATCTTCCAACCTTCTGGCATGCAACCAATCCATCTAGACAGGAGACTCTTGCGCACGCGTCACCGGCACCGAAGGCACTTCTTCTGTCCTAATTTTTTCTCTCACCTACCTCATGTTGCTTATGCACTTTTTCCTCCTTTGTACATGGGATCTGAAAGTAGCCTTATCTTGACACCAACCATCCTTTTCCATCTTTTATTTCCATGCACCTCCTTCAACAGGGCCATTCAACCAGGATTTTCAACACAAACTTCCTTGGCACTTTACCCATGCTCTCCTTCACATCACTCCACCCCACACTAAAATGATGTGTGGTCCTCTACGCACTCAAAAATCCTCAAGTAATAAGGTTACCGGTGCCAAGGCGCAAAACAAAACAACAACATGAAAGGGAAACACAAGAAAAGAAATGCATAAAGGAAATTCTAAATTAACTGGAAAAACTACCTTATTTACAAACACCAAGAAGACTTATTTATAGTAGGGCTTCAGCCTACTCCCATTGAAGTGTCCAGGAAATTTCGTTCCATCCAGCACTTGTAACTGTCACGTGCACTAAATCAAGGAGGTACGATATTTTATAGGGACCTAACCAATGGACCTTCAACTTCCCAGGATGGCACAGAAACTTAGAATCATACAGTAAGACCATCTGCCCAACCTCAAACTTCTTGTTTCTGATGTGGCGATCATGCCATGCTTTTTGCTTTGCTTTTTTTGTTGTTTGGCTCCACCTGGTGAGTGATCATCTTTCATCCAGCTTCATCAGTTTCATCAATTCTCTCTTCCAGTACTTTCTCATTGGCCAACCCTCCTGTGCATGTGCTATTCGCAGAGAAGGTAACATGAATTCAACTGGCAGAACCACTTCCATGCCAAACACCAATTGAAATGGTGTGGCTTTGTTCAACCTTTTATAAGTTGTCATGTAAGCCCATAATACGGCTGATACCTTGTCATCCCAATCTTGTCTTCTGACATCACAAATTTTGGTCAGGGTGTGACTCAGTATTTTGTTAAATGCTTCCGCAGTTCCATTTGCTTGTGGGTGATAAGGGGTAGTCTTGTGATGAGCTACCATGAACTCTGCTAACAAGATCCTCATGGTCTCATTCAAGAAATGTGTACCCCTATCATTGGTTAAACTTAAAGGACATCCATACCTTGTGATAATGTTCTCCCACAAAAATCTTGTCATTGTGGCTGTTGTGCAGTCTTTAGTTAGGGCTGCCTCTTCCCACCTTGTCAGATAGTCTGTGCAAGTGATTACATAGCATGATCCAGTCCTACGTGTTGCTGGTGCAATAGGGCCTACAAATTCTATTGCCCATTTCTCAAAAGGTTCAGCGCTAGGGATAGGGTGCAAAAGGCATTTCATCTCTCTTTCCTAGTTTGCCAATGCATTGACAATGGTCACACACTTTACAATAGTCCTTGTAATCCTTATACAGAGTTTCCCACCACAATCCTGCCATTAAGATTTTACGCATGGTGGCGCCACCTACATAATGTCCACCCACACTTCCTCCATGTGCTTCCTCTATGATGGTGAGGCACTCATGCTCTAGTACACACCTACACAAAACTTCATCATGCCCTAACTTGTATAAGTCCCCACTGATCAACATGTAGGGTGCAATGCGCGTATGGCTAGTTGCTTTCTTTCTAATGCCTTCATCCCTTCTGGTGCCACACCTTCCTTTAGGAATACTGCAATCTCCTCCAAATTCAAGGGCACACGCAACCTAAACAGTTGTGCATCTGGCATAGTCTCTTCAATACTCTACACATCCTCCCCTGAATCAATTCTTGATAGATGATCAGGTCCACAATTACTCTTTCCAGGCTTCACAACTACTGTAAACTCAAACTCTTGAAATAATAGCACCCACCAACATATCCGCCCTTGTAGAACGGGCTTGTTCACCAAGTACTTTAACGCCATGTGGTTAGTGTAAAATACAAAGGGTGTTGCTAACAGATACTGTCTGAACTTGAAAAGTGCGTAGATCATTGACAATGCTTCGCGCTCAGTCGTGGTGTAATTATGCTCTGTTGGTGTCAACTTCCTACTTGTAAAACATAGAGGATGATCAACAATTCCTTCACCCAGTTGTGCAAGCACTGCTCTAATGGTGGTTCCTGAGGCATCTACATGAACATGGAAGGGCTTGTCCCAAGAGGGAAAATGTAATATAGGCACGGTGACAAGCCTATCCTTTAATGTGTCAAACACCTTCTGTTGTGCCTCTCCCCAATGGAAGGCACTTTTATGTCTGAGAAATTATTCTAGAGGCATGGTGATCTTGGCATACCCCTTGATGAATTTCCTGTAATAACCCGTATGCCCAAGAAATCCATGCACTGCGCTCTGGCTAGTAGGCTCCCCCAATCCCACAATAACTGCAACCTTGGCAGGATCTACTAGCAAGCCCTCCTTACATATGATATGCCCCAATAACATCCCAAAGGGTGTAGCAAAGACACACTTTTTAATGTTGAGGGATATCCTTAACTACCGACACCTCTCAAACATCAGCCTCAAATTATCACAATGGTCTTTCACTAGCCCATACACTGTCCAATCATCCAGATAGACCTGAAGAAATTTGTGGATGAAGTCCTGGAATACCTGTACCACTATGCACAAGAAAATAGCAGGCACATTCTTCAACCCAAAGGGCATGACCATGTATGCAAAACTTCCCCATTCAGTGGAAAAATTTGTCTTCTCCTGGTCTTCCTTTGCAATCCAGACTTGGTGGTACCCCAAAAATCCATCCGTAAAGGAATAGATTTCACACCCAGTGACTCCCTCCAAAATTTCTTCAGTGAAGGGGGTTGGAAAAGGATTGATGACACACACTACATTTAACTCCCTATAATCCACATAGATCCTAATCCACCCATCCTTCTTGATGCTTATTACCATCAGACTTATCCATTCTGATTCTTCCACAGCTTCAATGATCCCAGAAGCTATCATTTTGTCTATCTCTTCCTTTACCTTTACGCGTAAATTGGGATTCATCTGGTAGGGTCTCTTCCTGACCGAGCATGCACCATCCTTCAGCTTTATCCTCATCTCCCCCAAGGAATGGTGGACACCTTTGAGCTCATGGTACCCACGTGGGAATAAATCCTCAAATTCACATGCAAAAGATCAATGATCTTAGAGACCTCCTTCTCCGACCAGTAATCTCCAATAATAGCTTCCTTAGGTTCTTCTCCTGAGCTGATGTTAACCTTCTTTGTCTTTAAGGGCTCATGGTAGGTGCACATGTGAGCATCAACACTATCCACTACCTCACGTGTCCCTATAGAATGGTTAACATCCAAGCTCTATACTTCCTCCCCATCAATAACATATAATAATTTCCCTTTCTCCTTTTCCAAGCACACATGCTCAAGTTGGATCTCTTCTGCTTCTTCTACCTCTTCTTCAAAGCATGCACCTCCAAACCTAGTCCACCTAGCAGTTCCAACAGCCTATCTTCTGCCATGGCACTATCCCCCATGGTAAGGCACTTAACAACCTACAATGCCTTATCAACTAATGGCTTGGTACTTCGGTACTCAAACGTTTGAATGAGGTCAGCTGCTAGCTCTTTCCAATTTCCTATTTGGTGGCATGTCTCAGAATGTATGTACCATGCACGCATAACCCTGTAGTGTAGAATACAGCTTGTGTACCCAGAGGGATGGTGGAAAAGCTTCCATGCCTTCTCTCCAGACCTTCTCACAAGCTTGGATGTGGAAAGAGGTGAGTTCCTTACCATGGTAGTCCTTGATGGTGGTGGGCACGTTGCTTCTAGAAAACCTGACAGAGAGCAATTCTCACCTTCACGCCATTCCAAAAGGCTCTCCTGATGTGTAGCCCACCATCGTGTCATTGTGCCGAGCAGGACATAACCTAACATCCCCCTCCGTTCCTTCTCCTTCTTCCACTGAGCTTCCATCTCCTACAAAAGGATCTCAGGGAAGGCCCCTCCTGAATACTTAGGTAGCTCTTTTCCTCCAAGGCGTCGAGCTGTATGCACCTTTTTCACTTTTGTTACTGATCCTCTCAACTACCATCTGATCAATTCATAAGTCCCATGTGCCCAATTATCACATGCTAGACTGGTGGTGTCACTTACTGACTGAGCATCCTCAAACTAGATAACTCCTTCGGTAGGATGGATTATCTCTGGATCCCTAATTGAGTGCACATATATCCTATCCAGGACCTCTTCCCCCAAAGGTTCAATATAGGGTGTTGAATTCCCATCAGCCAGGGGTATAATGACCCATTCCTCCTTATTTTCAAAGCTTGATGTACCCCTTGTTGAACCAAAGGTCTGCATTATTATTGTAACACCATGGGCACCCAAGTAGTGCTAGGAAATTGTCTTCCTTGGCAAGCGCCAAGACTTCAAAGTCCCCAGTAAACTTAGCTCCCTAGATAGTGATAGTTGCATCCTTTAAGACACCAATGGGCATTACCTTCATCTTTTTTTCCATATACAACACATTCATGGATGGTTGTAATGCAGGTTTCCCCATCGGATGCCATGCATCCAAAGTTAGAACATTGACCTTTGTGCTCTGTGTCAATGAGGATATTACTAAGGATCCATCCATCTACATGACTGCATCCAATGTGATCTTTCCTTGTCATAGTCAAGGTTGTGAGGGGTAAGGTTTGTATGCAAGACCTACCTCTCACGCTCTCTTCTGGCTCGTGGTACCTTCTCCCTCAACCATGCCCCTAGCAAGGGAATAACATTCTCTTGCATTAGCATTTTACATACTTCCCTGACCTCATCTAGGTCATCTCTTGGTGCCTCAACCTTCCTCCTTTGCTCCTCCCTCCTGGACTACTCCTTTAGACACTGCATTTCTCCTTGTAAACTCTGAATGACATCCATGGTATCTTGATACATTCTTCCAAATTACATGTTGTAGGGTCTGGGTACTTCCCATGAACTACTTCCTCCTTAAAACCATGGCACTCTATCCTTGGTAAACTTCCTTTGGCATGCCGGCCTCTGCCTCATAATGTTGTACTAAAATAGGTGAGTCTCAAGGGTTGACATAGACAACTGTCATCCAGCTACTTATCCATTAGCAACAATTTGATCCTCCAGGAAAGCTAACACCGGTATTAACACTTATAACCCTCGACACATAGAGAAACTTCTAATGTCTCACGTGTTCTATGAAATTTCTAAGAGTTAAGGCCTTCTAAAAGGTGTGATCAACCATCCAACAAACCATTGAGCATGATGCAATAGGGTGAATATCATATGATAATGCTTAGAAAAGAGAGTTTTAAATTATGCATCATACTCCCGCACACTCTACACAATTCATTGTTAAATCTCTTTTAGGGTGCTGATGCTCTTCTGTTCAAACTTAGGGATGTGAAATTATGCCAAGAAGGTATTATTTAAAGAAGTATAATCCACCACCATTTGATGAGGGTCATATTTCCTATACTAGCTATTTGCTTACCCCTGTAACATTGTTATAAATTGACTAGCCTTCCACTCTGAGGTTGTGACCCCCTTTACACACCATAGTAGCTCACACTTATGAACATGTTCTACAACATCTTCAATACCTCTGTAATCCAGTCAAATATAAAGACATCTCAAAGAAGACTTGCAGGGGGTGGTTGGGGCCCTTATCCTCCTGAACCAGAGCCTTGGTTTCCTCTGATGTTTCCTCTGCCACTAGATCCACCAGGTCCACCAAGATCCTATGAACCACTAAGTCCACCAGGTCCTGTCCCTCCTAGCCAAGTAGATCCACTAGAACCACCAGGGCCTGTAGTAGTTGTGCTAAGTGTCCCCAAGGTTCTGTTGAATTGTGCACTGATAGTTTGTGATAATGCCCCACTGCTATTGTACCCCACGCCACTCCCAGACGCGAGACCGAAGGCTTGTATATTTTCTCCTTATCCAAAGACTCCTCTGAATACTGGAATATGTGTAGCCATAGAAGTGGGAATTGATAAATTATACCTCATAGGTGTAGATTTGTCACTTCCACTGATACCAACTGAGTCAATGATACTCCACCCTTGATCTAGAAAACCAAGTGCCAGAGTTTGGTCAATGGGTGGGTTCAGATACGTGCCAATGAATCTTCTCTCTCTACGTGATTAAATCTCATCAGAAGCTTGAAGGGGTATCTCTTACGCGCTTTCCAAGATGGGGTAGCATAGACTACTCAGGTTTCGTGTCCTCCATGTGAACCTCAACTCCTTCCCACAACGTCTACCTCCATAGATCCATCACACTTGTAGCTTCACATCATCTAGCAATCTCCCTTTCATGTGCTTCACTATACTTGAGTCATCTCTCCTCCCCTTTCTTTCTCTGTCGTAATATCTGTCCATCTTCCTCCACCCTAGCTCCCTCACCCATTGCTCAGAATGGTTTAGCCAACCATTGGAAATGCCTCTAAACTCATTAATGGTCAAGATCTTCATTTCCAGAGGGATAACATGTAGAAATGATCCTCTGGGCTCCCAAAAAAATTCAAACTCAGTAACTTCTAGGCAAGAATATATGGAAATAACATACTCCAGAGTGTAGCTAGCAAACACGCCCTCCCACTAATGATCCACAATACGAGTCCACATCATATCTACATCCTGTAGCCTGCAGTATTCTTCTTGGGTCCACACGTATAATCTAGAATACTAGCTTGATCTAGACATGTATATGTGAGAGCCATTCATACAGTTCTACTCGGGAAGAAACTGAAAAAAGTTTCATATAAATCATGGTAGAGGTTCTCTTCTACCCATCTATGTGCATCAAACTTAGGTCCAATGTTGAATCTCTAAGTGAATTCGTCCTCTGTGCTCTTGAACCATGATTCAACACTTTCCAAAGTTAAATGTTATGCCATTACTCATTATACAGATCGTGATGTATGCCATTTCCCTCTATAACTACGAAAAGAGGTCCCAATGATGAAACTAAGATGTAGTCATTTTTACCCCTATTACAAAAGAAAGGAACCCCATGTGCATAGGCCTATCACCTAGCGGGTGCTGGGCACTCACCCGAGGCATGCTAGGTGTCGAGTCTCTCTTTTATGTGAGTTTAGTGGGAAACATCATCTATGATCCATGTTTAAGATATTTGAAAGGAAGTAAAACATACAAGCACCATAGAGCTTCAGAATGGCTTCTAGATCCTTGCAGTCATTTTAGATAGAAAGAGATTAACAAAGATTTTATAACTTCTACCAAAATAGAAAGAATTTATACAAGCATCCATACTTAATTATAAACATAAATGAAAGAGAACTATGAGAAAGATTTATGCATCAAAATCATCAATATTCATATTCATGTAAGTTGGTAACTTCATTACATTCATGGAGCCATTACATAATGTCAAAGAGAAGTAGACCGCAGTCATGCATTATAACTTGACTTATGTGGCTAGCCTCTCAAAAGAAGGTTTATAACCCCCATACCCTTGATACATCCTTTCCTAATCACAATTACCCAAACTAATAGAGTTCTTGCAGTATTTCTGCAAAGCTCCACCCTCTATCTATTTCTCTTTATCTTTACTTCTGCAGGCGCTTATATATATAGGCTTTCTGGAATGCTAACCCATCCTTCAGAGGCCTCAGATCCGATGCCAAATGTTTGAATGTGGTCCTCCATGTGAGAATGCTCCTCCATGCCCGAGCTTTCCACTTTTTACCATGATGTGTTTCTAGAAGCTTATACCACAGGCATGCTCCTTCCTGGGCCAACCTGTCTCCAGGCTGGCACCTTATCCACTCTGCATGCGTAGTCAGGTCATGCTTTTCACGTGTTCTACCCAAAATGACCCAATCTGGCTAAGTCATGAACCCTTGGTTTTTTTCGTGCACACCACGAGTTTCCTTAAAGCCTTCCTTAAACCCTGCCCTTCGTGCTTTATCCTTGCACACCTTTCTTCAACTAGGCATTGCATGCCTATGTACCTTTTTGTACTTAGCCAATGTTTTAGGGGCCCAACATCCCTCTTTCTAGGCTAAAAGAATATTTAAGATGTACAGTTAAGTCTAATGTGGTAACTAATTTCCCTTGTGTAAGTGAAAGGATTTTTTTAAATGCAAACGGTTATCTATGAACTCGCTAGTTAAGCTATGGCTGAACAAGAAAGTATGAGTGTTCATTTTAATAGATACTAATCGATGATGATTGGGGAGAAAATCACTTATTTTAGATAAAATAGAACATTGACGGATGACAAAAATTTTGGTACCAGCTTGAGTCCCTTCATAAACTAGTGTAGGAATCTAAGAACCTTTGAAAGATACTAAAAACAAAGATTCAGCCATGCATTTAGGAAGGCATAATGAAGGAAAGCAAGATGTTGACAGATCAAGGAGGTGGTGATCAAGGATTGACAAAGTGATCAGTGTGAAAAATGCCAAAGTTATGTTTAGGAAAGCGACTGCCCTTCCCTCTCCTAAATGAACATTCTCTCTTAGAATTTCAAGGGTCTTGAAAAGACTCTGACAAGATGATATTGACAGTAGGTTGTAGCGTTACAACTAATGTAAAATGAGCTGGTGAAATGGAAAAAGCAGGGGGTATTAACCTTGATAAAAAAATTTACAGATGATAGATCTGTCCAAATGGCTAAATGATGATCTGATAGAATTCAGTTGAAGGTCTTGATAGTATTAATTGTTGGTAATCCTTCTAGGGCCTCTGAGATGATTGGGCTAACAGGTGCAAGGAGTTTTATTCTCACACGTAGATCTGTGATCTAGCTGGGAATCAGGGAGAAAAAGGCTAGATAAATAGGATACATGGTCTATCCTACACATGATCCCTATCGAGTCTTATGGACCTCACTCAATGTGTATTTGTTCCAAGAGGTTAGAAACTAACTGGGAAAAGATAGAAAATGGTTAAACATCTCTAGGTCTTGTCTCCCCATCCAAGATGAACTGATCCTTGTTGGGTAGACGGTGGGAGGTTCAAGGATTTGGTTTACTAAGAGAAATATAAATTATGATGGGTAAGATACAAGGAATAGGCTAGGCCAAGCCGATTTTGGGTGATTTAGGGAATCTGATAAATATGTTCTTAAGATAGTAGCCCAAGCTAAGGTTGGTATAACCTGGTAATTTAAAAGTGTACTTAGGATAAAGAGAATAATTAATATTTTATGATAATGTGTTTAATAGGTTCTGTCAGGTTGGACACTAGTGGTCTCTGAATAATGTTGATGTGTATAATGGTCTCAACTAATTCCCTTGAATATAATGGAATAAAATTAATGGAATCGAAATTTCATCAATTCTTTTTATTTATCGAACTGTGCCCCTCAGAGAATCCTCATTTAACTATTGAGCTTATGTGGCTGAGGGATGCCTCTCTGGAAAACAAAATTTTGCAATGGTGGAACTCCTATAAGGTTGAAGGGTCAAATATGTTTTTGCTTGCACAAAAACTTAAATTTCTCAAAGGGGACCTGAGGATTTAGAATAAGTCTTGTTTTAAAAATATCTTCCGGGAAAAGGCTAGAGTGGAAGTAGAGTTGAAATCTCTAGTAATGAGATAATTTTTGTTTCCAGCATGGGGGAGGTAGAGTTTCTCCAGGAGAATTCTTTATTGGCTGAGACTTGGTGAGATGCTTTCTAAGAGAGGAGGATTACTAGAAATAAAAATTGAGGGAAACATGGCTCAAGGGAGGGGACATGAATACAAAGTTCTTTCATTCAACTGTTAAAGCTAGGCATGAGCTTGAATTTCATCTCTGAGATAGAGAGTTGCGATGGTAATGTCCTCTCTGATCAAAAATATATTTCATGATGAAGGGGTTTGGTTTTTTACCTCCCTTCTTAGAGGTGATATCGCATCCTTTGAATCGGATCAATCCTCTTTCCTTGACAATATTCTAGACATTGATCACTGATGCTCAAAATGAGGCCCTTCTTAAGCCTTTCTATATGAGCGAAGAGGATAAAGTGGTTTTCTCCATGGCCAAGAACAAATCTCCAAGCCCGAATGGTTTTCAGGTTGATTTCTTTCAGAAATTTTGGAACATCGTTGGCTATGATGTTTGGGCGGCTGTGGAAGAATCTTGTAGATCTCGATCTATGTTTAAATTACTAAATTGTACCTTTACAATTCTCTTCCAAAGTTACCTCAGCCCTCTTCATTCATGGATTTCAGGCTGGTCTATTTGTGAAATACTTCTTACAAAATCATCTTGAAAGCCATTGCTTCCAGACAAATGGCTATTGGATCCTCTTGTTACTCCGGAGCAATCTAGGTTCCTGTCGGGGAGGTTGATTTTTTATGGTATTTTTCTTTCTCTTGAACTTATTCATTCTCTCTACAGCAATAAGTCTTCGGGTATGTTGCTAAAACCAAATATCAATAAGGCCTTTGAGAAGATTATATTGGCATTTTCTAATTAGGGTTTTTAGAAAGTTTGGTTTTTCATAACAACTTTGCAACTGGGTGTTCAACTGTATTGTTGGGCCTTCTTTCTCCATGTTAATTAATTGTAATGTTGAAGGTTTCTTTGAAGGTAATCGGGGGTATAAGACAAGGAGACCCTCTTTTCTCCTTCTTATACATTTTAGTGGTTGATTCTCTCAGTAGGGCCATTTGCAATAGGGTTCGAGAAGGAAAATTACGGGGATTAAGAATTATGGAGGGGGTGAATCCTATCTCACACCAGCAATTCACAGATGAAACTTTCTTGTTTGGAAAATCCAGCATTAAGGAGGCCAAAGAACTGAAGGGGTTGCTAGATGTTTATGCGGTCGCAGCTGGACAAGAGGTTAACCTTGTTAAATCTGTCATCTTCTTTTTTAATGTTCCCCCTCCTCTGGAAGCTAGAATTTTAAGAATTTTTTGTTTCAAAAAGGGCTCCCTTCCATTCAAATATCTTGGGGTGCCCTTGTTTGGTGGCTCGAGTAGGACCTCGATGTGGAATGATCTCCTTTCTTTGGTTAATTCAAAGCTAAATTCCTGGAATGGGAGATGGTTATCACTAGCTGGGAGACTGGTTCTCATAAAATATGTTCTCAGTGCCTCCCCTTTATACATTCTTTCCATTCTGAAAATCCCCAAAGGTGTTCTAGCAAAGCTTATTGGGATCATAAGAAGGTTCCTTTGGCAAGGACCCTCTGTGGAAAGGAAAATCCCTTTGATTAGCTGGGAAAATTTTTCCAAACCCAAAGAATTAGGTGGGGCTAGAATCCTCAATTTGGGTCTTCAAAACTTGGCCCTGGGTGCCAAGCTAGTCTAAAATATCTTCACAAAACCACTGAGTCTTTGTATTCAAGTGGTGGAAAAAATTATTTAGGGGCTCATCTCCCGAAATCGATTATTTGTAAAGCTAACCCTTGACGTGGTTCTCATATATGGAATTTCTTGGTTGAATGCAGAGAGCTCTTCTTATTCAATGCGGCCTATAAAATTGAAAAAGGTGACAGGGTATTATTCTAGGGTGATCCTTGGAATGGATTTCCCATGCTTGGGGATAACCCTGAGTTTGGGGAAATCAAGAGGCTTTTGGTGGAAGAATGGGGACCGTATGTTTCCAACTATGGGCTAATTCTGGAAAATACCCCCGCATTATTGGAATGGAAAAGTATTGATCACCTAAATCTCTCTTCATAAACTAAGGCTAGCTTTCGTTTGGCTCTACAGGAATGACAGATTATGCTTTATGGGGGTAATGATGAAATTTTTTGGACTGCAGCCTCTTTTGGGGAATATTCCCAAAGTTATGGTTACAAATTGTTGCATGCTAAGCAAGATGAGAGATTCTAATCTAGAAGGCCTGCTAGTCCTCCTCGTGCCCTCCTAAAGCTGGCCTCTTCACTTGGATGGATTTTAAAGGAAAAATAATTACTCAGGAAAGAAGGAAAGGTTTGGGTTTCATGGACCCTCAATGTGCTTTCTGTGTATGAAGCATGAGGAGGATCGTGACCACCTATTGCTACATTTCCCCTTCACAGCAGAGTGTTGGATTTGGTTGTGTGCCAGGCTCAATCTTTCATGGGTTCAATCCTCTAATCTTCCTAAACCCATTTTGGCATGGCCTATTAACCTTCATACCGGTGCTCTCTCCTCAATTTGGTTGTGTGGTATCGTGCTACTTCTCTGGCACATCTGGTGGGAGTGTAACAAAATAATATTTAGGGAGGAAAAGAACTTTGTGGAAAGGGTCATTCTCAGGTTGGAATGGGATATTTCTGAGGTGGTTTCTGCTAATTGGTCTTGCTACCACCACTTCTCCACTATTGACAGGGAAATTGAGTAGCGGTGGCCAAGAATCGTCAAGCCTGGGGTGGGTGCCCAGAGTCTTGTGATATCTTCTGCCTCACTCCGTAGGTTGGCTCGTTGGTACCCTCCCCTCTCGAGTTTCCTCAAGCTAAATTTTAATGGAGTGGCCAGAGATAATCCGAGCACCTCCGGCATTGGCTACATTGTAAAAAATGAAAATGGATTATTGGTGGGAGCATCTTCCTTCAAACTCAGGGAAGGCACATGTAATTCAACTGAACTCCAGGCTCCAAGAAAATGAATTAGTAGCCTCCTTGAAGGTGGATAAATTGGAAATAAAAAGGGGATTCGCTAGTAATTGTGAATGCCATAATTAAAAGGAAAGCTCTATCTTGGAAACTGGACCTAGGAATTAAAAAAGTCCTTTGGAAACTATGGAAATTCAGTTCCTTAGAACATTAAGCATGTGTTTTAAGAAAGAAATCATTGCATGGACAAGGTGGAAAACATGGGGATCAAGAAAGCACAACAGGAGAAAGTGGCCTTCAATGCCAAAGTGTGGGAAGGATTGGAGTTATTGGTCTCACGCAAGGTGAAATCAAGTGTTTTCGCCACCTAATGGTGCACTTTTGTGAAGCATTCGATCTATTTAAAGCTATAGATAAGGGTCTCTCCTTACATCTGTTTCCTCCCTTATTTTTTTGGATATGGAAACCCCACACCTACCGCGTATTGCTTTGAGTTTTGAACTGCGTGAGATGGCGTTTTGGTTCAGGATAACAGATAATTGACTGAATAGGATTTTTCATTTTTCCTGCGTAGAAGAGATGGAAGCCATTAAAGATATCTTGGGTGGTGCTTTCCTATCTACGGAAGGTTGGCCACGTGTCAATAGTGGCATCGCCTTTATGTTCATGGAGAACTTGTTGATTATCCATCCTTTAAAGGTGGATGCGGTGAATTTGGCTTTGCACTAGCTTCGACCTGCATTCTGTGGAAACCTGGCCTCTAAAGTCGTGAATTATTTCCTGGCATTCTGGACTATGGAGGAATCGATGCAAGGTGCATCGAGGGTGGATGCCAATATCTTTAAAGAACTTGAAAAATGGTTTGGCATTCTACTGGCCTTCACTAAGTAGTTGGTGATGTATGCCCGGGACCATGCTGCCAACCATGCCCGCCTTGTGCTCCCTAATGTCAAGGCCCTCTGTGCTCCATTGGAACCTATCCCACTTGGGTGGGCCGAGTTGCGGCTGTCTACGGCGAGGGTGCATATGAATTTCTCTAGCTGGGTTGGGCGAATGCTGAAGTGAAGGTTGAACTAGAGGAAGAAGACAGCTCAGGTTGGGTGTCTCTGGCTTCTAGTGTTGTTATCTCTTTGGAGACTGGGGAGTAACTCCTCTCATACCTAGCATTATAGATATAGTATAATTTCGGATAATGTTGGTCTATGTTCGTGTATATCTAGTTGTTCTTTTGGGATTTTGTTGCTTTTTGATTTGAACTCTTGAGGCCTGGCCTTTGTTAATGTAAATAGGGAACGGGTCCCTTCAACCCATTTTAACTATCAAAAAAAAAATATGTAGTATAAATTTTCAATTAATTATAAAATGGATTCATAAAAATGTAGGAATCTATTTAATATAACCAATTCTCTACTACATTTGCATTTATCTTTCCTTCAAACACAAGAATGTCCAGGCTTACTTGAAACCTAGGAAAACTCGACCACATAAAGTTTTACATGATGATAAGGTGGATGGAACTTTATTTTCAACAACTTATTCAAAATTATGTGTTTTTTCTATCAGCGATTTTTTGATTTCATCCTTTATCATCTTGTGTAGCTCATCTTGTGCTTGGTTTTCCTTTACCATCTAAATTTTGTAGAAGCGACACAAGAGATATTTTGATGAATATTATGGTTTTACACTAAGGATCAATTAATTTAACTATATACAATAGGTAACACAAGATGAAGAACCATTATGATACCAATGATCTAGATCCCATTGTGTTAGAGTGAAATGATATAAATGATGAGCTAGATGTGTTGTAAGTGTATGTGGAAGTTTACAAAATGATGGAGATCAAGGAAATTAATAGAAGTATAACACAATGTTTATTAATTTGTGTTATGTACGTGACATATTTTCAAGGGATATGTATGTTTTCCTATAATCTATTATCTTCCTATAATATAATGCTACATATGTATACATACATAATACAATGTTGTAAAGGCATCAAGAGCCGTAGTGGAAGTTGAACCTTTTAGGCTTCCGTGTATGAATATTTTCCTTATGAAGGTTACGTGATCAAACTTGCATGTGCATGGTATGACTAAAAATTCACTAGCATAATGTGGGATTTGAAAATTCCACTTAGCATGGCACACGTTTTCTATGTGGAAAATGTGTAATTTGAAGGTCATGCAAAAAGTTTGAATTGGATGTTATGTTTGGAGGTGTTATATAGATAGTATATGTCATGTTGAGGTTTTGGCATAGGGTAATGTAGTGTTATGGAGTGTTGTGAAAGAAACATAATGTTCTTAGTACATCATCATGATCCAATTACAAAAATTTGTTACAAGTAATGTGTAATGTTGCAACATTGGATCATATCATTTTGTTGCAAGTGCAACAAAATGATATGATCCAATGTTTTCTTTTGAGATGTGTGGCATGTTACTTGGAAATATGCAAGAAGTGCATAATGCAAATGGTTACAATGTGATGCTCAAACTGTGGATGTGTGGAATATTCCATGGTGATGTGCATGAAACACATCATACAAGGTTTTGTATAGTTTTACATAAATGATCAAGGCACTAAAAGAAAGAGCATGAGGTGAAACGGCTATTCATAAGTCTTTCATATATAAATTAAAAAATTCTAGCACCAGAAGGAGATTCCAAAATCTTCTCCCATTCTGACAAGTAATTAAATTGGTAATTATTTTCAAGGAGGATGGCATTGAACTAAATTGAGGATTTCATGTTGACATAATATCCTTATTATTATGTTCCCCCTTGCAACGTTAAAACTAGAAATTATACGTGAAATGTATGGTGTGAACACTGGAAGGGATATAGTGAAGAAGTGAAACTAGATGAAGAGAAATGAAGGGGAAGGAAGAGGGGTGTAGAAAATGTGCATTTGAGGGTGGAGAATTAGATGGGAAAGGAAAGAAGAATCAAGGGGACAATGTGAAACTATATGAAATACGAAGAGCAGGACATGTTTGGTAATCGTAAAAAAGATAAAACATGTTTTTTCGGTAGACATCACAGAAAATATTTAGGGAGATACAAGAAAATACAGGAAGCAGAGAAAAAATGTTGTTGAGGTGAATACCTGATTGAATTTTCATATTTTGACTCCATTTGGTAGTTAGAGAAATTGTAAAAGTAAGGGGAATTTGAATGCATGGTGTACGAGAGACATTAGGGAAAGGTGTACGTGTATTAGTCACGTTAATGATGAGGGTTCCAAACTATTCACGTAAATGCAATTTGCATTGATTTAAAAAGCATCATGTTATATGATTAGTTAGAAAAACAAATAAATAAACATTCTCCAAATTGCACCTGTATCATTAATGAATTGGTAAGTTTTAAAAGGTTGACGCAAGAAGGAGAAGAAGATATAATTTGTTTTTTCAAATAGTATAGTGTAAGAAGGAATGATTGTTCCCCCTTCTATTTGGTCTGGTTTGCATCCACACACGTCTGAGACTTGAAGAGCTTCGAATAAATATTGAAAAGGCTTATCCATATTTCTGTGAGCAATTATAGACGAAAACCAAGGCTTCTTGTAGAAATTCCACGGAGGGGGAAAGAAATAGGGGATAAACTAAAATAAAGCTTACAATCACATGGCTCTGCATGTGAGTGTTATTTATTTATTTCTACTAAATCATTTCTTTTAGGTCTAGTTGATTATGGCTCTTTTATTGAATGGAAACAAAAAGACAAGCAAAACATTTGTGTCGCCGATGATGACTAGAATGTCCTTTAACAAACTAATCTCGTACATGTCAGTTATGCGATTAATTATAGACAAAAAATTGGAGCTTCTCGTAGAATTTCCACGAGGGGTTAGAAAGAGGAGCTAAACTCTAATAAAGCTTAGGATGGCATACTTTACATTTGTTTTTATGGGCTTTCAATATAGATATTCCTTAGATTGATAAGATTTTTGTTGAAAAGATATGATATGAATCATATAGCTTCAAAAGTATTTGTTTCTTCATGTATTTAACAACAAAATAAAAGTTGAGTGGGAAAAATAGACCCATGTTCCTTTCAAACCCACCAACCAGGTTAACCGCTCTTCAAAACCCAAAGCAGAACATGGCGACCAACACATCATAACTTGCCTTTCACGTGAAATGTACAATGGAAACGTTGAAGGGCATATTTTGAAGGATTCAAATTTGAGGGAGAGAAATAATGGCAGAGGAAGAGGGGTGAAGAAGGGACTAGAGGGTGGAAAAGTGAGAGAGTGGAACGACACGAAAAATATGTCAAAGCGCAACTGCTAAGTAAATTTTATCTTGTAATCAAGCTATGATATATTTTTATTTAATGGATTAAAGGTTTTCAAATAGCAGAAGATAGATTTTATTTGTCAATCAAACTTGTTATTTTTTCGTTTCGTAGCACTAAGGGTTCATATTCAGTGATTTTATCCTCAAATTTTTATCATTTTTCTTTGACTCTAGATTTATTATGTTGTGAGAAGAAATTGGTTTTATTTGAAGATTAGGTGGTCATTCCCAAAATATTTGGGCCTGTAATTTTTGAAGCCTCAAAGCTTGAGATTTTGTTCCTACAAATGCACGTTCAACATAAATATGAATGAATGAAAAACTATATAAATTGTTTTTATAAAAACGTTAAAATAATGTCAAAGCACCTTATCTTAAATTTGTAACATACTTGTAATCATTTTAAATATATAATTTTTGTTATGGATTGTAATATTGGGGAAAAAAATACAAAATACATACATAACTATATAGTTGGGTGTGATAGTGCATCGAAAGCTATCCTTGAATCTTCAATGATTTGGCGATCTTCCAAATGTGAATACAGAGCACGGAAAGATTACTTGCCTACACGCAACACGGATTCCTTGAAACTGATTACAGTAATAGCTTTGATAATTAATTTCTGTAAAAGGAGTAGAAACGCAGAGCCATGCAAAACATCATCTCCAAATAATAATGGGGCCTCCTTTCCCTAGGAGTCGACCTCTACGGATTGTAAACAATTAGAAACTTTGTTATTAATGGAATCACCTAACTGAAAAACCACTCAAAGGTAGCCTCTTCCGAGCTAAACAATAATGTCTACGCCATCAAAACTGCCATCCTGCTCATGTCCGCATCCAAATTAGATCCCATAATGGCATCACAGGAGACATACTCGGACGGGTCTGTATAAGTAACTTGAGCATTGGTGTTCAGCGCAATCTGCGATAATCTCGTTCTGCAGCAAAACCTACTCGATGTCTCGAACCCTGCAAAAAGAAACACATTACCAAAATCTCTAATCTCCAATAATTATATTTCGCGAAAATCTGTCACCATTGAATTATTATTTTTATTGTTATTTGGATGAGTTTGAAGACGCACGGGTCGCACAACCACGAATGAATTGTAGTCGCATAAATAGTTGAGAATATTTATATATGTGTTGAAGATATGTTTCAGGTAAAAGCTAACACAACTCAATTGATAAGTGTGCAGATCTTGTCTCCCGAACCAATTGGAGCGATTCAAACCCTAGACCATTCCGCTCTTTTCTGTAATTCTGAGTTTCTAAGGGATTCGAAACCTAGCCAAGAAGAAGAAGAAGGTGGAGAGGAATCAACTAAACGTGGTGCCTACAGGTACCTTTTTGCTTATAAATATATATTGACTTTTCAATCCAATAAAATGATGGTCAAATTTTTTATATGCAAGTTGGAAGTAATATTAATGCCTAAATTTTACACTTATTTTATGGGGAAAAAACATGAAGTGTAAATGGTCATCAAATTCAAACCCATATAGGTTATGCCTTTATGCAAAACCAAAACAAGAACCTTACATATTTCAAAAATAATTACAAGTATTTCAATAATAATAATAAGTCAAAAAGATAGATGTGACCACCAAAAATATTTATTAGTAAGTGAATGTAAATGTAAAATCCTTTTTTTTTTGTTGATTAACATAAAATATGTTTTCCAAAAATTAATTAAAGTGTCATGATAACCCCCACAACAAAATATTTAATTTTTATAATAATAATTAGTTGAAAGGCTATATTAGGGGAGAAGGAGCCCTCCCAAAAAAATATTAGGAGGACCTCACACTTAAATTTGTTTTTAGATTCTGATTAACCAGCGAACGAGATAAATCACCTAAAAAGCATTCTTTTATGTGGTCATCCCTTTTTCCGCTTCTTTGTTGGGAGGGTAGACATAGAACATAACATTGGCGTGCATAAAACCATGTTCGCCCATGTAAGTCATGGTGGAGGGGTACACGTGGAAATCACCAACTCAAAATGTGAGAGGGGTTTCATATTTTACCGTTGAGAATCACTCCATTTCCAACCTTCTTCTTACACATATGTAGTATTGGTTGCCACCAATATTTATAATATAAAACAAACATTTGAAAAAAAATAAATATTAATATAGCAATTTTAAATATGTATATTTGAATAAATTTATCGACAATGATGTTAATAAATATTATTATCATTTGATGTTTTCCACAGTGACAACGAACATGTTTGGTGTTGTGGGCTCGACACGTCTTAGAATTACTTCTACACCTCAAAAAAATTGTATTTAGTCAAAAAATCAATCTCGTATTGGTTGGTTGGAATGGTTTGTCATAATATATTATGATCCTTATGGCAGTAAGGGTGAAACCATATTGGAGGCGGCATTTGTGAGTAACATAATGGTCGATTGGTTGCAAGATATGTATGTCTATCACCCTGCTATATGGGTTGGATATGCCTCTTCAATACATCTTGGTATTGTTTTGATGACTTTGCAAACTTTATGCATCTTACTATCCAGATTATATATACCTCTTCCATACATCTTGAAATCACTCCAACTCTACAAACCTCCTTTTGGTGCAAGTGCGATGTAAATAAAATGTATGTAATATTTGTTGGAGGCGTGCATTACCTAGTCACAAGTGGCGCTTAATTCTCTTTTCACATCTCTCCCTACATGTTAAAAGTCGTGTTAGGAATGGGGACTCGTCGGCTGCGGGCAAACCCACACAATTGGAGGGGACGCCATTCACGATGTATGTACTTTTGACTTTTTGGCTTGGCTTGGCGTACACGATTTTACATTTTAATTTTATGCGTATCTATGCCCCACCTATAATCAAATGGTTTTAATTTCTTTTATATTGTATTTCTCATGTTTTAACTTTTGCGAAAGGGAATACGAGGCGGAGGGCCGCCGAGGCTTTGTGACGAGACACCCCTCTTCTCAAGCAACCTCGTTCGTCATACAAAGTTGACTTGGGTAAACATTATTTGCCACCAAACACTAATGTAACGTAAGGAAATTGGGTTTTGTAATTGTTTTTTCCTTTTTATATAATTCATATTTTGTTGCATATTTTTTACTAGCCCATTTTTATTGGAGTTATGAACTAGTCTTGAGGTACAAATACGGGTTGTCAGTCCCTAATAATATGAAAACAACACAATTAGCCTACACCAAATTCAACATCTAACATAATTCAACTAAAAATACCCAATGGCAATAAAAGAAGACGAAGCAAGAACATACCATCCCAACACAAGAGGGAAAAGATTAATCAACTAAAGATTAGTGAAACGATAGCAAAACATCAACATAACGTCAACAAAGGGCGACGATACTTCTAAAGAGCCCCAAGATGAAAAACCTAGCCACATGCAATGACCTCTCTTCTACCACTCTTAGAAAGGATGTTCTCCATCATCCTTTAAGAACCATCTTTCACCATCCCTCAACTTTTAACCTTTGTGCTTAGTCGATACACCCAAGTTTGCCTTAGGCCTTGTTCTCGAGGGGTACGAGGGAGAGGCCAAGTAGAGGGCATGAACCCACAAACATTTCAAAAAATAGTAGAAAAGGGGGGGATCATCGGTCTCAAAGAGCGAAGAAGACGAGGGGTGGGAGTGAGACGTTCAACATGGAACTTCCCATTGTTCTACCACAAAATCAACATTTGAAGGGACCCTTCTTTTCCCTCCAAACTAACTAAGAGGCGCCCCATGTGCACTATCGAGCACAAAAAGAACAGGAGGTCACGTGATGCCCAAAAGCATTACAATGAAAGCACCTAAATGGAAGACCCTCATAGTTGAGGAACAGACCCCACAAACCCTGGGAAGAAGTCAACTTGATCAAGTGGAAGAGAGGCTTGGAGACGTTGATTAAACTACAAACTCTCACTAATCTGCTCCCAAGGGCACAAATGTCAACCTTGACAAAAAATCACATCTTATCAACAAACATTTCAATATGATTTACTCTTCGGAGAATGAGTGGGATGCTAGAGCAACAAATATTTTCACCAACTCAGCATCAAAAGGAAATGAAGGGCAAAAGAAGAAACCACAATTGCCAAAAAACCACGAGTACAAAGACAAATGAAGTCTCTGTCTGCAGAGCTACAAAAAATGACCAGGAAGAAGCCGTTACTAAATAGAGAGAAAGAAGGTGATTCAATGGAGCTCCATGGAGATGCAACCCGCCTAGAGATATCAACCGGAGATAATTGGTTGGCTACATATTCACCAAAAGGGCCCTAGTACCACTTTTAGGTTCCATGTCTAGAATAGAAGAATCTAAAACAATCAACTCTAGCTTCTCCTCCGAGAAGGACACTGAAACATCATTAATCTCGAGGGTGATTTGAGGATACAAATGCTCAGTAGATCATAAGAGACCATATCCAAGGTCGCTACAAGGTTATAAGGGAGTAACGTCAAGGCCCCATCAATCCCAAACTAATGTGGGAGCATCGTTGAGGGACGGCAAGGTCACAACCTTACAGAATTCCCTGTAACACTGGAAAGTATCAAAGTTATTCCTACACTCTTTGTAAATAAGACATTGGTGTGCAAAGGACTTTAAAGAGTCTCTAAACAGGGGTTAGGAATGATCAAGAATAAAAGAAAAATGCTAAACAACCACCCTTGAAACTACTTTTAGCTTAGCACAAGACTTCCTCAAAATAGTAAATACTTACTCAAGAACCAAAGCATGGGAAACGAGATTTTCAAAAAGAAGGGTCTAGTCACCACTATCCACTCAATCTTTACTATCATTACTGAGCATTCTCAAGGAAAGGATAAGGCTCCCATAATGAATATTATACTCATATCCAAGGTCTTCCTAACAATGAGTAACTACATTTCACGCATTTTTTGCAATGTAACCCTCATCACATTAATACTCTTCTAGATATTGCTCGGGATCAGCTCAAGCATACCATGATGTCCTCGACTCCTAAGTCTATTCTCACATCTTTTATTATCGATATAGATATCATTCCCACATCGAAGGCGTGAATATATTAGGGTGCAACTAGTACCCCATGTTAAAGTGTTACTATGAGTAATATTATTCCTACATCACTTATATATACCCAAATTGGTTCGTGTTATTCTTCTTCTAGTATACAAGCTCTTGAAACCCTCGTTTATAGCTTACAAGCTCAAATTTTACAAATACAACAACATGCCTCTATCCCTTCTCATGATTCTACTCAATTAATTTTTAATCCACTCACACATGAAGTGGCTTCTTATCCTTTGACAACAGGTTTTTTTCTCCTATGCTTCCTATTTATGATGGAAAAGGTGATCCTGAAGAGAACCTTCATTCTTCCTATGTGCTTTCTTGGATTACACTTACATTGAAACATTACTTACCTAGCTCTTTCCTAGAAGTGGTAAGGATTTTTTTTACAATGGTTCTATTATCTTCTTATTCATTTAATTCAGGCTTTTACCCCTTTAACTAATCCATTTCTCACACGATTCTCTATTAATATTGGGGATAATATTTGTTATGATCAAATATCTAAGATACTAGAAGGTTATGATGAACGTGTTAGTGATTATATTCTACATTACATGACTATGCTTACAAGGATGAACAATATTCTAGCCGATAGCGAGCTTCAATATTTATTCACTCAAAGCCTTCTTGCCCCTTTGCAAGAATTGATTATCTTTGACAAATTTTGTTGATTCACTCATCTATGTCATACATTAAAAGAGTGTGAAGATAATATCCTCACCATGAACAATCTCAGATATCTATCGATGCTCCCAACACATCTAATCATAAGTTTGAATGTAAACAATCTTTCAAAGGAAAATATAATCACAATAAGACTGATGCTAAACTTATGGTAATGTTGTATATCAACCTAAAAAGCTTTAGTTGTAAGCTTCTCAATGATAACTCACATGATTTCCTTGTGCACCTTACGTAGTGCCTAAAAATTTACTCAAATGCAAACTCGTATCCCCCTCCAACCCTTGAGCTTGATAAAAACAAACCTTGTGGTAAAATTTTCAACACTAATGCATTTTGTGATTATCATAGATGTGTTGGCCATTCTACTAATCAATGTGTTTAAATTAATCGTGTTATGCAATATCTTATTGATGTTAATGTTATCAAATGGGATAATCTTATTGAATCATCTAAGCCTAGTAATGACAATGCAAATCTAAAGATATTTAATGACCCACTTACTGATCACAACATTGTTAAATCTAATTTGGAAGTGTACCATGTTCTTCGTGTTATACCTCCTACTCCTCATGATCATCCATTGTATGTTATGATTGGTAATGTTACTACTACACCACCTTCTTAGTCGGTTATTGATTTTTACAACATTGATATGGCTCATGATCTTATTTCACATACTTTATACATTCACGCTTTTGTTATTCAACATTATATACATGGTTTTTTACCTTAAGCCTCGATGCTAGTGTGAGGGTTAAGTAGTTCATCCTCTTGGTAGGGACATACTAGGGATAGGGTTTAGATTGTAACAAAATCTTGAATGTAACAAATATTAACAACAACCTTCTTCACACATTATCAAAACATCTTAACTTTATTTATTCATTAGAAGAATTACATATCCTGCTCACACTCTTCATGTCTATTGCATCATATATTCATTCTCCTCTCTATCATATTTATCCTCTCTATCTTTATCATTCTCTACCTTCTCCCTCTTTTCTATCTTCTACCTAGTATATGTTCTCCATTCCTCAAACTATTACATTCAATTACAATATGTATCTTCACTATACAACTATCCAAAGTTCACTTCCTTTGGTTGGGACTTTGTATTGTTCAACTTGTATTTTGTCTGAATTCTATAGTTATCTCTTTGTTATGCAACTTCTTGTAGTCTTTTGCGGATTCATTAGTCTTTCATGGCTTTCTTAGTCTTCTGCAAATTTCTTAGTCTTTTGCGAATTTCTTAATTTTCCACGGATTTTTCCTATTTATGCCTTAGTGTATGAAATTGATGAAGAACCCTGTCAACATCATCCTTGGACTTCAAAACATTGTCTTGTCCTCGAGACAACCAACTAATGAAGGATGCTATCAACTACCTTCTTCCATTTTTCTATACTCTACCTATTTTATTGTACAAATAATAAATCTCTCCTTACAGTATCATATGATCCTTATGCCAAAATTGAGCCTTATGTGCATAGTCTTAGTATCACACAAGAAATAGGAAAACCAAAACATCAACTTACTAGAACTTAGACGTCTATCGTAAGGAAATGTTCCCTTGCTCAACTCGTCATACTAGATTTACAGGACATGATGGGTTCCAAATAAATAAAAGAATTTTATTTTAACTATAGGGCTGCACATGGAAAATATTTGGCATATTGTGTTGTGAACCGATCCTCAAAAGCATGCCAAGTAGACAAATGTTCTTGAATTTCCTGCACCCAAACTTGTAACTTGGTGTTTTCTTGGATGAGAAGACTTACTTCTGCGGGTGTTTGCTTATTTTAAATCTATGTATATCATTGTCGTGCATTGACTAGCTCCTGTTGCATTCGTGTGTTTTCTTTATCCATGGTTGTGTTATATTATTCCATATCCATGATATTTTCCATGTGTTGTTATTTTACACAATATTAATTAGCCATTTTCGCCAGTTTTTGTCTCTTTGCAGCGTCCACATATTTTCCAACATCATATTATGTAGAATATATATTGTTGAGAGTTGATATCCTTAGGAACATGTGCCTCATGGAGTGCACGAGTAAGGATACTTTGAAGCATGGGAGATGTTTTGAGTAATTCCATGAGGGAAATTTGCACGATGGTATTTTCTAATTGTTTGATTATATCATATGAAATAGATGAAGACTTTGCATTTGAGGACTGTGCATTTTTAGTGGACTTAGGATTAGACATTTGTTGTGGTGTTTTTGACATGGAGGGTTACTTAGCAGCGAGTACCCAAACCTATTTCTATCTCATTGTCACTGCGCAAGTACGAGTGTTAAATTTGATAGTGGCTACCATGTATAGTGTATGATATAACAATGAAATGATATAATCAAATTTGACATTGTTTGATGTTTGACACTTGTCTTTTACATTTTTGTTTGTACCATGCTTAGGGAAGGGGTCTTGGAAGACCTTTAATTTCAATGTATCCATTATCAATTAAGTCTTATATATAGTGATGTAGTCTTACACAACGATCCGTAGGATGACCATGTATATGATGGTAGTCACATTATTCATTTTCTTTATACCATGTGGGTTTAGGTTGTCCTTCTTCAAAAGGTCGTGTAGATGGGTTTGTCAACATTTTAGTGTTTGTTAATTGATTGAGGACCCTTGAATGGATTTCTCCAAGAGACTTAAATTATCATCTTTTGACCTCATGCAAAGAAATTTCTTTGTTAGAAAGGATTAGAGGTTGTTTATGAAATTTTTATGTTTTACTAGTTAATGATGAGTTTCACTTTATACATTTTTGAACACGAAGAGAATCAATGATTCCATCGTTTACAATATTTCGATTATATGGTTGATAAATTTGGATTCATCATGATTTTGATTTTTGTTATTGTTTTTGGGTTGGTCCTTTGAAGGTGTATGGATTAGGCCCTTAGCGATGAGATCCCTCTTAGTTTTTTGTCCTTTTTCAATAACTTCTTCGAAGATTGTCAAAAAATGCATTTGCATTTGAAATGATAATTCAAGATTTAGATTGGGAACGATGATACTAACTATTTTTTAGGTATAGAGAAAGAGAATGGACTTGCAATTCCTTGCCATCATTAAAGAAACAACGTGATAGTGTCATTGTTACTTTTCTTTGTGTTGCAAAGGTACTTCATTGTGATTTCAGAATCTAGGTTGAATGATAAATGTTTGAAAAATTTCTTCAAAAGGTCTGCAAATGTTATGATTGATCCCTTTGGAAGGTGTAAGAACGATTCCAAAGCTTTTCCTCCTAAACTTTTAGGAAAGAGGCACAAGAGAAAGATGTCATTGTATGCCACTTCTTGGCATACCATGAAAAATTTCTTAATATGGTCTCTTAGATCATGTTTTCCTTTGTATTTATCAAATTTGGGTATTTCAAATGTTTTGGGAAAAGGCACACGCAACATGTCCTTATCGAATGGGTAAGGACATAGTTCTTCGAAATTAAATTGTTTTGTACAATTTTGAAGTCCCAATAAGGTTAATTTCATACTCATCCATTCTTGTGCGAATGGGGAGTTTTGTTGAGGATTTTCCATGGTTACATCATTTTCATCTGTAGATTTGCATTCTTCCTCATTTTTAGGATTTTCATTGTTTGTGAGTTGATGTGTCAATTCTTCGATTTTGGATATCAAGTCTTCTTTTGATGAATCGGATGTAGTGGCTGATTTTGCATTTTTCTTACTAGACTCAGTTTTTTTATTGTATTTTAAATATTCTTGTTCAAACTCTGAGGGTAGTTTTGCTCCCATTTCTAGGAGGCGAAGAAGATATTAATTTTTTTTCATCATTAGGTTATCAATAGCTTCTTTTTCGTTTTCTGATATTTCAGGTTATTCTTTGACGTCTTCTTCTTCAAAAGTGTTATGGCCAAAAGGGTTGAATTTAGCAGACTCCTCGTGGGCATTAATGTTTTTATTATATGTAAAACCCATTGTTTTATAGGTAAATACCTAAGTAAACGGTGATTTTGAGATTTTTTAGAAGTTTTGACAAAATTTGAGCTAAAATAAACTTGTTTGATAAGATTGACGTGATTAAAACGTAATTTTTGAGATTGGAAATTATTTTGATAAGATTGGATGTGGTTTTACTTAAACATTGGATAACACGAATATCTGAAGTATAAGGTTCAATGTGATTTGATCTATGAATTTCTTAAGATTGAATAAAGTGAATATTCAATGTATCAATATAAGACTCTTGGCTTAGTTTTATTTGGTTTACTCAATACGTGGATAAAGTGAATATCAACTTATAAGATTTTTGGATAACTCAGATGTGCTTTAAACTCAAATAAAGTGAACATCCAAATTTTTGATTATTTGATTTTGCCTAAACCTGGGATGTTTGGTGAATCCAAAGACTAAGGCTAAAAGAATAGTTTGATATTCAAATGGGTAGAGGTTAAGCTATTAATGGGATATCTTTATATTGGATTTTGACTAGAATGTTTGAATACAAGTATTCAAGGTAGAAGATGTAAATATCAATATGATTTTTTTTTATTTTGAATTGAATAAAGTGACTATTCAATGGTATGTGGGATTTGAATTTGAGGAAATTTGTATCTTTAGATGTGAATGTCCAAAGAGATAAATTTTATGATTTTTTTGGTTTTGGTAGAACATGAGTTCTAATCCAAAGGGATTTTTGAAAAGGTAGTTTTTGGTTTCTGTTTTAAATTTGATTTTTGTTTGTGGAACACATCTTAAAATTTCAAGCTAGAATGTAACTAAAAAGTGTAAAAAGGAGGTGCTTGTATAAATAAAGTTTTGTGATAAAAAATGGATAGAACCTTTTTAGTTTACAAATAGGAAGTAACAAGTTTTGTAGAATGTTTTGGATTTAAAGAGGGAAATCCGTCAGGTAATCGACACAATGTTTTGTGAATAATGAAACCTACAAGAATGATATGAATGGGTGGATGCAAGCTCTTATCTCTCTAATAGATTCATATTTAGATATATCTTATTCCTGATATACCAAATCTGTACGGGGACAGAAGTGGTATGGGGATCCCTTAAAATACTGAAAGAGACTCACCAATTCATTACTAACCCATTTAGAGGAGTGAATCATCACATCCAATGCATATGCTTTGTGAAAAGGTGGAAGGGTGATGGGCGAATGGGGTCCTTATAACTCCCTTGATACTGACATGGATGATGCCACAAACTTTATTGTTACAACTTTATTAGGCAATACTTGTAGTAGCCCATCACGACAGCTTTACCTGTAAGCGAGGACTAGAGGCGAGGTAAATATTAAACATTGTTTGAGACTAAGTCTCAAGTGAAATATAATGTCATATCTCTGGGTGACCACAGAGGTCTAGGAACTACTGGTATGGCCCACCTCTTTATAAATCTTCACAAATCACCATATCTATAGTTTTGAATCCCTCCTACCATACCATCGAGCTATAGGGCTCTTCCCCTCTTCCCCCTCCCTCGTCTATATCTCTACAAATTTTAGTTGTGCTAGAGTATACACACAAACATATTCATATACATACATACATATAATCTATACACACACACACACACACACACACATACATACATACATACATACATACATACATACATATATATAATCTACACACACATATATCCAAGTGCCTTGATATTGATATTGAGTGTCAACACCATATCATATAGATAGGGGCGGGGAATCGGGGGAGTGTTATCCTTTCCATCAGGGTGATAGACAAGGAAGGCTTCTGAGATATAGTAAGAGTGCCATATTTGCTACAGTTCTCCTTAGATATAAATAGATTCAGGTTTCATGATATAGATGAGTGGGGCTTGGCTCTCCTCCCCTCTATAGTTATGTCAGGGAGAGGTCAAGTCAGTGAAGCCCTATATAGATACCTGGGCCCCCACCCCCCATATCAAGAGAGGGTATCACCTCTTTATTGGGAGATATGGGCTAAACTATAGAGATATTTGGCTAGAGAAGAGAGCATGAATCTCTTCCTCATCAGAGGTCCATATCTATAGTTCTGCCCTATCTATCTCTGTGTCTATAGAACTCCCCATATATATATATATGTATATATAGATCGACTGAATATATATATATATATATATATATATATATACACACACACACACACACATACATACACACTGGGAACCATCTCTCTCTATATAACATAGAATCCATCATCCAGGATTGTACTTGATAATCTCCTTTCGTATTGGTCAGGGTCCCTCGATATATAGGGGTGGGGTCCCCAGGGCCCCAACTTATATAAATGGTGTCTCGATGGGTGAGGAATCTTCTCTCTGGGGCTATAATTCTATATGTGTGCTCTCCCCTATTTGAAGGCACTTTCTCTCCCTTGGCACCGCTCTGCCCCCTTCTTTATATATCTGGAGGGCCCTCTATATAGGTGGGGGAGGGGAGTGTGGGGGAAAGGGAGTAGATATGATATCTCTCTAGAATAGGTATTTACCTTAGCTAATGTTCACCTAGGTACTTTATTTACCTTTATTGTATTTATCATCGCCCACTTATGTGTGTGGATATTTCTTTTATATTATTTAGATATTAGGAGATATTATCTAGTTGTTAGGTATAGTTCTTTTCTATGGTTTTGATAGTTCTTAAGGGTCAATGATGGTATTGACTAGTTTGATTTTAGTTCTCTCCTAAGATGATATGGTATTGATATTGTTATGGCCTGATTTACTAGATCCTTGATTGGTTCTTAGATTGTTATTCCTTGCCTATTTAAGCAAGGCCCATTCTCATTGTATTTCATTGAGTTCCATAATAATATATGATATTGTTGCTCATTTTTTTGTAAAGGTTTTATATAAAGTTATTTTGGCGAATTAATTTCATCTTATAGATCGTGGTGTTTGATTAGCATCTGTGTTCTTGGCTTGGTATGATCTAGTTATCGTTACTTTCATGGTATCAGAGCTGAAGATTGCTGTTGACATCCGTCTATAGTTTTATTTTGCAAATAAATTATGTGTATTCATATATTTGGGATTTGGTCGTATTTTGTTGCTGCGTGCATTTTTATGCAAAACAGAGGCTTCCATTGGATCTGGAAGGTGTGGAAACCCTAAGATCAATTGTAAACTCGGTCATTTCTACAGACAGTCATTTTTGGGGTTTTTTTGGTTGTTGCAGAGAAGTACACTGGATTGCCTCGGGATTCGTGCCCACCAGAAAAGAAATCACAGAAATATTGTTTTTGGGTCTGTTGTTTTTATTCGAGATCTACACAGAGTAATTTTCTGTTGTGGCGTATTTGTCTCGGTTTATGCGCAGGAAGGTGTTTGGATCTTTCCTTTTCTGGCAGGGGTCCACGGATGTTGTGCATGTGTTTACTATTTTGGAAAAATCCGCAGGTTGCTATTTTTGGCAATAAAGGTCACTGTCTACACAGTCCAATTTTTACCAAAAGCAGTAGTTGGACGTGACTGTCTCGAAAACATGCGACACACCCCAAAATAGTAAGTTGTGCAAACACCCATTAAAATAAATAACAGAGTAAAATATTAAAAAGCTTGTATCTTTTGATCGGTAACTCGGTTTTGAGTGCCGTTTTTTACAAAAGTGCTTGTTTTTTCATGCTCTTTCCATTGGAATTATTTATTTTGAGACTTGCACTATAATTATAAAGTGGCAAATATGGAGGAGTGTTGTAATCAATTGTGGATGTAATTTCGGCTAAGCCTGACATCCTAATTTTTTGGGAGTTGCAGTTTGTACCTATCATGGATTTTGAGGAGAATGATATGATTTTCTCTGAAGTATGTGGAATTCAAGAGGATATTGTAAAATTTGTGGAAGAAAATAGATCACTCAAGAAGTGAAATTCTCTTCTACAATTACTCATTCAGGATAAGGATACAATAATACACTTCCTGCAGAACAAACTTGCTAGCCTACATCATCACCATCATATTGTGGACAACCATATCCATGCTCCTAGTCCACTTATAGCTATTGCTCATGAACCCACTGACATTGATTTTTCTATCTTTGAGTCTGTTCCTGCTCTTGATGCTCATACACATATGAGGCTTCTTACTGCATGTTCTTCCACATCTGTGCCTATTACAGTACCACATGTTGTGTATCCTACTTCTGCTTAGCTGTATGGCTTTTTGAGAAGCATACCACTGCATTCCGTTCTCGCATGCTCCGTTCTATGGGTCTCACTAGTGGAGTCAGGTGATAGATATTCACAGGGTATTGTTTCCTCTATTCCACATGTTAAGTGGAATTCTTGTCATGAAAATTGGTTTTCGAGCAGATACTTCATTGGGATCACACATTGACAGAGGCTTCATGGATCTGGAAGGTGTGGAACCCTAAGATCATTTGTACCCTCGGTCTTCTACAGACAGTCATTTTTGGGGTTTTTTTTTGGTTGTTGTCAGAGCAAGTACACTGGATTGCCTCGGGATTCGTAGCCCACCAGAAAAGAAATCACAGAAAATTGTTTTTTGGGTCTGTTGTTTTTATTTCGAGATCTACACAGAGTAATTTTCTGTTGTGGCGTATTTGTTCTCGGTTATGCGGCAGGAGGTGTTTGATATCGTTCCTTTTCTGGCAGGGGTCCGACTGATGTTTGTGGCATGTGTTTACTATTTTTTTTGGAAAAATACGCATGTTGCTATTTTGGCATAAAGGTCACTGTACTACACCAGTCCCATTTTACCAAAAGCAGTAGTTGGAACGTACTGTCTCGAAAACATGCGACCACACCCCCAACATAGTAGAGTTTGGCAAACACCTTAAAATAATAACAGAGTAAAATATTAAAAAAGCTTGTATCTTTTTTGATCGGTAACTCGTTTTGAGGCCGTTTTTTACAAAATTGCTTGTTTTTCATGCCTTTCCATTGGAATTTATTTATTTTGCGGCTTGCACTATCATATAAGTGGCAATATGAGGATTTTTGTAATCAATTGTGGACGTAATTTCGGCTAAGCCTGACATCCTATTTTTTGGGAGTTGCAGTTGTACCTATCATGGATTTGAGGAGAATGATATGATTTTCTCTGAAGTATGTTGAATTCAAGAGGATAATTGAAAATTGTGGAAGAAAATATAAATTCCCAAACTCAAAAGTGAAATTCTCTCTACAATTACTCAGTAGGATAGATACAAGAATACACTTCCTGCAGAACAAACTTGCTAGCCTACATCATAATCAACCATCATATTGTGGACAACCATATCCATGCTCCTATTCCACTTAATCTATGCTCTGAACCCCTGAACATTGATTTTTCTGTCTTTGAGTCGTTCCTGCTCTTGATGCTCATACACATATGAGGCGTCTACTGCATGTTCTTTCCACATCTGTGCCTATTACAGTACCACCTGTTGTGTATCTACTTCTGCCTTGCTGTTGGCTTTTTGAGAAGCATACCCTGCATTCCGTCTCGCATCGCCGTTCTATGGGTCTCACTAGTGGAGTCGTGATAGATATTCACAGGGTATTGTTTTACTCTATTCCACCTGTTAAGTGGAAGTCTGTCATGAAATTTGGTTTTCGAGCAATACTTCTCATTGGGATCACACATTGACAAGGCTCATTTTTTTTTTTTTTCCCGCTCGAATCTTTATGAGGATCATGAGCAACACATGAGTTCTGGGACATCTTCACTCAGGCTGAGAACCTTAGATTTAGTTGTCATACATGATCAACCTAACACCCATATTGATGTTCTTTTCTGCACCCACCTGTGATTTTGCACCAATTCATAATTGCAGGAAATTTTCTTCTCATCCATCCGTTTTGATTTGGTGGATATCTGATCACTCATGGAGGTGACATAGGCATTCATTGAGGGACTCTACAGGCATGGCTCCTCCACCATTCAACCTCTTGCCCACTTTCTATATAACCTTTTGCAATTATGATGCTTCTTGTTTTGATTATTTTTTCTTTAAGCAGGTGTTGTATCCTCCTGTTTGTTGAAGATTTTGTATCTAATTTTGACACTTTTGGCATGTTGGGCAAGTCTCTCTTCTTGGTGGGGGAGCTATTTCCTTGTGGAGCCAATTATTAGTTTGTCATTAGTCGAGTAGTGTTGTTATTGACACCTAATACAGTTTATAGTGTCACTCCACCCATTCAACAGTATGGGAGGCGGTGTGGTGTTGATCTTGCTTCTTCGGGTTTCATGTCCTACCTTGTACCTATTGGCTTTTTTGATCATGACCCTATGGAGTTGTGTTCCTTTGCCTTGTTGCTCTTTGGTTCTTGTCGTGGATTGTGGCACACCTATTAGCAGTAGTTGGTCAAATTATGTTTTGTTTTTTTTTTTTTTCACTTTCACATCACTTTCGTTGACAGTCTCCTTTTTGGACGAATCTTGATTCTGTGAATCCTAGTGTCATTAGTTTTTTGATTTCTATGATCGAGTGTGGATTCAAGACCTAAATTTCTTTAGCATTGTACGCTTTTTTTGAGGCCCGAGCTTCTTGGAAAGCCCTTAAGTGGGCTTTACTCTCTTTACTTTGTTGTTGCTACTAGTTTATGCTTACCTACGGTGTCCCTTTTTCCCGAGTTCTTGTACTGAGCCTCATCAGCCTAGTTGCGGGACTCATACTGTTGACATGCCATTCTATTTTGGCCCCACTTCACTTGAGGTGGGTGTTAGAGTAGGTATGTCTCTTAGCCATGTTCCCGCTAGGTACTTTATATTACCTTTTATGTGTATTTAATCCTCACCCACTTATGGGGTGGATATTTATTTTATCTTATTGTAGATATTAGGAGATATTAATCTAGTTGTTAGGTTAGTTTTTTCCTTGATCTATGGTATTGACTAGATCCTTGCTGTCTATTTCTCCTCCTAAATCAATGGTCTTGACTCAGTTCTTTGATGACTAGTTACTTCCTTTATTTATGGCTTGATCTACGACTTTGACTGTTCTTATATTGTTATTGCTTGCCCTATTTAAGCAAGGCCCATTCCAATGTTTGCCTTGGTTTCCCCCCCCCCAAATAAATAATATATGATATTGTTGCTCATTTTATTTGCAAAGGTTTATGTAAAGTTATTTTGGTGAATTGCTGGCTTTCATCTTATAGATGTGTTGTTTGATTATCAGCTGTGTTCTTAGCTTGTCATGATCTGTTTTATCATTCTTTTTATTGTATCAAAGCTATATATGATGTACCATCCATTTGTAAGTTTTATTTGTAAGCAAGGGTTTATTATTTTCATGTATTTGAAATTTTTTAGAAATTTTCTGCAGCATGTATTTATTATGCAAATGAGTGCACATTGGATTTAAAGGTGCCAAAAAACCCTAAACGACTGTAAACTCACCATATGTTTTGAGACAGTCAAATCTGGGTGGCATTTTCTCTTTTATCCATTGGATATAAGCGTGTACGCTTCCGGATGATTCTTTACCCTTTGGGTAATTTTGGTTTTTGATGTGGATTTTATCCACTTGATGCAGATCTATACCCTCTTGGGTGGCATCTTTTATCCATTGAATATAAGAGTGTAACTTTCGGATGCATTCTTTTAACCCTCTGGGTATTTTGGTTTTGGTGCAGTCTTTTATCACTGAACGGATCTGTACCCTCATTGGTGGCATTCTTTGAAATCGTTGGATAATTTGTGTACCTTCGCAAATGCAATTCTTTAACCCTCAGATATTATCAGTTTTGGATGCAAAGTCTTTTATCCCTAGACCCGATGTTATACCCTATGGTTGGCATTTTTTTTGTTTTTTTAACAAAAAATATTTTATTTTATTAAAAATTGTATTAATCCATTGGATATTAACCTGTATACCCTATGAATGAATGATTTACCCTTTGGACATTTAGGGTTTGGGAGCATAACCCTTTATTATATATCCTTTGGTCGCAAAGTATCAGTGGAGGCACTCTTTTCAAACCCTTTGGACTTTGGGTGTCACGTGTACCTTTTAAAAAGAATCATCATTAAAATATTATTTTAATAGCAAAAACCTTTTAGAGCTCATAAATTTTGATCTTTAGCTTTGGATAAGGTATATATTTTTTTTGAAATTGTGTATTTTTCGAGATCTGTTCATTTGTGACATCTTTATACACATATTTCAAATGTAAAAGGTACTGTTACACATTGTAATATTTACATGCACTCAATTATAAAGTGCCAAATTTGGGAGGGTGTTGGTGATTACTTGTGGATGAATTTTCCGTTGAGCCCGACGTCTTAAAATTTTAGGTATTGCAATACATCTGTATCTATGGTGGTAATACATTTATATCTCTCTTGTTTGTTGAGAGATTTTGATCTAGTAGTTTGACACTTTTGCATGTTGGTCAGTCTCATATCTATGTGGGGGACGCTATTCTGGTGGAGCCAATTATTAGTTTGTCCATTATTCGAGTAGTTTTGACAACTATACAAGATTATAGTTCACTCCACCCATTCAACAGTAATGGGGAGGGTGTGGTGTGATCTTGCTTCTTCGGGTTTCAATGGGTCCTTACTTGGTACCTTGGCTTTTCTTGGATCATGACACTATTGAGTTTTGTGGTCCTTGCCTTGTTGCTTTGGTTA